>JAPVLO010000196.1:1416274-2832549 GCA_027257055.1 Cephalopachus bancanus
ACCCTAGCCTTGAAGGAGTCTGGGAGTTCTGTCATTAGTACACTAAGAGCACACCATTGTCAGAGGGCAGCTGGACATAGACAACAAAAGTTATTAATTAGGATTCCACCAGTTGAGTCAATTGAACAAATATGTATTGAGCTCCTACTGTTAGTCATTGTGCTTAATGCCATTGGAGACAGAAAACAATGAAACTCAATATGGCACCTGTCTTTAACTTGAATGGGCTTGAGGAAAGCTGCTTAGCTACAAGTACAAGTAATTAACAATGAAAGGCAGAATTTGAAAAATACCATGAGATACACATGAAAGATCCAAGGTAGCATAAAAGAAAATGGAAGCATATGAAGGACATGACATCTGAAATCCATCTAGAAATAGTGGTAATAATACCAGAAGTGACAAATTTGTCTGTTTTCTACATGTAACAGTTTGCTCGTTATGGGTTTGGGCAGGATTTTTGTATCCCCATTGCTTAGTGCCAGAAACGCTGATTAACGCTGAATTAAGTAATAGGTCATCAATAAAGTATTTAAGCTTAACTTATACTTGAAAGGTGCCAGTAAAGATTGAATAATTTGGAAGGCTGAGGCGGAAGGATCGCCGGAGCCCAGCAGGTCGAGGCTGCGGTGGCCGGGAGCGGCCACTGCACTCCAGTCTGGGTGACAGAGTGAGACTCCAACTAAAAAAAAAAAAAAATTGAATAATTGAATCAGCCAATGAGCACAATACTCCAAATAAATTAACTTTTTGAGAAGATCACTTCATCTACCCTCCTCATTTGCCAGGTAGAAAAGTCAAAATTCAGAGAGCTGACTGATGGGACAGTCCCTGCTTATAGGGATAGTCTCTGCTCAGAGGGCTGGATAGTGACAGAGCCAGGATTGAAACCTAAGACCTTTGATCCTCACTGATCTTTCCACTAATTTCAGAAGCTATCACTTTTTATTACATGAATTCAACAGCATTTCTGCTAAATAACCTCTAATTCAAATTTTTATCCTTTTTGTGGTCAAGTGTCTCTTATCTCTGTCAATTTTTTTTAATCTCACAGCTGAAGCCACCTTGATTTCTTCACATCACCATGCAATAGCTGACTGCTCCTTACAGAAACTCAACTCCAGTCAAACAGATTTCATAACTGGTTGTGGGTCCTGCTGGATCAGGCCTGGCTTGGAAAGGCTGGCACAGCGGTTCAGAGCATTGACCCACTCCCAGGGCCACAGTACTGACGATGCAGAGTTTGGGTGGGAGAGTGAGCGCAGGGAAGTTTGGGGTCACTGAAAGGGTTGTTTTGTTTTATTGTGTCTTGTTTCTTTGTTTCTTTTTTTGTTTTCTACAACTGATATCCACATTTCAAAACAAAAGTATAAGACTTCTTGTAGATTTCCTCAAAGGCAACTACTGAGAGATTTGCCAAGCCATTGCCCCAGGGGTTGGTTTACATAAACAAGGGCATTGGGAAGCCATGTAATCAAAACTTTTCCCTCTGGCCCATGCCAGCATTTTAGCTGCCAATAAGCAGACGTGCTTTTTGCTTCCAAAAATAAAAAGTGATTATACTCTTGTTCCCCAAGTCTACCCTTGGCCACTCCACGGACCATCACAAAGAGAAGAGGAGGGATGCACTTTGTGGTGTTGTTTTTGGAAAACTCCTGTTTAGAAAACTCTTGAGGGCGTGCTGTCACAGAGGGGCTGGCTGCTGTGGGCAGGCAGTGACCACCTAATGGTGCCCCTGGAAGTGTCTCTCCTGCCAGGAACACATGGTTTCCATTAGTCAAGAGCTTGCTGGCTTTCTGACCTGGAGTTCCCTCCCATTGTTGTACGTATCTGATAGTCTCTAGGCTGGACATAAAGTCAAAGAAGGCAAGCATGGACAACTGGCAAATATCCTGTAACTGTTAAAGAGAAGAAACACCCTAGATTACCATCATGAAGGATTTAGAAATGTCATCTTTGTCCTGAACTTATAATAAATACGGAAAGATCTGGAATCCCCATTTCAAACCATTCTTCTCTGCTCCTCAAAGAAATCCACAACTTCCTTTCTATTATTCTACTAGGGTGACCAACTTGTCTCAGTTTGCCTGGGATTTTCCTGGTTTGGATACTGTAAATCCCTCAAAGGCCCACACACTAATGCCCTCTTACAAGTAATGAGCATAGAAAAACAGGAGGGGAGAAAGGGAAATATCAGGTTAGCCTCCACTCCTGCAGGCACCATTCAGAATGGTATACTCCAAGGAGGGGAGTATTTTCTTATAGACCAGAGAAGTGAGAAAATGAGTATAAATAACAGGGATTCTAAGTAATAATCCATTGTGAAAGATTTTGAGAATCGTGCACTTAATAGTTCTTATGCAATAAATCCTTAAATACTTTATTCTTTCTGCTCTCTCTTCATCATTACTTTTATATTTCCAAAGTTAATTTTCTTCTAGTTTAGTGGTACCGGCGAAATGCTCATAAATGCATCACTCCAATCTCTGCTTCTGTTGTCACATTGACTTCTCTCCTCTCTAAACTTCCTCCATTCCTTTTATAAGGACCTTTCTGATTGCAGTGGGCCCATCTGAATAATCTAGGGTAATGGTCCTAACTCAAGATCCTTAATGATATATGAAAAATCTTTTTTACCTTGTAAGGTGACCTATTCATAGGTTCTGGGGATTAGGGCCTGGACATCTTTGTGAAGCCATTATGCAGCCTACCACAGGAAGTTAGAGCCTGGAAAGAAAGGTGAGAAATGGATTGCTAAATCAAGATGGTCTTCTCAGTAGCAAGATTTCTCCCTGGGAGCTCTGCCAGCTAGCTATTCTCTCTGCATGACAGGAAGAATCCATGCTTCTCCCAGGCACATTTAAGTGCAGAGTGCTAGACATTCCCTCCATGCCTTACAGATGGGGCTAAAAGCTTCACCAAAATTCCAGCAGACAGCTAAACTTTCTTTCTAATTTGGGCTATTAGAAACAAAATCACAAAATAGACATGTGTAGGAAAGAAAACAGTTAAATGTAGGGGTTTAGAATGTGAGTGGATCACTGCTTCTCTTTTCACCAGTTGTTCTACCTATGTTTATGCATAGTCGCTGTGGATTTAAAACAACTGTGTTATTCTGTTAAGGATAAACACTGAAGAAGAAACACACACATACACATACACACAAATTATAGAGTGGGGACATGAACCACTAAATGTGTTGAATGGTATGGATAAAATTATCCAGGTATTTTATATCATAGAAGAAGTCTGCTGGCATGAGGACTTTGCCAATGTCTTACCAGAAATTCAAGGATGCACTTAATCATCCAGCTACCCGACAGTCTGAGGCTTCCTTAACCTCCACTATCCCCAATGATCCAAGCAAGAATAGACAGTGTCTTCCCTAGAGGAGCACTGTACTCAGCAAGGAGTAGCCTCCAGTCTCACGAAGCTACATCCTTGCCCAAAAAGGAAAGGCTCCCCCAGATTGCTTATAAAGACTTTTATACAGGACATTTGGTGTGGAGATAAACACAAGCCACACTTACACTTTTTTCCCTATAATTATGTTTAAAATCTTTTAAAAATTCAATTTCTGCAGTAAATCTAAGTGCCAATGAGAGAAGAGCTAAGCTTTCAATTTTCACTTTGCCAATTTCCACAAGGAGAAACAAAGATTTTTTTCATGTGTACAAGAATTCCCAAATTTAGTCAAGACTGGAATTTCACTGTTTTTATTTTTATAGCAGCAGTGTTTTGCCCATGGGGGGAGGGGGGAGAATAAAGAAATAGAGAAAAAGAGACAATTTTCCCTTAACTTCAGGACCTGACTAGGGCTGAGGAGTGGAAATCACAACGTAGTTTTTGTTTTCACCCTGAGGGATTTGGTCAGTTGTTTGGTCAAGCCCATAGGAGGATGTCAAATAATGCTGATACAGGGACCTTGAAAAATCACCTTTTGTTTTTGTGGAAAAAGGAGAGAGGAAATTGAGGTGAAACAGCAAAATGTTTCATTTTTTCATGAAACCAGCAAAAGAGAAGGTCCTCTTCAGCCGCCAGTGCAAATGTTTTTGCAGAGTTCGTCTGCCAAGTGTCCTTTGATGCCTGCCAGTTTTCATAATTGAAAGATACCTTTGTAAATGAACTTGCCGGTTTTCTATTGGGCTAGAGCAGCCTTCCCACATCTGGGTCATTCTCTTCCCTCCAGGAAGACTCAGTTCCTTCAAGGACCTCACTAAAGATCTGTGACATTAGAAGGCATACTGCCATGAAAGCGCAATACTCAGCAGCACTATTTTAGACCAAATGGATTCTTCTTCATAGTTGCAGACTTTTTACACTACATAATTGCATATGATGAAATGCAAATCAGTAATCTCCGAGCAGTGTCAGACAATCAGTTCATACGTGAGAACCTTATTGGTCTGCCACAAATAAAACCAACTCCTACCTCCTTATTGACCAACTTTGCACAAATCCTGAACTCGGAGAATGACAAATAAGTAGAGTGAAGGCAAACACTAATGTCTGTAAGAAAGCTATTATTTTTGTAGAGGGAAAGGCTGAAGAAAGACAGTGAAAGTGTGTTTTCATTGCACTTCATCAAGTCATTTAATAAAACTGCCGTTCCTAACACACTACTAGGCTACTTTGGAATTGTTTTCGCAGTTACTCAGCGGGAAACTAACATTTGAACTCACCAATCTTTTGAGTTGCAAATTCAATTTTAAACTTTTTATTTAAAAAGCCTCAAGAATATCTATCACTCCAGGCAGAGGGACGATAATAACATTAAGTTTTATGAATTATTACTTTCCAATCAAGGGTGACAGACTTGCTCATATGAACAGGGTGAGACTTTTCATAAGCAGTAGAGTTTCATCCAAGTTCCCCTGAATCTATTTTGCCAAAGAAAGGAAAAGGATATTACATTTTAAAATAAAATTCCTCCAAATAAAATCCTACCAACGCTTAATGTCTGAGAGTTCTTGTGGTGCCTTTATGTTGTAAATGCTGAGGTTTTATATTACTTATATAAGCCTTAGTCTCCAATAGAGCTGGCAAACAAAACCCAAGAATGCTGAAACAGCTGTAGTACTGTATCTGAGTCATTTAGACCAAAACAGGCATCAGGACATGAAGCAGAAATGTTCTCTTCACTCTCTGCAACTCTTTGCTTTTCATTTCAACGTCCGGACAAAGAACTGGTAGTAATGGCTGCTAATCTCATGAAAACTTAGTGAGGCATACAAGTTGGATATTACGACAGGTCCTTACTAATATTTTTAAAGAGTCACTTCAAAGGAAAATTCCAGGTTCTTAAGACTAAATCTAATTCCTTAGAAGCTTTGTTTCTAATACCATTGTAAAGGGTGAATCTTTTTATTTATTTATTTTTTATTTTTTTAGGTAAGTTCTTTAGTCTTTTTATTAAGTGGAAAAAGTATGTTTTCAAGTTGAATGTAGGTTCCCTTTTCACCTTCAAAAGTACTGTAGAGAAAGAGAAAGTCATCACTACTTCAAAATATAACCAAAAAATAATTTTTTAAAAGATTGGTTTAAGGTACCCCAGTGGTTTAAAGACATCCAAGCAGCCAGTCTCAGTTAAGAAGAAATGCATATCAAATAAGAAAGCCAAATGAGGGAGGCTACAAATACTCTACATTAAACTACATTGGTCCACACTTCCATTAATTCAAAGTCAGTTACAAGACCTGCCTGAAGCTTGGTAAGTAAATCAAGAATAAGGAGAATTATAATTTAAATAGTTTCAGATAAACCGTTTCTTAAAATCTTCTAAAAGTAATTTAGATCCTGTGCTTTGTGAGGCTGAAGTGAGTGGATTGCCTGAGCCTGAGGGTTCGAGACCTGCTTGGGCAACTTGGCGAGACCTCATCTCTACAATAAATCAAAAAATTAGCCGCGCGGGTAGCGCACGCCTGTAGTTCCAGCTACTTGAAAGGCTGAGGCGGAAGGATCGCCGGAGCCCAGCAGGTCGAGGCTGAGGTGGCCGGGAGCGGCCACTGCACTCCAGTCTGGGCGACAGAGTGAGACTCCGACGCAAAAACAAACAAACAAAAAAGATTGTAGGGAAAAAAAGTAATTTAGAAGTATTTTTTCAACTATAAATAAACAGCATGCTAATTATAAATGATGTTTTAAGAGTAGCATGCTAATTATAAATAATGCTTGTATGTAGGTCTTCCAAGCCACCCTGTGAGGCAACTGCTCTCTCTGAATATATAGTACAAGTCACTCAGTGTGTGAAAAGGTGATAAACTCTTTAGCTTTAAACATAGTTTATTAAAATAAGTGTCTCACAAATTCAAGTAACCTCACTTGCATTAGTCTAAAATAGTAATATTTTTACCGCAATCCTTTAGTGCACATTTATTCCCAGATCATTAACTCATTGTGATACTTGACCTCTCTGAGCCTAAATTGATTCTTCTTGGGAGATAATAACAAGTTAATGTGTATTCAGTGTTTAGTAGAGTACAAGGAATAAGATAGGCCCTTATTAAATAATGGGTATTATTTATGTTAGTTGTAGTCACAAAAATAAAATATGGGGCATTCAATTGATGTTGTAAGCTACAGTTTAAAAGTTATCATATTTTTGAGCTATAAATTTATAATAAAGTGATTTTGACAAGAGCCCAAGATGAAGTTCAAGGGAGAAAGAGAAGCTAAGAATCTATTCAACAAACATTATTTCCAAATAATCCACCACTGCAGCTAGTCAGGACCATCATTTAAGGCCAAAGGGATTTGGTAAGTAAACACCAGGTATCAAAAAAAAGACTAGATATCAGTGAGGAAAGCCAATGAATGAGGAGACTGACTGAGACTGATCATTGAAATGATATCATATTCCACCACATCCCATTCCACCTTCTCCTTCTCTATATTCAAAGTCTCCAGGCAATGAAGGCCAACATGCTGATTTTAACATGACAGCTTTGAAAGGCTTGAGACCCCAATTTTCTGGAAACCTCAATTTTCTTAACTGTCAAAGGTAATTTTGTAGACAACGAATCTCAGAGCTAGTTAGGCCTTTAATCCACAAGAATGTCAGGTTCCAGTGCTGAAGGAGTCTGAAGCCATTCTCACATGTAATATTATCTTTTACCCACTATGTATACCTATAAAGACTCCCTTTCATCCCCATTTGACTCCATAAATCTTTATTGAGCTCTTTCTATATGCTCAGTACTGCACTACATTCTGTTGAGGCTAGAGGACTAATAAGATATAGCTTTTGTTCTCCACTTATAAAGGAGAGTACCATTTGCAGGAACTTGTTATTTGCAGCTCCAAGTCTCAGACCTACGGTTCTGTCCCTAACCTTTACCTAGAAAGAGATATCTCAACCCAACCAGATGTTTTTTATGCTTTTCCTTGCTTAGGAGGGATTGTAATATGTGAACTTCCTTTGCAATAAATATATTCAACTATTAGGCAAAGGTTTTATATCTTAAAAGTGATGTCACACAAGCCTCCAGAGATCTGTTGAAATGAAAATTAACTTTAACTTCTAAATTATGTTATATATTTCAAAAGGAATCTTATTTTGAAATATAATTTTCCTTTCCTAGAAGTTCTTTGTCTCTCATCTCTACCACTTGCTTGCTGTGAAACATCTTTTCTAGTTTGCTTAACCTCTTGTGCCTCAGTTTCTGCATCTAAAACATGAGATAATAATAGCCTTTGCCACATAGGGCTGTTGTGGAGGCATAAATGATGAAAGACAGAAGTCTCTTGGAATAGTGCCAGGCATGTCGTAAGCATCCAATAAAGATTAACCATAATTATCATTATTATTTTCCAAGTCCACCAATATTGGTTGTAGTAGTCTCCTGCTAGTATGTAAGGTTGACTCTTTGAAGAAGTGTCACAGAAGAGTAAAGTGGTTCTATATATATTACAGTATCTCTTTAGTACATCAGGATGCCATTAAACTCTCAACCATGCTTAAGTGCCTTAGAGAACAAAGCCACAGAACAAGAGTATAAAACTTTAATTTTAGTCTGTTATTCTATGTCCTTTCCATGTCATTGTGGGCAAGCCATTTGCTAGAATTGCCAGGTAAAAATACAAGATGCTCAGTTAAATTTAAATTCAGATAAACAACAAAATTTTTAGTAAAGTATGCCTCATGCAAATAATACAAAGTTATTTATTATTTATGTAAATCCAAATTTAACTGAGCAATCTACATTTAATTTGTTAAATCTGGCTCCCCTGATTTAATCTCTCTGGGCCTCATTCTCTTCATAGGCAAAATATTGACATTGAATTAGGCTAATGTTTCCCTAACCCTTCAGAATATTTCTTAGGCAATATGTTTTAATAAAAAAGTGTCCATTCTCCAACCTCCACTCTAGAAATTCACAGTGCACTGTAGTATACTGAATGTTATGAAAATCCCAGCAGTAAATAAACGTGTTTAGCTTTGTTTAACCCACATTTACCTAAGGTATTTGTTCATAGTATTTTGCCTTTGTGAACACCTCTAGAACACCTTCTGGGACATGAAAGACAAGATGATACTTAAGGATCTCTCCATCTCTAAAAGCTTATGATTCTAAAAATTCACAACGAAAGGCCCAGAAATTATGCAGTTTTAAAGTGCCCTCCCGTCAAAAAACAAAATGTAAGCATTAACAATCAACTTAGTATAAGGTGTCATCCATTTGTTTGACTATAGTGTTTATCTGAGGGACGTTGCATTCAGTTAGCTTTGTTCTGAGGAGTAAGATCACAGCTGACTCCACTTTTCAACAAGATTGCCAGGATAGTTAAACTAAATCCTATCCTTATGAAGTCAATACAGGTTCAATAAATGGTAACTCATTTAGGTGTGATTAAGAGGAAATTTGAGAATTTAAAAAAATATATATTTATTTCATTAAAAGTCTAGAAATTAATGTCAGTGAAATGGTAGAGTAAAAACCTCTGAAAATCCTATCTTCCATAAAAGCAATGATAAAACTATCAAAAACTGTCAGAATTAACCATTTCAGAACTCTGGAAATGAACCAAAAATTTGCAGCAATCCAGAAAGTGTTTACTCGAAAAGATGGCTTAAACTCAGTAAGTATCAAGAGTTTTGCATTATCTTAACTTGTCCTATTCCCATCCACCTCATCTTCTTTAGCTTCATAATAGCTATGAAAACCAAAAGTCCATAATTACAGAGCAAAGCAGCAGCCTGATAGCCACTGGAGGGGACAAACAAGATTGGCATTTATCAAATCCCTATTACCAGAAAAATTACCATTATTTGATCTCTCTGGAAGTTCCCTGGAAGATCCAATTCATGAGGCTGCTTTTATTTTATCTGATTCAGGAGTCACCTAATGTAAACTGCCTTTTTATGGGCATTTGTTGAACAATCTGCATGTGGCTTTCCAGATTCATGCATACGTTGAGCTATGTGCAAGCCCAGGACTGTGCATATTCTCAGGAAAGACAAGAGAATAACCTAAACTTTCACCTCTGGCTAAACTTGAAGTTTTGTGTAAGCAAGAAGTAAAGGATAAGGCAGAACTGTCAAGTTGTTGACTAAGTACTGAAGGCATACTCCAATATCCACACAGAGCTGACCACTGAGCAGAAACTTCAGTGACTACATATTGATATGGATTTTTCAGGTCAGCCTGGGCTTTAAGAGTGTCAGCTCAATGGATCAGCCAGCCACGCCCCAGAGAGGTCATCTCAAGGGGCTGGTAAGCCTAGCCCATAAATGTTGGCTCTAATGGACTGGCAAGCCAATCCCTGAGAGTGTTGGCTCTGATGGGCTTGCAAGCCTAGCCTGGGGTGTCTCAGCTTCAGAGTCTCACCTTCTTCCAGCTGTTCTCCTGGTTCAACCAGCTCAAATGGCTGGCAAGGCAGCCTCTGGGGTGCATGGCTCTTCGGCTTGGACGATCTTCTGCAGTTCTTCAGGTTGCAGCTCTTCAGGGTTGAGGTTCTTGTCTCATGCTCATGAAGAATGAGGGACATGGACAGCCAGAAAGTGAGAAAGTAGGATTCATTAAGAGGACAGAAGAACTCCCACAGCGGGATAGGACCCCAAGGGGTTGCCAGTCTGAAGTTGAAACCTGGTGTTTATATAGCCCTAAGTCCAAGCCAATTGGCTAGCACTACCTATAAGCTGATTGGTCTGCACTTAGCTGTTCTGATTGGTACAAATTGTTCTGATTAAGGATCAATTGGCAGGAGGTAGTAGCCTAATGGTGAGCTGATTGGTTGCTTTTCAATCCCAGCAGTGAGTACTTAAGCTCTACCTTGAGAGGCTTGCAGGGAACTTGTTTACCAATGCTAAGCCTGAAAGACCTGCCAGGAGTTTGCTACATTGTTACCAGAAGACCCACCTGTCTGTCCGCCTAGCCTTTCTCTAGCTATCTCCTGTCTCAATATGACAACAAAAACAACAACAACAAAATACAGAGTTTGCAGCATTAGTTCAGAAAAGCCAGTAAACTACCTCCAACAACAAACCCTAGAAGTGGGGAGAATCTGATTTTCAGTGCCACATCATTTTATTTTATTTTTATTTTATTTTATTTTATTTTTGAGTCACTCTGACACCCAGGGTGGAATACAGTGGCATAATCATGGCTCACTGCAGCCTTGACCTCCTGGGTTCAAGTGATCCTCCTGCCTCTGCTTTCCAAGTAGCTGGGACTACAGGAACACACCACCACATGTAGAAATGAAATTTCACTATGTTGCCCAGGCTGGCTTTAAATTCCTGGGCTTGAACAATCCTCTTGCCTTGGCCTTCCAAAATGCTATGATTACAGATGTGAGCCACCACACTTACCTCATACTATTTTAAATATTTTGCTTTCAACAAAATACTATAATACTTGCAAAGACAAACTAAAAGATAGTCTAGTCACAGAAAAAAAGTAGCTAAAAAAAGTTGACCATAAGGAAATCCAGTTATTTGACTTAGTAGACACAGACTTTGTCAGCAATTAAATATTGTCAAAGAACTAAGAAAACCAAAGTTAAACAATTAAAGGTAAGTATGAAAATGATGTTTAGCAAATAGAGAATATCAACAAAAGGATGACATTTATAAAAATGAACTGAATAGAACTTATGGAGTTGAACAATAATCAAAATATGGAGTTTAAAGCCAGCCTGGGGAACATAGCAAAATTTCATCTCTACAAAAATTTTTTTTAAAATTTAGCATTAGAGGGACTCAACAGCAGATTGAAACAGGCAGAAGAAAAGAATCAATGAACTTTAAGATAGATCAACTGAAGCTGGGCTCGGTGGTTCAGCCTGTAATCCCGCACCTTGGGAGGCTGAGGTGAGTGAATTGCCTGAGCCCGTGGGTTCAAGACCCACCTAGGCAACTTGGCGGGACCTCATCTCTACAATAAATCAAAAAATTAGCCGGGCATGGTAGTGCACACCTGTAGTTCCAGGTACTTGGAAGGCTGAGGCGGAAGGATCACCAGAGCCCAGCAGGTCAAGGCTGCGGTGGCCGGGAGTGGTCACTGTACTCCAGTCTGGGCGACAGAGTGAGACTCCAACTCAAAAAAATAAAATAAAATAAAAGAAATAAAAGAAAAAAAAAGATAGATCAATTGAGAGTATCCAGTCTAAGTGAAGGAAAAAACAGGAATGAAGAAAAATAAATAGAGACTCAGAGACCATCAAGCATACCAACACATGCATAAATGGAGTCTCAGAAGCAGAGGATAAAGAGAAAAGAGCAGAAAAAATATTTGGAAATAATGACTGAAAACGTCTCAAATTTTATGAAAAACATTAGGCTATACATCCAAGAAGCTCAACAAACTCCAAGTAAGATAAAGTAAAAAATATCTAAACTTAGACACACCATAATGACACTGTTGAATGACCAAAAGAGAATCTTAAAACCAGCAAGAGAGAAACAACTCATCAAGTACAATGGATTCTCAATGAGAATAAAAGATGATTTTTTTTCTTTTAGTTATATTTTATTTTTAAGAACAGTTTTACATTTACAGAATAATTGAGAAGGTACAGAGAGTTTCCAAACTTTCAGCACCTAGGTTTCTCTATTATTAAAATTGTGCACTGGTATCATACATTTGTGACAATTAACAAATGAATATTGATACCATTGCTGTTGATGTTAACATGTATTTTTTTTTTTTTCCTGAGTTGGAGTCTTACTCTGTCACCCAGACTGGAGTGCAATGGCCATTCCCAGCCACCGCAGCCTCGACCTGCTGGACTCTGGCGATCCTTCCGCCTCAGCCTTCCAAGTAGCTGGAACGACAGGTGCGCGCTACCATGCCCGGCTAATTTTTGATTTATTGTAGAGATGAGGTCTCACCAAGTTGCCCAGGTGGGTCTCGAACCTGTGGGCTCAGGCAATTCACTCAACTCGGCCTCCCAAAGTGCTGGGATTACAGGCTGAGCCACCGAGTCCAGCCAACATGTAATTTCTTTAGATTTCCTTAGTTTTCCTCGATGTCCTTTTTGTGTTCCAGGATCCCGTTTGGGATACCTCATTGCATTTAGTTACCATTGTCTTTCTAGACTCCTCTTGGCTGTGGCTGTTTCTCAGATTTTTCCTGTTTCTAATGATCTTGACAGGTTTTGTTTTTGTTCTTATTGTATATATTTAAGGATTTTGGCTGTTTTGAAGAGTCCTGGTCAGTTATTTTGTAGACTGGCTCACTGCTGGAATGTGTCTGATGTTTTACTCATGATAATACTGGATTATTGGGATTATTGGGAGGATTATTGGGAGGAAACCCACGATGTAAAGTGTCATTTCCATCACATAATATCAAATGCATATACTATCAACATAATTTATGACTGCTTAATCTTGGTCTTGGTCACCTGACTGAGGTAGTGTTTGCTAGTTTCTCTGCTGCAAAGTTACTCTTTCCCTCCCTTTCTATACTTACATGCTTTGGAAGGAAGTCGCTGTGCTCAGCCCATACCTAAAGGGTGGGGACTTAGGCTTCACCTCCTGGGTGGAGTATTTGCATAAATTATTTGAAATTCTTCTGTATAGGAGATTTTTTCTTCTCCCCCATTTATTAATTTATTCAAACATGTGTTTGTATCCATATGGACTCATGAATATTCATTTTATATCCTGGGTCATGATCGAACATGATTTTATTTTATTGCTGAAGCAGTTTTGGCCCTTTCATTTGGCCTCTGTGGTCCTTTGACATACTCTTATCAATATGTTTTGTTTTTTTTGTCTTTTTTTTTTGTTTTTTGTTTGTTTGTTTTTCATAATCAATATTTTTTATTATGGTTTTGTGGGGTACAGTTAAGGGTAAGGTGTACTATTACGTTTCATTCAGGTACCCTGTTGATAAGAGATGTTTCCCCATCCCCAGACAGATATTTGCTACTGTTAATCCCATCTCCCCCTCCCATAGTTTCCCAGTACCGTCAGTCATTTTCTTATAGTAATACATTGGATGTTCAAGGTCCATTATATGAGTGAGAACATGTGATACTCGGATCTTTGTTTCTGTGAGAGATCACTCAGTATTATAGACTCCAGTTCCAACCAGGTTGCTGTGAAATTCATGATTTTGTTCTTTTTTATGGCTGCATAGTATTCCATCGTGTATATGTACCACATTTTTTAATCCAGTCCTCTTTTGATGGGTAGCATGGTTGTTTCCAGGTTCTTGCTATTGTGAACAACGCTGCGATAAACATACGTGTGCAGGTATCTTTTTTATAGAGTGATTTGTGTTCTTCAGGGTATATTCCTAGTAGGGGGATTGTGGGGTCATATGGGAGGTTGATATTTAGAGCTTTTAGGAATCGCCACACTGCTAGTTTACACTCCCACCAACAGTGAAGTGTTCCCTTTTCGCCACATCCTCTCCAGCAGCTGTTATTTTTTGAGTTGTTGATAGCTGCCATTCTGACTGGAGTTAGGTGGTATCTCAGTGTGATTTTGATTTGCATCTCCCTGATGATTAGTGAGGTTGAACATTTCTTCATGTGTTTGTTGGCTGCTCAGATATCCTCTTTTGTGAAGTGTCTGTTCATATCTTTGGCCCATTTAATGATGGGGTTGTTTTTTTCTTTTCAGTGTGTTTTAGTTCCTTGTAGATCCAGGATGTTAAGCCTTTGTCAGACCTGGTGTTGGCAAATACTTTTTCACAGTCTGTAGGCTGTCTCCCTGCTCTCTTGATGGTTTCTTTGGCCTTGCAGAAGCTTGTCAGTTTAATAAGGTCCCACTTGTCTATCTTCTCTCTTATGACCTGTGGGTTTCAGGTTTTGTTCAGGAATTGGATGCCAGTTCCGATTTCCATGAGGGTATTTCCTTCATTTTCTAAGGTTTTTATGGTTTGAGGTTTTACATTTAGGTCTCTGATCCATTTGGAGTTAACCGTTGTGCATGGGGATAGATAGGGGTCCTGTTTCAATATTCTACATGTGGTCAGCCAGTTTTCCCAGCACCATTTACTGAATAGGTTCTCCTCTCCCCAGTGGTAGGTGGTGGAGGCCTTGTCGAAGATGAGTTGGTTGAGAAATTGAGGTTTTGCTTCTGGAATCTCAATTCTATTCCATTGATCTATATGCCTGTTCCTATACCAATACCAAGCTGTTTTGATGAGTGTAGCTTTATAGTAAAGTTTGAAGTCTGGTAATGTGATACCACCTGTGTTTTTTTTTTTTTTTTTTGGCTGAGGATTGTTCTGGCTATTCTTGGACGTTTGTGTTTCCATATGAATTCCTGTGTTGTCTTTTCTAGGTCTGAGAAGAATGTTGCTGGTAATTTGTTGGGTATTGCATTGAATTTGTAGATTGCCTTAGGTAAGATGGACATCTTCACAATGTTGATTCTTCCGATCCATGAGCATGGGATATTTTTCCACTTATTTGTGTCATCTTTGATTTCTTTGACCAGTGTTTTGTAATTTTCTTTGTAAAGGTCTTTCACGTCTCTGGTTAGGAAGATGCCAAGATATTTCATTGTTTTTGTGGCTATTGTGAATGGAATTGTGTTTTTTATTTGGGTTTCTGTTTGTTTATTATTGGTGTAGAGAAATGCGATTGTCTTTTGTACATTTATTTTGTATCCTGAGACTTTGCCAAAGACCTTTATCAGTGTAAGGAGGTTTTTGACAGATTCTCTTGGGTTTTCAAGGTACACAATCATATCATCTGCAAGGAGAGATAACTTGACTTCCTCTTTTCCTATTTGGATACCCCTGATTGTCTCCTCTTCTCTGATTGCTCTAGCCAGGACTTCCAATACTATGTTGAACAGGAGGGGTGAGAGTGGGCATCCTTGTCTTGTTCCAGTTTTCAGGGGAAATGGTTCCAATTTTTGTCCATTTAGGAGTATGCTGGCTGTGGGTTTCTCGTAGATGGCTTTTACTATTTTGAGGTATGTTCCTCGTATGCCTAGATGTTCAAGGGTTTTTATCAAGAAGGGGTACTGGATTTTATCAAAAGATTTTTCTGCATCTAATGCTATAATCATGTGGTTTTTGTTTTGACATCTGTTGATGTATTTAATTACATTTATGGTTTTACAAATGTTGAACCAGCCTTGCATCCCAGGAATGAAGCCTACTTGGTTATGATGGATGATTTTTGAGATGTATTGCTGAATTCGGTTTGCTAGGATCTTGTTGAGAATTTTAGCATCTATGTTCATCAAAGATATTGGCCTGTAGTTCTCTTTCTTTGTTGGATCTTTACCTGGCTTGGGTATCAATGTGATGTTGGCTTCATAAAATGATTTGGGGAGAGTTCCATCTTTTTCAATCACCTGGAATACCTTCAATAGGATTGGTATCAGCTCCTCCTTAAATGTCTTGTAGAATTCTGCAGGAAAGCCATATGGACCAGGGATTTTTTTGCAGGAAGTGTTCTTTATTACATAGTCGATTTCCTTGATTGTTATTGGTCTATTTAGGGTCTCAATTTCTTCTTGTTCCAACCTAGGTAGGTTGTGTGATGTCAGAAAGTCCTCCATTTCCTTAAGGTTTTCATGTTTGTTTCCATACAAGTGTACATAGTAGTCTCTAATGATCTTTTGTATTTCTTCAGGGTCAGATGTGACTTCATCTTTTGTGTTTCTGGTTGTGCTTATTTGGTTTTTTTTCTTGGTCAGTCTAGCTAGGGGACTATTGATCTTGTTTATTATTTTGAAGAACCAGCTTTTTGTTTCATTAATTTTTTGTATTATCTTTTTGTCTTCTTTGTCCTGGATTTGGACTTTTATTTTAGTGATCTGGATTCTTCTACTGAAATTAGGGCTTTTGTGGTCTTGCTTTTCCAGCTTCTTTAGGTGGCTTGTTAGGTTGTTAATCTGTGTTCCTTCCATTTTCTTCATGTGTGTTTGTAGGGATATAAATTCCCCTCTTATTACAGCTTTCAAGGCATCCCAGAGATTTGGGTAAGATGTTTCTTCATTTTCATTTGTTTCCAGGTATCTTTTGATCTCTGTTTTGATTTCATCATTGACCCAGGAGTTGTTTAGCATCATGCTGTTTAGTGTCCATGTCTTTGTGGGTTTTGGGGGGACTTTGTTGGTGTCAATGTTTATTTTTATTTCACTGTGGTCCGAGAAGGTGCATGGTAGAATTTCAGTCCTTTTAAATTTGCTTATGCTTGATTTATGGCCAATTACGTGGTCGATCTTAGAAGACGTTCCATGCGGTGATGAGTAGAATGTATATTCTGTGGTCTTTGAATGGAGTGTTCTGTAGGTATCAATTAAGTCCATTTGGTTCAAAGTCACATTGAGGTTCCAGATCTCTTTGCTGATTTTTTTGTTCTGATGATCTGTCTAGGGTTGTGAGTGGGGTATTAAAGTCCTCAGTTATGATGGTGTTAGAGTCAATATCTTTCTTTAGTTTTCCTAGAAGTTGCTTTACGAAAGTTGGTGCACCTATGTTGGGTGCATATATGTTTACGATAGATATTTCTTGTTGATGGATTGAGCCTTTTATCATTATGTAGTGGCCTTCTGTATCTTTTTTGATTTTTAATAGCTTGAAGGGTATTTTGTCTGAAATTAAGATCGCTAGTCCTCCTTTCTTTTGTATTCTGTTCGCCTGAAAGTTTGTTTCCCATCCTCTTACTTTGAGTCTGTGGGTGTCCTTTCTAGTGAGGTGAGTCTCTTGAAGGCAATAGATTGTTGCCTGATGATATTTTATCCATTTTGCCATTCTATGTCTTTTCAGTGGTGCATTTAATCCATTCACATTTAGGCTAATAATTGAAATGCAAGAGTTGATCCCTATCATAAGGTTCTTACAGAGTTGTTCCTGTTTGTTTGTTGTCTTTCTTTGGGTTCTGGAGTTGGCTCATGTGTGTTTTTAATCTTTTGCCTGTATTTGTGTGAAGAATGCTGTTGTTCTTTTTTCTTTTTCTTCTGTGTTCAGTACTTTCTTAAGTATTTCTTGTAGAGGTGATCTGGTGGCAGCATAGGTTCTTAGGGATTGGATATCTGGAAAAGATTTCAATTCTCCCTCACTAATGAAGCTTAGTTTGGCTGGGTAGGTTATTCTTGGTTGAAATTGTTTATCTTTTAGAACTTTGAAGATAGGGCTCCAGGATCTCCTGGCCTGAAGGGTTTCTGTGGATAAATCTGCTGCTATTCTAATTGGTCTTCCCTAGTCTGGCCTTTTTCTCTTGCTGCCTTTAGGATTTTTTTCTCTTATAGCTACTTTGTTTAGGTGAATTATTATGTGTCTGGGAGTTGATCTTCTCATTTGTTGTCTTGCAGGGTTCTCTGAGTCTCTTGTGTTTGAATTTTTTCATCCTTGATGAGATGAGGGAAGTTTCTTGAATGATTTCATGAAATGTTTGTTCCAGTGTGGCTTCTGTTTCTCTCTCTGCCCAGGAAGCCCAATTACTCTTAGGTTTGGTCTCTTGAAGTGATCATCTCTTGAGTTTTTGTTGTCTTTTTGAGCTTCTTTCCTATGCTTTTGACAGTTTGGGTTAGTTCTGTGTTTTGGTCTTTGAGCTCTGAGATTCTTCTGCTTGGCTAATTCTGCTTTCCATGCTTATTAGTCTGTTATTCATTTCCATCACAGTATTCTTTACTGCTGTTATTTCTGACATCAGCTCCTTCCTATTTTCCTCTTGTCTCTCCTCAATTTTTTAAGTTCTCTCCATTAATGTCTTGATGTCTGGATTTGTTGTATGTGACCAGTCATTCTGGGGGCTCTTCATTGTTTGTGTTTCATAATCTGTTTTCTCAGTGTCTGACCTCCCAGGGGTCTGTGTGAGACCTATACTCTTCTTTTGGTTTTTCTTCATTTGTGCGGTTTCTCCCCCTCCCTACTTTTTCCTTCCCTCCATGTCACTGTCTTCTTTAATTCTGTATTCGGGGGTAAAGGGATTGGTTTTACTTCTGTTTGTTCAATCTCCTATTCTTTATGTTGCCCTCTTACTTTGTTCAATTCTGGAGTTGTACTGTAGGTTGGGGGTGGTCCTTTTTGCAGTTTTGAGATTTACTTAAGGGAGGGAGCTGTGATTCAAAATCTATCTGCAGGTCCTGGTATTCGCTGACAGGTGTGTGGATAATCTGGAACCCACTTCCCACTGCCTTTAATCTGTCTGTGCAGTGGGACTGTAGGTTTACTCCCTGAAATAAAATATGGTTAGCAGAGGGAAGAGAATGGAGCAGACAGTGGGTTGAAGAGGGTGGTGGAGAGATAGAGGAGTAAGGGGGGAAACAAATGAGTGTACCAACAAATGGAGAGAGAGACCTATACTGAAACAGATAAAAACAATAGGCTACAGCTACAGACTAACCGACTCCCATACAAAAAAAATAAAACATACAATGATGCTAACATACAGGCTAACCAACCACCTTGTTGGTGTGCTGTTCCTCCCTGCAAAGATATGGTTTACAGAGAGAAGAAAAGGAAGAGGAAAAAAAAGGAACAATACAGTAGGAATAGAATTAAGTCAATAAACTAACAGAATCAATGAAGAACACTCTGAGACTTTTCGTTTAAGTCCAATGTCCTTCCAGTTCTGATTTCTAGCTTTCTTTTCAAGCTGGTAAATTAGTTTGCAGTTAGGGTCAGTTGCCCCTGCTCTGTTGTGAAGGACAGTTCAGATCACCCTCCGTTCACCACTCTGGCCTATGTCTTTTTCAAGCTTGTTTCTCCCATTTTGGTGTTGTTACTTTGAATCACCAGCAGGTGGTGCTATCTCAGCTGCTCGCCACAGAGGGGTGGGGCCGGACAGGAACTGACAGAGACTGGAGATGGATGCCTGCCTCATGGCACACGGCAGGAGACTCATGGCAGGCAGGACGACTCCATCGCAGGAGAGGTGGCAGCGATCCCAGCAGATCTTCCCTGAAGGGGCTTCAAGGACTGAAGTTGTGTATCACCTCCGGCCCGGGTGGTGCAATGTGCTACCGGCAGCGGCGTCTGCGCTGCAGTGGCTGTCCAGTCCACTGCGATGCCCCAGCGGTGGCAACGGCGGAGCTCCGTATGAAGAGCAGGCTGCGATGTTGGGGTCCACAGCCCCCAGGGCAAGAGCCAGAGACCCACTGCAGTTCTCCTTTGCAGAGGGTTTCATAGACCAGGTTGCCCCGTCCTAAAAGATGATTTCTAATCAAAACGATGGAAGCCAGTAGTAATGGAATTACTTATTGTGTTAACAAAAAAGTTTGTCAACCAATAATTCTATATCTAGAAAAACTATCATTCAAAAGATGAAGTTAAGACATTTCTAATAAATAACTGAGAGGATTTGTCACTAAAAGACTGCTATATAAGAAATATTAAAAAGAGAACTTCAGGTTAAAATAAAAGGTTGTTGTTTCTTCAAATCCATATTACCATAGACAGTAACTCAAATACTAATGAAGAAAATAAAGAGTATTGGTAAAAGTAACTGTATATAACAATATAAATATATTTTTATTTGTAATTCTTTTCTAACTTTTAAAAACTTCATAAAGCAATAATTGCAAATTTATTAATAAGCATAAAGTGTATAAATCAATAATTTATATGACAATAACAACACAAAGGAGGCAGGAGGGAATGGAGCTATAGAGAAGCAAAATTTGTATATGCTAATGAAATTAAGTTGGTATTAATTTGAAAAGATTGTTATAAATTTAGATGTTCGAAAAAACTTATGGATTGAGACATCAGCAAGTTGGCTGACTAGTCTTGGCTGGCACTCATCTTCCACAAAAAGAAACAAAAACAATAAATACACAATTATATCTCCATTGGTGTGACTGAGGAAATACACTGGAGAGCACCAAGGCAGTGGCAAAATCCCTGTGGAACATGGAAACCCAGATACCACCAAAAAGAAGGGAATGAAGCACCCTACCTTGGCTACATTGTGTGTCCCATACTTGAATCTGCTCACAGTCAGGAGGAATGTATTCTTATGGGGAAAAAAGGTAAACTGGAGACCCCTGGCAGTTCCCATTACCACTGTAAGTACCTGCAGTCTTTGATACAGAAGAGTCCTGTAGTCATCACAGGTCTGGAGTTCATTGTGGTTGCATTTCCCCAGAGTTGGAGCTCATGTTATGTGTGCTTCATTCTCTGTGACCAAAGCTGTTATGACACAGTATTATCATGAAATTTAACCCACTGCTGAAAGTGAGTCCTGACCTGAGGGCTAGAAGTGACTGCTTCTCTTCATCCCTGATGCTATGCTGTCATTGTGTTATGTTCACATGGGTGACTGCACCACCATAACTCAGCTTCTTTGAGCCTATGCTGAGTGTAATTGCCAAGACCCCAGGATCTGAAACCATGTGACTCCTCACCTACCAGGGAACAGGTGTACCTGCATAACAGGAAAATTGACAAACAGCTGGACAGCTCAACATACTTGTGCATTTGACCTGCCAGCTAGCCCAGCACCCCTTCCCCCAGAAAAATCACACCACTGCCATTACGAACTCCTGAAGCCTAGGTTACCATGGACACAATTGCAGACATCACTGAAAAGGATTGCAGCTGAAGAACAGCACAGAGCTCATGCTACTAAATCCATCCAAAATCAAAGTCAATACATCGTGCCCAAACAACACCCCATGACCTATTTGCAGGAAATATCTCTCCCTATGACAAATATTCCATGAAACTGTAAAATAATTGTCCCACTAGATGCACAGATGTCAACATAGGAGCACAAGAAACATGAAAAAGAAAGCAAACATGACATACCTAAAGAACACAATAATTCTTTAGTAACAGACTCTAAAGGAAAGAAAATTTACAAATGCCTAAAAAGGAATTCAAAATAATGATCTTAAGGAAACTCAGTGAGATACAAGAAAATATAAACAAAAAATTCAATGAAATCAGGAAAAAATTTCATGATTTGAATGAGAGATTCAACAGAAATAGGTATTTTTTTAAAGTACCAAATAGAAATCTTGGAATTGAAGAATACATTTAATGAAATAAAAAGTACTGTTGTGTTTTAACCACGGACTAGATCAAAGAATTTCTGAACTTGACAGGTCTTTGAAATAACACAGTCAGATGGGAGAACAATAAGAATAAAAAAGAATGAAGAAAGTCTATGAGATTTATGGGACGTTATTAAGCAAAAAATATTCACATTATAACAATGCCAAAGAAAGGATAGATGGAGATAGGCACAAAAAATCTTTTTAATGAAATAATAGCCCAAAACTTTTCAAGTCTTGAAAGAAATGTAAACATCAGATTCAGTAAGCTCAAAGGCTCCAAATATTCACCTTAAAAGGAGAATATAAGAGGTTCAAGGCACCTTGAAGAGGTTCAAGGCACATTATAATCAGACTGTCAAAAATCCAAAGATAATGAAAGAATTCTAAAAGTTGTAAGAGAAAGTAACAAATCACATATACGGGAATCCTTATTAGACTATAAAGAGATTTCTCCGCAGAAAGCTTGCAGGCAAGGAGATAATGGAATAATGTATTTAAAATGATTGAAAAAGTCACTGTTAACCAAGAATACTATATTTAGCTATCCTTCAAAATGAAAGAGAATTAAAGATTTTCCCAGATAAGCAAGAACTGAGTGAATTAATCATCACGAGACCACCATACTAGAAATACTTGAGAGAGTACTACAACTAAAACCAATGATGGTCATTACTATCATAAAAATATGTAAAATATAAGACTCATCAGTAGAGATAAATTTATAATCAAAACCCTCTGCTGTAGTGGTACTGTGTAAACATTTCAGTATTCTAGTATAAATGTTAAAAGTCAAAATGGGAGGGAACCCAGCTATAATTAGTGGTTAAGAAAAAACAATAGATAAAGATATAAATTAAGGTAACAAAAGCATAAATTGTGGGGAGTGGACAGAGAGAAAAAGTCTAAAGTATTTTTATGTGACCAAAGTCAAATTGCTGTAGGCTTAAAGTAGTCTATTACAGCTAGAACACTCTTTATATTAGCCCCATTGCAACAACAAAGAAAGAAATTACAGCAGATGCCCAAACAAAGAAAAGGAAGAAAACAAAGATTAGCATCACAGAAAACCCCTAAACCACAAAAGTAAACAAGAAAGGAACAAAAGAACAAAGGATCTACAAAACAATCAGAAAACAATTACCAAAATGGCAGGAGTAAGTTCTTGTCTATCAATAATATTTGAATGTAAATTAATTGAATTGTAAATTTAAAATATGCAGAATGGCTAAATAGATTTTTAAAAAAAACAAGACCCAACTATATGCTGCTTACAAAGACTCACCTCACCATTAAGGTCAAGAATAGATCAGAAATGAAGAAATGGAAAAAGATATTCCATGCAAACAAAAACCAAAAGTGTGCAGTAGTAGTCATATTTTATCAAATAAAATAGACTTTAGGTTAAAAAAAAAACTGTAAAAAGAAACAAAGAAGGTCATTATATAATTATAAAGAGATCAACTCAACAGGAGGATCTAGCAATTATAAATATATCTGTACCCAACATCAGCACCTCCAAATATATAAAGTAATAATAGTAGGGGACTGCTACATCCCACTTTCAATAATAAACAAATCATCTAGACACAAAATCAACAGAGAAGTGTGAGATTTAAACTACACCATACACCAAATGGACCTAATAGACATTATGAAACATTCCATACTGTAGCCAAGAATGTACATTCTTCTCAAGTACACATAGAACATTCTCTAGGATAGATTATTATATCTTAGGCCAAAGAAGTTTTAACAAATTTAAGAAGATAGAGATCATAAAAAGTCTCTTTTCTGACCACAATGGTATAAAACTAGAAATTAACAAGGAAAACCTTGGAACTGTACAAATACATGAACATTGAACAACATCCTAAGTAACCAATAGGTCAATGAAGAAATTAAAAGGAAAAATTTAAAACTTCTTGAAATAAATGATAATGCAACTTCTTCCTATGAAAGAAGTTTATATCAATAACTACTTACATCAAGAAAGAAGAATTATTTCTAATAAATAACTTAACAATGCCTTTCAAGGAATTACAAAAACAAGAACAAACCAACCGTAAAAGTTGGTGGGAGGAAGGAAATAAAATTTCAGAGAAGATATAAACAAAATAGAGACTAGAAAAACAATTCAAAAGATCAATAGAATGAAGAATTTTTTTCTGAAAAGGTAGACAAAATCAACAAATATTTAGCTACACTATAAGAAAAAAAAGAGAGAAGACAAAATCAGAGGTGAAAAGGGAAGCATTAAAATGGATACTGCAGAAATACAAAGATTGTAAGAGACAACTAGGAACAACTATACAACAACAAATTTGATAACCTAGAAGAAATGGATAAAATCTGAACACACTCAACCTATTATGACTAAATTATGAAGAAACAAAAAATATGAACAAAATAATAATGAATAAGGAAATGGAATCAATAATAAAAAGTCTCCTATCAAAGTAATGTCCAATACCAGATGGCATCACTGCTGAATTCTACTAAACATTTTAAAAAGAATTAATCCCAATCCTTCTCAAACTATCACAGAAAACTGAAGATGAGGTTATACTTCCAAACTTATTTTACATCACCAAAATAGTATGGAAAGTCTTAGAGGAATTAGGCAAGAGAAAGATGTAAAGGGCATACAAATTGGAAAGGATGAAGTCAAATTATCCCTACTTGCAGAAGACATAATATTATATACAGAAATCCCTAAAGACTCTACTGAAAAACCCTAGTGCTAGTAAGTCAATTTAGTAAAGTTGCAGGATACAAAAAGTTCTATATGATAAGTGAACAATCTGAAAAAGAAATCAAGAAAACAATTTCATTTATAATAGCTACAGAAAAATAGGATACCTAGGAGTAAACTTAACCAAGAAGGGGAAAAATATTCACTCTGAAAACTGTAAAATATTGATGAAAGAAATTGCAGAGGACACAAATAAATGGAAAAATATTTATGTTCATGGATTGGAAAAATAATATTTTGATAAAATGGCCATACTATCCAAAGCAATCTTCAGAGTTAATGCAATCCCTGCCAAAAGTACCCATGATATTCTTCACAGAAATAGAAAAAAATCCTAAAATTTATACGAAAGCACAAAAAACCCCAAATACCCAATTAAGCAAAATGAACAAAGCAGCAGGCATCACACTACCAGACTTCAAAATATACAGCAAAGCTACAGTAACCAAAACAGCATGGTACTGGCAAAAATAGACACAAATACCAATAGAACAGAATAGAGAGCCCAGAAAAAAATTCATACACCTACAGCCAACTTATTTTTGACAAAGTCACCAAGAACACCCATAGTATGGGGGAAAAGACAGTCTCCAATGAGTGGAGCTGGGAAAATTGGGTATCCAAATGTAGAAGCATGAGATTAGACTCCTACCTCTCACCATACACAAAAATTAACCCAAAATGAATTAAAGAGTTAATGAGTTAAAACCTAAAACTACTAGAAGGAAATACAGGGGAAATGCTTCACAACATTTGGCTAAATAATGATTTTTTTGTATATAATCTGAAAAACTCAGGCAACAAAAGCAAAATAGACAAAGAGAATTGCATCAAATGACACAGCTTTTTCACAGCAAAGGAAACAACAAAGTGAAGAGACAACCTACAGAATGGAAGAAAATATTTTTAAATACATAAAGAATGCATAAAGAACTTAAAAAATTCAACAATAAGAAGAAAAAAAGCAACCAAAACACTTGATTTAAAAGGGCCAAAATATCTAAATAAACATTTCTCAAAAGAAGATATACTAGTAGCCAACACATATATGAAAACGTGCTCAACATCAATAATCATCAGGAAAATGCAAATTAAACTTCAATGACATATCACCTCATTCTGTATATAAGGGCTGTCATCAAAAAGACAAAAGAAAAAAGTGTTGGCAAGGAAATGGAGAAAAGGAAACCCTTTTATACTGTTGATGGGAATGTAAGTTAGTCTATTTATTATAGAAAATAGTAGGAAAAATTATCAAAAAATGAAAAATAGAACCACCATATGATTCTGCAATCTCACTACATGGTATATAGCCAAAAGAAATAGAATTAATACATCAAAGAGATATCTGCATTGCCATGTTTTTGCTGCACTATTCACAATAGTCAATACTTGTAGTTAACCTAAATGTCCAAGAACCTATGAATTAGTAAAGAAAATGTGGTATGTATACACAGTGGAATACTGTTCAGTCATCAAAAACAATATCCTGCCAAAAAAAATCCTGTCATTTGAGACAAAATGTACAAACCTGATAGACATTATGTTTAGTGAAATATGTCAGACACAGAAAGACAAATACTGCATGCTCTCATACATCTATAGACTCTAAAACAAACAAAAAACAGTTGATCACATAGAAGTAGAGAGTAGAGCAGTGGTTGCCAAAAACTGGGAAGGGGGTAAAAGAGGGGAGAATGGAGATAAAAAGAAATGAAAGCATCCAGATTGTAAAGGAAGAAGTGAATCTATTTATTTGCTGATGACATTATCTTGTATATAGAAAATTCCAAGGAATTCACAAAAACCTAAGAAACCAGTTCAGCAAGATTAAAGAACACAAGAAAAATATAGAAAATTCAATTTCTATGCACTAGCAATGAACTAATAGAATATAAAATAGAGACCATGTTATTTACAACAGCATTAAAGAAATACAATACTTGGGAATAAAGTTAACAACATAATTCCAATTCATGTACACTAAAAACTATAAAAACAGCATTGAAAGAAGCTTAAAAAAATACCTAAATAACTGGAAATACATTCTGTGTTCATGGGTTGAAACATTTAACATTGCTAAGATAGCAAACTCCCTAAATTAATCTATAAATTCCACAGTCTTTATCAGAATTCCAGCTGTCTTTTTGGTATCCATTTAAACCTAATTCTAAAGTTCATATGGAAAGTCAAGGGACCCAGAATAACCCAAACAGTCTGAAAAGAAGAACAAAGCTGGAGGACTAACATTTCCCAATTTTGATGTTATAGCACAAAATTACAGCAATCAAAACTCTGTGGTAATGGAATAGGGTAGTCATATAGATCAAGAGAATAGGATTGTGACTTCAGAAATAAACCCATACAATTATGATCAATTGACTTCTGACAAGTCAAGACAATTCAGTTGAGGAAACAATAGTATTTTAAACAAATGGTGCTGAAACAACTAAATTTTCACGTGTCAGATAATGAAGTTGGATCCCTATGTTGCATCACATACAAAAATTAACACAAAATGTATCCAAAGACATAAATGTAAAGGCTAAAACTATAAAATTCTTAGAAAAATCATAGCTGTAAATTTGTGATCTTGGATTTAGAAAATGGTTTCTTAGATATGGCACCAAAAGATAAGCAACAAAAGAAAAAAATAGACAAATTGAAATTCACTAAATAAAAAAATTTGTGCTTCAAAGGATAGTCTAAAGAAAATGAAAAGCAAATCTACAGAATGGAAACAAATATTTGCACATAATATACCTGCTAAAGTTCTAGTATCTAGAATATATAAAAGAACAATTACAACTCAACAATAAAAAGACAAATTAGCCAATTAAAAAATAGGCACGTGATTTGAATAGACATTTCTTCAAAGAAGATATACAAATAGCCAACAAACACATGAAAAGGTGCTCAAGCCGGGCTCGGTGGCTCAGCCTGTAATCCCGCGGCTTTGGGAGGCTGAGGTGAGTGGATTGCCTGAGCCCGAGGGTTCAAGACCCGCCTGGGCAGCGAGACCTCATCTCTACAATAAATCAAAAAAAAAATCAGCCAGGCGTGGTAGCGCATGTCTGTAATTCCGGCTACTCGTTAGGCTGAGGTGGAAGGATCGCCGGAGCCCAGCAGGTTGAGGCTGCGGTGGCCGGGAGCGGCCACTGCACTCCAGTCTGGGCAACAGAGTGAGACTCCAACGCAAAAAAAAAAAAAAAAGAAAGAAAGAAAAGGTGCTCAAGAGTATTAGTCGTTAGTGAGAAGCAAAATGAAATACAGTTCATACCCACTAGGATAACTATAATAAAAAGGGCAACAAATAAGTACTGATATGGATAAGACAAGATTGGAACTGCCTTACAATGCCAGTGAGAATATGAAATAATAAGTCGCTTTGGAAAACAGTTGGGCAATTTCTCAATAAGTTAAACACAGAGCTATGATTTGACTCTGTAATTTTACTCCGAAGTATATACTGAAGTGCGTTGAAAATATGACAAAAATTTACATGTGAATATTCATAACAGCATTATTTATAATAGCCAAAAAGTGCAAACAACCCAAATGTCCTTTAACAGATGACTAGATAAACAAAATATAGGATACTCAAACAATATAAAGTTCTGATACATGCTATGACATAGGTAAACCTTAAAAATATTATGCTATCTTAGACAAGAGGCCACGTATGGTAAGATTCCATTTATATGACATGTCTGAAATAGCCCATTGTACGAACAGAGGGCATGCTCTTTCTGAATGTTTGCTGGAATGAACTGACAATAGATTAACAGAATAAAAAGCATGCAAATTTATTAACATGCTTAAACATGGGAGCCAAACAAAATGTGAGACTAAAAGAAGGGCCAGACCTCTGAGGCTTAAATGCCTCTCTTATAGAGGCGAGAAGGGGTAGAGGGCTCTAGTCACTTTTAGAGGAATAGTAAGAATAGCAAATGATTTTTAGGGGAAATGAATAGACCCAGGTGGCAGACATTTCCTTGTAAATGATCCTCTTAGGCAACTGAATGAAACTGGCAAGTTAGGAGAAGATGAGGAGTGGAACTGCCTTGTGAACAAAGGTTATCTTATGATGTAGACAAGGTCTCCCAGATAATCTCTCCAACCTGCCCTCAGAAGAACAGTGAAAAGTCTCAGTGTGGTGACAACTTTTGGTCTCTTCTTTTCTCTGTGGTTAATCTTTCTAGGTTACTTGATAGTTGTTTGTTCTGAGGCAGCTTCTAAGGCCTTCCAACTTCTTTTATTTTATTTATTTATTTATTTTTTTGAGTTGGAGTCTCACTCTGTCGCCCAGACTGGAGTGCAGTGGCCGCTCCTGGCCACCGCAGCCTCGACCCACTGGGCTCCGGCGATCCTTCCGCCTCAGCCTTCCGAGTAGCCAGAATTACAGGCATGCGCTACCACGCCCGGCTGATTTTTTGATTTATTGTAGAGATGAGGTCTTGCTGCCCAGGTGGGTCTCGAACCCACGGGCTCAGGCAACCCGCTCACCTCAGCCTCCCAAAGGCGCGGGATTACATGCTGAGCCACCAAGCCCGGCCCAACTTCTTTTAATTCAAAGTGCTCGTAATGCCAAAGGCCCGTAATTTTGAATATTGTTTTCTGAACCCCAATACCATAACCATTGGAAGTTAGCTTAATGGTTACCAGGATGGAGGAAGGAGGAATGGGGAAATGACCGCGAATGAGCACAAGTTTTCTTTTTTGAGTGACGAAAATGGTCTGGAATTAAATAGTGATGACAGTTGTACACTTTTGTGAATATACTTTAATTGTGCCCCTTAAATAGATGACTAGTGTATGTGAATTATATTGTGATTCAAAACAGAAGTCTAGAACTTGACCTATTATTCCTATCTTCCCAATAGAAGAGTTTGCTTCTAAGGTAAATAAAAAGTGAAGAGTGGTCGCCAAGATCAAGAATGAAGGCTTTTAGAAAATGGACATCAGCAAAAAAGAGAGGCCAATTTTCCATAAATTTTTAGGTGAGCAGCAGGGGGAGCCCTTGATAATAAAGAAAATTATAAAAATAACATTTATGCCTCTGCTTATAAAGCTAACTCATTTTTTTTACAGAAAATCTGAAAAATACCAGATAAAGGTCATTAAAAATACTAATAATTCTACCATCCTGAGAACCACTATTAACATATCATTTGTACAAATCTTTCCAGTCTTTTTCTAAGTGTGTGCATATGTATATATGCATTTATTTATGTACATATGTAGCCAAGCCAGCCACAATTCTGCTGTACATGAAGCTTTATATCTTATTTATTTATTCATTTTGAGTTGAGGTCTCAATCTGTTGCCCAGCCTGGAGTACAGTGGCATGATCACAACTTACTGCAACCTTGACTTCCTGGTGCCAGAAGATCTTCCCACCTCAATCTCCTGAGTTGCTGAGACTACAGGCACACACCATCATGCTCAGCTAATTCTTTTATTTTGCGTAGAGATGAGGTCTTCCTGTGTTGCCCAGGCTGGTCTCAAACTTCTGGGCTCATGCAATCCTCTTGCCTCAGCCTGCCAAAGTACTGGGATTACAGGCATGAGCCACAGCCCCTGGGTTGCATCTTTTTTTTTTTCCACTATATATTTTTAGAGTTTTCTAAAGCCTTAAGTCCTAAAATGTAATTTCTCATACTTACAAATGTATTATAATTGATTAAACCTATTTTCAGATTTTTTTGGTTATGAGTACACTGCAATAAACATCCTTGTACCTATATCTTTATATTTCCTAAAAATATTTCCTATGGATAGATTCACTGAAGAGGAATTATTAGGTCAAATATAAACTTTAAGTCATTGGATACATATTGCCACTGTTTTGAACCAGAAAATCTGAAAGACCTTTATATTTTCACCAGTAGATAATATTTTCCCTTATCTTGAACTTTTATCCAACTATGTAATTGCAAGGTTTTTAAAAGATTTTAAATAATTTAAAAGATTTTAAATATTTGCCAACTGGATAGAAATTGGTATCATCTTTCAGTTATTTTTAAATAAATAGTGAGCCTAATTTTTTAATAGTTTGTTGTCTAGCTTTTTTGTTGTAAAAATTGTTATTTGTGAATATTGATAATTGTTTTGCTTATGCTATTATCCTCTTATTGATTTCTTGAATGTCTTCATGTATTAACCATGTTAATCATTGTTTTATATTTTGCTTTTATCCCCCAGGTTATTCTTTGCCTTATACTTTTTTTTAACCTGAGTTTTGATGTGCACACATTTTTTAATTTTTTGCTAAAAAAACCTGTCTTCTCTTTTTATATGCTCTTGCTCTACCTTTTTTCTTAAAAAGTGCTTTAACACACTAGATTTGAAGGATAATTATCATAATTTCTTCTACTCTTTGGTGTTTTTATATTTTAAAATTCAATAATTTAATTCATCCATGATTTACCTAGGAATATGGTTTAGGAAGTCTCCTTTGCTCAAAAAGTTAGCTAATTGCTCCAGCACTATTCAATGAAATAATCTTTCATTTTTTTCTTCCTAATTTGAAATGACTTGATCAAATACAAAATTCTTATATATATTTGAGAGTGTTGGACTCTTATTCTCTTCTGTCTGATCTTATACCAGTATCATGCTATTAAAGTTATATAACAGGCTTTTAAAATCTAGAGTACAGTTCTCTTTTTTCTTTATAAATTTTTCTTAGTTATTTTTATTTATAGAGTATTCTAGATTAACACTACAGTCACTTTTTTTTCTAAAAATATTACAATTGGGACTTTGATTAGAAAAAGTGAATCATCTAATAATATAGAATATATATAAATTTATTAGAGTCAGCTTTGTATTATTAAATAAAAGTTGTATAGCTACATTCATAGAGGCCTTTTTTCAAATTTGTTGCTAGGTTTTATTGTTGTTATTGTTCATGTTTGCTTTGTTTTGGTTTTCCTCTTTTGTAAAAAAACCTCTTTTTCTTCTTTACAATTATTATCTGGCTATGGTTTTTAAAAAATATTTTTTATCCAGGCATCATAATGAACAATTAGTTATAACAGCTGATTTCTAAATAAGTTACCCTTAGAATTCTAAATTCTCTCCACATCCATGACTTTGAGATCTCAAAACCAATCAACTTTTGGAATTACAGCTTCCATGCTTCATAAGCCTGACTCTGTTTTAAAGAATTTTTAAGTTAAGTGTATAGAATTGCCACAAAACTACAAACAACCCTGAAACATACTGATTCTATTTTTCCACTTGGCTCTTCAAGAGTTAAGATTAACTATGAAGGACATTTTTTAGCTTAATAAAAAATTAAATTCAAAATGTTCTTAAAGACGCATTAGTAACTCAAAATGTTCTCTGGTTTTAAATGGCCTTTAAAACTACAATTTTTAAAAAATCAGGTTTATTGACATAATTTACATACAGTTGAATTCACTCTTTTCAGATGCACAGTTCTGGGAATTTTGACAAGCATATACAGTCAAATAGCCACCACCCCAATCAAGGCGCAAAATATTTCTAACACCCTGAGAAGCTCTCTGTGTCCCTTTGAAGTCAATTTCCTTTCTCTCACTCTCAACCCCTGGCAATTTCTGACCTGTTTCTCTCCCTAGATATTCTGCATGACAATTTTATATCTCAAGCTTCCAGTTGGAGTCAAAGTTGGCCACTGGCAACTAGCACAAAGTTTCTGCTACTCATTCAAAAGCCACCATTTCTTTGCTGACAACTAACAGATAAGTTTCCATGTCAGCAAACCTGAACTCTAGCTCTAGACAAGGGGAAATTCCTCCCCTGAAACTTGGTCTGGTGTCAGTAGGGCAGACATGCCCAGACAAGCCAGACAAGCCTGCTGAGGGAGCTGTGCCAGGAAAGGGATCCTTATGGCGTGGAACACCAGTTGCATACTGTCTCCTTTCTAGGTCAATTATCTTTTCTAGTTCACGTGTGTGTGTGTGTGTGTGTGTGTGTGTGTGTGTGTGTGTGTGTGTGTGTGTGCACATACAGTGCAGAGTTTCAATATATTTGTACATGGTTTGTACATCGTGTGAGTGACATACTGGAATGCAGATGGGCCAGCAAGTTCTGAGAAAGAGAGTAATCTTTGAGCCTTTCCTCCTCCCTTCATCTGATTATTGGATGGCGTGAGCCTGTGGTGTGCCATTGAGAGCCATTAACTCTGGGAAGAGATCGCTCCTACTGAGTCAAAATACAACATAAATACCTTGAGGATGGTCTAAGGCAGAGAACTAGTTTCAGAAAATTACAAGTCACCAAAGAACATGCCTTTAAGCATAATGTCTGAAGCGGTGAGGAAGGTATTTCACTCTTGTCATTTCTGCCAAAGCCCACTTTCTTCTCCAAGACTTTATTCCCTAGCTCTCTACACAGGACTCCTGCTGCTTTCCTAGTTCCCTCAAAGATTGTTGTAAAGAAACCTATCTGTGGTTTTATGTTATCCCATTGGAGTGCTATCTGGAAATACATAAAAAAGTGAATAAGTTGCCTGACTCAATCCATCCTTGTGGCCTACCATGTTAAAAAGATATATCATGGAACTCTGGTCTGCCCTGAAATGATTGGAAATACTATGAGACTACAGTATTTAAGGAAAACTGAGTCTCGCTTAATGTTGACAGATGACTCTCTGATCCACTGTTGGGCTACCTGTAACATTTATATTTGTCAAGGCCTCTCAACATTCATGGTTAACGAGTCCTGGAAGGAAATCTGCAGCTTATTTTCATCCTTATGCTGGAGACAAGGGAGGTACAAAACAGGTGGGAGGAGGCCAGCTCCATGATCCATCCAAGACAAGCTGACTTAGGGCTACTTTAACTCAAGCACAAAATCTCTGAATTATATACCACCAAAGAGGTTGCCTTACTGATTTTATCAGGGTTTTTTTCCTCTTATAATATGCCCTGGTTAATTGTTTATATACTTGGCAATTTACTTAGTTCTGGGTACAGAAAAAGGCCCTAGACATTTAAAAAAGTTGAGTCAGAAAGAGTAAAAACGGAGAAACGGCTGCCCACTCACTTGATCCTTAATGGCGAAAGGTGCTAACCACTTCCCTTGGCCCAGCTCACTCAGGGCTGGTGCCGTGATGATGCCTGGTTTGAGAATCACTGATTTGAATGGCATGTCACCATATCTGTCCCCAGTTGTTCCTCTCTGTTCTGTAGATTTACTGAGTCCCAGGGTCTACCAGTAGCAATGCTGGCACACATAAGTTGGTTGCATAGCCTTTGGGAAGCAGAGTGGGACATGCACATTACCAGCTCCCTTCAGGTATTTCTGAAGCCATGGGAGAAGAAGGTAGAGGAAGGCTTTGGTCCATGGTGCCATGGGATTCCAATAATGCCTCTTGGGCATGCCCTGGTCACTCCTTTACCATCTCCCATGTGCAAAATACCAACCTGGTTATGCAGCAGTAAACATGTGTGGTGAACACCAGGTGCCCTTCCATGAGACTTGCAGCATCCCAGTACTCTATGGTCTCCCGGGTTCCAAATTATGGCAGGCCTGAGTGAGGAATGGTGAGAACAAAGTTAAATGTGATTGTTCCTTCCCTGTGGTTCCCCTCTCCTTGTCCTCCAAGTTAACAGACCTCCTCATATAAACAGGTGTGTGTTCAGATCAGCTACTTTTGGGGGAAATCAAGGAAATGATAACACTAGCACAACCTTATTGAGCTAACATTTGTCCATGTACTGGGCACTCGGCTAAGTATTTCACATTTGTGTACTACTCAGTTCTAACAAGAACCCCCTCACAGACCAGTGTTGCTGCCGCCCCATTTTGTAGATGGAAAGATCGTGGCAGAGTGGGTAAAAGGACTTACCTATATGGATATACACACACAGTAAGTGACTGCATCAAAATTCAAGCCAAAGTTCTGACCCCAAAGCCTAATGCCCCAAACTAGAGAGCCCTTCTGTCCACATTTCATGTCTTAGATGCAACATAGAGCATTTTGCAATGACTAAAACAGGCACATGAATGAAGGGGTGTAGAGGTCGGCCTGGGAGGAGCCTTGAAGCAAAAGGCCAGCTCGGCAAGGACAGAGAACTCGAGTGTATCCCCATGGGTTACCAAAACCTCGTCTAGGTGCCCTTGCTTTTATAAGCACAGGGTACTGCAAAGACATTTATAAACATGTGCTTACCAGGACAGCACATCTGATGGCAGCAATCTGCCTGGAGCTGGCAGCAGACAAGGAGGGAGCGTACGGGGTGAACGCAGGTCAGCCCTTCCTGCACAGAACAGGAGGGAAGGCTGACTTCTAGTGAGAACTACAAGGAAAGCAATTCTAAATGTTTTTCACAGAAATAGAAACTAGTGAAATAGAAGCTGGCACTTGACTGCTTAGAAAAAAGACCAGAGGGCAGTAGGCAAGTCAGTGATTGGCTACTGCTGCCAAGCTCAGAAACTTTTAACATTTCATTTGTTCCCCCAAAGAAGTGCATACTCAAACCACCAAGGGATGGTAAGTGATGACAAATAGATATGCAAGTCAGGGTCCCAGTTGCAGCAACAAGTGCCCTACTTCACAGCTTGCAGGCAACTGGCAAAGTCACAGGCAGCAAGACACACACACACACACACACACACACACACACACACACACACACATATCCAGGGTTGTGCCCACACCAAGACCACCCAGCTGCATGCCATCATTAGACTAACAGCTTATAGCGGGGCCTCCAGAACTCAGGAGAGATGACGCTCAGCACCAGCACAAGGCAGAAAATGCTTTCTCAAAAGCAGAGCCTGTTTCCCCAGCCCAAGTGTGTGTGCCCCAGAGCTGGGAACCCCACCCATTTCTAGAGTAATCGCTGTATCTAATGGTGTGGTGTTGCACTGGCTTCCTTACTCGCTGTAGCTGTCTGTGGGTCTGACCCTGTTATTACTGGCTCCTGCTTTACAGACGTTAACCTGCCTGTGTGCGTCTGCTAGTGTCTTGCTAGTAAACTCCAACTTAAAGGTTCCTCAGAAAGGGGCTTTGTGAGTTTTTCTTTTACAGGTCATTTTGCATTTTTTTCTCTCCAGGTTCCTCTCTCTTCCTCCTCTTCCTCCTTCCCTCTGCCTGGGTAGAACTGGGGATATTAGTTTTCCTTAGGAACACCTTATGAGCCAGTCAGTCATATCATCTGGGAATTGTTGTTCTGAGAGCCTGCCCCCTGGGTCGCATATTCAGATCTAGGGAAATTGCCCAGACTATTCTGAAATCCTCAACTGGGATTCCAGTATCCGGCTTTTAGCTAAGCTTCATCCTTGTGGACTATAAATTGGAATGAGTAAGTAGGCCAGGCACCCCCTTCTCCCTTGTGCCAGCATCCCACCCCAAAGGGAATGGCAGAGGAAAGGGAGTGTGGACACTCGATCCCACTCACTATCCACAGGTCTAGTTGATTTTCTTTTCTTTAAGAAAAAGCATTACTTCTGTATAGTTGTGAAGGGTGGAAACCAAGGCCCTGCATATTTCAAGCACACTTCCCTCCTCTGCATGGTTGCTGTCTTTGCTTCCCGGTCTGTGACATGACCCTATGCAGCATAATAGAAGCCCACTGTGGGTTCGGGCTTCACCTGTGTTCTTCCACCTAAGTAATTCTGATATCCTTATCTACTGTGATGAGATGTCTATGCGGCAAGCGAATTTGAGCACAAAATACAGTGTGGGCTGCCTGTGTGGATGGTCTCCAGCCACTGCAGGAGGAATTGGGAATAGGGATAGGGGATGGAAATCAGAAAGCCAACCTTTATGTCTGGCCCTGTTTGGCCATTTTTGTGTCCTTGAGTGTCTCTGAGCTACAGCTTCCTTACCTATATGATGAAGATCCTAATCTACTCTGTAGTACTATAGTGAGGTTCATGTGACATGGAAAAATTGCTTTGTAAACTGGAAAAACCACATTTTAAAAAAGGCTGTTTTTGTTAGGCCGATATTATGAGGCAGGAGAACCAAGGTACAGCAAACAGAAGTAAGAGTTAGAAATGACCCAGTCTGAGATGCTAGAAGAATAATGAAAGACTCTGTAGATCCTCCCAGGACCTTTCCTTGGGAATATCCTGCCATGACAGGGGCAGAACACAGGATCAACACTGCTCTTGACGAAATGGCCAATTTTGCAATTAGCTGTGATGGAACTCAGCCCAAATTATGTGTCTTAAGTAATTTCTTTGTTAGTCTTCAGGTCATCTGACTAGTCAACTCAGTGGAAAGATAGTGTAGTGTAAAGAGCATGGACCGTGGAACCGGGCTGAGGGTTCATGTCCATGTCTCCCCAACTAGGTGATTTGAAGCAAGTTACATAACCTACCAATGCCTCAGTTTACTCATCTGTAAAATGGAGATGATAACACTATCTGTCTTATAGTGAGAATAAAATGAATAAAAAATATAAAACACAAGGACACGAACAGCAGACATGTGGCACTGCTAAAGGAGGGAGGGAGAGAGGGAGGATAAGGGGCACTGAGCTACCCACTGGGCACCATCCCCACCACTAGGGTAGGGAGGGCTCATCAGAAGCCCAAACTTCCTCTCCATGCAATATACTTATGTAGCGAATCCTCACATGTACCCCATGATTCTAAAACAAATTTTAAAAAAGAAAAAAATGTAAAACACTTTGAAAAATGTCTGCCATGTAGTAATCTAAGTGTAGCTATTATTCTTTTCCAATTTTTTTTAAATCCACTCTTAAAAACCAAAATGTGTGTTCTCAATTGTGGGAAGAGAAGGATTCCTTAGGTATAATGGAGAACGGAGTTTGATTTGGCTTCAAGAAAGCCAATCCCTTCTCCACCGCTTGAGTGTGAAGCATCTGCTGTGCCAGAACAAGTTATGTCACAGAGTCCGGTGGAGCCATAATGATGAGCATATGCATTTTGACACTGGGAAATGCACAATGATGACATTTCTTCCGGCTGGTAGAGCCCAAGATGAGATTAAAAACAGGAGGTGCAGATGGATCTGGCCTTCTCCATTGACTACTGTGTGACTGTGGACACCTCACTTACCCTCTGCTTCACTTCTTAAACTTTGTAATGGGATAATAATAGTACTTGTCCCATTGAGTTGTTGCTTAGATCAGTCACTGAGTAGATACGCAATAAATTTTAGCTATTATTGTTATTAGATACCATTTGCTATTACTCAACTTTATTATTTGGAGTTTTGAGTAGTGGCATAAATTTCCTTTAAAGTTAAAGCTGGTTGGTTGTGGTGGCTCACACCTATAGTTCCAGCACTTAGGAAGGCAGAGGCGGGAGGATCGTTTGAGCACAGAAGTTTGAAACCAGCCTGGGCAATATAGCAAGACCTCGTCTCTACAAAAAAAATTTTTAAAATAAGCCACCTGTAGCCCCAGCTACCTGGAAGGCTGAGGCGGAAGGATCACCTGAGCCCAGGAGGTCGAAGCTACAGTGAGCTGTGATCATGCCACTGCACTCCACCTGGGCAACAGAATGAGACGTTGAGCCATAAATAAACAAACAAACCAATAAATAAATAAAAAGTTAAAGTAGAAGAGGTAAGAGCCAGATAAATGTAACTAAAAACAGCATTTTTTTGTTAAAGACAAGGAACCTGTTTGGTCATACAATGTGATAATGTCTACAATTGTCACATTTTTAAAAACTACAGTGAGTTGCTTAAATTACAAAACATGTTTATATATGAAAGCCCAATCCCCTTTAGGCATACTTCAATTTTTAAAAATGAACAAATCCAGTAGACACAGGTGGTTCTGGTCTTTCTTTTTAACATCAGGTATGGAGGACAAGGGAACCAGACCAATGTCTACTAACTGGTCACTTTCTTTCAGTTTTGCAACAGCACGGCACACTTTCATGTTTAGAGGCCATATATCTTTGAGATTCATTCATCAGAATATTCGAGCAAACTCGTAAGTGACAAGAACTGAAAATACCATGTGATTTTTTTCAAATTTATTTAATAAGCCTACAGGGCTGGTGATCTCAGTCATGTCAGCCATCAGGTTTGGGATCTGGCAGTAAAAGTACTGATGTGTGTCAACTGAGTGCAAAGGGGATGCGACAGCATTATTTCTCTCTTCTGATCCCTCTTGCAAGCAAAGTGAAAGCTCTGGCATTTGGGCTGTGTCTGCAGACGGGGTGTTTGGTTTTTAACACGCTGGGAGGATCCCTGGAGAACTCTGGGGAGCAGAATAGGCCACCAGAGTCCAAGGGTCAGTATCAGTAAACTTAGCACAAGATTTAACAGACTAGAACATACCCACCCAATCCATTTCTCCAGCCTCATAATCCAGGGCAATTAAGGAAAGGAGGGCAGAGATTTTGGTGGCTTTTCACATTTTTAAAGTTTCATCTGAGCAAACACAGAAACGTGTCACTGCAGTATCCAGACCTTGGCCACTGTTTGTTTTTGAGACTCCAAGTTAAACTTAAGGCTGGCCTAACACAGCAGATATGTTTGCCTTTGCCTGAGAAGAGACAGAAACTTGAGAAAAAAGAAGAGTCTCTGGAGTTGCTGGGTTTCCATGAGGATCGTCTGAGGATATCTGGACACTACACAGAAAAGACCCCATTGCTGCCTCCCTGTCACACTGGCTAGTCCTACCTCCTTCATAACCACCTGCTAATGTCAACGGTGCAGATTTGCAAATATTTTTTGCTTTTTGAAGAAAATTATTAAAAGCCCAGGAAATGTAAGGGTTAAATGCCTTGCTTTCATAAACACAGTACTCTGGGTGGGGACAGGGGGAGATTTTAGATATTACGTGGAAACATGCAGTAAAAAACGCTGAAGTAGCCCATTCCATGATGTTGAATTGTGCAGCAATTATGGTCATCCCAGCCTTAGTAAATTGAAGTACATGATGAAAACCCAATCGAAGGATACCGACTGCTATGTTACTAAATAAACTACACATCCCATTTTAAAAGCATTTAAAACTGTATCAAATGAGGTTTTGTTGAAGAGGGACTATAATTTTAAAATCATTTACTGTACGACTGTACATTTAAATTTTAACTCGAAGCTAAATGTTGCAAAGTTAAATCAATTTTATTTGATATCTCGAGGAGTTTACACTCTTTCATTTGGGACTGAGGGAGCCTTCGGCACAGTTTTGCGTTTAAGATTCCTACCCTACAGGAACTGCTAACTCTTGATCCTAGCACACTCTTGCTTCCTAGAAGAGTTATTTAAAAGTTAGGCGTTTCTTTTTTTGTTGTTGTTAGCCACTCTTTGATTCCAAGCCCTGCAGGCAGACACTCAATTCATTGCCCACACACCTACCTCTCTCCTTCCCTCTCCCTCTCCCTCCTCTCCCCTTTCTCTTTCTCTCTCTTTCGCCCTAAAGTTTCTAAATCAGTTCCTACAGCTTTAGTTTTCTTTTTCTAAATTTAAAAACATGGCTTCTGGCTATAAAACAAGACCCCCACCTTCAGCAGTTCCAGTCCCCTGGGACTGTTACTGGCATGATCTGTAAATTAACTGGAGTCACTTAGAGCCCTCAGTTAGCTTTTAGTCAAACATTAGCAGCAGTGTTTACCCTTGTGTAATCTGCAGTTGTTACTTAATTTAATGCCCGTCAGCATTTTTTTTTTTAAACATATTCAGCAAATCCTTGGCACAGGCTGTTTGGATTCCTTACTCTTCCCCTCCTCCATCTTGACCCACATCAAGCTAGATTTATCTGAGTAAAGGCTTGCTAATATTTTAAAGTTGCTAGTGTGTAGTTTGCTCTCTTCTCAGGGAAAGAAGAAAGAGTTTGCTTTCTGTGCCAACCCAGCTAGCTTCTACCCAGAGGCCTAGGCTTTGTGTCCCCATCTCACCGTACATCAAAGAGGGTGGACTGTAAATTGTTAGAGTTGTTGTTTCTTGTTGCTCTGGCAGTGATTTGTGAGTGATATAAGATGGGAATCATCCTCAAACTCCCATTTGGAGGGTGCTGGTGTGGCCCCTTGAAGAAAACTCATTGAAAATTAACTTTGAAGTGCTGCCCAGTGAAGGGCTCAGAGCTGCACATATCACATCATAATTCATGCATAGTTTTGTGTGTTTTGAACCTTCCTCCTCAGCGGCCACCATCTCAAAAAGTAAATAAATAGCACCTTGGCCACCCTACAGCGTTCTGGTGCTTCTTTCATGAAGTGAAATCCGTCTAGATCCAGCAGGAGAATGTTTCTAAGGCCATGGTCAAGGCAAAAAGGAAGTACTGATTTCAAAGAGCGGAGAGAATACTCCACTCCAAAGAAGAACAAAGCACATTATCAGGGAATAAGAACATGGGGGTAAATCATGAGACAACCCTGAAAGGAGTCAATGAACAGTTCCTTTCTGCTTCCACACTCTGTACAGGAGAAGACTGTCCTAGGGTCAGGATGCTTTGGTTAATAGCCTCATCCTCAATAGTCTGGGTTTTGGGACCAGGAAAACAAATATCACTGTGAAGGTCTTATTCTTTTGGAGGAGTTGTGATTTTTAAAAATGTGTAGACCTTAAGGAGAAGAGAGGCCTCTGAGTCAGAATCCAAACAGCCTGTGCCAAGGATTCGCTGAACTCACTATTTCCCCCAAAGCTTGACCTTGAGTTTCATTGTCTCTCAGCTGTACCTTTATGTCCTGGTGAATAGAAATTGGGATTCTCTTCTATATACCACAAGGGAAAAATGTTCCTGCTAAGAACCCTAAATGTGGGGGAAGGGCAGGTCTCTATGTTCTCTCACAGATGGATCTTGAAGAGGAGCAAAATGGAGACACAGGACAGAGGAAGAAAGCCAAAGACACTGACTCAACAGAAACACCACAAAACGCATTTTTGCTCTCTCAGAGAGAGTTCCTGGTCTGAATCAACATAAGCATCCTTGGTTGGATTTCTAGGAAAGCCTCAGGAAGGGGTTGGATGATGTTCTATCAGCTCAAGCTGTAGCTGCCCTGGGAATCAACCCTGGGGGTCTTAGCTGAGGTTACAAGTGCACACCGGTGGCCTGCAGTTGGGGGTTTGAGGGTGGGTGTCACTGGGGGTCACTCTTGAGATCTCCAAAGCAGCCCAAGAGACACACACATCCCTGTCACTGACCACCAGCTCTCCATTCTTCCTTGTGCCCAACTCTGCAGTATCACCACTGAGGCTCTGAAACACAACAGCTCTGCAACATAAATTATGAACAAGTTCTACAACTTTCTTGAATCATCTGGAAAGTGCTCAAAGCACAGGGCTGCACTGAGAAGGACTTTAAGGCTTAAGAACTCACTCCCAGCCGGGCTCGGTGGCTCAGCCTGTAATCCCGCGCCTTTGGGAGGCTGAGGTGAGTGGATTGCCTGAGCCCCGCCTGGGCAGGCGAGACCTCATCTCTACAATAAAATAAAAAAATTAGCCGGGCGTGGTAGCGTGCGCCTGTAATTCCGGCTACTCGGAAGGCTGAGGTGGAAGGATCGCTGGAGCCCAGCAGGTCGAGGCTGCGGTGGCCGGGAGCAGCCACTGCACTCTAGTCTGGGCGACAGAGTGAGACTCCAACTCAAAAAAAAAAAAAGAACTCACTCCTAGGTAACAATTCTTAGCATCAAGGAAATTTGCCCAGTTCCCTCCAGTGCCCAACAGCACTATTGAAAAAGGCAGCTCTGCTGCAGAATAGATCCCTCTTGTTACTATTTCTTCTGCTGGGTGGCACCACATTGGCATGAAAGGCTTATTCTGCCATCTCTTTTTCACAACTTTCCTTGATTCCCTCTTCAATTTCCCTTTTTTGTCCATCCTCAATTCAACCTGCTCATTTAACAGTGCTAATAGTTCAGTTCTTATGGACGGTGTGTGCCTTTAAATCTCCTGCAAGGAGAGCACTTGACAAATAGAAAATGGAAATCTTTTTAGAAAAAATGTGTCATTTAATTTGAGGTGCAAGCAATAATGATACAACAATAAATTATTTTCTTTTCCATGAGTTCACCCTCTCCCTTTCTCTCTCAATGTGTGTGTGTGTATGTATGTGTATGTGTGTGTGTGTGTGTGTGCATGCATGTGAGCTGTGTTGTGTCCCTCCTCTCCTTCCTCAGCACATCTGTGCGTGTGTTTATTCGCTGATCAGCACCCAGTTTCCTAGGCTCCCCCGAAGCCAGCCTCAGTTTACCGGTGCCTGCCTAGAAAGCTGCCCTAGTCGACAAGAAATTAAACAAACAGGCTGCAGTACACTGTTTACACCAGTTCCCAAAGAGAAAACTTTGGGTGCATTCCCAGAAGGCCAGGCATGTGAGTTAGGGCTGCAAAGGAGCCTGACTTGCAAACCTTCCCCCACAATCAGGGTTTACTCTGTTTATTCTTTCAACTCTGGCTTCTCAGCGGAACAACACATCACACTACACCCAGAATGTAGAGACGCACAGAAAACATCCAGAACAAACCATCATGAGCCCAACCCTGCTGATTCAGTTGCTAAGCCCTTTGTTAACAAGCTCGTTTGGGGTTTCTCTTTTCCACAGTTTTTTAACACTTGGGAAACTAAAACTGCCAGCTGTTCTCACCTTTAGACAAAATAGCCTAAGTGACTGGGAATTTAAATAATTTTCATTATTATAGATCCTTTCAGAAACACCTCTGATCAAAATAATAAGTTAATGAAATAATTTAAAAATCCAGATCATGCAAAACAGACGTAGAAAAATGGTTTAAGTACAGAGCCAGTCAACACTCAGTAAATGTTGATGCAGACTTGGTTTCCCAAGGCTTAAAATGTATAAGTAAATGACACATAACTTCTGAAATAGCATGACACCAAGGGAGAGTTTGCAAAAAGCTACCAAAAAACAAACTGAACATAATGTAGCAGAGAGGTTTTGAAATCAGACACAACCAGACTTAAATTGGATTCCACGTTCACTGTGTAACCTGGAGCAAATGGCATGTTCTAACTGAGCCTCAGTGTTCTCATCTCAGAAATGGGAATGGGAAGAGTAGATTGGTGTGGGGATTAAAATTAGGAAATGCACATAAAACACTCAACTAAGGACAGTTTCTAGCTCATAGAAAGTTTCTAATAAATGAAAACTATGGGACACTCTTGTCTTACAGATGTCTTTAAACACTGAAAGCTCAAAATAATTTTAAAACTTAGGAAACAATGAATACCTCTTTGGGGAAAATATCTGACTCCCAAACCAGGTAATGGAACATCTTGGAAATCCAGACCACTCAGAGCAGACTTGTTAAAGTGCCAGGGACGGGGCTCATACCCAGCTGACACTCAATAAACATTTATTGATACTGACCATGGTTTCCTCAGGTTTAAAATAAGACGTCTGGAAGAATTACAGAATTAACCACTTGTGGTTATTCCCGCAATATGATGGTATCAATGTGAAAATTTGAAACACCACCCTCCAAAAAAGCTGTGTACTAATTTTGTTTAAAAGGCTGAAATGACCCTAAATTCAAGCACTGCATGAAAAGCAGAGATTCACAAAATTACAAGAATTAAGAAAGATTTCCTAGAAATGGAGGGAGCCTCACCAATTTCAGCAGAGAAATTTCTCCATTTCTCATTCTGTTGACGCCACAGAGTAATGTAACCATGCCAGGGAGATGTCTGCACACTCCCAGGGTGAGACCACCAACCCTTTGTGTTTAGCCGAGGGGCTACCAAATTATAATGGAACACTGGCTGATTGAATCATTTAGAGTCAAGTTCAAACAGATGATCTCACAGAGGAGAGCTCCCACACATAGATGGAGAAAATTAAGGAAGGCCATAGTTCAAAACTGTTCTTTTTATCAAGGTAGAGTTTGCAATGTGACAATGATTACGCTGTTGGGGAGGTTTTTAACAAAATTCCCTCTGGCCTTGTACTAACTCACTGAAATACGCCACTTGTTTTTCTCATCTTTAATTTTAGTCCAGAAATAACCATTTATCATAATATTTATACTCACATAGGACAAAAGAAAAAATGAAATTTGTAGAACTCAGCCAGGCATTGATTAGTCATCCTGGTCTCTCTTCAAGTTATACTGGGCATTAAAAAGGAAACCAAAATATTGCCTCCACTCTTAAGAATAAGTCCCTAATTTTAGAAAGAATCCTTTTAAATGAGCCACTTCTCTTCACTAAATATCAAACTAATTGGTCTCTGGAACACTTAAAATGCTAGACTGTGTGTCTGTATGGTACAGTAACATGCACTTGCGTACTCGCTGGGTAGAAAGAAAATGGAACTATCAGGGACTGTTTCTTTGGCTTCCTTTCCACAGTGATTTACACTTTTTCAGTGCAGAGCAGAACCGCAAGAGTCAGAACCCTTTGCAAGAAACGGGCACATCTCCACCTTAGGGAAATTTGGCTGCAGATGGGTATGAGAACACAGAGTTTATGGAAGCTTCACCCTGTATGTATTTATTTTGCATATCCTCTGTTGAAACTGCAGACCTGTGAGAGCTTAGCCAGTCTTCCTTCTATGCTTTTGAAACACACCTTGAGCTCTCTTTAGGCTTCCCGTCTGACATTTGCGTAGATGAAGGGAGGAGCTTGGTAGCTCTCTACCCCAAGCATCGACATAGAAGTTTACGTTGCTCTTGTGTTAGATTAAAATGCTTGGACACAGTTACAGGCTCAATTTTTTGTTGCGTTGTCAAACTTCTTTGAAAAAAAAGAAGAGTCATTCCACAATTATATTTGGCAGAAAGCTACTTTCTACTTTTTCCTACAGTAGGTCTCATTCTTACTGTTCTGACACCCTCAGGCTCCTGTATGGCTTAGCCACAAAAACTTCACTGAAATGAAGAATGTAGTCATTTACACTGGCTACTCCAGCAGGAAAGAAATTCAAAGTGCAATTTTTTTTAATTTATAAAAATGGATCACATGTAACCATGAACATGTGGCAAAGATTTCATTAATTTATTAATAAGGGAATGAGCAGAATGATTTAAAAAAAACAGTGCAAAGAGCATTTGAGGAACTGAATATATACAGGCACAAGATTGCTAGATTAGACAGAACACTGGCTAATGCCACACATGTAGTCCAAGTATAATCATCTTTCCTACAGATCAAAATCACTTGCAGCACTACTGGACAAAAACCTACAAATTAGCATGTCATTTTGTAGAGTCTGAGCCTTAATTAGTAATAAAGAGTATGTCAAAGAAGGTGCATTTCCCTAGACTATCAGGTCATCTTTGGGTGGGCCTTTTAGCAAATGCTCCTATGAGATGGTGAAAAAACACGTGGCTATTCTTTTGCCTTATTTCCAGTTTGATCCTTTGCCTCAACATTAGTAAAGTGCTTTTGGGGGGACAAAGGTGCGTCATATAACAAGACAAGTGAAGTCATAGGACAAACAGTTGTAGAAATATTAATAACAACATTACCACTCAGACCCTGTTGAATACTGAAAAATACAGAGTTGGATGCAGAATCAACAAAGCGTCCCTAAGGGTTGAAGGAACAAAATGTGGTTATGCATACAATAGAATATTGTCCAGCCTTAAAAAGGAAGGCGATTCTGACACATGCCACAGCGTGGATGAACCTTGATGATATTATGCAAAGTGAAATAAATCAGTCACAAAGAGACAAAGACTGTATAATTCCATTTATATGAGTCGTCAAGAACAGTCAAATTCACAGAAACAGAAAGCAGCAAGGCAGTTGCCAGGGTCTGGGGAGAGGGGAGAATGAAGAGTTGTAGTTTAATAGGTATAGAATTTCAGATTTGCAAGGTGAAAAAATTCTGGAGATTGGTCTCACAATGATGTGAATGTACTTAACACTATTGCACTGTACACTTAGAAAACAGTTAAGATGGTAAATTTGATATTCTGTGTTTTTTTTTAACCACAATAAAAAATAATTTTAAAAAAAATTACAGAGTTGGTATCACCAGTCCAGATGTGTGCTATAAAGACAAGGGAGTGATTCCCACCAGAGTGAGATCAAAATATATAAGGCAGGGAGCTATCTTGCCTTATATAGCATCAGAAGTGCTTGATTGTGACTTAACTTACAATGGGACACAAAAGAAATGAATGCAAAGATGCCAACCTAGCTATGGCGGACTTCAGCCCACATCATGGAAACCCTGAAGCAATTTAGCAGAGTTGGCTGCCTGAGCAGCCAAGGGCCCTGTGGTGCCTGTTAAAAGCCAGCAGGAGCCAAGGATGAGGTGCATTGGCCAGAGCCCAAGGTGCAGCCCCACAGCTGCAGAATGCTATCTGGCCTTTGAATCAAAACTCAGAGCATTACCTTCGCCGCCCTTAACTTTCCTTGCCCCCACTTAAGAGTTAAATGATGAAAAAGTTCAACCTAATATTCACGAAATATTTGGGAACCAGCTTTCTGATGATCATATTTGCATCTTTTCTCATTACCCCCAGACTTTTGTTTCAGGCCCTGGAAAAAACTCTTCTTGTTGTCTAAAAGCAAAGTTCTCACTCTTCTCTAGTACTTTATCATAAATGGCCTACACATTCCAGAAGAAAGCAAGAGCCCTCACATAAAAATCTTTGCCACACATGTACAAAATAGTTTTCCTCCCTCATAAACTGATTAATCTTCACAATAGAGCAATTATGTCTCTTCTCTTTATTTTCTTTTTCTTTCTTTTCTTTCTCTCCCTCTTTCTTTCTTTTCAGATTAATAGAAACTTTCTCTAATTTTTATGGTGGACTGACATGATGCCATGGAATGCTGATTAAGATGGAACATTAAGCCCAATTGGATTTTAAAATCCTTTATGGAGTCAGGGAAAACCACACCCATCTCCATTAGGCAGTGTCCTTCAATGCCTTGTGTTCCACTCACAGTCAGAGTATTTTACCATCTGGTCATTAATTTTTCACCATCATAAAAACTGAGAAAATTCATTCATTTGCAAAAATGTCTAACCCTAACACTCAACCCTACACTAAAACCCAAAACCAACAATATCTAGAAACATGGTTTGTTCCATAGAGCTTCCATTGTTAAAATGAGCTCTTCCTTGAAACAAACTGCTGTCAAAATCCAAACCCCCCCTTAGAGCCAAAAGAAATTATTCTCTCTGACTCAGGAGCTTCCTTTAGGTGTGATTTGCTTCACCATAACAGAATTCAGTGAGAATTACAAGGGTTATGGGTTGATGCCTCCCTTCCAAAATCCAAACAAATCTCATACATAAAGATGACAAAAGTCAGAGAAAGAGGCATGCAACTTATTACGCCTATCTACTTACTGTCTTTTATTCGGTTTTGTTTTGCTTGTTTTTGTTTATGTTTTCATGAATCCTGGCCGCTTTGCAGCAGGTGTAACCCAGCTCAATTCACCCTAAAGCTCCAGTCTCGATTTCAGACTGTCTCCTGACATGGAATGACTCCAGGGAGAGTCGGCCAAAAAAATAATAATGACAAGCTCAGAGAAATCTATGAAATGTTTATAGCTAACGAACAAGCTAACTACTGGAGGAATCAGGCAAAATTAAATGAAAATATTGACTTGAAGATTTAAGAAAGGAGAAGAAAGAACGCAAGTCACAGGAAAAATAAGAGGAGCAGCGAGCCAGGAAGGAGGAGGAGGCTAACCTTGGAAGCGCTGCAGTCTGAAATATAGGTGCTGTAAAATATTTACTTGTCCTAAGTGCTTTCTCCTCCCCCGCCTGGCTGTGCCAACTCAGCTTCTTGTAAACTCTTCCATTTTTTATGGTCTTTTAGGTGCAGATTCTCATCAGCTCAAAGGTGAACTGCAACTATTTCACAGAAAATAAACTCAGAGTATGTTTATGTGATCATTTGCTCCAAGACAGCAAGGGGAAAAAAAAGCGAGAATTCAGCCGGCGGACCAAAATTTTAGATTTTGATCCTAGCCGAAGCCCAGGCCAAATCGATGTCTTAGACTGGTCTCTTCAGTTCGCTTCCACGTTTCTCCTCAGCAGAATACAATCATTCGGACAACCCTAAGAGTCACAAGCTGAGAAGTCACCGTTGTCACAGCTTGGTTTGTCCGGCAGTCATGACAGGGATCCCTGTAAAGATTTTCCTTAAACATTATGTTTAAACTTTGGGGGTTGCAACTCATGACATTGAAGAAAGGTTTCAAAACCACACAATATACTGGGACATAAAAATGGCCTGTATCTGAAAATAACTCCCAGTTTAGCTGCTCTGGAATAAAGCAAATGTTTAAAGTAGACTGAAGTGAAACTTGAATGTTTCAATAGGCCTGGCTGCCTCTGAGGCTGGCGTTGGGGTTGGAGGAGGAAGTGGTGGTTTCTCTTTGAAGCCTGGCTGCTACAAGTTCAGAGCAGCCCAATTGCAGAGAGAAGCTGCCTCCCCAGCCTGTGGCCTCCTCCAGAGTGGCCAAGACAGGCCTGTCCTCTCACTTCTTTCTTGATGGGAGAAAAGAAGAAGGAAGACAAGAAACACAAAAAGATGAGATGAAAATTTTAGGACTCTGGATGCAAATATTTTTGTGGCGATTACATCTTAAAGAAACCAGTCAGGTGCAGTGGTTCATGTGTGTAATCCCAGCACTCTGGGAAGTTGAGGCAGGAGGATCACTTGAGCCCAGGAGTTTGAGACCAGTCTCGACAACATAGCAAGACCTCATCTCTACAAAAATTACAAAAATTAGCCCGGCATGGTAGCATGTGCCTGTTATTCCAGCTACTCGGGAAACTGAGGTGGGAGAATCACTTGAGCCAAGGTTGAGGCTGCAATCATGCCACTGCACTCCAGCCTGGGCAACAGAATGAGACCCCGCCTCAAAAAAAAAATTTTTTTTTTAAGAAGCCAAGCCACCTGCAGCAAGAAGAACTATGCTGATCACTGAGCAGGCTAAGGGGATGAGAGGGGGAAATGGATCTTTTCTTTTCTGCTTTGACTTAAAAAGAAATTGAGGTCTACAAAATAAAGGAGAAAAGATGACTGAGTGGGAAGCTCTCCAGTGGGATTTCATTTTTGTCTTTGGGAGTGAACTACCAGCATATCTGAAGTACCCTGTAGTTTTCCCTCCCTGTCTTCAAAGCAACTTACAGGCAAATAGCTTTTATCAAACTTTGTGGTATACAGTGTGTGTCAGAAGAGAACCTCCTCCTGCATCCTCTTTCCTCTTTCTCAGCTGGAGATTGGCTCCCTGTGTCACTGAGATGACAGAAAAGGCAATTCCCTATACTCCCACTTCCTTGACCACCCACCTCTGCTTGCAGCTGCTGCACAGTGCTTCCTCCCTCTGTCACTCGGAATGAATGCACCACGCTCTTCTGGCCAGCCCCCTACCTGTGTACTAGCCCCAAACACTTCCACCTACTCAAGCACAACGTTTGGCACTTATCCCTTCTGCTGGATCATCAACTTTACTTTTGACTATGTTATTCCTACATACAAACAGACAGCAATTCTCCCATTTCAGGAAAAAACAAAATAAAACAAAACTTTTCAGCCCACCTCGTGACCAACAACCATCCCATTTTCTGTTCCTTCTTACAATAAAGCTATGGAAAACATTGTTTATACCACTGCTGTCTCGAAGAAATGTGATGTGAGTTACATTTGTTATTTTAATTATTTCAGTAGCCATGTAAAAAAGAAATAAGTGAAATTATGTTTAATTATATGTTTTATTTAAAGCAGTATATCCAAGATAGTATTAATTCAGCATGCAATTGTTGTAATGCTTGGAGATACTGAAAGAGCCACAGGACAAGGGGCTGGTACAAACCAAGCGTTTATTGGGGGGAGCTCCCGGGCGAGGTCCTGTGGTCTGAAAAGATGGGCCAGGGGAGTCGTGCCCAAGGAAGGGTGGCTTGGGTTTTTAAGGGTGCTGCGTCTTGGGGGGAGTATTGGGGGTAGCAGCGGGGTATGGAGGCAAAGTGTCCAATCGTCTTTGGCCCCGTGTGGCTGTTGCTGGGGCTGCGGGTAGGATTGTTGGCAGGTGTATCCAGCCTGGACTGGAAAGTTCCTGTCTGGCCCTTCTTGGCAGTTGGCGGCACGTTCCAGGAGGTTTCAAGCGAGATATGCGGATGTGGGCTTGGGGCGGAGGGGCAGATGGGGTCGGTGGGTGGATGGGCAGATGGGGGTAGGTGGGTGCTGCTTCCCTCCAAACCTAACATCCCAACCTCTTTGGTATAAGGGGCGCTGACTCGATCTGGCTGCTTCAGGTTGAAGGGGGGTGTAGTTTAAGGGAGGCCAGGATGGGCTCGGAGGGAAGTTGGCCATACGGATAGGGGTGCAGGAGTAGCTGATTGACTGCGATGCGAGAAATTTTTTTCATGCTAGACTGCAAAAAATTAAACAGACAGGATGCAACCATAAGTAAAAGACAGATAAGTAGAACAGGTCCCAAGAATGGCATGACCCATTGGGTGATGCCCGAGTTCCACCAAGCAGTGAAGGGTGACTCAGCGGTGTTTTTTTTGGCGAAGTTCATCTCCCAGCTTTTGGAGGACGTTGACATTTTCTTCTACCAGTCCAGTTTCATTAATGTAGAAACAGCATTCTTCCTGGAGAAACAGGCAGGTCTCACCCTGACTGGTTGTGAGGAGATCAAGGGCTCTGTGGTTCTGTAAAGTAACCTGGGCTAGAGAGGTTATTTGTCATTGTAGGGATGTCAGGGAGCTTGCAGATGCTTCCAGAGCTGGAGTCTGGGTGTAGGGGGATAGGAAAGAAAGTGTTCTTGAGGTTAATGACAGTGAAATGTGTTGTCTGAGGCGGTATCCAAGATAGAAGAGTGTAGGGGTTAGGAACTACTGGGTGGAGAGGGACCACCGGCTTATTAATGAGACAGAGGTCCTGGACCAAGCGGTAGTCTCCAGAGGGCTTACGAACCGGAAGGATGGGGGTGTTACATGGAGAGTTAACAGGTATGAGGAGGCCCTGAGAGAGCATGTGAGTAATGATGGGTTTAAGGCCCTTATGGTGTGTGACTGAAATGGGGAACTGGGGTTTAGAAGGGAAGTGAGAGGGGTTTTTTAAAACTGTGTGAACTAGGGTGTGGTGTTGGGCTATGACTGGGGTGGAAATGTTTTACACATTGGGGTTGACTAGGTGAGGTGGGAGGGGAGGTGGCAGGTCTGAATCAGGAGAGGCAGAGGCTACAGCAATATTGGCGAGGAGCAGGGCCGCCGACTGAACCGGCAGCATTAAAGTGGCCCCTAGTTTTGAAAGGATATTCCTGCCAAGCAATGGGATGGGGCAGGATGGGACAATAAGGAAAGAGTGACTAATCATCCAATCACTGAGAGAACAAGGTAGAGGCAAGGTTTGAAGGGGGACAGAAGGCTGGCCGTCGATACCAGCGACCGAGACCTGGGCAGGAGATAGAGGCCCCGAAAAGGAAGGCAGAACCGAATAGGTAGCCCCCATGTTCATGAGGAACGAGATTGATTTATCCGCTACCTGGAACAAGAACCTGGGCTTGGTGAGGGTAATTGGGGACCTCGAGTCCGGGCATCCTCAGCTTTCCATCAGTCCGAGCAGCTTATGGAGCGGAGCAGGCAGCTCAGCTACACCCCCGTATGGAGGCACCAGGGTTTGGCCAGGCCAAGTGTAATCCGACTTCCAATGGCCCATTTGCTTGCAGATAGGACATGGCTTACTCAGCGGACGCGGGGTAAGGGCACTGCTTGGCCCAGTGGCCCTTCTGGCCACACTTGAAACAGGCTCCTGGGGGAGGTTTGTTACCCGTCTCCGGATGCCAAGAGACCCTGTACCCTGTTGCATTGGCCACAGGGCTGCAACCAGGGCGCGGGCTTGCATTTTAGTGGCCTCCTGGAGGTGCTGCTGCCTAGTGGTTTCTGCATCTTCCTCACGGGCATTAAAAACCTTAAAGGCCATGTTTATCAGGTCACGGATGGGGGTTTGAGGGCCATCCTCTACTTTCTTCAGCTTTCTGTGGATATTAGGGGCAAATTGGGTAATGAAATGGGTAGTGAGAATGGTTGCCCCGGTAGGATTGTCTGGACTGAGGCGGGTATGGAAAGTCATAGCCTTGGTGAGGCAGTTTAGAAAAACAGCCGGGTTTTCATTTGGACCTTGGGTTATTTCCCTAAGTTTGTCATAATTTACAACCTTTGCTGTCACCCTAACGGAACTCTGGCAAAGGCAGTAGGGCTGGCAGAAAACGACCCCAATTGTTTTTCAATGGCAGATAAGCCGGCCAAGGAAAAAGGGACGTGTACTCGCACAATGCCATCTGAGCCAGCAACCTCTCGGAGAGGACAGATGGGCACAGGAGCAAGGGGGTGGGGAAGGTGGTCATGCAATGCGAACGGGTATGTGCACTGACCAGAGAGGGGAGGGAGAGCCATGGAAGGGGAGAGTCGGAAGGTGAAGGAGGAAGATGGGGGCAGAGAGAGGGAGGGTTATATGGGAATGGGTTGGAAGAAGGAGGAGAAGGATTTGGAGAACGAGAGATCGGTGCAGTTAAGCTCTACTGAAGATTTATGAGGGGGGGAGGCTCCGGATTGGGTGGAAGAGACTTGTCGTCTAAGGGCAGAGGGGCTGGGGCGGACCGGACGAGGGAGGGGTCAGGAACAGGGGATGGGGAGGGGGCCCTCCTTTCGCTGGTAGGACTTGGGTAGTACTGCAATAGCGGCACAAGGAGGGGTGGGAGCGCAAATGCCAAAAAGCCTAGACATAGGGGATCTCCGACCATTTTCCGTTGCGTTTACAGAAATTATCTAAGTCTGTGAGGGTGTTAAAGTCAAAGGTTCCCTTGGGTGGTCATTGAGGCCCGTAATCCAGCGCATACTGAGGCCACAGTACCGAAATGGATTAGCCAATTAGTCGAGATTACGGAGGAGACGGTCCAGAGGCGTCTTAGAGTTAAATTTGGAAGACTGATTACCCACGTCGGCTCCCTTCCGGAGTCTGTCTGAGCCTGAAAAGGGGTCCTAATTCTGACTAAGACAGACCGGACAGAGAGAAGGTCAGAGTAGAGTGGGCGTCCCCAGGCTCAACCTCTGACTGGCACGGGGGATGATCCCTAGCACAGCCGTGGCTTCTGATAGGGAGACACGGGAATGGAGGAAGGAGACAGACACGGGGAGGGAACTTACCTCACACTGAAGATTGCAACGGAGGGTCGGGGCGGAGGTCCGCAGTCTGGGCCAGAGGTGCCTGAGCCAGGAGGTGAGGACTGTGTGGCTCGGTCACCTCCCGGGTTTCGGCACCAAGATGTAACGTTTGGAGATACCGAAAGAGCCACAGGACTAGGGGCTGGTACAAACCAAGCGTTTGTTGCGGGGAGCTCCCGGGCTTGGTCCCGTGGTCCGGAAAGATGGGCCAAGGGACTCGCGCCCAAGGAAGGGTGGCTTGGGTCTTTAAGGGTGCTGCGTCTTGGGGGGCAGTATCGGGGGCAGCAGCGGGGTGGGGAGGCAAAGTGTCCAATTATCTCTGGCCCCATGTGGCTGTTGTTGGGGCTGCTGGAAGGGTTGTTGGCAGGTGCATCTGGCCTGGGCTGGAAAGCTACCGTCTGGCCCTTCTTGGCAGTTGGCAGCACGTTCCGGGAGGTTTCAAGCGAGATATGCAGATGTGGGCTTGGGGCGGAGGGGCAGCTGGGGGTCGGTGGGTGGATGGGCAGATGGGGATAGGTGGGTGCTGCTTCCCTCCGAATCTAACAATTGTTATCTTAAAAATTGAGACATTTTGCATTCCTTTTTTAATCTGACATGTACACTACCCTGGTAGCATTTTTTAATTCAAAGTAGCCACACTCTGAGTGCCCAGGAGCCACATGGAGACACATGCATCTCCCAGTTTGGTTACTGCAGTTCTATATTGTCCCGATTTCTCCTTCTCCCACTCACTCTTAAACCCACTCCTTTCAGACTTTGCCTTTGCCACTCTGCTGACACTGCTCTTGTCAAAGCCTTCAAGAATCTGCTCTTTCTAGAGATCCATTCTTGCCCTGTCTCTTGCTTCACCTATCAGCACCATTTAACCCAATCGATCACTGTTTCCTCTTTGATACATGTTCTTCCGTTGGCTTCTAGGGTACAACGCTCTCCTATCTTTCCTCTTACCTCACTAGTCTCTCCTCCTTGGTCTTCTTTGCAGTTTATCCTTATCTTTTATTGCCCTCTAAGTAATGTCCCAATGGAAAGTGCTAGGCTCTTTCTTCTATCTTCTTTAGTTGTCTAGAAACTCTGACTCTTGATGATCTCATTATCTATTTGCTGACAAATCTCCATGGTGGATCTCTCTCCTGAATTCCAGCCTATAATCTCCCTTTGGATCCACATCTCTTGATTTGGGCATCTCAAGGCATAGCAAACCTAACATGGCTGCAAAAGTTGATCTCCTGATCACTATCTCTCAAGCCTTCTGCTGCTGCTATTTATCTCATCTCAGTATAGTGCAGCTCCTTGCTCCAGTAGTGAGGACTTCTTTGGTCATCTTTTGCTCACACTGTATATCCAATCCTTCAACAAATCCTCTCAATGCTACCTTTAAAATATATCCTGAATCTGCCTCTGTCGCTCCACTTTGTCTGCTTTGCTCCTCACAGTAAGCATCTGGTACATAGGTGGTCAAGAATAAATGAGTGGCCACTTCTTGAGCCTATGAGAAGTAGAGACAGAGTGCTTCTCTTGGTTTATGCCCAACTGCAGAAACTATAGTAATACCTTAGAGCTGGGAATAGGAACAAAGGAAGGTTGGAGATTTCCCTGAATAGGCAAGGAGATGCAAGGTAGAATGGTTCATCTGTGATCATTTGCAGCACAACTAGGCAGACTGCCATGGCTTGGCCACTTATTTTGCCACTCTCTATCCACCCAAAGCGATCAGTGTAGGTGTGCTGATTATGTACTCCCAAGCTCTTTAGGAGTTGCCATCACTCTCTCTGGTGTGGGTTGCTCTGATTGTAATGACCTTCTTGCCAGTCCCATGTGTATCTTCCCTTCTCCCTCAACTTGGTAAAAGAGAGACAAAAACCCTTGCAGGCTCCTATTCTAAGGTCTAGAAAATCAGCTTTGTGCTCAACAAATTTTGACTGTGTCGTTACATCTAAAATTTTTATGAGGTTTGAGAAATCATAAAGTTGGAGATTTTTAGATTTTTATACATAAAAATGAAAAACTACCACATACATGAGAAACTAAACAATACTAAAAATTACTTAAGAAACTAGGAAAAATCCGTCACAGAAAAAAGTCAGATGGTTAATGTTTAAACAGATCTATAAAATCCAAAAGATAAATAAGTCTATAAGTGATATGAACAGACAACTCTCAAGAGTCAATACTAGTGGTTAGCAATTGTAAAGTGTATTTGGGCATTGCTAAGGAAACAATCAGAAATAAAACAAGCAAAACTTGACGGTTAAACTATTTATATATATATTTATATATAATATATATTATATATATATAATATATTTAAAAGTTTAATAATTATTATATATTATATATAAATAAAATATTACATATATTATTATAATATATAATAGTTTATATATTATTATATATAAAATATAATAGTTATATATATTATATATAATATATATAACTATTATATATATTATATATATGTTTTATATATAACTATTATATGTATTTGGTGGAATATTATGGAGTCATTAAAAAAGATGCTTTGCAATAATTTATGATGATATTAAAAAATACTTAAATTATGTGAAAAGAGTAGGGTGTTAAATTATATATATGGTAAGATCACAAAATATACATTAAACAGTTACTAGACATGGAAAAAATGGAAATAAAAGACACCAAAATATTAGTATCTTTGAATAGTGATGGTATGGACATTATCAATATTACACATAATGAACATGCACTATTTTATAGTGCAAAGAATGACCTTATTTTCCCAAATAAAAGAAGTGAGAAAAAATAAACTTCTCATTTCGTTGGCTTACCTGTCACCTAAGACTCCAGCTGTTCACTATTTGGTTTGTATTTAATAAATATAATTTTTTTGTTCATTTAGTAGCACCATTCTATATTTTATTTTTTATTTATTTTATTTTATTTTTATTTTAAAGAAGTGGGGTACAATTCAGGATTAGATATACAAATGGTCATTGTATAGGCAAAGTTTGGGTCTCCCTTTGGTCCCCACTTTGCCTGGTTTGAGATCAGTTACCCTTATTGATGCTATGTGCCCCCTGCCTCCTTTGGCAGTTTCCAGCTATTGCCAATACCTTTCTTATAGTATTATGGTAAATGTTCAGGGTCTGCTTACAAATGAGAACATGTGACACTCTTTATTTCTGTGATAAATCATTGAATATTATAGACTCTAAATCCATCTATGTTGCTGCAAAGTTCATAATTTTGTTCTTCTTTATGGCTGCATAATATTCCATTGTGTATATGTACCACATTTTTTAATCCAGTCCAGATTCAACGGGTAGCACAGTTGATTCCATGTTTTTGCTATTGTGCTGCAATAAACATGCATGTGTAGGTATGTTTTTCGTAGAGTGATTTAAGTTCCTCCAGGTATACTCCCAGGAGGGGGATTGCTGGGTCATATAGAAGGTCAATTTTTAGTTCTTTTAGAAATAGCCACACTGTTCTCCATAGAGGTTGAACTAGTTTGCATTCTTCTTAACAGTGTAAAAGTGTTCTCTTTTCTCCACATCCTCACCAGCATCTGTTGTTTTTTGTTTTATAATAGATGACCATTCTTACTGGAGTTAGGTGGTATCTCAAATGTGGTTTTGATTTGCATTTCTCTGCTATTTAGTGAGGCTGAGCATTTTTTCATGTGTCTGTTGACTGCTCGTATGTCTTCTTTGGAGAAGTGTCTCCTCATGTCTTTTGCCCACTTTTTAATGGGCTGTTTGTTTTTTCCTTTTGGCACGTTTAAGTTCCTTGTAGAACCTGGATGCTAGGCCTTTGTTAGATATGCAGTTGGCAAATATTTTTTCCCGTTCTGTGGGCTGTCTTCCAGCTCTCTTGACGGTTTCTTTTGCTTTGCAGAAACTTTTCGGTTTGATGAGTCCCACTTGTCAATCTTATCTCTTATGGCATGGGTTTCTGGGGTGTTTATCAGGAATTGGTTGCCTATTCCAATTTCTATTAAGGAAAACTGCATTTTCTAAGATTCTTAACATCTGAGATTTTATGTTTAGGACTTTGATCCATTTGGAGTTGAATGTTGTGTATGGTGACAGGTAGGGGTCCTGTTTCATTCTTCTGCACGTGGTAGCCAGTTTTCCCAGTGCCATTTACTAAATAGGTCCTCCTCTCCCCAGTGGTTGTTGGTGGAGGCTTTGTTGAAGATGAATTGGTTGAGAAATTGAGATTTTGCTTCTGGAGTCTCTATCCTATTCCATTGGTCTATATGCCTATTCTTATACCAATACTAGGTTGTTTTGATTATTGTAGCCTTATAGTAAAGTTTAAAGTCTGGAAGTGTGATACTTCCTGCTTTGTTTCTTTTGCTAAGGATTGTTTTGGCTATTTGTGGTTGTTTATGTTGCCATATGAATTTCTGTATTATTGTTTTCAGGTCTGAGAAGAATGATGTTGATAATTTAATGGGTGTAGCATTGAATCTGTAGATTGCCTGGTGTAGGATGGACAACTTAACAATGTTGATTCTTCTAATCCGTTAGCATGGAATATTTTTACATTTGTTTGTGTCATCTTTGACTTCTTTGAGCAATGTTTTGTAGTTTTTGTTGTAAAGATCTTTCACTTCTCTGCTTAAGGAGTTGCTGAGGTCTTTCTTTCTTTTTTTAAGGCTATTGTAAATGGGATTGTGCTTTTTATTTGAGTCATTTGCACATTTATTTTGTACTTTGCCAAGGTCAGTGCAAGGAGGTTTTTGACTGATTCTCTTGGATTTTCAAGGTATAGGATCATATCATCAGCAAAGAGGGATAACTTGACTTTGTCTTTTTCTATTTGGATATTCCTGATTTCCTTTTCTTGTCTGATTGCTCTAGTTAGGACTTCCAACATTATGTTGAACAGAAGGGATGAGAGTGAGGAGCTTTGTCTTGCTCCAGTTTTCAGGGGGAAATGCTTCCATTTAGCAATATGTTGGCTGTGGGTTTATCATAGATGGATCTTAATATTTTGAGAAATGTTCCCACTATGCCAACGTGTTCAATGGTTTTTATCAAGAAGGGATGCTGGATTTTATCAAAATTTTTCTGCATCTGATGATATAATCATGTGGTTCTTGTTTTTACATTTGTTGATGTATTTAATTACATCTATGGTCTTGTGGATATTGAACCAGCCCTGCATCCTGGGGATGAAGCCTACTTGGTCATAGTGGATAATTTTTGAGATGTGTTGCTTGATTGGATTTGCCAGAATCTGGTTGAGAATTTTTGCATCTATATTCATCAGGAATATTGACTTGTACTTCTCTTCTCTCTTGGATCTTTACCTGGTTTGTATATCAGTGTGATGCTAGCTTCATAAAATGATTTGGAGAGAGTTCCATCTTTCTTGATTGCCTGGAATACTTTCAATAGGATTGGTATTATCTCCTCCTTATATGTTTTGTAGAATTCTGCTGAAAATTCATCTAGTCCAGGGTTTTGGTTTGTTTTGTTTTGTTTTTGTAAGTAGTTTTCTTATGACAGAGTCAATTTCCTGGGTTGTTATTGGTTTATTTAGGCTCTAATATACTTCTTGTTTCAATCTTGGGAGGCTGTATGATGTCAGAAAGTCCTCCATTTCATTTAGGTTACAGAGTTTGTTTCCACACAGGTGTGTGCATAGTAATCTCTGATAATTGTATTTCTTCAGGGTCAGTTTTGACTTGATGTTTTGCATTACTGATTGTGTTTATTTAGGCCTTTTCTCTTTTTCTTGGTCATTCTGCTATGAACTCATCAATCTTGTTAATCCTTTCAAAGAACCAACTTTTTGTTTTGTGTTCTTTTTTTTTTTTTATCTTTCTATTTTGTCTATGTCCTGTACTTGGGCTTTTACTTTGGTGATCTGGATTCCTTTGCTGAAGTTAAGGTTTTGGTGGTCTTGCCTTTCCAGCTCCTTTGGGTGATTTATTAGCCTGTTAACTTGTTCTCTTTCTATTTTCTTGATGTGTGCTCATATAGATATAAGTTCCTCTCTTAGTACTGCATTCATGGCATTCCAGAGGTTTTGATAAGATGTTTCTTCATTTTCATTTGTTTCAAGGAATTTTTTTAAATTTCTGTTTTTACTTCTATGTTGATCCAGGCATTGTTCAGCATTTTGCTATTTAGTGTCCATGTCTTTTGGGGGAATTTTGTTGGTGGTGATATTTATTTTTATTCTTCTGTGGTCTGAGAAGGTGCATGGCAGTATTTCAATCTTGTGAAATTCATTTATGCTTGATTTGTGGTCAAAGATGTGGTCAATCTTGGAGTACATGCCATGTGGTGTTCAGTAGAATGTAGATTCTGTGGTGGTTGGGTGGAGTGTTCTATAGTATCTACTAAGTCCATTTGGTCAAGCATCAAGTTGAGATTCCAGATCTCTTTGTTGATTTGTTCTTTTTTTTTTTTTTGCCTCAATGATCCATCTAGGATTGTTAGTAGAATATTTAAGTCTCCAACTATGATAGCATTAGAGTCAATATCCTTTTTTAGTTTACTCAGTAGCTGCTTTATAAAAGTTGGTTCTCCTGTGTTGGGTGCATATATGTTTAGGATGGATATTTCTTGTTTATAGATTGAAACTTTTATTATTATGTAGTGACCGTCTTTATCTTTTTAAATTTTTGACAGTTTAAAAGCTGTTTTGTCTGATACTAAGTTTGCAACTCCTGCCTTCTTTTGTGATTCATTCACCTGAAAAATTTTTTTCCATCCTCTGACTTTGAGTCTTTGGGCATCCTTTGTGATGAGATGAGTTTCCTGGAGACAGCAATTTACTGTGCCATTTTTAAAATCCAGTTTTCCGTTCTATGTTATTTCAGTGGTGCATTTAGTCCATTCACATTCAGGTTGATTATTGAAATCTGAGAGTTTGTTCCTGTCACAATGCTCTTATAAGGCTGTTTTGTTTTCATTTAACTTTTGTGTTCATATATGTGTGTGTGTTCATTTTTGTGGGTATGCTGTGTGTTTTGCTGCTTCTGTGTTTGTGATCTTGTGAAGTATATGGTCTTTCTTTTGTTTCTTTTTTCTTCTGTGAACGGCACCTTTTTAAATGTTTCCTATAGAGCTTGTCTCAAAGTAGCACATTGGATTGGATATCTGAGATTAGATGTTGTTGAAGGATTTTAATTCTCCATTGCCGATGAAGCTTAGCTTGGCTGGGTAGTAATTTCTTGGTTGAAATCGTTTGTCTTTGAGAACATTAAATATTGGGATCCAATTTCTTCTGGTCTGCAGTGTTTCTGCACATAAGTCTGCAGCAATTCTGGTTGATCTCTCCTGGTAGGTAGTCTGATCTTTTTCCCTTGCCACCTTTAGGATTTTTTATTTTATACCTACTTTGTGTAGGCAAATTGCTATGTGTTTAGGGGTTGGTCTTCTCATAAGATGTCTTGTAGGGGTTCTCTGAATGTCTTGTGCTTGTATAGTCGTCTCTTTGGTCAGATGAATTACCAGTTTTCTTGAATTACCTCATGGAATGTTTGTTCCAGGGTATCTTCTGTTTTTCTTTCTATTTCAGGTATTCTGATCAGATGTAGGTTTGGTTTCTTGATAAAATTGTACATCTCTTGGAGAGTTTCTTAAGTTTTTTTTTTTTCTTCTATATTTATAATAGATTGGATTAATTACATATTTTGGTCTTCCATCTCCAACATTCTTTCTTCTGCTAGGTGAATTCTGCTTCCCATGCTTGTCAGTTTGTTATTTATTTCTTGGATAGAGTTCTTTATTTCTGCTATTTCTAAGTATGCTTTCTTGAGTTTGTCCAGCTCTGCTGTAATTTCATTTAGTTTTAGCCCTTGCATTTCTTGATTTTTATTCATTCTATCCAATGATTCTCTGATCTCTGTAAGTACCTTCTGGGTACTGTTGTTCTTGAAGATAGCCACTGTTTTTGCCCCAATAGCTGTTTTTTCATGCACTGACTCTTTGCTGGGGTTCTGATGGTTACCAGCAGTTCTTCACTGGTTTTCTTCATTTGAAGCAGTTCTTTTTATCTTTTTCTTTGATTCCCTTGCTCAGTGGAAAATGGAGAAGCAGCCACTTCTTATATTTGCTCTACCTTTTGTCCTTCCTTGAGATAGGGCTCCCGATTTGTTCAATTATGAAGTAGGGCTAGGGGTGGGGCATTGTGTTGTCTCTTTAAAATTTGCACTTACTAGGGAATGGGGGAGGTACAAGAATTCAGAACCTATCAGCAGGTCATAATGTTTGCTATCTGGTGAATGGGTCAACTGGGACTCGCTCTTCATCTCTGCACAATATGATCTTACAATAGGTATGCCTGCTTAGCACCTGAGTCCAAGACTGGGTATAAGAGGGAAAAGAGAGGGGAGAAGGAGTAAAAAAAGGGGGGGAGAGGAGAAAGGAAAAGAAGAAAGAAAACATACATGCAAAAAAAAAAAAAAGAAAGAAAGAAAAGAAAAAGAGCAAAGAAAGAGAAATAGAAGAAGGAAAGAAAAGAGAAAAACAACCAACAAACCAAGCAACCAAACGAGATAATCAAACAAACCAATACTGCCACCAGCCTCTTTCTCGATCCGTTCCGCTGTCTGTGTCTATTGTCCAGCTGCTGGCTCAGGGTGGAGGGTGAATCATCTGGGGTTCTACATCTGCTGTTACTTGCCAGGGCTTGTGCACCGGGGGCAATGTTCTCTGAGGTCACAAACAGCAGCCCTAACAAAGATAGAGATCAGCACTGTTCTCAAGATTCAGTTCTGCTGTTCCACAGAGGCCACCCCTGGAGCACTTCTCTGCCCAGGCATTAAGAATCTGCTCAGTTTCTCTGCTGGTTGCTGTTCCTACCACTATTGGGGTCAATAACTCCCTTCCCAGCAGTTACTAGTCTCCGGATCTTGAGACATGGTGGCAAGGCTCTGGAGTCCTATCTAGGCTTGGAATGGGTTTGCCCAACTGTTTCCTTCAAAGTCTGCCTCAGGCTCCCTCCCTGCATGCCCTCTGCAGCCCTTGCTGTCAGCATTCAGCTCAATCCAGCAGATCCTCCCAGGAAAATCTCCCAAATTGTCTTGGTCTCCTGCTCCCATTGCATGCGTCTGTGTTTGGTCCAGTGGGGCTCTGGTATCCTTTCTGGGCAAATGATGGTCAATTTCAGAGGGATGCAGAGATCACCCCTCACTTCAGGATGCAGACTGCTCAGCCTGCAGTCTGCTCAGAATTAGGTGAGATAACGCAGGTCTTTGCCTAGTCCCAGGACAGAGAAAATGGAGGCAGTATGTGTTTTTTCCTCTAATGGGGCTCAGCTCCAAATTTCCTCCCCATGCTTTTCTCATGGTCCCTGCTGCCAGTCCCTGACCTGTCACCGCAGGTGGTAGCTTGGGCCAGGTGCCAGGTGTTGAGAGGCAGCTGATCTCTTCTGGATTTTCATGAGAGATACTGCAGGGATGGTGGATCCTTCTGTGCTCAGTGGTGCCGAATTCAGAGCAGCAGCAAATTACAGACATTTCTGCAGGGGGTGGGGGGGCGCCTTGGGTGCTTGATTCTGTGTTTCTCCTCAAACATCCGCTCACTCACTTGCACACACAAACAGATGCAGGTTAGTTTTTTGTGCACTCACCCATGCAGGGATTCTCACACTCCAACCAGATTTGATGCCATCTTGCCTAATAACATTATTTTAATATTTGAGCAGAATCTAAATTAGTCGCAAATTTGTTTCAAAATAAAAACTAGCATAGAGACCAGCTGAACAAATATGCAATCATCATTTTTTATTGGCTTAACGGAATCAGAAAGAAGCTTAAAGAATGTACCCTGCTCTCTCTCCCTATTTGTTAAGGGGCTAAACAGGGCTTTAGGTCCTTGGGGTTTCCCCTCCTTGCAAAGAGATAGTGGAAACCGGACTTCTTCTCTTTCTCGTTATTCAGAATTTTCAAATTATCTCAAAAATGTCTTTTTGCTATTTGTTTCAATCAGGATTTAAACATCCACTATTTAATTTGGTTATATGCCTCTGTCACCTAAAAGCAAAATATTCAAAACTGCATAAATGCTCAATTGTAGAAGAATGCTTAAATAAATTATGTCATAACCATGAAAATTAAAAATATACAGTTGGTTAAAAAAAACTGCTTCAAAGACTGTTTACTGGTATGGGGAAGTGCTCCTGAGATAAAATTAAATTTAAAAAGTCATGCTCCTCTTTCCCTAGCATAAGTCTCTAAATGTGGAATTTTTGTGTCAAAATTTATATATGCAATCCCAGCACCAGTGTATGAGAGTTCTCATTCTCCTCACCCCCCAGGCCCATTCTCACCAGCACTAAATACTCAGGTTATCAACAATTTAATAAGTAAAAAGAATATTTGGATATTTTAATTTGGATTGTTTTTATATTGGTGTGAAGAAAAAAATTCTATATTTTTTTCCAGTCTTATTTCTTCTTTGAAAACTTGATGTTTTCTAGACCTTACCTATTTTTGACTTTTTCTTTCTTTAAAATTATTTCTATTCATAGATGCTCTTTGTGTGTTAAAAATATTAATTTCTTGTTTCTCATATGTGTTACAAATATATTCTCTCATTTTATTGTTTGCTTTTTAATGATAAAAATTTAAAAGTTAAATACTTTTTTTGCTTCAGTTTTTACCCACTCTAAATTTAAAATGGATTTAAACTCTATAGAAATTCAAAAAAATTATTATACATAATTTTTATTATATTTCAGCTTTGTTTCTTGAAGTATGTTGATAGGGCTTTTTCTCACTGATCACACAAAAAATGTTTGTTCTTGATCTCTCCAAAATACTTAGATCCCAGAAAAAATATCTCATATGAACCTATGTGACTTTTGCCACAAAATGAGCTTTATTTCCCTATTCATCAATCACATATGAGTTCATTGGCATCAAAGAAGTTTATGTCATAGCAGAACATACTGTGCAACAAAATATTAACATTAGTTCTTCCTAGGAGGTGAAATACTGGTAATTTTAATTTATGTTCTTATTTATTTATATTTTTAAATTTTCAGATACTGTGCATTATTTTTATAATTAGAAAAGATTACTTTTATGATATTTATAATTAGACTAAAAAAAGAAGTGAGACTGTCTCCTTCCTCTGTAACTTTCTATACTCATGTAATGAGACCTAGCTAGTTCTGGCACCAGTTTCTCTCAAGCAGTACCTCAAATGGTTGGCCACTTTGGACACAGCCAGTTTCTTGGTTTCCTTGTAAAATTTACAAATTAATTAAAATTAGGAAATGGTTGAAAAATATTGAGCCACATTAGATACAAGATACAAACTGAAGAACCAAGGTGCAATCCCAGGTCTTCTTTCTGAGGTTATTTTTCACTACAGAAAAAATTCTTTGTGATCTGTGCCAATTTCATGACTTGTACTTGTGAGAGTGAGCAGCTCCCTTAGGGGCACCCAACTGTGTCGGGAACTTTATCTTTCTGAAGAGCAGTTTGCTTGGTCTGTTCTCCATACTTGAAATCTGGAAAAGTCAGGACCTCTGAAAACAAAATTTGTCTATAGGCAAATGAACTCTTCTTCTCCTTTTCCTGTTCTACACAAGCAGAGTGTAGGGTTGCTTCAGTCTCTCGAAATGGGGGCAGTCAAGAGAAAATGGGTAGGAGAGAAAATGGTTTTTTAGTAAGCATAGGAAAGTTGTCAGATTACAAGAATTTTGCAAACCATCCAAGAGGTGGTACATTTAACATGTATCCCTGGACATTAATTTAACTTATTGGAAGATGACTTCTTAATCTCAGCTTCATTTTTCTGAAATAACAGACCCAGCTTCCTTCCTAAGTAGCTAAGGATATGTTTACTACTTTCTTGATCTGAGAAAATGGAATACCACTCCCTTTTGAGGTTATCTCATGTTGACACCTTTAGGACCAAATCACCCCATGCCAAACACGGTACAGAGCTTTTAGCTTATATAATGCCAGACTTTGCATTGGAAACCCTGGAGCCACTTCTGGGCCCAATATCACTGGAGGCTAGGTAGGAGACTTCATAACTACTGGAATGGATGATTCCTTGGGCATAGTCTAATACCCGCCATCCTCAAACAACCAAGGCATACGCCCATCTAGTAACCAATCAATCCCTATCAGAACTCCATTCCAAGACTCATCCTTTCCGATTCCCCCTCTAATACCTCATTACCCAAAGCCTTCTGCTAGGCCCTCGGAAATTGTTGCTTCATTATCATCAAATGTCTCTATCCCTGCAATCTTTTTTTTTATTCACACAACTTTCTCTTAACTATAGCCCTCTCCAACCATAGCTGTTATTTTCTCAACCTACGATGCACCAGATCAGCACCCTCTTTGCTCCCCATTACTGTTTTTAGTTTATCTGACTCTTGTAAAAATGTTGATGGGATGAATTAATAATTAATTTTTGAGATTTAATAATTTGTTTATACTCTTCTCTCTACTATCCTATTGCTGTCATCTGCTGATCTCTTCAGTATTCCCTTTATTCATCAAAGAATTTGGGACCTTGACCACAGTTTTCTCTGGCAGGAGACAAGGAATTTGGATTAGAGAACATAACATTTATTATTCACAGAGCATTTTAGCATTAGTTCCCCAAGCCCCAGTCCCCACAAAGTGATGTGGTGAGAGCCAGAAATCCCCTGTCATGCAGCAAAGCTGCATCACAGGAGAGGATCCCTGAAATTATGAGACTTAAAACTTACATATGGCAACTGGCACATCTGTCCCTCAAGCCTTCTGGAAAGAAAAAGAGAGAAACTTTTTCCGAGAACGTGAAAAAATCCTCTCTAAGAACATGAGGAAAAGACCCCTAGGTTTTTACTACCCAGAACTGTAAGCAAATGACTCCATGGGAGAGAATTCTTTAAATCTCTCTGGAACAGCACACTATTTCTAATTTCTAAGGCATATTTGCTATTCAATCATCCTCTAACCAAGTTTGCCAGTGTTCTTTGCTCAGAAAGTCCAAACTGTGAAAAACATAACAATATTACTAGAGGATTATCTCCCAACACTACCCTGGAACTTGTTATCATCCCAACTCTCTCTACCACCAAAATCCTAAATCAGGTTCCGACTAACCCCTTTCTATCCAGTGTGCTACTTCAAATCCCCAGATTACAAGTGTTCCTCAACCTCTTTGGGACCCTCCATCCCATTGACCCTTCTTTCTTTCAATCTATCAGCCTTCTTTTTTCAAATTTCTCCTTTTCAACCTTGAATTCCATGATATAGCATGTCGATAACATATTTGCCAGTGCCCTAATTTCCCTTCTTTTCTGTCTTTATATTAGCAGCTATTAACAAGATCCCAATGTTAACTGAACTCAGTGGTCTATTTTCTCTTTTCTTCCTTGGTCTTCCTGAACCCAAATAGAGAAGTACTGCTGAAGAAAATAACACATAGAGTAGAACAGCATCATTGTGAAATTATGAACATCAAAACCAACGTATTCTCAACACGTTAGCAAGATCCCTACATGTATCTATCAGTTCTCTCCCACCTCTCTAGTGAACTTTCCAAACTTTCTCCAGTCTCCTTAAATTTCTGACTTGCCTTGTATCCCCCACCCTCCATCTTACTCCTAACAAATGACCTCATTTTCTACTTCACAAAGAAAACAAAAGCCACAGGATAGGAACTCTCACAGTGAACTCCTTACATCTGCACACATTCTCTCTCCCATTCTGTAGAATAAAAATAGTTCTCCTTTCTAAGACCAATTGCACCAATCATTACATTGGCTTTCCTCAGGAACCTCTCACTAGCTCTTCTTTCTCTTTTATACTCAGCATTTTCCTCTCACTTGGATCTTTCCCATTGACATTTACACTTACTCAAGTTTCTTCCATCTACAAGAGAAAAAACAAAACAAAACAAAACAAAAAAACCCTCTATACGGTCTCCCACATTTAGATTTGTCCTCCCGGTCTATTCTCTACCCTGCAATCTTTGTGATCTTTTCAAATTATACCAAATCACCCCAAATCTGCCCCCACTTACCACTCTTCTATGGTTTCCGTAGCTCTTCAGCTGACAAACCAAACCCTTGCTATGCCTTACAAAGGCCTGCATCGCCTGACATCTGTCCACATTTCTAGTTTATTTTGTACAGCCCTCCTCCCTTGCTATCTATACTATGGCCTCGTTGCTCTTCTCTCAGTTCATCAAATGCCCTCTGTACATGTCCCTCTGTACCCAGGAGCTCTTGCACATGCTGCTGAAGTTACCTGTACTGGATAAAGAAAATGTGGTATATATACATGAGGGAGTATTATGCAGCCATAAAGAAGAACAAAATCATGGACTTTTCAGCAATTTGGATGGAGTTGGAGACAGTCATACTAAATGAATTATTAAAGCAATGAAGAACTGAGTACCACATGCTCTCACTCATAAGTGGGCCCTGAATATTAGTCACCTTAGCACAAGGGTGAGATCAGCAGTCGCTGGGCACTGCTAGGGGAGGGAGGGAGGGAGGAGGCTGGGGGACACGTGACCACACAAAGGGTACCTGGTCCACTACCGGGGGAGTGAGGGCCTTTTAGAAGCCCAAACTTAACCTGCACGAGGCCTACTTATGTAGTTAATCCTCACATCTCTATAATAAAAAAAATTATGTAGTTGTACCCTCACATATTTATAATGAAAATAAAATTTTTTTAAGTTCCTTCATTCTGCTAACCTGTCCCCATTCCTGATCAGCTTGCCTAGTTCAAAAATTATCTTATTTAGGGAATACTTCCCAGAACCACCAAATTAGATAATTTTCCTTTAGAGTAATCATCTCTGAAATCATCTTATATTTGTGATTACTTTATTAGTATCTATGTCCTTCCACCAGATGATAATCTCTATTGGGGTAAAAAATTCAAAATTCAAATGTACTGATTACATTTTTGATGAATGAATGAGCAAACAAACCGATGGATGAATGAAAGAATGAATGAAGAAAGACTGGCACAAAAGTACCACTCATTCATCCGGCTCCTGTAACATAAATTAGTCTCTATTTATGAAGAAGACAAATTCTGACTTTCTAAGGAACAAGTTGTCAAGCCTTTATCACTGGTGTTCCCTTTCTAATGCAACCTGGATTATATGCAGAAGGAAGGAAGGGCCAAGAGAGTCAGTGCTGCCTCCTGCTCATCCTCTGATCATCTTGCTAATCCCCAAAGGAGGGACTTCGCCACAGGGCATGGTAGTCATCTCAGTTTCCATTGTTCTTGGCATAATTGTTGAGTGACATTTCAGTTACATCCCTCTGCCCCTGACTGCAGAAGCCATCTGAGCCTAAGAGAGCTCACTCTTAATTCTGCCCAGGAAACACAGAACCATATTCTAGTTTGGTGGTAGAAAGTACCACATGGGTAGACGTGGCCAAGACATTGTGAGCTTATGAACTCCATGGGACCTATATGTTTGCTGGAGAAAACTCTGAGATTTAAGCATTGGAAGAGATGACCCCAGGAGCTGAGATTTTAGACATGTTTTATGGGGTGTCTGACTTGGAAGCTGCTTCCTCACCCTTAGCGTAGGATCAGCCACTCTGAGAAGAACTTCCTTAGGAAGGACAGCTGCTTCTCATTTCCAAGGGGACTCCTCAGAAATCATTGAGATGAGCTTATCTTCAGGGTATACCCAAAAAAACTAAAACAATTTCATTTAGTGGCTGCAAATAACAATGATGATAATAATCATAAACACTCACTATGGGTCTTCCAGAAGCCTCGTGCTTCACATAATGTTCACAGCAATCCTATGAGATAGGAAATCTCATTTTATACATGAGGAAATTTAACCTTGGGGAGGAAATTGCCCAAAGTTCTTCAGCTTGTATATGAGAAAATATTTCAAATTTCATATTTGTCTGAATCAAAAACTCTTGGTTTTTCTAGAGATAACATGAAGATACCTCAAGTAATGTGGAGACAATGACTTCTAGAAAACACTGTATTTCTCCATAGTTTCTTCATATACCTCTTGTAGCCTTACTTCAAATCTTCAAGTCTTTCTTTTCTTTCATCTCAAACCATTGTCTCTGGTCTGAAGGAGTATCAAGTAAGATGTCCTAGATAATGGTGATCTGGACAGGTTTCATCTAGAAAGAATTCCCTGACTATCATCCTCATCCACACTGAGCCAAAGGCCATTCTGTTGGGTTTCAAAGCACCCAGGGCTTAATCTTATCATGACACACACTAGGCTGTCATGTTCACTGTCTGTGATTCATTACTATAGAGTTTTGTAATGGGATGAGCCAAGTCATAGGTCACATTTGCATCTCAGGCATCTGGGACTGGGTCTGGCACACATAGCAGGTCCTCAAATATAGTTTTTGAAGTAGGGAATATTACGATATCTCCTAATTGCCCCTCTAGATCTTAAGAATAGACTAAATAATTTTTAAAGTAAAAAACAAAAAATATATAGAAAAAGGTCTTCGGAGACATAGAGCTTAATGAAACAGGCTTAATGAAAAGAATTAATGCACTCCTGACCCCACACCACCACTCCAACAAGCATCAAGTAACAGTTATTTGTGGTGGAAAAATTAAATAAGTATGGAAAGAAATTCTCTCTGAAGCATAGCATAAAAGAAAGACCTAAAGCTGAAGATGGGGATTAAGAAAAAGTTTTCTGGCTAGCCAGCCCCTGCCCCAAACACAAAGTGTCACTAAAGGAATTTGAAGTCTATTGTGCATTGTGGGCAACCAGAGCAACAGCAATCCCCAATTCCAATTCTATTCCTAACTAGATTGGCTCAATAACCCACATTAAAGTCCTATCAAAAAGAAATGAGCTCATTTCTAGGTATAAAATCGACTTACCTTAATATGTTCTGTCCAACAGATGTTGTATAAATTTCAACAACAAGAAAAATACAAAACGTATAAAAATAAAGCAAGAAAAACAACATACTGTCATATATAAATTGATAGACCCAGACTCAGATATAACATAGATGTTGAAACTATAAACAGAAAATTTTAAATAATGATAATATGGCAAAATTTCACATGGAAAAGGGAGTCAACATGCAAGATCAAATGAGTAATTTCAGCGGAGAGAAACACTGCAAAGGAGATTCAAGTAGGAATGCTATAAGTAAAAAACATAGTAACAGAAATGAAGAATGCCTTTGAATGGATCAATAGTAGATTTAATACAGTCAAGGAAAGATTCAGAACACCTGAATATATGCCAATAAAATTACCCAAATTGAAACACACACACACACACACACACACACACACACACACACACACACACAACGAATGAAAGAAAAAGCATTCAGAACATTCAAGGAATGGAGCATAATGGCATACACCTAAGTTGTGGTTAATTGGAATCCTAGGAGAAGAGAGAGGGAGTAGGGCGGAAGAAACATTTGAAAATGGAATAGCTAAAAAATTTCCAAAATTTACAATAAACACCAAACCAGAGATCCAAGAAACACAGAGAACACCAAGGAAGATACATAGAGTACAAACAAAAACAAAAAAACCCAAAACCTTGACATGTCTTATTCAAACTGCTATGAAAAAAAAGGAGAAAGAGAAAATTTTTGAAGACAGTCAAAAATAAAAGACATTAATATTGATATAAGTAAACACACTGGGGAGAGAACAGATAAATCTCCCATGTAAAAGAATTCCAAGTAATTTATGTAGTTTACCCTTAAGGAGAAGGAACATAACTCCCTACTCCTTAAGCATGATCTGTACATACTGACTTTCTTCCAAAGACTTCAAAAACAAAGGAAGAGAAGTAACTTTACAGTGGAAAGACCTGACAAACATCATCTTAGCTAAGTGATCAAGGTCAACATCAAGAGTGAAAAGTAATGTTGTTAGTACATCTCTTAATATGATATTATGAAAATGTCAATTTACTTCTGTGGTATTCCTTCCCCAAACTCATAGCCACAGTATAATTATAAGAAAAATGTCAGACAAATCCAAATCGAGAAACGTTCTACAAAACATCTGGCCAGTGCTTCTCAATACTATCAAGGTCATCAAAAACAAAGTCTGAAAACTTTCATAGCCAAGAAGAGCCAAAAGGACTTAACATCGTGTGGTATTCTAGAAGGGATCCTAGAGCAAAGAATGGTAGCTAAAAACTATGGAAATCTGAATTAAGAATGAACTTTAGTTAATACTTTGTCAATATTGGTTCATTAGCTATAACAGATATACCATACTAATATAAGATATTAAGAATGGGGAAACTGGATATGGGATATATTGGAACTCTCTGTCTTTATAATTTCTCTATAAACCTAAAACTGTACTAAAAATAAAGTTTATTAAAAGCAAAACAAAACTAAAGACACATTACATACAAAGGAATGTGGATAAGAACAAACTTCTCATCAGAAACAATGCAAGTCAGAAGAAAATGGAGTGACATCATTAAAGGTTTTAAAAAATTGTCAGCCAGAGTTTTACACCCAGCAAAACATCTTTTAAAAATGAAGTAGAAATAAAAACTTTCTTAAAAACAAACAAAAAAACAAGAAAATTAAGTGGCAGCACACTTTCACTATAAGAAATACTCCAAGAAGTTATCCAGATAGAAGGACTATAACACCCGATAGAAACTTGAGTCTACACAAACAAATGAAGATTTTCTCTACAGAGAATAAATAAAACTTTTTTAAAAATGCATTTTCTTACTCTTAGTGCTCTAAAAAATAACTGATTATGCAAAGCAAAAATAGTAGCACTGGACTGTGTGCTTGTAGCATATGTGAAATTAAAATCTATAGCATGAGGTATGGGATCAAAGAATTGGGAATATACTGTTTTAAGCTTCAAATACCACATATTAAGTAATATAATAGTATTTGAAGGTAAACTCAGATTAATTAAAAATGCATATTGTAATTCTAGGGGGCAATCATTAAAAGTAAAAACAAAAGAGGTATTAAAAAATAAGTCAACTGGGCATGATGGCACATGCCTGTAGTTCCAAGTACTTGGAAGGCGGAGAAGGAAGGATTGCCTGAGCCCAGCAATTCGAGGCTGCAGTGGCCATGAGCATGCTACTGTACTAGAGCCTGGCAACAGGTGAGACTATGACTTAAAAAAGTAAAATAGAATAAGTCAATAAGTTGTGTCTTAAACAACTGCCTGTACTCCAATATCATTGTGACATTATTCACAATAGCCAAGGCACAGAAGCAACTTAAATGTTCATTGACAGATGAATAGATTAAGAAAATGTGATATATTCACACAATGAAATATCTATCCAGCCTTTAAAAAGAATGAAAATCTGTCATTTGCAACAACATGAATGAACCTGGAGGATATTATGGTAAGTGAAATAAGCCAGTCACAAAAGGACAAACACTACATGATGCTACTTATATGATGAAACCAAAATAGTCACATTCACAGAAGCATGGACTAAAATGATAGGTGTCAGGGGAAGAGGTGAGGGAGAAATGGGAAGTATTAGTGAAAGGGTACAAAGTTTTGGTTATGTAAGAAGAATAAGTTTTAGAGATCTGCTAAACAGCATAAGGCCTGTAGTTAACAATACTATATTGTTTACTTAAAATATTGCTTAAAAAGTAGATCTCATATTAAGTGCTCTTATCACAAATAATTATAAATAAATAAGGTAGGAGGAAACTTTTGGAGGGGATGTATAGGCTTATGGCTTACAGCATAGTGACAGTTTCATGAGCATACACTTACCTCCAAACTCACAGAGTTGTATTCATTAAATATGAACAACTTTTGTGTGCCAATTATACCCCAACAAAGTGGTTTAAGAAGATAATAAAAAACCAATATTGAAGAAAAAGTGAAATGATAAAAAATTAATTATCCCCCCCAAAGCCTGGAAAGGACAAAAATAGACAAAGAACAGATAGAACAAATAGAAAATAACAAACTAGTTGGCAAATTTAAATCTAACTGCATTAATATTAACATAAAACGTAAATAGTCTCAACACACCAATTAAAAGACAGAGACCATCAGTTTGGATAAAAAAGCAACATCCTAAAATATGCTGTCTACCAGAAACTCACTTTGAATATAAAGATGTAAATAGGTTTAAAGTAAAAGGATATAAAAATATATATTATACAAACAATAATCAGAAGAAAGCTGGCATAATTATATTAATATGAAACAAAGTACACTTCAAAAGTAGTATTAACAGGAAAAATAATACACATAATATCTTGACAAAGGAGTAAATTATCTAAGAAAGCATAACAATCCTAAATGCATATTCACTTAATAGCAGAGCCTTAAAATTCTTAATGCAAAAATTGATGTAACTTAATCTACAATTGTGGAGATTTCAATACTGTTCTGAAAGAACAGGTAAGCTAAAGTCCTGATAATTACTATCGTTACTAACAATCTACTTGCATAATAGACATTTATAGAACATTACATCCAACAGCAGCAAAATATACATTCTTTTCAAGGACACACATAACATTCAACGTGACAGATTATGTTCTGCTCCATAAGACCCAATCTTACCAAATTGAAAATAAAGAACTCAGACTAAGAATATTGAGTTAGAAATGTTCATTAGAAATTACTAAAAGAAAGATACATGTAAATCTCCAAATATTTGGAGATTAAACAAGTGACTTCTAAATAATACACGGGTCAAAGAGGAAGTCTCAAGGGAAACTTGAACATATTTGAATTGAATGAAAATGAAAATACAGCATGTCAAAACTTGTGGGATACATCCAGAGTAGTACTTAGAGAAGAATGCTAACAATAAATCCTTATATGAACATAGTCACAAAAATTCTGAACAAATATTAGCAAATTCAAGGTAGCAATATAGAATTTATCCCAGAAATGCTAGATTGGTTCAACATTCAAATGCCAATCACTCAATAGATACACAAAGAACATTTTACAAATTTCAACACTCATCTCTGATAGAAGTATTCAGAAATCTGGGAATAGAAGGGAACCTCCTTAATTTGTTAGAAAACATTTGCAAAAATGCTCTAGTAATATACTTAATGGTGAAAGACCGAATGCTTTTCGCATAAGAACAGAACAAGGCAAGAATGCACTTTCCTGTTACTCATCTTTAACAGCACACTGGAAAGCCTAGCTGATACAATAGACAAAATAAAAAGAAATAAAAGGCATACAGTTTGGAAGGGAAGAAATGAAACCATCTCTATTTGCAGAGCTAATGTTTGAGGAGAAAAACTCATGAAATCTACTACTAGTTCTACTAATATCACAAACACACACACACACACACACACAACCACATACACACGCGTGTGCTTCTAGAACTACTAATAAACAAGTATAAGAAAGCGTAGGATAAGAAATCAATGTTCAAAAACAATTTTATTTCTATTTTCCAGCAATGAATAGTTGGAATTCAAAATTTATAAACTGGTACTATCTTTAGCATTAAAATATATGAAGGTAGAAATCTAACAAAATAAGTGCAGAACATGTAAGCTAAAAACTACAAAACAGTGATTAAAAAAAGCAAAGTCCTAAATAAGTGGAAAGATACAACATGTTCATCAACTGGAAGACTCAGTATTGTTCAGCTGTCAATTCTTCCCAAATTGATCTATGTAATCCATGCAAACTCAACAAATATCTCAGCAGAAATTTTTAAATCAATATCAAATAGAATAGCCAAAACAATTACGAAAGAATAAAAAAGTTGAGAACTCACATGATCTGTTTTCAAGATTGTATAGCTGCCATGAAAAGGACAGTTTTATATGTATGAATTGGTAGACAAATACAGCAATGAAACAGAATAGAACCCAAAAAGACATGTGCAAGAATAGTCAATTGATTTTTTGAAAAACAGGCAAATGAAATTCCGTGGATAAAAAAGGCTTTCCAACAGATTGCATTAGCACAACTGCACACACACACACACACACACACGCACACACACATGGACATACGTATATTTATGTGTATATATGTGTAAAATTATTATATGTTATATGTATGCACATGAATGAGCCTCAACCCATGCCTTGCACTCTATACAAAAAGTAATTCAAAATTGATTGTAGAGCTAACGCAAACTAAAAAACTAGAAAATTCCTAGAACACATAGGTGAAATCTATTTGACCTTCTGTAAGCCAATGAATTCTTAAGTACAACATCAAAAGGACAAGCCATTAAAAAAAATCAATATAGTTGTTCTCAATAATAAAAACATGAAACCAACTATGCAACTATGCTGCCCATCAAAAGAGGACTGTATTTTTTTTAAATGTGGTACATACACACGATGGAATATTACACAACCATAAAGAAGGACAAAATTATGAACTTCACAGCAACTTGAGTGGACTTAGCATCTATAATACTGAGTGATCTATCACAGAAACAAAGAACTCAGTATCACATGTTCTCACTCATAAGTGGACCCTGAACAATTATCATAATACTATAAGAAAAAGATTGTCAGTGGTGGGAAATTTCCAGGGTGTGGGGAAGGCGCAATTGGCAGTAGTGGGATTCTGCCAGGGATGGGGGCACACTCATCGACAAGAGTACCTGCATGATGAACATTTGTATACTTAACCCTGAATTGCAACCCACATCTTTAAAATAAAAAAAATAAAAATAAGACGGGTTCGGTGGCTCAGCCTGTAATCCCGTGCCTTGGGAGGCTGAGGTGAGTCGATTGCCTGAGCCCGTGGGTTCGAGACCCGCCTGGGCAACTTGGCGAGACCTCAACTCTACAACAAATCAAAAATTAGCCGGGCGTGGTAGTGTGCGCCTGTAGTTCCAGGTACTTGGAAAGCTGAGGCGGAAGGATCGCTGGGGCCCAGCAGGTCGAGGCTGTGGTGGCGGGGGGCGGCCACTGCACTCCAGTCTGGGTGACAGAGTGAGACTCCAATGCAAAAATAAAAATAAAAATAAAAATAAATCAACATACTATACTTGATCAAAATTAAGAACGTCTTCTCTATAAAAGATATTGTTAAGGAATCAAAGGACAAGCCAAGTAGTGGGAAAAAATATTTATAAATAGTATATCTGACAAAGAAATTATATCCAGAATATACAAGGTGCTGTCAAAACTTAGCAACATGAAAATAATTCAGTTCAAAAATGAATGGAAGATTTGAGCAGACACTTTGCCAAAAAAGATATATAGATAGCAAATAAGTACCTGAAAAATATGCATCACTAGTCATTAGAAAAATACAAATTAAAACCACAATGAGGTACCACCAGTTACCTAATAAAGTGATTACATAAAATTTTCTTTTAGAAACAAGCAGAGTTAGCAAAGAAGCAGAACAACTAGAACTACCATGTATTGCAAGTGGGAATAAAAAATGTTACAGCCTTTTTGGAAAACAACATACCCATTTCTTATAAAGTAAAACCCATACTTACCCTAGTACTCAGCAACCTCCCTCCCAGGGTTCTACCCAAAAGAAGTAAAAACCTATGTTCATACAAAGTATGAATGCAAATGTTTATAGATGCTTAAATTCATAATCACCAAAAACTGGAAACAGCACAAATGTCTTTCCATGGGTGAATGGATAAATAAACGGGTACACCCACACAATAGAATACAATTCAGCAATAAAAAGGAAATAACTACTGATATATGAAACAACACAGATGAATCTCAGATACATTTTGCTAAGTGAAAGAAGTCAGACCCCAAAGATGATATACTATCGCTTCCCTTGATACGATATTCAGGAAAAGGAATGGAAAACAGAACAGCAGTTGGTAGAGGCTGGAGGTGGGGGAGAGACTGACTACAAATGGACAGCACGAGACTTTTTTTTGAAGGGATGGAACTCTCTGTATGTTGGTTGTGGTGAGGGATCCATTGTCAAAACTCTATGTATACCACAATGAGCAAACTTTATAGTATTCAAATTTAAAAATAAAACAAAAATGAAATGTCTGTTATACAAAAGTGAAGAAAAATAGTCCATCCTCTATATGCCTGGTCACCCTACAGAAAAAGATCTACCACCAAGGAAAACCATTGCCTTGGCCAAGGAAATGCTGGCCTCAGGCAAGACATTTAGTTCTGCACTTCACCAAAGCTTCCTGGGGGGGGGGGGGGTGCACTTTAAGAGATAATAATCAAATCAGATATGTCCTGTCACTCTTTGTCCATGTACTAAACCCTGATTACTGACCAGCACTACAGAAGGTATGAGCAAATATAACCAATCTTTTCCCCTTCAACAAACCAAAGGCTGGAAAGCCTATAAATGTGCTATTTCAGCTGTTTTTAGCAGCTTATCATGATTTTGTGAAAGTCTGGCCCCAAGACTTTGGATCCCTTCTTAATAACATTTAATGCTACCATTATGTAATTGAATCCATTTTGTCAGTGTAGTGGGAATATCATTAAACTGTAATTCATTTCACTGTCTTTTAGCTTTCAGACCCTCAAGTCCCAGAGTCCAGAACACCAGGAACTTGAAGCAGAAAGTGATTCTAATCCTTCCCCCCTCCCACCCACTCCTGGGCCAGGCTGAGTTTTTCCACACTGCAATGTTATCCATTTCACTATCATCAAGGCCCTAGGATGCTTCGGGCTCGCAGGGAGTTTGTGTGGACTCTGCAGGGTTCCTCCTCAGCTGTCAGTGCCATATACGCCCTGATGCTGAGTGGCACTCCCCATTTCATTGAGTCTCAATCTGGGCCCAGAGCATTTTTGGAAATGCAATCATATCAGGAGATGGTACTTTTTACATCGGTTGCCCCTCAACATGAAGTACGTACCTGGCACCTTGCCATCTAATGTGCAAGTAGCCACATTATTATTGAAACCACATGTTCATTAGCAAGGTTGGCACCACCTCAGCCTCCACTGTCCTAAATTAATGTTAGATTCCATTATAATCCAGACAACAGGACAGTTTAGGATACAGTTTGGGCATGAGAACAAACAGTCTTGTTTGACGAAATCTGAGTCTTCGACTGTGAGAAATATGATCCAGTTTCTATCTTGACATGTGTCTGCACTGATGTTTCAGAGAGGAACATGTTTTGAAAGAAAATACCATTCTTTCAGTGTTATCTTTACAAAATTGTATTTAATTCTTTCCACCACTTGCAGGGACAACCAGAGTCCGCTGGCTTCTTGCTGGGCTAATCACTTCATCCCTGGAGAGTCATGCAAGAGTGTTTCACTTAATATAAAGGAGTGACTCAGAATCATTGCTTTCAATTAAGAAAGCCTGAGAGAATTCTGAGAACAGTGTTCTCTTCTTTTAGAAGTTGGGAGGGGGAGGTGCTAAGACAGGGAGTGGGGGAGGAAAAAAGAGAGGAGAAAAAGAATATAAGCAGAAAAAGCCTTGTGAATTCAAAATGAAAGCACCATTTTCATGCAGTCGTTTCATAAAATGTAATTCAGATTGCACAAGTTCTTAGTCTTTCACACATTCTTACATACAATGTGTATTTACTCTCTTGCTCCATCCTGGTAGGAAGACATGCAGGATTTTTAAAAATGTATTATTATTATTATTAATTTTCATGTGTGTGTCACAGGAATAGGGCAGAAGGCTTGTGTTTTTCTGAATCTCTTACTGGCGATACAACCCTACTTTTTGCATGTATGCTTGACAAAGCTGCCAAAAGTATTTGTTTAAACCCAGTAGGTGCATTGCTTTGCAAAAAAGTTTCTTATAGCTCACATATGTTCAAGTCCTCTCATGTCTGTACGTGGCAATCATAAAGCAGACATTTTGCGTATTTAGAAACCTACATGTGGGGCATGGATTAAAGTATTTATGTGTTTGCTGCTGAAAATAGTGACCTTGAAGACCGGGTTTTTCCCTCAGATGATTCATGAGGTATTATACTCCTTCCATGTATAGCTAGGTCTATTATAATAAGATACTTTCCAGAAATCTGAGGATGACCTAACCTCACCAGTTTCTCTCCAAAGCAGCCATATTCCAAAAAAAAGTCTGCAGTACTTTTATATCAGTGTTAAACTATCAGTCAATAAACTACATTGGTGAGCAGACCATCCTACCAGGCTTCCTGACAAGTAATATTTTGGATTTTCTAAGATGAATCTGAGACAGTTCTATGTTATCCGAAAACAATGCAAGTGTTTAGGACCCCAAAAAGTAAGAACACTAAATTATGAGGAAAAAAAATCCTTTGTATAAATTTGATATTTATGTCTTACAAAAACTATTAAAGTAATCACATGGAAAAAGAATAAAAGTCAAAATATTTTCCACTGTCTTATATGTATCTATACTTGTCTATGCATATTTATAGTGTGTTGTTATTTTTCTTTTGACTGGGATTGGAAGGAGCATAATTGTTATCCTCTTAGAGGCCTTGGAAGGGCTTCCTGCAGCTCTGATTTGCTTATTGTCCTGAGCCTCAAAAGGAAAATCCCCAACCTGTTTCCTATGTGTCCTTTCTCTTCCTGGACTCAGAGTCATCGCCACATTGGGTCTTCCCGGGCTCCCAGTGCTCACAGAGCAAATTAAAATGTCAGTGATTCACTCCTGTCTTCTCCTTCACACAAATCCAATTCTGAACCATCTGAAGATAGGAACATGGCCTCCTTTTTACTGTGTGAGCAAAGGGTTAATGCCAACAATGTGCTACATGCATCCGGTTCTGCATGTGCTCAGACATCTAGCTGGAACTACTGTTCTTGCTCATTTCCATATGACCTTTTACAAGCAGCTAAGACAGGCATCTATTGTGTCCTTGAATTTAGTGGGTTTAAAAACATAGTCCCCACATCTGAAAAGGCAAGCGAGGGAAAGAATGCTGAGAGCAAGATAAGTTTCTTCCCCCAGGAAAAGGCATGTATAAAGTCAGTCATGAGATAGTGGTTGGTTTAGAAATTACACCTTATCTGTAAGATTCTATGTAGTGGATTGGATAGGTTTGTAGCATGAGTATAGCTTATATGCCCTCTTAGCCCTCATTTAACTCCTTACAAATTATAATTCAATTGATCAATTATTATATTATTTTTAGATAGAATTAGATAGATATATAGTATTTATAGTATTATATAGACCAATAGAATGTGTAAGAACATTCTGGGATTTCCTAGCCAGACATTAAGAAGGCGCAACATCTTCTGCTTCCTTCCATAGGACTTGAGTTATCATGTAAGAAGTTGTGGAGACCTTGCTGGAGAGAGGTCACCCAGTTAGGCTCTGAAAACTGACACACCACCTGGAGAGAGATGCAACATGGAGGAACACTCAAGCTTGAGACACCCAGAGCCATCATCAGCAGTGGCACCCACCGTCTCCTGAAACTCCATGAGAAATGCCAAGCAAGAAGAGAGGAACACCCAAGTAAAGGAACTGTGAGCTACAATAAAATGATTGTTGTTTTAAGCCATCACATTTTGGAGTTATTTTCTGTGCAGTAATCAATAAATGAAACTATTCTTTCAAGCAGTAGTTTTTGTCTATTTGGCATTATGACCACTTCAAATTTCGAATAGATTACAACTTATAAGATAAGCATTTGTTGTTTGGCTTTTGGTTCTCAGCTGATTTGGGGGGGGTAGTGATGAATGGAAATTGAATGAACATTAAGTAGTTCTCATACAATAATATTTTGATGAGCTCAGTAGAATCTAAATTAAATTACTTTTAATTACACGTGATTTGTCAATTAAGAGTAAGTGTTTGGCCTAGTGTGTGTGTTTAGGATGATAGAAATTCTAAAAAGAATTTGGGGGAAGTTCTCCTATGCTTGGTTATTAGAAAAATTAGAGGCATTCCTAATTTTTCTAAAACTATTTATCACAGAAAATTTCAAACATGTTCAACTTTAAAAGAGCAGAATAATTCCCATGGGTTATTCTATAGTCAATAGTCAGGTTTTTTTTTTTGGTTTTTTTTTGAGTTGGAGTCTCACTCTGTCACCTAGACTGGAGTGCAGTGGCTGCTCCCGGCCACCACAGCCTCTACCTGCTGGGCTCCAGCGATCCTTCCACGTCAGCCTTCCAAGTAGCTGGAACTACAGGTGCGCGCTACCACACCCGGCTAGTTTTTTGATTTATCGTAGAGATGAGGGCTCACCAAGTTGCCCAGGTGGGTCTCGAACCCACGGGTTCAGGCAATCGACTCACCTCAGCCTCCCAAGGCTCGGGATTACAGGCTGAGCCGCCGAGCCCGGCTCAATACTCAGTTTTAACAACTATCGACTCACAACGAACTTTGTTGCACCTTAAGCTTCTACCCTATCCTCTGATTGTTGGGAGAACATCCAAGAAAACATACTTCACCAAAAATATGTCTAAGGATTTTTAGATAAAAGATAAAGATTTTTTAAAACAAAATTGTACTACCATTATTATACTTTAAGTTTTTTAACAGTAATTAATAATATCAAAATATCCTACTAGTGTTTAGAAGATTTTCATTTTGTTTTGCTTTGTTTTGTTTAATTAAGATTCAAATAAGGTCCATACATTGTTATTGGTTGACATATTTCTTTAATCTCTAAGGCCTCTCCCTTCCCTCCTTTTTTCCCTTGTCATTTTTTGTTGGTGGTAGTGTTGAAAATACTGAATCTCTCATCCTACAAAGTTTTGTTCAACCCAGGTTTTGCTGACTGGTCCCCGTGATGTTCTGCTCTACTTTGTGATCCTGCAAAATGCTGATTTGATTGAGAGATTTGATCAGGTTCTGGTTCAATTTTTTGGCAAAAATACTTCATAGTAGTAATGCGAAATTCAATCAAGAAAACATATAATGTCAATTGTCTCTTTTAGGGATGTTGGCAATAACTGATCACTGCCTGGATTCATTAGTTCATTAAGTTTTGAAAAATGATGACACTTTAATTTCTCTTATTACCTAGAATCCGTCTCTAAGAGAAATTTCCTTTCATTGTTTACCCTGAAGCAATATTAGTATAGGAAAGGCAGAATAAATGTTTGATATTTCTTTTCTATTTACTATTCTTCAAAATAATGAATTGGTTTCCTAAGTCTTCCAAAGATGACCAATGTGATGTTTTAGTACCATTAAAATTCATACATTTAAATATATTTAATATGTCACAATTCAGTGACATTTTTGTCTTTATTGTTGCTCAAAATGTAGCCAGTGGGAGCAACTTCTAAATGATTTTTTTGAGCAGACCCTCATACATAATGTTATAAGTTCCTTAAGTTTTCTTGCTTTCTGGTATTAAAAGATGTTTCAAGTTAACCTTGTACATTTTCTGTGCCAGGGTTCGAATCATCCATTTTTCTAAGTTCTGGTTCCCCTCATTGGGAAATGAGATTTAAAGAACATAATCTGAATTCTGCAGCTACTCATTATCACTAGATTGGTGGTGGTTTTATTTGTTTGCATTGAAAAGATGGGGTTTTTTTTTCTGTATATTGGGTATTTTTTAGATAAAATAAGTTTCAGTTTATTCTACTGCATTTTTAGTTTATCTTCTTCATCTGACATTTGTATTCCTTTTTCATATACCAAAAATTCCAGTTCTCAATGACACCACAAATATGTTATTAAACTTGGGTTTTTATTTGTCTGATAGTTAAATGCTACTTCAGTATAACTTTAACATATATTTCTCTTACTATACATGAGATTGTGCATTTGTTCAAATGACCGAGAATGTCTGCATTTCGTTTTTTTGTAAATTGTTTCTATCTCTAGCTGATTTTTATAGGATTATAGGTCTTTTACCCTATGCTTTTAGAAACTCATTTTATATAAGGAATATAACACTTTGTCCATTATATAAATTGCAAAGATTTTTTTCTCACAGTAGTCTTTTGGGTTTTTTGTTGCTGTTGTTGTTGTTGTTTTATAGTAGACTTTTTTTCTGGCATGTAAAATTTTTTTGTATTTATGTTATCAAATGTATCAATCTTTTCCATTATTGCTTCTGAGTTTCAAATCATAGTTAGGAAAGTGTGTGCTACTGTGTTTTCTTCTAGTACTTATAGAGTGTTATTGTTTACATTTAAATCTCTAATACATTTACAGTTTATTTGAATAAGCAGTGTAAGGAATGGATCCAATTTTACTTTTGCAGAAGGCCATCCAATTTTCCCAAGAGCACCTTTTTAAAGTATATGTCTCTCCCCCACTGATTTGCATGCATAATTGAATCTGCTTCTGGCTTTTCTATTCTGATCTATTGAGCTGAGTATATTCATATATACAACCATACTTTTTTAATTATTTAGGCTTTATAATGTTTTTATTGTCAACTTTCACTAGTCCATTCTCTCTCTCTCTTTTTTTTTTAATCTACCTGGCTACTTTTTTTGCTATTCCAAATAAACTTTTTCATCAACTTGTCTAGCTGATTATAAAAAATAAAAAGATACTATGGCATCTTTATTGGGATTGCATTGCATTTATAAACTAATTTAAGGAGAATTGACAACTTTATGATGTTGAATTTTTCTACCCAGGAACATAGTATGCCTTTTCATCTGTTCATGCTTACTCTTGCATTTTGGAGGGAATGTTTACAGCTTTTCCTTTATAGTTTCTTTTTATATGTTTGGTTAAATATACACCTAGATATTTTATTTTACTTCATTTCATTCTATTATATTCCGTTTTATTTTATTAGCTAGTATAAGTGAAGTCTTCTTTCCCATTATACCTATTTACTAGTTTTTGTTTTATGGTGCTTATTTTTGTATGCTCATTTTATAATCTAACACTCTATGACATTATTTTATTACTTATAGTAGTTTTTTAATTGATATTTTTGAGATTTCCAGACAGTCCTTCAATATAATCTAAAAATTAAGACAATTTTGCCTCTGTCTTTCCAATTCTTTGCTGCTAATTAAACTGCCTTTTTTTGTCTAATTTCATGGACTAATACCTCCAACACAATGGTAAGTGGTAGTGGAGATAGCAGGCATCCCCGTGGTAGTGGAGACAGCAGGCAACAAGACCCCGTCTTGTTCTTTACTCTGATTTTAGCAGGAAAGACACTAGAACTTCTCCACTAAAAGACTTTAACACCGTGGGACACAATCATGTTTAAAATGTATCCTTCAGTTCCTGTTTTGTTGAGTGTTTTATAACATGAAAGGGTGTTGAGTTTTGCCAAATGCTTTTTCTGCTTCTACAGAAATAATTGTGATTTTTTTCCTTACCTCTTTGAATTTCCTAATATTGAATGAACTTTGTATTTATATGGTAAACCCCATATGGTAATGCTATATTTTAAAATATGTATCTAATTTCTGTTTGCTAATATTTTGTTCAAGAATTTTTTATTACTGCGGTCTATTTTATTTGCACTCATCTCTTTTTTGGCATATCTTTTGATATCTATAAATGTTTACATTTTCATTCTAAAGGTTACCTTTATACTAATACCATTAGTTTTCTCCCATCTTTTTTTCTCTTTTGTTATTGTCTGTTGGTTCCCTGTTATTTACATGATTGAAATTAGCCAGTACATACTCCCATTCCTTTCCTCTTCTGGTATTTGATTTGAAATCATGTTCTTTTATTCCCAATTTTTACCTATAAGGTAATAAAAAGTTTATTTTACTTATTCTAAAATTTTCCTAATTATACCCCAAATTCTTTATAATTGGGCTTATTGACATTGTCAGAGAATATAGCCATTACACAGTATATAATCTCTCATCCAAAAACACAATGTAAACTTAATTCATTAGACTAATATTTATTTAAGATTCTCAATCCAGTCCCTTCAACCATTTTAGGTGGCTGAAGCTTGGTTTTCAGTAGTGTATTCATGATGTCTCAAGAGAACATTTTTTTTTTCACAGTTATTACATTTTGTCTATAACCTTTTTAATTAAAAAAGTCAATTTGACAAGGTATGATATCTTTGGCTCATATCTCAACTCTTGACTTTCTTAAATGTGTCCCTGCATGGTCTGTTGGAATAAAGCTAAAAAGTCTTATACAATCTGATTCTCTCCCTTCTCAGTTGCTTCATCTTTTTTCTTGGGTGACCAGAGGATTGTTTCCTTTTCTTTAAAGTTCATAGTTTTAGTAAATTATGCCTTGAGTCATTTTTCCCAGGTTTGTATTACTTTATTTTGATAGTTTCAAGTCAGGACTTTTTAAAATCATAATTTCAAAAACTTGTTTTATACCATTTATTTGGGTCTTTCCTTGGAGACTTCTACTATACATGTATTGGATTTTTCTTGCCTATTTTTTTTTTTATAGCTGTCACCTTCTCTTCCACCTTTTTAATTCCTTCTCTCATTGTTTATATTTTACAGGCTTTCTTTCTTTCTTCTGTTTCTCTGAAGGCATTATCCAAGGGGTTTGATTTAAAAAACTGAACTTGATTTAAAAAACAATGTATCTCCAATAGTTTAAGTCCTGTCATCCTCTCTCTAATTCTTATTTTTCTCCATTCATCTTTTTTCTCCCCAGAGGGACTTGGTGTCATTCCTGCATATCCCTCAGTAGTGGGTTTCTATTCTGTGCCATCCCACAAAATTACTCAAACAAGCCAATCACGCTCTTCCATGGGAACCAAGGGGTATCCCACCCTCTTGGTACAGCAAAGCCTGCCTCACCCATACAATTCCTGCGTGTTTACTCTGTTCTCAAGCATAAATGTCACAGTACAGTGTCCCCAAACAGCTGTCTTCCTCATCTTTCCAATGCCAAGTGTTATGTGTTGGCTATCCCCATAATTCTAGGGCAGGAATCACTTCCTTGCCAATGGGACAAATATACACTTATGAATTTTCCTAATTCTTATATGTGGTATCCATTCATATTTACTATTTTTTTCTCAATGTATTTTGGCCCATTTTGAAATATTAAGTTATAGTTTTATCTGCCTTAGACCTGTCTTTCTGGAGTACTGCCATTGTCTATAAGATTTTACTTTATTCATTTCCTCTTTTTGCTTATAATAACTTTTTTTGGATTTAACTGGAAGCCTTTTCTGCTCATGCTAAAGTGAGATAAGTATTCTTATACTTTTAGAATGGTAGTGAGGACCTAACTTCATAATCTGGAAAAATTTCGTTTGTTTTTTGCTAGTTTTTAACTTTTATTTATTTTTATTTTTTATGAAAGATGCAAAAACATGGGCACATACTCTCTGAAATCTGCCTCCTTTGCTCCTCTACCTCACTGTTGGCTTTTTTTTGTTGTTCCTATTGTCCTCATCCTCCTCAATCTGAGTTCTAAATGAAGTCTCTTCTCACGCAGGTCTTTGTTCTGAAAATGAGTTTCACTTGGTTAGTTTTAAGAATTTGTAGAGTCAGATAGCCAAAATATCATCAGATCTGACCGTGGCCTCCTTGCACTCACCTGTAAATTGGGTCCTGTAATACCTCCTCTAAGATCAGTTGCTCTTGACCTTTCCAGTGACTAGCAATGGTGATTTGGGGATTTTCCTCCACTGAAGTCCACCATAGGTGTCAATTCCTTGCCTCTGCTTCCTCCACAGTTTTAGTTATGCCACATAAATCTTTTGTTATCGGAGTCTTATTCCCACATGTACACACATAGTCATAAACTATATTGTAATTGCTGCCATCTTCCCAGAATTCTCATTTTCTTAATTTCTTACAGAATAGAACATGAAATAAATGTCATTTTCCTTCTATGCAGATTATATCTTATCATATACCTATAGACATCTAAGAAATAATGAAAGCTTAGAAGCTACTAGCAATTTAAGTAAAATATGCTTTGCACCAGTACCCATGAGTGCTGTGAGCTAATCTCCTCAATGCAATGTTTAACATTGTATACTAATACATTCATGCTGTGGAGGCTCAGTGAATGCTAGTGGTATGAAGTTCTTTAGTTTTCTATATGTCCCTTCTTTTCAAATGCTTAAGATTTTCTCTAACTCTGCCATCTCACCATTTTGTAAAAGAACAGCAACTTATTCTAGTATTCAATGTGTGACAGTCTAGTCAACCATGGGTAGTAATTTTCCATAAGTAGATGGCTTAAATTTGTCATAGGATTAAATGAGTTCTGTATATAATACACTTAGAACAGTTAATAGATGTTGTAGCTGGCACATGAATACTACTACATGAATATTAACTACTATTACTCTGATTGTGCTTATTATTTGTGTTATTTTTTATCAAGGGAATACATATTCTAGCCCTTCCTCTCTTGAGCTTCTTCTATAGTGTTGGATAAGGGAATACCCTATATATTACACAGAATATTCACTTCTGTGGCCTATTGAGAGGCATTGTGATCCAAATGTGCTTTTTGGAAAAAAAAAGAAAGAAAGAAAAAGAAAAGAAAACTTCTAGATTAAAGGAAAACAGGATTTTCCAGCCCACTACAGTTCTCCAACAGTAACTCTAAAGCACTTCCCTTTCACTCTCTTTCTTCTCCTCCCTTGCCGTACTGCCAAGAATTATCAATACTTGGAGTTTACTCTCAGAGACACCATACCCAATCATAGCATAATTCTCTTGGCCTCAGAAGAAACAGTAGATAATGAAGGGACACAGAAATGGATTTCTGGGTTGTTTTTAAAAATGAAATTCACTTGTCCCAATGTCTGTAATTTACTTTAAGACAGTCCATATAATCAATGTAATATAATGTTTGACCAGTTAAAGCTTTAATTGTAAGGATGGTTAACTACCAGGATATCCAAAATGCATACATAGTTCATGGGTGGTCACTTACATCACATCAGAAAAGGCCATGCTCCGAAAAATCTATCACAAGTTCTACCACCAGTATCTCAACCAACAAGCTACTTTGCTAATCAGCACTGTGAATATTAAAAAATGCATTTTATTCGTTAAACTAGTGACTAACATGATAAATATTAGACTGGGTTTTCATTGACGAGATTAAAAGTACCAAGATATGGGCATTGGCTGAAAGAGTTCAGAAACATTCTTGCATGAACAGTGTTTGAAAATACAATGAATCTTGTACTCTGAATGGTTGGAAAGGCTGCTTAGTTCCAAGTATTGGTTTAAGAGGATTTCTGCTTTTATGGAGACTATTGCAGGACACAAAATCTTGCTAAGCACATGATATAACAGAGTCAGAATTTCTAAGCATGCCTACTTAGAGTAAATCTTTCATGCAAGATATGGTCGTAGTGCCAAAAAGAAAAGAGAGCTTAGACTTTGTCAAACTTACAGAACAGGTTTTATGAACTATTTTGTGATTTCTTGCTAATGAATGATAGTACAATAAATGCATGAGGGCGGAATCTCTTCTCAGATTTTTTTTTACAGACTTGTGGGAAGTTTATAGAGGAGTAGCAAATCCTAGCCACCTCAAATTTCTTTGGTTGCAAATAAACAAGACAAAACACTAAGAGTTATGCATTAATCAAGGTATCATTTTTGAAAATGGTGAATGCCTGTCATTCAAGGAATTCAAGAAGGCACTGAATCTTGATCAAGGTTTGATCACTAGAAGGATGTCAGCTAGACAGTTGTAAAGGTCCCTTTTTAAAAATAAAGCAGGCATTGACTTAAGAGTAGTTTTATATTCACAAAATAATTGCAAGACTCTATAGAGTATTCCCATAAACCCCAAACTCAGTGTCTTTGTCTGTTTTGTGCTGCTAACACAGGATATCCAAGACTGGGTTATTTATTTATTTATTATAAAGATGTGGAGTGCAATTTAGGGTTAGGTATACAAATGTCCATTATGAAGGTACCTTTGTTGATGAGGTGTGCCCCCCACCCTGGCAGTTTCCCTCAACTGCCAATCGCTTTCTTGTAGTATTATGATAATTGTTCAAAGTCAGCTTATGAGTGGAGAACATATGGTACTCTGTTCATTGTTTCTGTAATAGATCACTGCGTATGATCGACTCTAAATCCATCAAGTTGCTGTGAAGTCCGTATGTTTGTCCTTTCTTATGGCTGCATAATATTCCATTGTGTATATGTACCATATTTTAAAAATTCAGTCCAGTTTCAGTGGGCAGCATGGTTGGCTCCATGCTTTTGCTATTGTGAATAAAGCTGCAACAAACATGCATGTGCAGGTATCTTTTTTGTAGAATGATTTGAGTTCTTCAGGGTATATTCCCAATAGGGAGATTGCTGGGTCACATGGAAGGTCAATTTCTAGTTCTTTCAGAAATCACCACACTGTCTTCCAAAGAGGTTGCATAGTTTGCATTCCCATCAGCAGTGTAGAAGTGTTCCTTTTTCTCTGCATCCTCGCCAGCATCTATTGTTGTTTGTTTTATTAATGATGGCCATTCTTACTGGGGTTAGGTAGTATCTCAATGTGGTTTTGATTAGCATTTCTCTGATGATTAGGGTGAGCATTTTTCATGTGTCTGTTGGCTGCCCATATGTCTTCTTCTGAGAAGTGTCTATCCATGTCTTTTGCCCCCTTTTTATTGGGGCTGTTTGTTTATTTCCTTTCGGCACGTTTGAGTTCCTTGTAGATCCTAGATGCTAGGCCTTGTCAGAGAGACTGGGTAATTTATAAAGAACATCTGGCAAGGACCAGAATTCTTGCTGCCTCATCATATAGCAGAAGGTGAGAAGGCGAGAGAGAGAGAGAGAGAGAGAGAGAGAGAGAGAGAGAGAGAGAAAGAAAGAAAGAAAGAGAGAGAGAGAGAAAGAGAGAGAGAGAGATAAGCAGGGGTAACTGAACTCACCCTTTTATAATACATCCTCTCCCTCAATAACAGCATTAATCCTTTGATGAGGTTGGAGCCCTCATGGTTAATCACTGCTCATTAGACCCTGCCTTCCAACACTGGTACATTGAAATTAAGTTTTCAACATATGCTTTTGAGGGCACATTCAAACCATAACACCCAGTTTCCCTTGTTGTTAGCATTTTACATCAGCATGATGCATGTATTATAATTAATGAGCCAATATTAATACATTATTAATCAAAATCCAGGGTTTATTTAGATTTCCTTCATTTTTATATAGATTTTCCTTAGTTTTTGCCCTATATCTACCCCCAGATCCCAAACAGAATACCACATGACATTCAGTTGGTCATGTCTCTTTAGGTTCTTCTTTGCTGTGGCAGTTTCCTAGATTTCCCTTGTTTCTGATGGCCTTCACAGTTTTGAGGAGTGCTGCTCAGATATTTTGTAGGATACACCACTTCTGGAATTTGTGTGCTGTCTTTCTCAAGATCAGACTAGGGTTATGGGTTATTGGGAAGACAATCCCAGAAGTAAAGTGCCATTTTCATCCCATTATATCAGGGGTACATACTGTTGACATGACTTATAACTGTCAACATTGGCCTTTATTATCCGACTAATGTTTCTCCACTGTAAAATTATTCTTCCTCCTCTTCCCCCCATTTTCACATTGCACATTTTGGAAAAAAGTTACTACATTCAGTTCATTCCTAAGGAATGGGAGTTATATTCTTCGCCTTGGATGGGGGAGTAACTACATAAATTATTTGAAACAATTCTCCATGAAGCCAAGATGCCTTTTAACTTGAGCTTTTATGATCCTGTGAATTAACTTTAGGATCCTATCACCTCCATATTCTTTCTGTTTTTTTAATTATTTTCAATATTTTCTAAGGTTTCTAAATAATTGTCAGAACAGATCTAGATGCCATATTTCACTAATTAACATGATTATCAGATTAAATATTACAAAGTCAAAGAAATGGCTAATATTTTAATATAACATAGAACACTGGTCTCTCTGTTAGTGATTTTCTGAGTTTGAGGGCAGCAATAATCATTACTAAAACATATAATGAAGTAGTCCCCCAGAAGCAATCAGATGCAGGGGAAACTATTCTATTGCACTTTTACTTGCTACTGCATAGGATAAAGACATAAAAATAGAAAGAAATTAGCAAGTGGTATTTTCTTTGTTTTTGTTTTAGGAATACGAATTCAATTATGATAATCTATAAATTTCCAGTACTTAAGAAAACAGTAAGCTACTAATTTGGAGGCAGAAACCTAGTATTTAACCGGAGAGACACAATCCTGTGCAACAACGGGATGTTCTATAAATATCTCTTCCTTCTTGCCACCAAGACTGTCAGATGAAGGCTCTCCAAGAGAGCAGTATGGGGGAGGTCAAATGTCAAAAGTCCAATCATGAATTCCCAAGGGAGAAGACAAGATCCCAGAAGGTTTGTAGTTTCCAGATGTGTGTTTCATGCCAAAAAGACACGAGAAGGAATGGAAGTAAGTCTGAATGAGCAGAAGAATGTTCTTTGCAGAGAAATGACTATTTCAGATCTTAACATTAAATGCCCCACTCTCCTGGAGAAGAAAATGAAGTTAAAATAATTCTGTATAGTCTCAAAAGCATATTTAAGCGCAGATTATTCATTACCAAGCAGGGACAGTCAAATAAAACTAGGATAGGGAGGATAGTTATTGTGCTTTCCTTCACCTATTTGTTTAAGTCTTTCTTCACACTCTCTTTTCTAGAGTGAACATAGAACATTTGTTTTAAAAAAAAAAAGATTGAATGCCCTGGCCAAAAACACAAAAATTATGGTGTATTTGAATAACACTCAAGTGTATGTTTATGTATGTCTATGTGTGTGTGTGTGTATCTATGTGTGTGTGTGTGTGTGTGTGTGCTCTCTCACATGTGTGTATGTGTGCATGTATTGGCAGTAAGTGGTTCTTTGCTATCTACTTTAACTTCAGAAATGCTGGTTATGGTATTACAATAATAATAGTATCTTAGCTGGGCTCGGTGGCTCATCCTGTAATCCCGCGCCTTTGGGAGGCTGAGGTGAGTGGATTGCCTGAGCCCGCGGGTTCGAGACCCGCCTGGGCAGCGAGACCTCATCTCTACAATAAATCAAAAAATCAGCTGAGCTATGGTAGCACCCGCCTGTAATTCCGGCTACTTGGAAGGCTGAGGAGGAAGGATCGCCGGAGCCTAGCAGGTCGAGGCTGCGGTGGCCGGGAGCGGCCACTGCACTCCAGTCTGGGCGACAGAGTGAGACTCCAACTCAAAAAAATAATAATAATAATAATAGTATCTTTATTATTAGCAATTTACGATTGGAAAAACATTTTGACATTTATTACATGCACATTTCAACCCTATAGAGCATAAAAGAATAGTGTTATTATTTCCATTTTACAGATGAGGAGACATGCTCAGTGAGGCAAAGTGATGTGCTCAGGTTTCAGAACAGGAACCCCCGCTCAACAGAAATCCAGCACTTTCAAATTCTGCCCCTGGAGCCTTTCCACTACACTGTCCTGCTTGTCCTTACATGTGCATTCACTGAGCTTACCCCAGGCTCACTGTAAAGTATGGTCTTTACAGTGTTGAGATGCTGAACCTAGTTTGTTAAAAGATGAACTGCACATATATGTATTATGTACACACAGACACACACACACAAACACACACACACATCTCTGTTTAATATATTATGATACCTGCTTCTCCAAAACCATTCAGAATCATTGCATTGTCTTTATATCAGCCCAAATTTTGACAATGTTTACTTTAAGTTGCTTATATTAAGAAAATGAAAGTTGTTATTTTTTCAAACATAAATAATATATTGAAAATGCTTTTTTAAAGACGCACTAGGCTGCCATCCCCATATACTGTTACTACTTTGTGAAGGAAGCTCCTTATTTCTTCTACCAATGAATCTAAGGTTCTCCTTCCTGACTAAGGAAAAATACAAGTGAAAGTAGATGCCACTTATCTGAATATGTACCTGGACTCTGTGTTTAGTCTAACACATTAAAAGTAATGCCAAAAAAATAATAATACTATTCACCTTCTTTATTAAGGCACATTCAAAAAAATCCTTAATCTGCAAGTTAGTTTTCCAAAAGATCTAGAGTTAGAAATGTTTGAAACATGTAAAATTATGTTGGAAATTAAAGCAATTTTCCAGATAATTTAAATTCAAAAGCTTCCTTTCCCTCACTTTGTTGTTGCATTTCAACCCAAATTAGCCAGGTGGTTGCCTCCATTCTACACCTGACTCTGTAACCCAAAGATCCCCAACCTTGACAGTGGTGATGCATATTGACACTGAGCTCTGAGCTCAGGACTGCATTTCTGACTGAATTGGCACGAACTTGCCTGACATAGTTCCCTTCCTGAAAAGAACAATTTGCCATTCTCTCCTCCCCTTCCCCATTTCCCCCTCAGCTTTCTAACTCAGTCACCAGAGAAATTCAAGGTGAAAAATACCTTAGTGGGTCATCTTGTTCCTAGCCTTACAATCGTGAGACCATTTGCTATGGCATATTCCTGGTATTTTGTCTGACCTAACATGACTCAAACAACAGGCATTTAACGTTGTCCTTTGGGACTTTGTTCCACAACTTAGACCTTACTGTCAGTACTTGCTGTGCACTCTTGACATTTTTCTCAATTTCTCATCATGACTTTTTGTCTTACTATCTTGATCATCTTTACAGTATCATTGTCTCCAGTGGGATAATAATAACAGCTAACAATTAACAAGCACTTACCACAGAGTTAGCGTTTTCTGTGTTTTAAATATATGAACACATTTAATCCTCACAAGAATCCTATTGAGTGGGTGAGTCCAATGATTATGCCCGTTTTACAGAAAGTGAAGTTCAGGTCCAGGAGGGTTGATGCAGTGCAGCTGGTAGTAGAATGGAGTCAGGACTTGGGGTCCGACAGCTCATCTCCTGAGAGTATGCTGTCACCACTGCTCTGAACTGCCCCAACAGGCTCCATTGTCTATCTGGCTCATCTGAACACCAAAGGTGTAGTTGTTGTTGTTTTTTTTTCTCATAAAAGAATTTCTTTTTTTTTTTTTTTTTTGAGTTGGCGTCTCACTCTGTCGCCCAGACAGGAGTGCAGTGGCCGGGAGCGGCCACTGCAGCCTCAACCTGCTGGGCTCCGGTGATCCTTCCGCCTCAGCCTTCTGAGTAGCCGGAATTACAGGCGCGTGCTACCACGCCCAGCTAATTTTTTATTTATTGTAGAGATGAGGTCTCACTAAGTTGCCCAGGCAGGTCTCAAACCCGCGGGCTCAGGCGATCCATTCACCTCAGCCTCTCAAGGCGCGGGATTACAGGCTGAGCCACCGAGCCCGGCTATGAAAGAATTTCTTTACCATCTTCTCTTGCAGGGATACTGAAGATCAGCCTCCAGGTCATTCTACTAGTCAATAATTAGAAGATTAGTATTGTCAACTGAATCCTCTTTATCCAAGCCATAAGTTTAAATCTGATCTCCCGAGCATAATTTGCAGAAAGATCTTCTTAAAAATAAGAATAACAAAGCAACTATATTTCTTTATTCCAACTCCTCAAGAAAATTACCTGAGAGACCACTTGGCCACTGTGATTATTTTACCAAGGCCTGACGTTTTTACATTAAGCCCTTTTTCATTAAGATCTTCCATTTTCATATCGTCTTATTTTTTTAAATGCTATTTCTTTCTTTCTTCCTCCCTCCCTTCCTTCCTTCCTACCTTGCTTTTTTTTTTTACAGGTTCTCACTCTGTCACCCAAGCTGGAGTGCAGTGGCATGATCCTGGCTCACTGCAGCCTCGACCTCCTAGACTCAAGTGATCTTCCCATCTCAGTCTCTTGAATGACTGATACTACAGGCACATGCCACTACACGTAATTTTTAAATTATTTTTTGTAGAGACAGGGTCTCACTATGTTGCCCAGGCTGATCTCAAACTCCTGGCCTCAAGTGATCCTCCCACCTCAGCCTCCCAAAGTGCTGGAATTATAGGTGTGAGCTACCACGCCCAGCCAAACATTAACTCATGGTTTCCTTTTGTCTGTACTCCCAAATTTTTTATATTAATGACAATAATAATAGATAGCATAAACTCAAACTTATAATATTCTGGGCATTCTTCCAACTGCTTAACAGGAATTTTAAACACTACCTATGAGATAGGTACTATTGTGACATAATATGTATTTAGTACACATAAAAACTGAGGCACAGAGGGTTGAAACAACCTGCCAGGAGCCACACCGCTAGTAAGAGGTGGATTATTATCTCCTGTATTAATACTTAGGGTTCCCTCATCATACTTCTCACTAACCTATTTTCTGAGGCAATGACAGCAATACTCACCAAATGTTCTATAGGCTCCTCTATCCTTCCCAGGTGCCTCACAGGTAGGCAGGGCCATGTGACTAGTTCTAACCAATAGAGTCTGAATAAAAGTGATACCTGAAAATAATGCCAAGGTGCCTAAGCACCCATGTGTTGAGATGGTGACATCATGTGATGGAGGGAGCCTGGATCCCAGAACCCCTGCCTGGAGGAGAATTTCTCCAGAAGGTTGATTGAACCACATTGGACTTTATGTAGCAAGAAATGAGCTTTTACTGTATTAAACCCTGGGATGTGGACATTTACCTTATTAGTATATTCTAACATAGTAACACAGTTTTACTTTCATACATTGATCTTCCTACAATATCTTTGCTGGTTATAATCTTATATCTGTATTATCAGTTATCAGAATCTAATTTTATAAGGAAGGATATGATTTAATGATTTCTAATTTTATCAGTACTCAATAGGACCGTTGATTTAATGGAAATGGAAGAATTTTTTTTTAAATGTTGGACTTACCTAGGATAGTAATTCTTCTATGCATGACTAATCCTTAGCGCTTCTTAATATTATTTTATTACCAACTCATAAAAACATCCAATAAGTTAACATGTCATGTTCAACCTTCAATATACTTATTCAACAATAATTGTTTAAGCACTGACCATAAACAAGTTCGAAACAGAAAGAACAGTCAAAGAGAGAGGTAAGTCTGGGGTAGAATTTTTCTTAACTGAATTATAGAGTATGAAAATTACTGTAGAGCCAAAAGGAGGTGCTTGCATGTAGCCTAGGGAATCTGGACCTTTTTCTGTAAGCAATGAGACCACTGAAGTGTTTTGAGTAGGAAACTATAAGAGTTATGCTTCTAAAAAGCCCTAATCCAACAGCTAAGCATAAAAATGAATCAGGCAGGGAGACAAGGCCAAGAGAGCAGTGGAGAAGTGATTGACAATCTGAGATCAGGGGCAAGAGAGTAGGGAGAGGCGGAGAGGGCTTGGACGATGTATTACAGAATGCAACTCAACAGGGTTTCTGTGTACATTCAGACTCAGGTAACACAGTGACAGGAAAGAAGCAAAGAGCTTTCCCTTTGCAATTTAGAACCTGGAAGACTGACGGGATGTTGGTTCCATGAATATGCAAAGGAACACAAGCAAGACAGGGAGTTGGGGAGACAGAAATGATATGTTCAGCTTTTTCAAGTTATTTCATGTAGAGTTTAGCACTATGTCTCACTGGAAAGCTAGAAAGTTTCCTTTAGAGATATCTGCACTGTGTCCTCAGAAATGCTGCTGTAGGTTGATTTTTCTCTCTCCCTGGAATTCTCTTTATCTTCTGATAAACTGTCTTATCAGAAAGGACCTAATTCCAGTGGCAACCCCTCTTCTGCTTCTCTTTCCTCCCCAGTACTTACAATCAGGATTCTTCCCACTGGCTTTTTACCATACACACACCATTCAGTTGAATTGCAAGTCTCTAGAAGACAGAAGATGTATGCTTTCCTTATATGCTATGGCATCATCATAATTGTGTAATGAATATGTGTATAAATGTTGGTGTCATGGGGGAGGTGTTGGTTATTACTCATATATTTGTACTACGGCATCCTCATGCTTGTTAAAATACATTCTAAATATCTGACAAATGTTAAAATGCAAGCACTGTTAATACAGTTCTACCATATGTAATTTGCTCCAAGTATTGAAAAATGCCATGAGAAGTAATGTAAAAGATTAATGCAAAACAGGTGGTTTTTCTCTCATTGACCAAGATGCCACCATTAACCGTACTCAAGTAATTCAACAATTGAGAGTGAAGAATAGCCATGAAAGACTAGGTTTTACAATTGCAAGATGGACACCCAGAGAAAAGAACTTTCCTTGAAGGTTCAACAGCACCACGTAGAAAGTTCCTCTGTTTCTCATACCCAGATCTGTGGTCCCTTCCCTCTGAACTTTCTAAAATGCTTCCATTACCCAAGGTATCATAAGAAGCATATCTCACACAATATGAAACTTGGGGTAGATAAATCTATCTTCTCTCTCTCCTCGGCCATAAAACTGAAATGCAAAAGTGAAATAAGCAATCTGAATAACTATTTAAAGCAAAGTTGCTTTGGGATCTAATGCCAATTTTTCTCTGAGACAGGGCTCAGATTCACCACTTCTTTCCCAAACCATCAGGCTCAGAGCCCATTTCTAAATTCACTCAGAAGAGCCAAAGGGTTAAGAGATGATCCAGAAAGCATAACGTGGCATGTCAAATTATTCTATTTCCAAATGCAGTGTTTATTATTTTGACTTCCCTTTTCCCTTCCCATCCTCCTTCCCCTAACTCAAAAGGCATTCGCTTTTTTTATTAAAAAGAAATAAATTCCCGTCTTAATTTAATCATACAACTAGCATGAAAATGAAGTCAACGAAATAAAATTGTCACAAGGGGTAAATGATAGGATTCCCTCTTAGCCAAGTTTTCTGTCTGATATTAGGCTGCCTTTTAGGATTTACTGCCATTATTAAATGAAAGTCCTTTTGACAATAAAGCAGCACTTCTTGGATGTAGTGTTCTGGAGCACAGGATAAAGTGCTGGATGATGGACGACTTTGATGGGCTCCAGGGACCTCACCGTTTCAGTGCTATAGTCTGTTCTTTGTTCACCAGACGAAGACGCTCGAGTGGGATCCACAGTTCAAGACCAGCACTTGGAGAAGGATGAGTGTAAGGATGTCGAGTACCTTGTTTCTGCCATGCTAACATGATGAATTACAGTGTATTAAGAAAGTGTTGACACATGTGGGAATAAGCTCTTGACAGGCTTGCCAGTAATTAAGGCACATTGTATGTAAAGTCACTGCAAAACATTGCAGTCTGGTTCTCTGTTCAGGGTCTTCTGCCAAGTGGTGTTATTCATAAGCTCTATGGAAAATACTTGTATCTACAAAATCTTTGTGGTTCGCTGGATGATGAAGGCAAAAGGAAGAAAGATTGGGCTTTATGAAAGCTTTAAATGTTCCTGCAGCTCGAGAGATACAGTAATGATTTTCCTACCGCTCCAGAGGATTGCAGATTTTAAAAGATAAATCACCTGAAATGGATGGAGCCATACCAGGATGCAGGAGGTGTTTAGGAAAGACAGAAAAGCTTTTGCTCCCATGCTTTCTCTGATAATTCGTCCTTCCTACCTCCACCTTTAAAGTTTGGTAGGAAACACAAGAACTGCATAATAAAGCAGGGTTGGTGTCACATTCTTTAAGCCCAGCTGGCCCTTCATCCTTGGCTGCTGCCGAGAAACAGGGCTTCCTAATTGTGATGATAACAAAGTGGACCCAAAGCGCACAAGCCCAAAGCCCACAGCCCACGCCAGGCTTCGACTGGAGCCAGAGCCTTCGTCCAGGCCCGTCCCACTTTGCTTCCAACTATCTGCACAGTCTCATTCTCCAGTCCAGCACAGACCTCAGGCTCCAGCTCCCAGCCAGGAGCCCTAAGGAAAGATGTATCTGAGTTACCTCGCTTGCTGTCCAACAAGATTTAGGACATTTATGATTTGCAAAGGCTGTATTATATGTCATCTGGCACTTTTAAACCTTATTTTCCTAATAAATTGTTTTATTGAGTGATAAGAAATAGAATTGACATCCAGACCAGGTGTAATGGAAATTCTTGGAATTGCACATCACTAGGAACCAAATTAAACCTCTTGTTCCCTAAGAAGAGTTGAACTGAAAAGTTCATGTAAACAACAGCCTCATACTGAGTAATTTTCACTGGAGAGCTATTATCCCAAATTACATCTCAGTGAAGGACAGATATTCAGACTGGACACCTGGCAAACATAATAGTGACATGTAGGCTCTGCCCCTACACTGGAAAGGGCCAAAAAAACAGACTAGAGGCGGGGATGGGCTTTCACTTGCCTCAGCTTATCCTGCCGAAGGGACCCCTGGCATCCACTTCCTTCGCTGCTGCAATGAGCCAAAATATCAGAACTCTCTAACATATACGTGGTAAGTCTCTGACAATGGTTCTGGACCAGGCTGTATGTTAGAATCACCTAGGAAGCTTTACAAATATATACCAGTGCCCAGGAGATAGCTTTTAAAGTTTTCCAGATGATTCTAACATGCAGCCAGCATGGAGAGCTATTGGTTTAGGGGAATCTGTAAGTCCTGTGAACGACAGTGACAACAGGTACTCCATAAAGAGGCCTCTCCAATGCAAGGTGGACATTTGTCACAGAATTGACTCACTGTGCTCAGGTGTTCTGTCACTCACTGTATTCACAACTGCTTTCTTTCCTTCAAGAAAGGATGACACATTTATTTTGCATTTTAAAAGTTTAAAAATAAATTTATAAAAATATTTCATGCTCAATATAGAGAATTCAGAAAATAAAATATACAGTAAAATATAAAACTCCCAATCCCACCAATGAGCTATAAATGCCTTCAATATTTTAAGACATTTGTTTCAAAGTGTTGTTCTTCCTACACACAATAGCTTGCACATGCATTTTGCTGAAAAAATATTGAGATCACACAGGGTCAATTCCAGTGACTTAGTTATATCATTGGAATTAGTTTGTTTCTTGAAAGTTTAAAATAAACTTGCCCATAGAGCTATATGGTTCTAAAGCTTTTTTTGGATATAAATCTTTGACATTAAATACATTAAATTTTTTAATGATTATATCTGGCTAGATAATACTTTTTTTTTTTTTACTTTTAGAGTCAATCTTGTTAATTCATAATTTTCTAAGCCAAAGGTCCAATTATTTGGAAATTCCCATTTTTATTGGCATAGAGCTGGATGTGGTATTTCCTTCTATCTCTCACTGTGTTCTGGTACAAGTTATTGCCAACAGGAGGGGGCTAGGTGATAAAGAGAGAAATGATGGATCATAATCTCCTGGGGGCATTTTTAGAGCTTGTTCCCCAGTGTTCTGCTATTGCTCCCGATGCACCCCACCCCGACCCACTATTTGCTGGCCATTGCTGAGAATCACTGAAGTGAACTGTGAGCAACTACTGAGAGGCACACATTACACATGTGAATGGCATGAAGTCATAAAACAAAGTGCTGAGAACTGCCACGCGAGGGTCTCCTACTCCAATCCCCTTTGGGTGGAAAAGCCTGCAACATCACTGGGATAGTATTACTGTCATCTGCTTTGCCCAATAAGAGGCATGACTTGAAGCAACACACTTTAAGCACATGGTCATTTGGAGCTAACACTACTTAGATTCAGTGTGGAGTAGACCATCCAAACTCATAAATTCTACACATGTTCCTGCTATAAACAAGCGGGCTTCACAATTAGATCCAATTACTTTTCACTTCCAAGAACTCAATCACCTCTGTCATAAGATGTTCATTACATCTGAATTTTTATTTTTGCTTTCTTGGCAATTTGCAATCCTTCTTAACATTGGCCCTGAGGAACACATGGAGAGCTTCCAGACCTGTAAAAAGAACTAGGCGTCTTTCTGGACAACTCGATGAAGATGTATGCTCAGTATTCAGTGGTAGTCCAAGAAAAAAAAAAGAAAGAAAGAAAAAGGCAGTAGACGTTAGAGAAACTTGGAAAAATATGGGATATATTATTCTGTTTCATAAATCATTCATATCTTATCTGTATTATGTAGGGTCACTCTCTCCCAAGAGGGAAAATATTCCACAAAAAAGAATAAAAAAAAGAAGAAGAAAGCAAGACAGGGTGTGGGTTGTCACATATAGAAAGATTGGAAAAACTTGGACTTTATTTCAGGAAAAGCAAGACAACACTTCAGACTAATTAGAGAAATATGGAATAATGTGTCTAAGTGTAAGAAAGCAAACAAATGAATGAATGAATGATTGGCATGCTATAAAAATTAACCAATGCACTTAATCAAAACCGACATAGCCACAATTGTAAAAACAATTCAGAAATTTTAGCCCAATTTTTATTAACTAACCTAGTTTATTAGAGCATTTATTTAAACTGAATCCAGCACAATGATTTTTTTATGTAAAATCATACAAAATTCCACACCCTAGAAGACTAGCAAAAGAAATTGCTGTCTGATTTTTTTCCGTTCTAGAAAAAACTGCCAATCTCTAATTTGAATGTTATCAGTTATATTTTAAGAAACTGTGCAAATACATCAAATTAAGTAGTTTTGAGTGAAATATGGTCCTACATAAATAAAGGACCACCATGAAGATATCATTTTTTTGGAGGACTCAACTCAGTACATAAAATGAAATCCGAAAATTATACAACAAAAAAGAAGCTTTGCTCAGACAAGACTCTGGGAAACACTAAATAAAGATGATTAACTTCCTACTTGGAACCACTGAAGGATGAACGCTCTGGCACATTTATGAGATAGATGATGAGCAGCCCCACATAAATGCAGCACCCTTCCTTATTTTGACATTCCGCCTGGCCTATAAAAAAGCTTAGGACATAGCTACATGTGATGCAGACACAAAGACTTAAAAATTACAACTAAGTCTTTCGTAGAAATGCATCAGCAGCAGACGACCATCTCTACCTCCAGGCGCTAACAGCAAGCTGAAAACTTCTTGGAGGAGAAAACAGTATCAAGACTTAGGCTCATCATTTAGCTCTACAGAACCCCAAAGAACCAGAGGACCACAGGAAAAACTGCTTTAAGTTAGTAATGCTTCCAGAAGTGTCAAACCAAGACCTTTGTTCTTCTAAGGCTCCAGTGTTATTCAAATAGTAGTTCTTTTTCCTGTCTCCATACAATAGTCTCTTAATCCTTAGATTATATGCCTAGCAACAGGTAGTCTAATAACTAAGAGCAAAAGGTGGCACATGGATTAGCACATTTGGTTTGTCATTAAACAAACTGAGAATGAGGGTCAACCATGCCACTTACCAGCGTGTACCCTTGAGTGTGTTACTGAGCCTCTCTGAGTGTCAGTTTCCTCACCTGTAAAGTGAGAACAGTAATAGGCTTACCCTGTGGGCCTTCTGGGGAGTTTAAATGAGAGATGAGGTGCTTTGGACAATGTTCCTTGAAAAGCAAGGACTCAATAATGTTGGCAACTATAGAAAAACTGCTGCAACTGCCTACGATATCCAAAATATAGACTTGTACCAGCTGTACAGACCTTCCTGAAAAGCAATTGACAGTGTGCTTCGAATGTCTTAAAAGTGTTAGTACAATTTTCAGTAGCAATTTCACCTCCAGGAATAAAACCTAGGAAAACAGATACTCACATGTGTAGGAATGTTCACTGCATTAAAGTGATTTTTTAGTGTAAACCTTTTATTTTCAGAAAATTATAGATTCACATGCAGTTGTATGAAATAACACAAAGAGATCCTATGGCCCCAGTCCCCCTCAACAGAAACAACTTACAAAACAATGGTATAATATCACATGCAGGATATTGGCATTGATACAATCTAGATACAGAATATTGCCATCCCCCTAAGATTCTTCATATGCCCTTTTATAATCCACACTCCCTCCCTTCCTCCTCCACCCCTCCCTAATCCCTGGCAATCACTAATCTGTTCACCATTTCTATAACGCTGTCATTTCAAGAATGTCATATACCTAGAATCCTACAGTACACAACTTTTTAGATTAGCTTTTTACACTCAACATAACTCCCTGAAGACTCATCCAAGTTGTTGCGTGTATCAATACTTTGCTCCTTCTGATTGCTGAGTAGTAGTCAATGGTGTGAACGTACTAGTTTAACCATTCACCCACTGACATATCGGTTGCTTCCAGTTTGAGGTTATTATTAATAAAACTGCTATGAATGTCATATACAGGTTTTTGTGTGAATAGAAGCTTTTATTTCTCTCAGAGGAATGTCCAAGAGTTCAATTGCTGGGTTGTATGGTAGTTGTATATTTAGTTTTTTTAAGAAGCTGCCAAAATGTTTTCCAGAGTAGCTGCACCATTTTACATTCCCACCAGCAATGCATGAGTGATCCATTGCATTATTTTAAACACTGAAAATAGCAGCTCACCTAAATTTCTAGTGACAAAAACAAATTATGCTACAGCCTTGGCAAAGACTATTATTCATCTATTTAAATTGGCATTTTAATATATTTTCCAATTACAAGAAAATACTTACCATTTAATGTTAGGTTTGAAAAATGTACATGTGTGAATAAAAATAACTATATAAATATATAGTGTATATTTGTATACATGTGCATGTACACACACAGAACTGGGAAACTGGGAAATATAACAGAGGTTAACCTTGAGAACCATAAATCAAACATTTTTTTAAACTTTTTTCTGGATTTTCTATGTTAACTATGTGCGACTTTTATAATGCTAAAATGTTTCTTTTTAAAATGAATTAAATTATGATTGCTCTACCAAATCAATATCTCTTCTTTTAAAAATAACCCCACAATTTTCTACGGGATGAATGTCATTATTTATTCTATCTGTATCCTAACTATAAACATTGGTGATTTTTTTCCAGCTTTTTGCTTCTTCAAACAATGCAACAATAAACAACTTTGAATACATATTTTTACATCCTGATGGTTTCATGTAGGATAGGAGAGATTCTTAACAGCAGAACGGGTCAAAGAACATGACAAATTTTTATCTTTAATCTGCCAGATAATGTTTCCAAAAGGAACGTTTCGTATTCCCAAGCACAATTAATGAGAGCTGTTTCCCCACGCTTTTTTACTCCTAGATGTCATAAACCTTTTACATTTTGACCAACATAATGCATGAAAATGAAAGCTTTTTGTTGCCTTGATTTACACTTCCTTCACAACTGGTGATGTGTGTGCATTTTATCATGTGTTTATTGCCTATTTGAGTTCCTCTTCTCTTACCTGTTGATATCCTTTGCCCAGTGTAAAACTGGGTTAAGTTTTTCTTATCAGTTTGTAGGTTTTTTAAAAAATATAAGAACAGTAAACCTTTGACTGTTACATGTATTACAAATATTTTCTCCCTATTTGATTTGTTGTCAATGTTGTTTACTGTCTTTCTCTAAGCAAAGGTCTTATTCTTTTATATAGTCAAATTTATCAATATTTTTTGTTTCTGGGATTTTTCTCTTGTTTAAAAGTTTACTTCAAGGTTATATAAAGAGTGTCCTAGGTTGCCTTCTAATATTTTTAATATCTTATATTAATTCCTTAAATTCATTTTTACTTTTATATATTAGTCTTTGTGTATGGTGCACAGTAAGCATCTACATAATAAGGGAGAAAATCATTTCCTTACCAATTTAAAATGACAAATTCTCATATAAATTTAGAACTATTCCTGGACTCCCTAATATGATATATTTATTTTTTGTGCTGATGCTACACTGTTTTGATTAAGTAGCTCTATAATAAATTTTAATATCTGCTAAGGCAATTTTCGAGTGGGCTTAGTATTTCAAGCACACTTATTCTTTTACATGAACTTTAAAATGAGTTATATCCATGATATATTAAGTGAAAATGTCAAATACTGAACAGCATGTATAGTGATCTTACAGTTATAAAAAAAATGGAAGATACTGTGGAGAAAGGAGGGCAGTGGCGTGCATGTGCACGTTTGTATGAGTATGTAAATTTGTATGAGTATAAAGAAAAGTCCAGAAAGAGAACACACTACCAAGTTGTCAACATGAGTTACTCCAGAAGGTTGAGATCAGGAGTGTGGAGATAGGCCCTCTCACTTCACCCCACCCCATTGTTTGTTTGCCCTGTGGTTTGGCTAGTTACAAAAATGCTAGTTTGAAAAAAAATCCAATTCGTTATTTTAAATAAATAAAATATAATTATATTATTAGATCTGGAAGAAACCTTAGGATTTTATTTCTTCCGACTCCTCAACTAAGAATCTCCTTGGCAATATCTCTGCCAGATGATCTTCTACACTGTGAAAATTTCCAGAGACAGGAAGTTCTCTTATTTTTACCCAGCTGCCCGCTCCCTCATTGGAGAGCTCTAATTGTTAGAAGGCTCTTTCTTACATTTATACAAAATATGTCAGTCTCAAATATCCACCTGGGTACTGGGTCTGCCTTCTGGAACACAGTATAAAAGGACTTTTTCCTTGGTTTCCTAAGCGTTTAATTATATGCCACCATGAGCTAGGTTAATCCTTCAACTTATTAATATTGTCATTACTATTACTACTATTATTGTTATTACTTAGAGTGTATTATGTAGTAGGTACTGTGTTAAGCATTTTACATGAATTTACATATTTAATTCTCAAAACAATCCAATGATGTGTCTATTATTACCATCCTTTCATAGATAAAGAAAGTAAACCAGAGGAGTTAACTAATTTACCTGAAATCATTTAGCTTCAAAGTGATAGCACCAGAACTCAAATTTAAGTCTGTCTGGGTCCAAAGACTATATTGTCAGAATTATACTGCACTCCACTACCTTTTTATTATAATAACAATATGGAGGTTTTTTCCAAATGCAAACAATGCTACAATGAACATCTTTGGCCATGTCTCCTTCACACATGCGCTAGAAGTGAAAACCCAGCTCACAGAATATGTGCATTTTCAGTGCTACACTACAGAACTGACCTACAAAATGGTTGAGCAGATAAGAATATGTATTCTTATTCTTTCTTTAGACAACTGTGTAATGGTCCCCTAAGACAGCCAAGTCCTAGTCCTGGAAACTGTGACTGTTAAAGGCAAAAGGGACCTTATAGAAGTGACTAAGGTACAGAGAGGCAGAGGGAGATTTGACTACAGAAATAAAAAGAAAAAGCAATGTGATACAGAAGCAGGGAGAAAAGTGGTGATGCAATGTGAGGAAGGGATCCCAAGCCAAGGAATGCAAGTGGCTTCCAGAAACTAGAAAAGGCAAAGAATTGGATTCTTTTCTAGAACCAACCAATACCTTGATTTCAATCCCTTCACACTATATTTGGATTTATGATCTCCAGAACTACAAGAGAATAAGTTTGTTAGGCCACTAAGTTTGTGGTCATTTGTTACAGCAGCCATGGGTAACTAATATACTTTCTATTATCTTTTCTTTTCTCTACAACCACAGCTGCTTTTTCTCTCTTCATCCTGACATCAGCAACAAAAGTCCTGTCTCCTCCAGCAATTGTGTTGTCAGTTACACTGCAACTAACTCAGATTAGAAAAAAATGGTCTTTCTGAAGGCAGCCTAGCACTATAAAATATTTAAATATATTTACCTTTTAGCCCACCCAGCCTATTTCTAATAATTTATTCTAAATAAATCATTGAAGATACAATCACAAGGATGTTTATGGAAGCATCACTTATAAATTTTGAAAATAAAAAGACCAATAACCATAAAGAAATGACTAAGTAAATTCAATGTATCTACAAAATGGAATACTATAGTCATTAAATTAAAACCGATTAATATTAATTAACATTATTCATTGAAAAAGAAGAATGCAGAGATATATATACAGCATTATTTCATTTATGTAGGAATTTTATGTATATATATTTATTCAGAGAAGTGACTTAAAATACATTCATCATCAAAATCTTAATTTAGATGGCTATCAATGTGCAGTGAAATTTGGAGCGATTTTTTACATTATCCTCTTTACTGTTCCATATTATTTAAATGTTTATATTAAATGTTTGCTTTTATAATCAGAATAATCACTAAAGCCATTTTCACTTTGAAGAAATATGTCAGTGAGTTATCTATTACCATAACAATGCTATGTGGCAAACAACCACAAAGCACAATGGTATAAAATAATAAGCATTTATCTAGTTCACAACTCTGCTGGGCAGATCTGGCCCCAACTGAACTCAGCTATCTTGACTAGTCTTAATTCATGTATCTACGGTAAGGTGTCAGGATGGCTGGGAGTTAACTGGTCTAGGTTGGCCTCAGCTGAGATGATTTGTCCCCATTCTGTGTGGTCTCTCATCCTCTGGCAGGCTAGCCCTGGCTTGTTCACATAGTGAATGAAGGATTCCAAAAGACAAGTGGATGTACCAAGGTCCGTCAAGAACTAGGCTTAGATCTAGCCCACCCCACCCTTTCCATAGCATTCTATTAGCCAAGGCAAGTCACAGGCCAGCCAGATTCAAGAAGAGGGGAATCATTCTCAACTACAAGAACAACAAAATCACACTGCAATGGTAAGAATATAAGGAAGGCATTAATTAGGCCACTGATGCAATCAATCTACCAGAATCAGATTTACCCACAGCAGAAATGTGTGGTCAATGGAGACAAGGGCACAGAACCCATGGAAAACATTTAACCTTGTGGGTACAGGAGGAACCCATGACCTCCCGAGTTAAGGTGAAATAATATCACTATCCCTTCACCTTCAAGAGGTACATCATCAGCTGTCACTTGGTATATGGCTGTGCCATATGTTTTTTAATACTGGCATTTCTTTTTATTATTATTATTATTATTATTATTATTATTGGTGGACACAAGGTCTCAGTCACAGGCAGTGTTTAGTAAAAATACTCTGGCAATCAAATGCTTTCACCACAATCTCTAAAGCATAGGACTGGCCTTAAGAGGTGAATACTGGGACAGTTGCACATGGACAAAACCTCTAAGACTTCTAAACAGACTCACTGTTGAAAACCTCTATTTTCTATGTGTCCTTTCAATGTAAAATTTGTATGTTTTTCCAGGGTTCAACTGGACCTGACTTTTACATGACCACTCCAGAAATAAACAGACAAAGATTTAGTGATTGTGTCAAAGCATGTCACCCGATAACTTATAAATGTTGACACTGACAGTTGACAGGTAGTTAGGAATTGTTTATAAGAATTGTACGCAAAAAAAAAAAATGCAGGCTTTTATGAGTGTGTATTTACTCAACCTTTAAATAACTAAACTTGGAATCTCCACAATGTATAGGAACACACTATCTATTGTGAACTTAATATGGCACATAAACATGTTTATAAGAATTGTATTCATTTCTGAAGAGTTTCTTTTTATCCCAGTCAAAGAATTTTTATGTGCTTTGGATCATGTATTTATTTAATCAAAGGTTTAAAGGCTTTAAGAAGTATTAAAATGGCTGAACCATGAGCAGAAATTCTGAGAAACCATGGATAAAATGCTAATGAAACATTGGGGAAGAGATTCAATAAATCCCAAGACTAAAATAAAACTCTAGATGATAAAGACAGAGAAAGAACATTTAAGAAAGAGAAGAATACTTGGAAAGGAGAAGAGGAAAAACCACAGACATAATCAAAGAGAAATACCTCATGCAAATAATTAAGTGGGAGAAGCACTTCAAAGATAATGCATAGATTAAAATAGCACAAGACAATATAGATATTGTCAACCAAAGTTATACACATAGAATAAATACAGTTACATATTAATAACTATTAAGAGCTGATAGACCAGAGTACATTATGTACTCTAGTAGGAATGGCTAGTACACAGTAATGCGAGAGGATCACATGCTATTACTTACTAATCTAAAGGTTATAAATCACCTCACATGTGTTAGTAAACTCTCATAACAGCTCAGTTGATGTTGTGGAATCTTCCATAGAGCCAGGAAAATAGGACAGGGACATGGACCTAGTTACACAGCACATTAATAGCGCACCTCAAAAAAGACGAAAATCTGAACCTATGAACCTTATTCCTACTTTTGGATCTGCTTTACCAAACCAATCCCTTGAGATGAGATTGACTGCCCTTGAATTAAGTTGCCAACTTTTAACGTTACTATTATTCACAGAAACCTGCTGTGCTACAGCAACTCCAGATTGAAATAGTCCCTGACTTTACCTATTAGCCCAGCATGGCAAAAGTTCAGAGCTTGAAACTAACACCTTCACATATTTCCTTATTTGATTTAGTCAGGCTTAGCACACATGCGCCTGTTTCTGTGCCTGGAAAGCCATCTTGATGACCAGAGCTGTGTGAGGCAGGAGAGTCTGGTTACAGGGAGTGCTCAGCCACTCCTTACTTTGTGGCCAGCCCAGCACATCATGTCCCAAGGAGACTATTGAGTTGAAACTGACAAAAGAGAATGCATCGATAGAAAATTCACACCAGAAATATTCCTTACATGACATCAATTTTTAAAAATAAAATTTGTAAATAATTCAAGAGCTAATGGGTAGCCACAATGTGTACCAATAAGCTAAGTCCAAGCTTTGGACCAGTGGTACTATGTCACCTGCTATGTCTACAGAACAGTGGAATGTCATTCTATAGCCAGAGAGTTGAGAAAAGGCAAGGTCATCCACAAGTACCAGATTCAAATGCGAAGGTGCTCTCCCTTCTGATTCCATTCTAGTTTTCATGTACAGGATGAGGGAGAATTGTTATCCACAGGGTGGAAGGAATCATTGTCAACAGATTTCAGAAAGTTGGAAAAAGATTGAGGCAATGAAATAAGATGATCTTGGAAACAGGACCCATAATAAAAGTTACTGTCACTACAAGGGAAATAATGAAAGTTGGGAACATTGTGTATGAAATTTAGAAGGAAGATTGTTAGAATAATGAGCAAAGACAAGAGAAAATGTGCAACCCAGAAATCATACATGTGTACGTGTGTAAGAGAGAGATTCAGAGACAGAAGTGCAGATACTAGAACATTGTAAGAGAGTGAGGCTGACCTGCAGAAGCAACTTTCTTTCTTGAGCTTTACCAGATTTTAACAATGAAGCCATTGTCAAGTCCTACTCCTGACTATTAGAAGCTAGAAACGAGGACTGGACCGGAAGGAAAGAGTAGAGAATGGACCACCACACTGAGATTTACTGTAGCTGCTGAACTAACACACATTAGTTAGTCTAAAGTCTTGAAGGACTTCAGACACACATGGAGCAGAGCAAATTCCCTTAGGTGAAGGCACAGTGAACATTCTGGTGATTGACGTGTGATCTGAAGAACATGGAAAACTTAGGCCGTTTTCTTCTCAGTTGACTATAGACCAACATAGCTTGAATGCAGGCTCAGCACAGGGACTCTTCTGCTCGTTTTAGAATACAATGGAAGTTTTAAATTCTGGCTGTGCGGGAGTGATTGGGGGAGAGAGTGGCTCTAGCCACTGTGCAGCTGGCACATGCTGACCCACCAGCTCATAGGCCCAGGCCACCCAGGCACCTTCCTGCCACCCTCCAGGTGTTTCTTCCCCACCCAGTCACATTGCTGAGTTGTCCCAGGAATGGCAAGGAGCCATAACAGTGTTAGGAGACCACACACAACCTCACAGTGCCAGGGCATGATCTGGGGAAAGAGTTCAAACAGCAGCAATATCTAGCCAAGGGCATAAATTCAGAGGCATAGTTGCCAAGAAAGCTGGAAGGCAACCTGAAGACAAGGAGACATCCAGAAGATGAAAGAGAAAAAAGAAAACCGAACCTTTTCTCAGCAGATTATTCCCTGTTACCAGTTCATTCTCTTTTAGTTTCCCTCACCAGTTACCACAAATTTTTAATTCCACCTCATAGTTGTGGTCGCTTAAAACAATGGTCCCCAACCTTTTTTGGCATCAGGGACTGGCTTTGTGGAAGACAATTTTTCCACAGGAGAAGAGTATGGTTTCAAGATTATTCAAACACATTACATTCATTGTGCACTTTATTTCTGTTATTATTACATTGCAATATACATATATATAATAAAATAAAGTATATAGCATCACTACCTCAGCTCCACCTCAGATCATCTGGCATTAGATTCTCATAAGGAGCATGCAACCTAGATCCCTCACATGTGCAGTTCATAATAGGGTTCACGCTCCTAGAATCTAACGCCCCCACTGATCTGACAGAAGGTGGAGCTCAGTTTTGTTAAAAAACTATTTTGAAGAGTGGAAAAAGTGTCTTAATAGGTATATTGCATCAAATAGAGAGTACTCAGAAAGTGACTGAAGCTTAAACATGTAAGAATAAACACACAATTTTTTATAAATAAATTCAGTTTGGGGGAGTCCCCCCTTGTATTCCTTCTAGGATGTGTGCATTTGCTCTGAGTCTGAATTTCCTGTTGTTCCTCCTAGTTAGCTCATGTCTTGAATCTTGTGCTTTGCTTCATGTCTTTTTTCCTGAGTAGTTTATAAACACCAGAGGACTTTGCCACTCATCCCTTTCCTTGACAACTCATTAAAAAAGTTAGCAGCCAGTACTAATCACAAGGATTAACTCTGCATTATTACATTATTCATCCTTTTTTCATTATTCATATTTTGTTGTTTTTCATTTGGCCTAACTCCTGTTCTTGATTTAAACTGTGTGGTTTTAAATCCACAGTTTATCACAGTTGAAAATATTTGTACATATGGTATGTATGTATGTATATGTGTGTGTGAAATTATTCTAAACAATGATGTGTTATACATACCAGTCCTTTTTCTTTAAACTTCATTTTGTTTTGTTTTGTTTTCAAATAAGTCTAACATATCTGAAAAGATGTGTTGTTACATGTAACTTACCTATTTTGTAAGATTTTCTCAGTCACTTTGTAAAGTCTTTCAAAAGGGAACTGGCAAATGAACGTTTCAGTCTTTTATAAACATAGGGAACTATTCCAACATCAGGCAAAATCCTCTAGAATTCTAATCTCTGCAACAGTAATGTCATGCCTCCCCAGATGGTCTTTCTACCGAGAATATGTTTCTGTTCTTGAAAAAGGCCCTTTAAGCCAAAGAAATGTAAGTATAATCTAATTTTTTCAAACAACATAATATAGGAGGTGAAATTCCTATCAGCTAACTAAAGAATTCACCACAATGTCATAGATAATAAACTCTGAATTATTTTTTAGTAAATCATACAGTAAAAGGCTCCTTTTTGAAAAAAAATTAAGGTTTTTTTTTAAGTCATACATGTTCATGGCAGAAAAAAATGGGAACTAAAGAGAAAGAAGAAAACAATTGCCATTCATCTATTCTGTGGTTGACTTGTTCATTCGTCAGTCTTTACTGTATAAGATTGACACTGACAGATATTGCCACTGAACCAGACAACTCTCAAAAGCAACTGAAGTAAATGCTTAATGAACTTAACAATTCATTAATTTCCCATAGACAGTCAGAGCCTTCAATTCGCGCCAATCTCCCTAGCAATATACTGATAATAATAACACACAAAATAATTATGATCAGTTCAGCCAGCATTTGAGTATTTATCATAAATTAAGCCCCTAGTTAGAAACTGTGCAGAAAATACCTTATTTAATGTTCACACATTTTTAGAGGGAGGCACGATTATTCTCCCCATTTTGCAGGTGAGGAAGTTGAAGTTACAGCCCCAGGTTCCCTTAGCTATAAATGGGGGTGGGTCTCAGCCTCATGATCTGATTCTAAAGGCAGGTTTTATTTCCGTACCCGTGGATTGTCAAACTTGAGCAGTCATTAAAAATCACCTGGAGAACGTGTCCAAATGACAGATTCTCCATCTCCAGTTCTTGACGCTCTGATTCTGCAGGTCTGGGTTGGAGCCTATGCATCTATTTTTTTTTTCTTTTTTTTTGAGTTGGAGTCTCACTCTGTTGCCCAGACTGGAGTGCAGTGGCCGCTCCCGGTCACAGCAGCCTCAACCTGCTGGGCTCCGGCGATCCTTCCACTCAGCCTTCCAAGTAGCTGGAATTACAGGCGCACGTTACCACGACCAGCTAATTTTTTATTTTATTGTAGAGATGAGGTCTCACCAAGTTGCCCAGGTGGGTCTCAAACCCACGGGCTCAGGCAATCCACTCACCTCAGCCTCCCAAGGCGCGGGATTTCCCCTGGACTGCATCTACGTTTTTAAAGCAGTCCAGGGGATGCTAACGGAAGTGGTACTACTCTCCTGCCCTCATGAATGCACAAATCACAGACTACCTCCCAATAGTTCTCTAGTGTGAGAAATCTTTATCCAGAGTGCTTAACCTTCTTAACCTTGTTAGGAGGACCCCAGACCCTTCTAAGAATCTGATGAAAGCTATATACCATTTGCAATCAAAATGCCCCCAGATGTTTTTTCACGTTTGTTTTCAGGGCTTTGAAGCTCACATCCCTGTTTTAGTCTCCCTCTACCTTTTCTTTTCTCTCAGCTTCCCACTTTGGAAATAAAGACCTTAACCCTGCTGGCTGCCTGATTTGCAAGGCTGCTATGAAGCATCATAATAATATGTGTTGTTTTTAAATATAGGGGTTTTGAAATACAGAAATAGGAATACTGCATGTAAACCCCATTCTCTTAATAGAAATAGAGAAATAAGGAAGAGCAGATTAAAGTAGAAGAAACTCCTAATGAAAAACTTAGCACTGGTTACAGAAATAGCCAGCAAACAGTCATGAGCATAATCAGAATGGTCATTTGCCATTTGTTGAGTGTCTATCATGAGCCAGGCAATGCGGTTTGTGCATTAAAACCATTTTTATTTCCTAGTGTTCATATCAGCTCCTCAATGGTATCATTTTTATTTTACACACGAGGCAACCCAGGCTGAGAGAAAAAATAAGTAAGTTGCTCAATATCAAAAAACTAGTAAAGTGATTCAAACCCAGATCTGTCTGTGTGTAAAGCCCATCCAATTTTCCTGATGTGAGGATACAGCCATGGCTCATTTTCAGAGCTGATTCCAGACACGGACCAGGCATTGGTTTCTGAGGCCAGTCCCTGGAACAGATACTGCAGATATGGCAAAGCCTTCTTCACCGCACTCTATCAACCATCAATTTCCCTCCTATGATGATAGTTTGCAACACTCCATCAGACCTTAGTTACTATTATCAATCAGTTGCTTTGTAGAACAACAGAAGACCCTGAAAACACTTAGGTTCCTAGTGGCAGGACCACAGAAGACAGTTCGTGGCGTTATAAAGGTTAACATTTTAGGCTTGCTCTGTGGCAAGTTCTACTAGCAAGGCTCTTGGGACAAACTGCATGAATCACACTTCTAGATGTTGTTCCAACTAGTAGGAAACAGCCTTTCCTTTAAATAAATTTCACTTTCAGAAAAGGCTTTAAAGCACATTACAGATAGGGCCGTGAAACATTTGGCTACATGTAAATCCTTCCACAGCAAAAGGAAACCTTCTTATGTACCAGAAAAGCTAAAACTAAGTCCAGGAAAGTCTTAGCCATAAGGGCCAAAGAGATATCTGGTGGAAAAGAATGCTTCATTCTCTTTCTGTTTCAAAACCACAACCATTCTTTTGAAGGAATCTTAAGTAATAGAAATTAATAGCAAGAACAACAGCAAAAAGAAGTGTTAACTGAGGTATTCAGCCCAGCAGGTCATCTGCTCTCTCTCTCCACAAGTAACTCTACCCATCCTCCTCCACTGCCTCAGCCCATCCAAATGTCTTTTCCTACGGCTGCTTTTCACATCCTCATTTTATGGAATAAAGCAGTAACCCAAGCTTGCCTCAGCACTAACAGATGTTGCAAGGAATTGCTTCAGCCTCTCTCTCCCTTCACCCCACAACTCCTATCTTGTCAACACCACCGACCTTTGCAAAGAATTCATAATCCTAAAGGCACTGGTTACTTTTTTGTACCATCTGATGAAACTTTTTAGTTAAATTTTCTTTTTTTTAAAGGAGAGCTAGCTCCCTTAGATATTTCAGCCTATTTAGGGCTGGTTAGTGGAGGAAACCTGTTACATCAGGCAGTTGCTTTTCTTGTTGTCAAAGATAGGCTTTTCTGATCTGGTTCTATTTATTCACTGACCTCATGACTTTCAACAAATTATCATATGCCTCTAAACCTCAATTTTCTTCTTTGTAACACCTTTCCTCACCTCTAACATAAGAGATTATATTTTTGAAAATCATAAGAGCACAAATATAAGGGACTTTTTTTTGCAATGGCTCCTGCTATCTATTTTATGTTGCACATCATCCAGAAGTTTCTGAGACACCTAGGAGCAACAGTTTATTAACACATCAGACAAGGAAATCCTAAGACCAGGCTCTGGATGGAGAAGTTAACTTTTCTGAATGTATCAGAATTTAATATGTAACAGAATCAACATTTTATGAAACATAATAAAACCCATAAATCTGGATTCCTAATTGCTTACCGCTTACTAGAATGCAGTGGGCAAATACATAATAGCTTGGAATTCAGAAATCAAAAGTAACACATCAGCAGTTTTGTAAATAGTTGTCTAAAAGCAAGGCTATATAGTGACTGAGGAGGTAGCCCCCGGTAAAACTAAACTCAGAAAGCTTGATTTAGCTCCTCATTGGTGAGCTGTAGTGGTCAGGGTTCTGCTGCAAAGAAAATAATTCAATCTGGTTAATTCAAGCAGAAAGGGGTTTATGACACAGCACTAAATAGCTTACAGAATACTGGAGGGGAGTGGGTTGGAGAAGGGGAGACTAAAGGAACAAACTCCAGCTTCTTCTAGAAACAACTCCCGAGTCACACAGCAAAACCAGGCTGCCGAGGTTGCTGCCCGCTGACTGGGAAGCTGAGCTACAAACACTCCCCACCGCCATGATATAGAGACTTGGGCAAGCCCCCACTATTGCTGCCAGCTCCAGAACTCCACCATATGGGTGCCCTGCACCCTGCCTGTCCACACCCATGTCTAGTCCACATCCATGACTAGTCCACACCCATGACTAGTGGCCAGGCAGTGGAGCCTTTGCTAATACAGAGAAACCACATCTCCCCGACCATCCTGGCCAGTGGAAGCAACATCTCTGCTTCCCTTTGCCTTCCAAATAAGGGGCGTCTAAACCACATCTTCGGCTTTGACTGCAAGGGAGTCTGGGAGATGGAGTTTTTAGCTTTTCAGCCCCTGTGGTAGAGAAGGCATGGTAGAAAGAGCTTTAAGTGGTTGTTGTGCGACAACCTCTCATGCCCATCGCATAAGTCAGTACCAAAAGGCTCATCATCTTTGCAATCCCTGCCACCCACCAAGACTTCTGGGAAATATGTGGGAAAACCTATGTGATATGCATAGCAAGGGTTCGGTGGTATAAATAGATGGAAGAATTGGCAGAGCTGTTTACATCAGACTGCTCAGAAGAGGTTGCAACCAAGTCCAGGAAACTTTCCTTATGTAGTAATCAGACAGCAAAATCGAAGAAAATTTAATATTCTTCTCATCAGGACTCTCAGGGAACATGGGATTGCTTGCCTCCTTCCAGGGGTCCGAGTTCATTTGGCTGTTTGTTATGTACCCTACTCCCAAGCCAATGTAAGGTAACTTCTCTTCTGAATGAGGCAATCAGATTACCTATCCTAGATTCACTTAATCCTATGGGGCAGAACTGCCTGGCTCACTAAGGGTTCTACTTGAGAGTGGGTTAAAAAATTGTTTACTTGCTAACAAATACCTAGTCAAAGTAGCTTCCCCCTGCAAGGAGATCTGTGGTGTTGATGTTTGTTTGTGTCTCATGTTAGGGCTCATGTCGTGATAATGCTGCGTCTGAACCTTCTGTCAAGTGACTCTGAATTTCAAGTTTCCATCATACATTGAACAATATTCTATTAAGTGCTATTCAATGTCAGGTACAGAAGACACAGAAATAAAACAGACATAGTCCCTGCCCTTGTGGAGTTTACAGTCCAGTGACAATGTCTGAAAAGAAACTTGGCACACTAAGCAATATCATTACAGCTCTGAGATCTGTGTTGCAGTCCTGAAAATGATTCCTCCAGAGGTACTCACCTTTGGACTTGGTTCCCACACATTAAGCAGTCTTAGCTACAAAATGAAATTGCTTCAGTGTTTGAATTTGGAGAGTCCTCTGAAAGAACACACCAGATTAGGGCAATATACAGATGAAGCGTAGTGTGCCAGACTCCAATACCAAGGCTGGGCAGATATTTCTGTTCTTAAAGAGGGAGCCTGGAACTGACCTGGCCCATAATTGAGATGCGGGACTTCAGGTGATGGTTCTGTTGTAGATATGTCAGTACTGAAGCCTCACAGAAACTCCATCTCAATGACAATTAATGGGTCACATGTCATTTCCATTATCCTCCTGGAAAATAAGGGTAAAAACAGACAAAACTACCCCCGCCATGATTTCTTTACTGTCTGAATAGTACCTGCTTCCATTTAGCAAGATAAAAAGCTATGTTTAATTAAATTCCCCCTCAAAATTCACATGGGCTTAGATTAGGGGGAGGTGTTAAACAAGAAAAGGTAAAGTTTTGCCAAAAAGATTTAAAAGTAGTTCCCTAGAGATTCGGTAAAATCCATCAGACTGCTAAGCTCTCCAACTCCCAGGTCAATTCCAGTTTGTTTTGCATTTCATTCTATCAAAACAAGACAGACTAGTCACACTGGGCTTTCCTGGCTCCATGTTAGAAAAGAAAAGGCTTGATCCTTGTGAGTGAGTCCTCTTCCCTGCTCTTTTCAACAGTCTCTATCTACTATGAGCAAAGCCAGTGCTGACAGGAAGAACACTGAGATGAGTAATTTATGATCCTTGCCTTCCAGAAAAATCTCCTGCACCTCAAAAAAGAAACCAAGTTAGGTTCCATGAAAGACAAGGAGCCCTATCTGATGATAGTTACTCATGAACAGCTCCACCTGGGCCCCCAAGCAAGTGTGGCAAAAAACGAAGACCAGCCAGATGACAGAGGCAAAGGCGGTTCATTCAGAGCTTGTATAGCAAGGGAGTCAGCCATCATCATTTGCATTTAGCAGATACTGAAAGGCAGACAGAAGAGTAGACAAGCTTTAGAGTGGAAAAATGAAAGCTCAGGTGTGCCCTGATGGGAGACTCTTGGAGTGAGGAAGCTGCAGGCAGGCTAACTAGAAGCAGGGCATCCTATGGTATCTGTTAGGGGACAGATTTGGCTTTCTCTGATTGGTCCTAAATTGGAAGCAGGAACACAGATTAGGGAAGCTGTCAGTTATTAATCAAGTCCGGGCCATTTGGGACTGATTGTTCTAGAAGTTATGGTTGAACTTCTTGGATCATTACTAGAAATAACAATCTGGGTTCCTGTAAGTCTACTTCTAGCTGACTGGCAACCTGGGCTGTTTATTGTAGACAAGGGGATTGATTTCCTAGGCAGATTGCTGCAGGTTGTGGGTCAGAGTTCTATTGTTATGTGTAGTCCAGTCATTGTTCAATTGTATGTTCTATCTCTCACAAGTCTAGGGTTCGATTCCATCCTAGTCCTAGAGCTCCTCCTCTTAACATTAGCTCTCCCTTGCAGGGCAAGTGTCCCCAAAGCTTCCTACCTAAGCTCCTTGGTTTCTTCATAATGCTTCATGATGCTAAGCTTCATGACCTTTCCCAGGTAATGTCTCCGACCCCCTCTCTCCAGGGATAGCTCCTCTGCCCTAACACTACTCTGTGTAAGATAAGGAGAACAAACCTTGTCCACAAAAATCAAGCAAATTATCTTACACAAAACAGCAAATCCCTGAATTATACATGCCTTTATGGCAAGGGCCTTGTTTTATTCTTAATGATATTAAACATCTATGGGCATACACATCCATTTTCAAGCAATAATCTACAGCAAAACAGGAAAATATAAACATTATTGAATGAATAGGTATTTAAACAACAGTGTACAGTATTCCATTTTAAATAATACATGTGTATGTGCATAGAAAAAATATGAAGAAGAGACAAAAATTTTAGTAATTTCTCTGAGTTGTAGGATTAAAAGTGTTTTTCTCTTTGTTTGTGTCCCTAATTTTCTTATTAACAAAGCTAATTTCTCATGAAATAATAAATAGCAATACAAGTTTTAATTTATTGAATATGTATAGCATATTTTTAAAAAGAACTCTCTCATAATAACACATTTGATTCATTAATTCATCAATAGCTGTCACCTGCCATTCTCCACTTTTATAGATATTATTCTCATTGTTATTCTCATAATAACTATAGCAAACTTTTAAGGTGGGTGTTTCTATCCATTTTACAGATGAGGAAACTGAAGTGCAGAAAAGTTGACAACTTGCCAGGACTGTATGAGCCCGTGTTGGCGCTCTTAGCCACTATTGTTTTATTTTGTTTTGTTTTGTTTTGTTTTGTTTTGTTAGTTGGAGTCTCACTCTGTCGCTCAGACTGGAGTGCAGTGGCCGCTTCTGGCCACCGCAGCCTCAACCTGCTGGGCTCCGGCGATCCTCCCGCCTCAGTCTTTCAAGTAGCCAGAACTATAGGCGCGTGCTACTATGCCCGGCTAATTTTTGATTTATAGTAGAGATGAGGTCTCACCAAGTTGCCCAGGTGGGTCTCAAACCCGTGGGCTCAGGCAATCCACTCACCTCAGTCTCCCAAAGGCGCGGGATTACAGGCTGAGCCACCAAGCCCGGCCTTAGCCACTATTCTGTTCTGCTTCCTTTCTAAGGCACAGGTCCCTTAATTGCACCTCATCGCAGATATATGACCAAGGAAAGTCCATTCCTATTTATAAAACAAGATACACCTACTTCATATGGCTGGCTGTCAGGACAGGGATAATGCACATACAGTTCACACAGCGCCCAGTGCCTAGAGTGTTCAGTCAGCAATTGCTGACAAAGATCATTACTTTCAGGGTTCTATGAATGTGCCAGGGAGGGCTTTTATATTTAAGCTCAGAGAAACAGCAATGGGTAAGTAGAACTATTTTAAAGAAGATCTGTGAAGAGATTAGGGTCTGAAAACATTCATATTAGTTAAGAATGAGCATGAAGAATTTTTAAAAATTCACTCCGGAGATTATCTTCTTCATTGTTGAACACATCTGTTTTGGTAATGAGTTGTGGTTTATCTTGATAGAATAAGTAAAATAGAAGAAAGGAAGCTTTTGTCATCTTACCTGTAGCTGAAGTCAGGTTGCTCTGAGCGTGAGTACTGGGGGTCGTGTCATCACAAGACACCAGAAAGCCCCACACCCTGACTTCTGACTCTGACTGCCTAAAGCCATCAGGGAGCCTGGAAGTCATTCTGATGCCTCAGGCTCATCCCAGAGGTTTTGATCAAATTGGTCGGGTGGGGTCTTGGTAGAGGTAGGTCTTAAAAGCAACCCCAGGTGATTCAGTGTGCAGCCAACTAAGAACCGCCTGAACTAAAAGCCACAAGGAAATAAACACATTCTTTGAGACTCAGTTTTCAAATCTAAACATAGGTGACAAGAGGAACAATTCCCATACTCAACTGATTTGTTTAAAAGCAATTAACATTTACCTTGTGTTAGACACACTTTCATAAATTGATTTAAATCCCCACTGATGAAAAGAGTGTCTAATCCTTACTGAACACTTATTATGTGCTAGGCACTGTTCTAAGTACTTTTCATAGTTAAATGGATAACACAGGATTTGAACTGAGGCAGCCCGGCCCAAAGATCTGCATAGCCAACCCTATTGTATATTTTTAATAGTGCAAATGTTTTTAAACTTTTAAAATGGTTTGGGTATTGGAAATTTATTAACTTAAAATTTGTAAAACTGAAATTTATATTCTCTTTTGCACTTGGGCCAGCCTTTTTACAAATAGGCAGTTTCTCTTTATGGGCTATACCATTTCATTTATCTACTTGGGCCAACTGTCATAAAACCTCCTACTCTAGAGCAAGCAGATGCATTTAAAAATAATGAGGAGGTAGATCATACTGCCTATGAGGAGCTCTCAGAATTTTCACCCAGAGGTTGATTTACCATGAAACTGAGCTCAAAACTCATCATTAACAAAGCCCGTTCTAAAGCCTGGAAAGGACCAAACCAATTTTCACTTTTAAATTTTTCTTATTTTTTCCTAAGGAAATATCTCAGTCCCTTTGTGCTGCTATCACAGAATACCTGAGACTCGGTAATTTGTAAAGAAAAGAATTTTATTTTCTCACAGTTTTAGAGGCTGAAAAGTCCAAGATCAAGGCACTAGCAAGTTTGGTTGTCTGGTGAGGGCTGCATCCTTCAGGAGGGGTCGAAGGGAATGCTGTGTCCACACATGGCAGAATAGTGGAGGAACAAGCTAGCCAAACTTCAAGCCAGCCTCTTTTAAAAGGGCTTTAATCCCATTAAAGAGGGAGCAGCCCTCACGACCTCATCACCTAAAGGCCTCACGTCTTAATACTGTCACATTGGCAACACCTGAAGTTCGGAGAAGATACATTCAAACCATAGCAAAGGGTTCTTCAAAACTGTACAAGCTTTAAGTCTCTTGGATAATGGCCTTGGCAATGATGTTTTTGGATATGAAACCAAAAGTACAGGCAATAGAAGTGAAAATAGACAAGTGGGACTGCTTAAAACTAAAAAGCTTCTGCATAGCAAAGGAAATCATCAACGAAATAAAAGAGTAACCAATGGAATGGAACAAAATATTTACAAAACCCTATCTCTGATAAGGGTTAATAACCAAAATATATAAAGAATTCATAAAACTCAATAGTAAAAAACAAACGAACCTCAATTTCAAAATACGCAAAGGACCTGAATAGTCATTTCTCAAAAGAAAAAATACAAATGTACAACAGGTAAATGTGCCCAATGTCACTAGTCATCAGGAAAATGCATACCAAAACCACTGTGAGATCTCGCATCCTATACCTGTTAGGATGGCTATTATTACATTTTTAAGAGATAACTAGTGTTGTCAAGGATGTAGCGAAAGGGAACCCTGGTACACTGTTGGTAGGAGTGTAAATTGATACAGTTGTTATGAGAAACATTATGGAGTTTCTCAAAAAATTAAAAATACAATTGCCATATGATCTAGCAATCTCACTGCTGAATATTTATCTAGAGAAATTGAAATCAGGATCTTGAAGCACTATTAGCACTCCCATGTTTATTGCAGCAACAGCCAAGGTATGAAATCAACCTAAATATCTACTGACAAATGAAGGGATTAAAAAAATGTGATATATGCACACTATGGAGTATTATTCATCCTTAAAAAAAAGCAATCCTGCCATTTGGGACAACACAGATAGAGCTAAAGAATATGATGGTAAATGACATAAGCCAAATACTATATGATCTTATCTATACATGGAATCAAAAACAGTCAAACTTATAGAAGCAGAGAGTAGAGTGGTGGTTGCCAGTAGCTGGCAAGAGGGGGAAATGCGGAAGTGATAGTCAAAAAGTACAAATTTTAGTTATACAATATAAATAAGTTCTGGAGATCTATTACATAGCATAGTGCCTATAGCGAACAATACCATATCATATACAGGTACTTAAGATTTTCTAAGAGTGTAGATCTAACATTAATTGTTCTTACCAGAAGATAATACAAAGGGTACAGAGGAAACTTTGAGAGGTGATAGGTATGTCTACAGCCTTGATGGTAGTGATCATTTCACAACTGTATCTCTATCCCCAAACTCACCAAATTGTATTCATTAAACATATGTGGGGGGACCCAAAATAAAAACAAGAATTATCTTTTTTGGAAGGCAGGCTCCGTGTAGTCACTTGGAATTTGTTCCTCCACATCAAACAGTCAACCAAAGCTTTTAATCTGGAAGTTTTGAGACACTGCATCATGATTTGTTGAAGAAATGTTATGAGTTGTGACAAACAGGTGACTGGTTCTTCCACCATGACGATGCACCTATCCATACCACTCTGAGTGTTCAGCAGTTTTTGACTAAAAACAGCATGACCCATGTGCCCCACCCTCCCTATTCACCTGATCTTGCCCTGAATGTATTTTTGGTTGTTTGTTTCCCCAAATGAAAAAGTCCTCAAAGGGAAATGTTTTGCCTATGTGGAAGAGGTGAAACAACAAAACAGCGGAAGCACTCAAAAACACCAAAACTGACAAGCTCAAAAACTGTTTTGAAGAGTGGAAAAAGAGTCTCAATAGGTATATTACATTACTTGAAAGGCTACTGAAGTTTAAATATGTTAGAATAAATACACAAGTTTTTATAAACAAATTCTGGTTTTTGGTGGGGTCCTATTAGTATACAGCTTTTTACATGTCAATCGTACCTCAACAAAGTTTTTTCCAATTGGAAACAACAAATTCTAATTGGACTCTTTTTCTTTCTTGGGTTAAAAAATTAACTTTCAGATCTTTTTCTGTTTAATTTACCTATTGTGATTGTATGATTTGATAAAAGAGTTGACATTCATGAAAGAGATTTGGTGCCAGAACTACCATGTAGAATTTGGAGCAGTATAATTTAATGGTGTAAGATGACCAAAGAGGAAAACACTAAGACTCAACTGCAGATTTTACAAAGTTTTTTATAAAGTTTTTGGAGAGTAAACCTGTCATCTCTTTTAGATACCCAGCTTTGCACTAAGAAACTGAAACTCAAAACTGTGCAATTATATAGAGTATTCAGCACACACACCCCCGGGAGTCCCTTTTATTTGTGTAAACTAAATAAAAGAGATAAATATTTGCATGGAGTTGAGGAAGAGCAGAATCTTGAATCATTTGGGCAATTGTCTAATTTACTAAAATAAGCCTTACCATAAACTTTGCTTGCTTTCTTCACCTAAAATCAAGAGACCTGAAAGTAAGGAAAGAAGGAGAGCAGAGGGTTTATGTATTTTTTTTATGTTTATGAGACAGCTGTGCCTTTTACTGTAGAGAATGTCACTGTCAGGGTTAAAGAATAATTTTCACCATGAACTCTTTTGTTGATTACTTATAAATATATGTTCTTAAAAAAAAAAAAGAAAAGAAATCTAGCTTCCTTTTGGTCTTGAATGTCTCAGACTTGTTCTCTGATCCCCAAGGTAAATTACTTTGGAGCAATTGAGCAAAATAGCCTTTAGCAAAATGCTATTTTCCACATTCAATGAGAAGAACCTTTACCCTTAGTGTTCCTCCAAGATGTCTGAGTCTGGGACCTCAGACTTGGCAAATGAATTTAGAAGCACCAATGAAGAGAAACAGAGCCGAAGCACCAATGAAGAGAAACAGAGCCAAACCTGACTCCACTGGCTGAGTGTTTTATTTAAGATGCAAAGGTTTTCATCTACAGATAAACTAAGTGCTGTAATAGGAGTATTTCTGCTCAGTGGTGAAGTCTACCAGAAACAAAATCTCAGAGGGAAAGCTACCAGGTAAACTGAGCTTACTAAAATTTCCTCCAGACAATAAAAGCCAGTTAAGTAAGACAATTGAAATAATTCATCCTCCTGGACCATAAGACACAAGGGGCAATATGAAATGTGATATTAAGATGGAAAAAAGAAGTATACAAAAGTCAGGAATATCCTTCCAAAATAAAAGTGTGGGTGGGAAATAATTAAATGTTAGAAGTTACTCTGATATGTTTTAGTCCACACACACACAAAGAGAAAAAAATTCTTCCTGCCAGGACTCAGCGTCAGGTAGCAATTTTAAGGCCAGCCAATTTCAAACAAATGCACAGGTATGACAGCAGTTAAAAGCAGTCTGCTGTGAGTTACATCCAGCTGACTCCATCTTGGACCCCCATCTTATGCATTCATTCCTTATCCACACACTGCCCCTGGGGGCGGGGAGCTCTGTCTCCAATAGACTTGGCAGACATACCTGGCACTTCTTTTGTCTCAACCCTTGGCTTATAGTTTGAGAAAAAAGCCTTTCTTCTCTTTTCTTATCTCTGGTATTTGACGTTACTCAAATCCTCGTAATCTACTTTTATACCCATCCCTATAGACACTTGACTATCTTATCAAGATATTTCAAAATATATAAATCATAAACTGATGAGTTATAAAGAGAACCTGACAAATTACAACTATAGAGAAAGATTTTAATGTTCGTAAAACAAATGTAAGGAAATAAGTAAGAACGAAAAGATTTTTAAAAAACAGAATAAACAAGCTTGATCTAATAAACAGTGTATACTTATCAACTGCACACAAAAGAATTCCAATAATAACCTTGCAGTAAATTGAGATGGTCTCAACAAATACCAAACAAGTGACATCATATAGACAAGGGATCCCCAATCCCTGGGTCATAGACTGTTACCAGTATATGGCCTTTTAGGAACTGGGCCGCACAGCAGGAGATAAGAGGCAGGTGAGTAAGTTAAATTTCATCTATACTTATAGCCACTCCCCCATCACTTGCATTACCACCTGAGCTCTACTCCTGTCAGATCAGCAACAGTATTAGCTTATCATAAAAGCATGAACCCTATTGTGAACTGCACATGCAAGAGATCTAGGTTGCACACTCCTTGTGAAAATCTAATGCCTAATGATCTGAGGTGCAGCTGAGGCAGTGATGCTAGCACTGGGGAGTGCCTGCAAATACAGATTAACATTAGCAGAGAGGTTTGACTACACAAAGACTATAAATCAATTACTTGCAGACTCAAATTAAGTGACAAGTGAGTTGATATACTTCAACTGTACAGCTGTACCTGGCGGCAGGGTTTAAGTTAGAATCCAGCACTTATTCTAGTCCACGTGTGGTCTGCCCTTTATTTTATTTAACTACTTCTATCCACACCTCTTTTTTTTTTCTTTATGGCGAGTTGTATAATTATTTCATTATATATTACAATGTAACAATAATAGAAATAAAGTGCATAATAAATGTTATGCATTTGAATACTCTTGAAACAAATCTCTCCCCCACACCCTGGTCTGTGGAAAAATTTAATTGTCTTCGATGAAACTGAACCCTGATGTCAAAAAGACTGGAGACCACTGATATAGACCACATTCTCTAGCCGTAATCCAATAAAATAAGGAATTGATTTTAAAAATCACATACTTTAAAGCTAAAAATATAATTTTAAATAATTCAAAGGTCAAGGAAGAATTTTAATGGAAATTATAGAATATTTATAATTGAACAACAGAAGAATTTGCAGTAGCGTGCTGTTAAAGTGATACCTACAGGAAAATGTATAGACTTAAAATCAGATCAAGAACAGAAAAAATATAAATTAGTAACATATTCAACTGAAAGCATTGTTTATCAAACTACAGAGTAAACCTAGGGAGGAGGAAAAAGGAAGAAAATGTGGTAAGAGAACAAATTAATTAGCTGAAAGAACTGGGTTCGATGGCTCAGCCTGTAATCCTGCGCCTTTGGGAGGCTGAGGTGAGTGGATTGCCTGAGCCCACGGGTTCGAGACCCGCCTGGGCAGCGAGACCTCATCTCTACAATAAATCAAAAAATCAGCCGTGCATGGTAGCGCGCACCTGTAGTTCCGGCTACTCGGAAGGCTGAGACGGAAGGATCGCCGGAGCCCAGCAAGCGAGGCTGCGGTGGCCGGGAGCGGCCACTGCACTCCAGTCTGGGCGACAGAGTGAGACTCCAATTCAAAAAAAAAAAAATTAACTGAAAGAAAAAGAAAAGACTATCAAGAAAATCAAACACTTTCTTTAAACAGATAAATCTTTGGCAACAAAGAGTAGAAGAAAGGTGAGACAGAGAGAGAGAGCAGAATAAACAATATTAGAAATGAAAAGAGAGACAAAGTATAGATACAGTAAATGTCAGTTTGTTTAGCCTGCTGTAACAAAATATCATAAACTGGATAATTTATAAACAACAGAAATGTGTTGCTCACAGTTCTGGAGACTGAAAAGCCCAAGATCAATATATCAGCAAATTTACTGTTGGTGAGGGCTACTCTTTGCTTCATAGATGGCATCTTCTTGCTGTGTCTTCACATGGGGGAAGGGTCAAACGATCTCCCTTGGGTCTCTTTTATTAAGAGTACTAGTTCCATCGACCTAATAACCTCCTAAAGGCTCACCTCTTAATTCTACCATATTGTGGATTCCATTTCAACATTTGAATTTTAGGGAAACACAAACATTCAGATCATAGCAGTATAGATTTGTAAAATGATAAGAAAATATCATTAAAAAATTTGTCACTACATATAAAGAACTTAAATATCATGGAAATTTTCCTGGAAAAATATTACAATTTCCCAAAACTAACTCAAGAAGAAGCAGAAAAACCAAAGAGAAAGTAAATCCATAGGAAAATAAATAAATAAACCAATCTCATAAAGAAGCACCAAAGCAGAAGGACCAGACAGGTTTATAGGCATCTTTTACCAGACCTTAAAGAATTATATAATCTTTTCTTATTCAAACTATTGCAGAGACCAAAAGATAGGAAAGCTCTCCAGTTCCTTTTATGAGGCTAGCAAAACCTTAATATCGAAATTGAACAAAAAACAGTATGAGAAAGTGAAATTATAAGCTCAATCACTTTTATGAGCACAGATGCAAAAATCCTACATATAATGTTAGAAAACTAAGCAAGTTTTAAACGTAAGTGTAAGGATGATTTAATAGATGCAAAATCTATTAAAGTAAAGGAATCTCAAATACAGGATATGTGATGAGAAGTCAATATGCTTTCATAATATAGAATTTCAGCAAACTAGAAAAAGGAAAAAAATTATTTTACCTAGAGAACATATATATAAAAAAATAAACCTTCTACCATGTAGAAGCATCTGCTATAAAGTCAGTAGCACAAAGAAGATACCTGTTAATTAACAAAACTGTTCCACCTGTAACTGGAGATCTTCCCCAATTCAATAAGATAAGAAATGGAAATATGAGGAAATTATTGTCCATCGAAAATTTTTAAGAATAACAAACTTAGAACTCATAAGAAAGTTCAGTAAAACTGCAGAGTACAGAATTGATTAACAAAAAATAGACCAATAGCATTTCCATAGGCAATAAACTAGTTAGAAAATGAATGACAATTAAAGTATTCATTCCAATACAATTTTTTAAAAATATGTACAGTTTTTGGGAATAAATCTACCAAAGGTAGTATATTACCTGAAAGGATAAAATTATAATGCTTTAATGAAGAATATAAAGGAATATTCAAGTAAATGGAAAAATATGCCATACTCATTTACCAGAAGGCTCTCAATATCATAAAGATGTCATACTCCCCCCAGTTTAATCTACAAATTCAAGGCAATTCCAGTGCATGTTATAGTTTGCCATGAAATCTGTTAGGCTTATCCTGAATTTTATCAAATGAGTAACATGTCAAAAATGGCCAAGGAAAGTAAAGAAAAGAAACCTCCTCCATCAGAAATCAAAGCTACTATAAAGCTATAGTAATTAAACTAGAGCTATAGTGTACCAAAAGATAGATAGACAAAAACAAATGAAAAGCTTGGATATTATAACTTGTCAGAGAAAACATCTTTATACCCTTGTGTAGAAAATCATTTCTTAAACAAGACCACAATAAGCCCAAACCGAAGGAAAAGAAATTGATAAATTCACCAACATTAAAAATAAACTTTCTATATAATTAGAAGAATGTTTTAGAATTAAAAGACAAATTACAGACTAGAAGATATTTGCAGTCACTGTAAACAAATGTTCGGTAATATAAGTATACAAATACCTTTTATATAAAGGTATAGATAACCACCCAATACAAAGTTGACAAATGTCATGAACAGTCAGTTCACAAAGAAGCCATTTGACTGACCAGTAATACACATATGAAAGATGCCTCATCTCATACATAATCAGGAGAATGTAAACTAAAATAACAAGAGCTAATTTATACTCATGAGATAAGCAAAATTTAAAAAGTCTAATAAGAGACATGAAGAATAAGAAAAAATAAAAGCTCTAGTAGCGAAAGTTAAAATTTGGTAAGCTTTTTGAGGGAGCACATTGGCATTATCTAACAAAACTGATGGTGCGAAGTCCATATGTCTGTCCTTGTTTATGACTGCATAGTATTCCATTGTGTATATGTTTGCAGCAACTTGGATGAATTCAGAGTCTATCATACCCAGTGATCTATCACAGAAACAAAGAACAGAGTACCATATATTCTCACTCATAAGCAGACCTTGAACAATTATCATAATACTATAAGAAAGGGATTGGCAGTAGTGAGAAACTGCCAAGGGAGGAGGGGGTGGGATTGGCAGTTGAGGGAAACTGCTTGGGTGGGGAGGAGTACACCTCATCAACAAGGATACCTGCAGAATGAACATTTGTATACCTAACCCTGAATTGTACCCCACATCTTTAAAATAAAGGAAAAAAAAAACTAATGGTGTATAGATCTGATTATGCAGAAAGTCCAAGCTTAGGTATATACCTTAAAGAAATTCTCACATAGCCGCATGAAATAACGCACAAGGATGCTCACTACAGCATTACTGATGATCATGAAAAAAAATTGAAACTACTTTTGGATGCCTCTTAATAATAGAATGGATAGACAATATTAGGTACATTTATTCAATAAAGCATCCATCAGCAGTTAAAATGAATTAACTAGATCCACAAGTGTCAGCATGGATAAATATACAAAACATTTTATCAGAAACAAAATGTTGAAAGAAAAAAGTCACAATCAAGTCAAATGTGAAGCATACTACATGATATAATGTGTCTTTATAGACATAAATATGTGAGTGTGTGTATGTGTGCATATGTGTGTGTGTGTGTGTGTGTGTAATAAAAGTGCAAGGAAAAAAGAATACATACCAAATTCAAAAAAGTATACCTCTAGAGAAGAAAGAAACAGAATGAGGTCAGGGAGTGCAAAATCAAATATATAGCTATTATAGACTGAATTCTGTTCCCCCCAAAATTCAGATGTTAAATCTCTAACCCCCACTGTGGATATTTACAGAAAGAGCCTCTCAGGAATTAGCTGAGGTTAAATGAAGTCTTAAAAGTAGAACCCTAATCTGATAGGATGGGTGTTCCTATAAGAAGAGACACTAGAAAGTTCACTCTCCTTTCCTCTCTCTGGCCACACACTCTAAGAGGTTGCATAAGAATATAACAAGAAGGAAGTCATCTGCAAGCCAGGATCAAGCTCCCACCAGGAACCCAAGCAGACAGCACCTTGATCTTAGACTTTCTGGACTCCAGAACTATGAGAAAATAAATTTATCTTGTTTTAGCCACTTAGTCTATGGCATTCTGCTATGGCAGCCGGAACTGACAAATACAATGGCAAACATTAACATTCGTTAAATCTAAATAGTGACTCTACAGGAGTTTGTTATTCTCTTGCTTTTTATTTATTTTGACTGTTTTCTTCACATGCATACAGTCATTGTTTAATCTGACAGATGCCATGGGGAAACATAAGTAATTTTAGTTGTACTAGAAAAAAATGATACAGAAGTATTCTTCTCAAGAGATCGTGAAACTTTTATAACGTTTCACTAAATAAAAGTGTCTTATGAAGAGGGGTTCTGTCTTCAAACCGATGAAGTCATATGCAATACCACCAAGAAGCTGGAAAGATGACAGACACTGATGCTCCTTCTCCTACACTGGATCTCTTGCTGTCCAGCAAGTAAGTGTTGAAAAGCATTGACATCAAACCCCCCACCATTCCTTGAATATTGGAAAAATAGCACCAGACCCAAATGCTCACAATCAACTTCTTGACATGAAAGGGAGAAAGTCTTACTATGTCATCTTCCAAACAACAAGAAAAGAAGTACAGTTGACCATTGAACAACACTGGTTTCAACTATGTGAGATCACTTACAGGCAGATTTTTTTCACCAAACATGGATCAAAAATACAGTATTTGCACAATGAGAAACCTGTATATATGGAAAGCCAACTTTTATATATGTGGGTCCTGGAGGACTGATTGCAGGTCTTGAGTATGCATGGATTTGGATATATGTGGGGATGGGGAGGCCCTCAAATCAATCCATTGTGAATACCAAGAGGTGGCTATATACCATTTTGTCTTACCCATTTGCCACTGCCAAATATAATGACTAAGTGTGCATTAAAACATGTTAGTACTGCTGGGCTCGGTAGCTCAGCCTGTAATCCCATGCCTTTGGGAGGCTGAGGTGAGTGAATTGCCTGAGCCCGCGGATTCGAGACCCGCCTGGGCAGCGAGACCTCATCTCTACAATAAATCAAAAAATCAGCCGGCGTGGTAGCGCATGTCTTTAATTCTGGCTACTTGGAAGGCTGAGGCAGAAGGATCACCAGATTCTGTAATTCTGGCTACTTGGAAGGCTGAGGTGGAAGGATCGAGGCTGCAGTGGCCGGGAGCAGCCACTGTACTCCAGTCTGGGTGACAGAGTGAGACTCCAACTAAAAAAAAAAAAAAAAAAAACAGTTAGTACAATGCCTTGCTCCTACTAAGCACTCAATAGGCATTTATTGAACCAAGAGTTTGTGTTTCTAACATTACCATTTGAGTTTAGTTCAGCATTTATAGATTGCTTAGAAGTTACTATACGAAACAAGATGCCAACTAGACTGAAGAAATTTTAGTTTAGAAATCAATATTCTGGAATGGAACCTGGTCTATTCCAGCAGTTCTCAAACTTTACAGTGCATCAGGATTACTAGGAAAATTCATTTAAACATAGATTGCTGACCCTACCTCCAAAGCTTCTAATTCAGATCTGGAGTGAGGCTCAAAAAAATTGAATTTCTAACAAATTTCTGGTAATGCTGATGCCACTGGTCTGGAGACTATATTGAGAATCTTTAGTCTGGTTGTCAAGGATAGTCAGAGAAAGTAAAATATTATTTAATTTAATCTGAATCTTTTCTATCTATAATAAGTATATATTATATAATAATATATTACATGATAAGATATATACTTTATAGATATATGTAATAAAACACTTATAATAATCCTATACTCCTTATATTGCAAATTCGAAAATAAAAGTAATAATAGCTACCAACTATTAACTATTTATTATGTTCAGAACACTGTGGTAATTGTGTAAGATACGTTACTTATTTTAATCGTCACAAAAACCCTATGAAATAAGCGTCATTATCCTGAGTAAACTGAGCCTCAGACAGGTCAAGTGACCTCAGCTGATAGTGACACTAGATTTACTGACACTAAAATCTATCAGACTCCAGATCCCAAGCTCTCAATTTTTGTACTACATTGCCTTTACCTCTGAACTAACAAGTGGCTTTTCCTGACCCAGCACCAGTCACCTGACAGCTATTTACAAGGTAAAGGATCAACAATTGGAGCCATCAGGTTCATGTTGAGAGCCAGATTATGGCGAAAGACAATTTCTTAAAAACTAGCTTCCTTTCACCTGAATTAACCCTTCGTTCTGCTAAGAAAAAAGATCAGAAGAAACAAATTAAAGACATTAATGAAAGATCCAGCGAGCATTTTTCTTCTTGATCTCCCTAAACCACAAAACAAAGATCCCTATACAATACATTCATTTCCTCCCTCAGTCCCAGTGGCATTATTTGCAAACATAATAAAGAACATGACTAAAATGCACTTTTTGGGGAAATATTCTAGCATCTTTTGTTTGGTTTTCTCTGTTTAGTGAGCTGGTAGAGAAAGTCTTGAAGTCTCCAAGTTTAAAGGGACAGATGTGATGACACTAATTATTCTTTAGTAATCCTGAAAGTTTGCTGATAAAAAAGAATGAAGTAGCAAGAGGGTATGTAGCCAGATGGGCCCATTCAGAAAGCTAGTAAAATTTCAAGAAAACAGAGATTGGGAAAATTGAGACAAGCTGCTTTTTAAGAAGGGAGGAGCAAGGTGTCATCTTTATTTTTAAAGTTGATGGCACATTTATTTTCATATTTTTATAGTTTTACTTAAGTTTTGAAGAAGGAAAAAGTGAAAACATTAAAATACTGAATGAACAGAGCAGAGCTTCCATTAAAATGAATACACTTTGTTTTATTGTCGGGAAAACTCTAACAAGCGCCAGACTATTAACTAAATTCTGTCATTTTGTGAAAGAAGAAATTTCCAGAAGGTAGGTTAAATTGGTATCGACTTAATTTATCTTGGAATTATAAAATTAAAAGAAAATATGCTAAAATACTTGGGAAAGCTACACATGTTAAACTTTCTGTGTGGTGTATTCATGCCAAAAATCTGTTTCCTTTGTGTCTGAAATATGAGGCTATTAGCAACATTAACCTGAAGGGGACTATTGCCTCAGTCTACATAGAGATCATTTTGCTACATGGCTAAGCATGTCAGCTTAATTGGTGTTGATCTTGTATGTGTATTTGGGCCTGGGAAATCTGAGATCTAGTTAGCACTAGCATTTATACATTGCTCAGTATTCAACTTTGAATTCATCCTCAATGCCTCTTTCTCACACTCTACTTTTAATTGGCAAATCCTGTCAGCTCTACCTTCAAATTTTATCTCAAATCCAATTTCTTTTCTCCACCTCCACCACTTCCACCTTAGTTGAAGCCATCGTCATCTTTCTCTTAGACTACTGAACGAGATTTTGTCCTGCTGCTGCTCCTGCAGAATATTCTGCGGAGTGGTCCTTTCAAAACTTGAGTCAGATAGCATCATTCTGCTGCTCAAATCCTATAGTGGCTGCCTGTCTCACTTGGAATGAAACCCAAAGTCATGAACACAGCCTGCAAGGCTCTGCCAGATATGGTTATCTCTCAGATCTCAACCCACACCCCTCTTTAAGCCTTTAGTGGATGTGACCACCAAAATGCTGCCCAGCAATCATAGTTACATTTCTTGCCCCATTCATTGACCTTTTCTCTCCTCAAAGTCCTCTCTTGTTCCCACTCTCAGCTGGTGTCCTTACTCTCTGTGTACTAAGAAAACACAAGCAAATAGAAGAGAGTCCACATGCCACCCCCTCTACATTAACCCACCTTACCAGCATCTGTGCCTATTTACCCTCCCTTTCCCCCTACTTCTATTTAAGACCAGACTCTCTTCTCATGAGCCAGACCTCTTTCCTCGCACCTCCATCAATTCCCTCCTCTCACTCTGTGTCATCGTATTTTTTCCCCTCTCCTGGATTATTCTCACAGCATACACACATGCTATACTTTCTCCCTTCTTAAAAATAAAATGACTTTCTTAACTCTGCTTCCCATATCTATCACCCGACAGCAGTGAAAACTAAAAAAGATCTCTCTGCTTTTTCTCCTCCCATCCCCTCTTGATCCTACTGCAACCACCCAATGCACACGTAAATCCAGCAGTCAGTTGTCAGACTGCATCTTGCATGACCCGCCAGCACCTTTTGGCATAGCCCATCATTCCCCCCTTAATACAACTTTCTTCACTTGGCCTCCAGGATGCCACAAAACTCAGGTTTCGCTCCTGGCCAGCATTTTCTCTCCTCACCCCTATTCTCACTCCTGAACTCTGCTTCTCCTAGCAGGCTCCCCTCATTGTCTTTGGCCATATAAGTTGGCCTCTGCTGTTTCTAAAGCATATCAGCTTAAAAGGCCTTCTACTTGCTCTTATCTCTACCTGGAATGCTCTTCTCTTGGCTCCTTTAAGATTTTGTTCAACTGTCACATAATCAATGACATGTTCCCTGTCCACTTTATTTACAATAGCAATATCTATCGCCCTTAAATCTCCTACCCCCATTAATTTTTCTCCATGGTACTTACCACCCTCTAACATACTATAAAATTTACATATGCAGTTTAAGTTTTTTCTTTGGTCAGAATATAGTCACCTTGTCATTTAAAAGTCCTTTGATGAATGGACATCTTTGATTCTAGACACCTAGTATGCAATATCATTTAGTAAGACATTGTCAAATTAATGAAGTAGTCTTGGCTTCTAGCATGCGAGTTAAAACAAATATCACTATTGAAGACATTACATTTAAAAACGGAGACATACGTAGGGCCCCAAATTAATAAACAAAACATTCAGTAGTCAAGTATGTATATTAAGTTACATACTCAGGGCTGGTTTGGCCAGCATACAGAGCCATTTCCATAGCCATGTTGGGAAATACTTATCATTCTTGAAGGAGATGCCTCTCAAATCATAAGTGAGTCAGTACCTTAGGTAACTAAATGAGTAGAGAAAGTTCAATCCTACTTCACACATAAGATCATACAGTTATCAGACCTCAAATGCTGTTGTCTCACAATCAGTTTGCTCTTAAATTTTTCAGGTCTTCAAGTGGACATGGTCATTTTACAGAAGCCCAACTCAGAAACAATTATACTGCAACACAAGCAGCAGAACCATTTCATGCCAAACTAATGACTCCAGGACATGCAAAGCTTGACTCTGTACAAATCCACTGTAGAACAGGGATCAAAACCATTAAACTAATGGTAAACTTGAGTCGCTGGGCCCTGAGTGCCCCATGACTCCAGGGGATTGAGATTTGTAAGAAAAATACTAAACACAGAGACATGTATAAACACTCTAAAGGATCCTTTATACAAATGCCTTTTTTGTCTGAAATAAAACCTCTAGAAAACAGAACTTTAAGTTCCCACATTAAATTTTTTAAAAAATTATTAAAAATACATTTAAGAGTTATTTTTAAAATAAAAGAAAAAACTCTCAGCGTGAAGTATAAGGACATCACTGCTTGACAATAAGTATTATTTTCTTCTTAAAATAGTCAATATAAAGGTTTAGTATGTTTCAGACTTTTAAAAAAAATTTAGGTTTAACAACTTTTGAGAGTTTTGGTGTCAGTGTGATAAGCAACCATCCCCAACATCCCCAATAAATGTTCTTGTTGAGACTATTTCTGATAGAAGAAGAGAGGTTGAGTAGCCTGGTCATACAATGTCAACATATTACTATAGAAGACAGGATTGAGAAGCCATGTTTATGAATCTTTAATTTCAGATTAAATATATGGAATGCTTGTAACAAAAAACCTCCTACACAGAAACTAGCTAGTTATGCATAAACTAGCTTCACCAAACTTTTTCCGCTCTTTTCGGTCATATAACTGTACTATATTTCCCAACCTCTCTTGAAGTTGGCTACAACTGAGTCCAGTCAATAAAATGTGAACTGAAGGGATGTATACCATCCTGAGGACTTAGCCTATAAAATACTTCTGGAGCAATGTCAGATTGCTGTAGATGGGTGTGGCAACCTTAAAACCCAAAGTCAAAGGTGGCAGAGCCACACATGGAAGGAGTCCAGGAAGGAGCCCAAGGAGGAGCCATGAAGCACTACTTAGAAGAGATTTGCTGGTTGAAAGGAAGCCAATTTTGGACATTATATAGATGTTAAAGTAACCTTTATTAAGTTTTGTTGTTGTTGCTGTTGCTACCATAGCTTTCATTACCTCAACAACAACATATCTTAGTAAAAAATGGTAAAAATTAATGAACAATTAGATTACTAATGTCTAATCTATTTAAGGTAAGCAACTGTACACCAAGCTCTAACGTCTATTTTCTCTTAGTGTTTAAATTCAACAATTGCAAGAAGACTAATATCAGGGTCTGCCTATAAATAGTTAAAGCTTTCCATTGGCTAACAATTGAGACCTTTATAAATAGGATAAAAACAAAGATTTGGGGTTGTTGTTTATACTGTTGAATAAAAAGAGTCATGACCTTTTTTACTGTAATTAAACTTCTCCCAACCCCGATGCTGGAGAAGCCAGAAGCATCAGAAAGGGTGGGGGAGAGAGAAGTAAAAAAGCAAGGAGAAGACAAAGAGGGTCCTTGGGCCATGGATCAGACCTGGGCAAGGTGAGGGGAGAAGCTTTTGATGTAACATAAAATTGAAGTTTTAATTTCACATAGATAGGACTTATAATATTTGAAATATCCTAATAATCAAAATGAGGGCAGGGTAACAAAAAGCAGATGGGCAAACATAAACACAATAGATATAAATCTAACCATATCAGTAATCATATTAAAAGTAAATAGTCTAAAACCCTAATTAAAGAGCAGAGATTGTCAAGTCAGATAAAAGAACGCAACCCAGCTGGATGTCACTTACAGGAACCACACATTTATAAATTAACATTATCAGAAATAATAAAAGTAACATCACTACAGATTTGACAGATATTAAAATTATAACAAGATGATATTATGAGCAACTTTATGTCAATAAATTGAACAACATAATAAATGGTTAAATTCCTTGAAACATACAAATTACCAAAGTTCATTCAAGAAAAAAATAGATAATCTGACTAATCTTGTATCTTGACTTACAGATAAAAACTTTCCTACAAGGAAAACTCCTGGCCCAGATGACTTTACTATTTAATTCTACTAACATTTTTAAAAATGAAATCAATTCTACACTCTTTCTGAAAAGACATGCAAATTGGAAAGGAAGAGGTAAACCTATTGTTATTCACAGATGACATAATAGTCCATGTAGAAAACTCAACAGAATCTCCAAAAAAGCTACTAGAACTAATAAGTAAATTTAGCAAGATTGCAGGATATAAAATCAAAGTATAAAACATTAATGTTTATGTATTCTAGCAATGAACACTTAAAAATTGAAATGTTAAAACATTTATATAAAATACTAAAGATAAACCTAATGAAAGATTGAGAGATCTATAAACAGAAAAATATAGAATATTACTGAGAAAAATTAAAGAATATCACATAATTAGAGCTATATACCATGACTAAAGTTTAGAAGACTCAATATTGTTAAGATGTCAATTCTCCCTAAATTGATATATAATATCACCATCAAAGTTAGCAGAAGAAAGGATATAATAAAGATTAGAGCAGAAATAAATCAGAGAATAGAAAAGTCATGAGGGCTAATTAACAAAAGTATCAATAAACAACACTAACAAACCCTTAGCCAGACTAAGAAAAAAAAAAGATCTGAAAATAAAGTAGAGACATTACAACAGGTACTTCCAGAAATAGAAAAAGATCATAAGGGATTGTTATGGACAACTATATGCCAACAAATTGGATAATCTAGAGGAAATGGATAATTTCCTAGAAAAAAAACCTACAAAGAGTGAATCAGAAGAAATAGAAAGCCTGAAAAAACCAATAACAAATAAAGAGATTAAAGTGGTAATTTAAAACCTCCTAACAAAGAAAAGCCCAGAGCCAGATGTTCTCAAAGCTGAATTCTACCAAACATTCAAATAATTAATACCAATCCTTCTTCTTAAATTCTTCCGAAAAATATAACTAGAGGAAGTACTTTCAAATACATTTTACAAGCCCAGAATCACCTTAATATCAAAGTCAAACAAAAACATCACAAGAAAAGAAAACTACAGGTCAATATCTTTGATGAATATTGATGCAAAAATCCTTAATAAAACATTAGCAAACCATTTTCAGCAATACATCAAAAAGATTCTACATCATGACCAACTGAAATTTATTCCTGATATGCAAGTCTGGTTTAATATACACAAATCAATCAATATGACACATCACATTAACAGAATGAAAGACAAAAACCAAGTGATCATTTTAATAGATGCAGAAAAAGCATTTGACAAAGTTTCTTCTTTCATCCACTTATGATTTAACAAAATAACTTTCAACAAAATAAGTACAGAAGGAACTTACCTCAACACAATAAAGGCCATATGTGAAAAGTTCACCACTGCTATTATAATCAGTTGAGGAAAATTGAAAGCTTTCCTTCAAAGATTCAGTAGAAAGCAAGGATGCTCACTCTTGCCACTTCTATTTGACATAGTACTGAAAATGCTAGCCAGAGCAATTAGGCAAGAAAAATAAAATAAAGTACATCAAAATCAAAAAGAAAAAAGTAAAACTGCCTCTGTTTGCAGATGGCATGATCTTATATATAGAAAATCCCAAAGACTCCGCACGCACACAAAAAAACCTTTAAAATGAATAAACAAAATTAGGAAAGTTGTAGGATACAAAAACAATGTACAAAAGTTGTTGTTATTTCTATACACTGACAACGTACATTCAAAATGTAATTCAAATATGAGTCAATGTAATTCAAAAAGGAAATGAAGAAAATCTCATTTACAATAGCACAAAAAGAATAAATTCCTTAAGAATAAACTTAACCAAAAAAGTTAAGATTTGTACACTGGGTCAGGCCCTGTAATCCCAACACTTTTGGGAGGCCTAGATGGGAAGATTGCTTGAACCCAGGAATTCAAGACCATCCTAGGCAGCACAGCAAAACCTCATCTCTACACAAAATCAAAACATTAGTCAGGCATGTTGTCCCAGCTACTCAAGAGGCTGAGGTGGAAAGATTGCCTGAGCCCAGAAGGTCGAGGCTGTAGTGACCCATAATCATGCCACTGTACTCCAGCCTAGGTGACAGAGTGAGATCACAACTAAAAAGAGAAAGAAAGAAAGAAAAGAAAAAAGTACACAGAAAACTATCAAACTTTGAGAAAGAAATTAAAGAAGATATAGATCAATGGAAAGACATCCTTTGTTCATGGATTGAAAGAATTAATATTCTTAAAATGTCCATTCTTCCCAATGCAATCTACAAAGTCAAGGCTAGAAATAGAAAAAAAATAAATCCTAAAATCAAAAAAGCCCCCATGGAGCCAAAGCAATCTTGAACAAGAGGAACAAACCTGGAGGCACCATACTTTCTGATTTCAAAATGCAAAGATCTGGTAATCAAAACAATATGATACTGTCATAAAAATAGGCATATAGATAATTGAAACAAAAAAAAAACCCAGTGTCCAAATTTGACAAAAATCAAAATAAAAAATTGTAAATCAATCTGATTTATAGCTATAAAAGAACACAAATTCTAAATAAATATAAACCAAGAGAATCTCTCAATATGTCAAGAGACTAAGTGGAATTTATTTCAGGAATAATAGGTTAGTTAATATTAAGAAATGAATATAGCCATTTAATCCAGTAGAGTAAAAAAAGAAAAAAAGAAAAGTACATGTCTTATCAATAGTTAGCATTTGGCAAAATTTAGTAATTAGTCCTAATTAAAATAAAGCTAGAAAGAAACTCTCAAATTCAGCAAACATAATTTTCCAAAAGCTGACAGCAAATTTTCAAATCAGAACTAAACAACAATAACCTATTTCACATTATTCTTAACACTATTTTAGATATTATAGCATATATAATATAACAACAAATAACTGACAAAAGTATTAGAAAAATGAAAAAAAAAACTCTCCCTTTTTGCTGGTTACATGTTATATATTTGCATGCACAGAAAAAAATTCCAAAATTAACTATAAAATGTGTTTTAGTTTCTAAATTCAAACTAAATATTTTTTAAATGAACAGCTTTTCCTCTGACAATCTGCACTTCGAAAGAAACAAATTTATAATAGTGACAAAACTATAAAATACTTGCAAAGTAATTAAATAAGAAAAGTTTGGAGGCCTAGGCAAGAGGATTGCCTGAGCCGTGGGTTGGAGACTAGGCCGGGCAACTTGGCAAGACCTCATCTCTACAATAAATCAAAAATCAGCCAGGTGTGGTAGTGCGTGCCTGTAGTTCTGACCACTTGGAAAGCTGAGGCAGAAGGATCACTGGAGCCCAGCAGGTCGACACTGGGGTGGCCATGAAGTGTGGGTGACAGAGTGAGACTGGGTAACAGAGTGAGACTCCAACTCAAAAAAGAAAAGTAAAGCTTGGATATATCAAAATATAGAATGCAATATCTGAAAAAATGCATTTCCTGTTTTTATAAGAGAAGAATAAATATTAAAATGTCAATTCTCCAAATATTATTGTGCAAATTAAGTGCAATTTCAGTTAGTATTCCAGTAATTTTTAATTGGGTACATTAGGTTGAAACAATATGTGAAAGAAAATTTATTCAAAAAAAGTATTTAAAGAGTGTGAAAAATATATACCTTACCAAATATCCGAATACATTATAAAGCCATATGATTGAATAGAAACTGGAGCAATGAAACAGGACAGATACTTCAAAAATAAAGTATCTCAGTGTAAATGAGAATTTAATATATTATAAAGGTTATATTTTCATTAGATAAAAATGAATTCTTTTAAAATTGGAAAAAACATCCATCCAGAAGAAAACGAATATGAATTATTTCTTATAGCAAACATAAAAATAAACATCTATTGCAGGTTTGATGTAATGGAAAGTGTATCTTCAGATATTTGCTGGTAGGAAGAATTAGAACTTTGCGGAAGCAATCTGGCATCATTTCTTATAATTAAAACACATACACTTAGGCCTACTTATCAATAACATTACTGAATGTTCCATAAAAATAAATGTATTTCTTTGTAAAAACAAATGTAAAAATATATTAATTTCAGCGTTGCTAGTAGTGGTAAAAGAAAAACCAGAAACAAAAGGAATTCCTACCAATAGAAAAATGGCTTTAAAAACTTTTATGCACTGAAAATAATAAATGAGAGCTCTACCAGATGACTTGGAAGATTTTCAAATGAGGTATTGTTGAGTGAGAAAAGCAGGATGCAAAAAAGCATGTACTATATGACCCTGCTTTCATAAAAATAAATAAAACAAACTTTCTGTATATATGCATATATATATATATATATTGTGTGTATGCATGTATGTTATACATTACATGAGAATATATAAAAATACAGAAAAATGCATTCAATGTTGTTTTAAAGGCTACTTGGGGGACAGAGAGGATAATGTAAAAGGGAGGATGAAGAGGGTGAAGCAAACAAAAATAGTAAAAGAAAAACTTAAGGCAAAAAGGGTACTTCAACATTTTAATGGCATGCACTGACAAAATTATGTATATGTGGGTACATATAAGTAAAATGTGTATTGGATTAAAAATACTTTGGAGGAAAAGTTGAACACACCAAGAGAAGAAACTCTGCCTTTTTAGTGATCAAAGAAATCCAAGCTGAAAGAATAACATTTTTTTCTTAGAAGATTCGAAAACACTTCAAAAGTTGACAACATCCACTATTGCATAAATGTGAAGAATTAAACAATCTGGATGCTTTATGAGTGTAAGGTGTTAGAACCTTTCTGGAGGATACTTTGGCAACATTTATGAAAATCTTTTAAATAGCCATTATTCAGAAATGTATGTAAAAAATAAGCAATGTCAGTAATGTCAATAAATTGTAAGCAAGTTAAATAAATGAAACAACATATATCAAGTGCTTATCACAAGCTTGAAATATTATCAGCATTCAATAAATATCCTCAAACCAAGGGATTGGTTAATCAAATAGCAATGCAGCTAAATTGGAGGAAAAAAATGAAGTACTTAATATCTGGAAACAGCATCCTGGAATGGACATGTTTTTAAAATGATAATGCAGATCTATAGTCATTACTTAGAAAAACACTAACAAAATACAAGATATTACTAAAGGGAAAAAGGAAGTTATAAAGCAGTATCCATCTTTGAAAACGTATTTGCAATTATATTTGTGTAGAAAAAAGTCTGGGAAGAAGCACACCAAAATGTTAACAGTGGTTATCTCTGAAAGGTGGTTTTGCTTTGTTTTGCTTTGTTTTAAGGTTCATTTTTTTAAAAATCCATCTGTTTTCTAATTTTACCAAATTAGAAATTGTTAAACTTTACAAGCATAGCAGGGTGGACAAGTATTTGGAATACAGAGTCAGAATCCCAGCTCCTTAGTTTAATGTGACATTAAGCATTTTACTTTTTAAAATCTGTTTACTCATTTGTTGATTAGTTATACTGAACCAAAATGACCCAACTCCTGGTCATTCCAAATCAATAGGCATTTACTGTACGTGAATCTGCAGGCAGAGTGGGGAGGAGTGTATATGCTAACATTAGCTCATACTAGCAAAATTTTTATGTTGCTCAAGTAGGTATTCAAGAGACTGGAACAGACACAGGAACTTGTGTGGTTATTTTCAAACATCTTATGGCCTGAAAGAACAGGTGTTGGAGGAAACTGTGTCTACATATTTGCTAGGAAAGCATTCTCAGGTTTCTTTTCTAATCATGGAAAAGATGATACATTAATGGGACTATTACCCCTACTTTCTGAAAACATCCAAGCAACCAGCTGTGTAAAACCCATATTCAAGAGCAATGAAGTCATGGGTAAGAGTCCCAAGCATTCTAGCAATGAAGCTAAAAGAATTACATAACTTACAAGTCCCAACAAGTTTCCCCAGGTCCGCCATGTACCTAATAAAACTTTTCCAAGGACTATTAAAAGACAATTCCAAATTCATCTATCATGACCTTTGGATCAACTCCAACAAAATACAGAATGTCCCTGATGGGATACAATTGCTGTATGCTCAAAATTACTTTGGAAGATTGGTGGAAATTTTTGATTCACAGATGGAAAAGGAAAAGGAGGAGAGGACATTCAGTTCTGGAACCAAAAGACTACAGTGTCAATGAAGAGAAAGAAGAAGGATCCATGTTCCTCGGGGAGGGCAAAGGAGTTAGGGCAGTGAGACATCGCAGGAGGCATCCTCGTCAGCCACCAACCCAGGACCATCCTTGGAATTGATGATCCTCTGATTTTCTCTAATATTGAAAGCAAATAATTCTTTGGGATTGAACAAGTAGGTTGAGCACTCAGGAGAGTTCAGTGTAGAGTCAAATAAAAATGATGAAGGCCAATCCTATTTAAAGACGACCTATCCACCAGTTCAGTTTTCCCAAGCTTTGAAAATAGGCTGTAGACGGATGGGTTCCCACTACTGCAGCCCAGGGCATCTCTCTCTTCCAGGAAGAAGTGGCAATGTCTGCTCTTTATTCTTCTTTTTTCTTTTTTGCCAACAAATGGCTGCTCTTGAATAGACACTGGAGGAAAAAGTTGGCCTTTGCTGCGACTCTCAGTGAACTCTCAGTTGCCACTTAAATTACTGAAAAACTAGAATTTCTGCTTGCAGACCTGAGAATCCAACAGCAAGACCTCTATGGGAGAAACTCCATCCCCCATGGGAGGTTCAGGGAGTAGCTCCCAAGGTTCCTGTTTCTTTGTGCTATCTCAAAGCAGTCACTTGGGATTCCAGTTTACAGCACCCCAAATTGTAAGAGCTGGACTATATATGACATTGCTAGACTTTCAGTGGGAAGGGAAGGTCTCCGCTGCATTGTACCTTTTTCTTCAAAGTGTCAGCCGGTGATTATCAACCCTTGCATGCGAATAGTGGTGTCAACACTCTGGCTCTTAGAGTTCTCCCTGCCTCTATTCTTGAATTTCACAAGTGAAGTTCATCTGTCTGCTTTCAGTTGTCTCTTGGCTTCCCTGCCTCCAGTTTTACCCTGGTACTATTCATGGATCTGAAAAACTACCTGACATCTCTGGAGGTTCCACATGATATCCATCAGAACCCAGTGCAGATGGAGGGGACAGTTCCTGAGAGAATGTGATCATGGGATGAAAGGGAACTAGGAGCCAACCTCTGCTGAAAACCCTTCTCCACATGGGTCTGCCAGGCTCTACACACTCGCTTGTAGAGGCTACTGCCCTTGGAAATGAGAAGGCACATATTGGGATCCAGGGAGATTTAGAACAACTATTTCCTAAGAGTAAGGAGGCTGTGCCCTATACCCTGAAACTGAGCCAGTTCCTGCTGGAGAGGTTAAGGAAGTGGCCCGGATACTCACCAAGGAGTTCCAGACAACTTTTACAGGATCATAACAACATGTTTGCATAAAAATTTACAGTCTTCAAAACATCTTGTTATGCATTAATACATTGAACCATAGATCATGAGGTGAAAATGGTCAGACTTCCCTTTTTCTCTTTTTATAGAACTTAACTTGGTTCAATAACAGCCTTCTCCCAGTGTTACACAATGACAGCCGAGTACACAAACTAAACCAGATTATAATCTCATACTTGGTAGCTTGCAAGGTGCTTTCACATAACATTATCTCATTTTAATCATCTCAACATCCCACTAACATAAGCGCTGCCATCCTCAGAAAAGGGCTCAGAATGTATAAGAGTCTTGCTGGAAGCTAGAAGGTAGTGGAGTTGGCTTCAATTCCAAGTCACCTAAACCAACATCCAATTACCCTTGGATGACATTGATCAGCCTCCGGCAGCACCCCCACATTCCCGGCTATGTCAGGATGCAGTTCGTTTCTGGGCACATTACACCCTTGGAATTCAAAATGAGGTCCCAGGTTATCAACTGGGAGCTTGTTAGAAATGCAGGTTGTCAGCCGGGCTTGGTGGCTCAACCTGTAATCCCGCGCCTTTGGGAGGCTGAGGTGAGTGGATTGCCTGAGCCCACGGGTTCGAGACCCGCCTGGGCAGGCAAGACCTCATCTCTACAATAAATCAAAAAAATTAGCCGGGCGTGGTAGCGCTCGCCTGTAGTTCCAGCTACTTGGAAGGCTGAGGCAGAAGGATCGCTGGAGCCCAGCGGGTCGAGGCTGCGGTGGCCGGGAGCGGCCACTGCACTCCAGTCTGGGTGACAGAGTGAGACTCCAACTCAAAAAAAAAAAAAAAAAGAAAGAAAGAAATGCAGGTTGTCAGATCCTATCTCAGATCCAGAAAATCAGAATCTGCTTAACAAGACCCTACTGATTTGTGTGCACCTTAAACTTTGACAAAACTGCTGAAATCATTTAATACCCACAATAGACTTGCTCTTCTCAGAGACCTTATCATTTCTTACCTCCAATCAAGGAGGATAAAGGTTCTCTGGACTTCATGTACAAATTCAGCATGATTAAAACAAGTCACCTCATGTGATCTTTCAACAATCAAAAACAGATTTTCCCCATTAGACAATCCAAGGTTATTTTCAATTTCTAGTCATTTTTAAAGCTTTCTTCCCTTGTCTTTTATCTCTGGGACACCAGTAAACTTTCATAGTGGTTTTCAGGATAGGGATGGCGATGTCACTAGCAAAACCCTCACTAGCTAGAGAGAAACCCACGTAATAGAGACATTTGTTTGTGGCTGAATGAAACTCCAGAAAGCTCCACCTCTCAGTTGCTCTGCTATTATCTGTAGTAAGATCTACCTTTCAGAGTTTGGTGAAAACTCAAGATAATGTAATAGGGTACCATACAGTGCCTGATTCTCTGCAGACAATAAATGTTCTATAACTGACTGAATGAGCAAATGAATAAACAAATAAGCAGAAGTTATACAGAGGAAGGACTTGAGTGGGAAGAGGCCAGAGGTTAAAAAGAGGGGGGGAGGAGGATAATTACTAGAGTGTGTATTAAACATTCTTTCCTATAATTAAAAAAGAGGGGAAATGGTGAAGGAAGTTTTGATACCAGGTTTAATAAACCAACAGGCACTTGTGCAATGAATAGTCCATGGATGCTGGGAGAAGGAAATATCCAGTTTGGTCAAAAGCACCATGGACATTAGCAAGTAGTTTCCAAACTAGAGTATTCATGTTACTAAGTGATGAGCAGCAGCACTGTTTTTGAGTTTTGTATTATTTTGCTATTCTTTAATTGATCACCCTAGAGATAGCAAAATTTACATTTTTAACAAGCTCTGCCCTGATCCTACTATGTATGAGTGTTTAAGACCTATTTCCACATTTGAAGGATAAGTTCCAAAATAAGGGAGCCAGCAAACATGGGGAAGTGGGGCTTGATCCAAGGAAGTTCAGAAAGAACCAGATGAGGAGTTACCTGAGCAATGGAAACTTCCAGGACTAGAGTATGGGGGTGGGCCCCCAGTCACAGTAATCTCCTTTGTATTTTTACTTCGTGCCTAAATTCTAAGGAAGTATCTTCTTCCAGAATGCATTCAAAATTCACAAGGCAAAATTGCCTGTTCTGAAGCCATGTCACCTTCCACCCGCCATGCCATAGATGGGCATCTCTTGCTTTTTATCAGTTAGTTCTAAGGTGCAGTGTTATCTTGACCATAAAGAGGTTGAAGGTAGGAGAGATTTTCTCTAACATAACCATCCTTCAGCATGTGTATGTACATGGTCTTTGAACTTAATTCTCAATGCTTCTAACAGACAAAAAATATATAGCTTTATTTTTTTAATTTTAAAGATGTAGGGTACAATTCAGGATTAGATCTACAAGTGGTCATCATACAAGTAAAATTTGGACCTCCCTTTGGTTTGAGATCAGGTTCCCTTATTGATGTTGTGTCCTCTCTCCCCAACCGACCCGGGCAGTATCCCACTACTGCCAATCCCTTTCTTATAGTATTATGGTAAATGTTCAGGTTCTGCTTATGAGTGAGAACATGTGGTACTCTGTTCTTTGTTTCTGTGATAGATCACTGAGTATGATAGACTCTAAATCCACTCAAGTTGCTGCAATATCCATATATTTGTCTTTCTTTATGACTGCATAGTATTTCATTGTGTGTATGTACCACATTTTTTTTATCCAGTCCAGTTTTGATGGGCAGCATGGTTGGTTCCATGTTTTTGCTATTATGAATAGTGCTGCAATAAACATGCATGTGCTGGTATCTCAAAAAATATATAGCTTTAAAACAACCACATTGAAACCAGTTTCTAGAGCATTGCAACTTTTCTTCAGACCTACCACCAAAGCTCTAGGACCAAACTTGGTGCCAACTGATTAGCACCAAGATGTCCCAAAGTCCATAGCTGGAAACAGTCAGGAGGAACTGGGCACCCACCAGGCCCCAGAACAATGGAGGGGACTCAGGCTACACATTCTCTACTGATGAGCATCAGAACCAAATGAATGCACCAGTCAATTCCCTTTACACCTATAATATTCTTAAGTATTTTAAGCAAAATTAATTGCATTCTTGTTTCAAATTTATTTTTAAAATCTTTTAGGAAGTGCCATAGTCTAATGGTGGAAAACAAAAACAGAACACTTTTGATAGGTACAATATTTCCCCCAAGAAATTCTTGTATTATTCTATCCTTTTACAAACTCTAGAAACAAGGCTAATGTATATCTGTTTGTCTGGCACTAAACTTTACAATGGAATTTACTTGTTTGCCATCAAATACCTGTTGTTTTTGTTTGGCGGAGGGCTACGTTTAGTTTTCTCTGCAACAACTTGACTAATGAGGATAGAGGTGGGTTCGGAATCTCAAGGAATCATGGGAAGATGCCTGAGACCTACAGGATGAGCCTAAAATAGTTGACTTTAACCAGACATTCAAAAGCCTAGGACAGCCCACAAATGTGGCTACCTCATTTGGAATGTGGCTCTTCATAGATGCGCTTTCTGCTCTTCATAAATTCTTAACATAGCACCATCCAAATTGCATTTTCTAAAACACTGTTTCCCTGGGCATAAGGATGGGAACAACAGACTTTGGAGATACCTAACAGAAGAGAGGATTAGAGAGAGGGAGATGAGGATTTAAAACTATTGGGTACCACTATGCTCACTATTTGGGTGGCAAATTTAATAGAAACTCAAGCCTCATCATCATGCAATATACCTATGTAACAAACCTGCACATGTACCCTTTAAATCTAAAATAAAAATTAGGCCAGGTGCAGTGGCTCAAGTCTGTAATTTCAGCACTTTGTTAGGCCAAGGTGAGAGGACTGCCTGAGCCCAGGGGTTTGAGACCAGCCTAAGCAACTTGGCGAGACCTCATCTTTATAATAAATAAAAAAATTAGCTAGGCGTGGTAACATATGTCTATAATCCCAGCTAGTTGGAAGGCTGAGGCAGAAAAATCGCCTGAGACCAGCGAGTCAAGGCTGCAGTGGCTGTGAGCATGCCACTGCACTCCAGTTTGGGCGACAGAGTGAGACTCCAACTCAAAAATGAAATAAAAATAAAATAAAATAAGAATGAATAAAACACTGCTATCCAGAATGTGTTCTGGGAAATACCAGATCCATAAGACGATTGGTACAGGGCAAGTGGGGAGGGTGTAGGGAGAAGCAGTCTGTGAGCAAATCAGTTTGCAAAACTGTGTTTTCTGATAATAAAAATAAAAACAATATTTATAACAGGTAGTGGAGAGCAGCATCATTATTCACAACTAAAATAAGAACAGCAGTAGAGATCACTTTGCTCAGTCTAATTGCACAACCTGAGAGGAAAGATCGAGCTGGTATCAACACTCAACAAGCAGGAATTGCTGAGTAGTCTTTTCCACAGAACACTCTTTCCATCCTTAGCTGCAAAAGGCATACTCTTCCCCATACGGAGAGTTAAGGACTCTCTGACAAATGCTCTTGCACCTAACTCCCTCATTCATAGCATTCAATATTTTACAATGATTTTCTTCCTTTTATGTTTATAGCAGTTTTATTCTGTGGTTAGAAGAAACCAAGTTGTCTTTCAGTAGGTAAATAAACAATGATACATTCATGAAATGGAATATTATTCAACACTAAGAAAAAATGAGCTATCCAGCCATAAAAAAATATATAAAGGAACCTGAGTGCATATTATTAAAAGAAAGAAGCCAATCTGAAAAGGCTACATACTGTATGATTTGAACTGTGTGGCATTCTTGAAAAGGCAAAACTGTGGAGAAAGTAAAAGAATCAGTGGTCACTGGGGGATAGTGGGGAGAAGAAACAATGGTTTTTTTCTATTTTCACTCACTATCTTTCCAACTTAGAAGGTAGACTTCAAGAAAGGAAAGTGTAGCACTCATGTTCCCAGCTCATTATGCAATGTGCTTGACATACAGTCATCTATAGTTGTTAATTAACTGAATGGGTCAAGTTTCCTAATTAGAGCCTGGTTTCCAAGATCTAGAGATTACTAGAGCCATCAAAGAGACAGATTTTCAAGAGTAACTGGAAAACACTTTATGCAAATCCACAGAATTTTATGTAAACTTACCAGCTCTTCTCTGCAAGTCTACCAAATGTGTGTTCATCAGATAGGCTTCCTCTTACTGTGTCTGATGGAATCATACAAAGTTAGGCTACAATATGGGGTCACAGGGCTTTGAGCACATAACCCAGCAGTCGTGGTGCTGACTTCCAATTCTGCCAGTCAAGCCTGAATCTTTTCATATTTTAAAAACATCAGGCTGATTAAGATTCAACCAGATGGGGCATGAGGGCCACTACCTGAGCTTTGCCCTTAGTCCTGGGAGCCAGTCCAAGAAAACCTGGGCTCAACAGGAAAAAGCAGTACCCAGCTCTCAGCCTGTGAGAGCAGGCGCTCGTGGAGCCCTAAGGGAGGACAGTGTTCCTCACAGAATGTTCCTCACACAATGCCATATCCACACATGCTCGAACTGATTTCTCAGCTTCAAAAGTGGAAATTCCACTTGCCACTCAGAGTTCTCTTAATTTTGAACAATTCTCTTGAGAGAAAGGAAGTCAATCCAAAGTCCAAAGTGTTGACCAAATGATGAGGGTAAGAAGAATAATTATAACAGCCAACACTGACATAGTGTTTACAAAGAATCCAGGTTTTGCTAAGCATTATACATGGGTGATTATTACATCTAATCCCCTCAACATCCTAGGATGCAGATTCTGCTGTTGCCATTTTACAGATGAGGAAAGAAAGGTATGATACCTATTAAATCAAACAATGGCAACCCAAGACAACAGTCTTAAAACACAGCAGGCTCCTTTTGCCTTCCCATGGATCCAAAACACAGCGTGCAGTGACTGGAAAGATGGACAGGCCGGTACCCCGGCAATATTTCTTCCTCCCCTGGCCAAACAGTGGCCACCTGACAAGACTTTATTGTATTGATTCAGCCCATCTCAGATTCATATGCCATAGTTCCAGATAGTCTTCTAGAACTGTAGTAGTCATTCCAGACACTTTAATCCATTACTTAATGCATTACTCAGATCCTGGTACCAGGGAGAGAATGGCAAGAAGTCAAGGTTGGTTAAACACGGATGAAAACAATAATAATCTTGAAAACACTGCACCTGCAAAGAAAAAGTCATTGCTTGGAAACATCTCAATGTCTAACTGTATCATCATTTTTCCTTTAAAATGCTTGCCAGGGATCTTATTTTTAAGCACATAGCATCTTTGTGTTAGTGATCACATTTTAAATAATCATCCTCTAATTAGAGTAACCCCCCAATCAAAAAATGAGTCACTGACCTTTTCCAGAGTGTTTTATTTCAGTAAGCCAGAATAAACACATGAAATTGTTACTATGGAGACCAAAGGTACTGAAGGGACCCAGCTTCTCATTAAAAAATTGACACACCAGCAGGAAAAAAATGATGGATGTTGTAGTTATTTTAGAGAAAATCATGTCCCAAATGTTGAGGTTAAATCAGCCACCCCTTTTCCTCCAGGAAAAAAAAGTTTCCAATGCAAATGGTTTGAATTAATGCCATGGATATTTATAACAACAGTCTGGTTAGGGAATTTATTCGCTATTCATCAAGCCAATGTCCCCAAGGATTAAAGAAGCCCAAAGAAAATATTTTTTAAAAATAAATGAAATGTCTTTTGGGGTGGGAAGCAGCTATATTCATATTCAGCACCACGACTGTTGGGTTGTGTCCTCAAAGCCCAAGGCCACTGGAACTGGACAATTCCACTGTGCCTTTGGAAGAGATTAACAAAACACATGTGTCCCAGCTGAGGAGAGCCAATAGGAGAGCCAGGATTTTCTTAAATTGACACCCCAAGTAGTAAATAAGAAAAAAGAAACCAAGAACGGCCCAATATGCAGATCTAAAATTGGAAAGGCGTTGGCTGCTTCTTTTTAAAATAACTCCTTTGGTTTGGTTCTGGAGGGGAAGAGGTTTAACTTTTTGAACACATCTTTGGAAAACGCCATCCTCACTTCTTCAAAATAGTGCTGAATGGACGCATATTGTTTTGGTGACGTGACACCCACTGAAGCCCCACCACTCAGTCTGTTCGCTGTCCAAAGCGACTCTGTGAAAGATGACTGGGTGTGCGGTGGTGTAGACAGCTAGACAGAAGGGCCAAAATGTTGTTCAGGGCCCAGGAAGGTGCTGTGAAAGTGAGGACAGCGTCAGACTCACCTGCATGCCTGATCTCCATCCTGGAGTCCCTGGTGACTCGGGATCATACTGATCCTGTCTTTATGTTAATACCATGTTTAGATGTGGAATTTTTCACATTATTTTGATTTATTTTCTTTTTTTATTTTAGATATTTACCTATTCTAAATGTTGCATTAAAATATTATTTATTTTTATTCTTACATTTTTGGTGTCCCCCGAAATTTTGTGCCTATGGCAAGTGCCTCACTGGTCTCATCCTACTGCCTTACCCCAATTCTGAGGGTCTATCAGGATCACTCACAGAAGAGTCCTGCTTTCTAGGACAGGCAGTAGGAGAATGCTATAAGAAGAGCCACTGTCAGAAAGACAGTTGCTCAGATTTCCCCTCAGGGAAACAGCTTTTGCATAGAAGATTTTCTCTCGCTCTTCTCTCTTCTCTCTCTCTCTCTTTCTCCCGACAACTCAGTCCAAGCAGAGCCTGCAAGACTCCACTCTTAAGCCCCAAACTGAAAGGCAAGACCGGAGTTTAACTTTGGACCCCTGGGTTCAGATCCTTGTCTGCTGTTTATCAGCCAGGCCTCCAAACTTCAGTTTTCTCCTGCATTCACAATGTATAATAAGCAACCTACCTCCCTGGCTTGCTGTGAAGATTCAGTGGGGGTGCCGGGTTCGGTGGCTCAGCCTGTAATCCTGCGCCTTTGGGAGGCTGAGGTGAGTGGATTGCCTGAGCCCGCGGGTTCGAGACCCGCCTGGACAGGTGAGACCTCATCTCTACAATAAATCTAAAAATCAACCAGGGATGGTAGCGCATGCCTGTAATTCCAGCTACTCAGAAAGCTGAGGCAGAAGGATCGCCGGAGCCCAGCAGGTCGAGGCTGCGGTGGTCGGCAGCGGCCACTGCACTCCAGTCTGGGCGACCGAGTGAGACGCCAACTCAAAAAAAAAATTTAAAAAAAAAAAAAAAGATTCAGTGGGGGTAATTGTGTCAATGACTGAGAAGCATAAACATTTGATCTATGTCAGCTATTATTATTATTCTACAAATCTCGGTTCCTCTCCTGGTGACTTTACCTCTCCAGAATCTCAATTTCCTCTTCTGTAAAATGAGCAAATAAGAATACTATCTCTTAAGGTTGATATAAATATTAAATGTTCCTGTTCATTAAGTGCCTAAAACAATGTCTGTACATAGTGTTAATGATTACTATTACAACTACAACAATTACTGCTATTGTTCATACTAGCTCATTCTTCCTTCTTCTCCTCCTCTTCCTCCTGCTATTATAGTTACTACTATGACTACAACTACCACTGCCGCTGCTATGATCGTTCTGGCAATTGAGTGTTTGCATTGAGATCCAGAAATAGCAACTCCATTTCTGTGTGAGGGATTCTTAGCCTGTGTTTAAACATTCAAATTAATTTACTATATGCTATGCTTTTTAAAATGTTTTAGGCTTATTCAACCATTTTTATTTTCTACGTATAATGCCAAATAACCTGTTGAATTGATTCACTTTTTTTTTTTTAAGCTAAGTTGTTTGGGTATGCTGTAGACAGACCCCGAGACAACAGAAGAGTTAGTGTACTTCAATTGTTTATAAAGGAGCGGCATAAAAATAATCTTTAAAGCTAAGGGAATGTTAATATTTAGATCCATCTAAGGGAAAATAATAACAGTTTGTGATTTCCTCCCTCCTCACTCCTAGGGCAAACATTTTTAAGGGAGGATTTGATTTTGTAACATAAATTGTTTTCCATATAACCCCAAAGACATGAGTGATTAATAGTGAGCTATAGAAAGAGATGCCCATAATTAGCAGCTTGGGTACAGTTAGATATAAACATATATTTTGTTTATGAAACATGTATCTTGAAAAAAAAATCCCATCTTGCTAGATGTCACAAAAGGGTCAAGATGCTGAGGGGAAAAAAAGTCATTAGGACAAAGATTTTTAAATAAAATAAAAATTAGATATGAAGAATAAATGCATACCACACTAAGCCTGAGACAAAATTTTTTCCAGATTTTTCATCATCATCATTGCTAATTATTACTTGCATCAATGTTGGTATAAAATTGTGATTCTGGTTTTAATTTTTACCACAAGGACCTTAACCAAACACATAGTACCTTGGCTGCAGATAAATAAATGCTTTTCACACAATGGATCATTAGTGTTTCAAGACTGCATAATGTATGTGGTCTATTATCACTAATAATATAATTAATGACATTTGATGCTTATTGAGCACTTATTGAAGCACCAGACACTAGCCTAAACTCTTGAGCTGCATTGACTCCCTTAATCCTTCAAAGAATCCCTGTAGAAATTTTCATCCCCATTGTACTGATAAAGACACTGAGACTTAGGGAAATCAAACAACTTAACCAATGTCACGTTTATCAACAGAGTTGGCATTTAAACCCAGGTATGTTGAACATCAGCGCCCGTTCTCTAAACAGTGCTAAACAATGAACCACCCAAGTAAACAAGGTAATGTCATCTGCTCACCATGAACACTCAGTACGCCAAGGTCAGCTCTCCCAGTTCTGCCCTATGCATTCATAGGGTCATTCAATATATGTTGGGAAGATGTTCACTTAGGTCAAACAGCAGCAACACTATGTTCCACTATTTTATTACATTTTTAAGCAGGATAGCAGGACTTTAGGCCATTCGGTATGGGCACTACCCAAATCCACAGTGCCACTCTCAGGTACCCCCTGCAGTTGTGCCACATGGCATTCCTATTCTCCACACCCTGAATGTGGTTTTTGACTCACCAACAACATGGCAGCCAGTAATTGGACCAGGAGTACACACCTGACGTCAGGGAGCCAATCAGATTTTGCTCTGTGGTCACTGACCCGAAAGACACAAAGAAGCCTTCTCTATCAGTGGGGCCATAGCTAGAATTCAACAGGCTCAAGGCCTGGGGCCATCACAGCCTCTACCCGGCTGGAGTAGCAGAAGGTGCTAGGAAGGAAGAGTGAGGGGGAAAGCACACAGGAAGAGATGAAAGAGCTCATGTATCCCCTTAGAGACAGTGAAGAAAGCTTCATATTCAACTCTCCAGGAATCCCCTCAGATCAGCTATACCTTTCTGTGGGTTTCTGAGAGATTTTTGTGTGTCTTTTCAACAAACCCCTCTATGTACTTGCCTGAGGTTAAGGACATTCTTATCTTTACAGGACAGGGAAGTACCCATTCTTGACCAGACCTCATCAAATGGAATTTTTATTTTACAAACAGCAGGCTTGAATTTCAGTCCCCCGATTCATATGTGCAAAGAATGTGACCTTATTTTTCTATACTACAGTCAAACTTCTATTTTGAGAGCTCATGACAACAAGGTAGCAGAATTTTAATTTCAGTTATTTCAGGATTCTAGGGGTTCAGTAGCACCAAGCAGGCAAGGAAGGGATGGTGGACACTGAATCCCCAGTCATCGTTGTTAGACATCCACTGAGATGCCCTCCTTGTCCTGGCTACCATCCAGCTAGTTCACTGCTGCCCAGCCCACATCTCGATTTTGCCTCTGCTCATTTTCCCTGTGCTCCTTTCTCGTGCCTGGTAATTGACTCACTGTTCCACACCATGTTGGACTGTGAGAGACTGTGGAGTCATTAAAAACCCACCCACTTGGCTCAGACAACCATTCTTCCCATGGTTCTTCCCATGGGCCACAGGAAACTAATACTACTGAAGACCCTTCATTCCAGCCATTTCTCCTTGGGGCACTACCCAGAAATCAAGGCTGAAGTCCTGTGTGCACATAGCTCCCACAATTCTATTGGGACTTCCGGAATCATACTTCCCCAGAGCTTAATCTGAGCAAGGACTGGATACCCGCCCTTTTTCTCAGGGGCTATCCACACAGATGCTGCCAAATGCGTCTCCACAACTCCCTGATGTTTCTTGACCTCCTCTAAGGAATCTTTGCCTCCTCTGGGCAGGTAGCTGGCCTTCAGACCTCAGGTATCCTAGCTCATCTATTGTTCACACCCCAAGATTCTTCTCTTACCTGAAGGGCTTAGGCTTTTGGAACTCAAAAGGCAAGATTTGGCTTCTTTTTCTATATTTTCTCTGTGACTTACCTTCCCTAAGACTGTGAACCCAGACTAGGCTCATTTACTGACTGGAAGAACCAAGAGACCCAAGGAAATACTAGAAAAACTCTCAGTTAATATTTCAAGATATTGTCCTAACACACTACTTTGGGACCCTTCAGGCTCACAAAGTTTGATTGTGGCCATAAGCTCTGATTTCACTCTCCATTCTGGTCTAGGTGATCCTGGCCAATCTAAAGTGAGATCCCGCCATCTTTCACAAGCTCAGTTGTTGACTCCATGATTCTGTCATTAAAAATGTGATAATGGTGTTAGTATATGGAACCATTTACCTAGTTTTCTTTTTAGATTTGCCTTTATAGTAAGTCTCACATTGTGAAATATAGGAGCAAAGTAAATTGGAAATGGAGATTTGCCCTCTTTTCCTCTTTTGCATCTATGAAAATTGTGACAAATATAAGAAAACATTTCCTTCATTTGCTGAAATTACTGTCAATCCACACCAAAAGGCTCATAACATATCATCCCTAACTCACTTCTCCGTCTTTTAAAATACACTAAATAATATCTTTTCTTATATATTTTACTATCTCATAAGAGTAAAACAAAGATTTTAGTGTGAAAAAAGACGTTATTGGTGACAGAAAATATATATGAATTGAAATTGCACTTTAACAAAGAAATGTTAGCTACTGCTTAATCGGAGTCAATATCAAAAGTGAACACTGTGTCTAAACCTGATTTAGACATTTGCTTTTTCTTATTTTCTAGTCCCAACAATCTTACCTTTTCCAAGATTCCCACAGAGGCTCATACCTACATCAGGATCTTTTAAACAAACAACTGCGATTCTTCCCTTGATTTGTTCAACATAGATCTATTAAGAACCTCCTGGGTTGGGTGCAGAAATGCCAAGATGACTAAAGAAAGTAACTTGCATTGTAGGCCAATGAAGGAGACAGAGATTTCAGTACAAAGCTAAGTTCTAAAACAAAGCATTTACCAGCATTAAATCCAACTGTCTGTATTCTGTCCCAGTGCCAGTTCCACCACGCATCCCGTCTCCACAGTGATGCCAGTTTCTTTCCTCCAATTCGGTCCAGATACACCCCCTCCTGCTAAAAAAACTCAGTGTTTCCTCAGCACCACAGTGGCATTTCCCAATCTAGAGAAGAGGAATACTTTTTTTCAAGGAATCTGAAAAGGGGGCATGTGGTTAGTTCCCCAAGTAGAAGGTACACTTTAATGTGTTTGAGTTTTTGCTTGTGAGTTTCTCCACTTATCATGCCCCTCACCATTTTTCTTCATTCCACTTCTTTCTCTCCATCTGAACTCTTGTTCCATCTTGTCCATGCTGCAAAACTCACTCAAAACCCATCTTATCCATAATGCCTTCCCTGGTACTTCCAAGTCCTTGTGACTCACCACTTTTCAACATTCCCATCACTCTTTGTATATTGTAGCCCAATCACCTTGTATTACACATTTCTCTGCCTCCTTCAAAAGACTAAAAGTCTCCTGGAGCTTCTCTTTGTATACCCAACATCCAGTGCACCGCCTGCTACATAAATGATTATGTGCAGACTGAAAAGTTCATATCAATTTTTCACACATTTTTTTAAAAACTCCATTATTTCCTTTCCAGCCACCAGAAAAACGCAAGTGTGCTTGAAACAGCATTCTTACTAATAGGCAGGCATCCGTGATTACTATGTAGGGATTCCTAAGCCATCCATTACATCTTAGATTTATTTTCTTCTGCCCCATTATAAAATTGCATGTCATACATTTCTATAATTAGTACTTCTTAAATTATATGAAATGTTGCTAGGTATCTCCCTATAAACAAAAAGGAAAAAAGGGGAAGAAATTATACTTTATGTCTTCACACTGTATGCTACAGTGCCTGGAATAGCAAATATTTTGTTGGAAGCACTTAAAAAGTTATACTCTGGGAGGAAAAAAAATAATCCCATCCTGAATCCCAGTTCTTACCCCAGATCTGAAGAGCCGACCTGCATGCTCGCTGGGCTGGCCAGGCTCTCCCTCTGGATTTCCTTCCTTTTATACGTCCATCTGCCTTCTCATTTTCAGCAGGGACCTGGAGGTCTGCCCACTCTCCTCCTCTACTTGCCCCGTGGCCCCCTCCCCTGTTGCCTCCTCCCCTGGAGACTTGAAGGGAATGTCTTCCCTTTGCCAGCCATTCCCAGTCATTTTCAACTCCGCAGAGGTCGATTTATTTTATTCCCTGATGGAAAAAGAAACATGACATTCTCCTCATTAGTAAAACATCACTTTTTCTGACTACAAAGGGAAAATTCAGCATTGTATAGTCCCCAAATGTTGATTTTTAGTTAAATGGCATATTTCTTCCACATGCTAAACCCTCCTCTGACACACACACGCATACACACACACAGAGAGAGAGAGAGAGAGAAATTCTCCTCACAAGGGTCTAAACACCCCACCCTACATTTTCCCCTTCTTTCCCGCTATACCTTCCTTCACCCTCCAATCCTGCCCTAGCAACCTGGGGTAGCTTGTCCACACTGCAAGTTCATCTCCTCCAAGTCTTTGTGCCTGAGATTTCTGCCCCTGTCCTCAGGCTTCCAAGCACAACTTAGGTGTTCCTCTACCAAGACCTTCTTCTCTGACTACAGGCACACAGTGATCATTCTCTGGCCCACAAGGTATCTTAACACTCCAGGGCCTATGTTAGCCTTTATTCCAGTTGTTTCTGGTCTCATGTTTATTATTTGGTCTTGGCTGTCCAACCTGCCAAGCAGTGAGCTGGAGGCAGGAAGTAGGCTCTGAAGTCAAAAAGCTGTTTGTTCTTAATCCTAAGGTCTGAGCTATGTGAGGTCCAGTTTCATTTTTGTAAAATAAAGAAATTACCAGGCCAATCCCTTGCAAACTTTAAGTTTGCTGTGAGCATTACATCCTGGTATCCTGTGTGAAGTCCCTAGGCTTCATGCCCTTCATGAACTATCTTACTCCTTCCCTGAGGACAGGACTATGTCCTACCCCTGTTCCTGGGTCCACAGAATGCCTAGCACAGTTTCATGGGACAGGATCAGCAGCAATTGGTAAAATGCCCAAAATTAACAAAAAGCTAGAAATAAAATCCCACTTGGCAAGGAAATGAGGCAGATCTTTAACCACTCAAGACCAATGTGCTTCTGGAAGCGAAATGGAAAACGCGATAGCATAAAAAAAGCAGATCAGTCAGACACACAGATCATTTCTATCCTTAGAAGCCTATTTTACTGAACACACATAGGAAAACAAATGTCTAACACCTTTAGTAAAGGTCGCCTTGAGTCTCGCGGGGATATACAGTAAAAAGGTGTTTCTTTCAGTCTTTTTAACTAAACAAGTTCTGACTAGGTTCTATAGTACATCACATCAAAAGGCAAGGATTTAAAATACTACAGTCAGATATAAAGTGCATTTCTTTAGTTTCTGTAGGAGTACAGAAAATGCTGCCCAGTTAAAGTTACAAGTAGCCTCAGTCTTCCCCTTTAACCCTAGGAGTCAGAACAAAAGCAACAGGTCCTAAGTTTGAGTCTTATCAGCTTTGCAATTGGTGTGAGGTGAGTGACTCTTTCCAATTTGCATGATTCCTATAATTTCCTATCACTAAATGGAGAAAAATGCCATTGATCCACATAAGGGGTTTCATTGAAAAGCAAAGCACTTCTCTCTGTTGACTTAAGCACTAACCTCGAATACAGAGAAGTACAATAAATGCTAAACATGGTGCACATGTGGTTCAAAAACCACAATCAATTTATTGCTGCATCTGAAACATTTTCAGCAACTGTCATATAATATATTTTCACACATTTCTAACAAGACATTTTCTTGGAAACAAAATAGACAGGTATATCTGTCAGTTCAATTTCTTGCAAACGAAACAGAAAAATGTTTGGCTCAGATGTCCGTACCGTCTTTGGAGCAGTGTAACCCTCATATGAGAAGGGTATTAGTCAATGATGCCAGAAGCCCAGCAATCACTTCCAAAGAGTGGAATTATTGGCTGCACCAAAAAATGGGAAGATATATGCGTGTGTGTGCACCTTCCCTCTTTTCCATTCCAACAGAGTCATTTATTGCACTTACTTGAAAGAGATGTACCAGGGTCTTGTTAAACCTATCTATCTCCCAGTACTAAAATATTAGACTCCCTATTAAATAGAATCTTTTGATCCCCATGGCTCTTCGAGCAGAACTTTATTAAAAGTTTTATTAAAAATTAAAATGCAATCAAAATCACATCAAAATGCTTAAAAGCTCCGCATTTTCACCCTAACCCCTCATGGGCATTCACAAGGAGAGTCAGAAAGGTATCTGATAGCCAGAGAGCCCCAAGCCCAATAAAGAGGGCTGCCAGAATGTCCCAATATTGGCCCCAGTGAAACCGTTTATTGGCTCACTGTTGGCTGCATAATCTGCCTTTAAGCACTTTCTCCTCTACAGAAACCCCAGGACTCCTGTAAAAGCCGTGTCTCCGCACACAAAACTTGCAAGTGACTCACACTGTTCCCTTCCCCTTCCCTGCCCAGGCCCTGCGGCCTCTAGCACCAGCCATATAGTCTTTGACCTTTCCCAGTAACCCACTGCAAGCATGTTTTGCTTGCAGGGTTAACAAGAAATGCATGGGGGCCAAATTACTCCATCTTTGACAAGGTTCAGAAAGAGAATGGACATGGTCAGCCCTCTTACACACTGCTGAGCCTTTGCCTGTGTGGCTTTCTCTACTGCAAGTACACTGGCTGACTTTGCCCAGTGAATGACTCATCCATCTTCACAACTCAGTTCAACTAGGACTCTTTGGTGATAGCTTTCCCTGATACCGCCCACCTTGCTGAATGAGGTGGTCCATTCCTTGGCATGGAATGGAGTATCCATACACCCTGTTCCAACTCCACTTATTGTAGTAGTATCCAGTAGAGTGCAACACGTGGCATGGTATCTCCTGCACCCGCCTGCAAGCTGCTTGTGGGCAGATCCTGGGTCATGGTCTTCTCCTATCCCCAGCCCCTAGGATACTGGCTTCTATGAGGAAGGAACTCAGCAAATGTTTACTGAATGAAAGAACAGTGGCAACACACCAGGGAATTCCTGACTGTGCCCAGACTGGCAAAGAGCTTTAGATGGTCTCCATCAGCAAGAAGGGGAATCTCAGGAAATGGTCAATTCAGAGTTTTCAGGTCTTTTTTTTTTTTTTTTTTTTTTTTTTTTTTTTTGAGTTGGAGTCTCACTCTGTCGCCCAACCAACAAGACCTGGCCATGAGGAAGTCCAACCTGATCATGTGAAAATGAAGGAGGAAAACATGATTTTACAACCTGGGCCTGAGGTCTTGCTGTTAAAATTAGAGAAATAGGCTGGATGTGGTGCTCACGCTTCTAATTCCAGCACTTTGGGAGGCTGAGGCAGGAGGATTACTTGAGCCCAGGAGTTCGACAACAACCTTGGCAACATAGTGAGGCGTTGACTCTATAAAGAAATTTTAAAAAATTTAACCAGGTGTAATAGCATTCACCTGTAGTCCCAGCTACTCAGGAGGCTGATGTGGAAGGATCACCTGTGCCCAAGAGGTTAAGGCTGCAGTGAGCTGGGATTATGCCATTGCACTCCAGCCTGGGGGAAAGAGTAAAACCAAGACTCAAAACAAAAAAAAAAGGAAAGAAGAATTAGAGAATTTTAAAAGAGAAAGAAGCGCACCCAAGAGAGGAGAATTTTAGGGACCACGGTGAATACTAGACTAAATAGCAAGCTCTCCCCACTCTGAAAAGACAGAAGCTGGACAAAAGGCCAGGATCAAGGTAAGGAAGCCAGGGTAGGGTTAAGGGAAAGGAGGATTTATTAGCCAAATTACAGCACCCTAGACCGGTAAAGCGTTTTTAGAATATAAAAAGAGGTACGTTCTGGAAAAATGCCAAAAGACTGTCCTCATGTTAGCAGATTGTGTAAAAGGAGGAAAAGCCAAGGGACTGCAGCCTCAAAAAAGAAGCAACTCCGTGTCATGCTCATTTGAACTGAACAAAGAGAACTGCCCTGATGAATAAATATGAGGCCAATCCTGTATTTAAGTTTCCCGTCCAGCAGAGCAGTCAGAGGAAAAAAGACTTCAGAATAACTCGGTGAGTTCAGACAGGCGCGTGAGGGGCTGCGGGAACCCACAGCCCACAGTCCACAGCTCCAGAAACACATGGCCTTCCGCCTGCTGGGGCAGTGGCCTCATGGCAGTGCAGGTGTGTTTGAAGGAGAACGCCTTTCAGCAGCTGAAATAACCAAAAACAAGGTGGTAAATGGCTGCCCTGGGCCAGTCGGGGACAGATTGGCAAGGTAGCTTGTTCTTCACACAGCTCTCCAACTGGTGGAGAATTCTACCGCCTCTCCTGAGGTGCCCTGGAAAAGGCGAAGGGGAAAGGTAGAGCCTGTTAAAAGTTTATATGGTTTCTAAGGCATCTTAATTTTTAATAAAAAGTTCTTAGTAATGTTCTGGATAAAAGACTGTGGTACTTAAAAGATCCTTTTTATAATGCCAAACTCTTTGTGCAATGTATGTATATATATTTTAAAAGACCATGGTCTGGCAAATACTGACAGCCCATAATACATACCACATTCTCCTTCCGTTTACTCCACTGCTTGATACTGTGGCCAAGGGCAAATCCATTCAATTCTCGGTCCTCACTTTGTTTCACTTCAAGGTGAGGAGTTTAAAGTGAAGAGTAACAGAATGGTCGTTTCAAACAGCCTTAGCCACGAAATGTGTTCTGTCCGTGCAGCTGATGTTGTTTAACCCTGGATCCTGGCACATTCTGAGTCTCAAGCGAATGAAGAGGCATGTTCCTCAGGCAGGATGCTGGGGGTCGGTGGTCACAACTGAGTACGACAGCCACTCGTAAGTGTAGGCTGGAATTGTTGGTGCTCTCCTCCCCTTCAAGCAACGCTTTACAATTGACAAAGTGCCTTCTTTTGAGGAGTTGGGTGATTCACCAAGATTCCATGCCTTAGTGCCAGAGCCAGAAGTTTCACGGGCTTTCTTCTTGCAGGATCAGGCTCTGAAGATAAGGTGACTGGAATACCTGTGGCCAGGGTTGACGCAGCAACAAAGTGTCATGATGAGCAGCTCCATTCTGCAGTTTCTCAGAAGTGTGACCCTTGAACTAGACCCTAGGAGGAGGAGACCAGGGGAGACTGCAATAGCAAAGGCAATCGTGGAAGATGAATTGAACATAGTGTCCAAAGAACAGCCCGGAAATCTTCCTCAACATAGAAGAAAGGTGGTCCCAGAGCATTGTCAGGAATGAGAAGTGGGAGGCAATGTTGTAAAAGGCCAAACATTTTCTTTTCTTTTCTTTTCTTTTTTAAATTCTGTATACCTATTTTACTTCATATTGGTTTTCACTTCATATTGAATTACATTTGTTTTGTATTTTGTGGTTCTCTTTTTATTTATTTATTTAGGGATGGGCAGTAGTGGGAAACTGCCAGGGTCAGGGGGACCCCTCATTAACAAGGGTACCTGCATAGTGAACATTTGTATACCCAACCCTTAATTGTACCCCACGTCTTTAAAATAAAAAATTTCAAATATATATATTCTTTTAAAAAATGTTTAAAATTTCTTTTAAGAGATGAGTTCTCTATGTTGCTACTCCAAGATAGAGTAGCAGTGGCTATTTATGGGCACAATCTTAGTGTACTACAGCCTCAAATTCCTGACCTCAAGTGATCCTCCCACCTCAGCCTCCCATTTGGACTACAGGTGTGTGCCAGATGTGTGACCTAGCTTGGCCAAACATTTTGGAAAGAAAAAATTACATTTCATGTGAACAAAGCATTAAGGAACTGCTAAAAGTTTAGACTTGGAGAGTAGGATAAAAGTGTCATTCACTTAGAAAATGAGTCAGGTGGTCACATCTTATTACCTTTTGTCTGAGAAGGAAATGTCAGGGATGCTTGGAGAGAAAGAGAGGGTACGCCCAACAACAAACCCACTGCAAAAGCAATGGATTTTTCCAAGCTATGAGTATCCTGTTTATGGAATTCGATTTTCTTTTAGTTTATTGAATTCATATTGTGGTTTTAAAAACTCCCTCCTGAGTTCAAATTTTTACTTTTCTTCAAAGGACTAAGACGTTGACAATATCCTGTGGACACGGAGAAAACGCACTAAACTCAAAAAGGGAAATCAAATGATAAGGAAGTAGGAATGTTCACATTTATTCACACATATGGAACTTGACTCATTTTTTAAGTAAATGACACATTGGTCCTACTCTGTAATTTAGCCTTTTTGTGCCTCAATGTTCTCATCTATAAAAGAAGAAAAAATAATCGTACCTGCCCAAGGGTTGTTGTAAGGATTAAATGAGTCAATGCATATAAAGTACTTGGCACAGGGGCCACATAATGAATAATAGATAAATGTGAGCTATTATTCTCATTCCAATAAGCGTTTGGTTTCTATAAATCATAAAAAGTGATCCTTGCACACATGGGTGCAAGCAGTTTCCAGTGGTTCATTAGGTCTGTGAAATTTGATCATCCTTGCCTTTCTTGGCAGGAATCTTAACTAGAAAAAGTTATTGATCCAGGTAGCAAGATCCCCAGCTCTACATGACTGTTTCCACTCACTGAAAATTTCCAGAAAGCAATCATTTCAGGCTGAAATTGTCCATGCTGGGTCTCAATTCAATGGAAAGGTACTCACATTAGAAGATGAAAATAGAATCTATGCCCTGCTTTGGAGTACTTGTAGTTGAGTTAACAGACTTTTTTTCTATCTCAGAGTGAAATCTTTTAGCTGAACTTAAAAAAAGAATCACTAAACATTGTAAGTTTAAGCTTCCCTGAGCCCTGTATACAAAAAAATGTGGGACCACCTGCTTTTCCAGTGATAAAGACACTTACTTTAAAGGTCATGTTATTTTTAAGATTCTTTTTCAGCCTCCTTCAAGACAAGAGTGGCCCCAAGTTGAACATGTATTTTTCATGTCCCACTTTTTCAACTAAAATGCTCTAGATTTTAATAGTTACTTCCCTGATTTTTTTCTCTCTTGTTATCTTCATAACATATTTTACAGCTTTAAAATGCTGGTAAAATGATTCTGGAAATATTTTTAATATAGATTAAATGTCAGGAGCCCTCTACCCTACCCACCAGACCAATGCAGCTACGAGAACTTATCTTCATGATTCCAAAACATTCATTCAGATCAGTGTTTGGCAGCATCAGGTTTTCAATCACCAGACTGAGCAGGACCTGCAGCTTAATCACCAATGTCCCCAGCTCCTAACCCAGTGTCCACCACAATGGAGAAGTGAATGAATAAATAAATAAATGGGCATTAGATAGACCAAACTAGCAGACAGTTTACTAAATAACTTACTTGCCTGGATATTTTTTAGAAATGTTGAAAGTTTTCCATCATTATCAATGCTTCCATTTCTCTAACATGAGGGTGTCTTCCCTCTGTCCTTATGACCCCCAGCTCCCAACAGCCAAGATATATAAGCAATGGCTACACATGCTCAAACCCATGACCACTCAGGGGTAGAGGCATTTGACTGCATAGCAATCACAGGCCAACTTGCCCAAAGAAAAGTGATTCTGAAATGACACCTCTCTGAATACCTTCCCCTCTGCCATCCCAAAACCAAAGAATCAATTCTGATTCTGGGGACATTGATACTGGAAAATAACACACAAGAGTCATTCTTGCTTGATTCTGTACTGGAGCAGCCACCAGTGCTGTGCAAACTCCCAGGGGTCAAAAATACAGAAATGATGACCCAGAAAGCTTGCCCTGTGCTCACAGCTGCCCTTGGACTATCATGAGTTCTAGTGAGTCTGAAACTCCTAAAAGGCAAAGATCATTTTGCATTTTAGAAGTTTTGCATGTTTTAGGAGCTTTGAATTCTCAGGGGCCTAATGCAGTTGATAGGAAAAGGCTAGGAAGGAGAATATTTTATAAGTATTTGTGGGATGAAGAAAGAAGGAATGAGGGAGGGATAGAAGGAGGGAAGGAAGGAGGGAGGAAGGATGAACCGGAGGAAGAAGGAATAAATGGAGCCTCATTGGAGCTCCCATCTTGCAAAAATATTACTACCAATACAGTTGTTCAGAAAACAAATAGGCAACCAACCCTACCTATCACTTGATAAATTGTTAGTTCTTTCTCCTTTTTTGTACACACTCATCCATTCCTAATTTCATCTTTTTAGTGTTACTTTTACAACAAAGCAGACACACTCTCAGCAATCATCTGATCTAAAGATATGATTTATTGTCCAACACTTGTGACCAACTGTCTTGGTCAGCTCAGGCTGCCATAACAAAATACTATAGACTAGGTGGCTTAAACAGCAGAAATATGTTTTCTCGGCATTACAAAGGCCGAGAAGTCCAAAATCAAGGCACCAACCAATTCAGTTCCTGGTGAGGGCTCACTCCTTGGGTTGCAGACAGCTGGCTTCTCAGTCTGTCCTCCCATGGCCTTTCCTCAGCGAATGCATGCAGAAAAATAAAAGATATCTCTCTCTTCCTGTTCTCATAAGGCCACTAATTCCACCCTGAGGTCCCCACCCTCAAGACCTAATCTAACCCTCATTACCTCCCAAAGGTCTCATCTCCAAATATCATCATGTGGTGTAGGGGTGAGGGCCTTGACATATGTATTTTAGGGGGTACACAAACATTCAGTTCATAACACCAACATTTTAAAATCCCCAACTTCACCTACATGCAGCCTACTCAAGTCGTTAATCCTCACTTGTTCCCTAATCTATATCTATAACAAAATAAAATTTAAAAAATAAATCTGGAGATTCCATTCACAATTACAGCTTCTCCTGAAGAATGAGGCCATTTGTCAGCTCTTTGCAAATGTTATTACCCAGTGCAAGCTGGCACCTGGATATGTCTGAAAAGAGCCGACTCCTTTGGAGAGGGCATGACCCTGCCAGGTCACAAAAGTCACCATGACTTAGTCATGTCCTGCATCTATTTCCTTTACTGTTTTGTGTCTGCATCATTTTGAGTTTTCTGGACAACATGGGCCAGGGGAAAGGACCCGAAACTGATGTAAAAGATAAAGATTTGAATAGCAGTTTGCTGAGTTATCTTGCGTGTCCATGTCTGCATATATGACTTACTTTAAATTTGGTATAGAGTTGGAGATGGGGTCAGGCAGAGAATTCTATAAAATATGGAATCACACTATCTGAAAATCACCAGACGCCTTCACTTAAGCTTTCGAGGTTCATAGGCATGGCAAATTAGATCCCTGGGATACGTGATAATATCGCTGAACCAGAAGACGAGATTCTTTGATTAGGCTTCAGTTCTTGGCGTCTCCCAATGGTTCATCTCATACTAATGATCTGGGAGAAATACTAGAAGCCAAGTTAATTGTACTCACTGCTGACTCTGGATTGGGAAGGAGCCACCTGAAACTCAGTGGTTGGCTAAAGAAAAGAAATAATTGCAGACTGACTAGATTAGAAATTTAATCCCTACAGCATTTTCCCACAAGTAAATGAGATTCAACTTAGAAAACATTGTGGAGAAAAAACTATCACACACACCTATCACTGGGCACCTTAGAAAACTGACTGCTTTTGTGCCCTCAGCTAGGCACACCTCAAAGCTACGTGCCAGAGGAGTAGCCCCCCAAAACAGAGTGCAACCCCCAAACGGGAGACACTTAAAAAGCTAAGCCCTCAAACCCAGTGCACCAGGACTGAACATCCTAGCTTGCCCACCATTCTTCACAACCCAGTGAACACTGAGCACCCAACCTGAGCCAACCACTTGTGCTAGACATGAGGAACAGAGACAAGGACGAGCCCATCTCTGGGCTGAGAGTAGAGTTGGATATGATTCATCCCTTGGAGGAAAACAGCAGGGAACAACATTCCCCACTTTGAAACTTCTGGATGAACTTGGGATTTCCAAGCGGGGGAGCTTCATTTGAGAGTAAGTTTCTTCAGCACCATTTGTGGATGGCCTCCCCTTCACAGTCAGAAGACTTGCAGCCAGGTCCAAGGAAGCTGTGAGGCCTTGGAGGGCAGCTGGCCTGGCCACACACTGTCAAAGAGGGAGATCTGCCACCTGCACCCATTGTCCCTCACTCTTCCCTTCCCTCCTTTTGTTTTTCCCTTTCAGAGGTTCCCAACACGTTGCATACAAGAATCACTGAGGACACTTTTTAAAAATATAAATTCCTCACCCTTCCTCAGTCCTCCTGAAACAGAATCCTTAGGTTGGGCAGAACTTGCTTTTTAAACAATCTTCTCAGAAAATGTTTTTGTCAAGTTTGAGAAGCACTGGGTAGTAGAAAAATCACAGGCATTGCAGTCAGACAAACCAAGACACAAAATTTAGCACTGACACTTAATTAACATAATTAACCCTAGGGGACCTGGGTTAATTGCTTAACTTCTTTGCAACCCAGTTTCGTGTGCTGTGAAATGGAACAGTGCCCAGTGTTGTTATAAACTTAGAGTATGCTAAACACTCATCACTGGGCTATTGTGGTCATCTCATCCCACCTCCACTAATGCCTGCTCCCAGGAAAACATCGTACGCTGATGTATTATAGTCTGGCTCCAATTCAAGTCAAATATCTCCAGGATTGCTGTCCTAAGGGTATATTTCTAGCTGTGGAAAGAAAAGATTTGTTCACTAATTTTAAAAATCCATGAAGTAGATTGTAAGTAGAAAAGATTGAGGGAATTGAGTTGGATTTAGCCATAGGGGCGAGCTGTGGGTACCCTTGTATGAAGAGACAAAGTCAATTATATCCTGACTAGCTGTGACAAGAGAAACAAAACTGGTAAACATTATGGGAAAGGAGGGAGGCAGCCAATCTGTCCCCTTACATTTCTGTTGTAAGCTATCTTTTATTGCATAATGAAGACGCAGTATATAAACAACCATGGATGAGGAACCAGAAGACCTGGGTTCAAATCCACGCCATTGTGACTTTAGACAAGTCAGTTTTGTGTGACCCTCATCTCTTTGTCCATAAAATGAGGTGCTTAGAGTGCTAAAAATCCTGCTACACTAACTTACGGGTTCTATATATTTTTAAAGTACAAAGTAGTCAACTAACAGTCACTTAAATGAGGCAGGCACCAGAGCATTGAAGAAAAGGAAGACCCTACAGGGTGTAAGCTTCCCAGGGAATAAGGACTTAGAATATCTCACTGGAGTCTGATTTCAGACAGTGTTTAACCTGACTGTGCCAAGTTTAGCACTCAAAAGAGTTGGCCTCAGCCCCCAAGTTTCCCATAGAAAAAGGAGTGAGCACAGCATTCACGTGCCACCAGTCCCTGGTTGCTCTACAGTCAGGAGACTGCCAAAAAAATACTTGCTCCCAAACATGGATAGAAATGGGCTCTATTCTAAGCAACAGACAAAAGGTGAAACTAAACAACTGGTTTTCCATGAAAGTTTGGAGAAGGTCATCAGAGGGTACTCATGAGAGCTGGCAGTGGCACTGATACTGGTGTCACCAGTGTCCCAGTAGAGGGCCTATCTCTGTCAAACCATCATGATTTTGGCAGAGTTCATGGCTGGATTACTCTTGGACTGAGGTGCTCCTGCTTGAGTACCACCTGAGGGCGTATTAACAGGATACTTTGGAAAGAAAGGAATTGAGCTGGAAAAACCCAGAGAACATTCTAGTTCCTTAATACTGTACAGGCTCTGGCATGGCCTTCCTCACCTTTGTCTCCTTTCCACTCTCCAATGTATCTGCCTTTCTTTCCAACCTCCTGATACGAAAACCCACTATTGTCCATCCATATTGCCACAACCCTTAAAGAAAGGCATGACTAGCACAGAGCGTGCCTACGTGTACCTACATTCCTGAGAATTAGCAAAGGAAAGCATTTTCCCTTGTCTTCTATACATTCCCCACTAAGTCACTTCAAAGAATCCTTAAGCCCCTGCAGATTGCACTCACTCAACTGAGAGTAATGAATCCCTATTCACTCCCTTTTATCAGTAGTCATAGATTTGAAAATATAGTACCCATGTTACCATAAGCCTGTAATTTATGTATGTTATAAATACTATTTAACAATATGTTGTAGTGAATAATGTTTTACTCTGTAAAAGTCTCTGTTAACTCCCATCCTCTATGGCAAGCTTGATCAATTCCTCAGTTTGGTGTTACTGATAAGAGGAACTGTGAGCTACTCTTTGGTAACTGGCACCAGGAAATGAGAACCATAAATGTTACTATTGACAAAATGCAGCTGTAACTTAAGTTCTATACAATGCTCTATCAATCACGTAGTCAATGTATAGGTCACCAGCAACCCTAAAGTTATAAAAACGAACTGTGGAAACTAAGGGGCGAGCAGACTGGTTCCAGAAATGCCAAGGCCAGGTTCTGTCTCTCTGAATTCTGAATTCAGAAATAAACTTCTTTCTGCCAGTTCCTTGGCTCTTAATGTATTGGCACCGAGAGATAGCAGCTGAGTGTTTACTAGAATTGTAATACTCCTTTCTTTCTCCCCTTTCTTATAGAACAAGATGTCACCTAACCTGACAGTTTTGCACCATCCCACCCTGAATGATCTCACACAACCCTCTCCTGGATGACCACAGAAAGACTGACTCTTCCTTTTGGACCTTCCTATCGGTGTGTCTTTCTCTATAATCCCTTTCAATGTTGGCTTCCAGGAATCCAGCCTGAATTCTCTGACCTATTTTTTGCTCCTTTGCTGTTTGGCCTCAGTCACCTTCATGCCACAGACTTTGAAATCAATATCAGAGTTCCCACGTTCAGTCTTAAGCTTCTGACTTAAGGTCCTGATCTCAATTGTCCCTTTGGTCTCTCGTTTTAGGAATAAAAAAAATGAGCTACAAGAAGGAACCTGCAGTAGGATGCTTCTTGGAAGTCCTTGCCCCTAGGAGGCCAGTCTGAGGACATTTCCAGCCCTCCCATTCCAAGCACTCCCCCTTTTCAATCTCATAGCCACTGAAGCAGTACAGGATGAGGCACAAAAGCATTGGTACCTAGATTTAATCCCATCTTCATACTTAGGCAATTTACCTAACCTCTCCAAGTCTGTTTCATCATCTGTCTTGAGGGGTTTGTAATAACAACCACATTGTTGAATCATTATTAACACAAAATGAAATAATGCCTATAAAGTTCTTAACACAATGGCCAGCATTTAGAAAGAGTTCAATAATGTTAGCTAGTATTATATGGCTGTGGTTATTAAGCAAAAACAGTGGTTCACATTCAAACTTTTGCTATATTAATAGGAAAAAAGAATACATTTAATTTTAATTCCTTCTAAATCCTTTAACCCTTTCCTGCCCTATAACTATGTATCATCCAAATGGTAGGCACCAAGCCCTGAGGCAGTGGAAGAGGTTCATGGAGAGGAACAGGCTTCATTTGTTTTGATTTTCATTGACTAAATATAAGAATTTTCTGTCCACCAGGATGAGCTCATTCATGCCAAGTATCTTCCTGTACACAGTGAAGCTGAAAGACACATCTTTATTAAAACTGCAATGAACAAAAGAGATGGACATCAGGCAGAATCAGGGAAACAAAATGTCAAGTACAGGAAGAATTTATATATATGTAAGAATTTACTTTTGCCAGTTTTGTTCTGCTCACAAATTCCATTTTGCCCTTTAATTAAAATTCTCATTTCCACTCCCAATCAAAATGGGTGGGACAGAGCGAGCTTGAGCTCCCCCAAGAGACAAGGAAGAAGAGACAAATTCTTGACCAATTAAAATAATTCTGCCACTTACATCCCTTTCCCTTGAAAGAAAATTCTGACAGTCTTCCCCCAGCTTCCTCTTACGTGGCTTCCTTGGTACTGCGTGTTTGTTTGCACTCATCACTATTGAGCATATGCTACACTCTCCTCTCTGCTGAAGTTCCAGCTTTTGTTTTTTTCTTTAGCAGGCAACACTTAGCTCACTGGAGCCTGCCAATTAAGAGGGTGCACAGACCCAGATGGATCACAGAAGCAGGCAGATGGCACAAATACAAATCCTCTGCATTGTGTCTTACACCCACACGAACCTTCTCATGTGGCCTCTCTTTCCAGCACCCTTTTCCTTGATTACCTCATCCATACCCAAAGGACTATTGGTGCATTCAGGCACTAGAGACAGCTATCCACACAAGAGAGAGTCTATCAAACAACCTTCTGATACCCAGAACCTAGAAATAACACAAAAGCAAAAGAATTAAAAACAGGAATAGTATCTGTGGCAAGTGCTGTGGGGTGCCATCCAGAGCACTCATCAGGGTCCAAGTATTCATTGCCCCAACTGCCAGGAGTGCTGACTGCCAATGCCTCAGTTGAGTTCCTTTCTAAGTTATGTCCCTGGGCTAAGTGAGCCATCTTTCCCAAAGTGGTACTTCCTTCCCAGAGACAGATAATCATCTAATCCAATACCTGGTCAATGTGGGGGGGGGTTTCCAAGTCTGATCTCTCTGCCTCAATTCAGAGCAACTCTGAAAGGCTACCTCAGACCCAGAATTCCCCATAGGGTTGGCTGGGACCTTTGTTTAGACCGCATCAAAGTAGGATTTTCTTTTTTTTTTTTTTTGCACTTTATTTTATTTTTATTTTGGAGCTGCGAGGTACATGTGAGGACTTACTATATAAGTAAATGGTGTGCAGGTGAGGTTTAGGCTTCTAGGAAACCCTATCTCCCCCTGGTAGTGGACAGGGTACCCAATGGATGACTGTGTACACCCATGCTCCCCTCTTTGCCCCCCCACTAGTAATGCCCAGTGTCAATTGTTCCCACATTTGTGCTCACATACCCAATGCTTAGGGCCTACTTATGAGTGAGAACATGTGGTATTCACTTTTTTGTTTCTGTGATAGTTCACTTAGAATGATGGTCTCCAGTTGCATCCCTGTTGCTGCAAAGAACATGATGTTTTTCTTCTTTATGGCTACACAGTACTCCATCATGTATTTGCATCATGTTTCTTTTCCCAGTCCACTTTTGATGGTTTTCTGGGTTGGTTTCATGTTTTTGCTATTGCTAATAGCGCTACAATGAACATACATGCACAAATGTCTTTTTGGTAGACCAGTTTATGTTTCTCCAGGTATAGTCCCAGAAGTAGAATTGCTAGATTGTATGATAGCTCAATTTTTAGTTCTTTGAGAAAACACCACACTGCTTTCCACAAAGGTTGAACTAGCTTACATTCCCATCAACAGTGCAACAGTACAGAGGAATTCCGTTTTCTTCTCCACAGCCTAACCACCTTTTTTTTTTAATGTACTTTTTTATGATAGCCATACTGACTATGGCTATAGTGTGAGATGGTATCTCATTATAGTTTTGATTTGCATTTCTTTGATTATGAGTTCTGTCCAATCTCTCTCCAATCGCTCCCCACTAAAATCTTCTGTGTGCAAATCCTCATCTCAGAACCTGGTTGCCATTGAACTCAACTTAAACAATAACACAGACAAGCTAAGGTTTCAAGGCTCAAGGAAACTAGTATTCCAGAAACGTCCACCAAGACTTGAAGCTCTCCTTAAGATTCATGGAAAATCATGGGGTAGCCTGTGGTGTTAGGGGCCCAGCCAAATTGGCCCCACAGTTAGATGAATGCTGAAGTTGGGCTCTAGGGAATGAAAAGAGCTGGGACAGAAGCCAAGAGGCCTTGGGCTCACTCCCAGTGCTTCTTCTTTGTGCCCTGATGCAGGTTTTTTTTTAGAGTAGTGCTTCTCAAATAAACAGTGTTGGAGGTACTTTTTTCTTTTATCCATTTTCAATGTATCACAAACCAATATTTTTATAAAGTACAATAAAATAAATTATAACTCCTCACTCCTTAAGTGTGGGCTACACCTAGCAACCCCATTCAAAAGAGCAAAGTATGGAAGGGGTGGCAGGGGGAAATAACTTCACAGTAGGGAAAACTGGCAAGCACTGCTTCAGCCAGACAACCAAGGTCAACATCAACAGTGAGAAGTCATGTGCATTGTGTGTAGCTTTGATGTGATAAGAATAGCACCTTACCACTTCGGTCTTCCTCCCTAAACCCCTAAGCCCAGTTTAATCATGAGAAAGTCAAATCAAAGCTGAAGAACATCTTACAAAACACCTGCCCAATTATCCTCAAATCTGTCAAAGTCATCAAAACCAAGAAAAGTCTGAGAAATTGTCACAGCTAACAGACATGACAATTAAAAGTAATGTGTTATCCCTGGACAGGATTCTAGAAGAGATAAAGGACATTGTTAAAAACTAGCAATAGCTGAATAAAGTATAAACTTAAATTAGTAGTAATATGTCAATATTGGTTTGCTAATCATCACAAATGTACACACTAATGTAATATTGAGATGTAATATTAATAATAGGAGAAACTTGGTGCAGGGTATATAGGAACTTTCTGGACTATCTTCTCAATGTTTTGATAAATCTAAAGCAGTTCCAAAAATAAAGTTTATTAGAAAAAAATAAAAAGCCGTGTGCCTGAACTTTTAAAGGCATCAAAAATAGAAGACTAGTTTTGTTTCTGTTAGTTTCAATCTATTCAATATTTCTGTCAAATTGCTATAAAAGTTTCTAAATGCTTACTCTGAGTAAGTGGTTCTCAGATTGGCATCAGTCTGACAACTACACTTTTAGAAGCTCTCTATTTGACTCGAGGACTCAGTTTCCTCAGTAAAATGAGAGCATGGGGCTAGAGGATCTGATCCCCCACATTCCTTCGTAGGTACCCTCTAGAGTACTGAGTAATGAGGGATCACCTTTGCCAAAACGACGTGTGTTCAGAACCAGATGGCCAGAACCAAGCCCTTCTTCATGACAATGACATAAGATCTTTACCATTCAGTATTGTGAATAGCTGTTCTCTTCCCAAACCTCCCAAACTCAAGCAATACAAAAGATACAGTCTACTGGGCATTTTTTTCTCAATACAGAACTAGAGAAGGGAGAAATGAAACATAAAAGTTATAATATGTGACCGGGCTGTCAAAGATGGCCCTCAAGCCAGGATGGTAAGTGTTCTTTTTCTCCCTCTCTCATTTGGAACCCCAGAAAACTAAGAGAAGCCTCTTGTGCCAGGAGATTGATGGAGTTACAATCCAGCTGTGGGCCAGGAACCAGAGAGCTCTCTACAGACCATGAATTGTCATAGTACAGACAGGACACAGTATGCAAGAAGACACACCACAGATGAGGAAGTTGGTAAAATGATTAGCAGGCAAACCTTCCAATGATCAAGAAAGAAAAAAAAAATGACAGTTGAAAAACAGATGGCAGCAACCTGTCCCACTGAACAGATTTTTGAGATGTGAGTGGTTGGTCTCAAAACAGTCCAGAGAGACAATTATACAGTCGAGACAGCCAGGGATGATTTGGTTTCTTGTGGGTCTTGGAAAGCACAGAACTGATACCCACAATTGAAGTCCCAAGAAACAGGAAGCATGTGCAGCAAAGGCCGATAGGGAACTGGAAAAAAGAGCACAGTTCTTCACTCAGCTTCCATGAGATGAAGGATGCTTGAATATTGGAATTCGGAAGGAAATTAAATAATGGAACATTTAAGCTCCATGTGCCATCCATATATAGGGGGGACCCAAAAAACACGAAATTATTTTTTGGAGGGCAGGCTCCTTTGGCACCAGTGACCAGCTAGCATTGTGAAAGGCTGAGTTCAGTTTCAGTGAATTTTTTTTTCTAGATTCTTTCAATGCATTTGTCCATTTCATGATGGGTGATTTACATGAATAACCTACCCACACCACACTGACTGTTCAACAATTTTTGGCTAAAAACCACATGACCCTGTCCTCCACTCTCACTATTTAACCAATCTCATCCTGAGTAATTTTCATTTTGTTTGTTTCCCAGGATGACAAAAGTTCTCAAAGGGAAACATTTTGCCAGTGTGGAAGAGGTCAAACAAACAAGCAAACAAACAAACAAAAAGCAGAAGCACTAAAAGTTTAGCATCAAAACTGACAAGTTCAAAAACTTTTTTGAGCAATGGAAAGAGTGTCTTGATAGGTGTATTGTATCAAATAGAGAGTATTTTGAAGGTGAAGGAAGTTTAAACATGTAAAAATAAATAAACTTTTTAAATAAATTCCAGGTCTTTTGGGGGCCTCCCTCATATTATCACCTATTAATTATATATTATTTTCTATCAGTTAAATTTCTACTCCAATAACTCTGTGGTCCTTCTCCTAGCAAGAGAGTTGGTTTATATATTTGACCCGTATTTCAGAAATTCCTAGAGATAGGCTGTGTCAGCAAAGGTAATACTCCACAAGAGTAATGTGTTAGTCACAGCATGCTAATTGCTGTAATAAGCAACTTCAACCTCAAAATCTCAATGACTTAACACATCAAGTATGGTTCAATGCGGGTCAGTAACAGGGGCTCTCCTCCAGGCAGTCTTTCAGAGACCAGGTTTCTCCCATGTTGTGGCTCTTCCCCCTTGCACACAAACCAGCAGAAAGGGAGAGGGGGAGTAGAGAAAGGGAAAAGGCCATCCACTTTTACCTGCCTTGGTCTAGAAAAGACACTCTGCTTTTGCTCACATTGCACCGGCAAGAATGAGGCACATGACCTCACCAGACCCAAGAGGGCTGGGGAAAATGTTAACTATGTGTCTAGGAAGAAGAAATAGGTTTGGTGAGCATTGAGACAATTGCCAGGAGTAATTAAAAGAGGGACTTACAGAAAGTTGTCCAAACATGTTGGTCTTCAATCGTTTTGCTCAACTCAGTGAAAAAAATGCTCAGAAAACGTGAGCTCTGTCTAGACAACTTTCTTATTAGCACTTGAGTCAGTACCCCCATCTATTAGCACTATGCAGAAGATTCAAAATATGGGTTCTGGAGTTTGACTGCCTTTACTCAAATCTGGGTTCAACTTCTTGCCTCCTATGAAACCAACCCAGAACAAGGTAGACTACTGTTTGCAACTTAGACTTCTCGTTTGTAAAATAAGGATATTGGTACTTGTTTCATAGGACTGTGACGCTTACATGAGATGATTCTTATAAAATACTCAGTGCAGTGCCGAGAGCATAATAATTCCTTAACATTTATGAAATACTTTCTATATGTCAGGAAGTACCATAAAGGCTTTACATTAATAAACTAACTCAATGCTCACAACAACCCACTGAGGTAAGAAATGTATTCTCCATTTTATGCATAGAAAAACAATCCAGGCCAGGCACAGTGGCTCAAGCATATAATCTCAACACTTTGGGAAGTGGAGGCAAGAGTATTGCCTAAGCTCAGGGGTTCAAGACCAGCCTGAGCAACATGATGAAACCTCATCTCTACAATAAATTAAAAAAAAAAAAATTAGCTGGGCCAATTGTGGTGGCACATACCTGTGGTTCCAGCTACTTGGAAGGCTGAGGAAGAAGGATTGCCTGAGGTCAGCAAGTTGAGGCTGTGGTGGCTGTGAGCATGCCACTGCCCTCCAGCCTGGGTGACAGAATGAGACTCTGACTCAAAAAAAAAAAAAAAGAAAAGAAAAGAAAAACAGTCCAGAAAAGTTAACCAGTGCATAGTCATCAACTAGTACATGAAAGACAAGAATTGGCACCCCAGGTGTTCTTCAGAGCTAAATTATCACCTACCTCTCAATAAATATTACCTATTATTTTTGCTATTTAGCAACCTTACTGAGGTATAACTGACATATAATAATCTGCGCATAGTTAAAATGTAAAATCTCAAGGCTGCAGTGAGCTGTAATCAAACAACTGCTCTCTAGCAGGGGCAACAGAGTGAGACCTCAACTCCAAAATTTAAAAAAGACGTGATTCTGTTTTGCTCAAATGTTTTTGTTTGCTTTTGTTTGTTTGTTTCTTTGTTTTTATTTTAAAGATGTGGGGTACAATTCAGGATTAGGTATACAAGTGGCCATTGTACAGACAAAGTTTGGGCCTCCCTTTGATCCACACTGTGCCTGGTTTTAGATAAGGTACCCTTATTGATGCTATGCCTTCCCCACCCAGGCAGTATTCTGCTACTGCCAATCCCTTTCTTATAGTATTATAGTAAATGTTGAGGGTCCACTTATAAATGAGAACATGTGGCACTCTAGTCTTTGTTTCTGTGAGAGATCACTAAGCATGATAGACTATAAATCCATCCAAGTTGCTGTGAAGTCCATATATTTGTCCTTCTTTATGGCTGCATAATATTCCATTGTGTATATGTACCAAATTTTTTTATCCAGTCCAGTTTCATTGGGCAGCACGGTTGGCTCCATGCTTTTGCTATTGTGAATAGTGCCACAATAAACATGCATGTGTAGGTATCCTTTTTGTAGGATGATTTGACTTCCTCTGGGTATATTCTGAGTAGGGGGATTGCTGGGTCATATGGAAGGTCAATTTCTAGTTCTTTCAGAAATCGCCACACTGTTTTCCAAAGAGGTTGCACTAGTTTGCATACCCACCAGCAGTATAGAAGCATTCCTTTTCCTCCATATCCTCTCCAGCATCTGTTGTTGTTTGTTTTATTAATGATGGCCATTCTTACTGGGGTTAGGTGGTATCTCAATGGGGTTTTGATTTTCATTTCTCTGATGATTAGTGTCTGTTGGCTGCCCATATATCTTCTTTTGAGAAGTGTCTATTCATGCCTTTCACCCACTTTGTAATGGGGCTGTTTTTTTCCTTTTGGCACACTTGAGTTTCATGTAGATCCTAGATATTAGGCCTCGGATGGATATACAGCTGGCAAATATTTTTCCCCAGTCAGTGGGTTGTCTCCCTGCTCTCTTGAGGGTTTCTCTGGCTTTGCAGAAGCTTGTCAGTTTGATGAGATTCCACTTGTCTATCTTATCTCTTATGGCATGGGCACTTGGGGTTTTGATCAGGAATTAGTTGCCAGTTCCAATTTCCATAAGGGTGTCTCCTGCATTTTCCAAGGTTCTTTTAGTTTGAGGTTTTATGTTTAGGTCTTTGATCCATTTAGAATTGATTTTTATGTATGGTGATAGGTAGGGGTCCTGTTTCAATCTTCTGCATGTGGTCAGCCAGTTTTCCCGGCACCATTTACTGAATAGGTTCACCTCTCCCCAGTAGTCGATGGTAGAGGCTTTGTCAAAGATAAGTTGGTTGAAAAATTGATGTTTTGCTTCTGGAATCTTTATTCTGTTCCATTGGTCCATAAGCCTGTTCTTGTACCAATACCAAGCCGTTTAGATTATTGTACCTATATAGTAAAGTTTAAAGTCCGGAAGTATGATGCTTCCTGCTTTGTTTCTTTTGCTAAGGATTGTTTTGGCTATTTGTGGTCATTTAAGTTTCCATATGAATTTCTGTATTGTCATTTCCTGTTCCAAGAAGAATGCTGTTGGTAATTTAATGGGTATTGCATTGAATCTGTAGATTGCCTTTGGTAGGATGGACATCTTAACGATGTTGATTCTTCCTATCCATGAACATGGGATATTTTTTCATTTGTTTGTGCCTTCCTGGATTTCTTTGAGCAGTGTTTTTAGCTCTCATTTTAAAGGTCTTCACTTCTCTGGTTAGGAAGATGCTGAGGTATTTCTTTCTTCGTTTTTTGTGGCTATTATGAATGAGATTGTGCTTTTTATTTGGTTCCCTGCCAGCTTGTTATTGGTGTATAAGAATGCAAATATATTTTGTACATTTATTTTAGACCCTGAGACTTTGCCAAAGTTCTTTATCAGTGCAAGCAGGTTTTTGACTGATTTTCTCAGATTTTTGAGGTATAGAATCATAGAGGAATAACTTAACTTCGTCTTTTCCTATTTGGATACCCCTGACTTCCTTCTCTTGTCTAATTGCTCTAGCTAGGATTTCCAACACAATATTGAACAAGAGGGGTGAGAGTGGGCAGTCTTGTCTTGTTCCAGTTTTCAGGGGAAGTGATTCCAATTTCTGTTCATTTAGCAATATGCTGGTTGTGGGTTTATTATAGATGGCACTTACTATTTTGAGGTATGTTCCTTCTATGCCTAGGTGTTTGAGGGTTTTTATCAGGAAGGGATAGTGGATTTTCTAAAAAGTTTTTTCTGCATCTATTAATATAATCATGTGGCTCTTGTTTTTACATATGTTGATGTATTTAATTACATTTATGGTCTTGCAGATGTGTGCAAATGTTTTGAACCTTTGTCAAGTTTGTCAGGACTATTTGGTAAAATTATATGAGAGGCATCAACAAATGATAAATAATACTAAATCTACTTTTGGTTAAATTTATAGGTATGTTATTGATATAAATGTTCTAAAAATTATTTAAATTTATAAAAATCTAAAAATAGTAGAATCTGAAGATTATGAACATAGCCACCATCTCAAGGGGTTCCTCAACCCCCTTTGAAAACTTTTTTTCTCCACCACTCCCCACTCCTGCCCCCATCCCCAGACAACTACTTATCTGCTTTCTTGCACTATGGATTAGTTTGAAGTTTCCAGGTTTGTATATAATAGAACAATACATTATGGTCCCATCTTTATCTGCTTCTATCAGTGTAATTATACTGAATTTCACTAATGTTGTTGCATGTACCACTAATTCACTCCTTTTCATTGATAAGCATTTCATTGTATAGGCTTACCACAATTTTTTTTATCCATTCTCTATTAATGGACATTTGGGTTGTTTCTGTTTTTTGACTGTTACAATAAAGCTTCTATGAATAATCATGTTCAAGTCTTTGTATAGATATACACTTTGATTGATCTTCAGGAAATACCTACAGATAAAATAACTGAGTTATTTGGTAGCTATATGTTTAGCTTTTTAAGAAACTGCCACACTATTTTCTAAAGTGGTAGTACCATTTTACACATCTACCAGCAGTTCATGAGGGTTCAAGTTATTCCCCCTCCTTGATTTGCCATGGTCAGTCTAACAGTCTAACAGTCTAACAGATATGTAGTGGTATCTCGGTGTGGTTTTAATTTGTCCCTACGTAATGACATTGAACATTTTTAATACATTTATTTACCATATGTATGTCTTTTCTGGTACTCATTCAAGTCTTTATTTTTTATTTTAAAGATAGGGGATACATCTTTAAATTAAATTCAGGGTAAGGTATACAAACATTGATTATGCAGGTACCCACATTGATGAGGTGTGCCCCTCCCTCCCCTAGCAGTTTCTCTCAACTGCCAATACCCCCTACTTACATGGCAATTTCCCACTACTGCCAGTCCCTCTCTTATAGTATTATGATAATTGTTCAAGGTCCACTTATGAGTGAGAACATATGGAATCTGTTCTTTGTTTCTGTGATATATCACTGAGTATGATCAACTCTAAATCCATCCAAGTTGTTGCGAAGTCCATATGTTTGTCCTTCTTTATCACTGCATAATATTCCATTGTGTATATGCATCACATTCTTTTTATCCAGTCCAGCTTCAATGGGCAGCATGGTTGGTTCCATGTTTTTGCTATTGTGAGTAGAACTGCAACAAACATGCATGTGCAGGTATCTTTTTTGTAGAATGATTTGAGTTCCTCCAGGTATATTCCCAATAGGAGTATTGCTGGGTTATATGGAAGGTCAATTTCTAGTTCTTTCAGAAATCGCCACACTGTCTTCCAAAGAGGCTGCACTAGCTTGCATTTCCACCAGCAGTGTAGAAGTGTTACTTTTTCTCCACATCCTTGCCAGCATCTGTTGTTGTTTGTTTTATTAATGATGGCCATTCTTACTGGGGTTAGGTGTCAAATCTTTTGCCCACTTTTATTGGGTTGTTTATTCTCTCATTATTGAGTTATGGGAGTTCCCTATGTATTGTGTATAAAAGTCCCTTATCAGATATGTGATTTGAAAATATTTTCTTCCATATGTATCTAATCTTTTCATTTTCTTAGCAGTCTCTCACAAAGAGTAAACATTCTTAACTTGGTTGCAGTCCAATTTATAATTTTTTATGGTATATCCTTTTGATATAAAACTTTATAAATTTTTGCTTAAGACGATGTCACAAAGATTTGCGTCTCATATTTCCTCTCAGCAATGTCATATTTTTAGATTTTACATTTAGGTCTATGATCCATTTGTCGTTTGTACTCATATATGTTGCAAGGTTTGAATCAAAGAGGTTTTCTTCTTTTTTCATTTTATTTTGCATACAGATTTTTAATTGTTCTAGCATCAATTATTAAAAAGACTATCATTTCTCTATTGAATTACCTTTTAATCTTTATCAAAAATCAATTGACCATATATATGAGATTTATGTTTCCATTGTATCTACTGATATATTTGTCCATCTATTGTATCTATTGATATATATGACACAATTATCACACTATCTTGATTACTGTAGTTTTGTTAAACCTTGAAATTAGGTAGTATGAGTCCTCCAGCTTTATTCTTTTTCAAAGTTGTTTTGGCTATTCAAAGACTTTTGGGTTTTTTTATACATTTTTAAATGGGCTTTTCAATTTTTACTTTTAAAAAGGCCTGCTGAGATTTTGATTGGGAAGACCCTATCAATTTGGGGAGAAATAACATATTAACAATAAGAATTCTTCGGTTCCAAGAATTCAGTATGTTTCTCCACCTATTTGGGTCTTCTTTCATTTCTCTTAGCAATGATTAGTAGTTTGCAGTATACAGATATTACTATTGTTTTTAACTACTTCTTTCATATCAACAATATTTCTCTAACTAGATTGTATCTAAAAGAACCAGGTCACTAACATTTCTCATAATTTTGCATTCGGTATATTCTGGGTGAAATCTGACAAAAGAGACAAAAGTTATCGATAAACATTTTTGGAGAGCCATACAGATGGGCTCAAGACCTTTTCTTTGGTTCCCCACCTCCCAACCCCTTCCCACTCTCCATCTTCACCTGCTCTCTACCCTGGAGGCCAATCTGTGCGAACTGCATCAAGAGCTCCCTTTTCATTTGAATTCAATCAGAGGTGAATACTTGCAAGAGATTGAAGGGAGGGAAAAAAGTAAGATCCGGATCCTTTTCCCCCAACATCTCTCCTTGGTAGTTTCTGTGGGTTGATTGCATTCCTCCACCAAAGGCCACAGTTTCTATCAGACAGCTGTATCCAAAAACTCTCTATTCTGGTGGATACTCCTTCCCTCCACCCTTCTGGCTTAATGCTGGTAATCGCTCCCCAATGGCGTTCTGCAGCATCCCTGTTGCTCTTCCTAAATCCTACACACACTTTTGTAAACAGTTCCTTTATTAAACTCTTCCCAGCATGAATGCACCATCTGTTTCCTGCCAGGATCCTAATGGATAGAGCATGCTCAGAAAAATAGTTTTTACAGGTTCTTAGAAACAGAGGATGATAAAATACCAGCCCACTGTCAAGCAGTGAGGATACATTAAATAACTCCAAAAATAATGCTCATAAATTTCATTCACACATATTGTCTAATTTAATATTAACAATACTCCCATTGAGTAGGCATTGATGTAATTTCCATCATAAAGGTGAGAAAATTGAGACCCTAAGGACCTTAAGGCAGGTGAGTCGCTGGGATTTCCCTGACATTCCTTAAGCCATATCCTCTGAACTTCCCACTACATCCTGACCCATTCCATGCAAGCAACACACACCAACAATGCTGAAGTGCAGAGTTCTTCAACTTCCAGGGCAACCAAGACATTTTTTAAGTCCTTAAAGCCCAGGGAAAAGAGTGGTTATTCCAGCTTTATACTGTTAAAACCCAAATGCCTGAAAAATAACACACTGTAAATTCAGCCAGTTTGGAGAACTGAGTATATTGTTCAGAGTCCCCTGTTGCATCAACTTTAAAGAAACTATTTTTTAAAAAACACTTAAAGATCCTTGAAACATTACTCCATGACTCCAAAGAAGTTCCCAAACTTCAGTCTGTGGAATTCATGAAATAAAATTAAAGTCAGTAGCATAGATTAAGACCTCAGGCTCGGAGGACAGGCAGATCTAAGTTCCTGGTACAACATTTACTAGTAGCTGTTTCCTAGGCAAGCGTCATAATTTTTCTGATTCTCAGTTTCCTCATCTGTAAAATGGGGGTAATAATAGTACCTACATCATAATGTTAAATAAATTAAATAAGCACATGCATTTTAAGTGCTTAATACAAGGCCTGGCTAACTATAATCACTCAATAAAATGTAGCTGGCATTAATACCCAGATTCAAATTCACAGCAAAATTTCATCTTGCTATAAGATGGCATGTAAACATTAAAATAAAAAATGTTTTAGCCGGGCTCGGTGGCTCAGCCTGTAATCCCGCGCCTTTGGGAGGCTGAGGTGAGTGGATTGCCTGAGCCCGCGGGTTCGAGACCCGCCTGGGCAGCGAGACCTCATCTCTACAATAAATCAAAAAATCAGCCGGGCATGGTAGCGCATGCCTGTAATTCCAGCTACTCAGAAGGCTGAGGCGGAAGGATCGCCAGAGCCCAGCAGGTCAAGGCTGCGGTGGCCGGGAGCGGCCACTGCACTCCAGTCTGGGCGACAGAGTGAGACTCCAACTTAAAAAAAAAAAAAGTTTTAAATCCTTTTAGACACATATTTAAGCTTTCCGTTGAACATTTACAAAGAAATAAAAAACTAAGCCTTTAGAGCATCCAGCATTGCTCCCCTTTTCATTTTAATAAAAAAGGGAAAGATCCCAGAAAGAGTTGTCCCTCTAAGTAAGCCTTGTCATTTCCTAAAGCAAACTCACTGTACCACTGGGTATAAAATGTAACAGAAAACTATGTGCTCAATTTATTTTATAGTTTTTTTTTTACTTATTGTTTTCCATTTCCTGTTTCAAAGCCATAAACGTCCCTTAAACTGCAGCTAAAATTATGATTGTCATTGAATCACCTAATTTCCTAGTAGAGAGTCTGGATTGGAGGACACTCCAACCCTCAGCGAACTATAAACAGACATGTTGCTACACAGAGCCTGTGCACTTTGCTCTTGCACGTGGTTCCGACCTTGCCTTTGATGTAGAAGAGTTCTTTCTGCAGATTGCTCATTAGAAAAGCTGGATTCAAGTTTTAACTCGAGAAGGCATTGTATGAATATTTGAAGATTGATTTACCAGAAATGGGAATATTTTCATCTTATTTGGTCATCTCCCACAGGAAGACCAAAGTTCTCCCTCTTAAAGCCTTTTTAGCCTATTAAATATTTTATCGTAAAATTCCACTAAATCTTTGGGGGGAAGCTGCAATCTATCCTCCTCCTCCTTTTGGTAATGACATGTTTGAGACCAGAATCTCTGGGCCTGTCCTCCAAGACTTATTTGTGGAAAGCTTCAGAATAGCCCACTCCTCAGGCATTGGTATCAAGACACAAGCAGGCCTTCTGGGGACAACATCCTGCAGAGCTAGATATAAGGCCAGTCTTCTCCATTCCAAGAATCAGAACCTACTTAATGTCTCTCATACGCTCCCATAGAAATGCCTGTAAATTTGATGCTATAATCAAACATTTGACTATTTTTATTTGTTTGTTTGATGACTTCTTCCTAACCAATCTCTGCTCTGAAAAATTATATGTGAATTGTAGCTGTTGGGAGTCTCAGCAGATAGTTTCCCAGATGGACTGCAAGACCCCAAAATAAAAGATTCTGTACACGTGTGATAATTTTTGTCAGTCATAAGCAGAGATAATCTAAGCCACAGTGACTTTAGGCATCCCAAGACTTGGATCAAGTAAATTTAGATGTCTTTGAGGAAGAAGGTGTTAGATTTCTATTTGAAATGTTACAAGAACTTTAGTGACTCCAAAAAAAAATTTTAACTTTCTTTAATAGTGCCACTGGTTGATAAGACAGGGTTCCTGGTATTGCTGGTATAATAAAGGCTACTAAACTAGTAGACAAACCATCTTCAGCGAAACACAGATTTCAGTTTTCCATAACCCCAAATAACACTTCCCTGAGGCCACTATGATCTTAGGTATTTCCACCACGGGTTAGGAGATCATTAAGAAGATGGAAGCAACTGAGAGGTGCTGCCTCAGGCCCTGTGCACCGCCAAGCCTGGATGCCAGGAAGTCTGGATATCATGCAAAGTAGCTGGAAAGCCGGCTACCTGCTGCACACCGGTGAACTGACGACATCATCAGGCATTCTGCCCTACCCACCACCATCTAAATATCAGCAGATGGAATAAACTCGGCGTTGGCTGCCAGTGCTGAAGTGGCTCCAACCGTCTCCATCATCAGACACACCCCCTGGCTCTGGCGACTGGGAGGTGTCCCAGAGAGAGCAGGTGGGGCTTCTGCTCTCTAAACACAGCAGACCCTTTCAGCTTCTGTCCTGACGTGCCTTCTAAGCCACCACTGGAGATTGCAAAAATCAAAACTTCACAGCAATGATAAGAGCACTGAGAAGAAGCAGATTTCCTGAATCTTGAAAGAAGGGGCTCTGGAAGATATTTTTCTCGCTACCCCGCCTGTTTTCTTAGGCTCGGCTAAATTCAAGGCGGTGTCTCCTCCTGAGGACCCAGGACAGGCAGCTGCCGAGGGGACGGGGAATTTGCTGCCTAAAATGTGTGGCTACAAGTCCAAGAAAAGGATACGAAACCCACAAGAAGAAGGTGTGTAATATTTTTATTAAATCAAATCACGATTCTGTAAGGGGGAAAAAGACACATAAAAGCCCGTTTGGCGTGTGGCAAAAAGAAGGAAAAAAAAAAAAGCTTTCTGTGTTCAGTATAAACTCACTTCAAGGGAGCTGTAGATCATATGACCAGCTTGTGACATGTGGAGATTGACTAGCAGTAACTCGAATTCCAAAGCTAAGCTTCTGGACTATTCCCGAACCCATAAACTACACAGAAAAATGATCCTGTTTGCTGAATTATTTTCAGTTGCAACAGCTGCTATAACAACTCAGAGAATTTTAATATGTATATACAGGGCTGGTGAGTAACCACTTCAAGTATTCTGTGATGGGGTCCCTCCCATCTGTTCCTTCAGGTCCTTCCACTGGAGGTTCTAGAGCTGGCATGAGGGACCCAGAAGAATGAGTGGACACGGGTGCATGTTCAAGAGGCTAGCACAACGAGAAGAATTAGAGCTGGAATTCTAGGTGGAGGATTCACAGGAGGAAAAGGAATGTATCTTTTTATAAGAAACATACATCCATGCCTCACTTTTATAATTCAAAAAGTGAATGTGTTTCTTTAAGAACCTGAATAAACCCAATGTAGCATCATGATGAAGAAATTGTAGGATAAACAAGGTTCTTGAATGAATTTGGAATTCATCAAATAAATTTACAATTTACTAGGATGTGAATATATTAGTGATATTATGAAATCTGCAGACAAGGCTTGGGTGACACGTGGGTGGGTTTGTGCACCTCTTGTAATAAACCAAGGGAATATGAGGATGAGGACTTAGTTGTCCTGGAGCAGGGAGTGCATCTGCTAGCCAGTCCAGGCAAGGACTTATTTGTTTGAGCTGGCAAAGGATTTTAATGCATTTGAGTCTGGAATGCCTTTAAATGAGAATTCCATTGTCGTGGTAACTACCACAACCCTTATCTTTTTTGTTTCTTTTCTTTTTCTGTAATGTATTTATTTATTATATAGTTGTGGGGTACAATGAGGATTTACTACATAAGTAGGTGAAGTTTGGGCTTTTGGGTGGCCCTCACTCCCCCCGGAAGTGGGCCAGGCACCATTTGTGTTGTCACAGGCCCCGTATCCTCCCACCCTACCCTCCCCACTGTCATCCCTCTCTCCCTCCCTTTCCTAGCTGTGCCCAGTGACTGCCGATCCCACCCTTGTGCTAATGTGACATCTGACACCCCCATTCACATATCCACAAGCCTGGTCCCTAAAACATTTGGGTTCCCAACACCTGCTGTTCAATCCTATCCCTTCCATTTCTGACCAGGAAGTCAAAATCAAACTAATGTCAGTGAGTAAGAATGGAGAAAACGGCGATAGAAAATAAGTGAAACAAATTAACAATAACAAAATTGTTAAGTAACATTCTAGAGGTATATTAGTTTATTGGGGCTGCCATAACAAAAGTACCACAGGTTGGGTGGCTTAAGCTAGAAATCCAAGATCAAGGTGTCAACAGATTTGGTTTCTTCTGAGAACTCTTCCTTGGCTTGCAGATGGCTGTCTTCTCCACATATCTTCACATGGTCTCCCCTTAGGTGTGCATGGCTGTGTCCTAATCTCCTCTTCTTGTAACAGCATCAGTCATATTAGATCAGGGCCCACCCATGTGACCTCGTTTTACCTTAATTACCTTTTTCAAGGCCCTATCTCTAAATGCAGTCATACTCTGAGGTATTATAGATTCGGACTTCAATATATAAGCGGGGGGTCAGGGGTACATAGCAGTAGTCATTAGGTTACTATCTAAAGAAGAAAGATATGTATATACTGTATATCAACTGTATATCATCTATATATTCAACATTGGCCCACAAAAACATTCTTCCTATTAAAAAAAAAAACAAACCCTTCCTTAGCCAAACCTACATATAACAAATCATAACACAGAGCTTCACAAACTCTTTCACTTACACTCCTGGGAGTCTCAAAGGAAATCTCAAAACAGCCTTCAATAAGCACGAAATTCCTTTAGAGTCTCCATTTTGCATGCTATTCCAAAATATACCCATGGTTGTTTTAATATAAAAGTAACTTCCTTCAAATCTTCTTATGCTTTAGGAAATCGTATTATGTTCTTCCTGTGGCTCTGTATTCCCTTTGACAAACCACACAGAAGCCTATGGATAAGCATTGAGCAAGGTCGTCTCTCTGCAACAGTGGTGGTGGTGGTGGGAGAGGATCTCCTGTCCTACCTGCCTCATAGCCACACCCTGTCTTCCTGCCTCAAAGATACACCCCCCTCAGGCCCATTAGAAATTCCTTTGCATTTCTGTTGTTGTTTTCATGAGTATTTCAATGGTAAGATGGGAAAGGGTGAACCTCTCCATTTTAGGCCACTGGGTAATTTCTTAGAAGAAGGTTAACCTGTAGTGGCCCTGGATACATATGCCTTTTTTTGGAGAACCAATTGTGGAGGTGCTGGTGACTTGACAAGGAGGCAAGGCAGAGGCCCACAGAGAGCCCCATGACCTCCCACCTCCATTTGATGATTTTGGTCGATGTATGCATGCTGTTCCTTTCCCCCAACCAACATCCAGGACCAAAATCATGACCTGATTTTATAAAACAGCAAATAGATAAACCTTACAAAGCAATAATAAAAGCATAAATAAGAACTTAAAATGTTATAATAAAAAATACTGAAAAACAGAGACTCTAAATACTAACAGTCAAGTTAGAAACAAAAATTTAAAAATAGATCATGCAAGCATAATTTTTTTGTTTGATTTTGTTTCTATTTTCTAATTTTTATCATGAAAATATTTCAAGCCTATAGAACACTTGAATAGTAAAGTAAATGCCAAAATATCTTTCATTTTGCAATAACTGTTGACATTTTGCATATTTACTCCCTCATGCATGGCCTAAGGATTAGAATATTAACACACCTAAGAAAATGAACAATTATTTCTGTCAATATTCATATTTCTGCATTTGTCCTAAGAATGTCTTTGTTTGCTGTGTTTTGTTTTTGCTTCATTTTAGAACCAGCATCTAACCAAGATTCCAAAGTTGCTTGTGGTTAATTCTCTTTGGTCTCTTTTAATCTGAGACAATCTTACCCATATTTATTTTCCCCTTAGCATTGGCTCTTCCTGAATTGTTTCCTCATGCTACTGTTTAATTTTTATCTGTTCCCTGTATGGAAGGAAGAATTTTTAGAAGATTCATTAAAAAAATACAAAAAATATTACACCTAAGGTGGAATAAAAGGAAAAAATATTAAATGTAATTAAGCAAGTAAAATACAAAAATGAGAAAGAATTGAAAATATTGAACAGCAGCATTTAACATAGAAATAATTTTTAGCAAAGAGTTTCAGATAGATAAATTTAAAAGAACCTAAAACTTTTGGCATAAAACTAAATAAAACCACAAATAAAATCTAATTTAATAAAAAGAAAGGTTTGAGTCCATGTGCATTTATAAAACGAGGATAATAATAGGCCTACAAGTATTAATACGTGATGAGTGCTTAGATTATGCCTGGTACATAGTGATGGCTATGAAACTGTTTTCTATCATTGTCATTATCAGCATCACCACCACCAGCACCGCGTTAAATGGTTATTGAAAAGTAAAAGTTAGTTGAGTAAAGTGGCTCACGCCTGTAATACCAACACTTTAGGAGGCCAAGGAGGGAGGATTGCTTGAGCCTAGGAGTTTGAGACCCAACACAGAGAGACCTCATCTCTACAAAAAAAAAATTAGCCGAGCATGATGGCACTTGCCTGTAGTCCCAGCTACTTGGAAGGCTGAGACCGAAGGATCACCTGAGCCCAGGAGGTGAAGGCTGCAGTGAGCCATAATCATGCCACTGCACTCCAGCCTGGGCAAGAGTGAGACCTCCAACTCAAAAAGAAGAAGAAGGAGGAGGAGGAGGAGGAGGAGGAGGAAGAGAAGAAAGAAAAGTAAAAGTTAAAACAGGAAATCAAAAGAATTTGTGAGACAAAAAGAGAGGATAATTTTTATTTATTTATTTATTTATTTTTGAGTTGGAGTCTCACTCCCGGCCACCGCAGCCTCGACCTGCTGGGCTCTGGCGATCCTTCTGCCTCAGCCTTCCAAGTAGCTGGAACTACAGGCGCGCGCTACCATGCCCAGCTAATTTTTTGATTTATTGTGGAGATGAGATCTCACTGCCCAGGCGGGTCTCGAACCCATGGGCTCAGGCAATCCACTCACCTCAGCCTCCCAAAGGCACGGGATTACAGGCTGAGCCACCAAGCCTGGCTCGAGAGGATAATATTAAAATAGATAAGAATAAACCCCCCCACACAATTTAGAACATCATCACCCAGGAAAGGGGGGGAAAGTGCCCCGAAAAAGCCCACCAGACAGTTGGTGACTGGTGAGGGCCTGGGAATTTGAACCTGTGTTCATACACCACTGTATATCTATCACAAGTGACAACCGTTTTAGAGCAAAGGACACACAACCACGTGAATATTTTGGAGGATCACTTAGGAGAGTCTCCCACAATGGCACAGACTCTGCACCATCCAATAACAGTTACTGCCATGCCAGGCTCAATGTAAGTTCTAGCCACTAGAAGAGAAGAAAGACACACACCTGCACACCTAGGGGATACTTTCCATACCCCAAATAAGTATGCTCAAATGGTCATTGGCAACTCAGAAAGGGGGATGGAGGAGAGATGAAAAATTACCTATCAGGTACAATGTGCCCGAGTGGGAGTGATAGGTACACTTAAAGCCCAGACTTCTTCTGTACTCTTCCTTTCATCCATGTAACCAAAAAACACTTGTACTCCTAAAGCTATTGAAATAAAAAATTTAAAAATTAAGAAAAAAAACAAGCATTCTCTTGGAAAAAGAATTTAGATGTCTAAGACATTCAACTTTTTGAGGATTTTCTCAGGTATGTCCATGTATAGCAAGAACATCTCCACATAGAATTTAGAATTTGAGAATTTCTTGCAAATATACAAGTGTGGCAGTTACTTCTTTCTCTCCTACACCTGATCATCTTTCTCCAATACCCACCCACCATACACACACACACACACACACACACACACACACCTCCTCCCAATCTCTCAACACCCCCATAGCTTTTGCTCTCTAGAGTGTGGCCTTTGTCCCTCTTCTTCCCTACAGTTAACCTGCTAAGAAGGAGCTCACAGAGCATCAGCTTTGGGGACCAATCCATAAAATTGCAAGGCTGGCCACTTTTTAAAAAAACAAGAACAATCTTAGATAAATTTGCCCTGGCTTCCAGTTTTCCCAAGTGCTTTTTTTCCCCACACATGATTGTTACCAGATCACAAAACTTTCTGGAGGAAGAAAGTTCTCTAGCTGGATTGATAACAGCCATACAGCTGTTGCTGGCAGCAATAGAAACACAAAGTGAAAGGAAGGACAGCTTCTCAGAAGTTGTGAGGAGAAGCACAACATGGAGATGTGCAGGTCAGCTTTGCCAGTCTGAAAAATCCCCACAGCCCTCTGCCTGCCGGCGGACCTGGCCAAAGCTCTCCAACGGCCTATCTCTCTCGTTTCAGATCACAGTTGCTCTGTGGTACTGAGTCCCCATTTTTCTACTTGAGATTGCAAAGCTCTGAGGGCTCTCCCCACCCCAAAACACTAGGTTCTAGATAGAAGCTGATCTCTTGTTCACTTACTAAACTGCATTACACAATTTATTTTACCATCTACACCAGTTCTCTTGAACTTAAAGTTTAAACAATCAAAATAGTAATCCATTGACTAGAAATATTTAACACAATGCCCAGTTGGATAGAGATCTTGTAATGCATTTCTGTTCAACATAAATAATCTCTGATGTACACTTTTATCATTGTTACTAAATGTTCCTTACCCTAATAATCAATATGTGAACTGATACTTTTCTTACCCAGCTGAAAAATAAGAAAAACTCTATTTGATGATTAAAAGAAAAGGGTTGGACTCTGAAAATGTTTTTAAAGGAAAGGGAACATACTTTTATGAGGCAAGGTCACCAATAGTATTTAAATTGACTAATAGTATTTAAATTATATTTCTCTGCAATATAATCATAAAAGCAGCATGTATTCTTATTTTAAACAAAAACCAACTTTCCTTATATTTTAAAAAAATGTTTACCCACATATTTACCTTTTTGCTTGTTATTTATACAAGAACAATCTTAGGTAAATTCAGCTTTCTCCCTGTATCTCAGATGTTCCTTCTGGGTCCATTTTCCTTCTTCCTGAAATACATCCTTTGGAAGTTCCTTTAGTAAGAGACCTTGGAGAGTAAAATCTGTCAGGTTATTTTATGTTTGAAATTGTCTTTATTTTACCTCCATTTGTGAAGATAGTTTCACCGGGTATAAAATGTGTGAGTGATGACTACTTTTCAGTACTTGCCCTCTAAAAAAGAGATATAAATCAGGAATAGATGGCTCTTTCATTGAGGAAAATACCTTAATGGGTATTGATAGACTTTCTAAGACGAGAAAGGGGAGGCCTCCTGGACTCCTGGTTGAACTAGAACAAATTCAAGAGAAATGGATTGCTCTGCATGGTAAACTGAGGAGAATTTAGCATCTCTAAGAGCAGCCCTAAAAGAAAGAATATGTATCCCTGAATGGGGTAAAAGGGAGACATTAAGAGGATCTATATGAAGAAAGAATCTCAAAAACACAATGGAAAATGAAGACGTGAGGGGGACACCCTGTCCATGAGATTAAAAATGGCCTATACATTTCTAGAAAATTCTTGTTAATATAATTGTGTGGTGAAGAATTGATTTTACCCAGAAGAGAGGTCTGGTTTTTTGGCTATTAGGAGGTGATATCTGGGCCCCCAGAGTATGCTGCCTGAGGGGAGTATCTTTGTTTGCCTGAAGACTTTGGCCACCAATGATTCTAATGATGTGACTTATGATGGTGTCTTTGGGCCACTTGCAGAGGAACTAGTGATGAAAGGTATTAGTTCAAACCTCTAGGAGGGTATAGAGATTAAAACCAACCATGCAGGTGGTATGTGGTCAAGCCCCAATAAAAACTCTGGACCCCGAAGTCTCGGTGAGTTTTCATGGTCAGCAATACTTTGCATACTGACACACGATGGTCCAAAGGAGATAACTCCATCCATGACTCCACAGGGATAGAATGAATGGGCATATTTGAACTCTTCCTGGACTTTGTTCTAGGTATCTCTTTCTTTTCTAAAGTTAACCTGTATCCTGTTCCTTCAGTAAACCATGAATGAGTATAGCTTTCAGTGATTTCTATGACTCATTCTAGCAAATTATCAAACTGGAGGGTGGTTTGGGGAACCCCCTGATCTTATAGTTGATGTTAAAGTGAGGGCAGTCTTGTGGGGACTGTTCCCTCAGACCTTGCAGTTTGGCCAATTCTACTGCAATTATACTGTATGACCTCAAACCCCTCAGAAAAGTCAGTTTCACACATTAATCTGATATCAATAGTAATTTGAGGGAATAAAAGTAAAAAGGTAATATCCAGCATATGAGAAGGCAATGCCAAAACAAGAATGCTGCCTCAGGAAGTAAGAGAGATCATGGTGGCAAAGTGACAGCAGAGGTGCAGATTGTAGCATAAGTCACTAATCCTGTATCCCCCCAAAATAAGCTTCTTGAAAATAATGGATGAGGCTCAGATTTTTGTGTGTGTGTATGAGAGTACAAGGCATGCCTTTTCATTTAATAAAACTGAAATCCAAGCCAGGCACAGTGGCTCATGCCTGTAATCCCTGCACTCTGGGAAACCAAGACAGGAGGATCACCTAAGGCCAAGAGTTCAAGGCCTGCCTGAGCTACATAGGGAGATCTCCTCTCTGCAAAAAAAAAATGTAAAAAGTAGCCAGGCATGATGGCACATGCCTGTAGTCCCAGCTATTTGGGAGGCTGAGGCAGAAGGACTACCTGAGCCCAGAAGTTCAAGGCTTCAGTGACCTATAATCTTTCCAAGGCAATAGAGTGATATCCCGTTTCTGCAGAAAAGAAAAAAAAAGTGCAATTCCCCAGTCATCACACCACACTCCCTATAATACTGGAGAACTTGAAGGCTTCCAGAAGGTAGATCATTAGGTTGTAATAAAACCAGGCATAATAATAAATAAAAGTGTAAAATTATTGCTTTTGATGGATTTATTCTCAAACAAAATACATACAACAATTTTAAAATAAATATACAGAGCATGAAGCATAGTAGATACTCAATTATGTCTTCAAAAACGGCAAAAGTGAATAAATAAATAAATATAAGAATAAATACAGTTTCCTCTCAGTGGTATGTACTTATTCTATTAGGGACAACTTGAATAACTAAAACAGGTAATCCACAAAAGCCTAACATACATATTTTAATTGATAGCCTCAGACTTCTCCCAGAAGTTCTTAGCAGAGAGGCAAACAGACAGGCAGTAAAAATGACTAGCTCAAGTTTCATCCCTTCAGCCTGTCTGTGCTTGGTGCACTGGAACTGCTAACTCACAGGAAAATTCCCCATATGCCCTTTTGACACCTAGGGTAAAAGAAAAAGTCATACGACCCATAAGTAGAATTCTCATGCTCTATTTTCCTAAACACATAAGTTGAAAAGTCACGCAATAAAAGCAGCACTGCAGTTTTTATCTTACTCTAAGCCATTATTGCCTCATGTAGCATTAGTGACATGTATCTTTGATCATTGACCAGGGCCACAGGTGGTTGGTCCTAGCTAGTATATCAGGAGTGTAATCTGAGTTGTCTCTAAACACATTTTAGCAATGACAGATTATACGAATCAGAAGCCACTGTGTAATGCCAAGCTGCAAGCTGCGGACATTCTTTGGGTTTATGCTCTTAATTTGCTTGCCACGAATGGGCTCCTTGAACTTTGTGGGTCTTTCATTTCCCAAAGGAAGCAAATCTTCCAAGGCTTGAGTTTAATTTGCCATTACCGCTGCCTCCCCAAAGCTGGATAAGCTGCAAACAAAAAAAAGAGGGTTCATTTTTCTCCCCATCTACTGCTCAGTAGGCAGTTCAATAAGGGTAGAACCGGTGGCAGAGAAAGAAAGAAAAAATCCTGGTGGTATTCTGAGGCAAAGAGGCCAGAGTCAGCACTGACAAGTTATTTTGTTGCAGAAGCAGTAAAAGGCTTGGAGAGATGGCTAATGCCCTGAAATCAAAAGTGTGGGATAGTCAAAAGTAAAAATCCAGAAGGTTCTACAGGAGAGGGTAAGAGTCTTAGAGAGAAGCCACAGGAAAAAAACTTGTCTATGAGAGGCTCCTGGATTGATGTGTAAATTAGCACAGACTTTTTGAAGGACAATTTCCATAAGTACCAAAATCCTTAAAACTGTACATATGCTATGATCCAGTAATTCCCCTTCTAGGACTTTATCCTGAGAGAAAATCACAGATATCTCCAAACATTTACCTACAAGGTTATTTACAACAGAATCGGTTAGAGTTGAAAAAAAAAAAAAAGGCAAAATGTCCAATCATTGGGAATTAATTGAACTTTGGACATATAATAAAATATATTAACAATAGTTAGGTGGAAAAAATATAAAACAGCAATACATACTGTGCTCCCAGTTTTTGTAATTAAAGAGAGAGAGAAAGAGAAAAGAGAGTCCTACATAGATATATACCAAAATTTAACAGCAATTATCTGAATGATAGTAATTATAGGTATTCTTATTATCTGCTTTGTACTTAATTGGGCTTCTAATTTTGCAGGAAGAAAAAAAAGTTATTTTTAAAAGAAAAAAATAGCCTTTAGACCAAACTAGAAGTATTCATTAGACTTTTTAAGCTGCAAAGTGCAAAGTCATCCGGTTACCTCAAATTATTATGGAATTTATTATGAGAATGCATGGAGTAATGCGTGAGTTTATAATGAGATTTCACTGGAAACAAGTACAAATACGAATGTCTTAGGGCACCCAGAAGTTGCACAGCCCAGCCTGGCAAAAGCCAACTGGATGATCTCAGAGTTGATCTACGCTTGAGGTTACCTATTTGCCCCTCTGGAGCAGGTAGTCAATTCACCTTTTCTTTGTAACTCACACTCCCTGTCTCACTTCCACAGCCCTTGAAGTAACCCATCAGCCACCTATCCCTGCACTCTGCTTATTTTTTTTCTCTTGTTCTTAAGACTTCCACCTACACCAGATTGATTTTACTCAGAAGCCCTCGGGGACCCTGCTGCCTCCCTGTGGCCTCCTTATGTGTCTGCTAATTGACTAGTCTTCTTGCCAGTCCACAATCCAGAGACTCAGGGTTCACTTCTGCTCTAAACAGCCATAAGGATGAGAAAGTCCAATTATGACTACTTGTGAGCAACAGCTTATTAACTCTAGTTTTCCTTGGCAGAAAACTGTGGACATCAAGGTATCACAACTGACCTGCCAGTAGACTAGGGCCAATACTTTAAACACCATATGCCTGGACCACTGGCATCCCCATATTAAATTTGTTGACAAAAGGTAGACTTCCCACGTTCAGATAGTCTTGGGAGTTCCTATGAACTCAGTCCTCTCTTGGAGATTCATAATGCAAATTAATATATTAAAAGCTATGAGGGGTTCCTTGTTATTGAAACCTTCTTGATTTTGTTCAAAGCAAAGCTTTGCAAAGTTATTTAAGCACAGAATCATTTTTCTTTTTCCAAAATACCTACTACTTGTATTAACTTTAGTTGACTAGTTTAAGAATTTCTGCTACAGAGTAAAGTGCCATCCTAGAAGAAAAGAATAACTGACAATGATTGTTTGTTCCATTGTTCCATACCTGTTTTCTCGGTATAAATCATTTGGTTAATTAAGATTGTCCATCTTAATTGATATTAATTAATGGAATTAACCATTCCTTCATCAGAAGAATGAAAATATTTTACCATGAAAATATCTGACAAGCCTGGATTCATTCTTACTATAAAAATGAAGTTATTAAATATGTTAGAAAAATAAAAGCAGCTTTCAATCACTAAGGTCCTCTAAGGAATATGGAACTTCTTAATTAAAGAAGTAAATAATCAGACTTAGAAATGCACTTGTTAACAGAATGTAGTTTTTAAGCTTGTTGACTTACATGGCTCATAATATAATTAAAGAGGGATTAGTTGGACAGTTGAAACTTTTAAGAAAAAAGAGAAAAGCAAGGAAAGGGAGAAAGCAGAGGTCTAGAATAAGCTAAAAGAATGTCTGAGAGGTCTGCAGTCAGAAAAGAATCTGAGAAATGGAGCCCAGGAGATGGAGTAGCGAAACATTTAGACACAATTCTGAGACAGTTGGTAGTTGGCTGCTTTGTGTTTTGTTCATCTGTGTGTCCATAAGGTTTTTTTTTTTTTTTTGGTTGCTTTTTGGTTGTTGTTTTTTGGGGTTTTTTTGCCAGTTCACAATGACTTTGGCCTGGACTCTATGCTGATCCAACTCAAATCCCTCTGACTCAACCCAGACTGCCAGCTCTGGAATTCCTGGTCATCAGAATCATTGCGGTTAGAACACTTGGGTCTTGCTGAGAAAGAAGGGCATAGAGGTCTAAGGCAAGTAAGACGCTTGCTGCTTGTTTTACTACTTTTGTTTTAGTTTTGGTTTTTATCTGTTTAAGAAGAGACCTTCTATTCATACACAATTGGATGAAGCTTAAAGAGCCTGTCCAGTAACCAAACTAGGTTAAAGATGACCACTTACATCACTTTTTATGTTCAAGGATTTTAAGGCCAAAGCCTTAAGGAAGAAAGAAGAAAGGAGGATGAAAGAAAGGGAAGAAGGAAAGGAGGGAGTCGGGCAGACAGGTGTGGGGACAGAGGAGAAAAGAAGAGAAAAAGGAAAAAAGAAAAGAAAAAATGGAAAAGAAATGACATCAATCCAAAAGAATTTCAATGCTGACAATAATATTATAATTATAATGTCTGATTATTTTTACAAACAAAAACCTAATAATAGCAATGGCCACTGTTACCGCTGGCTCACTGTATGCCAGCATTATGCACGGTTTATGTTATAGCATTTTATTCTTAGTTCATTTCTTTGAGAAAGATACAGATACGCCATCCCTTATTTGCAATTCAGAAGTCCAAAAGCTCTGAAAACTGAAAGCTTTTTCATAAGTTTAAAGCAAAGTCACTTGGCAGCAAAACTTGACAAACTAACATGAGGCTACTTATAGTCTTTATTTAACCCATTGGTGCACATTTCACTACAGAAATATGAATGTGTTTCATTAGGGAATATTGCCTTCAAGCATCTCTTAGTGTTCTATATAATAAATGACAATATGCACTGTATTACCTTTCTAAAATACTAAAAATTATAAATTCTGAAACTTATCTGGCTCCAAGAGTTTCGGATAAAGGATTGTTTCTCCCTATTTTTACAGATAAGGAAACTGAAGCCAGGTCTGTTTGTCTTCATTGATATACTACCCAGGTATTTTAGTTTTAGTCATATCTTTGGGACTTTTAAAATTTTTTCTTCACACTATTCTAGTTCACTTATGCACGGACAAGACTTTAGCAAGTTCTCTTTGGGAAAAGTTTTTAAAGACATCTTTTTTCTCCAAAATGGAAAATGCTGACATCCTCAGAAATTTCCCTTGAACCCAAGTGAACTTGTTTTTAATTCCCTCACCCTTCATTTTCAGATTACTCAGTGTATTTAATGCTACCCTTCCTCAATTCCACCCAAAGCTCACATGGTGATATTAAGGGCATTGGTTAAGAACCCAGCGAGGAGTCTGTATGGGCCTGAGACGTTGCTAAGCGCTTTGACATCTGTGGTGAGAGTGTCTACGTGAAGATTACCCATGATGGGCTCCAGTGTTTCAATCTCAACCCCAGAATGAGCGCCTGGTCACTCTGTGGTTTAAACCCTGAGAGAAGACAGCATTCCACACTACAGTGCATTTCATAAACAATGATTTGATACATTGAAGAAACCATAAATATTATTTATCTTACCATAGGCCTCAGAATGTCCAAACACCACAGCTAATTAGCGTTCAATAATAGATTCAATAAGCCAAAGCCTGTTTTTCTGGTTTATCATAACAAATAAAGCAACGGCCATTACTTTCTAATTTGTAAGTGTTTTGTTTGATGGCTCTGAGTGGAAAGTATGTAGCTCTGCTTGTCCTATAGGAAGCTTCGCCACCAACTAAAGTCAGTGCTAAACTACATCTGTTGCCAGTTATACTTTTTTCCATTTGTTGAAGCACATTGTTTGTTACCCAAAATGTATATTCCCATACAGATGGAGCTTTTGCTAAAAGATAGAGAGCCAGTATTTCCTAGCCAGAAAACAAACCCCCAAAAAAGGATTTGGTCAAAGGAAGCTGATGGGAATTTCTTCTTTGATCAGTCTTTCCCCAAGAACTGGCTCTGTGAAGATCATAACTCACACGATGAAGGTAAAGTTGATCCTATGAAACCAAATATACCAGTATATTTCAACATCTCAGAGTAGACCAGTTGAAAACATTTTAAGCAAGACACACTAAACTAGGATTTCTTAACTTCAGCACTATTGACTTTTAGGGTAGATAATTCTTTACAGTGGGGTGTGTCCTGTGCATTGTCAATGTTTAGCACCATCCCTGGTCACTGCAAACTAGATGCCAGTAGCATCATCAGTTATGACAACAAAAAAATGCATGCAGGCATATCCAATGTCCCCAGAGAAACAAAATCACCCCTGGTGACACTCTTTTACTCCTTCACATCACGCACATTGACATTTCATTTCTAATATTCATAATCCTGTTTTTACTTTTTTATTTATTTATTTTTTCCTTTTTTTTCTTTATTGCAGTGGCTTTAGGCAGTACAAATAGTTTTTGATTACATGGGTGCATTGTATAGTGGCAAAGAAGTCTGGGCTTTAAGTGTACCCACCACTCCTACTTGTTGTACCCTACTTGTGATTTTTCACCCCTCTATCCCTTATCCCTTTCACCTTCTGAGTCTCCAGTATCCATTATATCATTCTCTATGTTTTTGCAGATCCTTAGTTTAGCTCCCACTTATAAGTGAGAATATGCAGTGTTTGGTCTCCTGTTCCCAAGTTAGTTCACTTAGGATACTGTTCTCCAATTCCACCCAAGTTGTTGCAAAAGACATTTTTTCATTTTTTTTGATGGCTAAATAGTATTCCATAGTGTGTGTGTGTGTGAGTGTGTGTGTGTGTGTGTGTGTGTGTGTGCATGTGTGTGTGTGTGCGTGTGTGTGTGTGTGTGTGTGTGTGTGTGTGTGTGTGTGTGTATAACACATTTTCATTATCCACTCATCGACTGATGGGCATTTAGGTAGATTCCACATATTTGCAAGTGTGAGTTTTGCTATGATGAACATGAGATTGCAGGTGTCTTTTTTATATAATGACCTTTGTTCCTTTGGGTAGATACCTAGTAGCTGGTTGTAGGATTAAAAGGTAGATCACTTTTAGTTCTTTGAGTAATTTCCATACTGATTTCCAGGTAGGTTGTACTAATTTACTTTACCACCAACAGTATATGTGTTCCCTTTTCTCCATGCCAGCATCTATTGTTTTGTTTTGTTTTGTTTTGTTTAATAATGACCATTCTGACTGATATAAGGTGGTATCTCATTGTGGTTTTGATTTGCATTTCCCTCATGATGAGTGATATTGAGTATTTCTCATGTTTGTTGGCCATTTGTATATCTTCTTTTGAGAGGTGTCTGTTCGTGTCATTTGCGTACATGTTAATGAGGTTATTTGCTTTTTTCGTGCTGATTTGAGTTATTTATAGATTCTGGATAGCAGTCCTTTATCAGATATATAATTTGCAAACATCTTCTCCCATTCTGTAGGCTGCATCTTTGCCCCATTGATTATTTCTTTTGCTATGCAGAAGCCTTTTTAGTTTAAGTCTCATTTATTTTTGCTGTTGGGACTTCAGCCACAAATTATTTGCCTAGGCCTATATCCAGAAGAGCTTTTCCTAGGTTTTCTTCTAGGATTTTTATGGTTTCAGGCATGACATTTAAGTCTTAATCCATCTTGAGTTAATTTGTGTACATGGGAGAGATAAGAATCAAGTTTCATTTTTCTGCATATAGCTGTCCAACTTTCCCAGTACCATTAGTTGAATAGGGTGTCCTTTCTTCAGTGTATGTTTTTGTATACTTTGTCAAAGATCAGTTGGTTGGAGGTATTTGGGTTTATTTCTGGATTCTCTATTCTATTCCACTCATCCATGTGCCTGCTCTTGTACGAGGGCCATGCTGTTTTGGTTACTACAACCCTGTAGTATAATTTGAAGTCAGGTAACATGATGCCTGCAGCTTTGTTCATTTTGCGTAGGATTTCTTTGACTGCTCTAGTTTTTTTATTATTGTTGTTCCATATAAATTTTAGGATTGTTTTTCTATTTCTGTAAAAAGTTACATTGGTAGTTTGGTAGGGATTAGGTTGAATCTGTAGATTACTTTGGGTAATTTGGTCATTTTAACAATGTCAGTTCTTCCAATCCATGAGTATGGAATGTTTGGCCATTTGTTTGTATCCTCTACAATTTTTTCATTAGAGTTTTGTAGCTCTCCTTGTAAAGATCTTTCATATCCTTGGTTAAATATTTTCCTAAGTATGTTAGCTTTTTGGCTGCTCTTGCAGATGGAGTTGAGTTCTTGACTTGTTTCTCAGCTTGATCGCTATTGAGGTAGAGCTGTGCTACTGACTTGTGTGTGTTGATCATGCATCCTGAAACTTTACTGAATTCATTTATCAAGCCCAGGAGTCTTTTGGAGGATTCTCTAGGTATAAGATCATATATAGCCAGCATGAAGGGATAGTTTGATTTCTTCTTTTCCAATTTGGATACTCAATTCTTTTTCTTCCCTGAGTGCTCTGGCTAGGGCTTCCAGTACTGTATTGAATAGAAGTGATGAAAGTGGTCATTCTCACCTCCTTCCAGTTCTGAGGGGGAATTTGTCCAACTTTTCTTTATTTAGAATGACATTGGCTGTGGGTTTTTTGCATACGGCTTTTATTATTTTGAGGAATATTCCCTTTGTGCCTATTTTTCTGAGAGTTTTGATCATGAAGGGATGCTAGATTTTATCAGATGTTTTTCCTGCATCTATTGCACAATAAAGAAATGATCATATGTTTTTTGTTTTTAATTCTCTTTATGTAATGGATCATGTTTATTGACTTGCTTATATTGAATCACTTTTTTGTGGTGGTGTTTTTTTTAATGTGCTGTTGAATTTGGTTTGCTAATATTTTGTTGAGGACTTTTCATATCTATGTTCATAAGGGATATTAGTCTGCAGTTTTCTTTTTGTTGTTGTATCTTTTCCTGGCTTTGGTAGTAGAATTGTAGTAATTTCACAGAAAGAGTTAGGAAGGATTCCCTCCTCTTCAATCTTCTGGAATAACTTCAGTAAAAGTGATGCCAGATCTTCTTTGAAGGTCTGGTAGAATTCAGCTTGTGACTCCATCAGGTCCCGGACTTTTTTGTTGGGAGACTTCTAATTACTGTTTCAATCTCGCTACTTGTTATTGGTCTGTTCAGAGTTTGTATTTCTTCCTGACTCAAGGTTGGGGAGTTGTATGTTTCCAGGAATTTATCCATTTCCTCTAGATTATCTAGTTTGTTTGCATAGAGATGTTCATAAGTCTTGGATGATCTTTTGGATTTCTGTTGTATTAGTTGTTATGTCTTTATTTCATTTCTGATTGAGCTAATTTGAATTGTCTCTCTTTGTTTCTTAATGAATCTAGCTAGTGTTCTACCAATTTGCTCATCTTTTCAGAGAACCAGCTTTTTGTTTCATTGATCCTTTGTATTTTTAAATTTTAATTTCATTTAGTACTGCTCTGATTTTCATTAATCTATTTTCTTCTGCTAGCTTTGGGTTTGATTTGTTCGTGTTTTTCTTGTTCCTTGAGGTGAGATGTTAGATGTTAATATGCAATCTTTCAGTCTTATTGATGTAGGCCTTAGCATTGTAAATAACCTTGTTTTTAAACAAGTACATACATATGTGTGTACCCTTTTTTTTTTAAAGAAATGAAGCATTTGTCTAAAATCCTTTAATGCTATTGACACTATTTTTGTCTTGTATGTTTTACTTAATTATATACCTTAGAGATTATTCCATTCAGTTCATAAAGATTTGTCAATTATGTGTAATGACTACTTAGTATCTCCTTGACTGGATGTGTCATAATTATTGAAAAGTCCCCCTATCAAATGCTAGCTAGTAAGTTTGTTTCTAGTCATCTGCCACTACCACTAAAATGGTACTTCATGCAAAACCTTGCACATAAATCACTGGAACATCCAAGGAACACTCCTATCTTGGGGCCTTTGCCCTGCCTGCTTCCCCTACCTAAATGCTTTTCCCCCAGATTTCCATATGGCTAACTCCCTCACCTCCCGAATTCATAAGCTTGACTAGGCTAAAGTTACAAATAAACCTTAAAATCTCAGAGACTTCAAACAGAAAAGTCCTATATAAGGGGTTCATAAGAACAGTTTTCTTTCAAGCAGTGGCCAAACAGTTGATGATGATTTCATCTTCTGCCTCCAACATCACCACATGAGTCCTTCTCCATTGCCATAACAGAGAAGAGACCTGGGAGTCACATACCAAATCTCAAATATATCAGTCCAAGTCATTTCTGCTTACAACGCACTGATCAAAACTATCTACAGGGCCCTAACTAATGACAAGAAATCTGGAAAACTTGGAGGAGCACAATACAGTTATGCTTCACTTAATAATGGGGTAACTTTTAAGAAATGCATCAGGTGATTTCATCCCTGTGCACACACCAAACTCCAAGTGCACTTACACAAACCTAGCTGGTGTGTGTGTGTATACATACATGTTTTTAAATATGGAAAACCAAATGTCCCATCACCATTACTGAAGATCAATTATTTCCCCTACTTGAATTGCAATGCCGTTATCCATTGCTGTATGTCAGCTTTCTATACATGCTCCATTATAATCTTACAGCTCCACTACTGTGTTTGTTGTCCACTGTTGATTGAACCGTTGTTATGTAGTACATGAGACTGTATTGGTAAGCATTAAATAATCCTGCCAGATGTCCTTCAACTTGTGGCTCAGACGTCATCTTCATGAAGCTAACCTAATCACCCACTTAAAATTGCAAGTAGCCAGACACGGTAGCTCAACCTGCAATCCTGCGCTTTGGGAGGCTGAGGTGAGTGGATTGCCTGAGCCCACAGGTTCGAGACCCGCCTGGGCAACTTGGCGAGACCTCATCTCTACAATAAACCAAAAAAGTAGCCAGGCGTGGTAGCGCGTGCCTGTAGTTCCAGCTACTTGGAAGGCTGAGGCGGAAGGATCGCCGGAATCCAGCAGGTCGAGTTACAGTGGCCGGGAGCGTGCCACTGCACTCCAGTCCGGACTACAGAGTGAGACTCCAACTCAAAAAAATAAATAAATAAAAATAAAATAAAATTGCAAGCAACACTCACTCCCCAGCACATCTAATCTCCCTTAGTATCTTCTTACCATCTTGTTAATACATGTTATCACCTACTAATTGATTGTTTACTATTTATTATCTGTCTTTTCTTACTAGACTATAATCTATAACCTTCATGAGGGCAGGGAGCTCATCTGTCTTATTCTCTGGTGTATCCTAAGCATATAGAACAGAAACTGGCACATAAATATTTGTTGAATGAATAGATTTCATACATATACAAGCGTATCTATTGGACAATCTCCAGAGGTGAAATTGCTGGTTCAAAAGGCATTGTCATTAAACATTTTCCTAAATATTGTTAAATTGTTCTCCATATAGCTTTACTAACTCATATACCCAACCGCAACGTATGAGATCATCTATTTCCCCAAACACTCACCAAATATGGTCTCAAACTTCTTGTTCTTTGATAGTTGGAGTAAAAACTGGTATCTACCATAATTTTATTTGATATATTTCATATTAAGAGTGAAGTTGAACATATTTTCATGTTAAAGAACCATTTGTATCTACTTCTCTATGAAATGAAATGTGTGCTCCTGTCCTTTGCTAATTATATTGAATTGTTAATCTTCTTTATTATTGATTTGTAGAAAATATGTATATGATGAACTAAATGTGTCCTCCCCACAAAATTTAAACGTTAAATACACGATAGAATATTATACAGCCATAAATAAGGACAAAATTATGAACTTCACAGCAACTTGGATGGACTTAGAGTCTACAATACTGAGTGATCTGTCCACAGAAACAAAGAGTTGGGTATCATATGTTCTCACTCATAAGCAGACCTTGAACAATTATCGTACTAAAATAAGAAAAGGATTGGGGTCGAGTGTGGTAGCCTGTAATCCCAGGACTTTGGGAAGCTGAGGTGAGAGAATTGCCTAAGCCCATCGATTCGAAACCAACCTGGGATGGAACACACCTCATCAACAAGGGTACCTACATAATGAATATGTGTGTATCTAACCCTGAATTGTACACCACATCTTTAAAATAAAATTTTTTTTATTAAAAAAAAAAATTCCTTCCGTCTCAGCTTTCCAAGTAGCCGGAATTACAGGCATGCGCTACCACGCCCAGCTGATTTTTTGATTTATTGTAGAGATGAGGTCTCGCTGGCCAGGCGGGTCTCAAACCCGCGGGCTCAGGCAATCCACTCACCTCAGCCTCCCAAAGGCGCAGGATTACAGGCTGAGCCACCGAGCCTGGCTAAAAAATTCAAATGTTAAAATTCTAACCCTAAATGTGATGGTATTAGGAGGTGAAATCTTTAGGAGATAATTAGGCCACAAGGGTGGAGCGCCCATGAATGAAATTTGTGCCTTTATAAAAAGAGGCCCCACAGAGCTCTCTCACCTTCTTTCCACCAGAAGAGGATGCAGCAAGAAGTTGCCAGTCTGCAACCTGGAAAAGGACCCTCACCAGAACCTGACCATGCTGGCACTTTAAACTCAAACTTGCAGCTTCCAGTACTGAAAGAAATAAGTTTCTGGTGTTTGTAAACTACCCAGTCTATTATTCTGTTATAGCAGCCCGAACTGACTAAATCAATATCTATCTCTTTATAAATTTATTTTAAAATTATTTTCTAAAAGAATATATTTTGGGTATAATTTTCTTTCTTAACATATTAGACCTCCACTATTCTCTTTACTGAGAGCAAATAGAATTATCTGATGGTTTTTTTAAACTATATAATAAATTTTTCTTATTTATTCCAGAAAGATGAACTAAAAATCACACAAAAGTCTGCACACAAGCCGGGCTCGGTGGCTCAGCCTGTAATCCCGCGCCTTTGGGAGGCTGAGGTGAGTGGGTTGCCTGAGCCTGCGGGTTCGAGACCCGCCTGGGCAGCGAGACCTCATCTCTACAATAAATCAAAACATCAGCCGGGCGTGGTAGCGCATGCCTGTAATTCCGGCTACTCGGAAGGCTGAGGCGGAAGGATAGCTGGAGCCCAGCAGGTGAGGCTGCGGTGGCCGGGAGCGGCCACTGCACTCCAGTCTGGGCGACAGAGTGAGACTCCAACTCAAAAAAAAAAAAAAAAAGTCTGCACATGAATGTTCATAAGGCTTCACTGGTAATAGCCCAAAACTAAACACAACCTAGTTATCCTTCAATGAATGAATTTTAAAAAGGAAAAAAAAAGATATGTCCATACCATGAACTACTACTCAGCATTAAAGAGAAACAAACTATTGATGCACACAACAACCTGAAAGAGACTTCAGAGAATTATGGGGGGTGAGAAAAGCCAATCCCAAAAAATTACATTTGTATGACTGCATGTAGATACCATTCCTGGAATGACCAAATTATGAACTGGAGAACAGATCAGTGATTGTCAGGGGTCTGAGACAGGGGGAGGTGGGATGGGAGGGAAGTGAGTGTGATGATAAAAGGACATGATGAAAGATTCTCATGGTGATGGATCAATTGCGTATCTCAACGGTGGTGGTACATACACAAACCTACGTATGATGATTTTCTATACAATCAAATAAACCACAGACAAATGAGTCTCAATAAAACTAGAAAAAAATCTGAATAAAACCCATGGGCCGTATCAATGCCACTGCTGTGGTTATAATATTGTGCCATAGTTTTATAAGATGTTACCCTTGTGAGGAACTGGGTAAAGCTTACATGAAATCTCTCTGTATTATTTCTTACAACTGTATGTGACTCTTCAATTATCTCAAAATTAAATATTCAATTTTTTTTAAATCCTGCGAACTTAAGAGGCATCTCATGATGTAAAAAAGCAAGCAAAATAGTCATTTGTCTGAGTCATACATTGAAAAATGTCCTTCAGTTATTTATCTTTCTACTATGGTAATGAGATTTTTTTCTTTTTTTGTTGTTGTTTTTTGTTTTTTTGTTTTAAAGATGTGGGTACAATTCAGGGTAATGAGATTTTTAATGGCAAAAAAATTCTTATTTTGTTCATTATTCTTCTCTTAAATAGCTTCAGAGTTTTATGTCAGATTTAGAAACACTTTCCTATGGTAGTTTATTTTTTAAATTCTACCATGTCTTTCTCTAGTACTGTTATGATTTCAATTACCTTATATTGAAAATGTAATTGAAATGCTGCCCTCTATTCATATTTTAAAAGATTGTATTATGAAAAGTTAATATGAATATGTAAGTCTGATACATTTGGTACACAATGTGAAATAAGGGTGTAACTGTGTGGTATGTGTGCCTGTGTGTTTTTTCAAAGGCTATCCAATTATCTATTTGTAGAATAAACACCCCAACTGGCCAGTTACCCCACCACCTACTATATCCCTTTACCCTTCATCCTTATCCTCTTCAAAAAACTCTTGTGGGAAATGCAAATTAAAACTATAATGAAATACCATCTCACATCAATCAGAATGGCTATTAAAAAGTCAAAAAAACAACAGATGTTGGTGAGGTTGTAGAGAAAAGAGAACTATCATGCACGGTTTGTGGAAATGTAAGCTAGTTCAACCCCTGTGGAAAGAAGTTTGGGAGATATCGCAAAGAACTAAAAATAGATCTACCATTCAATTCAGCAATCCCACTACAGGTATACATAAAGGAGCATAAATCATTCTGCCAAAAAGACATCTGTTCTTATATTTATCTCAGCACTGTCCACAATAGCAAAAACATGCAACCAACCCAGATGCCCATTGACAAAGGCCTGGATAAAAAGAATGTGGCTCACATATACACCATGGAATGCTATGCAGCCATAGAAAAGAACAAAATCATGTTCTTTGCAACAACACGGACACAGCTGGAGATCATAATTCTAAGCAAATTATCACAGAAACCAAAAACTGAATACTTCATGTTCTCACTTATAAGTGGGAGCTAAACACTGAATATACATGGGCATAAAGAGGGGAACACAGACATTGGAGCACTCCTAAGTGGGGAGGGAGGGAAGAGGGAAAGGGTTGAACAACTACCCATTGGGCACCATGCCCACCACCTGGGTGATGAGCTCAGTGGAAGGCCAAACACCTCACCGCCATGCAATATGCCTATGTTACAAACCTGCACATACATGTACCCCTTAAATCTAAAAAATAAAATAAATGTAAAAAAACAAAAACAAGCAGCTCTTGTGGAAGTTGAAATACATTCAGCCACATATCTACCTCTTCCTCTTTTCAAAGTGATCTACACAAACATGATCACTTGCCTAAAGAGTTTTTCATTAGCACTCAAATTAAGACCACAGAAGGGAAGCCCTTAGAACCTCCTGAACACTACACAAAGCTTGCCTGGATGGACAGCCAAAGAGCAGGGTATCTAAGGTCCAGTTTTTACAAGAAGGGAAAGCATGGGCTTTGTTGGGACAGCAGGTCAGGAACCTTCCTGTGACATAACTCCTAAGGTGAGACTTCCCAGGAATAGGGCTAGGGGCTTCCAAGAACCTATTACAGTCTCCCAAATCCAAGCCAGAGCCTGAGGTTGATCTGTGCACCTCCGTGCTCTGGAATACTGCAGGCCCTGGAGCAATTCCACTAATAAGACTACTCCTGTGAGTAATCTAGCTCTATCCTGCGAGCCATTTTCACAATATTATTTTTCAACTCCCTTGTTGGGTCTTAAGAGTGGAGTTTCAGGGAAAGGAAAAGAAAGGGTGTCGGGCTTAAATTCACACCTTATTTTGCTTTTACTACTCTTCATAGTCACATCTCAACAATTTGTGGAAAGAAATACTTTGGATCTTGGTGGAATGATAGGGAGTTACTCTGGGCAAGCTCAGGCCTCCCTGGCTCATGGGTCAGCAGCTGTGCTCTACAATATTGAGTCCTCCAGTCTCCTCACCTCACACCTCAGTTCCTAGCACAACCTTTTCACCAATACTGCCTTAATTCCTCCCACTCCACACCGTCTCACACACAGCTGTCAGAACAATCTTCCAAGAATCCCACTTACATCATGAAACTAATTTAATTATTCCCGCTTCTGTCTCCTTCCCGCCTCTCTAGGCTCAGTCTGAATTGCATCTCCTCCCTGAACTGGCCCACAGTGGCCCCAGTCTCTAGGGCCCTTCGTTCCTCAAAGCTGCCATAACTGGGACTGATACTCCTTCCTGGCCGGGAGATTCACGTTGTCCTCTCCTCACATGTGTTCTGATGAAATCATCGTAATCCAGTCTGATATCTGTGCATTTGTTGGGTATTTTGACCATCGTCCTTGTCTATAGCATTTATTGACTGGATCACTCATCCGAGTATAAACTACATGGTCTTGCTATTTAAATATTCCCCGTGTGTTTTGACTTTCCTACTAGATTTTGATTCATTCCCTGAAGGCAGCCACCCCTCTATCCCAATCCCCAGGAACTGGCCCACAGGTACCCACAGAGCTGCCCACACCCCTCATCGCTGGCTAAACTCAATAGATGAAACACACATGGGGAGAGGGAATTGCAATGAACTGCTAGACTAGTAGATGGGTGCTGGATTCAAATTTGTACTAAATCAGTAAATTCTGAGCATCTGAATCTCTGTTCTAGCATTTTTTAAAGAAAGTTTTGGTTGGGCACAGAGGCTCAAGTCTGTAATCCCAGCACTTTGAGAGGCCAAGGAGAGAGGATTGCCTGAGCTCAGGGGTTCAAGACCAGCCTGGACAACTTGGCGAGACCTCATCTCTACAATAAGTCAAAAAATTAGCCAGGAGTGGTAGCACGCACCTATAATTCCAGCTACTTGGAAGGTTGAGGTGGAAGGATTACCTAAACCAGGCAGGTGGAGTGAGCGTGCCACTGCACTCCAGCCTGGGTGACAGAGTGAAACTCCGATTCAAAAAAAAAAAAAAAAAAGGTTTGTCATGGTTCTAGTCATTTGAATTTTAAAACAGCTACTTGAGTTAGGATAGTTATGCTGTAAAATAAATATAACTTGGATGTGGACACTTGGCTTTACCATTCCACATTTCAAATTCCTTTTTATCTGAGTCACTAACCTAGCCTATACTTTTGTTGGCCCATAGTAATAAAGAGGGCCTCTATTAAGTCAGGATTAGTTTATATTATTCAAAGGAGTGTATTCCGTGTGGTGGAAGGAGAAAAATTTGGTCATATAGTCCAGATTACAGATTGCCCTCTTTTGGGTCCAGACTTCACAGTGGAGAAAATCCTACTTCAAATGTTTTTGAGGATAGGATTCTCATCAGGTCACTTTGAAACTAGCTTAAAATCTACTTCCTCTAGTAACTTTGTCTTCACTGGTCCTCCCCTTCTTTCCACATTTCATCCTCACTATACACCATGTGTGATATATCCATCACCAGGTCCCATGTTGCTTAAGGACAAGAGGAATTCCTATGTGAGTTCCCTAGGGCTACCATGACAAAGTACCACTTGTCAACTGGCTTTAAACAGAAATATATTATCTCACAGTTCTGAAGGCTAGAAGTGCAAAACAGAGGTATCAGCAAGGCCATGCTCCCTCTAAACCCAAAGACAGGTATACTTCCTTGCCTCTTCCTGGTTTCTGGTGATTTCCTGGCAATCTTTGGTGTTCTTTGGCTTGTAACTACATTAACACCAGTCTCTACCTTCATTGTCACATGACATTCTCCTTGTGTGTCTCTGTCTTCACATGGCCACCTTCTTATAAAGATACCATTCATAACTGAATTAAGAGCTGCTATGGTGTGAAGGTTTATTTCCTCCACAATTCATGCGTTGAAATAATCCCAAACTCCAAGGTGATGCTGTTACATGGTGTGAACTTTTGGAAGTTCACGAGGAAGGCGCCCTCATGAATGGGATTAGTGCCCTTATAAAAGAGACCCTGTAGGGCTAGTTTGCCCCTTTCACCATGTGAGGATATAGTAAGAAGACACCATTAGTGAACATGGAAACAGGCCCTCACCCAGATACTGAATCTGCCAGCACCTTGATCTTGGATTTCCCAGCCACCAGAACTACAAAAAACAAATTTCTATTGTCTATAAGCCACCCAGTTTATTGTATATTGTTATAGCAGCTCTAACAGACTAAAACGTGAGCTCATCTTAATGTGAGGACAATCTGTTCCATGCCTCTGTCTTAGCTCCTGGTGGTTGGCTGGCAATCTTTGGTGTGCCTTAGATTATAGCTACATCTTCCTATATCTGTCTTCATAGTCACATGGCATTCTCCCTGTGTAATATCTGTGTCCAAATTCCCCCTTTCTATAAGACACCAGTTGTCCTGGTTTGGGGCCCACCCTACTCCAGTATGACGTCATCTAAACTAATTACATTTGCAACAACCCTATTGCCAAATGAGATCATTTTCTGAAGAAGTAAGGATTAGGACTTCAGCATATCTCTTTTGGAGAGGACACAATTCATCCTATAACACTGCCTTTTGTCTTGGCTGTTCACCTACCATTTTTAGTTCAGTGCTACGAAGGTGACAAATATATACGATTTGCTGATGCAAATTAAGCTACTAGGGCAGCTGCCTCTCTACAAAAGAGCACAGCAGCACCATTATGACCTTGCACACCAACACACCAAATAGCTTCACTTTCAATATTACTGGAAAAAGGACTGAGTGGGGTTTAATCAAAATTGTGGTCATTCTGACTCAAAGCCGGAATGAGAACTTTTCAGTGTCACTAAAGATATAATGACAGCGTCAGACCTTAATATCATACCAAGAAGAACAGAAGTTTATGGGGTCTACTCAAGTGCTTCTGTACTGTCATATTGCTCTAGGTCTTTCAAAGGGCATTGGTGCTTGTAATCACAGTATCACCATAATTAGTAATGACAATATATCCTTCAAGTTGCCAAAGAGCCAAATTAGAAGGTGAGAGGTATGCCACCAAATCAAATATGAGTTTGTTTTGAATTAAGCATTTAATCTGCCGGAAGAAAAACTTGCTCTGATTACACCCTGCCATTTATATATGTAAATATGTTAAAAGAAATATATATATATTTTATACCCTTTACCTATCAACAGTTTTCAGAGTTCTTTCTTATTAGGCTATTTCCAGTGGGACCCATAAGACTCAAGTTTATGACTGAGGGATCTGCCCCCATGCCAGAAAGGGATCCCTGAGAACAACCAGGAAGACACGGTTTGTGTGCTTCTCATTTATTTTATTTCGTCCAAGCAAACAGTTGGCAAGAACAGACATTTCCTATTGCCTGGGCAATGTTTTAATCACTGTTTAAATATTTGCCATCCTGTCTTTGTTTTGGTTAGAATTGCTGAGTTAATGCAATACAGATTTGTACCCTCTGCTGAGTGAAATATAGATTTCATCTTCTGAACTAGACCTATTTTCACTGGAAATAGTTTTCCCACTCCCCACCCCCACTACTTGTCTTTCATTTTATGCATTACATTAATCCTTTTTATAGCTTCTCAAATGCCTACAGGTTACTAACAAATTGCCCCCAGGCAGTTCTAACACATTCAGTTTCAGCAAACCTGAAAAATGTGTGACTCATTGCAAAGTTTGTAAAGACCCTTAAGTCAGTCTCTCTTAGTACTAGCTCAGAAAAATATCAATCCTGGGCACAAAGTTCATCATCTGATAGACATTCTGGGGTCAAGGTTAAATGAGTTTCTGACCTTAGGCCAATTTATGATGGGCAGGGGTTTATACCAAGGACACCTTCTGTTAATGAAGTTCTGTGAAGGTTGAGCTAGATCCAGGCTATCTAGGCCCCTGTGTAACCTGATTTCCCCCTGGGCTCACCAGCCTGGGTGTGCTTGAATGGTCATATTAACGGTCATAACTCAAATTTCACTGCCTCTTGCTTCCACCTCCTGATGGAAGGCTTATGGCTCCATATTTTGCAGAATTTTTAGTAAAAGTGCACTTCCAGATTTTACAGAGTGAACTCTCTCTCTCGATGTCACACTTCACAAATCCAGTGGGATCTAAACAGGAAAGAAATATGAGTGTGTGGCACCATTCTCACTCTTTCTCCTCTTCTCTGATAACCATGATTCAGTTCTCGATCAAGCTATCACGTCTGACTTCCTCTCCCCGCAAGACAATTACCCTCTCACTCATGCAGTTCCCCCATCCTCATCACTAGGTCCTTCCACAAGAACTTTTAGCCATGCCAGATGGTTAGTTCTGAATTCCGCTGAGACTCTGCCTGAGGACTCCACTAGACCTGAAATAACTCTAGGAGAAAAAAAAATAAAAAGCTTAGTGGAAATGAAAAGGTTTGGGGCTTCGTATTCCAATAATTGTAGACTAGGTAATTATTACCCAAACCTTCCACAAAAGAAAAGTAGAAAAACTGGACAAAATATTTAAAATGTGCTTACTGGCACAAAAAAAGATAGAAAGAGAATGAGAAATGTCCTACACAAGCCCTAACTTACTACCATGAAATCGTTTCCAGGCTACAGAACAGGAAGGGGAAACTGTGATGTAGCCCAGAAGAATCCCTATGTTGAAGAGATGGAGCTAAGAGTATGGAAAGACCAACTGACTAAAGTTAGCAGGACAGAGGGAGAAGAAAGAGCTGCAGGAAAAAAGAATAGGACATGTAAAGATTCCCTTGAGTATTCAACAGAGTACTCTTACTAATCAGTACATAAGGGTAAGGAAACTAGCAAAAACTAGGGGAAGAACCTCCTAAAATAATTACAAAGAATTAAGAACAGCAAGTACTAGGAAAGGAAAAGTGACTATTCCTACTAGCCAACTTGAAGAACCTCATAATTTTACATGGAATTGAGAAGAGTATTCAGAAAGTTTTTGCCTCAGTATTGGGAAATAATTAGCTCTAGGTTAAATGATGTTTTAGTCCTGTCTACCAAGCATTAAAAGTAAAACTTGAAAGGATCAACAGTTTCTAAGTAATTTTCCTGCATCTCAGAACAAAGCTCAGAGGATTATAGGAATAAAAAATAACCATCACCATGTCTGCCATTTAATAAAAAATTATCAGGCATTCAAAGAAATGGAAAAATATTGAGGAGAAAAATCAATCAAAACTAAAACAAAACTGATACAAATATTAAAATTAATAGATAAGGGAATGTAAAACAATATTAAAACTATATATTTAAAAAGTAAATAGAGACAGCAGAGCTTTTTCTAAATTAGACTCAAAGATTAAAACTACATAGAGATTAAATGTACAATGGTAGGTTAAGAGTATTTTCGGCCGGGCTCTGTGGCTCAGCCTGTAATCCCAGAGCTTTGGGAGGTCGAGGTGAGTGGATTGCCTGAGCCCGCAGATTTGAGACCCACCTGGGCAGCTTGACAAGACCTCATCTCTACAATAAATCAAAAATTAGCCAGGCGTAGTAGCGCGCACCTATAGTTCCAGCTACTTGGAAGGCTGAGGTGGAAGGATCACTGGTGCCAAGCAGGTTGAAGCTGCAGTGGTCGGGAGCGGCCACTGCACTCCAGTCTGGGTGACAGAGTGTCTCACTCCAACTAAAAAAAAAAAGAGTATTTTCAAGGGAATTCTATACCCCTAACACCTATGTAAGAAAAGGAGCAAATTAATAGCATAAGCTTCCAACTGAAACCACCAGAATAAGCAATAAGCAAGAGAAAAAATATTGGAACAGAATTCAATGAAATAGCAGAAAGAAAAACAATAGAAAAAACTAATGAAACCCAAAGCTGGCTCTCTGAGAAATTTAATAAAATTGATAAACTTCGACCCAGACAAACAAGGAAATAAAGAGAGAACACAAATTATGAATGAGATGATATTATTACAGACTCTACAGATATTAAAAGGAAAAGATATTGTAAAAACCTCACATCAGTAAATCTGACAATTCGATAAAACAGAAAAATTCCTTGAAAGACACATTACCAAACTTCACACAAAAATATATAGGTTATTTGAATAGTCCTATATTTTGTAAAGAAATTAATGTTTAATTAAAACCCTTTGTACAAAGAAAACTCTAAGCCCAGATGGCTTCACTGGTAAATTCAACTAAGCATTTAAGGAAGAAGTAATATCCTTTCTACACAAATCCTTCCAGAAAATTAAAAAAGAGGTGACATTTCCCAACTCATTCTTCAAGGACAGCATTGCACTGATAACAAAACTAAACAAAAACATTACAAGAAAAAAAAAACTATAGTGTAATAGTCTTCATAAAACAGATGTAAAATTCTAATTGTAGCAAATCAGATTCAACAACATATTAAAAAGGATAATAAATCATGACCAAGTGCATTTGTCCCAGGAATGCAAGGCTGATTTAACATTCCAGTCAATCAATAGAATTCACCAAATGAATAAACTAACATCAAACTATAAGAATCTTAGAAACTGCAGGAGACACCCTTATAGAAATTGGAATTGGCAACCAATTCCTATTCAGAACCCTAAAGGTCAATACCTTAGGAAATAATATAGACAAATGGGACTTTATCAAACTAACGATCTTCTGCAAAGCAAAAGAAACCATCAAGAGAACAGGAAGACAGCCCACAGAATGGGAAACAATATTTGCCAACTGTATATCTGACAAAGGCTTAACATCTAGGATCTACAAGGAACTCATACACACCAAAAGGAAAAAAACGAACAGCCCCTATAAAAAGTGGGCAAAAGACATGACTAGACACTTCTCAGAAGAATATATACAGGCAGCCAGATGAAAAAGGTTCAGCCTCATTCATCATCAGAGAAATGCAAATCAAAACCACATTGAGATACCACCTAACCCCAGTAAGAATGGCCATCATTAATAAAACAAACAACAACAGATGCTGGCAAGGATATGGAGAAAAAGGAATGCTTCTACACTGCTGGTGGGAATGCAAACTAGTGCAACCTCTTTGGAAGACAGTGTGAAGATTTCTGAAAGAACCAGAAATTGAACTTCCATATGACCCAGAAATTCCCCTACTGGGAATATACCCGGAGGAACTCAAATCACTCTACAAAAAAGATATCTGCACACATATGTTTGTTGCAGCTTTATTCACAATAGCAAAAACATGGAACCAACCATGTTGTCCATCGAAGCCGGACTGGATAAAGAAAATGTGGTACATATACACAATGGAATATTATGGAGCCATTAAACAAGGACAAATATATGAACTTCGCAGCAACTTAGATGGATTTGGAGTCGATCTTACTCAGTGATCTATCACAGAAACAAAGAAGAGAGTACCATATGTTCTCACTCATAAGTGGACCTTGAACAATTATAACACTATAAGAAAGTGTTTGGCAGTAATGGGAAACTGGCAGGGGAGGAGCAGTGGGATTGGTAGTTGAGGGGAACTGCTAGGGGAGGGAGGGGCATACCTCATCAACAAGGGTACCTGCATAATCAATGTTTGTATATCTAACCCTGAATTATATCCCACATATAAAGAGGTTATGCCCCCCCATCCCCGTTTTCCTGGCAGTTTCCCACTACTGCCAATCTCTTTTAGTATATGATAATAGTTCTTCTTATAAGTGAGAATATGTGGTATTCAGTTCTTTCTTTCTGTGATAGATCACTCAGTATTATAGACTGAGTTGCTGCGAAGTTCATAATTTTGTCCTTTTTTATGGCTATATAATATTCCATCATGTATATGCACATTTTTTTTAATCCAGTCCTTTTCAATGGCAGCACTGTTGGTTCCATGTTTTTGCTATTGTGAATAATGCTGCAATAAATATGCATGTTGGGGTATCTTTTTCATAGATTTAAGTTCTTCTTAAATGATTTAAGTTCTTCTGGGTATATTCCTAGCAGGGGGATTGCAGGGTCAGATGGAGGGTCAATGTTTAGATCTTTTAGAAATCATCACACTGTTTTCCACAGAGGTTGTACTAGTTTACACTCCCACCAACAATACAAAAGTGTTTCCTTTTCGCCACATTCTCTCCAGCATCTGCTGGTTTTTTGAGTTGTTGATGATGGTCATCCTGACTGAAGATAGTTGGTATCTCAGTGTGGTTTTAATTTGCATTTCTTTGATGACTAGGTGAGGCTGAGAATTTTTTCATGTATCTGTTGGCTACTCATACGTCTTCTGAGGAGTATCTATTCATATCTTTTGTCAACTTTGTAATGGAGCTGTTTGTTTTTTTCTTTTCAGCACATTTGAGTTCCCTGTAGATCCTAGATGTTAGGCCATTGTCAGATATACAGGTTGGCAAATATTTTTTCCCATTCTGTGAGCTGTCTCCCTGCTCTCTTGGTTGTTTCTTTTTCTCTTGATGGTTTCTCTTTTGCTTTGCAGAAGCTTGTCAGTTTGATGAGTTCCCACTTGTCTATCTTATCTCTTATGGCCTGGACACTTGGGGTTTTGATCAGGAATTGATTGCCAGTTCCAATTTTCATAAGGATGTCCCCTGCATTTTCTAAGGTTCTTATAGTTTGAGGTTTTACATTTAGGTCTTTGATCCATTTAGAGCTGATTTTTGTATATGATGATAGGTTGGGGTCTTGTTTTAATCTTCTGCATGTGGTCAGTTTTCCTAGCACCATTTACTGAATAGGTTCTTCTCTCCCCAGTGGTTGATGGTGGAGACTTTGTTGAAGATGAGTTTGTTGAGAAATTGAGGTTTTGCATCCGGAATCTCTATCCTGTTCCATTGATCTATATGCCTGTTCTTGTACCAATACCAGGCTGTTTTGACTATTGTAGCTTTATAATAAAGTTTAAAGTCTGGGAGTATGATACCTCCTGCTTTTTCTGTTTGTCTGTTTTTTGTTTTTTGCTGAGGATTGTTTTGTCTATTCATGGTCATTTATGTTTCCATGTGAATTCCTGTATTGTCATTTCCAGGTCTGAGAAGAATGCTGCTGGTAATTTAATAGGTTTTGTGTTAAATCTGTAGATTGCCTTGGGTAGAATGGACATCTTAACAATATTGATTCTTCCAATCCATGAGCATTGAATATTTTTTCAATTGTTTGTGTCATCTTTGATTTCTTTGAGCAGTGTTTTGCAGTTTTCATTGTAAAGGTCTTTCGCTTCTCTGGTTAGGAAGGTGCCAAGGTATTTCATATTTTTGTGGTTACTGTGAATGTGCTTTTTATTTGGGTTTCTGTTTGTTTATTGTATAGAAATGTGACTGACTTTTGCATGTTTATTTTATACCCTGAGACTTTGCCAAAGTCCTTTATCAGTGCAAGGAAGTTTTTGACAGATTCTCCTGGATCTTAGAAGTATAGAATCATGTTATCTGCAAAGAGGGATAACTTTACTTCCTTATTTCCTGTTTGGACACCCCTGATTTCCTTCTCTTGTCTGATTGTTCTAGCTTGGACTTCCAATACTATTTTGAACAGGAGGGGTGAGAGTGGGCATCCTTGTCTTGTCCCGTTTTCAGGAGAAATGGTTCCAATTTCTGTCTGTTTAGCAGTATGTTGGCTGTGGGTTTCTCACAGATGGCTCTTAATACTTTGAGGTGTGTTCCATCTCTGCCTAGATGTTTGGGGGTTTTTATCAAGAAGAGGTACTGGACTTTATCGAAAGCTTTTTCTGCATCTAATGATATAATCATGTGCTTCTTGTCCTTACATCTATTGATGTATTTCATTGCATTTATGGTCTCGTGGATGTTGAACCAGTCCTGCATCCTGGGGATGAAGCCTGCTTGATCATGGTGGATGTTGGAATGTATGTGGGCCCCTTGGAACCCATTTCCTCCAGCCTTACAATCTGTCCATGCAGTGGGGGTGTATGTTTGCCCCCCAAAGCAAAATGAGATAAGAAAAAGGAAAAGGATAGAAAAAGGAAGAGGAAGAGGAAAGAATGTGGAGAGAGAGAAGGAGAAGAGAGAAAATAAACAGGTCTAACAACTAATGAGTAAACAGAGAAACAAATAAAGACAGAAAAAACAAAACAAAAATACAGACAATCATACAAACAAAAACCCCTGTTGATGTACTTGCCCTCAAAAATACCCATACACAAACAGAAAATCTAGAAAAAAATTAAAATAACAGAAACAAAGCAAGTACAAAAATGTAAACAAAAACAGAAAGAAGAGAGGAGAAAACGCTAAAATAAAAAACAAACAAACAAAAACTTGCTCTGTGGCCATGTTTGTGACTCCAGGTCCCTTTCAGCTGCTGTCGCAGCATTAAGAAATGGCTCCAGTTCGCCAACCCTTCCCCTCCACTCAGTGCAGGCTGATAGGGTTGCTCTCAGCGTGGGTCAGATGCCCCATGGACTACTGTGGGAGGAGGATGAGTCAGATCCGGACTCACCCAACTTGTCTGCTGCTGCTGTCAAGTCACCCACTCAGATCTCACATGTGTGTGCCTGTTCCAGGTTGGGCAGGAGGCGGTGAGCATCTGCCTCTCCAAGTCTGATAAGGGAATAGCCTCTGGGTCCCAGGTTGGAGGCTGGACAGAGCTGGATGGGGCAATGCAGCTCTCTGCCTGCTCCCAGGACAGAGAAGATGGCGCCCTCGGCATCTCCTCCCCGGCGGCAGTGCTCGATTCCAGATTTTCACGCTCTACCTTCTCCACGGCTCCAGGGGTTCATGCCCAGTCTGCTGCCACAGGTGATGTCATGGGCCGGGTGCCAGGTGGTGAGGAGCAGCTGTTTTCGGCTGCCTCCTCTCAAGAGAGCACTGGGGGTTCCAATCTCAGGACAGTGATGGGTTGCAGTCACCTCTGGAGGAGAGCCTGGATGCATGAACCCCAGTCTTCCCTCAGATGGACTCTCACTCACCCACCAGCACATACCCACTCACACAGAGAGTCTTTATGGACACTTGCTTTTGCAGAGACTCTCATACTCTGACCTGTTCCATTGCCGTCTTTCCTCCTCCCCTAGTATTTTTTAGATATCAACTTTTGCTAAGTTGTTGTATGGATGCAACTCACCATCTTTTTTTTTTTTTTCTATGTTGGAGTCTCACTGTCATCCAGGCTGTAGTGCAGTGGCACACTCACTGCCACCGCAGCCTTGATCTGCTGGGCTCAGGTGATCCTTCTGCCTCAGCCTTCCAAGTAACTGGAACTACAGGCGTGGACTACCACACTCGACTAATAATTTGATTTATTGCAGAGACAAGGTCTTGCCAAGTTGCCCAGGCTGGTCTCCAACCCTGGGTAACTGGCAATCTTAATCAAAATCTCAGCAAGTTTTTTGCATAAATTGACAAGCTGATTACAAAATTTCATATGGAAATACAAAAGGACCTGTCATAGCCAACTTCATTAAAGAAGAACAAAGTTGGAGAATTTACCCTGCTTGGTTTCAAGGCATAAAATTGCAGTAGCCAGACCAGGCATGGTGGCACACACCTGTAGCCCTAGTTACTGGGGAGGATGAGGCAGAAGAATGGCCTGAACTCAGGCAATCAAGAATCAGAGATCAAGGCTGCGGTAAGCTGTGACTGTGTCACCACACTCCAACCCAGTCAACAGAGCAAGACCTCAACTCAAAAAGAAAAAAAAGAAATTACAGTAACCAATACAGTGTGGTACAGACATAAAGATAAACAAACAGTTCACTGAAATAGAACAGAAAGTTCAGAATCAGACACAAACATATAGTTTTCAGCAGACATGCAACATTAATTTAGTGGAGAAACAATAGCCCTTTAACAAATGGTGCAGGGACGATTGGATATATACATGCAAAACCATGAACTACTACACATAACTTGCAACATGTGCAAAAATTAACCTAGAAAACCCAAACATTATTGGGGGAAAAAAGGCTTTTAAAAAAAGGGAACTTGTCTTTATATTTGAACACTCAACACAGTAAAGATAAAATTCCTTGTAAATTGATCTATAGATTCTGTGAAATCTCCATTAATATCTCAAACTTAGAGACAAGGGGGAGAAATTTGATAAACTGATTCCAATATTTATATATAAATGCAAAGGACAACATACAGTTATTTTTTTAAAATTGGAAGACTCTATCTACTCAATATCAAGACAAACTTAAAAAGTTTCAGTAAATAAGATCATGTAGTATTAGTCTAAAACTAAACAAATAGACTAATGAAATACATAGAAAGCCTAGAAAGATAAATAGATTATTCACAGCAAAGATGGTGTGATAGGATATCCAGATGGAAAAAAGTTAAAATTCAACTTTCTCATGCCATGTACAAAAATCAATTCCAGATGAACTATAGATCAAATATAAAAGACAAAATAACCTATTAGAAGATAATATTGAGGAATATATTCATAATCTCTGGGTAAAGATAGACTTTTTAAACATAACACAAAGAGGATTAACTGTGAAAGACAACAAATCAAATCAACTTTACTAAAATTAATATTAATAACCTCTGTTCATCAAAAAAAATTATTAAAAAGTAACGAAGTAGAAGATATATGCATATATCCCTAACAAAGGGCTCATATCTAGGATATATTAAACAACTCCAGAAAATCGGTAGGAAAAAGACAACCCAATAGAAAAAAAAATGAGGGAGAAACCGAAAAGGCACTTTCTAGTCTTCCATAGTTATCCATATGGCTGACTTAGATGTGAAAATATAGTCTACTGCATAGGTAATGGTAAACAGGGCATGCAAATTAAAAGCACAATGATATATCTACCAGACAGATGAAAGTTGAAAAGGCTGACAACATCAACAGTGGTGACAATGTGAGCCAATGGGAACTCTCCATATGCCTGGTGGGAGAAAATATTCATGCAAAAATTTTGGAAACCATCTGGCAATATCTACTGAAATAAAAGGTACTCATGTCCTATGGCTCAGCAGTTCCTCTCCTGACTACATATCTATCAGAAATGCATTGATGTCTCTACCAAAAAACACCTTAAAGAATGCTGTAGAAATATTATTTGTAATAGCCCACCACTGGAAAAGTCCAACAGTAGAATGGATAAGTAAATTATGGTATATTTGCACAATGGAGTACTATACAGCAATTTTTTAAAAAACCATAGCTACATACAACATAGATGACTCTCAAAAAAACCAGTGAGCACAAAAAGTATACAAACCATATGATTCCATTTACATAATGATAATTTTTTTAAGAAGCAAAGCTGACTATTTGTATAAACCAACAGACTCATCATCCAATTCATATGGAATTTCAAGGAACCCCAAAAAGCCAAAGCAACTATGAAAAATAACAAAGCTAGAACACTTATGCTTCTTGATTTCAAAACTTACTACAAATATACAATAATCAAAACAGTGGTGTACTGGCATAAAAACAGATATATAGACCAACTGAATGAAGACTCCAGAAATATACCCTTGCATATATGGTCAGTTATTTTTAACCATGGTGCCAAGATCATCCAATAAAGAAAAGACTGTCTTTTCAACAAAATAGTTCTGGGAAAAGCAAACATCTGTATGCAAAAGAATAAAGTTGGACCTTTACCTAACACCATATACAAAATTAACTCAAAATGAAATCCATAACCTAAATATAAGAATTAAAACTATAGAGCTCTTAGAAGAAAACACAGAGCATAATCTTTACAACAAAAAAGGAAAGTATTTGGCAATGATTTATTGGATATGACACCAAAGCCACAGTCAACAAAAGAAAAAATTAACAAACTACGCTTTGTGAAAATTTTTAAAGTTTATGTGTTAAAAAAAACACTATCAACAAAGCAAAAAGTCAACCCCCAGGAAAAATATATTTGTAAATTATATATCTGATAAAAGGCGAATTCCCAGATATATAAAATCCTAAAACTTAACAACAATAAAACAAATTTAAAAATGGGCAAAAGACTTAAATAGACATTTCTCCAAAGAAGATAAACAAATGGCTACTAGGCACATGAAAAGACATTCAACATCACTAATGATTAGTGAAATACAAATAAAAACTATACCTCATACCCATTATCAGGGATATTATTTAAAACAACAAAAAATAAAAAGTACTAGTGAAGCTATAGAGAAATCAGAAGGCTTGTGAACTGTTGGTGGCAATGTAAAACAATACAGCTGCTATGGAAAACAATATGCAGGTTCTTCAAAAAATTAAAAATAGAACTATGATATGATTGAGCAATTCAACTTCTGAGTATATACTTAAAAGAACTAAAAGCAGGGTCTTGAAGATATATTTGTACACCCATGTTCATAGCAGTGTTATTCACAATAGTCAAAAAGTGAAAGCAACCCAAGTGTTCATTGACAGATGACTAGATAAGCAAAATATGGTTGTATGTATATAAGTAAAATATGGTATGCATACCTTTAAAAGGAAGGAAATTCTGGCACATGCTGCAACATGGATAAACCTTGAGACCATTATGCTAAGTAACAGAAGTCAGTCACAAAAAGACAAATACTATATAATTCCACATATATGAAGTACTTAGAATAGTCAAAATTCATAGAGACAGAAAGTGGAACAGTAGTTGCCAAGAGCTGGGGAAGGGGGAATGAGGAGTTAATGTTTAATGGGTACGGAGTGTCTGGGAAGATGAAAAGAGTTCTGGAGATGGATGGTGGGGATGGTTGCACAACAATGCCAATGTGCTTAATGCCACTGGACTGTACACTTGAAAAGGGTTAAGGTTGTAAATCTTATGTGTATTTTACCACAGTAATTTTTTTAACAATACTAAGTTAAAAAAAAAATTTTTAAAGCCCTCTCTGGCCAGGCTTCTATGCCTTATACGTGAGTAATGCCTTCAAGGACAGGCGAATGGCCAAACACTGGTTACCTATTGCCAAAATTAGATTCACCAGAGAATTGACTTTAAATTGTTTTTTCACATGTGCTGATGGTTGTCAGGATCCAGTGCAATAAACCAAGCCAGGACAGGCACCCCTGTGTTTTCACTAGTCATCATTCGTTCCTAGCAATTCATTCATTAAGCACACCAACATTAAGCATCGTCTGCATTGCAGGCATTGGGCAAGATGCTGAGGTTGCCATGGGGTGTGATCACTGCTCTCATGGGGCACTCTCAGTGCAGGGAAGGGTGGTGGGGCAGAGGGAAGGAAAGGGGACTAGAGAGAAAAAAAATAAACAAGCAAATAATATTAAAAATTGTGTGGAGTGAACGAACAAGTGCGATTGCCTCTCTGTCAAGAAGCTCGAGGAGGATATTACAGGAAAAAAATAATCTGAGATAAACCGAACTCGGTGGCTCGGTCTGTAATCCCGCGCCTTTGGGAGGCTGAGGTGAGTGGATTGCCTGAGCCCGCAGGTTCGAGACCCGCCTGGGCAGGCGAGACCTCATCTCTACAATAAATCAAAAAAATCAGCCGGGCATCTCCGAAGGCTGAGGCGGAAGGATCGCCGGAGCCCAGCAGGTCGAGGCTGCGGTGGCCAGGAGCGGCCACTGCACTCCAGTCTGGGCGACAGAGTGAGACTCCAACTCAAAATAATAATAATAATAATAATAATAATCTGAGACACCACCTCCATGCACATTAACCCCTTGAACTGCTTAACAGAAAGGTTAGATGGCAGACCCCTTGATGCTATATTAAGATTCCCTAAGAAGACAGAGGAGCAGCCAACAGATTCCTGAAAAAATGCACAGCCTTACTAGTCATCAAAGAAATGCAAATTAAAACTATACTGTGATACCATCTAACTCCAGTCACGATGGCCATCATCAATAACTCAAACAACAGATGCTGGAGAGGATACAGGAAAAGGGAGCACTTCTACACTGTTGGTGGGAGTGTAAACTAATACAACTTCTGTGGAAAACAGTTTGGCCATTCCTAAAAGATCTAAAATTGACTTTCCATATGACCCCACAGTCCCCCTACTGGGAATATACCTGAAGAAACTCAAATCACTTTATGAAAAAGATACGTGCACATGTATGTTTATTGCAGGTTGTTCACAATAGCAAAACCATGGGAACCAACCATGCTGCCCATCAAGAAAGGACTGGATTAAAAAAATGTGGACATATATGCAAAGGAATATTATGTAGTCATAAACAAGGACAAAATTATGAACTTCACAGCAACTTGGAAGGACTAAGAGTCTATAATACTGAGTGATCTAACACAGAAACAAAGAACTGAGTATCAGCCAGGCTCAGTGGCTCAGCCTGTAATCCCATGCTTTGGGAGGCTGAGGTAAGTGAATTGCCTGAGCCCGCAAGTTTGAGACCCGCCTGGGCAACTTGGTAAGACCTCGTCTCTACAATAAATCAAAAAAATTAGCCGGGCATGGTAGCACACGCCTGTAGTTCTGGCTACTTGGAAGGCTGAGGCAGAAGGATCACTGGAGCCCAGCAAGTCAAGGCTACAGTGGCCGGGAGCGGCCACTGCACTCCAATCTGGGTGACAGAGTGAGGCTCCAACTGTTCTCACTCATAAGCGGACCTTGAGCAATTATTGTAATACTATAAGAAAAGGATTGATAGTAATGGGAAACTGCAAGGGTGCAGGGCAGGATTGGCAGTAGTGGGAATCTCCCAGGGAGAGCACACCGCATCAACAAGGGTACCTGCATAATGAACATCTATATACTTAGCCCTGAATTGTACTCTGCATCTTTAAAATTTTAAATTTTTTAAAAAAAGATTCCTTCACTTTGGAGAAAATTATGACTCCCCTCCTTCAGGTTTAGCTCTTTTTGGAAGCCCATTTCATGACCATACTACCACACTATAAAACATCTCAAACGGAAGAAAAAAGTAGGTGCATTTATGTATTTATATCAAGATCAGTCCCTTCAAAGAACTACATGTTTTGTATCCCTGGGATCACCAAAACTTAATGTTTTATCCATAGTGTTCTGTTTTAATGTTTAGGGTTTACTTTGGACAAGTTTTTAGCAAACATCAACAATTTTAACTTATTGAGTAGTTCTTGAGGGCCTTCCTATGCTAGGCCCTGGGATGCAAGACTAACACTGCTTAATTGAGTCATGAATGTCCCAGCTGTTGACATGACATGACAGACTTAAGTGTTCATATAGGCTTTGTCTGAGCACCAGGGCTAACATGAGTTCCTCTTAAGTCCCCGGATAGGAATGTCCTATCAGATGAGTCTGTGATCTCAGACCAGATCACAAACTCAAAAAATTGGTGGGATGGGGCAGTTGAGAACTGGCCTGTGCCCATGTAACAGGGGCCTCTCAGCTAGTCTTCTAGAGACGGCAGATGCCTCCAAAAGTTTTTTGATCATTTGGTTCCTTCATTCATCAGTTGAACACAATTCATCAGTGTATATCATCCCAGTAGCCATAAAGGCTGATGGCCCCGGTGGGAACTCTTTCCCTTCAGAGTCAGAGTCTCAGAACAAACGACCAACATCTTGTATAGGGTTAGGCTCCTTGCTCGGGGACACACCACAGTAGGTGGCAGATCTGGGATAAAAGGTCTACTGATAAGAGCTCTTCCATCACATCTTTCGGTGTATGTGCACGTGCACAACAGTCTTTTGGGGGCAGCCTCCCTCCCCGCTACACCTCCAGTCACTTGCCAAGGCTGCATCAAGTGTGGTGGCTCAGCTGAGCTTAATCGAAGCAGGAGATGCCAGGAGAGAGGTGGAGCATGGGGTGCCTTTCCTGTTTGGTGTCTTTCCTGTTTGGTGCCTTCAAGGCTGTGCCGCCCTTGGGGCTGGGCTGGTGGGTGGAGAGAGTTGGTAAGACAGTGGACACTGTGAAGTCAACCTCAGATCCCAGGTTGGGGGTGGAGGAAAAATGTGCCTTTTTTGTGGTTTAGCAATCCCAACCTGAGAAAAAGTGCTCAGCGAACTGAGGGCAAGGCAGGCTCATCAAAAAACCCACTCATTTGCAGAAAACAGGAATCATTCCAAACAAAGGGATTTATGCCATCATCAAAGGAATGATGTTATGGCCAGGCTACATAGCTTGCTGCAGACACTGCCGGCCTTTTTTTTCCTCTCCAACTACAAAAGCAAATAGCACTCTACCTCCAGAAATGGAAAAGAGGCACGGAAACTCCAGGGAACACCCCAACAGGACACGTGAGGAAGACGCAGGGCTCATTCAGGGCTTAGCTCTCCCCAAGAGGTAGACACCATTCCTGCTTCCATCCCCACATGTGACTGGAGCCCAACTGACCCCAAGAGGCATTCCTAGGAAGGTGGAGTTCTTCTTGTCTTCCCAGCTGAATAAGAAGGCTCTACCTTTGACGGTTTCAGGGAGCTTGCAGGGAAACGGGACACTCCAATTCCTCAGCAGTAAGCAAGTGATTTTTTTTTTTGTTAGGGGTGGATAGAGAGGTAAGCATGTAGGCATATAATAGCCATATTACTGGAAGATGTAAGATGTGAGCACAGGAGAAGAATATTTTTTAAATTCATATACTCTAATTAGGTTTTCAGGTATTTTTAATAATTCTTTCTTCTTTTGTTTCTCTCTACATGAACCAAGAAAGAGACTGGCATTGAGAAGGTATTTGTAAAAAAGGCTTTTTTAACTTTTTCACCACCTTGGACATGCAGCAGGAGGAAAAAGAAAGTTTTCTTCATACTAGATCTTCTTAAAATGCCAGATATCTTTGTCTATCCTAAGCAGCTGAATGGTTAGAGTGCCAGCATCCTGGACTAAGATTCCACTGGTTCCTCTGATGTGGCCAACACCCCACACCCACCCAGCTGAAGCAGACCTGAAACTCAGAAAGCCTAATCATCCCTATATTTAAAAATACACTTGCAAGTTATCCAGGGACTTTATTTCCTTCTACAAAAAAAAAAAGAAAGAAAGAAATGAGAGCCTCAACACTTATTTTGTAGAGAGGCAGAGGGGAATAGGCTGTTACCCTTGTAAGGGTGAATAGCTCTATGTATTTGTTTATTTCCTCCAATATGAAGTAAAGGTAAACAGCAAGAGTAGTATGCTATTGGCTTGTTTAACATCAGTTTCTCCCCATCTCAATCCTGTGTTTGTATGAAATTTTTTTGTCATGATTCTAAACCTTAGTGTCGACCTGGCTGGTTCTGTAGAAGCTACTAGCAACTGCTAAGAGCCATTAATCAGAAGAAACGGATGTTCAGGATCCTGGAAGTGGTGCAGGGATACTTTCTCTGCAGACAGGCTCCCCTCCTCTGCACCATTTTGGCCCACGTCCCCACTGAGGACTTAGCTCACCCACCCCCTGCCCAGGAGTAGCTACAGGAGACAATCTGGGTCAGGGAGGCACTGTGGCATTCTGAATCCCCAGTGACATAACCAAGTGTCACCACAGAGCCTGTGAATAACAAGAGAAGGACAGTTAGGGGCTTAGAGTGTACTTACACTGACCTAGGACTGGACAGACCCTGTGGACTCTTCGTTTCAGATCCCATAATTTCTGGAAGTATCCACATGCCCCTCAGCTTGGGGCAAGTACACGGTAGCGCCATCTTTGTCAAAGTCGACTCCTGGCACCCACCCTGTAAGCCTGGGCTGCTCTCCTGTCTGTCCGTTCTTTGTCCTCTCATGACATTTGAAAGGCAAAGGAAAGGGAATGGTCTCAGAAGGTAAACAGGTTACTTGAGTTTGCAGACTTGATATTTTAGAACAAGGCTAAACTGAATTACTTCATGGTCTTAGATTTAATTTGCGCTATCAGTGATAAAACATTTTCAAGAGTTAGTAGGTATAATGGACTGAAAACGATGATAAAGATACTATCAACATTCAGCTCACAGAATATGTCAACCTCAGGAAAGGAGAGAGAAAAAAGTTAGAAACATATTAAACCAATAACCAGTCAAGCCATCCCTGTAACCCTTCTATTTTGTACCTGGGGTAGGGGGTGGGAAGAGTACATGTTAGCTTTTGGTTTTTTGCTTGCAGCAAGCACATTTCATTTTCAAGTCGGCTGTGCCAGTGAGTGACATAATGTCCACATGGTAATATGATACAGTAAGCACAAATGCAGTGCACAGACCAGACTGCGGCCTGGGAAAGACAAGCTCTGTCCATATATCAACGGGAATGACTTGGAACTCCGGGAGTGAGTATTCTGAAGCAATCGCACATGAATTCACCTTCAGGAGATTAGAGGCTGATGTCACCAGGAGAGTGAAGTCATCAGAAATGACCTAAACTGATGGGACCTTGCCAGAACAAAGCCATGCTGTGCAGACACACAGCTTAACTCCTTCAGAGTTTAAGATTTCTCCAAAGGCATTTTTTGGTAAACGTGAAGAGCTTTCGGCCAGGGACAACAAAGCCAATATGACTCCTGCTCTCCTTGGCATCAACTGACATTACTTGACGGAAAAGGTCCCATAATAAGTAGGTTCCACTAACCACACTCCCAGAAGTAAGCCCTCACCTTTTCAAAACCCAAGATTTCTACCCTCACCCTGTAGATTCTCAGGGTACTAGTGCTAGGGCTTTTAATAAATAGTAATTGAATTGAGGTGAATGGAATTAAGTTAACAACAGCAGATTCCCAGAATGGCAATAGTTGGGCCAACAGAATGGTGGTAGAATAACCCTATTTTAAAAAACAGTTTTTTTGAAAAGTAGCTTGAGCCGGGCTCGGTGGCTCAGCCTGTAATCCCGCGCCTTTGGGAGGCTGAGGTGAGTGGATTGCCTGAGCCCGCAGGTTCGAGACCCGCCTGGGCAGGCGAGACCTCATCTCTACAATAAATCAAAAAATCAGCTGGGTGTGGTAGCGCGTGCCTGTAATTCTGGCCACTTGGAAGGCTGAGGCAGAAGGATCGCCGGAGCCCAGCAGGTCGAGGCTGCGGTGGCTGGGAGCTGCCACTGCACTCCAGTCTGGGAGACAGAGTGAGACTCCAACTCAAAAAAAAAAAAAAAGAAAAGTAGCTTGATGTCTGAGTCTGCCTGTGAGTCTCAGCGGAGTGTTCCACATGCTACTAAGCAATAAGACCCTGGCTGTCCCTCCCTCCATAGGGCTGCCTAGCAGTGACAAGCCACCTTCTTCTATTGGTTACCATAATTCTGGGGAGCCACTGCCACTTGCTTGTTTCACCCACTGTAATCTCAACCCTTGGCTACTGTAGACATCATAAGGTCTATCACACCTTGTTTAAGCCATGTAATAACAACATCACTTTAAAAGTTAAAAGTTAATTGTACATAAGAAATACTTTCGGATAAATGCATCTCCATAGAGGCAGGGGCTTTATTAATATTGATTCATAAACAAAGCCTGGATAAGATCATGCTGGTGGTGGTCTTAGGGACAGGGAGTTGAACTTGGTCTCCCCTCTGGAATGAACCTTGCATCTGCTATCTAGAATTCATAAGTGGGGTAATAATGTGCATAAAAGCACCTTACAAGCTGGAAAGTAGTATTCACTGAAAAATACTTTGATTTCATGATGGTCCTTCCCAAAGCAAGAAAAAAGGAAAAACATCAATAGGTATGATCTTAACGTTGCTAAAGTGAGAGGCTGGCTACCAACACGAGGCAGTGGCATGTTACAGAGAAGGTCTCTGCCCCAAACCTATCTCTTGATGCCTGTCCTGTGCCTAAAAATCCACCTCAAACAACTTGCCTGAGCTCAGGGTCTTCCAAATTGTTCTCATCACAACCCTTGTAAAGAATACATTCTACAGCACCATTCAGTACTCTCATACACACACAACTGAAACACATGTTCTGCAAAAGTAACACTTTCACTACTGCCTAAGATGTACTCTGATACTTTTCACTCTATTTCAAGTGATTTCATCTTTTACTACTGGTTTGATCCACTAATTTAATTTAATACCCTGAGTCACAATTTGAAAAACACTGAAAATTAAATCCATTAAAAACAGAGCAAGCAAATATATAAATTAGGGTTTCACAGTAAAGACTTGGGTCTTGAGGGAGGAAATACCCCACAATTCTTTAAGGCTGGGTAGTGGGAGGCTGGGGAGAACAAGGACCGTCCTCCGTCCATTCGTGAACTACCTTGGGCTGCCATTGGAGATCTTCATCAGAGCCAATCAATCTTTGGATTACATAACCCCTCCTCAATTCACTCATCCCCAAACTCATTTACAATCACAGGAAGATAATATACCCTCCTGGATAGAAACTAACAGGCCTTATTGTGCATTCTCAAGCTGAGATCAATAAACCAAAGATCAAAGGGACAATGGCCAATGGATGCACTGAAAGCATTGTGAGCACTGAGAGCCAAATCACATTGCTACGAGTGCATTCTTGCACCTACTCACATATTAAATGGAAAAAATAGCTCCACTTTATCACATCAAAGTATCTGTGGCAAATCATCAAAGCTGTTGGCTTTGGAAGTTAAAGTTGGCTTTCAGTGCCATTGAAGCACCAAGAAATTTAGGTTGACATTAGCTTGGGCTATAGGATCAACTAACTGTGACCAAACCTGTTCAGACATTGAGTTGATTTTTTAAATATAGTAAATAATTACTGAGCTCTTGCCAGCTGTTCAGTACAATAAACTTGTCAAGCCCTTTACTGGCTTGAACAATCCAACTGTTTAATTGAACAGAATTTGAAGTTATGGTTAGACTTATTATCGAGACCCTGAACCTGAATGACCCTCAAGACCCTGGTACGTTCTGTGGACTTTTTAAACACTGTACACCATTTGTCACCGTCAATCCTTTGGATATGCTTTACCAAAATATCAATAACATTCAAATGTTCAAATTAACATTGTTGAGGGAGGCAATCCACTTAACTTAAAAATGGGAAACCAAAGTGGTGAGTTTCACTTTGTTTCCATTGAGGCTAATTTCCTGTGCATCTGTCTTTAGGATCCAGAATGGGTGAGAAATTTACCTGTATTTTTTCATTAAAACCCATGTTCAATTGCCTTTTTTTGAAGTATTGCACCAGCCAGTAGGCGAGGCAGTCTGCTAATGCGGGCCATCATTCCTCACATTTGCAAGATCCAGGCAAAAACATATGTGGAGACCAGGCCTGGGCCTCTCCTTTCTTATGTCACAGCGCTGAGCCGCACTTCACAGAGCACTGATGACACACCGCATGTGGACACTTTAGTCACTATATGCAGGCCCTCTCTCCCCTCACACTCCACCCTTCTCAGTCCTGGGTGTATGCACAGCAGGGCACATACAGAGCCCAAGAAGTCTATGTGCTAATCCAGAGCACAGTCTACATGAGATAGACATGGGAGATGGTCACAGGTGGGCCAGGGTAGGTGTTGAGTCCAGCGAAACAGCCTCAGTTGCCTACAATCTAAGGTGAGTAGGAGGAGTGAGTACTGTGCTAGTATTAACCCCTTCAAATCAATGCATTCGATGTTCTGCTCTCTGCACATGTGACACTCAACAGCTCCCAGCCAGCTAATGAAACCCACCATTACATTCCCAGAACAAACATGAATGCACACCCTCCCCTGAACCAGAACCCAAGTTCCAGCATTTTTATTCTTATAAGGCAAAACAAAATAAAAAATAAGCCAGATCTCATGATTTTTACTCATGGCCTTATTTTAATTTTTTTAAGTGAATATTTCCATAGATTCTTTTTTAACTTGGCATTTTAACTTGGAACCCATTTTAATCTGGGTCTACAGATTTATAAAGTAGCTGAACCTGATGTTCTCTTTTGCTGTTAATGTTTCCAGCCCTTTGTTTGTTTGTTTGTTTGTTTGTTTTGCAGGTATCATGAAGAGAGAATGACGGGAAATGCACACTTCCTTGGCTTAAGCAGAAAGCAGACTTTTTTTCAGCAGGTCTATATGTATGTGAGAGGAATGGTGGAAAGGGGAGGAAGGGGGCCGTTTAAGCCCATTTCTCCTGACATCAGCCTGGTATGTCATAATAGCTTGTCTGTTACAGAGTGTCATGTAACCCGTAGGAAAGAAAACATTTCTCAAACACCTGTAAGTCTATTCCAAGGTGCAGATATGGCATCTTCTCCCGCAAGGGACCACTGCAAAGCTAAAATCAACAATTAAGAACAGCTGCAGCCTTGCAACCAGCTGCCCTTGCTAACCCCTTTGTAGGGAGGGCAGGGAAAGGGGTAATCAACACAGAAGACTGAAATTACCCTTCCTTGCATTACTTTTCCCTCTTGTGAAATGTGCTGGAACTTCCCCCATATGCCGAAGGCTGCTTTCCTAGTTACCAAATGTCCTGCAATATTTCCAAGACTTGCACTCTGTGGAGATGTCTAACCTTCCATTTCATAGAGCTGGGGCTCACAGCTTCAAATTGCTGCAGGAACAGAGTCAATTCTGCAAGGAAAAGTTTGAAAAAAGTTGCTTTTTAAAAAGTTCCTTTGGGAAGAGATCTCTCATATGTGTCACTTGGTCACAAGCTGTGGGACCTCTCAAAACTAAGTGAAAAACAGAGGAAACCAACAGCCATTGATGAAATCATATGTGTGACTAATCCCCTTGATGGACCCACCTGCTCACATGTCAAAAAAAAAAACAGATGAGCCCTTACCAGGTGATTGAAAAGTTAAAATTTATCTCAGGAGAGGAACCCAACAGGAAAAGAGCGTCAGGGTTTTTCAAGGAAGATTAATACGATAGAGTCTGCTGGAAAAAAAAAAAAGAAAAAGAAAAATCATCTGACAAAACTTCCTAGTACTGATGACTTTTTTTTTTTTTTAAGGATTATCTCCCTGAGGAAAATGGTAGGAAAGACATCAGCTAATGAAGAGGGAGAGAGAACCAGAAAATAGATTACTCAGACATGCCCCTCCTGTCCCAAGCGTTTTAGGCAGTAAAATGGGAGTTCAGTAAGATGATCTCATGAGCCTTCTCGTCTCTTAATCTTGTTCAGAGTGGAAAGCTGTTTCTGGCTGTATTTCTCCCACCCCTTCTGTCCATGGCCCTGCTGCTAATGGAGGTATTCATTGAGCTTCTCCATTTCACTTTGAAACAAATTAGGTCACCTTATCAGCATAAATTGTGATTTAGAGAGATGACGGATGAATAAACCAGATTTGCAGGCCTGCTGCTGTGGAGATCACATGGATGTTTGTCCCTGGGCCAAATCTAGAACTTAGTTTTGGTGTCTTTCTGTGTTTGCTCATTCTAGGATTTGCTAGTATAAAAGATAAAAAATAAAGCCAGGACCAAAAAGTTGATTTTCAGGCCTCGGCTGCTTGTTTTAAAAATGCGAACACACTCACCTGTGAATCAGTCAACAAGTCATAGGTCAGGAATTCCCTGACCTGTATTTGTTTTGCTGTGTCACTATACACTATATGCTTGACGCAGATATTTTCAGACCTGAAAAGTCAACCTATTTGAAAAGTCTGTGTTGAAACTTAAAAAAAAAAACTATTCATGGCACCTAATCAAGATTAGCCACTAGAACTTGAAAACAATTCATAATGCATCCAGTCCTAACATTTTGGACTTTGGGAATATCCAACATATTTTATTTTCTCTTCTAATTCACCGTATTTCAATTCCTTCCTAAAGTTAATCATGTCAACTGATGCCAACCAAGTTGGATTCTCAAAATTCACAAAAGTAAGGGGCATCCCAGTACACCCTTTAATTTCTAGCATAGGCTACCTAAGCTATGGAGGCTGCCATGAGACCATGCCTTGCAAATCTCTGACTATAGGGAATGTAATTGACCGAGGTCTTCAGCTGCTGTACTCTGATACTCACCATCACAAATGTACCAAGTTCACACTTGCCACAGTACATTTCTAGCCAACGACTGCCTGTGAGAGGCTGGCCAATTCTTGGGACACAGGGACTCCTCGGACTCAAGGATTGAGTCAAGACGCAAGGATTCTACAACAACCTTGCTGGACCTTCCTTGGGCTGCACAATGGTCTAGGACACTTTCAGCCAACCTTTCTCCCCTTTCTTGTTCATTTATAGACTTGCTTTATAGTCGAATGACTCTGCTGGCTCTCTGTCCGTTTTCTCTACACAGGCATTTGCCCTAACACAATCCTTGCACATTTAATCCACCATGGTGTCTGCCTCAGAGAATCCAGACTAACACAGGTTGTTTTTCATTTTAGTCCTTCTCAATAAATGTGGGAGGGCAGAGGTCTTAGCATACAAAGATAGGCTCCTTACTTTCTGTTAGATTGGGTCACAGTTTAGAGGAAACAGATTGAAACTAGTACAGTAGAGAACAAATTATGTCACATCTTTTTTCTTTCAAGGCACAGATTTCTCTATATACTAGTCCTTGCTCCCAAGTTCACAAATTTCAGATAGCTTTAAGGCTGTTTGAGAGAAAGGTGAAATATTGATGAGGGATACTAAAAATCATCCTACTAAAAATACAAGTAAGATAGTTCAATGCCTGAAGACATTTTATATAGTTACATGTGACAATGTAAACCAGGGCTCATTTCTTGATGTATTTTTACAATCTTTTGTTCCAAAATCATATAAGAATTTTTTAACTAGGGAGTGCATCAAGCTGGAATGTCATGGGGTGCTTTTCTGGGATTCCCAGGTCCATCAAATCATAAGTGAGATTGAGGTGGGGAGCGAATCTTCTCTGGCCTATCTACTTTCCATGGGAACCATCATGGGCCACCCCATAGGCTTACTAGGTTGATTGGACCTTTATTCCTGTTCTGCCTTATCCTAGCAGGTCAGAGAACAACAGGAGCCATTTATTTCCCTGAGCTACACCTGTATGATTCCAACTAGTAACAGCAGAAACCCTGGAACTCTGCTCACCTAATAAAAAAGAGTACCACTTCCTCTTGTCTTCCATTATCCCTACTAGTTTTGGAATAATTGGGAACTGAGCCAGACCTTGCTAGTTGCCCACCCAATGTCCATTCTCCCCTTTTTTCTTACTACAAAACTCTCAATTTTGTTCAGGGTGACTACACATCCAGCTAAAAATACAGTTAATCTCACACTTTAGGATGGTCTTGTAATATGGTTCTAGCCAATGAGATGTAGTGAGAAGTCATTGATTGGGTCTTCCAGGAAAACTTTTTTTAAAATATCACACCAAGGGTTTTTGTTATATGGAAAATGATGAACTGATTCTAAACTGTATATGGCAATGCAAAGGGCTTAGTACAGCCATGGCTGTCTTGGAGAGGAACAGAAAACTGGGGGCTTAAACAACTAGCCATTGAGAACTATTTTATTAAATAAGGCAGTATTATATTGACTTGGAGATACAGAAATAGACCAATAGAACAGAATAAAGACCAAAAGTAGAACCACAGAAATATGGTTACCTGATTTACAAGAAAGATAACACTGTACTGCTACAGGGAAAAAATGGTCTTTTCCATAAACCAAGTTGGGTACACATGGAAGAAAAAATCTCGACCCCCTTCCTCACTCCATATACAAAAATCAGTTTCAGATATAGTGTCTATCAAAATGTAAAAAGCAAAACAATGAAGTTTTTACAAGAAAACAGTAGAACAAATATCTTCATTACTTTAGGGGCAAAGAGTTTTAAACAGATCCCCAAAAGTTCTAACCTTAGGAAAAAAGTCAAAAAATTAAACAATATTTTAGTTAAGAACTTCTGTTTAGTAAAAGACACCATTCGGAGAATGAAAAGGCAGCTAACGAAGTAGAGAAAATGTTTGCAATATGGCCATCCAACAAAGAACTTGTTATGGACTGAATTGTGTACAAACAAAATTCATATGTTGAAATACCCCTAGTACCTCAGAAGGTAATTGTGTTTGGAGATAGGCATTTAAAGAGGTAATTATGTTAAAATGAGGCCACTAGGTGGGCCTCAATCCTATGTAACTGGTATTATTATAGGAGACATTAGGGCACACATAAAGACAGCAGAGGTACACATGCTCAGAGGGGTGGCCATGTGAAGAGACAGCAAGCAAGTGGCCATCTACAAGCTAAGGAGATAAGCCTAAGTAGATACCAATCCTCTGACACCTTGATCTTGGACTTATGGCATCTAGTCTGTGGTATTTTGTTATGGCATCCCTAGCAAGCTAATGCAAGACTCATATCCAGAAAACACAGAGAGATTTGCGAAACAGTATTTTTAAAAATATAAAATAATGAGAACTTTACAAAAATATATATAAAGTACTTCACAAAAGAGGAGGTAAAAATAACCAATAAACATATGAATATGGAAAAGTTGCTCAGCTTTAGTCGATTCATTAGTTGTTTTCAGAGAAATAAAAGTTAAAAACACAATATGATACTACTATACACTCATCAAAATGGCTACTCTGGTACTACTCTGCTTTCCAGGCAGCAGAGTGGAGGAGGGAAGACAGCTCTTCCTCTTAAAAAGGCACAACCAGGAGTGGCACTGTCACTTAGCACATCCAACTGTCCAGACCGTGGTCAAGATCATCAGCAGAGGAGGAGAGAAAACGTAGTTGTTAGCTGAGCAGCCATGATCTCACTTAAAAATGTTGCTCCCAGGACCAGGCACTGTGGCTCATGCCTATAATCCCAGCACTTTGGGAGGTCAAGGTGACAGAATTGCCTGAGCCCACAGGTTCGAGACCAGCCTGGCCAACTTGGCAAGCCCTCATCTCTACAATAAATTTAAAAATTTTTTAAAAATTAGCCAGGCATGGTGGTGTATGCCTGTAGTTCCAGCTACTTGGAAGGCTGAGGTGGAAGGTTCACCTGAGCCCAACAGGTCAAGGATGCGGTGACCATGAGTGTGCCGCTATGTTACAGCCTGGGTGACAGAGTGAGACTCCAGCTCAAAAATAAAAAATTCCGCTTCTATAAAAGAAGAGTAAAAATAGATAAGAGAGAGGCAGGAACTAGCAATCTGCTTCTACATGGGATAATACACTTTGTATTGAAGAGACAGAGAAAACCAAGCATTAACAAGGATGTGGAATGGTAAGTTGGTACAAATACCTGGGAGATTGTCTTGCAGCTGCTTAGCTAAATAAGCACAACCTGTATCTCAGATATTTTTTCTATAAGCATATCTCACAAAAATGTAGGCATTTGTTCACCAAAAATCATTGCAGGACTGTTTCTAATAACTAAAACCTGCAAGCTACCTGAATGCCCACCCAAACTGAAATGGATTTTGTTTTATGTATTCTCACATATTGGAATAACATAACAGTAAGAATAAATGCTCTACAATTATATGCAATAATACAGGTGAATTTCACAAACACATTAAACAAAAGAAGCCAGGCACAAAAGAGTACCTGCTGTACAATTCCATAAAATTGAAAATCAGGCCAAATTAATCAATGCTGTTCTTGTGGGTGTATATGAGGGAATTCTAGGGGAATAAGGAGGATTCTGAAGTGCTGGAAACATTCTGGGTGCCAGCTACATTGGTATGTTCACTTTATAAAAACTCATCAAGCTGCGTACTTATGATTTGTCAACTTTTCTTTTGGTAAGTTATATATTGCTATAAAATGTTTATGAAAATGAGAAAGCCAACTCAGTTGGCTTGCACTTTTTCCTTTACATTTCCCCTTTTTCCTGCCTGGTGCCTGAACTGGAACCATGAGATGACAAGCATAAGAACAAAAATTACATGCTAAAGATTGCTGGGCAGAAAACCAGAGGTAACTTGGTGGGGAGGGGGGTCATGGAGTGCATTGTAAAGCTCTGAACTGCCTAACTCCAGCCTTTGTGTTCAACAAAGAAAATCAAAACCCTAATTTGTCTAAGTCACCATCCACTCAACTTTTCTGTTATGAACAGCTAAATTCAATGCCAATTAATAAACTACTCCCTCAGCACCTTTTAATAAATGAGGCAGATAAAGAAGAAAATAGGTATGTATTGCACGCACATGATGACCAAGAATAAAACTGGTGAACAAGGATGATCTGGACCAAGGTTGACCCTGCCTCACCTTTCCTCGCTGATATTTTTGTACCTAGATGTGACTCTCAGCTGAGTTTCAGGAAAAAGAATTTAAATTTACAGGGATACACTCTGGAAACCTTTAACAGAGGACCGAAAAATGCCAAGAATTCAGATGCTGGTACAATACCAGAAGAGCCTATGAATCCTACAAAGAAAATAAGTAGCTATATGCTAGTCTGATTACTAGCCATGGGTATATGCTCCAACTCCTGTAACACAAATCTAAATCGGCAGTGATGTGTGTATGGTAGCTCTTTCAATGTTAGGGCTACCATATTATACCAATTATATTTATTGCTCAACCATCCCTAAGGATATCGTCCTCATCACACAGTCCAAAACAGCTCACCATTACTACTCTGCTTTCCAGGCAGCAGGGTGGAGGAGGGAAGGCAAGAAAGACACATCTCTTCCTTTTAAAAAGGCACAACCAGGAGTGGCACTGTCACTTAGCCCATCCAATTAGCCAGACCTTGGTCAAGAACATTAGCCAAGGAGGAGAGAAAATGTAGTTGCTAGCTGAGCGGCCATGATCTCACTTAAAAATTATGTACCCATGAAAGAAGAAGAAAATAGATAAGAGAGAGGCAGGGATTAGCAACCTGCTACTACATGGGATAATACACTCTACATTCGTTTCAACTACTGAGAACCGGTGTATTAGTAAGAACAAGAAGCAAATTTCTTATTTTTTCTTTTGAGTTGGAGTCTCACTCCGTCACCCAGGCTGGAGTATAGTGGCATGCTCCTGGTCACCGCAGCCTCGACCTGCTGGGCTCCCGCAATCCTTCCGTCTCAGCCTTCCAAGTAGCCAGATCTACAGGTGTGCACTACCACGCCCAGCTAATTTTTTTTTTTTTTAAGACACGATCTCACCAAGTTGCGCGGGTGAATCTCGACCCCATGGGCTCAGGCAATCTACTCACCTTGACCTCCCAAAGTGCTGAGATTACAGGCTGAGCCACCGAGCCTAGCCAAGAAGCAAATTTCTTAATTCATTGAAATAAGTTTCTTAAAAGAAGAATAATTTGGAGAATGACGTCATTTCTTTCTTTCTTTCTTTCTTTTTTTTTTTTAGTTGGGGTCTCACGCAGTGACACCATCACAGTTCACGGCCTTGACCTTCTGGGCCCAAGCAATCCTTCCGCCTCAGCCTCCTGAGTAGTTGGGACTACAGGCACATGCCACCATACCCAGCTAATTTTTAAAAAAAATTTAAACTAACTCTTGCCTCACCATGTTGTTCTAATCTCTGAGAATTCCATTCCAAATTCACCTTTCCTGTTATGCATTCCAGATGAACTACACCTGGCTCCAATCACTGTAATCACATCCCTAGTTTCACCCCCAGCACAGATCTGTCTGCAAGTAGCACTAAGTGATTATGCATATGTGTATACACTTTTGACTGAGCTTATGTGTATTTTCTACTATGAGGTGAAAATAATAAGACTTTTGAAGTCTGGCAAACATTGATGCAAATCACAACTCTATAGTTAAGTGGCTACATGCCCTTGCTACACTCCTCTCCACTGATACCTTTGGTCTCAAAATAGGGGTCTGCTCTGGTTCACCCCATGTCTTGACCCCATCCCTCCCAACTGACCTAGCAGTTATCCCCCTTTATGCCTTCAGTCTGTCTTTCTCCTCTAATGTCGTTCTCTCATATAAACCAGCTCACATTTCTCTAATTTTTTCAAAACTCTCTCTCTCCCCCTTATTTCTCATACTAACTAGCTCTTCTCCTTGTCACTTCACTATATAGCCTCCTAAAAGTGTGTGCCTCTTCCTCACCTCAGGTCACCCCTCTGCTGTCTGACTTCATTCCTATTACAAAATCAATCTGCTCTCACAGAAAGTCCTGACCACTTCATAAAGCCAATTCAACAGTCAATTTTCTGCAATCTCAGACATCGTTGACCATTCCTTCCTTCCATTCCTTCCCTTTACAAATGCCCCCACCCTTGGCTTTCACAACCTCGCCTTCTCAGATATCCCCCAGTCTCACCAGGATTTCCATCTGATAAACTCCTCTTCCTTTACACCTATCAAAGTTTGCTCAGGAACTGTCTTTGGCCTATTTTTTTTCTCATTCTCCACATTCCCTGTGGATGTTCCATAAATCCATAAATTCCAAATCAGTCGGCTCTGGTTCAGACTCCACTAAGTTCTAGACCATCCCATTTTTGTTGGGACTGAAGACTTTCTTGGGACACAGAACTTTCAGTTTTAAAATCAAGAAAGTCTCAGGAAAACCAGAATTAGTTGGTCACCCTACCTAGAAACTCTAAGCACCCACTGGACAGCTAGAGAATCGTGCCATCATCCAGACTATAATAGAAACAAAAACCCAGGAGGCAACCTGAACTCTGACCACTCGATAATTCACCATGTCCACTCGTCACCAGAACCTGAGCAGAATTGAAATATATGTGCATTACCTCACCTTAAGTCGGGACGTCCACATCTCTTGCCCAAACTATCATTACCATATCCTAACCTCCCTGCCCCCATCTAACCAGGTTGTCCTCCTGCTTTATCAAAGCTTCCCATGAAGGTCAAACTTCTTTCATTGAACTCCTACAAGTCCTGTAAGATCTAACCCCTGCCTGTGACTCCAAAAGTCCTCTTTCTGATCCTGGCCCCCTCCGCTTTGCAATCTCCTTACACCAGCTGCTGAACTCCTTGCACTTCCCTGAGAGAGGAAATGCTACTTCACAGATCCATTATTCTGCGCCTGCTGTCCTCTCTGCTTGGAATGTCCCTTTTTGCTGCCTGACAAGCTAACCCTTCAAGACTCAATTCAAGTGTCTCCTTCCCTGAGAAGCCTCCCCTGAATCTAGAATACGCTTTATCATACTCCCCAACACATGGAAATGCAATTACAGATGTATTCACATCTGCCTTTCTTGTAAGACTGGATATAAAACTCTTGGGGGCAGGAACCTGTATATTCATTTTGTATACAAGGACAGCATTTGGAACAGTCAGAAGGAAAATATATCTTTAGATGGCTGACTCAAACTCTCTGAGTCTGGTTCCTCATCTGTAAGAAGATTACCCCTATATCAGGTGTTACTCCTATCTTGAAGAGTATATTGCAGGGATTGACATATAGGAATGTGCCTATCCTCTTGCCTGGAATCAGCAGACGCTCATAGTTCTCATCCTCTTTACTATTAGATAAAGATTTGTATTTTCTACATCCTTTGGTATGTCCCAGTAGAAGTCTGATTGGTACTTCGGAATGACTAACATCATGGTTTGGAGCCAAGGGCCAGGAAAAAGTCTCTATTTCTCTTTGAGTGAAAGCAAGAAGCCAGCTTAGGGATTAACCAATATTTATATTAGTATTAATTCCCATCAATAATAGGTCATCTCTACAGGGCTAGAAAGTATCTGTGATACTCCAGCAGGTTTGCATTCATGGAAGAATAATCTTGTTTTAAAATAATTCTCATTTATGCACCACAGACATTGCATTACTACCACAGAAGTGCTCAATAAGAACAGTTGAGATTAAATATTTTAAAGAGGAGGTCAAAACCATTTCATGCCCACTAGATTGATGATTTAAAAAATTAATGGTATTGGCAGACATTGGCAAAGATGTGGCACAAGGGGATTTTCATACACTGCTGGTGGGATAACAATTTAGGGTAACCACTTAAGGAAACAAGTAAGCATCACCTAGTAATGTTGAACATACAAATACCCTAAGCTCAAGTAATTCCTCCTATGTAGATACTCTAGAGAAACTCTTATGTGTTTACCAGGAAATACATTCAAGAAAATTCATAACAGCATAGTTTGTAGTAGCAAAAAATAAAATAAAATAAATAAGGAAGGAAGAAAGGAAGAAAACCAGTGCCCATAAGTAGAAGTAGATTTCATGATCATGAAAATGAATCGACTACAGCTACATATTTCAACATGGATGAATCTCAAAAATTAAAACTTGAAGGAAAAAGAAACAGTGTGATTTCACTTACATAAAGTTCAAAAACAACACCAAAACCAAATATTATATTGTTTAGAGAACTACATATCTGGTAAAACTACAAAGAGAAACACGGCAATAATTTGCACAAAATCTGTAGGACGGTAGTTCACGAGAAAGGTGGAAAGAGTCCACCAGGAGGAGTACTGAAGAGTTTCAAAGGTTTTAGTATGTTCAATTTCTCAGTCTGGGTGGTCAGTAAGTGGCTATTTGTTCTATTCTTGTGTTGTTATATTTTTGACCTCCAAACTAGACATGTATGTTTATACTCTTTTGTATTCAAGATATACTTTAACATTAAGTGTTTCTTAAAGAGAGACAAAGTAACTTTTTCAAGGTCATGCTAAAAAGCAACAGAGCCATGACTGGAACCCAAGTCTGTCTGACTTTTTTTTACCTCATACATGCTCTGTTTCCCCAAATATTGAAAAGTCATAGTCTTTGATCCAAATGTCCATCAGTGATAAATGGATCAACAAAATGTGGTACATACATACAAGAAAGTATCATTCAGCCTTAAAGAAGAAGGAAATGCTGACACATGCTACAATGTGGATGAAGAGGACACTATGCAAAGTGATAATAAGTCAGTCAAAAAAGATAAATACTGCCTGATTTCACCTGTATGAGGTACCTAGAGCAGACAAACTCATACAGACAGAAAGTAGAATGGTGGTTTTCAGGGGCTGGGGGGAGAGGAGAATGGGTACCAAGTTTTATTGTGTAATGGGTTCAGAGTTTCAATTTTGCAAGATGAAAAGAGTTCTGTGAGTGGATGATGGTGTTGGTTGTACACCAGTGTGAATGTACTTAATGCCATCAAACTGTACACTTAAAATGACTAAAATGGTAAATTTTGATCTCTGTGTTTTACCACTATTTTTTTAAGTAGCACATCCTTTTCTGGGTAGTAATCTGGTGGATGGGGTGCAGAGTGGATCACAGAGGAAAGTGTCTCCCTAGGCTTCTTGACCTGCCCTCCTTGGCTGCGCTATGCCTGGGTTTCTGAGCTGCGGCCTCCTGGAAGCTGGTTGGCCAACCAAGGCAACTGCCATTTCTGGTTTGCCCCCAGCCTCATCCCCGTGGTGATGGAATGGAATGTAGGGTGGCTACCAGATGGCAGATGAGTAAAAGGGCAAGATCTGAGGTTGAGAGAAACAAGAAATAAAGGGATAGCAGGTGCTGTGAAGCGGGCTGGCGTCCAGGGGTCTGCAAGACTAACCACTTCCGCCCATCGCTCTCTAACCACATGGCAAAAGGCACAGGAACAGAGAGGGGTGTGGCATCAGAGGAAGAAATGAGAAACAGAAATCAGCACCTGGATACTCGCGCCAAGACACCAGAATCTGCCACAAAGTTGAGCTTTGAGCCTCAGTACATCTCCAAGGACTTAGGTCAAGTATAATTTAGTGACTCACTTGACAGAAACACACAAACATGCATGCACAAACACATCCCAAAACAAAAAGCTGAAAAAGACACCATTTGACAATACAGATAGTCTGACTTTAAAAAGCCAGAATCTGGATGCGTGACTTAATTCTTTGCATCTTACTTTTTGGCCGCGTGCTAACCCAGCCTCAATATACCCAAAAGAGATCCAACAGCAGGTTGATGCTCCTTTTCCATTACATTAAATCTGCCACACAGTTATCTTAAGAATTATCATGATCAGCAGAAAACATAGATATTAAATTAACATTCAGAAGCGAAGTGCTGCTGAGACAGTAGTGTTCATAAGCGTTCCCGGCGATGTGAGGCTCCTACGGGAGGCAGCCTCCTCCCCCAAGCTCCAGGGGAGCAAGAGGCACACATTTCCTCTATCCCTGAACTCTGCCTTTTCCGTATGTTCTGTCATCACTCCCCTTTGTAGTCAACTCTACTAGGTGAAAGGGAGGAGTAAGACACACAGACCCTTCTCTGAGATCCCAGCCCTTTCCTCTCCAACTCTCCATCCCAGCTTCCTTGGCCCAGAGGCCTTTGTCAGTTTCTCTATTGGAGAAAATGTGTTCTGCAGAAAGGTGGAACATCCAATCCCCAGGTATTTCCACAGAAGGAGGCAGGAGCCTGCCTGCCTTCCACTGAGACTCACATGATGGAGGAATCCTCCCCCACCCCCCAAGCAGGGAGGGACTCACAACTCTTGACAGATGGAAAGAAATCGATATCCACCACAAGGGCCAAGACTTTTTCAACCTAAGAGTTAAGAATTTGATTTCTTAGGTCTCTAGCTTAACCCTCTCTGATTCCCTCTTATCTAGTTATAAAAGAAGGACACACACTGAAAGGGAATGTGAAAAAAATATATAAAACCTCATGGTCTCACAATTTTGTATACCTGATTTTTTTAAATAACTCCCAAAATTGGTACTGGTATTTTTATTCTCATTTTGTAAGCGAAATGTCTATTTTAGAAGGTTTTGGTGTGCTCTTGAGCAATTTATTTTTCTGTATGCCTCAGTTTCCCCATCTGTAAATTAGACTATATCTACCTCATAGAGCTGTTTAATGATTAAAGCTTATAGCTACAAGCAATGACAAGGAGAGTTTCAGGGACGACAGTGTAGTGGGAAGGACACCCTGAACAGGGAAGGCATCAGGCAAACTGGCTTCCAGACTGGCTGCCACCAATTAATTCTCTTTGAATCATAAAAGCATCGCTTGACCTCTCTGGACTTCCATTTTGTCATCCATAAAAGTGTTAGACTAGGTGATCACTAGACTCCCTTCTATCCCTCAAATTAATCATTCAAGAGTTTATCTTCCAAGTCAGCTCCTAAGCCCTGCCAGATCCCATGGGATGGGGCAGTGACCAGATGCTTCCTTTCCCTCGCTGTCTCCCACCTCTCCATTTGGCTCTGGAATAACAGTTTGATCTGTCATGTCAAACTGTAAAGCATGATGTAGTGACATGTGCTATACTCCCAGAACCCCCAGTATTCTTTTCACCAGAAAGTGGAAAGACAGCATGACCAGAACAACATGCAGTAAACAACAAAGTCCACAAGAAGAAATGCAAGGACATCAGGGCAGGAGACAATCTCTGATGAGAAAGTTTCCGAAGGGTACAGAACCCAGAGGTTCATTACGAGTGAACACCATTTAAGATTTATTTCTATTTTGCCAGGTATATTTTTTTTTGCAAATATCACCATGTCATGTTGAAGGGGTTAAAGACTATAGTCATGAGTCCACACTGAGATCTGAAATGAGGAAAAGGAAAAATGAAACTGTCTTTGCTCTGTGGCACTTCACATGGGAGCAATAGATGGTTTGGAAGAAGTAGGACAGGGTTGGAGGCTTCATGAGGGAAACAGGAAGAAAGCCCTAGCAAGTACAGATCTGCATTTGAAACATGGCTGCTTGGAGTGCACTGCAGGTGTCCCCAAGGGCCATACACTGCCCCCACGTGCTGATCCTTAGGAATTTTCTAAGGACTCCTTCCTTTGTGCTCCTACAGCACTTAGGACACATCTTAATTGCACCACTTCAAAAGTTAATGTCTGTCCCGGCAGGCTCTGGGGGATCTCTAGTGCCTTGGCATCCAGCAGATTCTAAGTCATGTTTATTTTACCAACAACAGCAGCAATTAATTCCAACATGGAAAGCAGGGATTGAGTGAAGTTCCACAAAGGTTTTAGCCTATGAGCAGGACTTAAATGAGGATTTTTCCAGATGGGAAAGCAGAAATGTGTTGCAAGCAGAGAAAAAGCAAGGAGAGAGGGAACAAGGCTGGTACGAAGGGACTGGGTCACGAGACTGACTGTTGTGATGAGGAACTTAGTAACTGAGACAGAGAAGAGAGGACAAAGGAAGTTGGAGGTGTTCATAGAAGACCCGGGAGATATCCTAAAGGGAGGCAGCAGTGTGACTGTGGAGCTGGTGACCCACAGGTGGCAGATGAGTGCAAAGGAGGAAGGGGTGAGGGCCAAAGACATGGCTCTGAAAACAAACTTGTCAAGGGCGGAAGAGAACACATGAAGGAGACCAGTAAGAACACAAAGAGAAAGGAGGTGAAGCCCGTGGGGCTGTGCTGGAAAAGTCAGGAGAGAAGAGAGTTACCCAAAGTCAAGAGCACAGGCAGCTGTTACCCTTTTAGATTTCACCTACACAGCACGGGGAATGGATGTCATTTCAAATCCCAGAGCCGCTCTGGTTCAGTCATCCTACCCTGGGTCATCAGGGTCCCACCCAGCTCCTGGGGGTCTTCATGAAGACCAAAATCCACTTTGGTACCAATGAATGGGCTTGTTTTCCAGGCTTTCTGCAAAAGATTTGAGGTTCTCATCACTGGTGTCTTTTAGGAAAATAAGAAAAAGAAGGAGGAGGCGGTGGAGGAGGAGGAGAAGTAAAAGAAAAAGTGGGAATTTTTCTAATGTGTGAGAAAGGAAATGCATAAGAATGTTCCCCGAGGTGATGGGTAGTTATTTTCCCATCAGTAAACCTCCGTGAGACAATCCGGGACTGTCCTTCCTTGAGGAGCCAAGGCTGCCACAGAGGCCACCATCTGGGAAAGCAGGTGTGGCTGAGAAGCTGGCTGACAAAGCTGCCCCACTCGCACGTGCAGAGGATGGTGTTTGTTTAAATGCTGCAGCTGCTACTCCGCAGATCCTGACTCTGTTTGTGCCTAGCTATTAGAATCACGGGGGTTGGGGGGAGAGTTTAATGCCTTAGCTCTGCATAACCTTTCCCAGTTCTGTTTGCGACATAATGTGTATTTGTGTTTCACAGGAATGACTGAATCTTGCAAATGTCTTATGTGGCGGTGGGGATGGAGTTGGTCAGCTGCGATCATTTTTAAGAAATTCACCCAGCGGTCTCATGTAAGGTTTGGTGAGATCTAAAAGTTAAAGAGTAGAGGTAGCTGAGCCACCCTTTTAGACTAAGCCCTAACAGCACGGGGAGTGGTCGTCATTTCAAATCCCAGGGCCGGCTCTGGTTCAGTGGCCCTGCCTGGGTCACAGGGTCCTATTTAGCCACTGGCAGTTTTCATGGAGACCCTAAATTGTCTTAGATCCCTCCTACAATTAGGCAAGAGAGTTGAGGATTCCCCTGCCTGCCAGCTGCTGCCTGAATTTCACCTAAATGCAAATCCTTTGAGTTGTAGCACTGTCCTAGGGGACAAAAGAAATGCCCTTCCGCTTCTAGTTAAGAACTGGAGATAACATTTCAAAAGCCTCCCCACCAAAAATCACCTACATGAACACAGGAAATACCTTATAACAAGAAAAATCGTCCATGCAATAGCATAAAGTCTTAGAAATTACAGCACTCTGGATTCCAATACAAAATTAAATGACCCTCCCGGATCCACGGCAGGCAGCCAGCATCTGTGCTTGTTCCATTTTGGTGCTGCAGGCTCTGGGGTATGTCTTTACATCCTGCACTGCCCTGAGACCATTCTGTTTCCGCAGGAAACTGCATTTATATTGACTTCCCTCTACCCATGCGTTTGTCTCTTGTTGCTCCCTACTGGTCCAGTTTGCTTGTGGGTCCAGGAAACTATTTGTTGATCAAGGGCATAACAGTAAGCTTCTGCCCCCAGGCCCCATTGGTATCTGTGCCTGGAGGACTCAGGAGCAGTTTCCATGAAATGAAGTCCCACAGCCACTTCTTCCAGCACCACCACCACTTCCAGGTTCCCAAGTCAGCACCGGCCATGCAGCCTTTTTAGTCCTTTAATTGAGCCCCAGTAGCACCCTTTCTGTCTTACCAAGGTGAGGCACTTCCTCTGTCTTGTCTATTCTTCAAAATTGAGCCTTCATGGACCTCTCTTCAGATGGAGAAGTAAAGGGAAATAAACCTGGGCATATGAAAATATTCCAGTACATAAACAGAGATGAGAAGAAAGACCAAGGGACTCTGAGGGACCACTGCCCTCTAAAGCACACATATTGCAAGGACAGAGAAGAAAACGATTTTAATATGTACTTCAAGTTGCCAATAAAATACAAAATGCATAGTCTCTATGAACAAATGAGAAGCCATAGTTTAAAAAAAGAAATATATATAGGTGTGTAGCAGATCAGTAGTGGATAAAACCTAGTTATTAAAGTAAGGACAAACTTGAACTTCACTCCCTGAATACAAAGAAAGGAAGGATAAGATAGCAGACATAGAAGACAGAGTAAGGATTTAACAACAACAAAAAAAAATTTCTGAAAAAGACAATAAAACAGTACAGTAGATATAATACTAGAAAAAAACTATCCTTTTTTTTTTAAGTCCAATCTAGGCATTTATGATGCAGGCAGCAGCTTTGAACATTAATTTATACCCAGCTGTGTTTTAGTAAATTTCTAAATTCCAAAACAAAAAAAGAATTCTGGAAGTCTTCAAGCAAAAACTGCACGTTACCTATTGTTTTAGCCTGGGTTTCACTAAAGGTAAAGCCTGAGGCAAAGGTTTAGGTGCTGCTATTTTGATGGGGTGTGCAACCCCAGAGAAACAGAAGTTAGGAGGGAGGAAGAAACCAAGAAAAGGCAAATATACAAGGTATCCTTGATATCAAGCATAATTGGTTTCTCAAAATTTCACAGTCCCGCCGGGCTCGGTGGCTCAGCCTGTAATACCGCGCCTTTGGGAGGCTGAGGTGAGTGGATTGCCTGAGCCCGCGGGTTCGAGACCCGCCTGGGCAGGCGAGACCTCATCTCTACAATAAATCAAAAAAATTAACCGGGCATGGTAGCGCGCGCCTGTAATTCCGGCTACTAGGAAGGCTGAGGTGGAAGGATCGCCGGAGCCCAGCAGGTCGAGGCTGTGGTGGCCGGGAGTGGCCACTGCACTCCAGTCTGGGCGACAGAGTGAGACTCCAACTCAAAAAAAAATACATATATATATATATATATATATATATATATATATATATACATATATATATATATATATATACACATATGTGTGTATATATATACATATATTTCACAGTGCCTTCTTCCAAGAGACTTTGAACTCTCAAAACTCAGGATGATCTGTCCAGAAAAGGAAAGGAAAAAATTTTGCACACTGCTTCCCAACTCCCATTGGGCAAAGATTTGTCCTGGTGTTGTCAACTTCATGCATTTCTGGGCCACACATACTTATTGCTGAGCAAACCCTGAGATATCTAGTCGTAGCATGCTAAGCAAATCCCGAAACATCTAACCTCAGCATCGTCACGGTAGCCCCAGGGCAGAAAGTAAAAGATGTGAGGCTGGCATGAAGCAAGGATGTGCCCACATGAAGTCAGCTGGAACCTGCACAAAGCTGGGTATCACAGCAGGAACTGGAACAGGACAAGTGACAGAGGCCCTAGAAGTTTGTGAGACTGAGAGAATCGGAGGTGGCTGTTTTTCCCTCGAAGGATCAAAAGTCAACTTAAGACTTATCCTTAGTAAGTCTAATTTTAAATAGGCTTGACAAGCCATGCCAACTTCATATCGGGCACTAGAGCTAAGGCAATGGATCAGCATCTCCACAATTTAGAAAGAATAAAGTCTGACCCAAGAATTTATACATGGCCATCAACCTTGCAGAAACGCAGCAGGCATCTTCCCATGCAGAGGCTCAAAAAAATCTTCTAACAGCTTCTGAATTAAGTTTCTGCAGTAGGTCACCAGTACACAAAAATGAAACGCAATTAAGAACCCAAGAGATGGGCACAGTGGCTCATGTCTGTAGTCCCAGCACTTTGGAGGGCGATGCGAGAGGATTGCTTGAGCCCAGGAGCTCAAGACCAGCCTGGGCACATAGTGAGTCCTCAAACCTATTTAAAAAAAAAATTAGCCAGGCATGGCAGTGCACGCCTGTAGTCCTAACTACTCCAGAGGCCAAGGTGGAAAGATCACCTGAGTTCAGGAGTTCAAAGAAGCAATGAGCTGTGATTGTGCACTGCACTGCAGCCTGGTAGACATAGTGAGGTCCTGACTCAAAAAAAGAAGAAAGAACTCAAGAAGGATGAAACTGTAACCAAAAAGGGTTATCAGGAAGCATTAAAATCTGTTAAATTATAGATACAAGTCCGAATAATCACTGCCAATCCTGCAAATCTTCAAAGAAAATGAAGAAAAACATTTTATAGAGATACTTATTTACTACTTTTTAAAAATTAAATTGTGGTGTTTATAATCACACATTAAACTTTTAAAGTCTCAAATAACTCTGTTCAAAATTTGGGATCATAAATGCTTAATTTTATACTTGATTTTGATATTTCAAAAAAGATGGGCTTCATGAGAAGAGGTTTTATTTCTTTGAGGTTTATAACAGTAGAATGAAAAACAAAATGTTTACAAAGAGAAAAGGGCAAAGTGAATAGTATATATTAGCAAAAATCAGAATAAAAGCAAAATACAGAAACATAAAGAAAGAATGTGAAGATCCTCACAAAAATTAATTTAAAAGTTATGAGAATAAATATAAATGAATTAAATGCTTATATTTTTAAAAAGGCTTTCACCCCTACCTGTCACCATACACAAAAATTAACCCTAAGTGAATCAAAGACATAAACATAAAACCTCAAACTACGAGAATCTTAGAAAATGCAGCCAGTCTCGGTGGCTCAGCCTGTAATCCCAGCACTTTGGGAGGCCGAGATGAGTGAATTGCCTGAGCCCACGGGTACAAGATCCGCCTGGGCAACTTGACGAGACCTCATCTCTACAATAAATCAAAAATTAGCCGGGTGTGGTAGCGCGCACCTGTACTTCCAGTGGCCGGGAGTGGCCACTGCACTCCAGTCTGGGTGACAGAGTGAGACTCCAAACCAAAAAAAAAAGAGAAGAAAAGAAAATGCAGGAGACACCCTTATAGAAATTGGATCTGGCAACCAATTCCTATTCAGAATCCTAAATGCCCATACCTTAAGAAATAAGATAGACAAGTGGGAACTCATCAAACTAACAAGCTTCTGCAAAGCGAAAGAAACTACCAAGAGAGCAAGGAGACAGCCCACAGAATGGGAAACAATATTTGCCAACTGTATATCTGACAAAGGCCTAACATCTAGGATCTACAAGGAATTCAAATGTGCCAAGGAAAAAAACAAACAGTCCCTTTAAAAAGTGGGCAAAAGACATGAACAGACACTTCTCAGAAAAAGATATATGGGCAGCCAACAGACACATGAAAAAGTGCTCAGCCTCACTCATCATCAGAGAAATGCAAATCAAAACCAGATTGAGATACCACCTAACCCCAGTAAGAATGGCCATCACTAACAAAACAAACAACAACAGATGCTGGCAAGGATGTGGAGAAAAAGGAATGCTTCTACACTGCTGGTGGGAATGCAGACTAGTGCAACCTCTTTGGAAAAGAGTTTGGCGATTTCTGAAAGAACTAGAAATTGACCTTCCATATGACCCAGAAATTCCCCTACTGGAATATACCTGGAGAAACTCAAATCATTCTACAAAAAAGATACCTGCACACGTATGTTTCAGCTCTATTCACAATAGCAAAAACATGAAACCAACCATGTTGCCCATCAAAACTGGACTGGATAAAAAAAATGTGGTACATATACACAATGGAATATTATGCAGCCATAAAGAAAGACAAACATATGGACTTTGCAGCAACTTGGATGGATTTAGAGTCGATCATACTCAGTGATCTATCACAGAAACAAAGAACAGAGTACCATATGTTCTCACTCATAAGTGAACTTTGAACAATTATAATACTATAAGAAAGGAATTGGCAGGAATGGGAAACTATCGAGGTGGGGGTGGGATTGGCAGTTGAGGGAAACTGCTAGGGGAGGGAGGGGCATACCTCATTAACCAGGGTACCTGCATAATCAACATTTCTATACCTAACCCTAAATTGTACCCCACATCTTTATAATAAAAAAATTAAATTAAATTAAATTAAAAATAAAAAAAGACTTTCAGACTGAGCAAATAATGAGCTATCTAGAAGAGATTTAGTATATTGTTTTTCAAGATTGACAAACATATATAAGACAAACGCAATATACAACGGAAAACAAACTACATTGAACTTAAAAAGAGTCAATTTTTTAAAATTAATAAATGGTACCGTCCATAATAAAAACTTTACCCTAAAAATCTTTTGCACAACTAAGAATAAAGCACCAACATAGAAAGCTAACTCCAAACTCAGGAACACCAGTACCAGCCAGGAAGCACCTCACCACCCCTGGCACATTGACATCATTAATAGGCTTATTTCACAGTTAAGGAAACCTATACTTAGGAAAGTTAAGTGCTTCACTTAAAATGCTGAACTTTAAGTGAAAAAGTTCAGGTTATCTGATGGGAAATCCTATTCGCCGTACCCCCAATTTTGTGTAACCCACCCATTACACAATCGGGCATGGTGGTCATTGATGTTCACAAACATGGTGGTTCTCTCCCTGCAGGCATAAAGCCACCTTGCATACCTACCCATTTGAGATTTGGTGGTGGTGTGTCCAGATGAGTGTCTCCATCCTCTCTTTTCCCACTGTTTTCAGCAGCCAACAATGTTGCAGACAATGAGTGTGACAACTTAAAGCAAAAAGCACCCACCCATCCCCCGTCATCTCAGAATACACTAGTAGTGTGAGAGGAATCAACCTTTATTGTTTTAAATGACTTAATTGGTGGGGCAGAGGGATCCTATTACCACAGCATGATTTAAATCTATTCTGACCAATTCATCATTTACCCTTTTTTTCCTCCAAGACAAGGCCAAGGACAAATATCTGGCAGCATTTCACGGGAAGCATTTCATAGGCCAAAACCATTAATCAGTCATTTTTGACTTCAGCCATTTAACCCATTACTAATCTCCCTAATTGTAGTGTCACATAGAACACAAGGCTTTTAAGAGAGACCTTATCAAAGGCTTACTGAAATTCAAAGATACCATGTCTATTGTATTTCCTTTATGTATCAGACAAGTCATAATACCAAAAAAGAAATGAATTTAGTGTGGAATGACTTATTTATCAACAATCCACGCAGGTTACTGGTGACCACCACTTCCTTTCCTAAAAGTTCACAGACCTTTTTCTTCAGGAATCTATCCTAGGAAATAGAGGAAGGCAACATTTGATCTAAATCTTAGCAGACAAATACAATTTTCACAGGCAGAAATTGAGGGGAAAGGACATTTTAGGTCATATAACAGAATGAACAAAATGAAGGCAGAATAAGGTGCGTGGCTTTGAGTTAACCAGCCCTTTGCTTCCAATTCAGTTCACAAAGCAAAGGTGGAAACAGTGACTTCATAACACGTAAAGATTGTTATTACATACAAAGAGCTTTAGAAACAAAAACTGAAAAAATGCCACTGGCGTCTTGTAATAACGGATACTCAACTTTGTCTTTTAGATAGAACTAGAAGAATTTTAAATATATTAAAAATTACACATTAACCTAAGCCTTCCCTAAAATTATTTCCTAAAGAAATAATAAATTTTCAATGACATGATTTAATTAAAAACTCATTCTTAAGATTAGAGGCAAATAAATAAAAGGCTTTTAAAAGTTATACATTTGAGGAATGAATTCTTCTTGCTAAGCTTCTGTCCCAAAGCAAATTTGTTTCCCACGTACTTGGTGACTACACTCAAGAGATTTCAGGACAAAAATAATAGAAAGCATCTGCAGAGTAATTATGGGTCCCCCTTGGCTGACTAGGAGAAACCATACCTCGCCTTTATGTTGTCGTCCCAGAGGTCAAAGTTCTTCTGTCTAGTATACGAAGCTAGAAATTTCCAAATAACCTAAGAAAACACTCAAACAGTTGTAGACTGTTTTTTCCATTATTTACAAGGCCGCCCACGATAAGATGGACATTTTCTGAGAGTGGCGTGATAAGCTTCATGTAAGCAAGACACAGTTAATGGCTTGAGGAGTGGAATGCTGGTGCTTCCTGAAGAGGCCATTTTAGTACAGTCTTCTCTTGACAGGGTTAAGCTGCTTATAGATTCCTTAGATAAGACTGCAGAACAGATAGTAGATTAGAGACCCAACTCGAATGCCTCAAGACAAAAAAATAACAGAAAATAGCAGACTAAATACCGAAGACTAAGAAACTCCTGAAATGTGAGACGTTTCTCTTTCTGCAACCTTCAGTTTTTCTGCCTCCACCGAAGATGGAAATGAGAGTACGCCAAACTATTTTTGCTAAGTTATTAGCCACAGGGTTGGGTAAGCATCAGATGGAATGAACCAAACCCCGGTTTTACCTAAAGTGCCAATGGACTGGAACCACAGGTTTGAGTTTCCAGTAGCTGTACTCAGTTCATTACAGGGCCGTCATTTTTAAACGTGTCTGCACTTTGGCTTTTGATCACATGACAGACATGCTGATGCCACCGAGCCACACTGGAGAGGTGAGAAAGCCATGTGTAAGCCCTGTACTTGCTGTCAGCTGCCCTTACACAAACTCCTCTGAATCAGAAACTCCCTCAGGAATCAGAAACTCCTCTGAATCTTGCCTAGTGACAGTTGGGGGCTCATTCTGACATTTCAGAGAATCTTCACTAGCTCGAATTGTATTTTTAAAAAAAGGAAGTGCAAATCCTAAAAAAGTGCAAGTTCCTATATTCACAAGATTTCTCAGGCTGTTTGGCAGTTTTGAAACACTAAGCTGGTGCCTAAAACTATGAGAACACAGAACTGTGAATGTTGTGAGAGACTTGAAAGATCATCCAGTCCAGAAAATCCTTATCTAGATAAGGAAGCAGAAGCCCTCAGAGGGAAGTAACTGGTGAAGATCACAGTGCTAATGGCAGAGCCAAGTTCCTGATTTCCAACCCAGAGCTTCTTCCTCTAAGCCTTCTCTGTTTATATTTAAGTAAATTAAAAAATCAGAGATGGAGTAGACAAATTACCATCTAGAGACCTCCGGCATTTATTCCTCTCTAGCCAGAATGATACTCCATTTCACATTTCTTAAATATAAGTTTAATTTATTTTCTTTCCAGGATTGCCAGGACTTAAATCTCATCTGCTTCAATACTCTTCTTTGCTATTTGGAGTAAATTAGAGTAATTTACCTACATGTCTCAGCATCAATATGACCTACGACCCAGATCACTTTTCTGCTTAAGCCCTTGTAATGATTTCTTGTCTTTTGTGATGTAAATTTCTCAGCATGGCCTGAAAGACCTTTATGATCTGACCATGCCTAACTCTCTGCCCCAACCCCCAACATGCATGCTGAGCTCCAGCTGGAGGCATGACTTATGAATCATGGTTTTGGTTTCTTACCTCTGCACCTTTCATAAGCTGGGTTCCTTATATGGAAGATCCTTCTCCCTTTTGTTTGACTGAGTAGTACCCCTCTTTCAAAACAAGGCTTAAAGAGTACTTGCCCCAGTGACCAATGTCTATTGAGATCAAACTATTAGGCAAACATCTAGTGATCACACATCACATTCAGAAGGGCCATGTTGGACTCTGCATCCATTTGCTGAAGTATCTGATAAGCACCGTATTAAAAATACGTCTAACTTTAAAACACATAGAGGAAATGTTATCTGATTAACAGGATAGGCAAAGACTTTCTGAGCACAAAAAAAGCAATAGAAGAAATCAAGAAGACAAGACAATTAGATCTGATGACACACAAATCAGAAACTTCTGTTAAACAAAACAACTTGGAAAATTTTTGCATATGACAAGTGATTGGTATCCTTAATAAATAAGGTGTTTACCAAACAAGACAGGTACTAAAATCACAACGAATCAATGAGCAAAGAACATAAACTGAGATTCATAAAAGTACAGGTGGCTAATAAATGTATTTTAAAAATTGGATTCCATAAGTAGACCAGAAGAGCAAGCAAAAAGATATTCTTTTTCAACTATTTCATTAACAATGATCATATTCAGTGATGATAGAATAACCAGTAAGAAGACAGCCACTCTCACACTTTGCTAATGGGAGCTGTATTTCTTTCTCTTTCTTTCTTTCTTTCTTTCTTTCTTTTCTTTCTTTCTTTCTTTCTTTCTTTTTGCTGTTGTTGTTGTTGAGTTGGGAGCTATATTTCTATTATCTATCCAAGAAAGCAAATTTGCAGCACTTATCAAAAGATTTAAAATTTCATTCCTTTCAACCCAGTTATTTTTCTTCTTAAAATTTTGTCTGAGAAACTTTTTATAAACCATAGAAATTTGTATTATTTAGGTAGCAAAATGGGACACATCATTGGTGTATAATAAGGGAATCATTAAATAATTATGACACAAATATAGAGTTGAAGCAGTAAAAATTCTTCCTTCTAAATATTATTGTATCATAAGAGAAATGCTTATAACTCAATAAAAAGTTTTAAAACAAAATGAAAAATTTTCTTTCCAATATGATCCAAATTATATTTTTAAATATGTGTATTCTAGAATAAAAGACTGGATATATATCAAAGCACTATTACTAATTTTTCTGAAGAATTTTAATTTTTTCTTGTGTTTTTCATAATTTTCCAAATTCTCTAAAATCATTTTATATTGCTTTTATCATCACACACGTATATACGTATAGATACACACACAGATGTACATATATTTATATATGTGTGTATACATATTCATTTAAAAATCAGTGCAATCCAGTAATCCATCTACAGACTACATGATTAATTTTTTTCATAGTAGTATAATCCTTTCATTACCTAATAAAAGTATCTAAGGCTCCTGATAACCATAAGAAGTTGGGATACTGCAACCTCATCATTGAGGAAGCCATCACACAAAAAGGAAATCTTCCCTAACAGCTTTGACTCCCATAACACCATAAACCTCTTCTTCAGTTACAATTTTACAATTATTTGTGTAGTGTTTTGATCATCATCCATCTCCTAACTATACTGGAGTTCCATGACAGTAAGGACTATGTACATATTGATCACTAGCGTACTATCCAGCACATAGTATGACTGGACACATGCAAGTGCTCAATCATTTTTTAATTAATTATAAAAGAAGAAAGTTATTAAGAAAATCCAAGGTCATGGGGGCCCCTAAAAGAATGCAACAGTTGCCAATAAAATTCTTATTATCGTTCATCCTACTTCCCCATCCCCTACAGCCAGCACCCAGAAGGAAATCATATGAAAGCTGGAATCCAACTTCTCTTTTCCTCAAGGCCATTCTCACTTAAAGTCCTTTTCACTGAGACTAAATCCTTTCAGATATTTTACCTAACTAAAGCCACTGACACTCAGACATAAATTAACAACTGACTGGAAGCAGCCGGGAAGTCTCTAAACCCCAAAAGAGGCCCTTACTTTCCAGAATGATACTCCAGTGGGCAAAATGAGGGGTCACGAAAGTCTTCATGTGTACCAGGTCTTCTACCCCTTGGACTGTCTTTCAGCCAGCAAGTCTTGCTCTGATCTTAACTGAGCGAGACAGACTGGCAGACGGTAAACAGATACTGTAAGAGACTCAGACGGACTCCACAGTGCCTACTAGTCAGTCTTCCATCCCCAACTCATCCCCCACTCTCCAGCTTCCTCAACTCTGGACAAAGACACCCAAAGTCTCCGTCAAAGCAGTCACTGATGGCAAAAGAGCCTCACGGACTGAACCAAATGTAGGAAATAAGAAAGCAGCATGCTATGAAAAGCTTATCTGTGTTTCTCAACTCAACAACTCATTCAGGGTGAGCAAACAATTAGGCCAAGAGGATAGTAAAGAAAGACGAAGTTGTTTTACTGCCTATGAGCCTTCTGAGGAAAGAATGGATTGGTAAATGTTTTTTAAACTAGTAAAACATTTTTGTTTGTTTATAAGAATTGTATGGTGAGAATAAATTCTACCACAAAAGGGGCTGAATAAAGATTCTCCAAAGCATTAAATAATAACTGATTTCCCCTGAACTTCCAAAGTGTGTGATTTATTGATACCATCTGGAATTTACATTCAAGAGAAGAGCACTATCAAATTTTTTATGAATCCCATCTTGTTCTCAGTTTGCAAAACAGAAAACAATGACCACAAAACATTTAGTATTGCAAAATAGTCTTTGCAATTAGAAGGAGTGCTGACTTTACCATCAGACAATTCTGTTTTTTGATCTGGCTCAGGTACTAAGTAGTGGTGTGACCTAGGTCAGGTCTCTACCATCTCTCAGATGGAGAATGATGGCAGCCACCTCAAAGGGGTGTTGATGGGATTAAACAAAGTTGCCTCTTGTAATTCCTTATACAGCCGACACTCAATTCTCTATCCAGATCTGAGCAGGAATAAAGCCATGTAACCCAACATTTATCAACAGATGCTCTCTTAATTAAGTGTGTAGAGATCCTGAATCTAGACACTTCCCTTGTGTTGAATAAAAACTGCAGTGCATCTTCTTGTTTGCACCAATCTCTTCTCATTTTACCTCACACCATGCCTGAGAAGTAGCACAGGCAATAATGATTAATCCCCATTTTGTAGTTGGGGAATTAAGATCAGGCAAGTTGAATGTATTGTGTGCAATCACCACCATGGCTAGAAAGAAGCAGAATTGAAATGCAGATCTGGGAACTCTGGGTATTCTAAGTACTTTACTCTTTTTATGCCTACTAATAGCATGGTTTTTAGACAAATAAATCTGAGATGCTCAACACAATCAACTAAACAACTAACTTTAGAAAAGATTCTTAAAATAGGTAATAGAGACATAATGGACTGTGTTCAATAGGTCATCTGGAATGAGAAACCCCTGCAATTTGCAATAGCAGAAATCTGTATTGGAAAGCCAATCAGCTCAGCAAACAGCCACTGATAGACTAATAGTAAGATAATGAGTAAAATTAGAGAGTAATATATTAAATTCCAAAACAGAAATTACTTTATTTATAACCAAAAATAATTATAAACAGACATGTACAGAAAAAAAGACAAAGATTCTCCAATACTGTTGGGATAGGCTGTAAGATAGCATTTTATGATGAATTAACATTTTTTGATACACATCTGATACAGCAACTCTTTCAGTGAAGCAAGACACAGACAGGTGCACAATTACTTATCAGCAATTCCAACATCCAGACGTTCTGAAAACTATATTTTCTTCTTAAGTTTAACTTAACAATTCACTTGTTGAACTAATGTGATGTGTGAATCCCATGTAGTGTGGATATCTAGATGTTCCACATCAGAAGCATTGGGCTTGACTATAATATACAATAGAGGCACTATATGAGGGGCAACCCCCAAAAAACCAGAATTATCTTTTGGAGAGTGGTCTCCTTGTAGTCCTCTCGGAATCTCCTCCTCTGGATCAAATGGTCAACCAGTTGTTTGTTTTGTTTGTTTGTTTTTTAGTTGGAATTTCACTCTTGTCGCCCAAGCTGGAGTGCAGTGGCATGCTCACGACCACCGCAGCCTCGACCTGCTGGGCTTAAGAGATTCTTCCTCCTCAGCCTTCCAGGTAGCTGGAACTATAGACGCACACCACTATGCCCAGCTATAGTCAACCGTTTTTATCTGGAAGTTTTCAGAAGGTTGAGCCACAATTTGCAGAAGAAACATCTCGAGTTCTTCCACCATGACGATGTACCTGCCCACACTGCACTGTGTTCAGCAATTTTTGAACAAAAATGGAATGATCCCCATGCACCACCCAATTCACCCAACATCACCTCAAGCAACTTTTTTGTTTGTTTGTTTCCCCAGATGAAAAAAGTCCTCAGAGGGAAACATTTGCTGATGTGCAAGAGATGAAAAAAAAAAAACAGCAGAAAGCACTAAAGGCATCAAAATCGACAAGTTCAAAAACTGTTTTGAGCCATGGAAAAAGCATCTCAGCAGGTGTATTGCATCAAACAGACAGTACTTTGAAAGTGACTGAAGTTTGAACATATAAGAATAAACAAACAATTTTTAATAAATAGAGTCTGGGTTTTTGGGGATCCTCCTTGTACTCTCTAATATCTCAAACATTTTGAATTCTTAAGTATATCTGGTCACAGAAGTTTCAGAAAAGAACTAGCAGACCAGTATTATTATCTCCATTTTAAAACTAGGAAGTGATAAGTCTCAAGTTAATTTTTATTTCACTTTGTGTCTAATACTGACCTTTAGGTAAGGATAGTCAAAATGTAGAGAATTCTGCTAAGCAGATAATCCATATGACTATCTCATTCTTAAAACTCCTCTCATGCCTGGAAAGAAACCCAGGATATGTGTACAAAACCAGGATAAATTAGTTCAAAGAGGAATTAAATCATGTATAGAGTTCCCAGGGTTACATCTTAATAACTGTAACACAACTGCTAAAGAAAATGTTTTTATCGAACTGTGTTGTTAAAACCATTGAGTTCTGATGTAAGAGAAAGATTTCAGCCAAGTCATCTGAGCGGTGTTCATAAAGACATCCCAGACCATTTACCTATGTTTTCATCCCGCCTTGATGTGTGTCCTGGGACAGGCCAAGGTCTCCAGACCTCTCCTCTCTTGGATAACTGCCTAGAGCCCAGTCTTGAGAGGAAAAGAGAAAAGTTACATCCTGAAAACAGCAACATAAAAAGATCAAACAAGCCCACAAAATTCCTCTGCTTGAGGAAGATTTTTTAAAAAGAGTTATGAGGTCTCTGGGCGGGGCTTACGTGGTTTCAAGGTTTGCACAGCTCTGAATTATTTGGGATTGTTACGTGGAGATGGGGAAGGGGCGGCAGGCTCCTAGTGGTTTGCTGAAAGTCATCTGCTTCCGATCAAATTATTGGCCTCAAGCTTAGGAGTGAGGAACTAATCCCAAAGAGGACCAAAGCCAAAAGAAGAATGGGTAAGAGGTGGGAGGGGGCAAGAAAGGGATGGAGAAAGCATTATATCCTGAACTAGACTCTCCAGCGTTCCTGGCTCTTTGTAAACTAAAGATGAGTCTTGGCATGAATATGTAATCTACCTTCCTGCCCCTCCGCCTGCTGGTAAATGACTTGCCTTGGGACAACCAACAGCAATGTTTCCTCTGCCTGGAACAGCCTTCCCTTCTCTTCACCTACTTAACTCCAACTCATCTTTTAGGTCCCCCATCATAGCACTTACTTCAATCAGCCTGGGTTCAAACTACACAAACTTGCTCAGATCACCAACACAAATCACAAGCAGCCTCCATACTTGGTGGTGGAGGTGAATGAGGGGAATTCAAGGGTTTTGTTCTCCTGCTACAAACTTAGAAGGTCCTTTGGACCTGGTGGAACTCCTGTCTCTCATGGAAACTGCCTTATCCACAGCTGTGTGCTGCCAAGTTCTACATGGGTAGCCTCCAGGGCCATTTCCCAGGAACTTATTAACCCTTGCTGATGGCAGCTTTCTAGCCATACTGGGAGAGAACAGAAAGAGCTGAATCTTTCATTTGCCCCAAGGGCCAGCTCCCACTGCAACAAGGTTTCTGTCTGGGACAGGCTGCTGTGAGAATACTTGGGGATCTGCTGCACTTTTACATTCTGAATGCACACTATCTGAGGATAAGGTGAGGGAGCTGGGTAGGACTCATCTTGAAAGCTCAAAACAGACAGAGAACTTTGGTGTCCCCACAACCCTACCTATTGTTTAGGTCATCTGTGTACTTCCTTGGGGAAACACAGGCAAAGCAAAAGGCCCACAACCACCATCACAGCTGGCTCTTTCCTGCAAGTTCCATTTCCTGGACAGAGGTCAACTGGCACAGCCCATTACATCTAATACAATACCACAGCCCTTGAGAAAGTCTAATCCCAGACCTCAGCTAACATCACTATCCAAGCCACCCTGGTCTCTCAGGATGACTTGAGTCTGTGTGGGTACCCAGCATAGCACCACCACAGCTGGCAATTGAGAAACCCACCACACCAAAGGAATACACAACCAAGAAAACCCTACGGAGTCTACACCATCCCCCTGCATTAGAACTCATTAGAGCTTGTGCTTGTACCTGCAGCTGTGAAATTAGAGGATGAATCAGCCCGGTTCAACTCTACCTAACATTGCTCCTTTCCTCCCAGTAGATAAGAGCAAATCTCATGCCATAGCACATCTCGCAGACTAGTTTATAGTCTGAGGCATCAGACAGTAGAGGGTTCTACAGAGACAGCAGTGACCAATTATCCTCAGAAATCTAACCTGGCACCTTCACCCCACCAGATCTCTTGCAGGCACTACCCAGCACTAACCTGAATTGGGACAGCCCCATAGGTCAGCTAGACCCAGAAGAACTGCAGGACTAACAGACATCAGGTCCTCAGAGATTACCACTCCCAGGGGAAGGGAGAGTGCACCACATCAAGGGAGCAGCCTGTGAGACAACTAAATACAGCCAGAGTGCAGGCTTCTCAGTGTCACAGATCTGCCAGCCTGAGGGAAGTTTTTTTCAGCAGTGATCCAGACACAGTGTTGGGCTCAGTGGGGGAAGATGGTGATTCTGCCCCAGCATTTGAGCAGCCCTAGTGCCCATGAGAGGTCACAAAGAAGGGGACTTCTCCACCCCCACACCCAACACTGCAGACATTTTTTCTCTTGAGGAAGCTCAGTGCAAATGCACCTGTTGACACCCTTTTTACAGCATTCAGGAGTAATGGCAACCCCATGGGAGGTGGGTCCTTCAAGCTCTGGCTAGTGTAAAGTATAGAACCCCACTCCCCCCTACAAGAAACTTCAAGGTTTCTACAGATGGACATAGGTGTATATCTGTTCCGAAAATTCAGAACGGGACAGGGGTATAACAGAAAAGTGGACTGTTTTCCTGCCAATCTAGTAGAGGAACTGAGATGGCTTCCTCACCTCCCTCTTAGTGAAGACCTCAGTGCACTTCACTAGGAGCTCCCCCAGCTGCCTTTATCAGGGATGAGACTTCGGTCCATTACATGGGTATTGCATAAAACCACCTGCTTCAGCTGCAACCGGGTATCACCCACAGGTGTCTCCTAATGGCCTGAAGACTGAATGGTCAACCTAAAGAAAAAGTACTGAGGGAAAAAGAGAGGGTGCACCACAACATTGGAGAAAAATATAAGCTTCCTTAGCCCTCTGGCATTCTAGCTTCACAAGAGATGGTGAACCTACATAGGCACACACAATAATTGCTCTACAAGCAATATCTGAGAAAGCTCTTGTGCAAAGATTCTCTATAAACAAGGAATTTATACGCAGTCTATACCACCAGAGTACAAACTGTATACATTGAAGTCACATCTCTAAGGGAGGAAAAAATTGAATCCAAAACAAATTAAACAATAATAATAATAAATAGTCTACCCAAATGAGAAGGAACCAGAAAAATAACCTGGCAATATGAAAAAAAAAAGTTTTTCAGTACCCCCAAAAGACCACACTAACTCTTCAGCAATAATCCTATCAAAATGAAATCTTTGAAATTCCAGAGATAAAAATCAAGTTGAAAACCAACATAAAGAAATTTTTTTAAAACTCTTCAGGACACAAATGAAAAAGTCTCCAAAGAAATAGACGCTTTTTAAAAAAGCTGAACATCTGGAAGTGAAAGACTCATTTAAAGAAGTGCAAAATGCAGTGGAAAATTTTAGCAGTAGACTAGAGCAAGTAGAAGAAAGGATCTCAGAACTTGAAGACAAGGCTTTAAAATTAACCCAATCAGACAACAAGAAAGAAAAAATAAAATAAATAAAAATAAAGACAATGCAGCAAAATTCCAAGAAATGTGGGATTATGTACAACATCCAAACCTAAGAATCATAAATGTTCCTCAGGAAAAAGAGAAAAATAACAGTTTGGAAGATCTAGTTGAGGGAAAAATTGAGAAAAATTTCCCTGTCCTTGCCAGAAATTTAAACATCCAGATATTACAAGAAACCCAAAGAACTCCTTATTGCAAAAGATCATCCCCAATGCATATAGTCATCAGGTTATGCAAAGATAATGTGAAAGAAAGAATTTTAAGAGCAGTGAGAACAAAAGCATCAAAAAAATTACAAAGTAAATCTATCAGATTAACAGCAGACTTCTCAGCAGAAACTTTACAAGTCAGAAGGGATTGAGGCCCTATCTTCAGTCTCCTCAAACAGAACAGCAATCAGCCAGGAATTCTGTAGTCTGCAAAACTAAGTTTTATAAACGAAGGAAAAATAGTCTTTTTCAGACAAGCAAATGCTGAGGGTATTTGTCAACACTAGACTACCTCTACAAGAAATATTCAAAGGAGTTCTAAATATTGAAACAATAAGTCAAAAGACGCCAGTAGAAAAAACACTGGAAATTATAAAACTCACAGGACTTATAGAACACCAACACAATAGAGGGGGAAAAAAAGCAATCAGATAACAATCAACATGATGAATGGAATAACACTTCACATATCATTACTAACCCTGAAATTAACTGGACCTCTTAAAAGAGATATATGAACAGAATGAATTTTTAAAAAACACAATCCAAATATATGCTGCGTTCAAGAGATCCACTTAACATACAAAGACTCCCACAGACTCAAGGTAAAGGGATTGGAAAAAATATTCCACACAAAATAGAAACCAAAAATGAACAGAAGTAGCCATTTTCATATCAGATAAAACAGACTTTAAATTAGTAACAGTGAAAAAAGACAAAGAAGGCTATTAATAATGATAAAAAGATCAATCTAAAAAGAAGACATAACAATTTTAAAAATATATGCCTCACTCATAAGTGGACCTTAAACATCTATCGTATTACTATAAGAAAAGGATTGACAGTGGCGGGAAACTATGGGGGGGAGGGAGGTGGGATTAATGATAGTCAATATCTGTCTGGGGATGGGGTGATACCCCTTATCAATAAGGGTGCCTGAACGATGCATATGTGTATACCTAACCCTTAACTGTACCCCACAATTATAAAATAAAAAATATGTTTAAAAAAAAAATATATATATATATGCCTAACACCAGAGCTTGCAATTTTATAAAACCAATTATCCTAGATCTAAGAAAAGAGGTAAACAGCAATACAATGATAGTGGGAGATTTCAACACTCCACTAACAGCAACACAGCAGATATCATCAAAGCAGAAAGTCAACAAATAAACTTTGGAGTTAAACTGGACCCTAGAGCAAATGAAACTAAGAGACATCTATGGAACATTCTACCCCAAAACTACAGAATATACATTTTTCTCATCAACACATGGAACATTTTCTAAGATAAACCATATGATAGACCACGAATTAAGTCTCAATAAATTCGAAGAACTGAAATCATACCAAACACTTTCTCTGGTCACAGTGGAATAAAACTAGAAATCAACTGCAAAAAGAACTCTCAAAACCAAACAAATGCATGGAAATTAAACAATCTGTTCCTGCACAAAATCAAGATGAAAATTTTAAAATTCTTTGAAATGAATGACACAATGACACAAATTATCAAAACTTCTGGGACACAGCCAAAGCTGTGCTTAAAGGAAAATTTATGGTTCATAAGGCCTACATTAAAAAGACTGAAAAATCACATATTGACAACCTACCATCACACCTCAAGGAACTAGAAAAACATGAGCAAGCCAAACCCAAAGCTAGCAGAAAAAAAGAAACTGCAAAGATTAATCACAGCAGAACTAAACAAAATTGAAACCAAAAAACAATACAAAAGATCAATGAAACAAAAAGCTGATTCTTTGAAAATATAAATTGAATTGATAGACTAGATTAATTAAGAAGAAATAGATTCCAATTAGTTCAATCAGAAATGAAAATAGAGACATTACAACTGATACCACAGAAATACAAAAGACCACTGGAGATGATTACGAACACTTGTATGCAAATAAACTAGACAGACTAGAAGAAATTGATAAATTCTTGGAAAAATACAACCTTCCAAATTTGAAACAGGAAGAAATAGAAACCCTAAATAGACTAATAAAGAGTAGTGAAATTGAAGCCAATATCACCCTAATACCAAAGTCAGGAAAAGACACAACAAAACAAGAACACTACAGACCAACATCCCTTAGAAACACAGATGCAAAAATCCTTAACAAAATACTAATAAATTGAATCCATCAGCACATTAAAAAAAGATCCTCAATGATCAAGTGGGTTTTATCACAAGGATGCAAGTATAGGGGTCAACATATGCAAATCAATAAATGTGACCCACTATATAAACAGAATTAAAAATAAAAATCAAATAATCATTTCAATATACACGGAAAAAACTTTTGATATAATTCAGCATCCCTTTATAATAAAAACCCTCAGCAAAACAGGTATAAAAGGAACATTCCTCAAAACAATAAAAGCCATATGCAGCAAACCCACAGCCAACTTCAGCCTGAATAGAAAAAACTTTAAAACATTCCCTTCCAGGACTGGAACAAGGCAAGGATGCCCACTTCCAACATAGTATTGGAAGTACCAGCCATAGCAATCAGGCAAGAAAGATAATTAAAGGGTATCCAATTTAGAAAAGAAGAAATCATCCTAAATTAGATGAATGAATTCAGTAATATCTCAGGAAACAAAATCAACACACATGAATAAGCACTGCAATACACCAATAGGAACAAAGCTGAAAATAAAATCAAAAATTCAATTCTATTTATAATAGCTGCCCAAAAACCTATAATACCTAGAAATATAATTAGCCAAGGAGGTGTAAGATCTCTGCAAGGAGAACTACAAAGCACTGATAAAAGAAATTGTAGTGGACACAAACAGAGAAACATCCCATGCTTGTGAATTGGATGAATCAACATTATTAAATGATCATATTACCCAAAGTCATCCAGAGATTCGATGAAATCCTTATCAAACTACCAATGTCATTTTTCACAGAATTAGAAAAAGCAATGCTAATAGTCGTATGAAACCAAAAAAGAGGAGAAGATGGCAGCAGAGCCAGTCAGACTGTGCAAGTCTCTGTGTGAATGAGTGAGTGTATGGATGAATTTGTATGTGTGTCTGTGTGTAACTGAGGGCGTGAGATGACTGAGTAGGAACTTGGGAGCAAGTGACCGGGGCTCTCCCTGTGAAGCAATTGGTGTCACAGCTGCTCTACTAGGACCCTAGGACTTCCTGGGGTACAGAAGCTGAGTGCCATTTTCTAAAAACAACAAAACCCTTCCCAGGAAGAAGCTATTGCCTTTGCTAGATTCTGCCTCACCACCTCAACACATGACTGACCGACCCCATGTGCAGCAAGAACAGCAATCTGTAGAGAAACTGAGCCTGGGCAGAGAAGTGCTTCAGGGCAGCCTCTGTGGAACAGCAGACCTGCATCTTAAGACCAGGGAATGATCTCTGCATTGCTGTGGGGCTGCTCTCCATGAACCAAGAGAGGATCGCCCCCAGTGTACAAGTCCTGGTGGGTAACAGCAGATGCAAAACCCCAGACAATCCATCCCCCCAACCCTGAGCCAGCTGTTGGGTGATAGACATATACAGCAGATCTGGCCAAGAAGGAGGCTGGTGAGTGCCCAGCTGACTCACCCCACCCCAGTAATGAGCAACAGAGATCAAGAGGGCAGGGTAGAGGCCAGAGGTCCCATAATTCGGCTACAAACTGGTTGCCATGGGATCTGTGGCCCTGCTGGGAGAGGAAGGAAGGGGGAAAGAGCTCAGGAAATGCTGAGTCAAGTTACAACCCCCGCCACCCCCACCCCCACCCCCACCCCCAGGGAGCACACATTGGCTATCAATTGCAGGCAGCAGGCGGTAAAGATTCTAACATCTCAAGTTTCAACAGCTAAGAAGAAAGTTGCAGTAACAGACCTGCACAAGTAGCAGAACCTGTCACAAGAGAAAACTTCCCCCTTCAAAGAGGTACACTAAAGGTGAGAAACCACTACCAGGAAATTTTGGGGGTTTGGGGGTTTGTTGTTTTGGGGGGGTTTTTTTAGTTTTCTCTCTCTCTCTCTTTTTTTTTGCTTGTTTGTTTGCTTTGATTGTTGGTTGGTTGGTTGGTTGGTAGGTTGGTTTTCTCTTACCTTTCCTCCTTTTTTCTCTGTTTGTTCTTTCTCTGCTTTTTTCTCTTTCTTTGTCTTTTCCTTTTTTCTCTCCTCCTTCCCTCTCTTCTCTCTTATACTCTATCTTGGACTCAGGGGCTACACAAGCATATCTATCAACAGGTCATATTGTGTGGAGAAGAAGAGTGAGTCCCAGTTGATCCATTCACCAGATAGCAAGCATTGTGACCAAAATATGGAATTAACCCAATCTACTGAAAATATAGGAAAAGAAAACTTAAGAAGAAAAAATAAACTCTCCAAGAGATGTTCTTCAAGCAGCCAAATCTATGTCTGATCAGTATACCTGTAGTAGAATGAGAAATGGAAAATACCTTGGAACAAACATTTCATGAGCCATTCAAGAAAACCTTCTGAATCTGGCCAAAGACACAACTATACAAGCACAAGAGATTCAGGGAACTTCTGCAAGACTTCTTCAACACCTAACTGGACACTGGCTCAAGGGCCATGGAGGGAGCACAGTGAGGGAGCCAGAGGCAGAGTCCCCAAGAAGCAGTAGGGAGCAGCCACCCCAAACCTGGACTTGCTGCCACTGCCTAGAGCACCAGGCTAGGCTGCAAGGCCCTGCCACCAGGACCTGAGATCCCGAGACTATTGGTACTTGTTGGACAGGAAGCTATTCTTCCTGATGCTTTCTTTTTTGGAAGGCTATTTATTATTGATTCAATTTCTGTAATAGACTTATTACATAAGATTGAAATGCTGCCATGCACCTTCTCAGACCACAGTGGAATAAAAATAAATATCACCATCAATAAGATTCCACCAAAACACACAAAGACATGGATACTAAATAGCATGATGCTGAACAACTACTGGGTCAACACAGAAATCAAAACAGAAATCAGAAGATTCTTGAAAACAAATGAAGACCAAGATATATCCTACCAAAACCTCTGGGATGTCTTGAAAACGATACTAAGAGGGGAATTTATAACTCTTTGCACACACTTCCAGAAAACAGAAAAATCCCAAGTTAACAGCCTAATAAAGCACCTAAGGGAGCTGGAAAGGCAAGATCAACCAAAAACCTATCTTCAGCAGAAGAACCCATCACCAAAGTAAAATACCAAATATGAGACACAGAAAAAAAAATCACAGAAAAAAAACACAATGAAACAAAAAGCTGCTTTTTTGAAAGGATAAATGAGATTGATGGACCCCTAGCTATATTGACCAACAAAAAGAGGACCCTGAAGAAATACAAAAGATTATCAGAGATCACTATGCATACCTGTATGGAATCAAACTCAAAAGCCTAAATGAAATGGAGGACAACTTGTCATCACACAACCTCCCAAGTATGAAACAAGAAGAAATTGATACCATAAACAGACCAATGACAACCAAGGAAATTGACTCCATTATAAGAAAACTACATACAAAAAAAAAGCTCCAGATCAGACAGCATTCCCATGAAATTCTATACAACATACAAGGAGGAGCTGATACCAATTCTATTGAAAGTATTCCAAGCAATCAAGAAAGATAGAATTCTCCCCAAATCATTTTATGAAGCTAACATCACACTGATTCCCAAACCAGGTAAAGATCTAACAAAAAAAGAGAACTACAGGCTAATATCCCTTATGAACATAAATGCAAAAATCCCCAACAAGATTCTAGCAAATCAGATCCAAAAACACATCTCAAAATCATCCACCATGACCAAGTAGGCTTCATCCCCAGGATGCAGGGCTGGTTCAACATCTGCAAGACCATAAATGTAATTCTATACATCAACAGATGTAAAAAACAAGAAGCACATGATTATATCATTAAATGCAGAAAAAGCTTTTGATTCTTTCTTGATAAAAACCCTTAAACACCTAGGCATAGAGGGAACATATCTCAAAATAGTAAGAGCCATTAACGATAAACTCACAGTAAACATATTGCTAAACAAACAGGGGAAGCATTTCTCCTGAACACCAGAGTAAGACAAGGATGCCCACTGTCACCTCTTCTGTTCAGCACAGTGTTGAAAGTCCTAGCCAGAGCAATCAGACAAGAGAAGGAAATCAGGGTATCCAAATAGAAAAGGGGGAAATTAAGTTATCATTCTTTGCTAATGATATGATCCTATACCTTGAAAACCCAAGAGAATCTGACAAAAACCCCTTTGCACTAATAAAGCACTTTGGCAAAGTCTCAGGATACAAAATAAACATGCAAAAGACAGTCACATTTTTATATATCAACAACAATTAGGCAGAGAATCAAATAAAAACACAATTCCTTCACAATAGCCACCTGAAAATGAAATACCTTGGCATCTTCCTAATCAGAGAAGTGAAAGAACTTTACAACAAAAATGACAAAACACTGCTCAAGAAAATAAAAGAAGACACAAACAAATGGAAAAATATTACATACTCATGAATTGGAAGAATCAACATTGTTAAGATGTCCATTTTACCCAAGGCAATCTACAAATTCAATGCAGTACCCATTAAGCTACCAGTATCATTCTTGTCAGACCTGGAAATGACAATACAGAAATTTATGTGGAAACATAAACTACCACAAATAGCCAAAACAATCCTTAGGGGAAAAAAAAAAAAAGCAGGAGATATCATACTTCCAGACTTTGAACTTTATTATAAGGCTACAATAATCAAAACAGCCTGGTATTGGTACAAGAACAGGCATATAGACCAATGGAACAGCATGGAGATTCTGGAAGCAAAACCTCAAATTTCTCAACCAAGTTGCAAAACCTCAAATTTCTCAACCAAGTCACCTTCGACAAAGTCTCTACCAATAACCACTGGGGAGAGGAGAACCTATTCAGTAAATGGTGCTGGAAAAACTAGCTGACCACATGCAGAAGAATGAAACAGGACTCCTACCTTTCACCATAAACAAAAATCAACTCTAAATGAATCAAAGACCTAAATGTAAAACCTCAAACTATAAGAATCTTAGAAAATGCAGGAGACATCCTTACAAAAATTGGAATAAGCAACCAATTCCCAATTAAAACCCCAATAGCCCATGTCATAAGACATAAGATTTACAAGTGGGATCTCATCAAACTGATGAGCTCCTGCAAGCAAAAGAAACCATTAAGAGACTGGAGAGACGGCCCACAGAATGGGAAAAAATATTTGCCAACTGTACATCTGACAAAGGCCTGATATCCAGGATCTACAAGGAACTCAAATGTGTCAAAAGGAAAAAAAAAACCTTATTAAAAAGTGGGCAAAAGATATGAATAGACACTTTTCAAAAGAAGACATATGAGTAACCAACAGATACGTGGGAAAAATGCTCAGCCTCACTAATCATCAAAGAAATGCATATCAAAACCACACTGAGACACCACTTAACTCTAGTCAGGATGGCCATCAATAATAACTCAAAAAGCAACAGATGCTGGAGGGAATGCAGAAAAAAGCGAACACTTCTACACTCTTGGTGGGAGTGTAAACTATGGCTAAGACTCAAAAAGCAAACACAACAAAAACAAAAATAGACAAATAGGACTTGTGGAAAACAGTGTCACTATTTCTAAAAGATCTAAACATTGACCTTCCATACAACACAGCAATCCCTCTTCTGGGAATAGGCCTGGAGGAACTTGAATTTTTCTACAAAAAATATACCTGTGCACACATGTTTATTGTAGCACAATTCACAATAGCAAAAACACGGAACCAACTGTGCTGCTCATCAAAAGTGAACTGGATAAAAAATGGTGGTACATATACACAATGGAATATTATGCAGCCATAAAGAAGGACAAAATTATGGACTCAGCAGCAACTTGGATGGATTTAGACTCTATCATACTCAGTGATCTATCACAGAAACAAAGAACAGAGTATCACATGTTCTCACTCATAAGTGGACCCTGGACATTTATCATAATACTACATAATAGAGATTGGCAGTAGCAGATCACTGCCAGGGGAGGGGAGGTATATAACATTAATAAAGGTACCTGATCCCAAACCAGGTGAAGTGAGGACCAGTGGGAGGCCTAAACTTCACCTGTATAGTGACCACTTATGTACCTAACCCTGAATTGTATCCCACATCTTTAAAATAAAAAAATAAATAAAATAAAATAAAAAGAAACCAAAAAACAGTCAGAATGGCCAAAGAAATCCTAAGCAAAAAGTATAAAGCTGGAGGTATCGCATTACCTTACTTCAAGTTATGCTTAAAAGGTCATAATAATCAAAACAGCATAGTACATGGTACAAGAACAGAAACATGGATCAATGGAGCAGAACAGACAATCCACAAATAAACCTACAACAAACTGATCTTTGAGAAAACAGAAAAAACATATACTAGGAAAAGTACACCCTATTCAACAAATGGTGCTGGGAAAATTGGATAGCTACTTGCTGAAAAATGAAACTCATTCCCTATCTCTTCCTATTTACAAAAATTAACCTAAGATGAATAAAGACTTTTATGTCAGACCTGAAACCATGAAAGTCCTAGAAGGAAATCTAGGAAAAACTCTTCTGGACATTGCCCTAGGCAAGAATTTTTGGCTAAGACTGAAAAAAGCAAATGCAACAAAAACAAAAAATTGATAAATAGGGCTTGATTAAACTAAAAAACTTCTGCATAGCCAAAAAAAAATCATCAACACACTAAACAAGCAACCTATAAAATGGAAGAAGATATTAACAAACTATATATCTGACAAAGGACTAATATCCAGAATCTACAAATAACTCCAATCAACAAGAAGAAAGCAAATAACCCCATTTAAAAGTGGGCAAACAGCATGAACAGGCATCTCTCAAAAGAAGATATACAAGTAGCCAATAAACAACAACAAAAATAGCCAACAAACAAAAAAATTGCTTAACACCACTAATTATCATGGAAATGCAAATGAAAATCAAGATGAGATACCACCTTACACCAGTCAGAATGAATCATTAGTTTTGAAAAATCAAAAAACAATAGATGTTGGTTGGCACAGATGCATTGAAAAAGGAATGTTTATACACTGTTGGTGGTAATGTAAATTAGTAAAATCTCTATGGAAATTGGCATGGAGATTTCTCAAAGAACTAAAAGTAGATCTACCATCCAATCCAGCGAGATCTAGTTGGTATCTACCCAAAGGAACAGGTCATTATACAAAAAAGATAACTGCACTCATATGTTTATTACAGGACAATTCACAATTGCAAAGGTGTGAAATCAATGTAAATGCCCATCAACTGATTGATGAATAATGAAAATTATATATATTATATATATATATATAATTCAGCCATGAAAAGGAATGAAATAATGTATTTTGCAACAACTTGGGTAGAATTGGAGAACATCATCCTAAGTGAACTAAGTACAGAAAACCAAGAACCACATGTTCTCACTTATAAGTAGTAGCTAAACTAAGATCTGCAAAGGCATAGAGAATGATATAATGAACACTGAAGATTCAGAAGGGTGGGAGCAAAGGTGGAGGGACAAAAGTCACCTATTGGGTACAATGTACACTGTGAGAATGGGAGATTCACTTAAAGCCCAGATTTCTTCATCATTGTACAATGTGACCATGTAATAAAAAACTTTTTGTACTCCCTAAAGCTATTAAAATAAAGAGTAAAAGGAAAAATAAAATTAAAATGTCTTTTTGAAGGGGAATGTTATACAATTCAAAAGTAGAGTTAGCATCAAGAATAATAATAGAGCTAATATTTTGCTGGGGATTTTTGCATCTATGTTCATTAGAGATATTGGTCTCTAGTTTTCCTTTCTTGTAATGTCATTATCTGGTTTTGGTATTAGGGTGATGTTGGTTTCATAGAATGAGTTAAGAAATGTTCCCTTTGATTCTATTTTTCTTCATGACATTATAGAGAATTGGTGTCATTTTTTTCCTTCAGTTTGGTAGAATTCCCTGGGCCTGATGCTTTCTTTTTTGGAAGGCTATTTATTATTGATTCAATGTCTGTAATAGACATAGGACTATTTAGGTTATCTATTTCCCCTTTTGTGACCTTTAATGGTTTGTGTCTCTCAAAGAATCATGTCATTTTCTCTAAGGTATCAAATTTTGTCACATAGAGTTGTTTATTATCTTTTTAATATCCATGAGATTGTCTCATAAAATATACGTGTATGTGTATAATTTTTTCCACTTTAAAATCTTGAAGGAGTCCTGTATTCTTTTCATGTTTCTTGTATATTAGGACCATGCAAAGGCCCTAATTTGAATGGATGGTAAAATGATACCCCTTTGAATTATAGATATATCTCATTTGTCTATCTTGTTGCAACTTTCAAGGTCATTTCCTCAAAAGGATTAGAAGAAATCTAAGCATGTTTAAGCAATTTTGACATAAAAGAGCAATAGATCAGCCTTGTAATTCCAGCTTAAAATTGCTTATTGAGTAACTGAAGTAGACTTGTGACTTTAAAAATAAATCTTACTGTAATCATGTACAGTGTTAGAATATTTCATAGAACTTAAGAATCAGTATATTTATAAACTTACTTTATAGACTTACAAATATAATTTAAAATTTCAGAAAGGTTTTGTTAAATCAAACAGCTGAAGTATTTCAAAAATCAAAATATTTAATTTTTTAAAAGTTTATAATCCTATAGAGATGACCATAATTTAGTTTGTAAATTAAAACATTATAGAAAGTTCATCAGAAGAGTGACATAAATAGAATAAGACCTATAAACTGGGTATAAGAACTAAAGGAATAACTAAGTTTTTATATTTGTAACTTTGAAATGTAAATATTAATTTTAAAGCAAAAATAAATCTCTTGAATTCTCTCTTGTGGGAAAAAAAAATCACCTTTTGTGGCCACCAAGAACTCACATTTCATGGTTGTAACTTTGAGATAAGAGAACTTACAAGTAGAGACAGCCAGGCAAGCAGTATAGAGGTTGCATTTTCACAGGTGCTTAGTAAGGGTTCTACTCATAATAAAATGCCATCCCTGAAGATCACCTAACACCTGAAGACAACCTGTAACCAAGGATAACTTCAACTTGAAAAGGCGAACCAGCTCCCAACTGTGTACTGTTACTCTCTAAAAGCCAAAAATTAATAGAGAATAGGAAGAGAAGTAGGGTTGCGATGGGATCGGCCCTGTTTTTTAATTGTCTGCTTGAATCTATCTCTAGGAACACTCTACTTGTTAACACTTAGAGCTCAGGAAGGACTCCTTCAGCAAGATCAAAAACTGATGTGGGGTATAGAAAAGACAACCTCAGACACTTCAGAAGCTTAACATAACTTTAAGCAATGCCTCCAAGTATGTCCAGCAATCACAGTGGCTAGCTTAAATGGTATGGCACCTGCAACAGGCTTAACATTCAGCCACACATAGCTAAAAATGATGGTCTTCCCTTTTCAGACCTTGTGTGACTGCCTGTTTGTCAAGGACTTTAACCTTTCAGATGAAAATACCATACAAGTACAGGCTACTTTGTCTTGATCCCAAACAATTCATTATAAACTAAGTTACTGAATAAAATGCGCAAAGAAAAGAACTAGATTTTGCCAAGAGCATATCATATGCCAGGTGTTATAGGATGTATTTCAATTAATAACATCAATAATAGCACAGTTAATCCTAACAACCCTGTGATGTAGATATTATTATCCTAATTTAACCAGTTTAAAATTGAAGCTTGGAAAGTTTTAATAATTTATCCAAGGTCATGAGACAGGAAATGGCAGAGACAGGACTTGAACTTCCTAAACCCTTGATCTTAATTCAACACTATCCAATAGAAATGTAATGCCAGTCACAAATGCGAGCTACATATGTAATTCAAGAATTCTTGTAGTCACACTTAAAAGGAAGTAAGAAGAAACAGATGAAATTAATTTTAATGACATTTTATTTATGCCACTATAACCAAAATATTATAATTCTAGCATGTAAATCAATATAAAAATTATTAACAGGATAGTTTAACATTCTTTTTTTTTCACACTACGTCTCCGAAATCCGGTGAGCTCTTTGAGCACGTCTCAGTTCAGAATGGCCACATACCAAGTACTTGACAGCCAGTGGCTACCATATTGGAGAGCACAGGTCTAACCTCTGGGCCACTCTGCCTTTCTGGATTAGAACCAGCTGCACTGCACCTGCAACAAAATGGAGAAGAAAAATGTCACAGACTACAAGTCAATTGCTAGAAAACCATACATTTTCTGGTCAAAAGACAAATGGAAGGAAGTAATTCATCAGCTGTGCTCCTCTGCGCAATACTCATAAATGCACAACTGCACTAAGCTATTTACCTTAGTGGGCCTGGAAACAAATGATCTAAAATTCATAAATTCATTCAAAAAGTGTAGACTGCAAGGGAGGATAATAAATCCAAATTAGTCCTATATGAATTCTGCTAGCTGTCCTTTTTGAATTGGTTTTAGAGGAATCTTCCACAAATTATAGTCCTGTATGAATTTTATACTACTCACCCCACCTCCCCGAATACAGTCTAATGAAACTCCCTCAAGGGGCTTAGCTTGGGTAAAGAAACTTCCTTTATTTATTTTCCATTTCCTTCTTGTTATAATTGTATTTTTATCCATCCTGCTTCCCCTACTTACCTCCCTCTCTTCTCTAGCTGATTTTCCAGATTCTTAAGCTGACACTTAGGTCTTTTGTTTTATTTTTAAACATTAATCGTACCACTGTGCTGTTTTTCATTGATGGCCTGCAGATCATGTTCCCTCCTGCCTGAAAGAAAATTAGAAAACTTTTTCTGCACCATGATGCTGCTGCCTGGTAGGAGCCAGAGACCCAGATGACTGACCATGGTGACTTTGCAGAATACAATGAGGGGGAGTGGAGGGTAAGAAGCCCAGTAAAGTGGAAGGATATGTCTTGTCCCAGTCCCATGAGTTAGAGAGTGTTTTTTCCATTACATAGGTGTGGAAGCTGAGGCTCAGAGAGGTTAAGGTCAGCTACTAAGTGACAGAGTTAGAATTTGAACTTAGGTCTGTCTGATTCCAAAAGCTATGTTCTTTTCTCTACACTGTATTGCCATAAATTGCCCAAGTCATCATAGAAAGACCCAGCGTACCATCTGGAGTTGAGTATTTACTGTTTGTAGAAAAACAACAAGTTATTAAATTTGCCCTTATCAATTTTCAAACCTAAAAAATTTGACCTAAGAACTTTAAGTCAAATATGCAAAAATTTACTTCCGGCAGAAAGATACCTAGAATTTCTGGCATACGCTTCTCCAGTCCAAGAACAGCAAGAGGGCTTCCTTGCTGCAGTAACTCTATACTCCAATAGGCTTTGAAAAGTGTGTTTTCACCAGTCCACGACTATCACTTTCAGGGCCAGGAGAGTCCTGAGCACTGGGTGCAAGGCAGCCACCCCCATTTCCTACAAAATCAAGAGACACATCTAAGAAACCTGCTCGTGGGAGAAACAGTCGATGTCTTTGATCAACAGAGAACTTGTACTTCTAAGGGCCATGTGGCTTGGGCTGTTTTCCCAAGGATAGAGTTGAGGTTGGAGAGAATTAAGAAATTCACATTTGTTATTCATAACCTCTGTATTCACACGCCCTAACACCTACCTTGTTTACAAGTACTTAAAAGATTTAGAGCAAAGTATGTTCCTAATACAAAGAGGAGGCATAAAGAACTCTTGGCAATGGATTAAGTGGATGGAGGCAAGATATTAGCCAGCTCACCAGAAACTCAATGACAAGCAGGTAACCAATGAGTGAGGAGAGTTCCTCATTAGATGATTACTTTCCAACCTTGTCATGTCATGGCACTCAGAGAAAATGATAGCATGTGCATGACACAATGAAGTAAACTGATGGAGAGCCAGGGGAGATCATCACGGTTTCCTTATATTATACATTTATGATTGAAAAAGCTAAAGCATTAGGGAAGCTTTTAAATATTGAATTATTTAATTATTATTTCTTAGTTACCACCAAGAAAAAAAGTTGCACAAGTGATTAAAATTTTGTAAATATTTTATAATTACCCCCCAAATTCACAATTATTAAAGTTGTTTGTAAATAATAAAAGCTTTTCTCTGAAACTGAAATGTGAGCTGGTAATATTAATGTGTTTCAAAGCCAACAAAATTTTTTCATGTCAAAAATTTTAAAATAATGATGAAGTTCTAATTTGCAGAGCATACGCAAGTTGTTGGTGCAGTGGAGGTAACATGGATGCCACTCCAAGGGCAAACCGAAAGCACGGGAACAGACTTATCAATATATGAAAACAGAGATTGGGGCTGGCCACTTGGAACTATGCTCTCCACCCACAGTACTAATTCAGACCAGTATTTCATACTTGCAACTCCTTCACAGCCCACCCATTGAGAAGTTCTGCCCTAGATGAAGATCACAAACCTGAATGAACCTCCTTCCAAAGTTCAGTCTCTGTTTTTTCCTTCCCTTCACACATTCTAGTTCCTGCAATCAAAACGTTCTTTTTCTGTTTACATGTTTGATATCATTCCTTGATCTTCCACTGCCTGGATGCCTCCACATCACTGAGTTCTCTTTAGAGAGGACACCCATAGACTCCTTCATATTACACAAGGATCACCATGGACTTTCAGGATAAAACTCCATGGATTTCAGATCTTTAATTTAAAATATTCTGAATTAAATACAACTTCTTAAGAGCATTTACACTTCATTTAAAAAAAATTGTATAATCCTATGGAAACTTGTCTGTGTATCATCTTCTGATCCTTATGATCTGATCCTTTTTAAAGAGATAGGTTTCTATTTTTCCCATTTTAAACATGAGAAGCTGACACAGACAGACTTAAGTAACTGCGCCAGAATCGTTCTGTTAGTAAACAGTAAGCTCCAGTCTCCTGACTTATACTCCAGTGTTCTTTGCTCTCACAGCTCTTACCTACATGATATATTTTCTTTGGGAACCAGCACATGTCTCCCAGTGTCCCAAATAAAAAGCAAAAGATGGCAGTCTCAAACGTGGACTGTTACCTCTGCATCTCCAAGGTCTGAAGTCCCTCATCCACTTACTGTGGCCTGAAGTAGATAGACTTCAAGGTGCCCAGAACTGTCCAAGAAAAATACTGCTAGAAGGGATCTGGATATATAGCAAGATGAAGAAAAAATATCCCTTTCCTTCTCCTCAGTTTCCCCTATTTCTCCACCCTTCTTCTCTGCTGTCACCCTGCATTTTCTTTTGTTCACGGAATATGAAACTAATTGAAATAAACTCAGTTAAAGGAACTACACAAAAAAGGAAACTACAAGGGACAAGCAGAGTCCACATATGAGAAGGGAATCCCCCTTCACCTTAAGATGGTGAAAGGTGAGGGATTTCTGTGAAGATCAACCACAGACTTTGAACACTTGATGGTAGGGTCATCTCCTTCACCCTAGCCTCCTCTGGCATTTGTTACTTGATGGGATCCCCACCATGGACAAGATGCCCCTTAGGAATGACCAAGATGCCAGTTTTCTCTCCATTATGGCCAAAATGGGCACATATGCTCAGGAAATGTTAAACTCTTAGAACAGGGGACAGGGTACTATCACACATTAGATGAGGACCACAGCTGTGAGACCACATGGATTACAGGATAGCATTTCTTATGCATCGTTGAAAATATTATGGCAAATGTCAGTAAAAAGATTGTAGTCTGAAGCTTAGTTCATTCCCAGCTGTTTCTCAGCAAATATATTCTGCTTCTCAGAAAGGAAAGTTTTATGTATGCACCTAGAGTTCATCTCTCTAGATGATGAACTGTCATTGCCTCAAATTCCTCGATGATTTTAGCTTTAGCAACTTCCTTTGGCAACTTTTGCCCCCATGATTATTTCCTTCACATGGCTGTCCTCCTTCTGTGAAGGAACAGGGCAAAAACACCCTGCTAGCTGGCTAGCATCTTGCCTTCCTCAGCCCTGGTTCTTGCCAAGTTTTTTTTTAATGCCCTTCATGCCCTGAAGCCCTCATCGAATCCCTAAAGAACTGATAAATCAAAATTTCTGTCAGAGTTGTTTATACTGCATTACTATTTAAGCCCTTTTCTATAAAAGTCAAAATGGAATTACACCACTATTTTAATTCCAAAATTAAATAAAAACATTTCCATGTAGGGCTGGTGGTGGATAATTCAGACGAAAACCCAACACTGTAAAACCATTTATAACCAATTTATTTAACTTGATTGTTGTGAGAGTTTGCCATGGATTTTCCATTTTGGTGATATAAGAATATTTCACACCATCAAATGAGTTGGTTGTAAGTCCCAGAAATCCTCTGGTCATGACGTTAAAAATTATAGTAACAAGATGAGTAATGGTTTACAATTAAAATTTCAAGAGCAGTAAAAATGATGAATATCAAAGAATTAAAGTTATAACTCTCAACCCAGTGATATATCAAGTCTTCAGTAAACTAGCCTTTTATATATTTTTCACTTATTTTTTATTTTAATGGGTTCTTTTAAATTTTGTATTCCTTGACGCAAGAAACCTATTAACTCAGTAATAAGGCAAAATATGCTATATGTTAGCAAGTATTTGCAAAACTCTATGATGTTATTTTTTTTTTTCTGATTCAAAATGCAAATTCCCCTAGTTCTTGGATGAATACATCCTTAACTTACTCAGCTTTTGGTGGAGTTGAGCATAGTTGGCCCTTCCTTCCTTTTTGAAGCAACTTTCTCTCTCGGCTTCCCTGATCATACATTGTCCTAAAATTTCCTTCAACTCCATTAGCTGTTCCTTCTCAGCCTCCTGGGCTGGTTTTACCTCATTTTCCCAACTTGGATTGTTTGTGTTCCTCAGAGCTCAGTCCTAAGAGTGCTCTTATTTTCCCACGCTCTCCTAGCTGAATATGTCACTCTTGAGATTGTAAGGACTATCCCCTACCTGACTTCCAACACTATATCTCTGGCCTAGACTTGTCTATCTCAACTTCTGCACATGGATGTTTTAGAGAGTTTAAAATTGACAAGACAGATACAAAGGGAATAAAAATTCAAATGTTCAGAGAATAAAGGATCTAGAATAGCAACATGTTACTGCTTATCTTTTGCTCCAATATATTCCTGATATCTTTTTTAAAACTTTATTGAAGTATGATTGAAATACACTAGACAGATTTAAAGTGTATAATTTTTTTTCACTAATTTTCCTTTTTTTGGTATTAGTAATCAAAACCTATTTCAATGAGTCTCTGTTTGAGCTTTAAATCAACATATATTCATCTCATTTTAGTTTCTCTCAGTGAACTAATTTAACACCCTGGTAGTTTGAAAAAATTCCAAGTTTCTGAAGCATTACAAATATACGTGTTCCTATTCTTTGAAAACAGATGTGATCATAAAAGTTAACATTTATTTTTTCCATATAGATACACATATACATAAAATTTATCAATGACAATCTACAATATAATTTATATTTTATGTTAACAAAAATAAAATAAAATAACGTGTATAATTCAATCAGTTTAGGTAAATACATATACTTGAGAAGCAAAAAAGCAACAAATATTTTGTCACCACAAAAGTTGCATGTCTGACCAGGTGTGGTGGCCCATACCTGTGCACTTTGGGAGGCAGAGGTGAGAGGATTGCCTGAGCCCAGGAATTCAAGACCAGCCTGGGCAACTTGGTGAGACCTTGTCTCTACAATAAATCAAAAAATGAGCCAGGCATGGTGGTGCACACCTGTGGTTCCAGCTGCATGAAAGGCTGAGGCAGAAGGATCAACTGAGCCCAGCAGGTCGAGGTTGCAAGTGGGCATAAGCGTGCCACTGCACTCCAACTTTGTGACAGAGTGAGACTTGTACTAAAAAAAAAAGTGTTTCTTCAGGACTATTCGTAATCCATCCTTCCCTCTACTCCCATTTTCAGGCAAACATTGATCAACTCTCTGTCACTGTAGATTAGTTTGCATTTTCCAGAATTTTATATAAATTAAATCATACAGTATATATCCTTTTGTGCCTGTCTTCTTTCACTCACTGAAATGATTCTGAGATTTATCCGTACTGTTTTGTGTATTCATCGTTTATTTCTTTGTATTGCTGAATAGTATTCTATTGCATGAATTGCAGTCTATTTATTCATTCGCCTGCTGATGGACATTTGAGTTGTGTCCAGTTTGGAACTGTTAAAAATAAAACTGCTACGAACATTCACATGCAGACTTTTGTAGGAACATATGCTTTTTTTTTCTTGGATAAATACCTAAGAGTGAAATACCTAAGACTGGATCATACAGTAAGTGTACATTTAACTTCAAAAACTGCCAAACTGCTTTCCAAATGGTACAGCCATTTTACATGCCCATCAGCAAATTATGAGAGTTCCACTTGCTTCACAGCTTTGTCGACATTTGGTCTTTTTAATTTTTGCTGTTCTAAGGAATATGCGATAGCATCTCGTTGGGGTTTTCATTTGGAGTTCTTAGATAAAAAATGATGCTGAGCATCTTTAAATGTTTTTATTAGCCATTCATATATCTTCTTTTGTAAAGTGACTGTTGACTATTTTCCTATGGGAGTTGTAAGAGGTCCTGGTATAGTCTAAACACAAGTATTTTGTCTAATATTTGTATTAAGAATATTTTCTCCCAGTATGGTTTGCATTCCCATTTTCTTTATGGTATCTTTCAAAGAACTGAAGTTTTAATTTAAACAAGTCTAGGTAATCAATTGTTTCTTTTATGGCTCATGCATTTTGTGTTCTAAGAAAACTTTGACTACCCAAGATCATGAAGATTTCCGTCTGTTTTCTTTCTGAAATTATACAGTTTTAAGGTTTTACATTTAGATCTATGGTCCATGTTGAGTTACTTTTTGTGAGTGCTTTGTAAAGTAAAATTGATCCAACACTTTTTTTAGACAAAGACTCTCCTTTCCTCATTGAGTTTCCTTGGCACTTTTTACAAAAATCGGGTGACCATAAATGATAAATGTGTATGTTTGTTTCTGGACTCCCTATTCTGTTATAATGGTCTGTATGTTTAACTTTTCCCAAGTACCTGATTACTGTAGCTTCATAGTAAGAATTGAAATCATGCAGAGTTCTCTAATTTTGTTCTTTTTTAATATTGCTTTTCCTCTTCTAGGTCCTTTGAATTTCCACATAAATGTTAGAATCAACTTGTCAAATTCTACCAAAATCAAAAAGCCTGCTGTAATTTTGACTGGGGTTCTACTGAGTCTATAAATAAGAGAATAGCCATATAAAAATATTGAGTCTTCCAATCCATGAACATTGCATATCGTTCTGTTTTATTTAGATCTTTATTTCTTTCAGTAATGTTTTGTAGTCTTCATTATAAAGGTCTTGGACACCTTTATAAAATTTATTCCTAGATATTTTATGGTATGGTGCTATGGTGAACAAGATTGTAAATAATGATGAAATGAGGTCTATTTCGGAAATACAAGATTGATTCAACATTTGAAAATCAACCAATGTAATTCTCCATATTAACAGACAAAAGGAGAAAAAACATATTATTACTTTAACAAATGCAGAAAAAGTCTGAAAACTATTTAATGCTTATGTATGACAAAATCTCAGCTAACTAGGAACAATAGGGAATTTCTTTAGCTCGATAAAGAGCAGCTCTGAAAAACCTAAAGTTTATTCATACTAAAGAATGAAAAATAAATTCTTCTCCCCTAAGATCAGAAACAAGACAAGGATTCCTGCTTTTTATCACTTTTATTCAATATTGTTCTTAAGGTCTCAGCAATTACACTACGACAAGAAAAACAAAAATGTTAAATTTTTTTGTTTTAAATTAAAGTTATAAACAGAAATTTTATCATAATATTAAAAAATCTCAGAAAATTTACAAGTATACAAAATTCAATTGTACTCTTAAAGACTAGCACAATCTACTGAAAAATGAAATTTAAAAATAAAATCCCATTTACAATAGCATTATGCCATAAAATATCTGGGAATCAATTTTACAAAATATTCCCAAGACCCCTCTACATCTTCTTTTTGATACTTTTTTAAATAACAAAATCAATTTCTTTAATAGCTATAACATCATTTAGAATTTTTATTCCATCTTGCTTCAGTTTTACTAAATTGTATTTTTCAAGAACTCTGTCCATTTCATTTACATTGTAGAACGAGAGCATTAAGCTGTTCACGATATTTTCTTGTTATCCTATTACTTGTGACAGAATCTATGGTTAGAATCTCCTTCTATTTCTGATATTAGTAATTTGTTTTCTCTATTTTTTCCTTGATCAGTCTAGCTAGACCTTTGGAGTTTATCTTTTAAAAAGAAAACTAGATTTGGGCTTTCTTGATTTTCTCCATTGCTTTTCTGTTTTATTTCCTTCTACTCCTATCTTCATTACTCACTACCTTCTACTACTTTGGGATTACTTTGTTCATCTTTTTTTGTGTTTTTTCTTTTTTTTAGATTCTTAAGGTGGGAACCTAGGTCATTGATTTAAAATCTTTTCTAACTTAAGCATTTAAAGTCATCGTTTTCACTCTAAGTACTGCTTTCGCTCTTTCTCACAAAGCATGTGCATTTGCATTATTCCACAGTTAAAATATTTTTTAATTTCTTTTGTCATTTTGCCTTTTTGATCTCTGAAATATTTAGAAGCATACTATTCAATTCATGATACTTGAGGTTCTTAGATATCTTCTTATTGATTTCTAATTTAATACTGTTGTGATCAAAAGAACATACTTTTTCTGATTTTGCTCCTTTTAAATTTTGAAATCTGTTTTTTAGCTCAACACCAGTTTTCTTGGCCATTCTTGCTTCATCTTGGTGAATGCTATATGTACTTGAAAGAAATATGTGTCCTGCGGTTGTTGGATGTAGTTTCCTATAAACATCAATTAAGTCAAGAAGGTTGATAGTGTTATTAAAATTATTTATATTTTTACTGACTTTTTTGTTAGCTAGTCTATCAAATGCTGAGAAAGGATATTAAAATATTTTATCACAGTTGTGGAATTTCTATTTGTCCCTATAATTTGGTTCATCTTTACTGCATGTATTTTTACTTTTTCTTATTTGGTGTATATACATGTAAAATTGAAGTGTCTTCCAGATAAAAATGACTCTTTTATTATTATGAAATTACCCCTTTTGTCTCTAGAAATACTCTTTTTCTTGAAGTCTATTTTAGCTGATATTAAAATAGCCAATCCAATCTTCTCATTCTTATTGCTTGTATGGTATATCTTTTTACATTTATTTACATTCAACCTTCTTTGTGTTTATATTTAAAGTGTATTTCTTAAAGGTAGCAGATAGTAGGATCTCGCTTTTTTTAAATATACTTTGGCAATCTTTGCCTTTTAATGGAATGTTAGGATCATTAGCATTTAGTATAATTTGTTGCTTTGCTTGACTTTAGATCTTCCTTTTTTCATTGTTCTGTTTGGCTCCTGTTTTTGTTTTCGTTGTAGGAGTTCTCTTACCTTCTTACCTTCCTTTTTATTTGTTTTTTGTATTCTTTTAGATTATATGAACATTTTTTAGCATTCTATTTTAATTTATCGTTGGCTTTTTGGCTATATAATTTTGTTTCATTTATTTTGTAGTTTTTTATTGTATGTTGTTGTTTTTAGTTATCTATTCATCTATCTATAACCTTCATATTCTAGCTATCACTTTATGTAAAGTGCAAGAGTTTTGCAACTACATATCCCTTTTTATCACCTTAACTGAGTTGTATGGCCCAGTTGTCACATGTATTGTATCTACATACACTGAAAAACTCTTCAGAAATATCATAATTTTTGTTTTCAGTGGCTGCACATAAATACAGGAAAAAAATATGTACTATTCCTGTTGCTCTTCATTCTTGAAGATCCAAGTTTCCCTCTGGTATCATTTCCCATAAGTCTGAAGAACTACTTTAGCATTTCTTGTAATGCTGATCTCCTGGTAACAAATTCTCTAAATTTTTTAAATCTGAAAATGTATTTTTGCTTTCATTCCTGAAAGATATACTCACTGGGTGAATACTTCTGAGTTAAGAGTTCTCTTCTTTCATTACTTTGAAGATGCTGTCCCACTGTCTTCTAACCTTTCATGGCTTCAGATGAGAAATCTGCAGTCATTTGAATTGTCACTCCACTGTATGTAATGTGCTTTTTTTCTTTAACTTCTTTCAAGATTTTTACATTTATCATTGGTTTTTGTAAATTTTATTTTTATGAGTACCATGCATAGTATTCTTTGATTTTTATCTTGTTCAGAGTTCACTGAGCTTCTTAGAACTGTAAATTATTTCTTCCACCAAATTTGAGAAATATGTTGCCCATTATTTCTTCAAATGTATTTTCTGTCCTGGTCTCTTTCTACTTTTCTTCTGGGACTCCAGTGTCATGCCACAGGTCCCTGAGGTTCTGTGTGTTTGTTTGTTTGTTTTGTTTTTTCCTTCAATATTCTTTTCTCTGTTCTTCAGATTGGATAACTTCTATTGATCTATTCTCAGGTTTACTGACTTTTTTCTCTCTCATTTCCATTTTGCTATTCAGCCGACCCAGATATCACTTTTTTTTCAGATTTCACATTTCTTTAGTTCTAAATTTTCCATTTTGTTCTTTTTCAGTTTTAATAAATCCATTTGTCTTTCTTTGTCTCTGATGAGAGATTCTATCTTCCCATACATTTCCTGGATATTTTCCTTACTTAGCCTATGTCTATTGATTCCAACATCTGGGTCACCTTGACTTTGGCATATGTGGATTATCTTTTCCACTAGGGGTAAAGATGTGAACACGTTTTCTATCATGTAACTTTTTAGTTGTATCTTGACATTGTGAACATATGTTTTATAGGCACTGGGTCCTACTATAATCCTCTGGGGAATATTGATGTTCTCATTTTTGCAACAAACAACTGTTTAGGCTTAGATTACAAGTTCTATCTTGCCATCTGAGGCAGTGATTCAAAATCAGCTTACTGGTCAAAACCTGTGCTATGCTAGTTGAATCTATTACTCCCCTTTTATTTTGATAGTGAGTTTGAGATTTGTGAAGACTTATATGCAGAATCGAGGATCCCTTTCTCCAATTCTGTTCACTTATTCTCCCTTTACTAACTACTAAGAAAAGGAGCCCTTTTTTTTCTAGCCAAAAAGAATAGGTTTCTACTGCAATTTTATCTGCCACCACTGCCATAACTCCTTCTGTAATGAGAACCCTTAGAGTAAAGTTATAAGAAACAAGAGGAAAAAATTAGAAACTCACCAATTATTTGTCCAAGTTTTGCCCCCTTCAACAATCTGCCTGCTTTTGTTTACTTTGCAAAGTCCTCAGATAGTGTTTTGTTTTGTTTGTATTTTGTCTGGAGTTTATAGTTGTAATCAGTGGAAAATATGAGCTATATTGGAGTTACTCTGCCAGAATCAAAATCTCCAATAGCTTTAATGAAACAATTTCAATAGGAGTGTGGGGATGTGTGGGGGTATACATAAGTGTGTGCTAAGTGTTTGATCTATGCCCCATAGATTAGTATAATAAGTTCTTATCTCAAAGTGTTGTGGCATGACTTAAAAAAGAAAATAAAAATAAAATGCTCAGTATGGTGTATGGTAAATTGCAAACATTGATAAAATATTAGTTTCCTCTCCCATTATAACGTATAAAGTGCATTGCACTGCAATAGTTGGTTTTTCAAAGCAAAAATAATAGTTATGAAAGAAAGTTGAGATGCTTAAATGTGTTCTTGGTATCTAATTATTACAGATGCTGAATATTTCTCTTTTTGTTCTTAATAATATGCTACTCTTTCTTTCAAGTTGACTGTTTCTATATTGGTTGCAATGATCTGTGTCATGGGGACAACACTGAAGTCAAGCACAACTATAGCAGTCACAAAAGAAGAATCTGTTTCCATAGCCGCCCTATCCTAAAACCTTAAGCCAATTCTGCCTGCTTTGTATCATTGTCACATACAATGGAATTGCCTTGAAGGGATATTGTGGGGACACTCTGTTTCTGGCTACACCTGGCTTCTTCCTGCCCCTTCCCTTAGGGAGCCGCCTGTGGCCAAAGTTAGTCTCTGAAGGATATCCATATTCCCAGTAACCAGCCATGGGATACAGGTGACCAAGCAAAGTTGTAAACAGTATAGTCATCACACATAATCAATGTAATTGTAAACACCATACAGGAATGTGAATGATTAGCTTGATTGCTTTGATTATAAAACTGCTTGCTACACCGTCCCAAAGCACAGATTCTTCACTCTGTCACCACTGGTGCCTCCCACAAGTTCTAATATACCAACGTCTTTCCCTACTGGACCTTTGTGTGACTTATTTGGAACAGATAAACATTACACGCAAGGCCTCTCAGATTGGGGGTTACTGTGTTGCAAAAGGAAACCTTACAACAAAACAACCTTCTAAATCCAAACTCACTTCAAAGTGAAGAAATCTCCATATGCAGCCGAGAATACCAGGGTGCAATATATGAATGGCACACAATATCAAACAATTAATAAAAGATTAGTGTAACAAGTCTCCAAAAAAGAGATTTGGGGAAAGTTGAAGAGAGAGCGAATGAGAGAAGTGAAAAGATTAAGAGATAAAAAGAGAAAGTATGTTTCCCTGTTCCTTAAAAATGTAGGAAGAATTCTAGTCAAAATATAATCATTCAAATCCTTTTTAGTCTTGCAGCTGTAACAATATGACCCGGTTCCACAGAAGTCAAAGTTATTTGCCATAAATAGAGGTGTCCCATCACCCCAGGTCATGCTTAGAACTGCATTCTCGTAGCCCCTGTTTCGGTGCTGTGATAGACAAAAAAAAAAGAAAACATGTTAAAATGAAGAGTTAACGCAATCTGCACAGAATGCAAGCCCCTCTGGTTAGTGCTGTAATCATGACCATATCTACTACCTTTCCTAGTGGCCCTGGTTACACAAGTATAGACCCCATAACCTACCCTCCTCAGTCTATTCCATACGTTTATTCAACCAAACTAAACCAATAGCATTAACCAGGAAAATATCTGTTTCCAAAGCTCTGCCCCACTCAAAAGCCTTAGGTCAGCTCTCTGGCTGCTTGGCATCATGATTACACACAATGGAATTGCCTGAAAGAAAACCACCATAAAAACAATAACCTTCTAAATCCAACCTCCCTTCAAAGTGAAGAAGCTCTCCATATATACATCAAAGAACATCAATATAGGGGGACACCCAATATTCAATGACAGTTAATAAAACATTAGTACAATGCAGTCTCCAAAACATGGGATTTGAGGGGAGATCGATACCTGTGCTCCATGCTCCAGGCATCATAACCCTCCTCGGTCAATCCAATGGGATCTCAAAAGAGGAGAACTATATTTAGAAGTCTAAATGACTGCTTCTTCACACTCCCACACCAGGATGTAAATGCATTAGGGCTGGAATACTGATCATCACGAGCCTCTCACCTTCTCATGCAGCTTGGTTTTTTTCATTGTACCAAAGACTCGGGGATCCCATAGCATGGGTGCATAGGAGCAGGCCCCTGAAAGGTAACAGGATTTATTTTTAGTCTGGAACCAATAAGGAAAATGAAGGAAAGCGGGCCTGAATGATTGCTGATTGCCAAGTGTCATAGACTTGACCCAAGGCACATATACCTTCATACAGATGTTCTCACAGTAATGGTGGAAGGGGCAAAAATAGGATAGAGAAAGATGTTAGGAACACTTCAAAGGAAGCTGGTTTTAACTCATAATGGCTTCCCAGTCTGGAAGGCTTGGATTCATTGAATCAATGTTTATTGGGCTCCCAGGATGTATTACACATTGAATAGCAAATTCTAGCCCTCCCTTCAAACATTCACATGCTCTCAAGTGGCAATCAATTCTATTCTTTTTTTAAAAAGAAATTGCAAGATTATTTTAAAGCATTGAGTTAAATTATCAGATCATTTTGTCAGCTCCTTTATTTTGTTATGTTGCAAGTCAGCAAAAGGGAAATAAATTTTTAAGATTTTTTTTTTAAACTACCTTGTTGGAAATTTTAATTGTTCTGGATAGTATTATAGAAAAATCCTGCAGGGGAAGAAGGAAAGGTAACATATTTAGTAATCACTCTGGCCAAGTGTTCCACCAAGCACATTTACAAGGGACCCCTTACAGTTTCACAAACCCTGTGAAGTTTATCTCTTTTAGAGATGGGAAAACTGAGATTCAGAGATATTAAGTGGCTTGCCTGCCGTCACACAGCAAATGAGCAGTGGAACGAAATTTAAACCTGTATCTTTCTGAGTTCAAATGCCTTTCCAATTCTGCTGTGTAATAGAAGCAAAAACAATTGTATTCCAGTGCTAGTTGTTCATTTACTAACTACTGAGTGACCATGAAGAAGTTCCACTATTTCTCTGGTGGCAGTGGCAACTAAGACTCACTTCGGCACCACCACATGTGCCTCTGTTGCTCAGGGGTCCCCAACCCTTTCACTGCAAAGGTCTATTTTCTTCTTTGTATCTTCTTTTTAGAAACCATGTTTTGAAAGATGATATCTATCCAAATGTGTATCTCTTGAGTAATGACTGATAGTAATTAATTTTTGTAAAACTCTATGTATCTGTTAGGAACACAGGAATCGCCCTAGCTATTTCAAATAGAGAAGATTTGCTATGAGAAATTCATTAAGCAAGTGACAGGAGAACTGAAAGTGCACCCAGAGAGTGGTAAGGCAAGCACAGAAAGCCATTGCCATTCCTGCAGCTGAAGAAACAATGAGAGGAGATGCTATGATTATAACCCAAAAGCTGAGACCATCAGTGAGCACCAGAACCACAGTGGAGGCCACTGGGTGGGATGGAACCATGGGGGCAGGGACAGCCCTGGGGAAGTTAGAGAGCCACTACAGAAACACAGCCACTGAGGGAGACCTAGCCCAGAGCAGAGCAAGAAGAGAGAGATTCCCTCGCTTCTCCCCATCTCTCATCCTCTAGGCTTCCTCTAGTGCCTTCTGTTAGCTGATCCTACTCAGAAATCAATTGAAGGGAACTCTGGGAAATGTAGTTTCCTTTGATATAGCATAGAGGGAGGGAAGGTAAAGAATGGATTTGAGATCAAGCAGGAAAATGACCCGTAAAACCTATATAATTGGTAAACAGAGCTTTTGATAAGTATATGACAACAAAGTGACCAAAGGGACTACATAGAACTCCTGCCAAAAGCAAAGCTACTTGACATCTTATTCAGCCTGTGAAGTGTTACCTCAGATGAAATGCATACTTTCATTTTAATACTCTGGGATCCTCAGGTGATCAAGGAATGCCAGTTTGGGAAACACAATTCACATTTCACCCATCTTCTTTGCCTCGTCAAATGGAGGGATCTGGACTGAAAACAATGACAGGAAAAACTGGATCCTAAATTCTAGCTCTGCCTGAAGCAACCCTCAGAAAATGACTTCCCGAGCCAGCTCGGTGGCTCAGCCTGTAATCCCTCACTTTGGGAGGCTGAGGTGAGTGGATTGCCTGAGCCCGCGGGTTTGAGACCCTCCTGGGCAACTTGGCGAGAACTCATATCTACAATAAATCAAAAATTAGCCAGACGTGGTAGTGCGCGCCTGTAGTTCCAGCTACTTGGAAGGCTGAGGCGGAAGGATGGCCGGAGCCCAGGAGGTCAAGGCTGCGGTGGCCGAGAGCGGCCACTGCCCTCCAGTCTGGGCGACAGAGTGAGACTCCAATTCAAAAAAAAAAAACAAGAAAAGAAAAGAAAATTACTTCCCTTTCTTTGTACTTCAGGCTTTCTCTCTTCAAATGGGTAGTGAAAATTACTACTAATCTCTAGAATTACAAATTATTACAGATTACAAAATCACTACTAATCTCCAGAATTACTGGATGATGTTATACAACAGTTCTAAATTTATTCACACCACACCCAGAAAATGTTCCATGTTTCATAAACCGTAAAATGTACCTTTCTTTTTACATTTTAACATCTCTAAAATTGAGACATGTCTTACCATAACTTGCAATAGTTTAATTGGCAGCTGTGATAGCCAGTTTTATATGTCAACATGACTAAGCTACAGCCCCAGGCTAATCAGTCAAACACTAATCTAAGTGTTGCCTTGAAGGTATATGTAGACGTGATTAAAGTCCATAATCAGTTGACTTTAAGAGAGATTATCCTGGATAATTTAAGTGGGCCTGATTTGATCTGTTGTAAGTTCTTAAGAACAGAGCTGAAATTCCCAGATGAAGGAATTTTGTTTGTGGACTCATGCCTAAGTTTCAGCCCTTCTTAAATGATCCACCCTATAGATATCAGTCTTGCCTAACCAGCCCCCACAATCACATAAACCAACTCCTTGCAAAAATGCTCTTATTATATAGTTCCTGCTAGTTCTGTTTATTTTATTGAACCCTGACTGATACAGAAACTTTTTTTATTTCTCAGTAATTGATAAAATAATGGCTTTTCTAATAATCAATGGTATCTTCACTTTGATAAAATATAGAAATGTCTACTTTCTCTCCATAACCCATATGATCATCCTCACAAATCCTTATTTTCCAGAGAAAATCTGGGGGGAAAAAAATGAAATGCCTTTCCAATCCAGCAACCTTGATATGAAGCAACAATTATAGCAGTCCCTCTAATTAATTGCTTGATTTATTTGGGTAAGAACTTTTCATTCCCACCTTCTAATCCAAGATGGTGACTAGTTGGTGGGGGAAGGGTTACTTTTTTGGGTGTGAGCATATTCTATTTACTTATTTACATATTTTATTATAAAGATGTGAGGTACAAGTCAGGATTAGGTACATAAGTAATATATGTGCAGGTGAAGTTTGAGCCTCCAACTGGTCCTTGATTTCCTTGGTTTTGGACCAGGTATCCTTTTTGTTATTACATGCTTGGATCTCCAGTGGTGCAATCCGTTAGCATGCAGTACTTACATAATATGTGCCAACCTCCTTTTCTCCCTCCCCTGGCAGTGTCCTGCAACTGCTGATCCCTCCCTTGTGCTATTGTGATTAAAGTTCAGGTCCTACCTATAAGTGAGAACACGTGGTATTTGGTTCTTTGTTTCTGTGATAGATTGCTAAGAATGATTGTCTCCAAATCCATCCGATTTGCTGAGAAATCCATGATTTTGTCCTTCTTTATGGCTGTATAATATTCTGCCATGTATGTGTACCACATTTTTCTTATCCAGTCTACTTTCAGTGGGCAGTAGGGTTAGTTCCATGTTTTAGCAATTGTTGATAGTGCAGCAATAAACATTGATTTATTTTAAAATAAATAAAATAAAGTGTCTTTTTCATAGAATGATCTGTGTTCCTCCAGATATATTCCCAGACCCTGAACATGCCCAATCTCTGATCTCAGAAGCTAAGCAGGGTCGGACGTGGTTAGTACTTGGATGGGAGGTTACTTATTAATGATGGTGTGATAGAGGAAGAAGGGGATCCTCAGAGCCACATGGGGTCATCTGGATTTTCACGGAGTATCTGATGCAAAGGGGCCGGAATGAACTTCTTCCTGAACTGCTGACCACAGAGGTAAAAATGGTCATTTGAGGTCATGTGCTGGCTCTCACTGCTTGAACCCATGATCCAAGCTATTTATTCTCATCTTCAAGTCCTCGTGCAAAATGAACTCTGTCGTGTAAGAGGGCCTCTGATGTTCACCAGGACCCTCGGCATCTCCACCTCTGCTTCCAGGGGCATGAAGTAACATAAGCCCCCAGGAGTCCAGATGGCAGACCTGAGCTTCTGACACCACCTGCATTTGCTCTACATGCCATGCTGGCCATGGTGCCAAGTCTACAGCTTCAATTTCCCTACAGGGCTTCAGTCATTACCGTAGAAGCCCAAAGGAGCAAAGATTTCTTCAGGTCCCCTATGCTACTTTCTAAAGCCACACCTCCTTCCACAACTCAATACACTTAGGGTCCAAGTTGGACCCTAAGAGAAGAAAAACAAGGACCCTGACATCTGACCTTCTTCTTATTCCCATAACCCTCCCAGAATAGGACAAACTGTTTATTTCCTTCAACATCATATCTTCCATTCCTTCTATCCAGCAAGACCCCCGGCTCAGCCCACAGAGGCAGAAAAGGAATCTTCTGAACACTTCTAGAAGAAACTAAATAAGCTAAAAAAAAAGAAAAGAAAAGAAAAAATAAGAGCCGAGTCCTCCAGACCAGATTCTTGACAGGCTACAGAGAATTAGAATAGCCTCTTTCACTGGTCTACTGAGCTCTGAGCTCATTGCTTTAATAAGCTAGAAGCTCCCCATGCCAAGATACCAAGATTTACAAGAGATGGGAATATATCTGAAAAAAGTTTTAATATATCATCTCCATTACAAATATTTTTGTCACAAGTAGGATCAAGAGTCTACCTGGCACAAATCAAATAGGCTTTAATAAACGCATCAAATCATGAAGACTTGGATTGACTGAGTGAGTTACTGAGTCAAGAACTGGTGGCACACAGAACAGCAAATCCAGGTCCTGCCACTTAAACAATCTGAGCCCTGCTTCCTCTGCAAAACCCCTTATTGAAATGTGAGAATGCTTGATAAATTTCACAATGCCACATATTAATTATTGGCCTTTTTAAATCATTAAAATTTGGAACTGAAATAAAATTTAAATTTAAAAAATTATTAAAATTCTCGCTTCATTAATTTTTTAAAATTACATTACTCAGACTTACATCATAAATACTGCTGGTCTATGGAACCGTGCTGATTTCCCCAGCTAAAGAAATCCACAGTTCATTACTATCACCAGTCCCAAAATTATTATTATTATTGACTAAATTCCATATGGTCTTTGTTTCAGTTTCAGCTAGACAGCTTGACACTTCTTCTTTCTTTCTTTTTTTTTTTTTTAAATTTTGCCCTAATCATCTCAGAAGGATGAAGCAGGTTTTGTAACCAAATTATATGCAATGACACATTGGATAGTAGTTATATCTAATTTGTTCGGTCTGCTGTTTGAAACGAAACACGAGCTGCTTCATTTTTCAAGCAGCAAAGAAACATTCTATAGTTTTCCAGAATTTCAGCAAAATCTGGTAAGCAGAAAGAGATGACAGCGATTTGGATTGCCCTGAATGAGAACTGTAGGTTACAGAACACCTCGTGGTGATTTTTATTAGAACGCATACGCTTCCTGTACTTGAGGATGATGACAAAGGCGGGAAGGGGCTGGCTGATAAGAGCAAAGGCCACCCCTGGTCAAACAAACCCCTCACGTCACTGCAACTTCTGAGAGCAAGCAAACCCTAGATCCACTTAGGCAGGCCCTCAATCCTATTTATCTAAGCTCTGCAAACAACCCAATACAGCCATACTGGCAAGCACACTTAATGTATGCTTTTAAAATGCTTTATTTTTTAATTTTACCTCGGACTATACCCAAAAGGGCTGTGAGCCAGGGCCCTTTGCTAAGGACAGAGTTGCCAGGGCCCTGATTATGGAATGCACAGATCTGTCTGACAGGAGTGTTCAGCTGAGTCTGTGTCCATTGCAGTTGCTGTAAGTGTTACGTTGCTGTAGGCCTGCTCAGCACACCAGGCCGGTTTAATTACTTTTCTCACCAACTGGGTAGAGAAATATTTCATCTGGATTCTCTGTAGAGTGCTTTATTTGGTAATTGGTCTAAGAACAGAGAAAGAGACAAATCTTTTTTTGGCAGAGGCTGGAACCTCCAGGCAGAATTTCTGGGAGTCCTGTTTTTAAATAGAGAAAGGGTACAGGCAAGACGTTGGTGAAGCTGTTAGGCCAACCCAGCAGTCAGACTGTTCCAGAGGCCTTCAGGGGAACATTAATTAATATATTAAAGGCAGAGGAAGTGCCATCTTTGAGGATATATTTGATTTGGGGAGATGGCTGAGGGTCATATGGAACCAAGTCCACTGAACTAGAACCTTGGACTTGAAAAGAAAAATAATGTGGCTTAAAATAGTGAGAATGTTTCTGTGTGGTGCATCTACTGGCTTTAAAAGCAACTCAGAATTAGAAGTTTAAAAATGTTTCAGCACTAAACTCATAGTGGGCACTCAAAAAATATTTTATTGTGCTAATCACTCAAAAAAGAAGATGCTATTGGACCAGGTATATAACCTTACAGGGTCACTGTTTTAACAACAATGCTGATATAAACAGATAAATTTGGAGATGTTAGTCTTTAAATGCTTTGATAACTACAATCTTGTTGCCTAAAGAAAAATAAATAAATAAAATAAGAACTGTCAAAAAGTATTTCCTGTACCTTCAGGTATGGGCACATTTGGATTCTGGTTTGGGGCTACAGGTATTATCAGTAGTTGACCAATGTTTATTGATTTGAAAATGTTTGTGTAACATCGTTCAGAAGACATACACAGTATAACCAGATCCCAGAAAGGCTTAGTAACAGTATGAGGGCAACAGTCCTAGAGGTTTTTATTGATCACAAGTTCTATATGTGTCAGCAAATTTTCATGGTTACCAACATAAGTTAATGCGATGTCAGGCTTCAGGAACCAGTGGACAGTGTTCAGTGTAATAGTTGCCAGAGTCCTGCTCAAATGTGCACTGATGAAGAAACCTGAACTGGCAAGCTCACTCCTGGACAAACTGAAGCAGAGCTGAGTAGAGTGACTGGAGTATGAAGGGGAACAGAACCCATAAAATATGAAGCACAATTACAGAACTTATGAAGACTTCACTTGGAGAGAAGTCTTGTGGGACACTTGATGATGCACCAATACCTGCACAGTTTAAGGAGAAAGAGAAGTTAGACTCTAGTGTCTTCCTTCTTCTCAAGAGGAAGAATCAGGACCAAAGGATAAACATTATAGGAAGTATGGGGGGGAACCAAAAAAACCTGGAATTAATTTATTAAAAATTGTGTATTTATTCTTATGCGTTTAAACTTCTGTCACCTTTAAAGTACTCTCCATTTGATGTAATACCTTTTGAGATGCTTTTTCCACTGCTCAAAACAGTTTTGAACTCATCAATTTGGATGCCTTTTGGTGCTTCTGCTGTTTGTTGCTTGTTTGTTTGTTTCATTTCTTCCACATCAGTATTTCCCTTTGAGGATGTTTTTTCATCTCAGGAAACAAAAGCAAGTCGCTCAGGGCATGATCAGGTGAATAGGGAGAGTGGGGCAAGGTGGTCATGCCATTTTTGGCCAAAAACTACAGAACACTCAGCATGGTATAGGCAGGTATTCTCGTCAATCACCCATTACGAAATGGGCAAATGCTTTGAAGGAATCTCCAAAAAAATTCACTAAAGCTGAAGCAGCCTCTCACAACAATGTAGCTGGTACACTGATGTTGATGGGTTCCTAGAACACTTACCTAGCAGGAGAGGCCTGTATGACAAGGGCACACCCTCCAAAAGATAATTAAGTTTTTTGATCCCCCTCATAAAGTTGAGTTAGTAGAAAAAGCTTTCTGAAAATTAAAGTAGTCCAAAATTGAAATGAGCTTCCTGGTGAGATAAAGTGGAGCCATTACAGGAGTTGTTTAGGTAGAAATTACATGACTGCTTATCAGAACTATTATGCAAAAGATTCTTGCATCATATAGATGATTGACCTGGAAGATATCCAAGGACCTTTTACAATTCTTATAGTCCTTGATCCTAGTATTATCTGTGATCCCTAATGCACATACTGTATGGACATATATACTTTACACAGATGGATTTATTCAAATGTGACCCTACCACTGGGAGAAAAATAATAATCTGTTACTTACTTCCTGACATAACTGCTATTCACCACCTATCATTATGAAACTATCTTGTGGTTTTTCAGTTTAATCTTACAAATGAATAGGAAGTAACTGAAATATTAGTTGAGTTGAATGCCTAATATTTAGAAGTTACTGGCAAACTCTTACTACGCACAAATTATGTGCTTGACATTGCATCCAACATATGAAAAAATGAATGTCACAGTCTCCTCCCATAAGATGCCTGTCGTCTAAAAGGTCAACTTAACACCTAAGCAGAAATGTTAAGATATTCCGTTGGAAGCCGGAAACCACAGAGTCTAGAGGAGGGGCCCTTAGTCCCATCTAGTTTAAGGGAAGACTTTCTGGAGAGAATGGTGACTTATCCAGTAAGAGGTATCCAAGTAAAGAAAAATAGGATGGGCATTCCAGAGAGAAAATCATTGTGAAAGGCAGAGCAAGCAGCACAGAGTGAAAATGGATGAACAGAATATAAAGTCAAGTTCAAGCAGGGAGAGCAGGAGATAAGGCTGGGGACAGAGAGAAGGCAATGCATAAAGGGCTCGGTACAGTTGCTTAGGTGTGTGTGGAGAAGAACAACAGAACCGTAATCAGGAAGAGAACAAAGTTAGATTTGCATTTCGGGTAGACTAATCCATCTGTATCACCAAAGAGAGGAAGCTTAAAATGTATAAATAAGTAGGTGCAATTTTAAGGATGAAGGCTTAGCAACAGTATGAGGGGAACAGTCCTAGAGGTTTTTATTGATCACAAATTCTATATATGTCAGCAAAATTTCATGGTTACCAAGAAAAGTCAATACAATGTCAGGCTTCAGGAACCAATGGACAGTGTTCAGTGTAATGGTCGCAAGTTTATTCACATGCATAGTTCAAGGTTTAATTTTGAAATGCCACACAAATTAAAACCTTCATTAAGCACACGTGCATCCTAAATGAAATGTATTTATAAGTCCAGCCGCGTGCAGCCCAAGGACCAGAAAAGCAACTCCTCGTGTTGGCCTTTCTATGATCCACATCTCTTTCCACTTCCCACTTAATCAGCTGCTCCCAGGAATTAAAAGTTTGAACCAGAAACAGCTCTTTCGTATTTATCTTTTTTCAGAGATACATTTGGAAACTATCATCCATCATCCTTGTCCTAGGAAGCAAAAAGAGAGAAGCAGAAATTTGTCATTGAAGAAATAAATGTGGGGAAGGGGAAGTTTTGTTTTTGTTTTTTAAGAAAAACTTCCTCTAATTTTTATCAAAGTATTCATATCACCATGGGCTGGTGGAGAAAGAGAAATCAAAAGTCCAACTTACTATCACAGACAACTGTTCTCACTACTGATAATGTTTTTTAGGTCAGAGCAAGATAAGGATGATATTGAACAACTTAAAAATCAACTCTGTAAACTACCGAGACATACCTGGTTCTACCTGTCAAGGTCCTCCATCAAAGACAATATAAATGAGACACCTGCTCAACTCTTATTTCCTCAGAATGAAAATCACTTTGTGCTCAGAATACGCACTGCAACTCTATTATCCTCTTGTTTCTGTCTTTGAATATATAGTGTTGGTAATAGAGAGTCAATTTTCTAGCACCCATTGTAAAACAGATGCATCTCCCCCCATTTAATTCATGTAACATTCTTAGCAGCTTGGTATAAAGTATCTCAATCACGTTCTCCACATGAATTATCAAATGTGTACACATGTGAATCAAACTTTCTTTTTTTCAAAAATAAAAACTTCCTTATAATTCAGTCATAAAGTTGCACACCCAAAAAATCCAGCAGCTTGGAGGGTTGGAGTTTTGTTTTGTTTTGTTTTTTAATGGAAGAACATGTGTACTTTTTTATTATTTTAAAGATGTTGGGTACAATTCAGTATTAGGTACCTAAGTGGTCATTGTACAGGTGAAGCTTGGGCCTCCTTTTGTCCCCAGTTCACCTGGTTTGAGATCGAGTACCCTTATTAATATTGTGTGCCCCTCCCTCCCCTGGCAGTTTCCTGTTACTGCCAATCTCTTTCTTATAGTATTATGATAAATGTTTAGGGTCTGCTTATAAGTGAGAACATGTGGTACTCAGTTCTTTGTTTCTGTGATAGATCACTGAGTACTATAGACTCTAAATCCATCCAAGTTGCTGTGAAATCCATGATTTTGTCCTTCTTTATGGCTGCATAATATTCTGTCATGTATATGTACCACTTTTTTTTGAGAAAGCAGGATTTATTGAGAGAACAGAAAAGCTCCCACAGTGGGAGGGGAATTGAGGGGGTTACCCCCACTTTTTTTTAATACAGTCAACTTTCGATGGGCAGCATGTTTGGTTCATGTTTTTTTTCTATTGTGAATGATGCTGCAACAAACATGTGTGTGCAGGTACTTTTATAGAATGATTTTCGTTCCTCAGGGTATATTCCCAGAAGGAGGATTGCTGGGTCATATGGAAGGTCGACTTTTAGATATTTTAGGAATGATCACACAGTTTTCCACAGAGGTTGTAAAAAACTAGAAATTGACCTTCCATATGACCCAGCAATTCCCCTATTGGGAATATACCCAGAGGAAGTCAAATCATTCTACAGAAAAGATATCTGCACATGCATGTTTATTGCAGCTCTATTCACAACAGCAAAAACATGGAACCAACCATGCTGCCTATCGAAGCTGGACTGGATAAAAAAAAATGTGGTACATATACACAGTGGAATATTATGCAGTCATAAAGAAGGACAAAATCATGGACTTCACAGCAACTTGGATGGATTGAGTCTATCATACTCAGTGATCTATCACAGAAGCAAAGAACAGAGTACCATATGTTCTCACTCATAAGCAGACCTTGAACAATTATCATAATACCATAAGAAAGAGTTTGGCAGTAGTGGGAAACTGCCAGGGAAAAGAGGGTGGGATTGGCAGTTAGGGAAACTGTCAGGGGAGGGAGGGGCACACCTCATCAACAAGGACACCTGCATAATGAACTTTTGTATACCTAACCCTAAATTGTACCCCACATCTTTAAAATAAAAAATAAATCTATAGAAAAGTAAAATAAAATAATTTTTTTGAAAAAGAGATAAGATAGACAAGTGGGACCTCATCACACTGCAAATCTTTTGTAAATCAAAAGAAACCATCAAGAGAGCAAGGAGACAACCTATAGAGTGGACTGGAGTTTTGCAACCACTTGCAAATGGTCCCTAAGTCTCATCAAAGCTTGCCTCAACATTGAATCAGATCAAACAAAAAGAAAACTATTATGGTAATAAGGATGCCCCTAAAAGGCAGATTCGTCCTCCTCCTTTCTTTTTTAATCTCTGATCCCCAAACTCTATTATTTCCACACACAGTTTAATAATTTGAAGCTATGGGAATCACTAATATTTTGTTGCTACATCTAATCAACATAGCCTAAGTACCTGCCTGTTAGAACCATTTATGCTCAAAGAAAAGACATTTTTTTAAAATGGAAGATAATCAACCAGTAGAGGCAGAGAAGATGAGGTGGGGTATCACCAGAGAAAGCATAAATAGCCTAAAACATCATATAATAAGCAAGTGAATGAGGAGTAGAGAAGACAAGGCAACAAATGAACAGTGAGGATCATGAAAGACATTGACAGGAGGGTGAGCAGAGCTACACAGAAGGAAGGTAATTAGCCCTGCAAACTCTGAGCTGACAAGCCCAGGCACTGGTGGTGAAAAAAGGAGAGCAAAGCCAGAGGTTCATTAGAAGCCAACTTCCTGGGAATAATTAGGGATACCTGGAAGATAGTGACACCTCAGATTAAAGGCCTCCTCATTCAGAGATGTCAAGGCCCCTCTCTGCCTAAAAACTCCCTACCAGCTCACCCTACAGTGAAGCCCAAGCATCACCCTGCTCCTCCCTCAAACACAGAGATCCCAGATAGCCTTCCCTTTATAGCAGATACCCAGAGGGAAGACCATCTTCACACTTACCAGAATTAACCAGAAAATGGCCACACCTACATACCTCACCATAACAGGGAATATACAGAATATTTACCTCCTATGTAAGCTTTATGAGAAAGTTACTTGAGGATTTACTCCAAAAAAATGAAAGATAAAGTCAAAGAATGACTTTTTTTTAAAAAGATGAAAATGTAACACAACCAAGTAGCCAATAAAAGGGAACTGTAGGATGATAGTTGTGCATTAAGGTGAGAAAGCAATTACTCCAATTGGAACAGGATGTCAGTACCTTCCATGTGCAAGAAAAAATTTGTAGATCTAAAAAGCAAGGTACAGAATGACAACAATGCTTGTTATTAGTGACATAGTAAAATGAGGTGGGGAGGGAGAGAAAGGGAAGTGTCCTCTCTCAATAATTAATTTGCATTTAGAAACTCCAAGAAAAAAAGCCTTTAAAAATCATGGTCCAAATACAAAGCAAACTGAAATATTAAACTACTGTTAAGATTTTGAATAGCTTGTAAATTTTTTTTTTAATCCATTTATCCTTTTTACCTGTATAGTGGGAATAGTGACTGTTGAGGGTCAAGAGTTTGTGATACCAGACATAAAGAGAAAAAAACATAGTCAGGTTGTGGAAATGTAATTTTAGGAAATATAATTTTTGGCTGTGAAGTGGCAACATATTATTCCCATGCATAATAGTAAAATATCTTCAAACCTTTAGAATCATTCTATTATATACAATTTAAATCTTGTTATAAAACAAAAGATAGATGTTCACAGTTTAGATTACGCAAAAATGTAAGCTCAGTGGTCAGAAGGTGGGAGGTAGGATGAGACAGAAGAACCATGAGGATAAGAACTTACTAAGGATAAGAACATGGAAATACTACTCTAACATGGTGAAGAGTCAAAAGGCACTCTCTAAAGCTGATTGAGGTTTATAGGCACATAAAAACACTTAAAATTTTAAAAATGATTGCCAAAAATTGGAAGAAAGGGGCTAGATGGGTATTATGTAAATTACTTAAGCTTCCACTCACAGCAAGGAGTCAAAAAGCATGCCTTTACATTAATGAATCAAGAAAAACTCGTTGATCAAAGATACAAAGTTGCAGTTATATAGGATGAATAAATCTAGAGATTGTACAGCCTGGGGATGATAGTGAGTAATACTATGTTGAATACTGGAAAGTTGCCAAAAGACTAGATTTCAGATTATTTCACCACACACACAAAAAAGTAACCATGTGAGGAGACGAATACATTAATTTGTCGGTAGTAATCATTTCATTGTGTATATATCTATATCAAAACATCATATTGTACACCTTAAATATATATAATAGTTGAGAAAAAAAGGAAGAAGATAGAAAGGAAAAAGATGAGATCAGTCTAGATGATAAAGACTGGAAGATTCAGGGTGATATAAGCTTTCCAGAATCTTTACAACGTGTTTAAATTTTAGTGCTATATAACCTAAGAAGTATGATATGTAACCATACATCAGTGAGAAATAAAACTATCTATCACAAGAATAATATAAAAAAGAAAGAATGTATATTTCATACAACCAAGAAATCAATACAAATCATACAATCAAGAAAACAGAAGCCGCAGAAGATATTTCAAACAGATGGAATATAATGCAAGAATTTTGTTACGACAGTACTGAAAAAGGTCAAAAGGGAAATGTCCACATTGCTTTAAATGAAGGAATTGCAAAAAAGTAATCAACCAGAGCTGAGAGTAGGACTAGAAATTCTGAGTTCAGAGGAGGAGCGTGGGGGTAAAACAATGAGTTCAGCTTGGGATGTAATGAAACAATCACTGAAATCCATGAATAATTATCAATTAATTATTAAAGTGGTAAAAACTGTGACCAGTGCTTGCTGCGCACTTGATCCTTTGGTACACATGTATGAGGGGGAACACAAAAAAACCCACAGAATTGTTTTTTAGAGGGTGAGTCCCTTGCAGTACAGGCTTCCTCCCAGCTAGCATTGTCATGAGAGACTGCATTCTACTTCTGTGAATTGTTGTTGTTTGGAGAGGGGTGAGATTCTTTCACAGCATTTGCCTATTTCATGATGGGTGATTTACACAGGCAACCTACCCACACCACACTGAATGTTCAGCAGTTTTGACCAAAAGCGGTGTGACCCTGTGTCCCACCCTCCCTATTCACCTGATCTCCTCCCAAGCGACTTTTTTTGTTTCCCAGGATGAAGAAAGCCTTTAAAACGTTCCTCACAAGGAAACGTTTTGTTGATGCCAAAGAGGTGAAACAAAAAACAGCAGAAGCACTAAAAGGCACCCAAATTGGCAAGTTCAAAAACTATTTTGAGCGGTGGAAAAAGTGTTTCATGCTTCTACACTATTGGTAGGAGTGCAAACTAATTCAACCTCTATGGAAAACAGTGTGGCAATTTCTAAAATAACTAGATATTGACCTTCTAAGCAACTCAGCAATCCCCCATCTGGGAATATACCCAGGGGAACTGAAGTCATTCTACAAAAAAGATACCTGCACACGCATGTTTACTGCAGCACTATTCACAATAGCAAAAACATGGAACCAACCGTGCTGCCCATCAAAAATGAACTGGATTAAAAAAATGTGGTACATATACATGAGGGACTATTACACAGCCATCAAGAAGGACAAAATTATGGACTTTCCAGCAACTTGGATGGATTTGGAGTATGTAATACTCAGTGATCTATTACAGAAACAACGAACTGAGCACCACATGGTCTCACTCATAAGTGAACCCTGAACACCTATCATAATACGACAAAAAAGGGATTGGCAGTAGCAGAACACAGTCTGATGAAGGGGGAGGCACAAAGTATCAATAAGTATCAAGCCTAATCCAGGTGAAGTGAGGTCCAATGGGAGGCCCAGAATGACGTCACCTGTACCTAAATCCTGACTTGCACCCCACAGCTTTAAAAGAAAAAAAGAAGAAAAAGAAAAAATGTTTCAATAGCTATATTGCATCAAATGGAGAGCACTTTAAAGGCAACTGAAATGTAAACATGTAAGAATCAATACACAATTTCTTATAAATAAACCCAGGTTTGGGGGGTCCCTTTGTATAACCCAGTGTTCTGACATTGTCTTCTCAAAATGAAATGAAAGAAGGAAAAGGAGTCGGGTTCTGAAATGGAAAAGGTTAGCTGGAAACAGTGCAGGGAAAATCAGTGCACACCACGTGGGTCTGATCCCATCTGGTCCCGGAGGCGCTAACGTCCCATTTTGCCCGGGGAATGCACAGCATGTGTTTCTGTGGTTTTTAGAGCCTTTCCTTGGCTCTGTCTTGCCTTCTCCAGCAAACGGGAGGAGTAGGTTCTGTAGTCCCTTTCTCTAAAACTACAAACCACTCCTAGTAAAGTGTTCTGCCTTTACAGAACACGGACACAAAACCTGCTGTCTTAAGACCAAGTGAACTAAAGGTGCAACTTGCCACCAAACATAGAAATGCCCTGAACCAAAACCAATGTGAGACTTCATCCACTGGGTCCAGGACACTAGTTTGAACTGAGATGTCCTGCATTTCTCTTTGAACATCTTTTAAGTGGATTTTACAGTTCACTGAAGCAGTGAGCAATGCTGGAGCTACAACTAAATAGTTTTTGTCTATTTTGATTTGTTTTTGAGGCGGGTCTTCCTCTGTCACCCAGGCTAGAGTGCAGTGGCCTGAGCACAGCTGACCACAGCCTCAACCTCATGGGCTTAGGCAATCCCACCTCAACCTCCTAAGTCCTCCTAAGTAGCTGGGACTACAGGCATGAGTCACCACACCCAGCCAATTTCTTGAGTTTTTTGTAGAGACAAGGTCTTGCTGTGTTGCCTAGGCTGGTCTCGAACACCTAGACTCAAACAATCCTCCTGCCTCAGCTTCCCAAGGTACTGAGATTATAGGCTTGAGCCACTGCGCCCAGCCACAACTAACAGTTTTGGTTGCTTTTTGAATCAGAGTCTCACTCCATCGCCCAGGCTAAAGTGCAGTGGCATGCATGCTCACGGCCACCCCAGCATCGAACTTCTGGGCTCCAGTGATCCTTCCACCTCAGCCTTCCAAGTAGCCAGAACTACAGATGCAAGCTACCATGCCCGGCTAATTTTTGATTTACTGTAGAAACGAGGTCTTGCCAAGTTGTCCGGGCTGGTCTCGAGCTTGCAGGCTCAGGCAATGCACCGTCCTCGGCCTCACAAAGTGCTGGGATTACAGGCTGAGCCACCAAGCCCGGCCCACAATTAATAGTTTAAAACCCTAAAGAAACTTTATATTCACCTAGCAAATCATTTAGGTCTCAACTCAGAAGTCACCTCCTCATAGAAGCTTGTTCAGACCACAGAGCCAAAGCCACCTCCAGTCACTCCCTGTCCCATGACCCTGTTTAACCTTCTGCTTAGCACCTATCTGTACCTGAAATTTTCTCACCCACTCTCGTGCTTGCGGATTGATTGCTTCTGTTTTACTGGCTCATTGTCGGCACTCACTAGAGCATAAGCTGTGCAAAGTCATAGTCTCTGCTCTCCCACCCTCTAGAACAAGGTTGAGCACATAGTAGGTACTGAAGAAATATTTGTTGACTCTCAGATATTTGTTATATATTTCCTTTTCCAATGTATAGACTTGCTCTAGTTGAGGTTTTTAAAAATTAGAGGGCATATGGACATTAAAATAAATAAAATCAGGATGGAAGGCCACTGTGACCTCAGGATAGCAAAACAAATAATTCCATTAGGATGAATGTTTGGGTAAGTTTTCTTAGAAAACACTTGTTCATAGCTTTAAAAGAGAGTTTATTAGAAAACAGACAACTAGAAAATAGATGTGAAATAGACTCTTCTGGCAGTTGTTAGCATGCAGAACATGTGCCCCAGATAAGGGCACAGGTACATTATATGGGGAACATGCAACCCTTTCTCAGAACCGATGGCATAATTTGTGATGTCCAGTGCAAAATTAAAAGGCAGAGTCCCTCGTTCAAAAGGAACTAAGAATTTCAAGATAGCAATAGTAGAGCATTAACACAAGTGTAAGGCCCTTCTGACCGTGGAGGCCTGTACCACTGCACTGTCACACGCCCACAAGGCCAGTCCTGCTCTTCCTTCTTCCACAACAGGAAAATGGGCCAAAAAGGGTGGTGTGATCACCAGCTAGGAAGGCCATTGTTGAGGGAGGGGTGTGATGGGAGACCACAGTTCTCTAGCTCATCAGTGACTCAGCATGTGTGTCTGTGGGTGCACGTCCATGTTTGTACAGATGTGTATGCATATGTGTGTACACATATGTGTGTCCTATGTGTACATGTCAGTGTATATCTCTGTTTGTACGTGTGTGCATGTGTATGTCTGTTTGTGTGTCTACGTTGTCTCTATATGTCTGTGTGCTTGTCTCTGTATGTATGTGTGTGTCTGTCTGGATGTCTGTGTGTGTCTCTATATGTCTGTGCATGTATGTGTGCATCCCTGAGTGCTTGTGCAAGCAGGTATCTCCATTCCATTACCTAGCAACATGCAATGGTCACCAATGAGTGAAAAACAAGACACCAACTCTTGATAGAAAGGGGGAGGTTCCGAGAAGAGAGTATGACCTGGCTAATGAGGGACAGAGGAGGAAAAGTTGGAAAAGACCAAAGTTACTAGAAAGAAGATGGGTCACAGCAGAAGGGAAAGCTGCCCCAAACTGGCATGACGTAATTTGGTTCTATTTTCTCATTTGCCCTGAAGCCAGTTTTGTTCCAAGATCACAGAACAGAACCAGAAAGCTGAGATTTTCAATGCCCTACATAAATTTTAAGATCTAGCTCTTACCAAGCCGGCATCAAACTTGTATTAATAGAACCTCTCCTAGGAAGGAAGAGGTTCCAGGACCCCCCTGAGAAATCTTGACTACTCCTGTAGGGGAAGTCTATATTTAGATTCATTTTGGCTTTTCAGGTCATACAAAGTAAAATCTATCTGACCCAGTAAGCCCCCTGAAATTCTTGGGCCAGTTAAGACTGGAATCTGTGCAAGCACATGATTGAATAATAGCTAGTTCAGTGGAACTGACTTACAGCAAAAGTCATGTACCACATAACACTTCGGTCAAGGACAGACCACATGTACTACTGTGGTCCCCTAAGATTATCATGGAGCCAAAAAATTCCTACTGCCTAGTGACATCATAGCTGTCTAATGTGATAATAAGAAAAAGCCTCAGATCCTTTGGGATGTATTCCAGAAGAAGGCCTTGTTATCATAGGAGACGACAGTTCCATGTGTGTTATTGCCCCAAAGACCTTCCAATGGCACAAGATGTGGAGGTGGAAGACAGTGATACTGATAACCTGGACCCTGTGTAGGCCTAGGTTAATTTGTATTTGTGTCTTATTAATAGTTTTTAACAAAAAAAATTTAAATTAAATAAAAAATTTAAAAAATATAAAAAACTTGTAGAATAAGGATGTAAATAAAATATGTTTGTATAGCCGTACAATGTGTCTTCTAAACTAAGTGTTATTAGAAAAGAGTCAAAAGTTTAGCATTTTTAAAAGTTTATAAGGTAAACAGCCGGGCTCGGTGGCTCAGCCTGTAATCCCGTGCCTTTGGGAGGCTGAAGTGAGTGGATTGCCTGAGCCCGCGGGTTTGAGACCCGCCTGGACGGCGAGACCTCATCTCCACAATAAATCAAAAAATCAGCCGGGCGTGGTAGCGCATGCCTGTAATTCCGGCTACTCAGAAGGCTGAGGAGGAAGGATCGCCGGAGCCCAGCAGGTCGAGGCTGCAGTGGCCGGGAGCGGCCACTGCACTCCAGTCTGGGCGACAGAGTGAGACTCCAACTCAAAAAAAAAAAAAAGTTTACAGAAAGCTAAGGTTAATTTCTTATTGAAATAATTTTATACATTTAGTGTAACCTAAGTGTACTTACAATGTTTATAGTCTACAGTAGTGCACAGCAATGTCCTAAGCCTTCTCATTCACTCACCATCACGCACTAACTCACCCAGAGCAACTTCCAGTCCTGCAGGCTCCATTGATGGTAAGTGCCCTATCTGGGTGCATCATGTTTATTTTTGATACAGTATTTTCACTGTATCTTTTCTATGTCTAGTTGTGTGTATATACACAGATACTTCCCATTGTATTACAGTCACCTACAGGATTCAGTACAGAAACATGCTGTGGCGCTTGCAATAGGCTATACCATCTAGCCTTGGTGTCTAGTAGGCTATCCCATCTAGGTTTGTGTAAGTCAGTCTATAATGTTCACATAATGGTAAAATGGCCTAAGAATGCATTTTTCAGAATCTGTCTCCATCATTAAGCAACTCATGACTGTAGTTATAAACATGTAAACCAGGGTGTTAATTAATTACTTATCAACCTGGAGGAAAATTTTGACAAAGCACTGTAGGAGTCTGTCCTTAAATCTGTTCTAAATCAGTATTTCAAGTTAATGATTTAGATGAAAATGTAGAAGGCACGTTTATCAGATCTACAAATGACCGCAAAGTGAGCAGGATAACTAATATGGTAGAATTAGAAGCACGATTCAAACGGATCACTACTAGTTAAATGCTAAACTAAAATTAACGGGATTAAACTTAACTGGGTTATTGTGAAGTCCTTTTCAGGTCCCAAAAAGTAAGTTGCAGAGTCATAGAATATGAACACCAGTTCAATTTGAATAATCTAGAAATTCTAATTAATCAGAAGCTTGCTAAAATGCAGCAATATGGCATGCTTACTTTAAAAACAGAGAGAGGGAGGGTAGTGTTTAGATTGCATTAATAAGTAAACTCACAAAAACTCAGATCACAGAAAATAATAATCCCACTTTGTTTACATTGATTGTACCCAAAACAGGCTGCAGTACTAATTTGATCTATCAGTATGATTTTAAAGGTGGCAACACAACATCTGCCCTCAGCTGCAAGTTATTCTCAATGCTGTTACTCGGAGGAACTCAAATCACTCTATGAAAAAGATACCCGCACACGCGTGTTTATTCACAATAGCAAAAACATGGAACCAACCCTGCTGCCCATTGAAAGAGGACTGGATTTTTTAAAGTGGTACATATACAAGATGGAATATTATGCAGCCATAAAGGACAAAATTATGAAATTCACAGCAACTTGGATGGACTTAGAGTCTATAATGCTGAGTGAGCTATCGCAGAAACAAAGAACAAAGTATCACATGTTCTCAACTCATAAGCAGATCTTGAACAACTATCGTAATACTAGAAGAAAGGGATTGGCAGTAGTGGAAAACTGCCAGGGGAGGGGGAGAGTAGGGGCAGAATTGGCAGTAGTGGGAAACTACCAAGGGAAGGAGGGTACACCTCATCAACAAGGGTACCTGCATAATGAACATTTGTATACCTAACCCTGAATTGTACCCCAAATCTTTAAAATAATTTTTTTTAATTAAAAGTTAAAAAATAAAGTGATTTCCACTATATTTCAATAGGAATATTATATAAGTTACACTATAGTATTCTGGTGGTTCTCTCTGCCATGCTTAAAGAACTGTGGAATACCATCTTTATTGCTTGAAATTATCACTAGAAGGCTCTTGTTGGAAGGGACAATTCGTTGATGGTTGGGAAAATAGGTATGTATTTTGGAGGCTCTTGTTTTCGTGTGAAGAGTGTAGAGGTTAGACAGGCTACATATGGAGAATGACCGGATAGCTCCTTAAAACAAAGCCAATTTACCTAGACCATTAATTTTCCCCACTATATGATGGCTCCTCCAAGCCATATTTGGCATGTCTTATCTGGAAGAAAATATGTTCAGGAACATAGTTTGTATTCACAAATATTCTCCAGGAATTTGATCAATATAGAGAAGAATGGCATTAGAGAATCCAAAAAAGATTTTTAGGATATTATAATTTCTACAATATTCAACACTCCTTTGAGTAATCACGAGGCTTGTACTATGTGCCTATCACAATGCTGGGAGCTGGAACTACTAAACAAAACAGTCCTCATCCTCAGGTCACTCACAGTCAAAGATGTCAACGACCAACTTCATGATATATAATAGATGTAATTTGAAAGTACAAAAGTAGTAAAAAGAAGAAAACTATTAAGTCTAAGATAGTCAAACAAAGCTTCAGAGAGGAAAAGATACTCTACTTATGTTTATATCATATTCTGATTGCTTCTTTTGTTACGTCAGCAAATGGGTTAGCACCTAACTTTGGGGGAGATGGCACGAAAAAAAAAACAAGATCTTGCCCAGGCTGACTTCCAGCGTAGCCAATGTACTAATTAAAATGTGATACAAAGCGGGGAGAGTCGCATACAAGATTGAGAGACTCTTTCTAAATAAATCTCACATGATTAACATATGAAGTAAGGACTTACCTTTAGCATTCACCCTTCAAACATGAAAACCTCAACAAATGCCCTGGAGATAGTGTGCACACCAGGAAAAGACGTGTGAGGGAAGTAGTACCCTTGTATTTTATTTTTGTTCTTTCTTCTTCATGAACAGAGTGGGTGTGGCACCAAGGAATTGTCTCCACCAGAATGAACTCCCATCAGACTGATCAGCTATGGTCAGTCATTATTTTGTTCTTTTTCAGCTATTAAAGCAATATTTTTATCTTTTAACTAGACTTTATCTTGCTGTTATCTCAGTGCTATTAAAATGAGTTGCACTAGATGTTCTAGTAGAACTATGGAGTACTATTTTTATTGCTTCAACTTACCATCGGAAGGTTCTTGTTAAAAGGTATCATTAATTGCTGACTAGAGAAAAGGGTTTGTATTTCGTATGCTCTTGTTTTGGGGTGTAGACTCTGGGATGTAGGGGAGAGACAGGTTATATATGGAGAATGACCAGATGACTCCCTAATATTCAGTCTGTAGTGCCTTCGGCCTGGGCCTGAGATGGGTCCTCGCTCTCCCCCTCACTTCCTTGCCTACTGGAGTCTTAGTCAGTCTTCCACCTTTTCTGCAAAACGTCCCTCAAGCCCTGCTTAAAATGAATTGTTCTCTCTGGTAAATTCCCACTGCCCCCCGCTGTTATCACCCTATTTCATTCAGCCTCATATTGCAGTTAGGTGCGTGCACATCTGTCTCCCTCACTTCTTGGGAGTAAGAGCTGATCTAATGCATATGAAATTTTTCTCTGTTGGCACGGAACGAGGTACTTGACAGTTAGTAAATCTTTGGAAGGTTGACGTCTATGAACTTTCATCTTTGCATGAAAGGGACAGTCTGATAAATTTATTTTCAGTAGCACTTACTCAGACTACCTAACCTCCACTAAACTTGGCCCTTAAACTTGCAGTGTTATGCAATTAGTTCTTGTATATGTGTTATCAGTTTTATAAGATCACAGGTCACCAAGCGTGGAGCCCCTGCGTTCATGCAGCTCACACTCCTGTCCCAGCTTGTCCTAGGCAGCTTCTTTTCTCATTTCTCCCGCTGTGGTCTTACATATGTCCACTGTTTCACTATCAACCACAGATCAATGACTCCCCAATTCCACTCCTCTGGCCATCACCTAATTCCCAAGTTCCATAGACATTTGTCTATCCATATATCCACAAGAATAGCTATGGGCAATTCAAACTCAACATGACAATCATTTTCTCAAGTTTGACCAGTTTCTTGGGATCAGCTGGTGATAACTACTATATATGACTGAAAGACACTGAACATTCTTCACCTACCTTAACTTTTACAGCATAAAAATTGTTCTTTTGATAAAGGTTCAAGATCTTCAAATATCTCCACTGAGTGCAAATGTGGTACATAAATTCATGTTAGATTTGTTGTGTTTCCTCTTCTGAGTAACATACAGAAAGAATATGGCTTCATGACTGTATTCCACCTCCTATGAAAAGGTTGGTGGCAAGTGACAAAAGAGAAAACATCGTCTACTTGACCCTACGCCTTTTCAAAACCCACAGAGGGCCCATTTACTTCCCTGCTAGATGTAAGCTAGGAAACAGTCAGGATGTACTCTCGGGGGTAAAGACCACAGAGGGAATCACTGGGTGCATTTCTCTCGATACAAATACGAACATATATGTGTGCTTCCCACACTCACACATGCAGTCAAATACAGGTAAAATCTCATGTAAGCGAACATTAAGGCAAATTTTATTTAGGCCATGAAAATGAACCAAAATTGGAGTCAGAAAATATAGTAATAAACAGAAGGTAGAGGTATTCCACAGGGAAGAAGGACAAACAGAGGTGAAGCTCTGACAAAATGGCAACCTGGAACCCCAGGAGAATGTGTGGAGGAAGAGAATAAAGGAGGAGTTGGTTCCTACTAGCCACCCAACACACATGCATTCATACACGCATTCATTCTCTCTCTCTCTCTCTCTCTCTCTCTCTCTCTCTCTCTCTCTCTCTCTCTCTCTCTCTCTCTGGCTAGTAGGTAAGTGCCTTTGGCACTAGCAGATGGTGTCACCTCTTTTTCCCCACCTCTGACCCCACCTCGGGCTTAGACTCCACTTTCCCCAGTTATCTGGACTCAGGGCTAATGAGTGGGCATAGGCCCTGTGGACCCTGCTGGGCATCCCTCCTCCAAGATGGCCTGGTGAAAACAATCTATCTCAAATCATTTTTTGAAATGAATAGGTATATAGGAGAAAGTCATATAAAATTTTTAAAAAAGAAAATAAATTCCTTAAGGGACCCAAGTCTTAATTATTCCATCTCTGACTAAGCTTCTCTTTTCTCAAGGCAGTTGCCTATGTTCTTAACCACTCACCCCACCCCCAATGTTTTCATCCATCTGTAGACATCTTGGTCAGTATTTTTTTCTCTGCTCTCCCACTAAGACAAGGTGGGAACACATTTTGATCATCCCTCCTCCATCCCCCCAAAAATAGTGTTTTGAAAGAGTCAGATATAACTCAAAAAAGGTGCTGTGTTTCACACCCTTGCACTGACTGCTTGTGGTGTTTTACAGTTTGCCAAGAGAATCATTAAACTCACTAAACTGCCTTCAGCAATACTTTTGGAATTTTTGTTCTTCAGGAAAAACTCCTATGAAGACATAAATTGTTTTGTTGGCTCTAATCACTTTGATAGCTCAGATTGACTTGGAATACATTCTGGAATGCTTAGCTTGATGAAAACTGCCTTCATTCTTAGCTTTTTATTTTGTTCTTTCTCTACACTCTCAATTGTGCAGACCTAATATGATCTCAGAAGACTACTTTGCATTCTAGGTGCTGTCTTATCTCCCAGCCTGTGGCTTCACCATGGGACCCCTGGGAGTTTGTCCTGGAAGCTTTGGTATATATTGAGTGGACAGTTAGAGTGTTCCAGATGTAACCTCAAGGAAGAACTAAAGAAGAGTATTCTAGGACAGACAAAAGGCATCTAGGGCCTTAGCTGGAAGAGTCCCTTCTCACTTGAGTTCGGGGGAAATCCTCCTCAAGTTTTGATCTTCAAGAACTTAGAAGGCCAGCGTTTGGGGTTTTGTTTTTTGGGTCTTTTTGCTTTTTGCTTTTTTTCCCTCATTGTCCTGCTCTAGTTGGGAGGGAATAAACTATATACAGGTATAATTCGATATTATTAGGCAAAAGTAAATTTCTATAAATGAAATCATATTTACCCTTATTTCATTAAATTACACTCCCATAAAATTTAAACATCTGTGCATAAGAGTTCATGTCATCCACATTACCTCTTCAATTTTAAGTAAGTGTCAAACCATTCTTACTAGGTGTTGTTTATCAGGGGTTGGGAGCTGGCAGAGACTGGAAACCGAGAGTTATTAGTCAAAGGGTACAAACTTTCAGTTAAACAGTACAAATCAGTTTTGAAATCCACTGCACAGCAGATGATAGTCAAAGATAATGTATTACATATCTCAAACAAAGTAAGAGTAAATTTCAAATGTCTTCGCACAAAAGCTGATAAGTGAGGTAATAGATATGTTCATTTGTTTGATTTAATAATTCCACATTGTATGCACATATCACAATGTACCACATAAATGTATACAATTATGATTTGCCCATTAAAAATAACATTGATTTGGCCAAGTGCAATGGTTCACGCCTATAATCCCAGCACTTTGGGAGGTCGAAGTGAGAGGACTGCCTGAGCCCACGGGTTCAAGACGAGCCTGGGCAACTTGGTGAGACCTCATCTCTACAATAAATCAAAAAATTAGCTGGGCATGGTGACATGTGCCTATAATTCCAGCTACTTGGAAGGCTGAGGTGGAAGGATCACCTGAACCCAACAGATCAAGGCTGCGATGACCATGAGCGTGCCACTGCACTCCAACCTGGGCAACAGAGTGAGACTTCAACTCAAAAAATAATAGTAACAACATCGATTTTTAAATTTTTTTTAATTTTTGCCTTTCTAATTTGTATGCAAAAAAATAATAATTTTTTAAAAATTTTTTTATTAAGTAAGGGCCACAGAGAGATAAATGTTGGTTAATAACCCTTAAAACTCTTTATCTCATCATAACATAAACAGTCCTATTTAGAGCTCTAAACATAACCATAGCTGTTTCTTCTGGGGAATGTTTAATTTATATGATAAGAAGATCTAAACTGTGTGTTTAGTAGCTCAGGTTAGGGTTCTTGTAGCTCTCTGTTTATTTTATAGCTTTGGTACATTTTTCATGGAAAAATTTGTATCATTGCATACAAATATAAAAGGTTGTCTTACTGTGTCTTATTATCACCTTGTCTTTTTATGATTAAGAATGAGAAGAATGAAGATTTTTTCCCAGTAAGATATTTTGTGTGTGAAAGATCTGTCAGCCTGTTCTTATTCTGTAATATAAATAGCAGTTGGAGATAATTTTTTTTTAGTTGTAAACCATTAAATGAAAAACACTAATTGCTAAAGTATAAATTTGCCTCTACCTGCGCTTAGAATCCTCTTTTGCAGCTAGCATTAATGACCAAGTCTCTTCCCTCCGTCCCAATAAATAAATGAAAAATTTTAAAATTTAGTAAGGAACAAATCACAGAAAGAACTGTTAGGAAACTTTCTTTGTTCATTTCAAGCCCTGGTAATAATTGAAAGGTGAATCTAAACTCCTAAGCTGTGAGCTGATGGGAAAATAGGGATATTGAAAGGCATGTGGCTTATTACTGCCATTCTGAATGTTTAAAACCTAAGAGTATTAAATGAGTTATTTAGTGCTCGTCTGCCAGTGAGGACTGGCCAACCAGGGTTGAAGCATTAATCAGGGGAGGCTTTGGCAGTGATCATCATTTACCTGACTGAGAAAGAGATCCCTTTGAAAGCAACAAAGACTCCACAGGCAGAGGGGTCTTTACAGAAGTGTGTGCTGCGAACACTGCAAGCGCATCCGGAAACCAAACAAACACCCATACCACTCTCCAGATGTGCAGAATGACCGTTTTCTTTAGAAAAAGTATCTTCTAATCTCATTAATCCTCCTCCACCACTATGTATTCCTCCCCCAGTACCCTCCCACCACACACACACACACACACACACACACACACAAATACCTACCAAACTTTCTCTGCAAACATCTGAGAGTAGAAGTGGGAGTCTTCTGAACTAAGCTTAAGTATACTTTTCTGAGAAAATCTTACTCTTTTCCTCTTATCTAGACTTTTAAGGAATTCACTTAAAAGGGGGACACTTATCTAGACTTTTAAGGAATTCATTCTGATTGAAATATGATTAAGGCAAGATCAATCTATGGCAGCCAACATAGTTTTCTATCACTACAAAGTTCATGGTGAAAAAATAATCTAGCCATGTTGTAAATCCATTAGAATAAATTAATGGTTCCACTGACATACTCAAAATAAAAATGTGGCTGTCATAAGTGTAATTAAATAATTCAGTGGAAAATTAAATGTTGAAACAATTACCCACATAGTAGAAAGCATTATAAAAATATTATGGGAAAAAATGGAAGCTGTTATTAATAGAACATGAGGATTTTCATGTCTTTGGCTTTTTTTTTCCTCATTCCTTCATAATGAAAGAGAAAATAGTATTTATGAAGTGTCTTGTATGTAACAGTAAGTACTTTCATATCCATTATTCCATTTGATAATCATAACAACCTTGCAAGTCTACTTTACAAATCAGGTAAGATAAAGAAAGGTAACTGAAGCTTGTAGTCACCAGGTAACTTGCCCAAGAACACAGAGCCAATCAATGACTGAGTTAGCATTCCAATTAAGATCTGTTCTACTCCAAAATCCCATGCTCTTTTATCTGTATCACTCAGTCTCTCACCTTGGTCTTCTGTTCCACGTGCTTCTCTGTAGAACCACGACTGCAGCCCTAACCACTCCTGTGCTGTTCTCTCCCTGGCCCCATCCTATAGCAGTCAAGGAACATAGATTCCTCTCCCTGGCCCCATGGCTTCTATTTAATGTGTGATCTACAACTGTAAAGAAACATTAATATAATCATGTTTAATTAATAAATAAAATTGTTTAATAAATAAAACAGGGAGCAAGTAATGCAATTGGGGAAAGTTCTCTCTCTCTCTCTCTCTCTCTCTCTCTCTCTCTCTCTCTCTCTGAGCCTACAGAAATCTGTCTATTAACATAAGTCTCTCATGGGGGAAGATGCCAAGAAGGCAGTCAACAGTAATGGAAGTGGGTGTGGTAAAATGTCAAAGAAGGAGAACTGCTTAAGATGGCCATGAGTAGCAAATTATGAATTCTCTGGCTGCAAATATGTCTGCAGTCCAGGACCTCTTAGGAATGCACACCCCAGACACACTATAGTAAGAACCACTCAGTAGGACTTAGTCAATGTCCAAACGGTACAACCAAGTCATACCATTCTAATAACCCATTCAGCTGTGCACAGTGGGACCAGAGACTGCTGACCTGGTATCCACATCGATCATGATGTTATATTTCAAGACTACTTCCCTGAATCTGCTTTTCCAGCCCAGCTTCAGCCTATAAAAAAACTGACACCTAGCATAATCCAAACCTTGGAGATTTCTGAAAATGTACAAAAAGTTTTCATTAACCCAAATTTACAGTTATCAGACTGGGCACAGTGTCTCATACCTATAATTCCAGCAAAATGGGAGGCCAAGGCAAAAGGTTTCCTTGAGACTAGGAGTTTAACACCAGCCTGGGCAACATAGTGAGACTTCATCTACACAAAAAAGAAAAATAGAAATAAGCCTGATGTGATGGCATGTGCCTATTGTCCCAGCTACTCAGGAGACTGAGGCTGAAGAATCATCTGAGGCCAGAAGGTTGAGGCTGCTGTGAGCCATGACCACACCACTGCCCTCCAGCATGGGCAGCAGTGAGACCCCCAACTCAAAACAAGAAAAAAAAGTTATGATTATCAAAGAACTCAGACCTAGAAGGAAAGGGAATTCCTGTGCTCTACATAATATTGACCTCCTTATACAAGAACACGTACCATCAACACCCTTTCCCCAAGATCACTTTCTGCAAAGTAGAGGCTGAGAACTGCTAGCTGTGGCTTGAAAGTTCCCTCCTCACAAATTACTTCTGCCATTATCCTGAAACAGCCTGAAATTCCCTTTGGAATAAGACCCTCAAAAGATCCTATTAGGATGTAAACTTTATATTGGAAAATTAAACTAAGAAGTTAATGCCATCTATGAACAACACAAGGTCAAAAAGTTTTATTAGGATAGTCCATGTTATTAAGAAGGGAAAATATCTGGTGATTCCCAGGATTCAGAGTAGGAGACCACTCCTACCTCAAGAGCACACCAGTTGTAGCACAGCCCTATTGTCTTTACACTAGTTGACTCACTAGAGAAGACATAAAACAGGCGCAGTGGGTTCAAGCCTGTAATCCCAGCACTTTGGGAGGACGAGGCAAGAGGATTGCCTGAGCCCAGGGGTTCAATAGCAGCCTAGGCAACTTGGCAAGAACTTGTCTCTACAATATATCAAGAGAAAGAAATTAGCCAGGTGTGGTAGCATGTGCCTGTAGTTCTGGCTACTTGGAAGGCTGAGGTGGAAGGATCACCTGAGCCCAGCAGGTCCATGCTGGGGTGGCTGTGAGTGTGTCACTGCACTCCAGCCTGGGCAGCAGCATGAGACTCTGACTCAAAAAAAAAAAAACAGGCAATCCCAGCACAACAGCAGATGCAACTCTTTATAGCCAAACACCAGGTACCAGTAAATTCATGGTACTAGCTAGTAAACTCCAAAGAAGCGTTTCCTCCCATTCTGTCTTTCTCTTCCAGGTTTGCTGTTGGATCTCAGTACCAGGAGCAGGGGGGAAGGGTGCAGTTCCTCTAGCACCAGTCTAAAAAAGGGAGGAATCTTTACTCTTAGCATTTCTTCTTTTCCTCTCCCCAATCCATGACAAAGACTTTCGTGTCTGATGCCCCCAGCGCCCTAGCCCCTCAGACTGCAAAGTTTTCAGGAAATTAAACATGACTCTGCTTCTCCAAGTCTGCAGACTCTAGGTATACATCCAATACAACATAGGATTTGTTTTGACATTTAGACAACTTTTCAGTAATATTTCTGTTACATGAAGTGAGTCTTTACCGTGTTTGTGCTTCTGCACGCTTTCACTATTTTTTGACACACATGTGAAAATACTCCCAAACATTCACGCGTACTTGCCTTGGGGACTGAGATACCGTATGCTCCACCACAGAAGCTCAGTCATCCCAGGCTCTTACTCTCAAGTGGTTTCTGACCTCTTTATCTTTTATCCTATATTTTTAGGATATCATAACTTGGTGAATTATTTTGATTTTTTAATTAGGTTGTATAAAAGTCATAAAACAAATGATCATTGGGAGGTTTATAAACCATATTTCTCTACACGTAGAACGTGCCACAGTCTGTATCATGTAGAGGAAAGCAGGTTGGGAAGGGGGCCAGGGGACCTGGGTTCTGGTGACCCGTGCCTGCTGGCAGAGCTTGAAGGGCCCCACAAGACATTCAACCCCTCAGGGTCTGTGTTTTATGTCTATGAAGTAGGGCGCTGAGGGAGATCTCTGAGGACCATTCCAGACCTTTAGAAGGTTATATTAAGCCAGGCTTGGTGGCTCAGCCTGTAATCCCGTGCCTTTGGGAGGCTGAGGTGAGTGGATTGTCTGAGCCCGCGGGTTCGAGACCCACCTGGGCAGCAAGACCTCATCTCTACAATAAATCAAAAAATCAGCCGGGCGTGGTAGCATGCGCCTATAATTCCGGCTACTTGGATGGCTGAGGCAGAAGGATCGCCAGAGCCCAGCAGGTCGAGGCTGCGGTGACCGGGAGCGGCCACTGCACTCCAGTCTGGGCGACAGAGTGAGACTCCAACTCAAAAAAAAAAAAAAAAAGAAGAAGAAGGTTGTATTACAGGGCATCTTGTTGTCTTTCTATTTCTTCTCTCCAGAAACATTTTTCATGTAAAGTATGTGTCTTCAATGAATAGCAGAGACAAGATGTGATGACACATCTCACATCAGGAAATAGTGTGCAAATAGAGCTGGGACGTTGGAAGCACCACAAAATGTAGAGCCACTTTCTGACCTAAAATTCTTGGCCAGGTACAGTGGCTTCACATCTGTAATCCCAGCACTTTGGGAGGCCAAGATGGGAGGATTACTTGAGGTCAGGAGTTATAGATCAGCCTGGGCAACATAGCAAGACTCTGTCTCTAAAAAAAACAGAAAAAATTAAGAATTAGCTGAATGTAGTGGTTTGAAGTTCAGCTACTGGAGAGGGTGATGTGGGAGGATGGGCTTCAGCCCTGGAGTTCAAGGATACAGTGAGCTATGAGCCTGGGTGACAGAGTAAGACCCCTGTCTCAAAAGAGAAAAAGAAGAAAAATTATTCACACACAGGTCTATCCAACCCTAAGGAAAAAATACCATCTCTGTGAACCTCCAGTGATCTCCTTTCTTCCTCTTCTTTGTAATTATCACCCTTAGTACAATTTGACTGTGAATGTGCTGCTGCATGTGAACATGGCTGCTTGGCCTGTCAGTGAATAAGCTCAGGAAGCTTTGCTCACACCAGGGAACATGTTGAACATGCTGAAAGACCAGGGCAGAGGCCCAGCCCATCAAAATGACACCGAATCAGCAACACCATTGCAGGCTGGGATACCTGCCACATGGCTGGGCCCCACCTCAGGGCAGGGCCCTCTTCCTGGAGAAAGGAGGACACATAGATACCGTCGAGAGGGGTTCGGCCTGTAGTTCTGGCTCTAGTGACCCTAGCACTTTCTAGTGACATAATCTATTTACAGAAAGTGTGCTGTAATCCACAAGACAGAAATCTTGAGTAAGGAGACTGAAGATTTTTTAAAATATGGGCTGCATCTATTTATTTATCTCTTTATTTTAATAATGTTATAACCACTCACTAAACAAAAGCAGATCCTTAATAATAACCTCTGCCTAACTCTGGTTCCTCCATTCCATCCACCTGACTCCACCCACATGAACTGTCATTCTACAGCCCATGTTCAGCACTCCCATGCTTTTGTTTTGTATTGTTTTATTGCATTTGTATTCATTCACAAAAATTACATTTTCCTTTTGGTTGATTTTGAGGCTATGAAATCATGTCATATTGTTTGTACTCTTTTGGAACCTCTTTTTAGCTTCATATTGTATTGCTAAAATTTGCCCATATTGTTGAACTTTAAAAGGTCATTTTTAAAGTAACATACATTTTATAATGAAAATTTATGCTCATTAGAAAATTTGGGGAAAAAATAAAACTTACCATAACCCTGTATTTCTTTTAGTCTTTGTATTTCCAATGCACACATTTTTTTTCCTTGCAAAACTGGGGTCATGGATGGGGGAGAGAAGATACAACATCAATAAGGTACCTGATCTCAAACCAGGCAAAGTGGGGACCAAAGGGAGGCCCAAACTTTATCTGTACAATGTTTACTTGTATACTTAATACTGAATTGTGCCCCCAAATTTAAAAAAATTGGGGTCATGTTGCATAAACAATAAGTAAACAAATACATGAGTCATTACAAATTTTAAGTGCAATGAAAGAAATAAACAGTATAGTTTATTTTCTGTAGAACAATAATGGAGTGCAAACTATTAAACTATATATTATAAATGGGTGAATTTTATGATACATGAGTTCTATCTCAAAAAAAAAAACTTTTTTTTTTTTTTTTTTGAGTTGGAGTCTCACTCTATCGCCCAGACTGGAGTGCAGTGGCCGCTCCTGGCCACGGCAGCCTCAATCTGCTGGGCTCCGGCGATCCTTCCGCCTCAACCTTCCGAGTAGCCAGAATTACAGGCATGCGCTACCACGCCCGGCTGATTTTTTGATTTATTGTAGAGATGAGGTCTCGCCTGCCCAGGCGGGTCTCGAACCCGCGGGCTCAGGCAATCCACTCACCTCAGCCTCCCAAAGGCGCGGGATTACAGGCTGAGCCACCGAGCCCAGCTTAAAAAAAAAAAAACTATTTTTAAAAAAGAAAAATAAGGTGAAAGGACAAAGAACCAATTTAACAGAGACAGGAAAGATCCCGAGTATGCATTATATAGAGAGATTGGAAGAGAACTTGGCAAGTCAATCAATATCTGAAATATATTTGATTTGTTTGTATGCCTGCTCTTTGGAGAACCTGACAACTCCATTAAATATGTTACATTACATCATTTATTATTGGCATGATTTTTTAACTGTTTTCTTTAAATATTTTAAAAATTGCCACACTAAAACTCTAGAATACCAGCTGTCAACATTTCATAAATAAGTCATATCTGTAACTAAGAATACAAAAGAATAAACCTTCTTGAATTTTTCTCATATTTTATGCTGAAAAAAAACCTACTTAGATCAATCTGTTTAGAGTTAGAGTTTGAGAAAATTATTTCTACTTTCTGATCAATGAAGAGGTTAACAGGCATCTTATAATGACAAATAAAAGAACTTTTGCTGCTACAATTAAGTATATTTATGAGTCCCAAAGGGGTTATGTAAGATACCACAATGTTTCTATGAAATGGGTAATTCCATAATCATTTTACAGGTAAGGACTCTATCTAGTCCCTGAGAAGCAGACAATTTGTCCAAGTGGACCATTTGCAGCTAGAATGTCCTTCATTATTGCTGATTCACAGGAGTCCATATGTGCAGATTTAGCAAATACAGAGTTAAACTGATCGATACAGACAGCCCAGTTAATTCAACTTGATTGCCATCTAAAATCTGATCATAGTACACAGCCCACAGAAAAATTACAGTTGGTGGAGACCAATATAACCATATTCTTCAGTACTTCTTCAATTGCAGGGACAGAACCCAATTAAACCAGCTTTTTCAAAAGGAGAATTTATTGGAATCTCATGATTAGGAAGTCCAGGGGCATTCCTGATTTGAGATACTCTTGGTGTACAAGTAATACATCAGAAATCTGTCTCTTTTCCTCCATCCCCTGGTTCTGCTTTCTCTGTATTGACTTCTTTCTCAGACCATCTTTTGCAGGAGAAGCAAAATGGCTACCAGTAGCTTTAGACATACAGTTCTTACAGCTAATAAGGCCAGCAGAAAGACCACATCTTATACCAGACAGTTCCAGCAAGAGCTCCAAGCCAGATGAGTCAGGTGTCCGCTCCTGAGCCATCACTGAAGTCAAGTGCATGGGTAGCGCAATGGCTCCTGACTTAGGTCGTGTGCCTGCCTCTGGATCCAAAGGTTGCGGGCAGCCCCATCAGAACCTCAGTGCCTGAAAACTGAGAAGGCATGGTACCCACAGAGATGTCAGGCAGACAAAAATCTTACCCATCACAATGACTCCATCTCATAGTTTACTACTCTGGCAATAAAGCCTTAGGTATGGAAATGTATTAAGTCTTGTATCATAACTACATAGACAACTGCTGTTAACCAGTGATTAAAGTGATTAATCTCGAGTCACAGCCAGAAGGGATGTTTAAGGAAAGGCTTCCTGCAAGGACCTCCTCAGCTCTGAATGTAGATGAGAAAAGTATCGGATGCATCTGAGTACTAGAGTCCTGACTTGGGGTTTAGCATATGTGTCAGCATATGCACATGCTGGCATACAGCACTGGTATACCCACACCAACTCCACGACAGCTTCCTGACTCGGGATGCAAAGCTGTGAAACTCAACACAACAGACTCACATCTTGGAAGCATTCATATTCTTTTGATGTGCATATGAAAACATTAAGATGAAACCTCTCTGAATATCAACTTGATGTCATAAAAAGGACCGAGATTTCTGCAGGCTGGAAGTACTGGAGTTGATCATCATAATCTCTATACAGAGCTTTCTAGATGCTATATTATTTTTCTTAATATTGTATTGTAATACCAGCACTCCAAGGTAAAAAATATTCCCACCAACAACTCTGTTTTTGGCTTTTGTTTGTTTGTTTGTTTAGATTGGAAAATATAGTTTAGTTTAAAAAGTAAATTAGAGAGAGAGAGAGAGAGAGAGAGATTGGAGATTCACCTCCCCAGGATAGGGAAGGGGGCAAAGCCAGGAAACATGGCAACAGCCATAGCTCAAAGAGCACATGGCCACACCAGTCTAGTAAGGCAATGGCCAACGACTATGTTTTTTTTTTAATATACAATTCAGAAACAAACTATTTATAGCTGTAGTTTATAACTTAGTATTGAGTGCGATACCTCTATCATAGCAAAGTTTCTTTTGAAACAAATACCCCAGAACATCAGACTACTCCAACCAGGTTCCTACTACTGAGACTCAAAATATGCTATATCTGTTCCCCATAACTAGGATTGTAATGCTCACACCAGAGAAAATATATTTCTATTAGTGAACCAACAGTCTAACATCATAACCAACTTGGACAGCCCACTCCTGATTCCCCTAGTGAGAAAGAAAGCAATAATGAGGAAAAGGGAATTCAGTTTGAGCCCGAGCTTTGTCTGTGGTTAGAATTCAGATTTGTGACTTCCTCACCACTATACAATGTATCCCTGTAACCAAAAAACATTTATATCCCTAAAGCTATTGACATATATATTTTTTAAGTATACAAGACATGGTGCTCAAAAAGTGTCTGCTGACCAAAGGTAGAAATCATAAGAAAAAATATGAACAAGTTTTACTCCATGAAATTTTGAAATAGCTGTACCAAAAAACACAAATGAATAATATAAATCTAAAAGTTTAACTTCATTAAAAATCAAGTAACTACATATTAAAGCAAAAAAAAAAAAGAATTCAGACTCGGGAGGGTATGTCTGAAAGATAAGTGAGGTGATTCAATTAGAACATATTGATTTGATGGACTGAAGTGAGAAACCAGTTGAAAATAATTCATCCCAGGGTGAAAACATCTGCATGAGCTTAGCCCAACATCATGTCCCAGAGAGCACAGCATAGTGTCAGCCTAGCAAAACTAAAAGAAAAGTGGGGGGAAGTATATAAAACCTCTGTAAAAGGTTTTCTGTTATAAATGGTGGCCTGGTCTCACTTCAGAGTCTTCTCCAACAACAACAACAAAAATTGGAAGTTAGAAAGTTGATGGAAAACTGACATCACAGAGCAAAGAAAGCTGCATCCTTATCTGGCCTCAAGGAAAGCCCAGATGCAATCCGATTTATTCCTTAGAACCTCAGGTGTCTCAGGAGATTGGGAAGAATACTAGACTAAAATAGGTTTACTTAAAAAGCTTAAGACTCCCACCCTCCCCACAAACGACAAAAGTGTATTCTTCAGAGAGGGTTTAAAAAAGGTCTCTGAATCGTGAGACAACAGGTACCGTTGAGTGTAGATGTACCATCCTAGAAACTGGGAGATGAAGTAAAATACAAGATGCTGAGACTCACAGATGTCTTCTCTCACTCAACCTTCTCTCACTGTCAGGATTATTCCCTCTGGCAGTAGGTTGGAAGAGACTTCTCTAGGAATCCAGCCAGCCTAAGAGAAAAAAAAATGAAAGTTATCAGCATCAGAAATGTATCCAACAAAATATTCCAGTCAAATCAACCTCAGTTGTACCACACATATACACACAAGGGTTTCCAGTATGCTTTTATGTCCCACTTTTGCATATGAACAGGCAATTACTGACACAAGACATTTGAGGAAAATTGCTATTATGAAGGCCAAATACCAAACAAACAAACAAGCACTTTAGAGGAAACAGACTGTGTGAGAAAAAGCACGCTTAAGAAAAATCTATCAGTAATAACATGAGAAAGATAAGGGAGAACACTGCACTTAGGTGAAAAGAAGCAGCAGAAGGAAGAGAGGAGAGGAGGAGGAAGAGGAAGGAAAAGGAGGAGGAGAAGGAAGGATGGAAGGAAGGAAGGAAGAAAGGATGGAGGGAGGGAGTGGGGAGGGAGGGGGGGAAGGAAGGAAAGAAGGAGGGAGGGAAGGAAAGAGGGAGGGAGGGAAGGAGGGAGGGAGGGAAGGAAGGAAAGAAAGAAGGAAGGAGAAGAAGGAGGAGGAGAAGGAAGGAAGAATCAGAGAGAGAGAGAAGTGGGGCAGGGAGGAGGAGGAGGAAAAGAAGAAGAAAAGAAGAAGAACCACCACCAAATGGTGGGGATGCAATGAGGATACAATAGGGCTGGTCCTACAAGTTCTGGAAAAACTGCATACTTCCTTGCAGTAGCAAGGATGTACCAATACCACAATAAAGAAGCATTACTGGAATAATGCTCACAAGAACAGGAAGCAGACAGAAGCAAGACCCTTCTTTTCCTCCAGCCTTGCAGGCTCCCTTCAGTGCCCCCTAGAGGCAGATCCTGACACACTTCGGGGGGCAGAGCAGAAGTATGCAGCGTCCCAATCCTAGCACGGAAAACCGTGTGAACCACCGAAAACTGAGATTCTTTGTTATCACAGCAAAACCCAGCCTGGCCTCGAAACCAACCTACAGTACTAGAAGTCAGGAGAATGGTTATATTTAATGCATTACTGATAAGAAGGAGGCATGCAGGGGACTCCTGGGCTTCTGGTGATGGTCCGTCTCTTGATCTGGGTACTGATTTAAGTGAATGGAGGTTTGCCTCTGGCATACTACTTCCTGTTTTATGTCCTCTGCCTCATGCTGATTTTCCTACCCCAATATCAAGGATGGATCCTTTGCATCTTTCACAAGTGTCTTTCTTTTAGACACTTATTAGAAAACTTACTTGCTGACTTGCTTAAAAAGCCATTCTTCTCAAGAAGACATTTGAATTTTAAATGGAAACATTTGATTAGAGCAAAGGGGGGAGTGTGTGTGAGAGAGAGACAGAGGGAGGGAGGGAGGGAGGGGGGAGGAAGAAGAGAGATTTAAATATGACTAAAGACAGTTTTATAAAACTGGATTTAGGAAGAGAAAGTGGCTGTCAAGAGAAATTGCAGAAAATGAATAATGTATAATTCAAAACGTAGTCAGGTCTATTCACACAGACAGCTCCAAGACCAGTGCAAACACAATGAATAAATGTATTCAACATCAATAAAGCCAAGCTAAGGTTGAAAGGGAGTTTGGAAAATCAAAACTCCTGTTGTTTGGGATAAATTTTCTCCAGTGGGTTGAAAGCCAGCCTTGAGGGCAGCCCACAGAGAAAACGGATCACTCAAGCAACGACCACGAGCTCACATTTGCTACTTCAAGCTTGCTACGAGAAACTTAACAGCGAGCAAAGAAAAACCATAAGGTTGCGTTTACTATATTTCACTTGTAGTTCTTTAATTTGGGTGAGATTTTCTTTCCTTTAACTTGACCACACAAATAACATGTGGTTTTGTTTATCATGTTGTGAAAGGAAAGAAAACTGGAGCAGAGGTGCAAAGCCAAGAGGGCAGTGGTGTTGTGAGACGCTGCTGTCCTCTCCTGACATGAAGTCAAGTCCCCATGAACTCATGCACACCATCAAAAACAGTCTTCATAAATGGAATGCTTTTCTTTTCATATTCAGTTGATCTTTTCCAAGTTATCTTTAATCAGCAGGTACCATATTTATCATCAGAAAAGCATAATAAATCTTTAAAATATTGAATGGGCCATCCTTCTTTGCTGCTTCAACTTCTCAACTCTAACATGCAACATTGCTAAGAAAAAAAAAATTCTTAATAGTTCTACCTGTGTATGTCAGTGAATTATTTACAATGCATGAGAGATTTCAAACAACGTGGCTCTATCAAAGTATTACAGCAGAAGTGACCTGCAGTTGTTTACAGACTTAGCAGAGCAAAGTCTCCTGTCCAGAAACTCCTGTAGTGCTCGATATCTGACCAAAGAAAGAACACAAGAGAAGCATATGGTAAAAGTGACAGTGAGAACAAGAATAAGAGTCTGGTATTTTCCATGAAAGAATAATACTGATTCTTGAGAGATACCCGTCTTCAAATAATAACATATACAGGAGCACTCAGCATAAAATTGATGGAATGTTCAGAGACTGAAACATTAATACATATTTTTTCAATACCTTATTTTATTAGGCTTATTGTCAATAAGATTCCTTTGAGACAAGACATATCTCTTTAGTTTTCCAGTTGCCCCAAACAGTAAGGATAAGTCCCACCCCATGGCTTTTCCAAACACTAATTAATTCCATCCCGAAGGACAGCTAGCTGGGTAGGACAGCCTCCAGTGAACCTGTGTGTGAAACCAATGATTCTGTTGTCTCTGGCTCTCCTCTTGAACAGTACAATATCCTTCTTCAAAAGGATATTTGAATTACTGTTGTTTTTTTGAGTTAGGGTCTCACTCTGTTATCCAAGCTAGAGTGTTGTGGCATGATCATGGCTCATCACAGCCTCAAACTCCTGGATTCAAGTGAGCCCCCTGCTTCAGCCTCCCAAATGGCTGGGACTATAGGTGTGCACCATCACATTGGCTCTTTTTTTTTTTTTTGTAGAGATGAAGTCTTGCTATGTTGCCCGGGCTGGTCTTGAACTCCTGGGCTCAAGCGATCTTCCCACCTTGGCTTCCCAAAGTGTGGGATTACAGATGTGAGCCACCACACCCAGCAAGTTTTGTGTGAATGAGAGGTCAATGTCCAATGTTACAGTTATGCTGTATAAGGTTAAAACATGTTAGATCTGGCAGATAAAGGCACTAAGGAGAGGGCAATAATTAGTATCATGCTCTTTGCTTGGAAATACTATTGAAAACATATTTTCCTCTAGTGAATTACATTGTGACATGCACTAAATTTTGACAATAGACTATTTCAAATGTATATGAAAGGTAAAACAATTTTTTTCTGTAAGAAATCTTTTAATTTCTTGGGAAATGTTTGAAAATAGACTTAAAAGACCCTTTTCTAAACTTGCATAAATTCCAATTCTCGGAGCGCTTTCTAATGAACATTCTGGAAGACAGTTCCATTTTGTAGACTCAGAGAGCAGATTCCTGGACGGTAGTTCCATCCTGAAGGGCAGAGGCAATCCAAAGACACTGGGGATCAACTGGTTGACACTGGTTTCCACAAGCATTTACAGTGAAGAGGCTAAGAAACATCTTAAGCTGGAAGTGATTATAAGATTGGTACCCCTTAAAGGACGATGGATAGACTAGGCAAGGATGATAGGGTGTATTTCAACAAAAGGGTTTGAGGAATCTAATCCTTACATCAGTGGAGAACGTTTCACGAGTTGTGTGTGGTCTGCACCATGTTTTCCCAATTTATTAGTGCTATTCAAATATAACAGTAGAATCAACTCAATGTGTGTGCTAGAAATTCCAGCCCCTTTTCCAAAACACTCTCTTGTCGTCACCTCAAACACTGGCATTCTAATCAATGTCATATTCCAGAGAAGAAAATGGCAGAGGAAGAGGAAGAAGGAAAATTTATTTCTCAGAAACCTAATCACTTCTAAGTCCAATAACTCCAAATTGGGGTGCTTGTGAAGTTTCCACTTCCCTCTGAGCCGAATCACCTCTACTTGGAGCTCATCCTGCATGATGGGTAAGGATATTTGTCAAATGTCGTGTTATAGGACATGTCAGTTGTCTACATTTCTTCACTTCCCACTCATTCCCCAACCCATTCCAATCTGGTCATATCCCTCCACCCTTATTTCTCCTGCAAAATTGCTTTTACTGAGATCACCAAGGAGCTGAGATGGCAGCTCCTCATCTCGCGAGATTCGCCCGCAGCAGTGACCCCCCATTAGCCACTCTCTCCTCGGCGGCCTCTCTTCCTTTGGTTTCACCCACATGGCTCCACTGGTATCGCTCTCAGTTCTCTGCTACTCCTTCTCACGCTCCCTTAATAGCTCTTTGCTCTTAGCCTGGCCTTTCGGTATTGAAGTTATGGCGATCTGGTTCTAAAGGCTTGCTTTTCTCCTCGCTCCATATTGCTTCGTGTTCCTGTCCACATCCATGGCCACCCTCTCTAACTCCAGGAGACGCTATTCAGACCACAGTCTATGCAATGGCTCCCCCTTGAGCTGTACAATGCGGGACTCGTGTGGTCATAAGGGTGGCTCTACGCACTCCTGTGACTTTAATGACCATCTATACATCCCTGACTCCCAGATGTATATCTCAGCCCCAGAAAACTCTGAGACTCAAGCTCACATACACAATTGGCGACTTGGGATCCACTGGATCCACTGGTTCCTCTCAAAGGCACTTTGAATAGCATGTCCAAATCTAAATCCATGTTCTGCCTGAACAGATCTTGTACCTCCTTCAGCATTTCCTCTCTCCGTGAACGGCACCAGCATCTGTCCAGTTGCCCTGTCTAGACGCCTGGAAGGTATCCATGGCAATTCTCTCTGGCATCCTCAACAAATAATGTTTGTGTGTTTATCTGTCTCCATCCACTAAAATGTAGTTTGAATGTTGGAATCTCTCACTCACCGTTGTGTCTCCAGAACTAGAGGGATGTAGGGAATAAGCATTTGTTGAATGAATAATGAAGTCCTACTGATTTGACCTTCTATCGATTTCTTAAATCACCTCCATCACTATCCATAGACTTGTGTGGGTTGCTCCCTCAGACGTCCACTCCTGATTCGGTTAATGCCTGTTCCTCTTTCAGTTCTCAACTCAGTAGGCTTCCTTAGGACTTGTGCTGATGGCCCAGGTTGGTTCAGGCCCCCTTTCTGTGTGGCTCTTTTTATTTGACACTTCTTTCCTTATCTCTTCTCGGGAACATTTTTATCTGCTGTCCAACCTCTATCTAAATCATTCTTCTCTCTTCCATTCCCTCAGAATTGTTTGTTAATATACCAGAAAAAGTGCCAAATCCCAGGTACTGAGGTAAGTGCTGAGAATCTTGAGAGAACAAGTCCAGCCTCGAGTAGTTTATTTTATTTATTTGCTTGTTTTTAGTCAGGGTCTCACTCTGTCACTCAGGCTGGAGTGCAGTGGCATGATTACGATGATCATGGCTCATGACAGCCTCGACCTCCTGGGCTTAGGTGATCCTTCCACCCCAGCAGATCAAGTATCAGAGACTACAGGCATATGCCACCACGCCTGGCTACTTTTTTTATTTTTTTGTAGAGGAGGTTTTGCTCTATTACCCAGGCTGGTCTCAAACTCCTGGGCTCAAGCATGGCCTCCCAAAGTACTAGGATCACAGGTGTGAGCCACCACTCCTGGCCTCAGGTAGTTTAGAGAAGAATCAGAGACAAGGACACACGAAAGAATGTATAACATAACATGTGATAACTGCAAAAATTGAGATGAATACAAAGAAGTAAGATAACACAGAAGAAAAGGTGATTAATGCCATCCTGGTGGAGTGGTCAGAGAAGCCTCACTGAATGTGTTTTACAAGACAGATTTCTCACTCTTACTTCCTCACGAATTATTCCTACATTCAGAACATTCATGCAAATCATTTGTTGTCAATATTTTCTTTTAACCCATTCTTCAAGGCCAGCTCTAGACATTTTTTGGGGCTGGAGAAATTTGATGTCCTCTTCCATGACCTCCCCTTCATTCTGTTTCAATTTCTGTTCACTCCCCCACCCCAACAAACAAAGCCTTTGCCTGTCTTTCCTTTCTCTTTCTCCTCCTCCTCCTCCTCCTAATAGAAACAGAGTCTCACTGTCACCCAGGCTGGAGTGCAGTGGTGCAATCACAGCTTACTACAGCCTTGAGCTCCTGGGCTCAAGTGATCCTCCCACCTCAGCCTCTCGAGTAGCTGGAACTACAGGCACACAATGCCACATGTGACTTTCTCTTCAAAAAACAATCTGTTACATTCATTCCTACTAATATAAGTTATATCTTAGAATAGGTTACTTTTACAAGATGCCCTTGAGAGAAATTGCTGCCCTAAGAAATGCATCTTCATCATAAGAGTGGAAGATCTGCTCCAAACCCTTTAATTCACAACAGACGAGGCCTTCTAGTCTGCCTGTAAGTCATGTCAACAGTGCCCAAACAAGCATGACCTTCCAAGTTTTCTAACTATATGTGCTTCTAGAGTTATTTCTCTGTCCAACAAATGCAAGAGTAACTTGAAGCGATCCTCACATACGACCTTTGCAAAAGAACATTTAGATTTCAAGGAAACCCTGACAAAACTACACTCATCGGTGACATTTGCCTGGGATTCTTTTCCCTTTCTTCATGCCCCTCCAGCTTCTACATTTATTCAGCCTCGGCTCAGGCATCACTTCTTCAGGAAAGCCTTTCTCTTCTCTGACTCACTCTCATGGAACCTGTGGAATACTTACACATGTGCAATTACTTGCTTAATGTCTATCTCCCGAGAGATGCGTCTGACTTGTGTTCAGCTGTCTCCCCAGACCTTAGTACAGTGCCGGATAAGGAGAAGGTCTCAAAGCAAATATTTGTCGAATCGAGTTGCCATACCCGTGCCACCCATGTGCTTTTATTCCTGCAACCATCACACTATATTGTAATGTATTTGGTTCCATGACCATCTACTTCCCTTAACAGTAAGTTGCTTAAGAGTCATCATAAATAGCCGGGCTCAGTGGCTCAGCCTGTAATCCCGCGCCTTTGGGAGGCTGAGGTGAGTGGATTGCCTGAGCCCGCGGGTTCGAGACCCGCCTGGGCAGCGAGACCTCATCTCTGCAATAAATCAAAAAAAAAAAAAAAATCATCCGGGCGTGGTAGCGCATGCCTGTAATTCTGGCTACTCGGAAGGCTGAGGCAGAAGGATCGCCGAAGCCCAGCAGGTCGAGGTTGCGGTGGCCGGGAGCGGCCACTGCACTCCAGTCTGGATGACAGAGTGAGACTCCAACTCAAAAAAAAAAAAAAAGTTCATCATAAATTACTAATTGTTGGAATTCCCAGAGTCTAGTACATTGCCAGGATGCTCAATAATGAAGAAGGAAGGAAGGAGGGTGGAAGGGAGGGAGGAGGGAGGGAGAAACATTTCTACAATTCCCTGGCCAGGCATAGTGGTTCACACCTATAATCCCAGCACTCTGAGAGGCCGAAGAAGGAGAATTGGCTGAACCAAGGGGTTCAAGCCCTACCTGAGCAGCATAGCAAGACTTCATCTCTACAAGAAAAAAAAAAAATCAAAAAATTAGCTGGGTGTGATTGTGCATGCCCACAGTCCCATTTACTCAGGAGGCAGAAAATCACCATGGCCCAGGAGTTTGAGGCTGTGGTGAGCTGTATTCCAGTCTGGGCAACAGAGTGAGACCCTGACTCAAAATAATAGTAGCAAATCCTATATGCCTGTAGAGAAACATAAAGCAGAGAATTGAAGATTCAGAGTAATTTCTAACTTCTTCACTGGTTCTTTAGTCAGCATGTTTGAGAGAACCTATAGCAATCTGGTTGCCCTTCTTGAACAAAAAGAGTAAAATCTAACATTTCTGAGCACCTGCTATGTGCCATGTGCTTTACATACAGTGCAGTTAGTTCAGCAACAAACTGAATAAATACTCATTGAGTTGCTACTAAGTGCCATCATGTGAGCCTGAGGATCAAAGATTTCTAAGTGTTCATTTAAAAAAATATGACTCCTAGAACTGAGCACAGTATTTCAGTTGTGTTCTACTCAATGCGGGAGAATGGGATGCTCTGTCTCTATTATCTCAGGCTAGGATTTCAACAGGCCATTTCACAGCTACAGACTTTGAGGTGCATAACGTTGTGCTTGCTACCAAATCACTCCTCACTAAGATCTTTTTAATTCAAATACTGTCAAGTCAGTGTTTCCCTGACCTGGATTGAGTCCATTTTTTTCAAATTCGAAACTGAGTTTACACTTTTGGTTTTACACTGATTTTATTTTATTTATTTATTTATTTGCCCAGGCTGAAGTGCAGCGGCACAATCACAGCTCACTGCAGCCTCCACCTCCTGATTTCAGGCGATCCTTCTGCCTCAGCCTTCCAAGTAGCTAGAACTACAGGAGCACGCCACCATGCCCAACTAATTTTTTTTTTTTTATTGTAGAGACCAAGTCTCGCCAAATTGCCCAGACCGATCTTGAACCCCTGGACTCAGGCAATACTCTCACTCCCACCTCCCAAAGTCTGGGATTACAGGCGTGAGCCACTGTGCCAGCCACGTACAATTTTGATAGATTTTTTTTTTATACCTTCATCCTAATTACTGATAAAATTACTGACGAGATTCAAAATACAGAGAAGGGTGCGTGAACCCCAGGTCTCATCTTGCGCTCTTGGGAGGCTGCTTTAACTAGGTCAACAGTTACCCTTTACTTCCTTTAGCACACCATAGGCCTTCAAGACAGCAAGGAAATTGCCACTTCCTTGTCACACTGAGCAAAATCCTCGTGAGCAATGATGTGTAACAACATGAAACATATATTCTGAAAATCCTTGGAAAAAGACAGCCGGCTGGCCCTCAGTCAAGCTTATCAGCCAAGAGAATAGAATAAAGGTTCTGAAAGTTACATTTGCCACTGTGATCTTTTGTGAGACTTTCTCTTTCACTTTTGCTTAGGCTAACATCTATAATAGTGAATCGTGATTGTCTGTCACTGGAAACACAGGAAAATGCCATGCAGCACAATGCTAGTTAAAGGTGAAACTGATAGAACTCTTTCATTATGTTACTAATTAGTCTCCTGAAAATGGGTAGTTGATTTGGAAATAATTCAATGAAAAGAAATACAGTACATGTACTGTTATCTGCAAGAGGCAAGAAGTAGCATGTTCAAAAGCCCTGTCTGAAAACAGGGGAGAGCTTAGTGGGTTCCAGAAACTGGAGGAAATCAGGGTGTCAAGAGCATTGTGAACAGAGACGAAGAGTGGTAGGAGATAAAGCCAAGAAGAATCAGAACACCAGCGATGTGCAGGCCATGATAGGAAGCTTGGGCTTCCCTCCAAGTATGATCGAACATCTTTGTCCGACAACAGAGGAGTGATTTAATAAATTAGGTTATAGCAACACTACAGAAACTCTACACATCACTGATATCCGAAGTATGTTCTAAACACTTGTTGATGAAACAGTTCTTCCTTGTTCTAAACACTTGTTGGTGAAACAGTTCTTCCTTGTTTAAAAAAACGTTTCATGTAAAAATTAATTTGGAGAAAATGTGTCAAATCCTCATCTTTTTTTTTTTTTTTTGAGTTGGAATCTCACTCTGTCGCCCAGACTGGAGTGCAGTAGCCGCTCCCGGCCACCGCAGCCTCGACCTGCTGGGCTCCGGCGATTCTTCCGCCTCAGCCTTCTGAGTAGCCAGAATTACAGGCATGCGCTACCACGCCTGGCTGATTTTTTGATTTATTGTAGAGATGAGGTCTCGCTGCCCAGGCGGGTCTCGAACCCACGGGCTCAGGCAATTCACTCACCTCAGCCTCCCAAAGGCGCGGGATTACAGGCTGAGCCACCGAGCCCGGCTAAATCCTCATCTTTTTAAAAAGCATATTACAATGCTATAGGCTTTGAAAAATCCTACAGTAAAGGTATCTGTTTACTCTTATAATTTCCTAAAGTTATTTGACCTCAGAGATGTTTTATTTTCCCACACAATGCCAATTAAAATCCCAAGAAAACAGCATTCTAAAATATCTTTTGATAAATATTGCTATACTCCCATTTTAAATAATCCCATATAGAAAGTCTGTAGAAAAATAAAAGCATACCATGACTACAACTACATAGAAATATATATGTATGTGAAGTTTATATTTAACTCAAACATACCTGTTTCTTAGGATTGCTGAGACACAACCCTTACCACTACACGTTAGGTCCATATAATGAGCATGTATGTGTACCCCCTACATTTTAAAATAAAAATGGAAAAAAAAGAAGAAAAATTTCATCAGAAGTCATGAAAAATGAAATCCTATCTTTTGTAGCAACACGGATGAGCTGGAGATCATCATCCTAAGTGAACTAAGACACACAAAACCAAACATCACATAGTCTCACTCATATGTGGAAGTTAAATGGTCACAAAGATGGAAATAGTCGACACTGGGGCACCAATAAGGAGGGAGGTGGGGAAGGGGGTTAGGTTTCAGAAATCACTTATTGCCGGGCTCGGTGGCTCAGCCTGCAATCCCGCGCCTTTGGGAGGCTGAGGTGAGTGGATTGCCTGAGCCCGCGGGTTCGAGACCCGCCTGGGCAGGCGAGACCTCGTCTCTACAATAAAATCAAAAAATTAGCGGGCATGGTAGCACACGCCTGTAATTCCGGCTACTCGGAAGGCTGAGGCGGAAGGATTGCCTGAGCCCAGCAGGTCGAGGCTGCGGTGGCCGGGAGCAGACACTGCACTCCAGTCTGGGTGACAGAGTGAGACTCCAACTCAAAAAAAAAAAAAAAAGAAAGAAATCACCTATTGGGTACAATGCTCATTGTCTGTAGAATGGGCCACCTGAAACACAATCCCCACCACTACACAGTTGGTCCATGTAATGAGCATGCATGTGTACACCCTGCATCTGAAAGAAAAATGGAAAAAAAGAAAAAGAAAAATTCTTCATCAGAAGTAATTCAAAAAATAAATCTGTTATCCTAAAAATGAATCCGTTATTAGGATAACAGACTTGTTAGTAATTTTATTTCATTATTAAATCTTCTCTGATACTGATAATAAATCACTTTTTCAACTAAAAATTATAAAGCAGTGAGAGCCATATTTTTAGAAATTTATTTGAAGTGTTGCCAATTCAATCAATCCATAGACTGTTGCACGAATTCCACTTCATTAGCGAAATTTCACATTCATTATGAAGGGGAAGAAACCAGTCATCATAATACCAGTTCTAATCACTTGCTGGCAGGTTAATGTAATTAACATCTCTTAATTGGATGAGTTAATTTAAACTAAAACGCAACTTGATTCTTACCATGTTTAACTACAGACATTACCATAGGACACATGGAATTTTCTGAATTCACCTTCCAATCCCATTACTACCCAGAAAGTCATTTCAAACAGCATTTCATATGCACAGATCAAAATCTTCCTAAAACTTAGGCGTTGAGGCCAGAAATTAAATCACCGTTATATTCAGTCATTGATATTCGGCACTGTGATCTACTATGCGCCTTTCTCTTTCACTTTCAGTAATTTTCAGTCAACATTTATTCATTCAACAAATATTTATTGAGCACTAGGCTACGCCTAAGAATGTAAAAAGTAAAAAGACAAAATCATTATCCATAATTCTCAGTAGGTGAAGCAGACATACAAAAAAACTGTGATGGAATATGGAAGAAATACTCTGACTTGGGTATATAATGTATAGTTCAGAGAAGAGAAGCGAGCTGTTCCCAGCATAGGGACAGTGGGTCAGAAAAACTTCAAAGAAGATGACATGTTTGAGTCACAGCTTCAAAAATGAGAATGAGTTTGCCAGGCAAATGAGGTTGGGAATGATATTCCAGGCAAAGAGAAAAAGGTGTAAAAGCATAGACGTGTGATCCAGCACAAGTACCAAGCAGGACACAGTTAGAGGGCACAGAGAAAACCACCATAAATCTATCAAGCAAAATGAACCATGGGTTTGGGTTTTGATGGCAACACCCATTAAAAAGTAAGAGCAGGTCCAGAGAACCACAGCCGGAAGCAAGGGAGCATCCTTGGAGGCGTCCTCAGTGGACCCAGTCATTGGGGCCCACACATTTTAGCAAGCAATATTCTTCATTCATGTAAGAAGCAGGTGCTCACAATGGGATTCTGTTGTGTGTGTGTTGATAAAAATAAATATTTTGCAACTCTGGATTTCCAATATGTAGCATCAACAGAGTCTAGAGCATGGCTGATTCTTATCATTTCATCAAGTCTTCCTTTCATTTCTTAAGCACAATAGTACTTTGTGACAAGCTGCAAATAAATCTTGATATCCTTGGGTTTTAAATGCTATATCAACACAAAGGACAATTCTTAAACCCACTTTAAGTGCAAAGACTTCTAGGGCACACCGCACTGAAGTATGTGTTCTGAGACCTTCAATGAAACAAAAGGGAGGGTGGTGCTGATTCACCATGATGCTGTTCTTTAATGAGATCAGGCGTGTTCAGGGTGCTACAGCTGCAGACTGATACTGTTCTCTGAATGTTTGCAGCAGCATTTCTCTAAGGGTCGCAGGACGCTTTGTAAGTATGTTTACTCTCGCAGGAAGAGACTGGTCTGTGATCCCATGTAAAAAAAAAAAAAAAAGGCAAAGAGGTGACTTTATAAAATGCAAGAACTACAAACAGTCTTAAGCATCATCTATTCAACTTCTTTACTTGCTGGATGAAGAAGCAGAATGGCAGAGGTGAGTGAGACACCCATGGCTCACACAGTGAGTCAGTGCTGAAACCTAGACTGCAACCCAAGATCCCAGCTTCCAGTAGTCTGGTTTGCTTGTTTTTGTTGCACCCTCCTGACCAGTCCCAAGGGCCAAAACCAAGTCAGAAACAGAGCTAAGAAGTCGGTTAAAAGCTGAGTGAACAATACGGTGATCCCGTGACCCCTGGGTCTGTAACCGAGGATGCTTTTTATAGTAAGCATGGGACAGAGAGGATCACTCCAAACACCTGTGACATGCCTGTCATTTTTCTGGGTGCTGTGCATACCCTCACAGCACACCCTGGGAAGTTCTTCTGCCACCATTTCGTAGTCGTTCAACAAATAGTTAGGGCGGGAGGCTACTCCATGCTAAGGACATTGTAGGTCCTGGAGATCACTCTAAACAAGACAGAGCCTCTTCCTTCATAGATTTACATTCGGTTGGGAGAAGCAGCTAATAAATAAGTCAACTAACAAATACACAAGAGAGTAGTAGATGCTAGGCAGAGATGAAAAAAACGAGATGATAGAATAGACAAGAAGGAAGGTGGGCGGGTAGGCACTGCCTCATCTTGGGAGGTCAGAGGAAACCCTCTACAGGGGATCTCTCTACAGGCTGATAAGGAGGTCATGCAGTTGGGCATCAGGCATGAACACTCACATGAACAGAAGTGAAGACGACCTACAACCTGATGTCCAAGGGGAAGCCAAGTCTGATGTCAGGGCAGGCATGTGTGTGCCTGCAGGCAGAGGGATGTCTGTCCATGTGTCGCCAACAGCAGCAGGAGAGAGTGGGCAGAGGGCAGTTCAAAAGAACTTTCTGTAACAGTTTGCTGCTGTTTCCTTTGGCTTCTATTAGGCTGAGCTACTTAATATGCAGTGGCTTTCACCCCGTGGCCTTCCTTCCTTCCTCAAGGCTCTAATAATATTCAATTGTCCCCTTCTTCTTTGCACATGACTCCGTCCTTATTTTAACTGGATACAACTGTTTGTAACCACGGGATGAAGTAAAGGTGATGGAGACCACGATCGAGATCCCCATGCTAATCACAAGCATTTCCTGGACCACGGCAAATGGGACAGAGCGGTGGAAATGCTGGTTTAATGAGCCTTCCCATAAGCATAAACAGATTGAACCCAAAGTGAGTGCAACACCATGAGGACTTCTTAAGGAAAAGCAGCAAGGGGATGTTGGAATTAATTTGAGGCCTCTGACATAGACAGAATTGGAAGCAATGCAAAACTCAAAAAGTCAATCTGCTTTGGGAATGTTAAAAGGAAACACTTGTTTGGAAAGAATCTTTAAGTGTGCAAAAGAGAGACTATTTTTGGTGGAATCTGTGAGCAGCGAGCCTGACTGCACGCCGGGAGTGGAGAGAGGCATCATTCAGGGCCTGTGGTCCAGCTCCCAGCACCACATGCCCAGCACCCAGCCGAGAAATCGTGTGTTCGCATTAATGTCCGCAACATGCCAAACGACTCCATCAAGAGCAAATTGGATGCTCAAATCTCAATCTTGTTTCCATTCCTCCTTGCCATTCCCCAGCATTCCCCGTGTTTCTTCATTCCGTGATGATTGTGTACACTTTAAGAGCCACACACCTTGAGTTTAAGGTTTCACAAGTCACTTCCTCAATCTCCACTGGTCAATTCACGTTCACGTGAAATGTCACACTTCAAGGAGAGAGTTCCCACTTGTATCACTAAGACACAGTTTTCAAACACATCCCCAAGCCAGGTTAAAGTCAACAGGAAAAAGGCATCCACACCTGAAACAGATCTACCTTCTGTATGTTTGGGTACAGGCATGCACCATTTAATGACTGGGAAACGTTCTGAGAAATGCATCATTAGGCGATGTTGTTGTGTGAACATCATAGAGTGACTTACACAAAGCTAGAAGGGATAGCCTACAACACACCTAGGCTATATGGTATAGCCTATTGTTCTTAGGCTACAAACCTATACAGCATGTTGTACACTGAATACTGGGCATCTGTAACACAGTGCTAACTATTTGTATATGTAAACATAGAAAGGCACAGTATAAAAGTTTTGCGTCTTTTTTTTTAATAGTTCACCTGTATAGGACACTTACCATGAATGGAGCTTGCAGGACTGGAAGTTGTTCTGGGTAAATCAGTGAGTGGTGAGTGAATGTGGAGGCCTAGGACACTATTGTAGACTTTATAGATACTGTACACTTAGGCTACACTAAATTTATTTTATTTTATTTTCTTCTTTTTTGAGTCATGGTCTCACTCTGTCACCTAGGTTGGAGAGCAGTGGCACCATCACAACTCATTGCAGCCTCGACCTCCTGGGCTCAGGCAATCCTTCCGCCTCAGCTCCCAAATAGCTGGGACTACAGGCATGTGCCACCATGCCTGGCTAATTTTTTGACTTTTTGTAGAGATGAGGTGTTGCTATGTTGCCCAGGCTGGTCTCAAACTCCTGAGCTCAAGCAATCCTCCCACCTTGGCCTCCCAAAGTGCTAGGATTACAGACATGAGCCACTGCACCTGGCCCCACTAAATTTATTTTTAATTTTCTTTCTTAAATAGTAAATTAACCTTAGCTTACTATAACTTTTATACTTTATAAACTTCAAATTTTTAAAAAATTTTTACTAGTCTGTAATAACAAATGAAAACACAAACACATTGAAGAGCTATACAAAAATATTTTTCCTTATATCTTTATGCTAGAAGCTTTTTACTATTTCAAAATTTTTTACTTTCATTTTTTTACTCTTAAAACATTTTTGCTAAAAACTTAGATACAAATACACATATTAGCCTGGGCCTACATAGGGTCAGGGTCATCAATATCACTGTCTTCCACCTCCACATCTTGTCCCACTGGAAGGTGTTCAGTGACAATAACACACATGGAGCTGTCATCTCCTAGGATAACAAGGCCTACTTCTGGAATACTTCCTGAAGGACCTGCCTGAAGCTATTTTACGGTAACTTTTTTATATAAGTAGAAAGAGTACACTCTAAAATAATGGTAAAAGTATAGTGTAGTAAATACATAAACCAGTAACATAGATGTTTATTATCATTTTAAGTATTATGTACATAATTGCATGCGCTAGACTTTTTTACGTACACCAACATCACCACAAACATCTGAGTAATGCATTGTGCTACAAGGTCATGAGATCATGACAGCTACAACATCACTAGGTGACAGGGATTTTTCAGTCCCACTGAAATCTTATAGTACTACTGTCATACATGCAGTCCATCATTGACCAAAATGTCATTATGTGTCGCATGACTATAGTTTTGTGTTTTATAATAGCTTTCCCTACTCCTTAGCATCTGGATGGACATCAAATGCTTTATTTGCTTTGTCTGTGTAGCATTTAGAGACTTTTTGGGTCACTGGTGGGAAAAGATTATATATGGCTCCAGTTTGTCTTCCTGGATAGCTTTTACTACCACTGTGTCAAGCACCAGAAGATCTTTAGAAAGTGTTCTTCTCCTGACTAACAAGCACTGAAAGCATTCAGTCATCCTCCACATTCTAGCTTCCTGCTGCACCCATGAAGATGAGGTGGCAATGATATAAACAACCCAGAGCACTGATACAAAAGGCTGACTCTCAAGACTGGGGAAGCAGAAATGCATCTGAGAAAACTCTGGCTGCAGGAAATGAAGGATGACTTTCTGTTCTAAAGCCTCCATTTCCCTTATTTTGCTAACCCAAAAGCAGCAGATTCTCCTTTGCTTCTCAGATAAAGTTCCTAATAATGTATTCCATAGGATCACTGCCCTTGGAATGGTTAATTTTTTCACTTAAAGCTAAGGCAACTTTACCTTTATAATATTTTGTGTTTTAATTTAATTTTATATATATATGTGTGTATATATATATGTGTGTGTATATATATATGTGTGTGTGTATATATATATATATATATATATATATATGTACTTTTTTTTTTTTTTTTTAAAGTAGGAGTCTCACTCTGTTGCCCACACTGGAGTACAGTGGCAAACTCACGGCCACCACAACCTCCTGGGTTCAGGCAATCTTTCTACCTCAGCCTTCCAAGTAGCTAGAACTACAGGTGTGCACCACCATATTCACTAATTTTTTTATTTATTGTAGAGATGCGGTCTCGCCAAGTTGCCCAGGCTGGTCTTGAACCCCTGGGTTTAGGCAGTCCTCTTGCCTTGTTCTCCCAAAGTGCTGGGATTACGGGTGTGAGTCACCATGTCTAGCAACCTTTATAGTATTTTAAATATGAATGTCTTTTGTCCTTTGAAGAAATTGGAGACATAAATTTAGAAAGAGTTTTTATGATGTGATATTAACAATAGATACCTCCTGTTCATAATTCTTCACCAAGTGAATGAGAAAATAAAAAATATTTTAGGTCAGTGTTTGGATTTTAATATATTCTTTAGATATAAACATGATATTTCAGATAATCACTGAAAATTTTTTCCATTTTAACTTTTGCCACTGCAATAAAGGAAGTTTTAAGAATATATACTTATATAGATGATAAAATATATGATATACAATGTAATATGTGCATACAGTATATAGAATTAGATAAACATCTATAGCCTAAAAGCATAAAGCTTAAGAGATCATATATTTTAAACTTTTGTAGCTCATCTTAAAATCTGCTTTTATCATCACCGATCTCCTGGATCAAAAATATAGCATTAAGGACTATGATTTTATATTACTACTTGCAACATTTTGTAACATACATGTAGTAACCGCATGTTTAGTTTTACTAAGTGTAATGACATATCATGCAAGCTTAATGGAGATAGAGTCAGTCCCCATTATTCATGGATTTTATATTTGCAAATTTCCCTGCTCACTAAAAATTTATTTGTCATCCCAAAGTCAACACAGAGCTTTCGTTTGCAGATATGTGCAGAGCAGCACAAACTCTGGGTCACCGGAAGAGACATTCCTGGCTGAGGTCAAATAAGGCCACATACTGCCTTCTTGTTTCATCCCTTACAGTACAAACTAGTGGCCTTTCTGCCATGCTATGTTTTTCGCATTTTTGTGCTTTTTGTTGCTGATTTCACTGTTTGAAATGAACTCCAAGCATAATGCTGATGTGCTGACTAGAGTCCCTAAGTGCGAGAAGGCTGAGATGTGCCTTACAGAGAAAATATGTGTGTTAAATTAGCTTCATTCAGGCATGAGTCACAGTGCAGTTGGTCGTGAGTTCAATGTTAATGAGTCAACATTATATATTTAATAAAGTGTCCCTAAATAGAAACACACATAAAACAAGGTTATGTGTCAATTGGTTGAGGAATAGTTTGTGACCAGAAGTTTTCAGGAACCTAATGTTGTATTTACCCTAGGAGGGATGGTTCAGTATTCACTAATTTGGTATTCATGGGAACTTTCTGGAACATGACTACCGTGAATAATTAGAATCAACTGCATGGCATTTTAAAACACCTGTGTTAACACAAACGCACTCCAGAGTTGCCATGTTTCCCATCCCAAAAGTGGTAGATCATGACTGTAGATTTCTCTTTCCACAGAGCCAAATTTAGCACTATTAATGTGGGTTTTCTTTTTTTTTAATTATAAAAATGTGGGGTACAATTCAGGGTTAGGTATACAAACATTGATTATGCAGGTACCCTTGTTTAATGAAGTATGACCCTCCCTCTCCTAGCAGTTTCCCTCAACTGCCAATCCCACCCCCCCCGCCCCACCAGACAGTTTCCCATTACTGCCAAACACTTTCTTATAGTATTATAGTTGTTCAAGGTTCACTTATGAGTGAGAACATATGGTACTCTGCTCTGTTTCTGTGATAGACCACTGAGTATGATTGACTCTAAATCCATTCAAGTTGCTGCGAAATCCATATATTTGTCCTTCTTTATGGCTGCATAATATTCCATTGTGTATATGTACCAAATTTTCTTTATCCAGTCCAGCTTCAATGAACAACATGGTTGGTTCCATGTTTTTCTATTGTGAATAGAGCTGCAACAAACACTTATGTGCAGGTATCTTTTTTGTAGAATGATTTGAGTTCTCCCGGGTATATTCCCAATAAGGAAATTGCTGGGTCATATGGAAGGTCAGTTTCTAGTTCTTTCAGAAATCACCACACTGTCTGTTAATGTGGTTTTCTTAAGCTACTTGTCAGATCAGGCATCCCAAAGGGTAGAGAGTGAGGAGGAAAGCAGTGACCGGCAACCAAAGTCCTGTAGCCACAGCTGTCGCTTGAGGAGCCGAGGGCAGCTCGCAGAGGTCGCATCTTCAAGGACCCCCTTCAGGACTGAGGCCGGGTTATCACACCTGAATGGGCCAAGATGAGAAGGAAGAGTCAAGAAGACAAACCCAGAAGGTCAGAGAGCGAGGGCAGAAAGAGAAAGGAAGACAGGAAGGCAGGGCTGAGAGGGACGACTGATTCGGAGTTCAGGAATTTACAGAGAAGTTGGATGGAGGGATCATGACCTCTGGCCTGAAGGGAGGGAGGAGAACTGCAAAAGTGCTGGCAAGCAGCAGACAGCAGCGATGGCTCCTTGTAACGAGGTAGACAAATTCATCTCCGAGACTATGGCTGCACGATGACAAGGTGATAATAAGGAAGAATGGAACAGGTTAGGCGATCAGCTTGTTGATGTTTATTGAAATTCTTCCTTGTCATCGGAGTCCTTCAGAAAGAAACAAATGACTTTTGGGGACCACGGTTTTACGAGTCTCGCATATGGTAGCATTTAGTAATACAAAATATATTTTTACTTTCTCAGGCTGTAACAAAACAAGAAATAAAGATTTTTTTTAATGCCTGGTCATTTCCAATAATTATATTATATATATATAAAATGTATAATTATATAATACCAGTCTAGGATTTTAAGATTTTATTATAAAACTTCACAATCATACATAAAAGTAGAGAGAACATGGGACTCTTATGCATCCATCAGCCAGCTTCAATAATTTTCGACATTTTAGTCCAGTTTTTTAATGCCTTACTTGAATAAGAGAGCATTCATATATATATATATATATATATATATATATATATATATATATATATTCCCATTCAGCAAGTATTTACTGAGCAACTACTCAGTCAGGCAATGTCCAAGTGCTGGAGATCCATTTGTGAAAAAAAGTAAATGGGTAAAAATTACCTGCTTTCCAGGATCTTACATGCTAGTAAAATAAGAAATTGCAAATTTTATTGAAAGCCATGGGCCATCACTATTCTGGACATTTTACTTAGATTGTTTTGTTTAATTCCCACAACAAACCAATGAGGTAGGTACTCTTATAACCTCTTTTTATGGATGAGGAAATTGTAGTACAGAGAGATTAGGCAACTTGCCTAAGGTCACACAGCTACCACATACTGTAGATGGGATTCAGGCTGGTTCAAGAGTTTCTGCTCTTACCCACCATGTGTACTACCTCTCTACACCTCAGTGAGTCCCCGTCCTGCCTCTCCCCAAAATCACCTTTGTGCAGAATCCTGGGCTTTTCTGACTTCTCTGACATGACAAGGATTACAGGAACCAGGTAGATGTTAGTACCACAGTTCTTTTTCTCCATTAAAATTATCTCCATGGATCCTTTAGATCAGTGGTCCCCAAACATTTTGGCATCAGGGACTGGTTTTGTAGAAGACAATTTTTCCATGGAAGTGGGGGATGGTTTCAGGATGATGCAAGTACATTATCTTTATTGTGCACTTTATTTCTATTATTATTATATTGTAATACCTAATGAAATGTATAGCACCGCCGCCTCAGCTGCACCCAGATCATCAGACATTGGATTCTCCTAAGGAGCACACAACCTAGATCCCTCTCACACGCAGTACAAGATAGGGTTCGTGCTCCTATGAGAATCTAATGCCCCCACTGATCTGACAGAAAATGGAGTCTAGGCAGTAATGTGAGCTATGGTGAGCAACTGTAAATACAGATGAAACTTCACTCACTCACCCCACTGCTCACCTCCTACTGTGAGGCCTAGTTCCTAACAGGCCACAGAGGTCCACTGACTGGAAGTTGGGGACACCTGCTTTGGATTTTAAAACTATTATTAGTTGTTGTTGCTGATCCTACTTCCTCTTAAAAGATATATCTTTTTATAGATTCCAATTCAAATATTACAGTGATTTAAGAGACTTTTTCTTAACTAGCAAAATCCTGTGTCCTCCCCTAATATTAACAGCAGGTAACATTTATTCAGCCCTTGCAATGTGCCAGATTCACTTTAGGTGAATTCATGTGGACATTATAACAACTCTATAATAACAATACAATACTGTATAATAATAATAAACTCTTTAAAATATAATAAAAATATATATACATATAATATATAATAAACATAATAGTAAGCACTATAATAATGCCATAAATATTACTATCCCCGTGTTACAAATGGAGAAATAGAGACACAGAGGTTATATAGCCTGACCAAGTTCACATAGTTAGTAAGTGACAGAACCTGAACTTGACCTTAGTTCACAATCTTGACGCACTATCCCCACCTCCATCTTAAAGGAATTTCTATACTATAAAATCCAGAACTCTTTTGATGGTTCAGCAGACATACTTCATATGTGTCATATAATAATGTTTTCCAGAACAAAGCTTTCCAGTTTTGTGTCATCCTACTCTACAGTTCAAATTTCATTTAAAACTTGAGATAGTTCTTGAAAGAGCCCTGGGAGTATTAATACTATGGTTAATTCTCATCCTATTTAATCATTCATGACGGAGGTAAACCAACACTCATAGAAGTTTTATGACTAGGCCAATATCTCATGTTAAAAGTATTGGAAGAAGCAGAATAAGAACCCAGAACCAGATGGAAATAACATAATAAAGAAACCTCCAGTACGGGAACAGTGGCTCACACCTATAATCCCAGTACTTTGAGAGGCAGGGGTGGGAGGATCACTCAAGTTCAGGAGTTAAGACCAACCTGGTCAAGATAGTGAGACCTCATCTCTACAAAAAATTTAAAAAATGAAAATTAGCTGGGTGTGGTAGTGCACACCTCTAGTCCCAGCTACTCTGGAGGCTGAGATGGAAGAATCCATTGAGCCCAGGAGCTGAAGGCCGAGGTGAGCTGTGATGGTGCCACCGCACTCCAGCCTGGGCGACAGAGTGAGACTCCTGGCAGAAGAAGGAGGAGGAGGAGGAAGAGGAGAAAAGAAAAAGAGATACCCAATAACATAGATCCTAATTCTATCCATAAATGACCAAATGAGGACTAGCAGATGTCTGGCACTCAGAACATACTTGCTAACTTTTATGTTATTCATCGGTTAATTTTAAAGTCCTGTGTTAATCACCTGAATCTTCCTTTAGACAGGTAATCGTGAAATCCCTTAACAATCTATTTATGATACTGAGAAGGTGGGGTTTTTGAAATGTTTCACTGGGTAATAAAAACCTCCCTAACCTTTTAGATGCTCTCATACCTCTGCATACTTTGTAGAACTTAGCAAGTAGTAGTGATTCGTCTACATGTCTTCCCAAGAAGACTCTAAGCTTCACAAGGAGAAGGATTTCTGGATCGTGTTCACCACTGTATCTCTAGTGTTCGGCATACTGCCACAGTAGAAAAAGAAAGACCAAATAAGTTTCACTGAAATTAATAATAAATAAATGAATGCGTGAATGATCCAGGCATTCTACTATCAGACAGGATGAGGTGAGCTGCCTGACTCATTCTGAAACCATCTTCTCTCAGGCCATAAGGAAGCTCAAGGACTTCCTCACTGGATCCCGATTTCCTCAGCCGGAGGTGCTCACCACTACACGCTCATCTTCTCCTTCCTTCTTTCTAGTTTCTACCTTCAGTTCATCTGTTTTAGTTTTAGTGTATCCGAGTTCTTACCTGAACCACCTTAATTCTTCTTTATAGAAAAATGTAGAGCTAGATTAACAAACTATTGATACTCCATGGGCATCTTTTGTGGCTGACACAAATCTATATTTACCTATTAGAGAATTCTCTGTGCATAAAACAATGTTCCCAACCCCTTATTTCTAGCCAAAGACTTGTGCATTATTTTTCCTTTCCCAGAGAATCACCTTTAATGTTATTGGATTTTCACATATGGTTAGATGATTTGCACACTGATGATTTGGGAATTACACTGCCCCTGAGTTAACTCTTTTCTACCTAAATTAAATTTTGCAACTACCCAGAAACATTAGGAAATCTAAAGCCCCCAAGGGCTTGGCAGTTAAAGTAGATGGTTTAACATCTATAGAACCCCTCTCTGATCTTCTGGGATTATTTTGTATAAATAAAATGAAAAAAGGAGGGAGGAAAGAGGGAAAACAGGAGGCATCATCCTTTTCTGGCATTTCTCAACATCACTGGCAATTTCTTTTCATTCCATTCAGTGCAACCATTGGGCTCTGAAATATAATGCAGAAATGCCATTGGAAGAACTCTGGGCTGGAGTGTGACCTTCCTGGTCCAGGTCCGGGAAGAAATCTCCAACTGTGACCATGAAGCGAAAATTCACCTGACTCGAGTGCTGTAACTCCAACCGTCTCCAGCTGAAAGCAGTTCTTTGGGCTATGAGTCTACAACCTTTCTCATCTCTGCTATTTTGTAGGGTCTGAAACACAAACATGTGAAGGAAATCATTTGACTCTGTGACTGTCACCTCATAGAAAGGGTTCTGGGCTCAGAGTCTGAGACACGGATCCTAATCCCAATTGTACCCCTGACTTGGTGTGTGACAACAGGTGAATTCCTTTACCTGTCTGCACTCCAGTTTCCTCACCTGTGCAAAGGGATCCTATCCAGCCGACTTTATCCATATATTATGAAAACAAGTCAGCAGATGACTTTATGCATAGAAAAGTTAAAGCAGCTTGCAAATGAAACACATTAGTGTGTGGTCCCCTGCCCCTCCCCTTTCTACATTGCTTGTGGGGTTTCTCCTGCTGAGCCCCTCCAAAGCCCCCTTAGACAATGAAACACAAAACCTTCCCTTTTAGCATCAATTCTGTAATCTCCTGGAGTGTAGCTGGGTAGGGACACAAAGTCCTCACTATGTTATTGGCCAATTTCTCCTCCTCTTCCTCCTAACAAAAAAAAAATTCAACTATCACTATGAAGCACATATCAAGCATTTGACTCTTTGTTAAGTATCAATAGCCCCATTTTACCAATAAGGATATTGAAAATGAGTTTTAATAACTTGCCCATTACAATATTATAGGGACTCCCAAATCCCAGTGATGGAGAGAAAGAAATCCCTTCGTGTCTGAATTTCAGGCCTTGTAGTGAGCCGTTGGAAAGAACTTTTATTCCTGGATTGGGAGACTCACTTTTCTGAATCATTCTTCAAAGCTCCCCTCGGGGAGCACCTATGAAAATAAATCATTTCCAGAGTTCTCACCCAAATTGCCCTCAGATTAGATAGTCATGGATTCCAAAACAAAAGCCCCCAGTGCAATTGCAAAAGAAGAGAGGCGCACGACAGAGGAGCGTGCCAAAGCACGCATCAACAAGCACTCCACCACCAGGCGTGTTTACAAGTGGCCACGTAAATTGTGATTTAACGGTCCAGCATGTGGTAGAAAATGTCAGCAACTTTCACAGTTTTGAAAACTGTGCAAAAAAAAAAAAAAAAGAAAGAAAGAGGCAGAGAGAGGTCTGCTTTTTACACCCACACAGCACTGTATCCTTGCCCTGAGCGCCCCGAAAATTCCCCTGAGCGTTTTTATCGTTACGTATCGCTTGTATCACTCCACAGTTTAGTCAGCCAAACCATATCCTTTTCCAGCTTTAGATAAATTGCCTTTTGACAAACAGCACACAGACAAAATATCACGAAGTCTCCAAGTTGTAATCTCTACCCTGTTTTTCTACCGAGATGAGTAAGATGTTCCTATTTAGTTTTCTAAGTACATAAGCAGCAGATGTACATAATATACGAATATTGTCATTCGTGTGTTTACTCATTCTCTTTGAAATGTATCTGAGTTTTATAACTACCTTTACTCAGATTACGGCACTTACAAATTGTAATAAAGAAAATTACTGCATGGGGACATATTGGTTTTAAAAAAAGAGGTGGCCATTTCCCTTTTCTAACTTTCATTATGATGGATAAAGCTTTAGCTTTATTTGGGGGAAAAGAAACATAATCAAAAAGTGCAAGGTACCTTGTCACTTTTACCAAACTTAAGTAAACACTTCAACAAATTATTCAATACCATAGGGAAATTAAACTTTATAAATCACTATAAAACGTTTCATCACAATTCATTTGAGTCAATCAAATAAGAGGCCAGATCGGTTTTCTGTGCTGTAACAGAGTTATGTTTATTTCTAAGAGAATACAGTAACTAATACTTTATTCATCCAGCTAATATTAAACTTATGTTCAATGAAGAAACATACTTAAGACTAGGATTCCAGATAGAAAAATAGGAACATAGTTCCTGATAACTGTATGTATTAGGGTTGTTAAGACATTCCAAAAAAGTATTTATCGTGTAAATGAGTATTTACAGTTTTTTGTCATGCAAATGAAACTTATGATAAGTCTCTCTCTCTCTCTCTCTCTCTCTCTCTCTTCTCTCTCTCTCTCTCTCTCTCTCTCCCCCTCTCCCCCCCTCCTCCCCCTGGGAAAACAAACAGCCACTGACCAAATAAACCAACATTTGAGATAAGAACAGCAGTAGAAACATAGTCCTGATACCTAGTGCCTAACAGTGCTTGGTGCAGGAACTCAATACTGATGGATTTTAAACCTAATAGAAATTTCTTAGGGGGAATTGTACGTTGGACGTCAGAAGCAGGTTAGAGGCATCAGTGTTGAACATTTTTCACATCTCAGTTTTATTTTTTTACTCCTTACTTAAAATTAATACACTACTTCTTGAAATTAGTGTTCAAGTTGCTGAGTTTATTTTCACATCTAAGTGTGTGAGTTTTGCTTTCAGTTTTTACCTGAGACACACGTCTTGATCAAAACACATGAATTCAAGCAGTTGTCTACAAAGCCAGGTGCTTTCAGAATGATTGTACTCTATCTTTGTAGAACACCTTAGAGTTTTTGATCACTCTCATGCTCATCATCTCATCTCATGCGAACAACCACCAGGTGCATGAGAAGGACAACTTTACTGTCCTCATTTAACAAGTGAGAAATGGGCTCCAGAGACATCAAGGTGTCTGGGTCATTGTCACAGAACTGACGAGTGGCCAGACTGAGATAGGAGTTCAGGCCTTCTGGGTTTTCCTTCAACATGCCACCCACACATAGCAAAACAAAATTGTGATCATACAATTAACCACACAGAAGCTACTTCTACTATGCCTCCGTCCTTCAACAAGTGTCTACACAGTACCTACACATGGCAGACGCTGAACTAAAAATTCAGCAACTCTGCTAGAACTTTGTCTCCGCTTTCTTCTTATCCTCGTTTCCAGAAGTAGTCTGGGCTTTCCTGCTGAAGTTGTCCAAAATAAACACAACCATGGCTTGAAGTCAAAGCATACAATTTTAAGCACAGTGATGAAGGCATCTGAAAATCCATTTGGGGGAAAATGGATCCATTTGGGGGAAAATTTTTGAGACTGTAGGGTAAAGTAGAGAGCCATGACTCTGCTCTGCTCAGAAAACGACTGGGTGACACAGAAAGGTGAATATATTTAATGCCACACTGATTTTTTTTCCCCATAATCCAGGTGGTTAGACCACATATGTGACTCAATAACCTCCAACTTGTGCCCATCCACCTCTCTGGGTCCGTGCAAATCACTGAATCCCCCACTCACTCAACCAGATCTGAAGATCTAAGCAAGATCATCTATAGAGGTGCTTTCCAAAAACCTGAGAACAGCTACCTTACTTAAAATTTCTCCTTCCTGAAATATTATCTTTCAAGTTTAATTCTTTCATATTAAATATTGATCTCTTCTTTCAGTTTGTTTTAAAACTGCAAATGCTGTTGGAAGCCATATTGTGGGAAGTTTCTACAGTCTGGGTGTGGCATTGTTTACTATGGACTTTATAGAAAGAGAGAAGGAACAGGGCAACCAGATTTAAATGGGATCCTGGCCAGGCACAGTGGTTCATGCCTTTAATTCCAGCACTTTGAGAGGCTGAGGCAAGAGAATCACTTGAGGCCAGGAGTTCGAGACCAGACTGGGCAACACACCAAGACCTCGTCTCTACAAAATGTCAAAAAATTAGCTGAGCATAGTGGCACGCATCTGTAGTTCCGGCTACTTGGGAGGCTGAGGTGAAAGGATCACCTGAGCCCAGAAGATCGAAGCCACGGTATGCCGTGATGGTCCCACTAAACTCCAGCCTGGGCAACAGAGTGAGACTCTGATGCAAATAAACAAATAAATAGGATCCTGAGAAAGAGGAGCCTTGGAGAACACACAGGGGTAGATAGACGACAACAAGAGAAGACCTGCTGCAGATAAAGCGCTCCAACATTACAATTTTGACAAAAGGAGCTCTGGAACTAGGTCTGTTCTTGGCTTCTAAAGACATACTGCCCATGGGCAATTTTTCTTCCTTTGGCCTTTTTTTTTTTTTGAGATAAAAGTATCCAAAGGAAATCAGTATCTTATGGAAATACCTACACCCTATGTTCACTGCAGCGTTATTCATAATAGCCAAAATGTGGACTTTGTCCACTGACAGATAAACAGATTTTTTAAAAGGTAATTATTATATGTTCATATGTATATAATGATATGTATATTTATGCAACAGAATAGTATTCTACCATAAAAAGAAGGAAATTCTGTCATTTGCAACAACATGGGCAAGTCTGGAGGACATTATGTTAAGGGAAAAAAGCCAGACACAGAAAGACGAAACACCATATGATCTCACTTACATGGGGAATCTAAAAAAGTCAAACTCATAGAAAAAAAGGACAGAACGGTGGTTGCCAGGGCCTAGGGAGTGGGGAAAGTGGGGGATGTTGATCAAAGGGCACAAACTTTCAGTTCTGAGGTAAACAAATTTTGGGAATCTAATATGCAGTACAGGTGATGAATGTGTCAATTTATTTGATTGTGGTAATTATTACAGACTATATATATATATATATATATATACACACACATATATATATGTAATCATGTTATACACCTTTAACATAGTCCACCTTTATTGATCAATTAAATACTTTTAAAAATAAAAAAAATGAGTGAACAAGTGTTTTTTAAAAGTATATCTTTAATGTAAAATGAAACTCTGACTTACATGGGGAAAGTGCATGAATAATTCTGAGTATGAAAATTTCCAGCTGCCTCTAAGAAACTTCTGCCTGAGTGCTTTACCATAAATCAAATAAATCATCTCTCTCAAACACCTCCCCATAAACATTCGGTGTTTCCACAGAGCCACGATTTAGTCCAGGACCATGGAAATGTCTTTGAACCATTCTTTCTCCTCTTCCCCACATCTATCACTGAACACTAGCAGTTCCAACCATCCAATTGATCTTGTTTCCTGTGACTCCATCCCCTTCATTTCACCCTTGGATAATAGCAGCCACCTCAGAACTGAGTTACCTATCTCTGGTTCAGTGGGTCTCCATCTTGGAAAAGTGAAAAATTACAAATAGTTGATGTCCACACAGAGATTCTAAGTTAGTTGGCCTCTGGTGCAGCCTGGGCATTGGGATTTGTTTGTTTTAATTGTAGTAAAATACTTCTAACATAAAATATACCATCTTAGCCTTTTTTTTTTTTTTTTTTTTAGTTGGAGTCTCACTCTGTTGCCCAGACTGGAGTGCAGTGGCCGCTCCTGGCCACCGCAGCCTCGACCTGCTGGGCTCCGGCGATCCTTCCGCCTCAGTCTTCCAAGTAGCTGGAACTACAGGTGTGCGCTACCACACCCGGCTAATTTTTTGATTTATTGTAGAGATGAGGGCTCACCAAGTTGCCCAGGCGGGTCTCGAACCCGCGGGCTCAGGCAATTCACTCTCCTCAGCCTCCCAAGGCGCGGGATTACAGGCTGAGCCACCAAACCTGGCATCTTAGCCATTTTTAAGTGTTAAGTGCATTCACACTGCTGTGCAACCAATCTCCAGAACTTTCTATCTTGCAAAGCTGAAACTCCACACCTATGAAGCAATAACTTCACATCCTCTCTCCCATCAACCCCAGGAAATCACCATTCTACTTCCTGTTTCTAAGAATTCGATTACTCTAGGTACCTCATATAACTGGAATCATACAGTACTTGTCTTTTTATGATTGACTTACTCAGCCTAATGTCCTCAAGTTCATCCATGTTGTAGCAGATGTCAGAATTCCCTTCGTTTTTACAGCTGAATGGTATTGCATTGCATCATATATATATGCCATATTTTGCTTATTCATTCTTCTGTCAACAGGCACTTGGGTTGCTTCAATTCTTGGCTATTGTGATTAATGCTGCATGGAACATGGGTATGTGAATATCTCTTCAAGACCCTGCTTTATTTCCTTTTTTTTCCTTTTTTTTTTGAGATTAGAAAATATAGTTTATTTAGAAAGTAAATTACAGAGAGAGAGAAAGAGGTGAGTCACCTCCCCGAGGTAGGGTAGGGGGTCAAAGTTTAAGAAAACATGGCTTGCTCATAGCTCTAAGAGCACATGGTCACACCAAGGCTTAGCAAGGCAATGGCAAAATGGCTGCTCATAGTTGAGTCCTTTTAACCATTTCCCTTGGATGGGGGAAGGTCATTAAGGTGATTTGGTAGACCCTGCTTTCAATTCTTTGGAGTATATACCTAGATTGGATCGCTGCCTCTGACCTTTTAAATGCCCATAAAAGGTAGCAGGAAATTACTCTGCTTTTGAGAATGGCTTGAGGATACCCCAGCCGGCCTCACTCCAGGACTCATTCACACAAAGGGGACAAGCATTCCCTTCCCAAGACTTCTCAAGTCTGGCATCGCCCTTTCTTGAGCTTCATACCGTTCCAGTGCCACAGAGGCTGGACTTGAGCTGGGACATTTATGTATCTTCACTAACACAGAGAGCAAGGAGTAGGTGGGGACAGATCAGAAGGGGTGGCAAGCAAAATCCTGGTACTCTGGGTTGGAGGAAGGGTTTCTGCATCAATGATTTAAGGGCTTCAGAGACCCTAAGCACTGAAGAGATTATTATACTCACTCCTTATTTGTAATTAAAACTGTGGCCCAGCACGATGGCTCACGCTTATAATCCCAGCACTTTAGGAGGCCAAGGCAGGACGATCATTTAAAGCCAGGAATTCAAAACCAGCCTGGGTACCATAGCAAGATCTCGCTTCTACAAAATAAAATAAAATACTAGCCAGGTGTAGTGGCCCACACAATAGTCCCAGCTACTCCAGAGGCTGAGGATCATCTGAGCCCAGGAGGTCGAGGCTACAGTGAGCCATGGTGGTGTCATTACACTCCAGCCTGGGTGACAGAGTGAAACCCTGACTCAAAAAAAAAAATTGTGAAGGGCTAGGTGCGGTGGTTCACACCTATAATCCCAGCAATTTGGCAGGCAGAGGCGAGAGGATTGCCTGAGCCCAGGGGTTCTAGACAAACCTGGGCAACATGGCAAGACCTTGTCTTTACAATAAATCAAGAAATTAGCCGGGCATGGTAGCATGCACCTGTGGTTCCAGCTATTTGGAAGGCTGAGGCAGAAGGATCGTCTGAGTCCAGCAGGTCGAGGCTGTGGTAGCTGTGAGTGTGCCACTATACTTCCAGCCCAGGTGCCAAGGTGAAATTCCAACTCTAAGTAAATAAATAAATACATAAAATTGCAAGCAATTTGAAGGTTTAGACCCTAAAATGAAACCCCACCATAGGTTTTCCCTACGATATATAGCAACATTGATGTTTTTATGTGTGTACTCATATGTGTGTGAACAACGCACAGGTGTATGTATCAATTATTATATGCATTAAATATTAAAGCTTTTCCAAGACATTGCTTCCTTATTTGAAGGTCTCCTGGCAGTCAGTGCCTGCAGCCATATTTACTCTGTTCCCTGTGTCACCCAGTACTGTCCATCCCTCTGACAAGAACAAGAATTGGAACCTAGAGTTTCCGGATCGAGGCCCAACTCACAAAAACCTGAGGGGCCTGACCCCACACATACTCATTAGGATCTGAGAGTGAGGCATTATGACAGAGTCTTTGAATTTAGATACCCCAGGGTACCTCCCGGACACCACAACACAAGATCTCAAGGTGAGGAGGCACTGTGCTTTCACAAATATGAATACACAAGGAAACTGAAACCCAGTCTGAAGCCACACAGCATGTCAGTGTCACAGCTAAGTGTCCCATCTCAGGCAACTGCTCTGGACCACTGGAATTGTGGCTCAGATCCCCCACCCCAGCTCTCTCATCTGCCTATGAACAGCAGGGTTCAGTTTGCCCAGCCGTCAGCCAACTGCTCTCTCCTCATCTGAGCCCTGCAGGAAATAGGAGCCTCAACCCCCTTTCTCAGGACACTTGTAATCCGCAGGAGAAGATAGGATGCACATAATGAAAAGAGACAGGAACACATTGCTTTAAATACATAACCATACACAAAACCTGTTGCAGCTGGTACACAAGGGTGGTGGGGGCTGCTGGAGGGGCGGGCGGAGTTGGTCAGAAAGAGGTAGGCTCTGAGCAGAAAGGGGTGGAAGAACATGGCTCAGAGGAAAGCAGGCTACCCTGCCTTCCAGCAGGAAAAACAGCTGTCATCTAGAAAAGTTTCAAAGCCTGAAAAATAAAATATGGAGAAAAGAGGTCCAGGGTTAGGAAGAGGATCTCTTCCCAGGACACATGATGGTAGCTGGGCAAAGGCAGGCAATTGGTAAATGTCACAAACTCATGAGAGGGCTTTTAGATTTTTTTTCTAGAGGCGACCAAAAGTCATACAGACAGAGGCTTTTCATCAGGGATATACTGAGTCATAGATCCCCTATGGGCCCTAAGAACCAGCCTACCACTACCTTCATTTATTTGAGGGTGGCCTGGGTTGAGGTCAAAATTTAAACAGATTCTTGGTGTAGTAAATAATAGGATATGGCAGGGCATGGTGGCTCACGCTTGCAATTCCCAGCACTTTGGGAGGCGGAGGCGGAAGGATTACTTGAGCCTACTAGTTCAAGACCAGCCTATGCAACACAGCAAGACCTTGCTTCTATAAAAAATCAAAACAAAACAAAACAAAACAAATAGCCAAATATGGTGGTACACTACTGTAGTTCCAGCTACTCAGGAGACTTGGGCGGGAGGATGGTGGTGAGTCATGATTGTGCCACTGCACTCCAGCCTGGACAACAAAGTGAGATCCCAACTCACAAAAATAAAAATAAATAAATAATAGGGTAATGCTAGAAATGGTCTGAAAAGCACCAGAATAACCATGTCACATCTGCTCCTTGAAACCTCAACTTCTCCATCTATCAAATAGAAAGTCTGAACTATCTTGGATACTCCAAGAATCTAACTAATGTTTGTGGCTAGCATTTCCCAAAAGGAAATGCTCTGAGATGAGGTATGCCAAGACAGGAGACAGCCAGAGGCCCTAAGCAGCTTTCACGATGTCTCTCTGTCCCCAACACCAACCTCAAGAGGATACCCTGAGGACATGCAGATGATGCACAGAGTGCAAGACTCAATGGGAAAAGACTCAATTGGGACTTAGGAGACCTAGTTCTAGTCTTGGTTCTGTTAGTCCCATCTGTGACCCAGAGAAAGTCACTGTGGGTCTGGTGTTTCCTAATCTGTAAAATGACTGGGTAAGCACTGACAAAATTTCCCTCCAGATCTCAGATCTTTTTTGTTTTGTTCTCTTTAGAGTCCGAAATTGCTCTGCCAGAGCCCTGCTACCCATAAGAAAGACATGAACTCATTATTACTGCTAATACTCCCATGATCTCCTGAGTTCCAGATTTGCATTTCTCAGAGGTATGAATGGGAGATTGAACCAACCAGAAAGAAAGAGACTCAGCTTTCTCTCACCTAAGCCACATTAGGCTACCAGAAAAACAGAAAAATTGGAGGGCTATCAGGAGGGAAAGTTTTGAGCATCAATATAATCCCTCCTCGAACTGGAATAACTGCACTTTTCAGTTTTTGCATCTGTGTTGTCACTTGGGAGTTATCTGGCTATGTCTGAGTTTTAACATCTGTCAGCTAAATCAGAGACCTAAATACAAAAATTGTAGCGCTCAGAAGCTCCATGTGGTTTTTGACACTCCCTGTATGACACAGGGTCAAGAAAGCAATAAAGGAATTGCCATGAGACCCAATATAACATTTTCATTAGTAACATGGCCCTTGTTCCAAAAAGCCTTTGCTCCAAAAAGAAAGAATATGTACCCATTTTCTCCAGAACCATATTTGGAAATTTCAAAGAAGCAGACCAGAAAAATTAGAAGCATCTGGGATGAACAAATGGCTTTCTATTTAAAGTGTCCTATCTATAGACAAAACAGAACCAACACTGCCCCTCAACACCTACTCCAGGTATGAGTAAGCATCACCATGAAGGAGATACACGTGCCTTGATATCTGCTATACAATACTGCAGGGATCCTAGCCCTGTGGGCACAGATTTACAGAGGACTGCTTCCTAGGGCCCAGAGCTTTAACCAAAGGTTTCTCCTTCAGCTTCCTTTTTTTAAATAATGAAATTAAGCTTGGAGGGAGTGGAGTGACAGATCAGATCCAATAGGCTGATTTATATTAACACCAGAATTCTCAAGATATCATAAAAAAATTGAGCTACCCAATCACTCTCCCCCACGCAAAACAAAGTGTGGTGTCAATGTCTCATAACCACAGTGGGCCCACCAGCAAATACATCCACATAGCAAGTCTTCCACTGGAACAAGGGTAACAATTCCTTTCCTAAAAAGAACCAAAGTTTTAATACCACCTTCTGGCTCCACGCAGGATCTCTCTTGGCATAAGAATATACATGTGATAGCTAATGCCCTGTGAAAAGGATAGTCAATCAATTCCTAGACTTCATTTTCACTTGGGCTTCTGTTTCAAAGATTAATGTTTGCTTAAATGAGGATCTCTGGGTCTCTTGGCTTTTCACAAGTTTTGAACTCCACACCTAATAACCACATTCAGTAGGAGGCCTCACTTTAATGCCTACTCCAGGTTAACCAGAATTCTGCATGAATGTTTTCATTGTTCTTTCCTGTCTTTGGACAACTAAAGCTCATTCACTTGCCTTGACATGCAGTTGTTAAAATGTAATCCTTACATAATGCATTCACTGTTGTGAGCTCTTTATGTGAATTGCCTCCATTTAATTCTCACAACAACTGAATGGGGTAAGTATAATTTTGTCTTCCCATTTTACAGATACAGAAACCAGAGACATGGAAAGGTTAGTTTGCCCAAGATTAAGTAAATTACCAAGCTAAGAACTAGTCAGGATTTAAACTCAGGCTTTTCTCCCCTAGAAAGTGAACGCTGTGAGTACAGAGACGTGATTGTATTCACTGCTGTATTTTCAGCTATCTACACGGTACCTGAGATCCAGTAGATGGTCAATAAACATTTGTTGAATGAATGTGCCATACAACCTTCTCAGACAAGAGAATGACCCAGCATTACAAACTTCAACTTGAACCAAGAGTAAATCACATAGAGGAGCATTTAGGGAGAAAATAAAGCAACCACTGGGCTTTGCATAAAGAATGCCAAGTCCTGGTGGGCACAGTGGCTCAAGCCTGTAATCCCAGCACTTTGGGAGACCAAAATAGGAGGATTGCTTGAGCCCAGGAGTTCAAGACCAGTCTGGGCAATACAGTGAGACCTCGTCTGTACAAAAAAATCCAAAAAAATTAACCAGGTATGGTGATATGTCCCCGTAGTCCCAGTTACTCGAGAGACTGGGGTGAAAGGATCGCCTGAGCCCAGAAGGTCAAGGCTGCTGTGAACTGTGATGGTGTCAGTGCACTCAGTATGGGCAACAGTGAGACCCCGAATCAAAAAAAACTTTAAAAATGGAGAAAGAAAGAATGCCAAGTCCCATTGTGTCCGCCTGAGAAGAGCAGGGAGAAATCCTTCTGACCTATTTTTTCCAAGCTGCCCCCTGAGCCCCCCTTCTCCCAGGCCACCCTGATTAGGTCACTGCTGAAACTGGGTCAGTGTTTCAACACTGCAGTCAGCTTCTAATGGTTTGATCATTAAATTTTACTCCATCATCTGCACGTTAAAGCAAGAAACTACTACTTCAAATCATAGCACGCAGAGTCTCCTTTAGGCTTTTCTACAGAACTGTGTTAAGACACCATTTTAGAGTTGCCTTTTGTTTACTGCAAAGTAGCCCTTCCAGAACTGGACTGAATGAAGCACACAAGGCCTCATGCCTTTCCTCCTGACCCTCCTTCAGAGAGCCGCCTAGCTCCTGTCTTCTGCCGTTCACCCAGGCTCCTTCCTAAATTAAAATTTTGGATTACCCAGACTCTAATGCCTATTTAAAATAAAACCTAAATTACTACCTTATGTTTGGGGCAAGTCAACACCCCGTCTGGCATCTCTCATTTCTGTGTGAGATTTGAACAAACCCACCCAGCACAAGTGGAAAATTGGTCTTGCATCACATACTCTGTTGGGATCACCACATTTGGAATTCTAGGTTTATTCTCCCACAGAGTCAAATTTAGCCCAACCCTAGAGAACAGCTCTGTGCACTCTGACATTCAAAATAATATTTGCTAAAAAGCGTGGGGGGTTGCAGGCAACTTAAGCTGCAGCAAGAGGCATGTTATTACTGACTCAACTCCTACATGGGTTCCATCTTAGTCATCAGACACCCGGTCACATCCTCAGCTTAATTTCACAACCTCCCCCTTTTTTTTCAACCCAACCACAGAGAATGCAGGTAAGTTTTGCATGGTTGTTTTGTTTTAGAAAAGTCAAAGCATAAGCATGCCACCATGGTTATAGCATTTATCTTAAGGAAATCTCACCCAAGGTAAAACAACTTATAGACAAGCAGCTATGCCTTGAATAAATGGAAGTAATGTTGATTGCCCCTACAGTAGCCAGGACTGAACAAGGAGGTAGCAGTCTTAAAAATTCCCTAAGATTTAAAACCAACTTTCATAACTAAACTTGACTCCCCACTGGATTTGCCTCTCCTGCCAGTTTTAACCATCCACCAGTCACATAGGGAGATGTCACTGATAAGGATAATTTTTCCCTTGGATGTAAAGACTGAGCTTCATTCAGGTTACCTCAAGGAAAAACTAAATTTTTTAAAAGATAAATGGGTTAAGCCTGGCTCAGAAACTGTCAGACTCCCAGGCAGTTATGAGAGGGAATATTCCACCCCCATCAAAAAAAAAAAACAAAACAGAATTTATGTATTAAAAACTGTGTATTTATTCTTACATGTTTAAACATCCATCACCCTCAAAGTACTCTCTGTTTGATGCAATACACCTATTGAGATGCTTTTCCTACTGCTCAAGACAGTTTTTGAACTCATTCATTTTGATGCCTTCTAGTGCTTCTGCTGTTTTTTGTTTCACCTCTTTCACGTCAACAAAATGTTTCCCTTTGAAGATTTTTCATCTAGGGAAACAAAAAAAGTCACTTGATGTGAGATCCAGTGAATAGGGAGGGTGGGACACAGGGGTCATGGAGTTCTTGGCCAAAAACTGCTCACACTCAGTGCAGTGTGAGCAGGTGTGCTCACAAATCATGAAATGTGCAAATGTGTTGAAAGAATCTCCAAAAAAAGTTCACTGAAGTCAAAAGCAACCTCTCACAACACTAGCTGGTACACTGAGGTCAATCTGTTCCTAGAACACTACAAAGGGCCTACCCTCTGAAAAGTAATTCCATGTGTTTTTGGATCATACTCTGTTGTTGCTATTTTTTTTCTTTAATTATTTTCCCTTTACCAACTGGTCTTTTTGTAACTTAAGCTTAAACCTGACCAAAATGGCTGTCTTGGCTCTCAGTCTACCCATGATCTGGTTTAGCCGACTAGCCTAGGCTCTGCTTTCCTGTCTTCCGGTTCTTAAGGACCCGTGATATCTTTGCAGGCCAGTGCACTCAAGTCCTGACAACTGGTCAGTCTAGGCTGGAGACATCTTTGGATGTGAAGTCAAGAGACCACCCAGGTCTAGCAGCTAGGAAAGGAATGGAATGGGGGTAGATTGAAGGGACAGACAGGGTAGAATTGTGTCATATAAAACACAATTATTAAGGACAACAGGAATCATGGGTGGGCAAGCAATGCCTGGCAACTCTAGTACAAATGTTTTAAAAATGTTTGTTCTCATTAAGGGCATACTTGTTGACAGCCACCATTTAAAATTAAGATTTCTACATTTTTGCAGTCCTCCTTTTTTTGTTTTTGAGTTTGGGTCTCACTTTGTCACGCAGACTGAGTGCAGTATCACAATCACAGCTCACTGCAGCTTCAAACTCCTGGGTTCAAGCGATACGTCGACCTCAGCCTCCCAAGTAGCTAAGACTATGGATGCATGCCACCACTCCTGGCTAATATTTTTTTTTTTTTTTTTTTGTAGAGATAAGGTCTCACTATGTTGCCCAGGCTGGTCTTGAACTCCTGGACTCAAACAATCCTCCTGCCTCAGCCTTCCAAATTGCTGGAATTACAAGCATGAGCCACCACGCCTGGCCTCTTCCCTCATTCTGAAAAGTAAAACTAGACAAACTGGTCAAAAGCTTTAAGTGGTGTCACGATCATTTGAAAAGGTCTGAAAGTCTTTGATCCACGTGGAATAAAAATGTGTGAACTCTCGGCTCTTTCAGAAAGCTATTTGTCAGTGAACATTGTTGTGTCCCTTCTAAATTACCCCAACACCACCAAGAACCTAAAACATGTAAGATGCACACTGTTTGAAATAAAATCAATAAACATTGACTAATGTCTCTCACCACGTTTGTTTTACAAGCTGCCCCTACCTCCTGCTGCTCGTAAATGCTCAAAAAATAATAAGAATGTCCACTGGCAATTCTACCAGTTTCTGCATGCCAATTCTTGACACTTCCCCCAATTTTCTTCCTGATATTAAGACTAATGTTTACAATGTGATAACAGCACATTCCCAGTGTGAATGTGGCTAACAACCATAAAAGCAAACACCTAGGGCCATCTCTGTTGAATGTGCTTCACAGGATTGGTCCCCATGGGAGAAAGTAGCCCAGTGCTCAGGGAGGGAACTGCAGTGTAAGTATCCATTGACCCGCAGCTGAACTTACCACTTGCTGTTTTTCTCTTATAATCTAAATCTGGAAATGTGCTGTCTGGTCAGCAGTGCACTACCAAGTCATTCAGCAAAATGGTCCAGATGCCATAAAAGCGTGCCTGGGTGTTAGAAAATGAACTTGTAAAATATAGTCTCAGGACTGTGCGAAGGCTGTATTTCAAGACAGCCAAAATGCTTCTGCCGAGATACCTTTGTCATGCAGCCAGGCGGCAGCTGTGTGTATTGTAGTCGATGTGGCTGTGAGTCTGTCTGCAGAGTCGCAGCTGACTCTGAGCCTCTGCCCTGCGTTGTCACTGAACACCCTCACTGGGACGGCGTCCTGATTCCATCTCACTGGGCATGGTAAGCGAACCAGGCCCGCCTGAGACATTTCCTTTCAAATTGATGCTTTCTTCAGTCTAACTCCATAAGACACATCCATTCTCCAACCATTAACAAAATGGGAACAGACACAAATCTTAGTGACACATCTTACACAATTTGATAAAGAGCAAAGCAATATTTTTGAAAACACTGTAGTGACAACTCTGAAGGAATAATAGTGCTTTTTAAAATACTATATATTTCATTGTTATACCTGGTCTTTTTGTTTTTCAGACCTGCGTTTGGGTTTTCATTTAACTTTGGGTTGGTTGGTTGGTCTTTTGTTTTTTTAACAAATACTTTGTGTTGATTATTTTAGTACAGGTACCTATATATTTATGTTATCTGTATCTATAAATTATGTTCTTTATGCTTCATTAACTTTTTTTGCTGATTCCATCTCCTAATTTTTCTTCAATTCAATCACTGTCTTTCTGACATCACCCTGTCTGCTTTCCCATCACCTTCGCCTTCATTCTTAGCCTCCTAACTGGTCTCCCAACCCACCACTGCTCCCTCAACCCACATCTGACCAAGCCACCTCTGTGCTTAAAAGCTTTCGGTGCCTTCCTAATGCTCCCTTCCTACTTCTCAGCTTAATCTCACACCCATCATTCCCCTCCAAATGCCCACCCCGACACCTGCACCAACACCTTAGGGCCTCAGTGGTCTTTTTTCTGTTCCTCTCAAATCCTTACCCCCTTCAGACATGGGAACTTGCTGGTACTGTTCCCTCTGCCAGAAATACCTTTTCCCTTCTCTTCACAGGAAGTTCTCCTACGACTTGTTCTTCCTCTTAGCTTGAACTGCACTACCTCAGAAACCTTCCCCAATTGCCAACCCAAGTGAGAGCCTGTTATATGCTCTCAAACCACCCTGTTCTTCATCAAACTCATTATCAATAGTGTAATCAGTTGTGTCTGCAATTCACTGTGGAATGTGTGGTTTTGTGCCCGAGTTTACCACAATATCTCCCAGATGTCTGATGTAATAGGCACTCACTAAACACCTGCCCCGTGTGGAGAGCTTCACCTTTACATGAGATAATGAAAGTTCAAAAAGAAAACTGAAGATGTTGACCTCTGGTGGGTTGAGGGGGTCTGGGGGTGGTTCCATTGATGAGATGTCTCTTCCCTCAGTGCTCCTTGTCACCCTGGAGTCCACAAATAATTAACTCTGGTCTGGCTGAGAAGCTGACTGGTGAAACAGCCTGAATCTCAACTGGCCAAACTGTGCAAAAAATCACAGGTTTCTAAAATGAGAGGGAGCCTCAGATTGTATTTATCTCTAAGAGCTAATGTCTAATAATTCAATAGGCTCTTTGTTGCATTTTTTTCCTTGTCACTTTTTTTTTCTTAGTAAACTTTTTTTTGTTTTGGAACACTTTTAGATTATTAAGATGATAGCACAGAGAATTCTTGTATACGCTGCACTCAATTTTCCCTGTTATTAACATCTTATATTTGTGCAGTTTGTTACCATTAATGAGCCCACATTGACACATTATAGTTCATGAAAGTACACACTTTACTCAAATGTCCTCAACTTTTCACTAATGTCCTTTTTTTAACCCAGGATACCACCAGAATGCCGCATTTCATTTTGTAGTCGTGTTTCTTACGCTGTTCTTGGTAATGACCGTTTTTCAGACTTTCCTTGTTTTTGATGATCTTGACAGTTTGAAGGTTTACTGATGAGGTATTCTGTGTACTGTTCCTCAATTGCTTTGCTTAAAAATTGAGATACAGTTCATATATCATAAAATTGACCCTTTAAAGTATACAATTCAGTGTTTTAGTACATTCAAATAGTTATACAATTTCACCGCTAATTCCAAAATACTTTTGTCATCTCAAAAAGAAGCACAGTACCCGTTTTCCTATCCTCCATCCCCTACCAACCATTAATCTGCTTTCTGTCCCTATCGCTTTGCCCATTCTGAATATTTCAGACAAATGAAATCACACGATGTATGGTCTTTTGTGTCCACACACTGTATGGACTTTTTCACTTAGCATAATGTATTCAAGACTTACCCATGTTGTAGCATATATCAGTACTTAATTCCTTCTTATGGCAGCATAATATTTAATCACATGGATATACTACATTTTGTTTATCTTTTCATCAATTGATGGACATTTTGGGTTGTTTCTACTTTTGTCTATAATGAATAACGCTGCTATGAACATTTGTTTTACAAGTTTTTGTGTGCACATATGTTTTCATTTCTCTTGGGTATATATGTGTGTGTGTGTGTATTTGGAATTGTTGGGTTGTACAGCAACTCTATGTTTAAATTTTTAAAGAACCACTAAACTGTTGTTCAAAATGGCTGCAACACTTACATTCCCATCAGCAACATGTGAGAGTTCCAACTTCTATCTCATAGTACTTGTTAATGTCTGTCTTATTTATTTTAACCATTCTAGTGGATATCAGGTAGCATCACATTGTAGTGTTGAATTGCATGCTCCCAGTGTCTGATAATGTTTAACATCTTTTTGTGTGTTTATTGGTCATCTGTATACTTCTTTGGAGAACGTCTATTCAAATGTATTGCCCTTTTTAAAATTGGGTTGTCTTTTTATCATTGAGCTATAGCAGTTCCTTACATATTCTGGCAACACCTTTATCAGATATTAAAATATTTTTCCCATTGTGTGAGTTTATTTTCACTTTCTTGATAGTGTCCTCAGATGTTCAAAATTTGTAATTTTTATTAAGTTCAATTCATCTATGTTTTTACTGTTTGCTTATACTTTGGGTGTCATATCTAAGAAATCATTACCTAATTCAAGATAAAAAAAGATTTACACTTACTTTTTTACTGAGTATTATATTTTTAGCTCTCATATTTAGATTTTGATACATATTTATTTAGCTAGTTATTTTTAGCATATAGTGCAATGTCTATTCAAATGTATTTCCCACTTTTTAATTGGGCAGGGAACTTCATTCTTTTGCAGATCAATATCTAGTTGTTCCAGCACTATTTTTTCTGTCATTGAATTGTCTTGTCACCCTTGTCCAAAATCAATTGACAGTAAATGTATGAGTTTATTTCTGGATGCTCAATTCTATTCCATTGACCTATATATCCATCCTTATACCACGTAATTTTGATTATTGCAACTTTGTATTAAATTTCAAATTTGGGAAATATGAATTCTCTTTGTTCTTCTTTGTCAATGTTATTTTGTCTATTCTAGATCCCTTGACTCTCCATATAAATTTTAAAATCAGCTTGTCAATATCTGGGGGAAAGAAGCCCTCCTGAGTTTCTGAGAAGGATTACACCAGAACTGTAGATCATATTGGAAAGAATGACCATCTTAACAATGTTACGTCTTCTAACCTTAAACCTGGGGTATTGTTCCATTTGTTTAAGCTTTGCTAATTCATTACAACAGTGTTTTGTAGTTTTAAGGATACAAGTCTTTTTTTTTTTTTTTGAGTTGGAGTCTCACTCTGTCGCTCAGACTGGAGTGCAGTGGCCGCTCCTGGCCACCGCAGCCTCGACCTGCTGGGCTCCGGCGATCCTTCCACCTCAGCCTTCCAAGTAGCTGGAACTACAGGCATGCGCTACCACACCCGGCTGATTTTTGATTTATGGTAGAGATGAGGTCTCGCTGCCCAGGCGGGTCTCAAAACCCGCGGGCTCAGGCAATCCACTCACCTCAGCCTCCCAAAGGCGCGGGATTACAGGCTGAGCCACCAAGCCCGGCTAAGGATACAAGTCTTAAACTTCCTTTGTGAAATGTATTCCTAAGAATTTTATTCCTTTTGCTCCTCTTTGAAACAGAATTACTTTTTAAATTATTTTGAATTGTCCATTGATAGTGCATAGAAACACAGTTGACCTTTGAATCATGTGGGGATTGGAATGCCAACCCCCCTCACAGTTGAAAATCTACATACAACTTGACTCCCCAAAAATTTGACTACTGATAGCCTACTGTTGACTGGAAGCCTTACCCCAATAGCATAAACAGTTGATTCATACATATTTTGTATGTTATTTGTATTATATGCTGTATTTTTATGATAAAGTAAGCTAGAAAAAAATGTTAGTAAGAAAATCATTAGGAAGAGAAAATATATTTACCAGTCATTAAGTGGAAGTGGATTATCATTAAGGTCTTCATCCTCACTGTCTTCACTTTGAGTAAGATGAGGAGAAGGGAGAAGAGGAGAGGTTGGTCTTGCTGTGTCAGGGGTGGTAGAAGTGGAAGAAAATCTGTGTACAAGTGGACCTACACAGTTCAAACCCATGTTGTACAAGGCTCAATTGTACAATTGATTTTTGCATATTCATCTTGTGTCCTATAAATTTGCTGAACTGCTTTATTATCTCTAATAATTTTTGTATATTTCTTAGAATTTTCTATATATAAGATCATGCCATCTACAAGAAAGTTCATTTTAATTCTTTCCTTCCAATCTGAAGACCAGATTTCTTTTTCTTGTCTAATTACTCTAGCCAAAACTTCCAGGACAATTGAATAAAAGCAGTGAAAGTAGATATCCTTATCTTATTCCTGATTGTAAAAGAAAAATTTCCAGTCTTTCACTTTTAAGTATGCCATCTACAAGTTTTTTATACATGCTCTTCATCAGTTTGAGGACATTTCCTTCTGTTCCAGTTTGTTGAGTGTTTTTATTATGAACGGGTGCTAGATTTTATCAAATGCTTTATTTGTATCTATTAAAATGATCATATAATTTTTAAAACTTTCTTCTATTAATACGACGTATATTTTATTGAATTTCATATGTTGAACCTGCCTTGAATTCCTAGAATACATCTCAACTACAAATGGTTATATAAACCTTTTTATATGCTTCTGGATTTGGTTTACTTGTATTTTGTTGAAGATGCTTACATTTATACTCCAAAGACATAATGGTCTATAGTTTTCTTATGATATCTTTGATTTTGGACAAGTGTGCCAAGACAATTCAACGGGGAAAGAATACTCAATCAGAATGAATGAATGATTTCCTCCTCACTCTCTTTTTTTGGGGGGGTAGTATTTGAAAAGAGTTAGTGTTATTTAAGCATATGGTTAAATCTACCAGTAAAGCCATGTAGAACTAGGTTTTTCTTTCTTTTTTATTTTTTATTTTTTAATTTTTTGTAGTTGGTATCATTCTTTCACTCATGCTGAAGTGCAGTGGCATGATCACTGCTACTACAGTCTCAGTCTACTGGACTCAAGAAATCCTTCTGCCTGAGTCCTTCAAGTAGCTGGAACTACAGACACACGTGACCAGACCAGGCTAATTTTTTTATTATATTGTAGAGAGGAAACCTCACCATGTTGCCCAGGATGGTCTCGAACTCCTGGGCTCTGGCAGTCCACTAGTCTCAGCCTCCCAAAGATGGATTTCTTTCAGGAATGAGTGGCAAATGTTTTGGCCCTTCTCTGGGTCCCAAGCACCATGAGATAAGGAAATACTTCACACATCCCTGGAGATCCAGTGGTGTTCTAGATAGAGCCACATTTCAGCTCTGAGATCCTTCAATAGCACAATACTAAGAGGATGTCTGTGGAAATAGCTTCTTTTCTCCACATCAGGATTTTATCAGTTTAACAAGAATGTATGTGTTGCGGCCAGAGTGTAGAAGTGGCCCTGGACTGTGGTGTGAATTTGAGTAAGAGAGTTTTCACCTAGAATAATGGAATGAGCTATGTCTTTGGCCATAATTCCAGGTGTCTTTGTTCTAAAATGAAATATAACAAAGGCATGACAAATGACAAAGAGTATATTTTATTCTAGAGCAATATCATACTGGAAACTTTTTCTGCAAATCTCCTTGGGGATCAAGATGGGGGTTCAGCCGCATCTGAACCAAAAATCATGGAGAGTGAAGTAGAATTTTAGGATGGCACACTACAACAATACACTGGTGTTCTTCTGGCAAGACTAAGTTGTTATGCCACTAAAATACTGGAAAAATGAGTGTCTAATCTTGATTTTAAGAAAAAGAACTTTCCCAGCATTATATATACTTTTGTGTCAATATATTCTAAAGCTTTGATTTATGTTTCTGTACTGGAATCTAGTGTAACAGTTACTAAAAATTCAAAGTGTATAAACATTTAAAAAGTCAAAGTGTATAAATATTTCACAGTGTTTTGCAAAAATGTCATTATTTTCATATCACCTACCACTGGAATAATTTTGAGAACCATTGAGAAAGAACAGTGAACTAAATGTCAGGAGAACCAGATACTAGTTCTGGCACTGCCATTAACTAACTGAATATGCTTGGATAAGTCTAGAGAACCTCATGAAGAAGGAAGGATTTAGATTGGACCTTGAAAGTAAGTCAGATTTTGGATAGACAGAGAGGGACAGGGGAAGTTATTTCTAACTAGAGAGGAGGAAGGGTAAGGGGATCAAAGGCCTGAGAGAATTACAAGGTACTTTCCCGTGAATTTGTCTTGAATATTTTTCTGGCTCAAATGCAGGGCTAGTGTCGCTATTCTCTGCTGTGATCTCACCTGGGAACGTCTGTCAGTTTATTATGCCAGGATGAATGAAAAGAACACCACAGAAAGGGAAGCTCAGAGACTGATAAATCACATAGTACTGTAATTCCTATTTCTTTAAAAAGGAATAATAAATTAGAAGAGGGTTATTTGTATTATTCACATATATATCTTCCATTCTCTCAGTTATATTTTGTCTGAATCTGCTTTAATTTCACCTTCGCTTTTGATGAATTTTTAAAGTTGGATATAGAACTCTAGGTTATAGCTTTTTCCCTCAAGTACTTTAAAGATGACCTAGGCAAGAGTATTGCTTGAGTCCAGGAATTCGAGACCAACCTGGGCAACATGGCGAGACTAAAAAAATTAGCCTTGTGGCACGCACCTGTAATTCCAGCTACTTGAAAGTCTAAAGCGGAAGGATCGCCTGAACCCAGCAGGTCAAGGCTGCTATAGCCTTGATCATGCCACTGCATGCCAGCCTGGGCAACTGAGTGAGAAAAAAAAAAAAAAAAAGAAAAAGAAATCCACCTTTCTCACCTGAGGCCTAATGAGTCACATATCACACCACTGAGAGATGCAGTGTGGTTTAAAATACAAACAACTGCAAGGAAAGGCAGCTCCTTAATCTCCACAGGAGATAAGTTCACAAGGCCAAGGTTGGTTCTCCAAGATCAGCTAGATCCTTTTGGAAGTGCTATTGCTTCAGAGTTTCCACAGTATTCAAAGGTTGGAGTACAGTTGATCTTAGTCACCACTAACGGCAGAAGAGGAAATGGGTCTAAACTTCCTCAAGAGAATTCTAGGTTATACAAAAGGACTGATCTGTGTATAGCAGGATACAATGCTCATGTGTTTGCCAAGCATTTTTTAAATTAGTCAACTGTCCTCACCAGCAGCTGTGGCTAATTAAAAATCACATCATCATATCCAGAAATGGTGATAATAGTATTTATTTAACATATTTAGCATATTCTCATACATGTAATATACTATCTAATATATTATCATATATTTTTGAAGCTGATTTCAAGAATATACTCAAGAATATGTTATTATGCCTTCAAGAATATACTACTCCAACTTCAAGAAAATATTACTATGTCTGGGGAACCAATATAAAAGTCTTGTTCAACCCAAAAATGGTTCCTGGGATATTTCTATACAATGTAAGAATTCAGGAATTTGGTTTTAAGTGACTACTGAAATAAACTTTGAGCGACAAGCAAGCTACATGAAGATAAATAAACCAGAGGGCTTTTTTGTTGTATGTTTATTCAAAGTTAAGGAAAAGCCACATAATTCACTGTATGTCAAGCCTAAACTTAAATATTTCACCACCATCTAACATTATGTGGCAAGCACAGTTTTTGCAAAACCGTCAAACTCCCAATCAGTAATAAGGAATCTTTTAATTCAAGGATACATTTTTTTCTCTGTCTAAAAATAGTACAAAATCTCAATCTCTGAAACACAGAACAAGCTCTATGATCTCTTTAATTTATTGCACTTCCTGTGATCACATAATACTGAATATCTATTATGTGTAAAGCTCTTTCTAAGCATCAAGCTGAAAATTAAAATATAAGAAAAAAATCCTCTTAAAGACTTTTTAACCACTCAGCATGTTTTGAAAATCACGTTGTACATTTTAGCACAATAATGTCGTTTAACTAGTCTGTATGTATTTAGTCCTTCCCCTAATTGGTAGGTGTCTTTTCTCAAACTTCCGAAGGCTATATAAAATCCATTTCCGAATGAGCTTTTAGGAGTCCAAGCCTGCATAAGAACACATTTGAGAACTGCGACCCCAGTCCCACCACCAACTCGGTGCCGTGTGTCCATGGCATGAATACACACAACAGCTATGCGCCAGACACCGCTCACCCGCCACAGCCCCTCACTCCCCCGCCCTTCCACCCTCCACCCCCCGCCCCTGGGGATGTCTGATCTCCAGTCTGGGAAAGGAAAGTGCCTCCTCCGCATCCTCTCCCAGGGTCTCTCCCCAGGCCTGAGTCCGTGGGGAGAGAGGCTGACTCACAGCCGCAGCCGGTTAGCGGCTCTCACTTGCCCGGCCCTGCAGAGCGAGCAGCCGGGGGAGCGTGGAGAAATTGTCAGCAGGCTCTCCAGGGGACTGTGGGAAGAAACACCCCGAGCCCAGCCCTGGAGTCTGGCGGGCGGCGGCAGCGACAGGCAGAGCCTCAGGCACCAGGGATCCGAAGGCTCACAGCTGCCACGGGACAGATAGACAGAAAGGAAATTAAAGGTCAAGAGGACACAGAAAGCGAAGGGAGAAAAAGAGAAAAGAAAGACAGCCTAAGGTGAAGTGGCAGAGAGTGGACGGCTCAGCCTTTTCTGGGCTGGGATTTCTCCTCCCCCTTCCCCTCGCCTCCCCCTCTGCCCCTCCCCCAGCTAGGGGCCTCCCTGCGGGATGCGTCCTTGTCCCTGGAGGCCGCCAGCCAGGCTGTGTCTTCCGGCTTCCAACTGACTAAAAATCTCTGGCCTGACGCCTACAGACTTGGGTGTTTTTGATTGCTCACTAGATTCTTGTCTGAGAGCATTTCACTTTGTCATCCCACAAAGGAGAGCATTTCGTGGAAGTGACTTGACTAGGAACATACCTAAAGCTGCCTCTTGTCAGCCATACCCAAGGGGAAGCCACCGCCCTGCCCTGGATAACACCTCGCTGATGTTCCTGTATAGTCCTATGTACCCAGGACCCTGAAGACCACGTTTTATCATCCCAGAATTTTAACTAGTGTTCACAATTTCTAAACACTCTTTTTTATTCTCAAAAGCAGTTGCATGCTTCTAGTTGGAAGCTCTAGAACAGGCAAAACTAATATATGATAAGAAAATAGAAGAACAACAGTTGCCTTAAGGGTGTGAGGGCGACGAAAGAGTGAGGAGGAGCATGAAGGGAACTTTCTGGAATTATAGTAATGGTCTATATCTTAGTAATAGGTTTGAGTTACACAGCTGTGTGCATTTATCAAAACGCTTCCAGTGGTACATTTAAGAGTTGTGCATTTCAGTGTATGTAGATTGTACCTCAAAGAGAAAAAAATCATAGACAATATTTAAACTCAGTTAAAAATACGCATGTTGATGTGTCCAGGGATGAAACATTTTGCTCTATATACTATATACATAGATCACCACTTATTTGTATATGTCACAGATACGCACACCCATATATCATCCATGTCATGTATTAAAATAATAGAGTACTTCAAAAGGCATAGGGGCCAGGCATGGTGGTCCATGCCTGAAATTCTAGCACTTTGGGAGGTCGAGGCAGGAGGATTGCTTGAGTCCAGGAATTTGAGATCACTCTGGGCAACACAACAAGAGCCTCTTAAAAAATTAAAAATAAGTTAGCCAGGCACCATCACAGGTGCCTATAGTCCCAGCTACTTGAGAGGCTGAGGCAGAAGAATCCCCTGAGGCCAGAGGTTCTGGTTGCGTGGTTGTGGTGAGCAGTGATGGTGCCACTGCACTCCAGCCTGGGTGACAAAATGAGACTCCAACTCAAAAAAAGAAAAAAAAAAGGCATAAGAATGAACAAACAGCATCAAATGGATTTTATTTTATCACATGAACAGGCAAACTTCTGTCGACATAAGAGGTTTTATCTGTTCGTTCCTTTTTTCATGTAAAAAGCATACACAAAAGTACACTGAGCACCGAGCTTATGGACAAGTAGTGCAGGAAGCTGCTAGGTCATGTTGTATGCGGGGTGCCGTAAACAGCTCCTCTGCATCTTCCCCTGGATCTATCCCCACATGACATTCCCACATTACTAACTCCACTAGATTAGGTTACAAGAAGCAGCAATTTTAAAAACTAACTTAAAGCAGACAGTTGAGAGTTGAGTAGGTAGGTGAGAGGGAGAGATTAAGTTTTTATTATCCGATTGACAATTGATAACTTGGCCTTTATGACTGGCCTTTCTCCTCAAGGATTTGAGGTATTTCCAATAAAAATATATGCAATGATTAATAAAACATAATAAGAAGAGAGCATCAGGACTAGGGAAAATGTAAATAAGGGTGGTAATTTTCAGACCAAGAAAAAGAAAACACAAATTATACACCACGAAAGAGTCTAGGATAATAGGTATGGCTCAGCTTTATGTCTGTCTCTGTCCTAAATGTCCTAAAGCAGTTTTGACATCGAAACTTCTGGAGATTATTCAGTGATGTCACTGATAGTCCCCTCAACACCGTTTCTAAAAAATTAAAATTCCGTAGAAGATATTATGTATCTATTTCTCATCAAATTCTTCAATAAAAAATATCTATAATATAACAATGGTTATCCCAAAGGCAAAAGTTTCTAGTAAAAGAAAATCCAGGTGATAAAAATATAGGTGATCTCCAAGGATGGTTGGAATAGATAGGTGTAGATAAAATAAAAGTGAACAAAATAAGAGTTTATCTCTTAGTCTATGCTCTATAAATTAGAAAAATATGATAATACTTTTTTTTTTAATTCTAAAATGTAATAGATGTCCTTTCTCTGAACACTATACCCAATTCTCCCACCCGCTTGTCTCCCCTTCCCTCCTGGCCAATCTTAGGGGAGAGGAGTAACCTATCTGCCCTTCTTGTTCTACTTACGGACATGTGGTTACCTGGAACAGAGTTGCTCAAAAGGCTGGGTTTGCAAAGAGAGAACTGAATAAAATTGACACAGAAGCAGAAACAGGGAACCAGGTGGAGGTAAGAGTCCTTCTGACCTTCATGTCTTCTTCCTGGGCCTCCCTAAGGCCTGGGGCATTCTTCCAGAGAGTTCTGTGAGATAATACTATTGTGACCTTTAAATAAACTCCTTGCTCTTCTAGGATAATACTAAAGTGCAACGAATGCATATAATTTCAGGAGCAACTTAGACATGTATTCTGAGAATGGAAATTTCTATTGGTTTGGCTTGATGCAAACATAACCTGTAACATCTAGAGGAAAGGTGTATTCTAAACCACCTTCCATAAATATCACTTTCCTCAGCCAAGCTTTGATGAAAGTGACGAAGAACAGACAATTCAAGGCGGCTTGTCCTTGCAGGGCCTGGAATGCAGGTGCTCTGAGCTGATCCATATGCTTCAACAATCTCACAAGCAGATCAAGCAGATGGTGAGGTATTCATCTTTTTTGAAAACTGGGTAGACTGCTCTGAAATCACCCATATGGGCTCAAAATCAGGAAGGTAATCAAGGTCAGCAACCTGGGAAAGATCAGACTGACCAGGCAGAACGAGCTTTAAACTGTTTTGGTGGCCTAAGATAGTCCGTGAGCTCTGCAAATGTAAGCTTCTTGATCAAAAGGGTGAAGATTTATTATGGCAGAGTCTAAAATGGGACCAGTTGTGCAAGTACATCTTCCAGATGTCACGTGGCCATCCAGGCACTCCAAAGACAATTTTCACATTGATTCATGTTATTTTTACTACAAAAACACTTACTGCAAACAATTCAGAAAATATGGTAAAGTTGTTTTTCATAGAAAGCAATTCATAGGCCAGGCGCATGGTTTACACTTGTAATTCCAGCACTTTGGGAGGCTGAAGCAGGAGGACTGCTTGAGCCCAAAAGTTTGAGACCAGCCTAGGCAACATAGCAAGACTTCATCTCTACAAAAGTTCAAAAAATTAGCCAGGGGTGGTGGTGCACACCTGTAGTCCTAGCTACTCAGGAGGCTGAGGTAAAAGGATTGCTAAGCCCAGGAAATTGAGGATGCAGTGCACCATGATCATTTCATTGCACTTCAGCTTGGGTGACAGAGTGAGATCCCAACTCAAAAAAGAAGAAAGCAATTAATAACCCAATCTCCAGAATTATCACTGTCATGATTTTGCTCTGTATCCTTCTAGATTTGTTTTTGGCTTATGAAAATAATTTTTCTAAAAAAAGTATGTAATTTTTAAATACTGTTTTGTAGTCTTAACCAAATATTACAAATATATGTCAATGTCATTACATTATACAACATTACTTTAATATCTACATAACATTCCAGTATATGACCATACCATCATAATTTATTTAAATGGTCCCCTGCTATTGAGTGTTTAAGTGATTTCTAGTTTTTGGCTACTATAATTAAAAAAAAAACAACACTGAAATGAACATTCTAATATATAAATCTGTATTTACTTTTGCAATCATCTCCTTGGGGTAAATTCCCAGTATAGTTCTTCAGTCAAAGGAATTTTAAAAGCTCTTTAAAATTTGCCATGTTCCACTCACTAGAAGGAGTTTCTCAGTGATAAGAAGTTTATAATAAGATTAAGTTCAATAAATTTCCACGTTCTTTTCTGCAGCATGACTCCTTAAACTTAGCAATATTTTCTGGGGTTTCTGAGTTTCCTGTGGGAACCAGGCATCCTCTTCAAATCAGAAGTTTGATGACCAGGCCCATGTTTACTCAAATAAGATGCTCTCCTCTTTTCAGCAGTCCGGATTCTCAAATAACTGAAAATCACTGGGTTCACTGGAAAATCCTTTCTTCTACTGCAGTCTGTTTAATCCTCTACTTTTAAATGTATGTGTGAATGGCACCAGGTACCACTAGGTCAAAAGTGTAAGTGAAAGGAAATGCCTGCATTGGAGCACCAGGGTTGCTGTTAGACTCACTCAACAGAGCCTACAACATTGACTCATATGATGGAGATTCTGAAGAATCCTAAAGGTTTTCCTATCATCTGACACTTAGTAATATTAAATTATATCTGTAAATTAATTAGGCAAGTAGTCATATAACTACACCAAGAGAAATGACCCTCTTGCCATCATCATCAGATAAGACCTTAGCATGCAGAGTGAAAGGAGATAACTATGGAAACCTAGAATAAACGTACTTTAGCGTAGTCTTTTTGCCTCAGCATAACCATTTTTTCTTAAACCCCTGACACACTTTGAATCTAGCACAGGTTAGACATAGATAAGATAAATTTCCAATAGGCAGGTTGTAGGAAGCGTTCAGACATTTTAGAATTACATTTTACTGCAGGCCAAGAGACAGCCTGCCTCACCCTCTGATGGCAAATCTCCATCAGATGCAAGACAAGGACAGCCCGACAGCCCAACCTTTCAATTCATGGTTTAGCATAATAATCCCTAGGAAACTTGCAGATTCCTTGTCAAAAGGGGAAAGTCAAAGATCACCCCTTGGCTGGCCAAAGCTTTCGAAATGATAATAAGACCTGCATCCCTAGACATTCCTTTTGGCCCAGACCCCTCTGGGCCCAACCCCCCGCTACCCTAACGGCCCTGAAGTATACCCAGTTCTCGGCCCTTCCATGCCACACTTGCCTCTGAGTGTCGCTTCCCTGTCCAATCTGTGAAAAGTTGGAAACTTCACTGCCTTCTGCTTTCTTCCTTGTTGCAATCTTGCATTATTCTTGTGACGCTGGCACAGCACCAGCACTGGCACCAGCACTGGCACCGGCCCATCTCACCTCAGCGAACCCTTTCACAGACAATTATCATATCCATTGCATACTCAAAATACATGCAGATGAAAATATTATCAAATGGTAGCTAGATATGCAACAGACAGAGCGAAGGATGGAAACACATGACATGTTGCTTTTGCTTCCAACTAAGAAATTGAATCTGAAGAAAACTGGTTCTTGCATTGTATAAGCCCAGATACACAGAGTTGATTCTCCCATTTCTGACTGAAAAAAAATGGCAAATTACCCTGATGTCTTTCAAGCTCCCTTTTGTGACTCAAATTGTGCCCCCTAAAAATCCATATGTTGAAGTCCTAACCTCCAGTCAGAATGTGATCTTATTTAGAAATAGGGCCATTGCAGATGTAATAAGCTAGGATGATGTCATACTGGAACAGGGCAGGCCAGTACGATCCAGTATGACTGGTGTCCTCATAAAAAGAGGGACACAGAAACAGACATACATAGAAGGGAGATGACATGAAGAGATGCAGGGAGAATACAACCACCAGAAACTAAGAGAGAGGCATGGAACTAATTTCTCCCTCCCAGTCTTCAGAAGGAAGCACCCTGTCGACACCCCGATTTCAGACATCTAGGCTCCAGAACTGGAACACAATGAATTTTTGTTGTTCTAACCCACCCAGTTTGGTGCTTTGTGGCAGCCCTAGCAAACTAATAAACCTCTCTAGCCTTCTTTAATATCAGAAAGAAAAAAGACGTGAAACACTAAAAAAAAGAAAAAGGGATTCACTTTCCAAAACCCTGGTCTCTTAGGAGACAGAAAATATTAAACCACAGAAATCAAGTCATAGCATCAGATATATCAAATCATAGCATCAGAACCCAGAAAAGAAAAATTCCTATCATTGGGGAGTGAAATAACTTGCTCACAGAGCTACTGGGTAGAAGAGCTGAGGTTTTTATCCCAGCCTTTCAAGGACAGTCACTTCACAGTCTGCCATCACTGGCAGGCCTTCATCTCCCTCTGCACCCCAGCCCCATCTCCCTTTACCTCCCTTCTGCCCTCAGATACCCAAAGCCCCCACGCTGCCCTCAACCACAGCCCCCACTCCAGCTCCTTGTCTGAGCCAGTCTCCCCCAGAGAACACATGTTCCAGAATGCACTCTCGTGCCCCTCCATTCCCTCTTGCTTCACAAACTAAACTCCTGGGCCTTCAGAATATAGTCTCTATTAGGCTATCAGAAGACAGCAACCTGAATATCTAAAGCAATTTACACAAAAGTGTATATAAGAGATACAAATGCCTGAGGAGTTTATAAGCCAAAGAACGTCTATCTGGCAGGATTTAGGGGGCAAATAACTTCATTGAAGTGGCTTTTTCATGTTGATGGCTCTGGGTATCTTTCCCCACTCTTCCCCCAAGTCAGGGATCTATGAAGTCAAGAGGCAGTCCCCCAAATGCTCAGTTTTATTCATCGTTTTGTCCTTTATTAAAATGCATATGTCCCTGGGAAATTTTCAGCTCAGGGTGGCTGGCCATCTGAGAGCCACTGGGAGGAGGAGCAGTGTCATTACCCCAGGTTGGAGGGTGGAGGAGCGCTACCACAGACAGCACATCCAAAAGAACTCAAGATCATTCTTAGCCCATCCCAGCATTTCACCTAGCACAGAAATAAAAACCTTAGCCAGAGCTCAGTCTCGCAAGTGCTTTTAGAATCATGGTAACAGCAGCTTTACTGAGCATTTTCAACATCTCAGCACTTTTTAATTATTAGTTCATTTCATCTATACAGCAACCCTAAAAGTCCTATTATGCCCCTTTTATGAATGGAAAAACAGAGATGCCAAAAGGCCAAGTAAGTTGCCTAATATGGGGTGAAGCCAGTGTCCAAACCCAGGCAGGCCACCCCACAGACTCCTACTCTAACCACTACACACGCAGGGACGCCAGGTATGACTATTTCAGCAAAAACAGACTCGTAAATGGAAGCATCTGTCGGTCCATGTGAGAAACAGGAAATGTCTCCACTTAGATGCCCAGAGCAGACATCAGCTCTGACCAGCCAGCCTTCCAGAACCAGCAGCCCCACCACTGGATCCCAGCCACACAGGTCCCACTGGAATGATACGTAGGAATGACAACCATTGTCCTGCCTGTGAAACTCAGTTTAAACAATTAAACAAACCTAAAAATAAACTTTGGTCTGATGAACTCAGGCTATTCCTGAGTTGGAATGGAATGTGGGTTCCACTCCAAGAACCCCTTTTCACTGTATTTCACTAGGGATGGCTGAGCTGAGCTCCTGACCCAGCCATGCCTTAGTCATGGAATCAGGAGACTCCCCCTCCCTGCCCACTTCTGGGGCAGTTCATGCAGGCAGTCCAAACAGCGTGTCTGAACTGTCACACTAAGAGAACTGAATTCCAAACAGAACTAGAGGAGAAAAGAAAAAAAGAAACTCAAATATCTGCTCTTGCTCTCCTTTCAGAATTTAAAAGCCCTGATACAAGAAAGTAAAAATAACAAAATTAAATGTGTGAAATTCTAGGGAGTATAATACTGCCAATAGTTTGTTTTGTTTCTTAAGCCATAAATTCTTAATCTGCCTGTGCCTTTTCACTTCATGAAGGAAGAAGTAAAATATATCAGTGCCTGACTATTAAGAAAAGCAGTGTCTGAATCTAGGCTCTATCAGACTGGCTGTGATTTTAGAATGCGATGTGAGCTGCAACGGTTTGCAGTTTTATTTAGCAAACAGGGCTGTTTTAAGAATCGCTAGCGCACGCGCGCACACGCACGCGCGCGCACACACACACACACACACACACACACACACACACACACTTCTTTTACGACGATCTTGAAGATAAAGATAATAGACAACTGGAAAGGGAAGGCCTTTGCTGGACAGGGCCAGCTCAGTCTTTTGGACAGCCAAGACTGCCTCAAACGCTTCTGGAGTTGAGCTCATTCAGGTTCACCCAGGCCACAGGAAGAAGGCATTTTGAGTTCCCACCGCCAGGTCCAGCAAGCCCCCTCCATTAACATGGCCCAAAATCACCCCATTCCACCCCCCATCCATTAGCTGCCAACAAGCCTGATGAGCTCAAGTGGAAAAGACAGAAAAAGGGACAAAGGAGCAGGTTGTCCCCCGCCAGAGGATGAGGGGAGCACTTCCCAAGAGATGGTGCAGATCACCAGGACAGAGAGCTTGAAAGAGGAACTGAGGGGAAAGAGAAAAGGATTGAGTGGGAGTAAGAAAGGGGGTCAGGGGATGAGGGAGCACCGGCTCCAGCCGAGACAGTGCTCACATCTTTCCCCAAAGAAATGTATCTGTGGGGAATGAGGTCATGAGAAAGTTAAATGAAGTCACAACTTTTGTCTCTTCTGTACCAAGCATGTATGTCAACTGCGTGGATTTTGCCTAAGAAAGACCAGCAAGCCAGGAGGCCCTTGAGAAAGGGGCAGAAACATCCAGGGTCTTCCTCTGGCAAATACTGGCCCATGAATGGGATTAGAGATGGCTGCAAGAGTTGGGGAGAAGCCTACAGTCCTACAGCAGCCAAGACATGCCCCCAACCTGGCCCCGACTAAGAGACAGCAAGAATGCATTTCCTAAAACTCCCCATCAGTAGGTTGACAATAAACACCCAGCAGAGATAGAAAAGAAGGGACTCCCACAACATGGGGCTTACATCGCTGACTTCTGCCCTTGTTTTTTTGTTTGTTTTTGTTTGCTCTCCTCTCTGTGTGCTTCTTTGCAGTGAATAGATACAAAGTCCTTAAAACAAAAATCATAAAGCAGCAAAAAATAGAATGGTGTTTGCCAGGGACTAGGGGTAGGGGGAATGTGAAGTTAGTGTTTAATGGGTGTAGAGTTTCTGGTCGACAAGATGAAAAAGGGTTGGAGGTAGACGATGCTGATGGTAACACAATCATGTGAATGTACTTAACGCCACTTAACTATACACTTACAAAGGCTAAAATGGTAAATTTTATGTTATGCCTATGCTATCACAATTTTTTTAACTTTAATGGTATTTGCCAATCTTCAAGATCAATAAAGAAAAAGGATGGGTAACCAGGTGAATACGTCCGCTCTACAGCTACTTTTGAGGAGACCGAAACCCTAAGGAGAAGGAAGTGATGGCAACGAGTAAACTGAAAGAAACGCTGACTCTAGTCCAGGAGCCTGTAGCGGAGAAGAAAAACAAAAACATTTAAGAGGCAGGATGAGCATCTGAACTAGCCCTGGGGTTTGGCAGTAGATAGACCTTTGAGTGATTCCTCCAGTCCACCCCATCACAAAATGTTGCTGTTCTTGCCTTTCTTGGGAGCCTCCTCCCTTGAATGGTGAGCTATCCTGTGATACCATCCTTTTCCCACCCTGTCCTACAGTGTGCCAGGGAGACTTGACATCTGGTTTTCTCTCTCCTGGACTCCTGCCCCCACAGGGAAATTCCAATGCTCATGTTGGTGACTTTGCCAACATGATTTTCTGTTACAAATGGCCATCATCTTTGGCAACCAATCCTGAGGCCACACTCTGCATAATAACAATAGTCATTGTTGTCATTCATAATGGCCATTAGTAAGTACTACCATATATCAGTACTTACTAAGTGCTAGGCAGCAAGCCAGTAACTGCATCATTTTCTGTAACTCTCACATATAACGTTAAGTTAGGCTATAGCACTCCTATGAAGAGACTGCCCACCTCCCACTGATAACAATTAGATAGCAGTGACTGGGATTCTAGACCATGCTGATCACACTCCCAAGTTCATGGTCTCCTCTCTTTACAACACAGCCTCAGATGCATCTAAAACGTCAACCTGAAACTCCTGCTCTCTAACCATACACTCGTTCCTTGCTACCTCTCCCACGAAGCTCTTTCTCAGCCTCACCAAATGTCCAACCTCTCAATCTCTGCCTTTATTCCCAGTTTTTCAATCCTTCCTGACGCGTCTTCCTTCCATACCTGTGGTCAGAGGAAATGCCAAGAAAATCCCTCATGAGACTGTTTCTTTGGCTCAGTGCCCATGCAATGAACTTCCTTCTTTGATCACCAGACTACTGATTAAATTGGTAAAATCCTCTAGGCCTAAAACTGTTAGCAATGCTATAATGGTGATGTAAGTGCTGATTTGAACTTTTAATAAGTGTGGAAGATTGGTTGGAACCAAATGGAGAAAAAACAGCTGATGGCAGGTGGCACCTGATAAGAGCCATGGCTAGTCCCAGTTAGCCTCATAAAAATGAGGCCCTGTGCTCCCCCTTGGGGCTGCTTGATCCAGCAGAAGCACACTCCGACCATGATGTCACTGCTGGCATCCACTGAAAGACATGCTGTCTCCCTCCATCTTGAAGATGGTGACTCAGCGCCCTAGGGTTTCCACAGGTGGCTGGAAAAAATCCTCACTCCCTACACCTTCCATCAGCAAGCATCCACTGCTACTGAGTGAGTAGGACAGTCAATTGTGCCTGTCAGTAAGGCCCTCCCTTTCTTCTTCTCCAAGACCAAGGTTTGCAGGGGAAGTTGGGAGTGAAATAAAGTGGATTTTTATAGTGTCATGTGAAAGCATATGATGCACGTGTGTATATGTGTGTGCTCTTTGCCATTAGGCATAACAAAAATGTAAATGCATGTAATACAGACTGTATGTAACAAGTTCTGAGCCCTTGGTTATCAGTAATACAGAGCCAAACCCGGTCAGTCACTTCAATGACACTCTCATCAATCCCTCCATTCTCTTGCCCTCTTGCCCAGTACTTCTGCCCACTTCTCCTGACAATCTGCAGTAACTCTGTTTTCTGAATGTTCTGCACTGTTGGGGGGGAATCACAAACCATGTTGATTACCTAAATTACAAATTTAAGAGCTCCAACCTCAGTTCTGCCCTACATAGTACTCTATTGTGTTTCTCTATAGCAGCATTTCCAAATATATTTCATGTTCCTCAAGTCCCCTACCCCAACCCTAGCCCCTTGACCCTCATAAGACACACACAAAAAAGCAGTCATCCCCAACTTTCCATCTCTTCCACCTTTCATGTCTTATTTCCATTCATCTTCCCCTACTTCTTGCTCCTCCCCCCGAAAAAAGTATCCTACTTCTATTCAGGGTCAATCAATCCATATGCATGTAGACACCATCCTGGCCTTCCTCTTCTAGGATGCTACACCAGATTTCTCCATCCAATTAATTGATTACTAAAGCTAGCCTCCCCTCAGTTCTATCTACCCCTCCACCCACCACCTTCTGGCTGTCCTTCCATTCATCACCAAGCTTATTTTTGAAACTCATGTTCTCCACTGCCTCACTGCACATTCATTTCTCAGTTTGTCATACTTTAGTTCCCAATCTTACCCTATACCCCTATGTTGAAAAGCTTCCCTAGCAAAAGTCAACAATTTCCTGATTGTCAAACTCAATCTTCAGTTTTCATCCAAAGTTCTTCATCTTTCTGAAGGCATGGCATGGCCATAAGTAAGGTGGTACAATGGAGGATTCATCACGGATGCTAGAGTCAGTGGCCTAGGCACAATCCTGTTTCTACCAATTACAAACTGACCTTGAATTGAATTACTTGACCCATCTGTACCCCAGTTTCCTCATCCTCAAAGTGGGAATAATGCTAATAATAGTTACCAGTACTTAAGACTCATTAATCAGTCTGGTAGAGACAGAGGCATAATATGAAATAATGAATACCGGATTGAGAGTCAGAGTAACAGGGATTTAATCTCAGCTATAGAATCTTGTGTAATCATAAGATCTCTGGGTCTCACTCTTAAAATAGGCTGGGTGCTCTGGTTTGAATGTTGTGTCCTTCTGAAATTCATGTTGAATCTGAATCCTTAATGAACAACATTAAGATATAGGCCTTTACAACATGATTAGAACCTGAGGGTTCTGCTGTCATGGATGGGATTAGTGTCTTTACAAAAGGGGGTAGTTTTGCCTTTTTGCCCCTTCCACCATGTGAGAATGCATCAAGAAGGCACAAGCCCTCACCTGGTATCTGCTTGATGCCTTGATCTTGGACTTCCCTGCCTCCAGAGCTACAAGAAATAAATTTCCATAATTTTTTTTTGAGTCAGGTTCTTACTCTATCACCCAGACTAAAGTACTGTGACATGAACATAGCTCACTGCAACCTCAATATCCAGGGCTTAGGCAATCCTCCAGCCTCAGCTTCTGAAAGTGCTGGGATTATAGGTGTAACCTCCAGCCAATTTCTATTATTTATAAATTACCTAGTCTGTGATAGTTTGTGGTATCAGCAGAAACAGACTAAGACACTGAATGATCATCAGAGCTCCTTCTGGCCATAGACACTTTCAATGACACATCAAATTGTTTGGCAGTAGTTTGAGAAAATGTACAAATGAGTGCCACATGGACAATACAAACAACAAGAGGCATAGGGAAAAGGATGAGCACTCTGAGAAGAAAGTGTGAAGAAGGTTGAGCAGGAAACAACATCGGTGGACCCTAAAAGACAGGAAAGATTTTGATAGATATGAAAGAGGGGAAACAGACTTCCAGGTTTGAGAAGCAAAACAACAAAGGCATGGAACGATTTGAGGCATGCCAGAAAGACCTCCCTGACAAAAACATCTTCCCCATCATTTATCAGTAGGTTCTGAATGTTAGTTATCAATTTTGAAGTTACTCTTAAACCAAAAAGAAGTTGTCATTTACACTTGATAAAAACAAATGGGACTTCTACTATGCAGCCATTTAAAGCAATCTGTAGAAGAATGGTTAAGGAATGGTCCACAAAGGTAGTAACAGGGGTTGTTTCTAGGCAATAAATTGTAAGTGACTTTCATTATGTTTACCTCTATTTTCTAAAATGAACATGAATTATTGTTTATAATGAGAAAACATAAAAGCATATTTAAGGTTTTAAATACAATTAAGGAGGTGGTGATATCTAAGCCATTAACAAGGAATAATTATGGTCATGGGACTTGCATCATTGATAGCATCTATTATAAAACTTAAGAATGGTATTTGAGATCATTTTCAGACTTAGTACTCTGATGGACTCCTAACCCCAACCAGGCCAGAATATCAGGATGTCGGTTTCGCTGTGCATGAGTTTATCCCTCAGAAATGGGCTTTACAACAAGAAAACAGTCTTGACACCCCATGACATCATCAACCAATCAGCAACCCCTAGTCCTCTGCCCCTCATGTTCCCTTTAAAAATCCTATCCTCTAAATTTTTTAGGTGAATTTGAGACAGCCTCCTGTCTCAGCTGCTTTGCAATATTAAACTCAGTCTCTAAATATAAAGACTGCAACCGTTTTTATTTTTTCTGGACAGTGGGCATAAGAACCTGGTCTGGCTTTAATAGTCTGAACCAGTTTACTCAGTCACCATTAGCTGCAAGGGAGCTATCCTTATTCTTAATGAAATATATTCTGATTGGCTCAGACCAGTCAGGCCCACTGCCCGAGCTGGGCACACTGCTGCCAATACATGAGCAAAATCTGGACTCTGTTAGGAACATGTGGGTAATGGAGAATGGGCAAGCTGGCAGCAGAGTCTGGTACAGCTTAAGTCAATGTTTCTAACCTCAATTCACACAGAAGACAAAGTAGAAGGACTATTTTCAGTGGAAAAGAGCTAAGATTGGCAGTTGTTTGCCAGAGCATAAGATAGAAATGTAGGAAGAGCCTGGAAGTATCTCTCATATCTCAGAGAGAATGCTGCTATGGATGCAAACTTAGCTGCTGCTGAAACTCTAGGTCTCACTGGCCATCATGCTGACCAAACAGTCACAGAAAATAGAGAGCAAGAAATAAGGTAGAAGAGGAAGAGCAGGAAATAAGGTCAACACAATGAAGTTAAAGAGGTTTTCCTATCAGGCAAAATGAAGGAACAATAATTTTTTACGGCTTGCTATTTAAAGCTGCTCAGAGCTTTTACCAAGCAGTGTTTTCTGAGGACTTGAGACCCACTTGCCCATCCCTTAGGACTCCCTTGAGGTGTCACAAAGCTGGGGTGAGCAGTAGGCCCGAGAAGGCAAGTGAGGAGAAGGCTCTTCCCTCCTTACCTCTGATGAACCTCTGGATGAGCCAAGGTTAATTATTTGCCTGGTTGAGGCTTATGCCTTGGAAAAGGAGCTGAATGACTAAACACTTGTGGGCATTGAGTCGCACAGCTCATCAGCAAAAGGAGCCTACCGGGACCAGGCACGTGATCATCATTTGGCCAATGTACTAATTGTAGGAGTCATACTAGATCCAGGAATAAAGCCAGTCGGAGATGTTCAGGAGGCAATGAGGGCTGGGGGAGTGAGAATTTACTACTGCACAGGAATTAAATTTTACATTAAACATTGCACATTACGTTTTTCTGAAACAAACTTTCAATTTTTTAATAGAATAGGCTGAGTAAATGCAAACAATATCAGGCAAAAGAGACCTGAGAATCATCTACCCACACTGCAAGATTACACACATGAATTGCTTACTTTCTAGCGGAACACACCTAATACTTTTCCCCTCTCATAGTTTTAACTCATTTAAAGAACATTTACACAATAACATCTTGGATTTTTCATTGTTCATGTTTCTCAACCAAAATCCTCTCCGTGAAGTCTCTATTTGTGAAAAAAACAATTGCTGCGTCTTTAAACAAGTTCTCAGACTTGAAAATGTTTAACTAATTTCATTTTCTTGATAAAGTTTATCTATGATCAGAACTGAGTCATACCAAAAATACTTCTACAAGATTTGACCTTTTACTTAAATCCCACATTGAGATAATGTACTTAAAATGGTTATCAATAAGACCTTTGTTTTTAAAAGCACTTGAAAATAAATCACTTTTTAAAAACAGCAAACTGTTTCCAATTAAGTCCTTTACAGGCAATCAGCTTGAAATACTTGCCCTTTTATTATTTCATATATAAATCATGCCCAAGAGTGCCGTGATAGCAGCAATACACAAACTATGCTTTGCCTTTGTATTTACGTCTTGTCAAAATAAGCTTTACAAATTAACTTGCTTTTACAGTGCTTTATGACCAATAATGACTGCATTGTATTGGTCCCAAGGTAAAAACAATGCAAGAAGCAATCATTTTTTAAATGTTCGTGAGAAAAACCTAGCCTAATTACATGAGGATAATTAATTCTTAATTTCTTCTGATGAAGACTTTTCTTGTAGTAGAAAAATTTCACTCAATTCCAACAATGTTCTATCATTTTTAAAAGCTTTAAGGAGAGACTTTTTTTTTTGAGTTGGAGTATCACTCTGTCGCCCAGACTGGAGTGCAGTGGCTGCTCCCGGCCACCACAGCCATGACCTGCTGGGCTCCGGCGATCCTTCTGCCTCAGCCTTCCAAGTAGCCGGAATTACAGGTGCACGCTACTACACCCGGCTGATTTTTTGATTTATTGTAGAGATGAGGTCTTGCTGCCCAGGTGGGTCTCAAACCCGCGGGCTCAGGCAATCCACTCACCTCAGCCTCCCAAAGGCGCGGGATTACAGGCTGAGCCACCAAGCCCGGCTAGAAGAGACTTTTTACTTGAGTCCCTGACCAAAATGATCTTGTGATGCTTACCACCGGGCTAGCTAGTAGGTTTGGCCTTGTGTGTGTTTTAACCTCCTCACCCTTTTGTCAGCAAATTCCTTCCAGTTTGCCCTTAAAATGCTGGGAACTTGTTAGATAGGAAGATCATTTTTAACGTCCCTATTCCAAAATAGACGTTTCTCTTATTTCCAAGTTTCCCATTTTTTCCCCTTTGGTTTGGACCTCTACCCCATCATAAAATGAGACTATTTTTATTAGTGCAGCTTTTACACTTTCCTTAGAGACTTACTAAGAACATCCTAGAGAAGTAGAATTCAGAACTGAACGAGAAGGATGAAATTTTTTTTAAATCTTCAAATAAAATAATTATTTCTAATTTCAACTACTATAAAATGAGTTTGTTACTTCTAAAATTAGCCATGGTAAGCATGGCAGTCTTTTAAAAATGTGGATCAGGCCGGACTTGGTGGCTCAGCCTGTAATCCCAGTACTTTGGGAGGCTGAGACGAGTGGATTGCCTGAACCCAAGGGTTCGAGACCAGCCCGGGCAACTTGGTGAGACCTCGTCTCTACAATAAATAAAAAAATTAGCCGGGCATGGTAGGTGCACCTGTTGTTCTGGCTACTTGGAAGGCTGAGGTGGAAGGATCGCCAACACCCAGCAGGTCAATGCTGGGGTAGCCATGAGTGTGCCACTGTACTCCAGCCTGGGTGAAAGAATGAGACTCCAACTCAAAAAAAAAATAAAGAATCGAAGTTGGAAGGGATGTTTTACCCAAAGAATTTAGAAACCAGAGGGATTAGAGACAAGTCAGAGATTAGAAAAAGCTAAAAAAAAAAGTGTATTACTCCAAAGGAGTGAGTGCAAGTCTGGAAAGGGAAAATAAAGCTCAACTTGGAGAAGTTAAATGGATAGGAGCAAAGAACAGTCCAGGACAGGGCCTGGGCACATGTGTGCCAGCTACCAGCCACAGAGAAGAAGAATGTGGAGAAGAATGGTGACCAAGCAATTGACAGCACAAAAAACAGCAGAAAGAATGACCACAGACTTCAATAAAGCCATTCCTTCTCTTAAGTTTTTCTTTTCGACTAGTTACTGGGCTAAAGACTTCTGAGAAGTTTTGTCACAGAGGTAACACCATTACAGCATGTTTTGCCTCCAAATTAATTGGATTAGGAAAATTAGAAGTCTCTTGTATAAGCTACCTCCAGAGGGTCCCATATCCTGCCACCCAAAAGGTATTTCCCTGTCCTGTGGCCCAGATAGCTACACTGGACCAAGCTATAACTTGTTGACAGCTTTCTTTCTCAGGTTCTCAGATGAAAAAAGCTGATAAAACAAAACCCAAAAGGCATCATATTGAGTGAATCAGCTCCTACAGGTTTCTCTGAGACAGCCCAAGTTAAATGGAACTAATTGGGGGGGGCGGATTCTTTAAGTTATCCTTGAAGCAGAAACTCTGGCCTAACTTTTCCCTTTGAAGTAGGTATATCCATTAGATTTTTTTTTTCGTGGCTATAAGCACTTTCTACAAAAAAAAAAAAAAACGACATCACCTTTTCATAGAACAGAGAAAGAGCTGTCACATCATTTCCTGATGCCTAGGACAGCAATATGAAGCATATACCCTAGAAGTTAAATGAAGCAGAGGAAGGGAGATCTAGAGATTAATATAATTATTTGAGTAAAACACTCCAAATAAATAATTTTATCACAATTTTCTTATGCCTTCTCCTTCACTGAGCTCTAGAAGAATGATTATATCCATCAAGTAATACCACATATATACATGGAAATGCAATTGTTATTTATATGTTCCTATACTCTTTCTTCATGTATGCTGTGATGGCTAATTTTATGTATCAACTTGACTAGATCATAGGGTACCTAGATATCTGATCAAACATTATTCTGGGTAAGTCTGTGAGAGTTTTTTCTGGATGAGATAAACATTTCACTGAGTAAAGCAAATTTCTTTACTAAGGTGAGTGGGCCTCATCCACCCAGTGGAAGGCCTAAATAGAACATAAAGGCTAACTAAGAGAGAGAATTCTTTCTGTCCAACAGCCTTCAAGCTGGAACATCTGTTTTTTTCCTGCCTTTGGTCTCAAACTGAACATTGACTCTTCCTTGGTCTTGAGCCTGCTGGTTTTTGGACTAAAGCTTACACCATTGGCTCTCCTGGGTCTCCAGGTCGACAACTCAACCTGAAAATCTTGGAATTTGTCAGGCTCCATAATCACAGGAACCAATTCCTTATAGTAAATCTCTTAATACTTGTAATAATTTATAAACTAATTTATATAAGATGAATCTGTTTATATAAAGGAGATACAATAAATCTCTATATGTAGGAGTACATATGTATATATGAGCATATATAATGAGATCATATATATAGAATAGGGTCTATAGATATATATATCTTATACTGGTTTTGTTTCTCTGGAAAGCCCTAATACAGACACTTCTATGAATTTTACATCAAAGTTGTAAAAAGAATAAAGACATATCAAGTTATCTTAATCATTTTCTTCTCCCCCCAGAGCCCTTTGTCCTTCTCTCATCCCTCCAGCCATAACTTAAAGAGTGATCTGGTGTAGAAGTCACACTCACACTACAAAGGAACTAGCCACAGCATCATGTTCATAGTTGCAAACATTTAGGTGTTATGACCATTAATACCTAAACTCACCACCTTTATATGGCCTTCTGGAAGCAGACAGGTTTTTTTTGGTTTTGTTGTTGTTGTTGTTGTTTTGAGTCAGAGTATCACTCTATTGCCTAGGCTGGAGTGCAGTGGCATGCTCAGGGCCACCGTAGCCTCGACCTCCTGGGCTCAGGCGATCCTTCCACCTCAGCCTTCCAAGTAGCTGGAACTACAGGCACGCCCAGCTAATTTTTTTATTATTATTATTTATTGTAGAGACAAGGTCTCGCCAAGTTTCCCAGGCTGGTCTCGACCCCTGGGCTCAGGCAATCTTTTCATCTCTGCCACCCAAAGAGCTGAGAGTACAGGAATGAGCCACCACATCCGGCAAGCAGATGGTTTTAAGCAACTTTGTATCTAAGGAGAAACCAAGAGAATAGAGGAGTGTGACTTTGGGCCCACTGTTGGGTATATACTGTAAGGGTAACTGTACACCTCTCCTCATAGCAACCTCACTGATTTAAGGAAAGCATAGAGGCAGATGGATTTGGTTTGCAAGGTCTTCGATGACTTGACTGAACACATCATATCAAAGTGAGAGCAAGCAATATGTCTCAAGCCAAGATCAAAGAGTTAAACAAAGCAACATGTGCACACTGATATGGAAATTTTATTCACCGAAATTTTGGAGCAATGGCTTATTCTCACAAGAAATACCAGTAGAACTAGATAGACCATGTTCCAAGGGACTGTATACACCAGGGAAGGTCAGTGTGGTGTGCAAGGGCACAGGATGGAAAAGCCACCAAGAGTGAGGACATGCTAGGCAGAGCAAGAAAGAGGTTTTCATGAGTGGCACATGGCAAAGAAGGAAAGAGATGTTAAGAGAATATTTTAGAAGCTTTCTGTATGGTTTCACTATGTAAAATCCCCATGCAAAATGCCTTAAAAATAAAACTTACAGAAAATAGTTACATTATTCTTCAAGGTTTCTCACGTTGGATTGTTGTTTCTTTGAATGTTATACTACAAGACAGACTGAACCCATACCAGGAGTCATGTCTTTATGTGAGTTACACTTCACTAGACAAAGCCCATCTTCAGAGTGCAACATCTTTCCCAATGCCCAGTCAGCACAGACCTTTCCTATAACAACCTACAATTCACAATAAACAGTGGGGCCATTATCAAGAACAGTGGAAGGATTGACTTTGGCATTTTGGTGTTCATCTTCAGAAGTCTTTCCTTATTTTTGACTCATTATCTTGTGACATACAGCATCCATCGGTTAACTCTGAAAAACAAAAACAAATTGGGATGTGTCCAACATTTTGACTACAGGCATAGCTATAAGTTCCTCCATACTGTCCCAGATCAATAGAAAGATTACATAATTGCTATATGTATTGCTATTTTCTATAGCTAATGCAGAGAAAGGTAAAAAATTTATATATACCAGCTTAAAGTACTTTCTCCTTGCCATCATTTCCTGCAAGCTCCAGGGTAAGTACCCACTGGTTGGAGTGGAAAGTAAAATTATCTAGTATAATTGTATTTGTTTAAGTTAAACATACATATAATGGGATGTGACCCTATCCTGAAGGGAAAAAATGCGGAAAAGAAAGCACATCAAAGTGGTGGACTTGACTTGGAACTGAATACTTACTGTCGCTCTAAATCTGCTTGGATGTTTAGCCTCAACAGTAAATACACTTGGCTGAAAACCCAAAGAAACCATTGTTTCTCAGATTCTCACAATTATCCTAAAGATGAAGAAAGGAGAAACTGCCTTCAAAGTAAACACTGTTCCAGAGGAGGTTAATTTAAGAAAATACCTAAGAAATGCCACAGTCTGTTTTCCACTGACTTAACAGATAATTGTGGCCATATAAAGGCTAGAATCTTCAATAGTTACAGATACAAACCATGTTTTAAAAAGCTGAGAAGAGGTTGGGCATGTGGCTCACACCTGTAATCCCAGCACTTTGGGAGGTCCAGGCGGGAGGATCACTTGAACTCAGGAGTTCAAGAACAGCCTGGGCAACATAGCAAGACCTTGTCTCTACAAAAAAAATTTAGCAGGGTGTGGTGGCATGTGCCTGTAGTTCCAGCTATTCAGGAGGTTGAGGCAAAGGATGGCCCGAGCCCAGGAGGTCAAGCTTGCGGTGAGCCATGAGCATACCATTGCACTCCAGCCTGGGCAACAGAGTGAGATTCTGACTCAAAAAAATAAAATAAGAAGCTGAAAAGAGAGCATTTCTAGTGATCTATCACAGAAACAAAGAACTGAGTACCAAATGTTCTTTCATAAGCGAACCCTGAACAATTATCATAATACTATAAGAAAGGGATTGGCAGTAGTGGGCAACTGCCAGGGGAGGGAGCAGGGGGTACACCTCATCAATAAGGGTACCTGATCTCAAACCAGGTGAAGTGGGGACCAAGTGAGGCCTAAACTTTAACTGCATAATGACCAATTGTATACCTAATCCTGAATTGCACCCCACAACTTTAAAATTTTTTTTAAAAAGAGTGTACTTCCCAGTTCTAGAGTCAAGAGTATGCAACTCATCCAAAGGATGCTAGAAAGGAGAGGTGTGAACACAGCTAACTTTAAATGTATCGGCTTACAAAATATTAGAAACTCAGCAGGGACTCCGAGCAACCACTCTTCTAAGAAGGCCCTTTGGTCACCTGTGATCATCACCCCATGCTAGCATCAGGACAGGTAGAGGTAGGGGCAGGTGTCTAAGTGTGCATTTGAGAAAAGCTGTAGAGGAATCTGGCTCAGAAGCATCCTCCACAGTCCTCGTTCTCTGTCCTCCAATTGTCATTAGCTCCACGCAGTCTTGCAATGTGATCCCCAGATTAGCCTCTGTCTTCTCCTCGGGGTTAGAGATGAAAAGGCAGAGCAATGATGGAATTGTGATGATGCAAGGGCAAAGGATGAAGAATTAAGGTCTGAGGAAGTAAACAGAGATGGAGGCTGCACCAGAGAGGCTAAGTGGGCTAGCATGACTGGCGTTCCCTGGTGCATTCATGTATTCATCCAACAAATACTGACAGAGTGTCTAATATGTGCACAACATTCTGCTGGGCATTTTTCATGTTAGACTGTCTTAAAAGGAGATTGTTTCAGTTCCTTATTTTACCACCTCGTCTAGGGAGTAAGCATGGGCTTTTCTACATGGAGGGTCAAAGACTTACTCCACCTTCATGCAGTCAGAGGCTCCTGACTGCATGAAGATGGAGAATTGGACCACAGCTGTAGGCCAGGAGAATTGCTTCAGATACGATCGGCTTCCAAAATCAAAGGAGAAACTGGGTTTGCATGGTATTCAGTGGTAAAACAACACTTCGTTTTCCCTGTAGATCCCTAGAGGGGCATTTTTAGAACAGAAATTTGAGAACACTCAGATTATTCACTAGAGCTTAAAAAAGAAGCCAACGAGGGTCATTTATAGTAATACAAGAGATTTTCAAGTTCAGAGATTGAGGACAGAGTCTACAAGATTTCAACACAAGTTGACATACGGTGAGGGCTATATGGGGTGTGACTGATGGAGGATCCGTTTCATCTTCTGATGGAAGAAAGATGTCTGCCGCCCAGTTTCCACTTCTCAAAAAGCCCTTATTCTGCCTGTGGTTAAGCAAATGAAGAAAACATTGGTCCAAAACCACAAAATTCATCTTTTCCTTGATCGAGCAAAAATGCACCCATCTGTGACAGTGCAGATTTAAACAGTTCAAAAACAAGATCACAGACAAGGAAATCCAGCCACTGTTTTCTGAAAGTCATCCTCAAGACCAAAACTTGAGTCTGCCTTGGCTCTCCTTGACATATTTTACTGATCTAACTTCTTATCTATCAAAAACTATATGTATTATTTTTAAATAAACAACAGTGGTTGGGTGCAAGGCTCATGCTTATAATCCCAGCACTTTGGGAGGCAGAGGCGAGAGGATTGCCTGAATCCAGGGGTTTGAGACTAGCCTGGGCAACTTGGTGAGACCTCGTCTCTACAATAAATCAAAAAACTAGCCAGCCATGGTGGTATGCACTTGTGGTTCCAGCTCCTCGGAAGGCTAAGGTGGAAGGATCACCTGAGCCCAGCAAGTCAAGGCTGCAGTGGCCATAAGCGTGCCACTGCACTCCAGCCTGAACGATAGAGTGACACTCCCACTAAAATAAAATAAAATAACAGTGAACAACAAAAAGATAATGCCCTGGTGTCATTGTACCTGCGTGAGGCAATGTTGAAAGAGAGTAGATAATCAAACACTAAGTAACCAGACCAGGACACCAAGCAGGGAGTCCTACTGAAAGCAGAAGGACTATCTCCATCTCAATTAACACACCATTCAAGCCATCTGGTTCTTTATCTCATTAAACAAAGCACTAAACCATGGTCAAATCATAAAGCACAATGCAAAGTAACTTATCCATATTATTATTCCATTGCCTTGAGTCTGATTAGGAAAAATAACTTTTAATGATACAACACTGAGAAACATAGAACTGCTGATTGCCTAACCCGAACCCATAGCTTATTAGTCATCTTCTTATAGCAGAGGGAAAAGATGTGTCCAGACCCATCAAAGAGCCTAAAGTACAGAGTTTGAGGTGGCAAGAAAGAGGAAGGTTTAGGATAAAAGAGGGCAGTTCCCAAGCCCTTACATGTGGATTTCCAGGGAAATGACAAATTAAATATGAAAACAGGGAAAAGCCTGCCTCAGTACTGGAAACTAGAGAGGCTGTCTTCACTGTCAGAAATTCCCAGATGCACTGCAGAGGCACAAAGACCTGATCCCCATCCCTCACCCTCCCCACCTACACACACACACACACACACACACACACACACACACACAAATTCCTTCCCACCCATATACACAGAAGTGGAGGAGACCCTGACAGAACACCACTAGTACTTCCTTACATGGAGGGGGAGTACACACCAAAGGGTGGGCAGTCACACCTACCGATGTCCCTCAGAGGACTGCACAATCATGCATGAGAGGAGTAGAGTTCCTGATAGAAATGGTAGATCTGACTGAGATCAAGTTGCCAATTTATGACACCCTAAGACCTGCATCTTCACTGCTCTCTCCACCCCCACTTCCACAGATGCTGCATCTTTGGTGCAGCAATGCAAATTCACATCAAATGCAAATGTTAGAGGACTGGATTAAAAAAATGTGGTACCTATACACAATGGAATATTATGCAGCCATAAAGGACAAAATTATGAATTTTGCAGCAACTTTGATGAACTTAGAGTCTATAATACTGAGTAATCTATCACAGAAACAAAGAACTGAGTTTCACATGTTCTCATAAGTGGTCATTGAACAATTATCGTAATACTATAAGAAAGGGATTGACAGTAGTGGAAACTTCCAGGGGAGTGGGGGAAGGGACTGGCAGTAGTGGGAAACTGCCAGGGTGGGGGACACATCCCATCAACAAGGGTACCTGAGTAATGAGCATTTGTATACCTAACCCTGAATTATATCCCACATCTTTAAAATCAAAAAAAAAATTTTAATTTAATTTTTTTATTTTAAAGATGTGGGGTACAATTCAGGGTTAGGTATACTAATGTTCATTACGCAGATATCCTTGTTGATGAGGTGTTGTCCCCCCCTTCCCCAGCAGATTCCCACTACTGCCAATCCCACATACCACCAACCTCCCTGCAGTTTCCTACTACTGCCAATCTTTTTCTTATAGTATTAAGATAATTGTTCAAGGTCCGCTTATGAGTGAGAACAGGGGATACTCAGGTCTTTGTTTCTGTGACAGATCGCTCAGTATTATAGACTCTAAGTCCATCCAGGTGGCTGTGAAGTTCATGATTTTTGTCCTTCTTTATGGTTGCATAATGCTCCATCATGTATATGTACCACATCTTTTTAATCCAGCCCTCTTTCAAAGGGCAGCACGGTTGGTTCCATGTTCTTGCTATTGTGAACAATGCTGCAATAAACATACATGTGCAGGTATTTTTTTCATAGGGTGATTTGAGTTCCTCTGGGTATATTCCCAGTAGGAGGATTGTGGGGTCATATGGAAGGTCAATGAAAACTAAAAATTTTAGAAAAATGCAAATGTTCCCTGTTCCTACCACTGATTGGAAGGATTTGTGCAGTTCTTCATATCAATTTCAGTGAGATCTCACCTCAACTCCTATATCTTTATAAGTCAGTAAGCAATAACTTGGCTTTATAAGGACAAACAAATACAATAAAAGCCAGTCTAGCCAACCTGCACTCAATGACTACACACTTAACCCGTGGTCCCTAAGTCCACAGGAAAATATACTGGCTGGTACTGGGCATGCTGAATGCTCACGACTGGCAGCCTCCTCTCATAAGCCTGTGGCTTCTACTCTCACCAGTTGCCTGGTAGACTTTCTAACAGTCAGTTGGCAGTAAAGTTGTGCCACTTGTATTATAATCATATAGTTTAAGTAAATATCATGTTATCTGATGAAATATGACAACTAAAAGAGTTAGAGTTCTCCAAAGAGCCGGACATTACATGTTCTCATTCATACGTGGGGCCTGAACATTAATCACAAAAGCACAAGGGAGAAATTGGCAGTTGCAGAAAACTATGGGGGGAGGGGAAGACAGAACTGCACGAAGGGTACCTGATCCTAAACCAGGGGAAGTGAGGACCAGTTGGAGGTCCAAACCTCACCTGCACACACATTACTAATGTGCCTAATCCTGACTTGTACCCCACATCTTTGTAATAAAATAAAGTTTAAAAAAAAGAGAAGAAGAAGAAATAAAAGCAAAGAAAAAAGTAGATCAAATTAATTAAACAGTCAATAAAGTTGTATTGGGGAGTGCAGTGGGGCCAAGAATGAGACTGGTCCAGTCCAGCACTGCTTCTGCCCATGCCGCCTTGCTAAGCTAGCCCACACAGACTGAGGAGAAGCTCAAGGAGAAAGTTTTTAAGACAGAGAACAACCGCATCAACCTGAGAGTGGCAGGCAGGATGGCTCCATGGTGCAAATCAAGATCAAGAGGCACATGCCGCTGAGCACACCAACGAAGGCCTGCTGTGAGAAGCAGGGCTTGTCAGTGAGACAGATTAGATTCAGGTTGGATGGGCAGCCAACTAACAAAACAGACACTCCAGCACAGATGGAGATGGAGGATCAGGAAACAACCAACATGTTCCTGCAACAGACAGGAGGTACGCAGGAGACCAGCCTCGTGGGGAATGGCTTCTAGAGCCTGTCTCCAGCCCAGTTTATCCATCCTTGCATTGCTGTTGAATAGTGAGCATGTGACCACGCCCATCACAAAAGAATCTGCAGACACTTGTGGACATTCACCAAAATGATTTCCTCTTTGACGTACAACCTTGACGTGCAACTCAAACTATCTGCAGGGATGAATCTACAGTTCAAATTAGGTCAATCAGAATTGTTATCTTTGGGTAAAATGTGTTGTGCGGTTTTGGGGGTTTCTTTTCATTTTGTCTTTTTCTCATCTCCTATTAACATTTTCTACCCCAAACTTGTGACCTCAATGATTGCTTTTAGTTTTTGAAATGGGATCTTTCTCCTACTGTTAACTGTCCCTCCTCTGCTTGACTTCAATCATGTAGAGAACTTGCCTTCCCTACCCTGGGGGTGCATGTGTTGAACAGGTGTTGGGGGCATGGTGGGAATGGAAGGCAGAAGGTCACTTGCTATTTGTTGTAAGCATAGGTTATTAAGATGCTAAATGTTGGCCAGGCTTGGTGACTCAGCCTGTAATCCCAGCGCTTTGGAAGGCCGAGGTGAGTGGATTGCCTGAGCCCGCAGATTCGAGACCCGCCTGGGCAACTTGGCGAGACCTCATCTCTACAATAAATCAAAAAATTAGCCAGGCGTAGTAGCACGTGCCTGTAGTTCCAGCTACTCGGAAAGCTGAGGCGGAAGGATCGCTGGAACCCAGCAGGTCGAGGCTGCGGTGCCACTGCACTCCAGTTTGGGCGACAGAGTGAGATTCCAACTCAAAAAAAAAAAAAGATGCTAAATGTTGCAAATTTAAGCTTTGCTAGCATATGGTAAAGTTGAAGGGAAAATCCTGAAATGCTTCTTCAAAGGTAAAGACTAACCAGTCCTTTGGTAATATGGCCCAAGTGCTCTGTAGTCTTCAAGCAAGTCTATCAGGAGTTGAGGCCCAGAACTCCCCCACAGATCTCTGCTCAGTACCTGGCAGTTGGTACAGGGGCAAGGACTGGCACGACCAAAATTGGATTTTTTCCTTTTCTTAATATAGAAGTCTCACATTTCTCATTTGATAAGGGTGTCATGGCCTCAGATTTCTTCTAGTATTTGTTTCTGATGAATAATTATGGTCTATATCCAAAAAGTAAGATTAAGTATTACGTATTTGCAGTTGTGTTGCTGTGTAAAGAGCTACTTCACAATGTGGTTACAAATGAACCCACAGAAAGATGACTTCACGCTCTTCTTGAGGTTTGTGCTGTGCTGCTTCCAAATATGACAGAATCTACACATCCGCATGGTGACTTCACTTCTGTGAAATATTCTGGGATCTATACCAAGTAAAGATTTTAGTAATTCTGCCTGTTGTCCTTCCATAAGGACCCACTGCTGCTTGATGGCGGTTCTCAGCCTTTTTTATAGTCAACCAAATGATGACCCATCATCTCTCGCTTACTTGAAATCTTGCTGGAAATGTTCTCATTTCCTTTGTTTTGCTGTATGGGCTCAGGTGGGATGTTTGCTGGCTCTGTAGTGTTTAGCCATCGATTTGTACATTATTTGTTGTTTTTTACTACCGTAAACAGTAAATAGTTTGGCATTCTGAAAAATAAATAAAGATGTGTTGCTAAGAAAATCTGCTCTTAAATTGGGTGTGAGAAATGGCACAGAAAAATGATAAAAATACACAAGGATTCTGCACTCATTGTGTCACAAGTGTCTTTAAGATCTCGCTCCTGTTTTTAAAAACTGAAACTAGAAATCATGGTAATTCATTATGAGCATGGTTTATGAAAGAGAGATGTTATGAATCATCAGTAGGCCTATTTTCAAAGAAAATGCCTTGACCCTACACTACAGGATTGGCTGATAGCATGTACCTTGGCATGGTTTATCTTACAAGATGTCCATATCATTTTCGATGGTTCCCCACCTTAGCCAGCTCCTTTCAGTGAACCAAGCAACTACTGGTTCTCAGCACAAGACATAAGAAGGCTACAACTAAAGACAAATCAAGAGAGCTAATAAAAAATATTGGCCGGGCACGGTGGCTCAGCCTGTAATCCCAGCACTTTGGGAGACCAAGACGAGAGGATTGCCTGTGCCCAGGGGTTTGAGACCAACCTGGGCAACTTGGTGAAACCTCATCTCTACAATAAATCACAAAAACTAGCCAGGCATGGTGGTGTGTGTCTGTAGTTCCAGTTACTTGGAAGGCTGAGGTGGAAGGATCGCCTAAGCCTAGCAGGTCGAGGCTGCAGTGGCCGTGAGCGTGCCACTGCACTCTAGCCTGGACAACAGAGTAAGACCCCGACTCAAAAAAATATATATATTAGAGTTCAAATAAAGAGGACAGACCTGGAAAAAAAAAAACAGTAGAAAGTGCTTCCCTTTGGTTTATTTCCAGGAAGAGAAGACATTTTAAAATTTTTAGAAACTAATTTGCCAAATGATCATTGACCTCTTGATGACTAATTCAATGAATGACCAATTCACTAAGCAATCATCTGACAAATGTTTTACACAGAGTCTAGAACAATTTCTCATAGCATTGCACCAGGGCACAGGAAGGGGTAGAAGCAGGAGTAATAGGGTCAGAGGCAAAAGTAATTAAGACAACAATCACTACTTTAAAAAACAAAAACACCTGACCATTCCATAGAAAATGTTGAACATTCTTGAGATTCTCAGGGTCTAAAATGTGAGATACAGGCAAAGATCATAGTAAACAGCATTTGATCAATGCATGCCCAGGAGAAGAAATGCGGTGACAACAAGGCAAAAAAAAAAACCACTCAATTTTTCAGCAAACTCATTTGGTCAAATGATTATTGAAGAATTAGCTTTGGTGAGCTGGTCATTCACCAAATGGTTTTTGGCGTGTTGATGCCAGCTTCCAAGGTGAAAAGGAGAGCCTTCTGACTTGAGCAAAGGAATCACTGAACTCCAAAATCAGTTCAGTGAGGTAAGAAACCGTATCTATGTGACATACTGCCTTTTTCTCAGTGCTTAACCCAGGTCCCAACACATACCAGGCACTCAAAAAACATATTTTTTGAATAAATGTTGGAGACTAATAATGAACAGTAAAATCATCTAAACACAGATCAGGGTCCAGAAAGAGAGTGTTAACCTAAGGTTGCTGCAACTGATCCTTCTATGTATGAAGGAACCTACTGAAGACTTCTGCACAGCAAAGTAGAATGACTGTAGGAAGGTGCAGGAAGATTAGTCTGTTTGTAATGACTAGAATATGTTAAAAGTGGAAAAACTACAACCCAAATGTTTCTCAATGGATGAATGAATAAACAAATCGTAGTATACACATACAATGGATTATTATTCAGCCTTAAAAAGAAAGTAGCTTCTGGCACCGACTACAACAGGAGATAATCTGAGCAGAGAAATTCAGAGACAGAAAGTAGAACAGCAGTTTCCAAAAGCTGGAAGGAGGAGAAATGGAGAGTTAGTGTTTAGAGGGTACAGAGTTTCAGTTTAGGAAGATAAAAAAGTTCTGGAGATGGATGATGGTGATGGCTGCAGAGCAATGGGAATATATATAATGTCACTGAACAGTATACTTTAAAATGGTTAAAGTGGTAAATTTAACGTTATCTATATTTTATTTTTTGTGGTCTTTTTGTATTTACTTTTTAATTTATTTTTATTTTGAAGATGTGGGGTACAATTCAGGGTTTGGTATATAAATAAATATTATGTATATTTTTACCATTTAAAAAGCCTGGAACGCAAAGAGAACATGGCTAGATTGGAAAATTGCCTTTTTCCACATGACTGGAGCAAAACTTGAAGCATCCAAGAGTAAAGTTAGAGTGGTACTCAGACAATATGTCATGAAAGACCCCAACAACTCTTGACTATGAGTTTGGACTTGGTACTGATCTTTGAATGATTCTAACTAAAATGTTCATACTCATTACGGGAAGAAAAAAGAGGAGAAACTGATAACAGGATGATTTAAGAGGCTGTCATTCATGCATAGTCTGATCCAGGGTCTTAGTAATGGGAATGTAAAGGAAGAAAAGAATTGATATCACAGGCATCACAAAGAAGTATAGATAAGTTTTTTGATTGATTGAACGGGAGAAGGGGTTAAGAAAAAAGAAACATCAAAGTTTTTAGCCTGGGGAACTGGAAAGTGATGGTGTCTTTCAGGAAAAAAAAAAAAAAAGGTGATCACTGACCTTTTGGTACAGCCAACAGGAGGAAGTGGTTCACAGGTAAAAATGATGACTTCCCTATTTAACATGTTAAGTTGAAGAAGACAACAGAAAATCAAAATAGGGAAGTCCAGTAAGCAGCTGGAGAGGCAAAAAAGTGATAAAGTGTACCTAACCAGCAACCAGGCTTGGTGGCTCAACTTGTAATCCCAGCACTTTGGGAGGGCAAGGCGAGTGAATTGCCTGAGCCCAGTGGGTTCAAGACCAGCCCGGGCAACTTGGCGAGCCCAAGTCTCTACAATAAATTTAAAAATTAGCTGGGCAAGGCAGGGCACGCCTGTAGTTCCGGCTTCTTGGAAGATTGAGGCGGAAGGATCACCTGAGCCCAGCAGGTTGATGCTGGGATGGCCATGAGAGTGCCACGGCACTCCAGCTTGGGCAATGGAGTGAGACTCCAACTCAAAAAGAAGTGTACCTACCTCAAACTACCAAAGGTAGGCTAGGACAACACCCTCACCATACAGCAGCTGGTAAATTAATAATAGCCTTCAAGCAAAAAGAACTAGTATGAGTGCAGTAAACAAACTGTCTTCATTGAAAATAAGTACTGGCAACCCCTTCAGGTCCCCTCCCACTGTGGGTGCTTTTCTGTTCTCTCAATAAATCCTGCTTTCTCACTTGAAAGAGAGAGAGAGAGAGAGAGAAAGAGAGAGAGAGAGAGAGAGAGAATCATTACTAAAACAGAAACAAGTTGTTGGAAAGTTATAATATATCACTAACACATCCTTCTGTCTAAAACTAATCATAATTCTATTTAGAGAAAATCTAATGTCCATCATATCTCTTGAACAATGTCCTGGAATCATATAGTTTGCTGAAATAATTTTTTGAGATCTCTAGCCTTGGATGGACAAGTGGAATTAAAAGAGAAAACTTTAGGATCTATAAGATCAAATTCTGAAGTCAGGTTTCTCAATCCAATTTTCTGAATTATTCAACCTGAGGTTGCTTAGTCTAATATCAATATGCATCCATTGTAACAACATAATGTATGAAGGACTGCGGATACCCTATCCTTTGGTGATATTGTCATTCAACACACATGTATTGAGAGACACTACAGATCCAGATGCAAAATTAGAGTACCAGATACCACATATCCCACGCCTTAGGAAATCTGTCAACAAGGGAAAGGAGGGTGCATGAAGCCTTGACCCTGATCTAGCACAGTAATACTCTGATCCAGGTTCCTGGTGTGAGTCTCCTAGCACAAATGCCCATTTATAGTGTTTACCTTAGTTTTTAGAAAGACTTGATCATATCAGTCAGTTAATTATAGCAAATATTATATCCAATTGTTACATCCTTGGATACATATATAATTATTATAACTATTATTTTAGATGTATGAAAAGAGTTAGGTGATGGCAGTCATCAAGAAAGGAAAGAATAAGCTATCAAGCTACCAAATATTTTTGAAGTTCCTCTCTACTTGAATATGTAAAACTTGTTATTTGATTAACCCATAACTGACAATTCTACCCAGCCTCATGAGCTGGAACTTCTGCAACTCTTGCTATCTATGCTCTTCAATTCAGCATGTGAAAAGATCGATTCCTTCTGTCAATTAATTATTTCAAGAGTGTACCCTTTTCTCCCTCAAATATCCTGTCAGCATCTCAAAGATAAGAATCACAACTTACTTTTCTTTTGAGACTTCTGTGAACCTCAAATGGGTCTTAGTAAATATTTGCTTAATCTAGTGAAAATAAATTGTGTGCCTTGAAATCCCATGTCAGTTATGTTATATGGTAAAAACACTGCCAAATCAGTAATTAAACATGCCATCCTTGGTTAGCACCAAATGATTCTTCTTTTTGTTGTTTTTTAATATCCAAAGTGTTACTTCTCTTTCTCACAGCCAGTTTCTACAACTTTGGAATTTACAGTATTTTCATATTTCCATAATGACACCTGCTGGTAGGAGAAGAATGAATGAACTGCAGGAATTTTATTCAACTAGCTTTAGTCAGCCATAGTCCAGTCTGAAACAATGAATGCTCCTGAATATACAAAGAGTAAATCTCAATGAGTCCAAATACTCAAGGAGTAAAAATGTGTCAGAATAAGACAGATGCTATTTCAATACTATTTTCAATTTATCCCTATCATCTCTTCCAAAGCGAAATTGCTGCAATTAAGGGTGGTTATTAATAAAAGCCTCAAAATTATGAATTTGCTTCTGCTAAATATTTCACTCCATTTTCAAGCTGGCATTTAAAATATGGTGATTCAAGCGATTATCACTGCAAGGAATAAATTCTGGTATTTGATAGCACAGTAGAGAAATTATAATTAATAGTAATTTATTGCATTTTTTTAAGTACCTAAAAGAGAAGAGCTGCAATATTCCCAACACAAAAAAAATAAATGTTTGAGATGATGGATATCTCAATTCTCCTGATTTGATCATCACACATTGTATACACATATCAAAATATCACATGTGCCCCCCAAAAAATATGTGCAACTATTACATGTCAATTTAAAAATGTTTATAAAAAGATTATCATTCTCTGAAACTTTTTCTGTTCTTATATAATGAATTACTGGATCAAGGTCTGAGTGGCCCGGAAGACAATGAATATTTGTCTCAGTGGTAACCTACACATTGTCTTGATCTTGGGGAGGATGCAAAGAGAAGCAGCAAGGCCGGCCACTCTGGAAACACTACTGGAAGTTAACATGAGCCCTAGGTTTCCTGCAATATCCAAACAAGAGACGTGGCTGTTGAGTTCACCTATTCTATACAGTAAGGTTCAAGGACAGGATCATGCCTGCCCTTACATCCTCGGTGTTCAGCACACTACCTGACACACAGTAGGAATTGATGTATATTTTTAAAGAAATAGGTGTGTGAGTGTGTGTGTGTGTGTGTGTGTGTGTGTGTGTGTGTGTGTGTGCACGCACGTGTGTGTATGTGTGTTGGCGTGTTGGTCAAATAGGCTTGACCCTGGGAAGACCTTGTCCAGACACCAAGATGTTAATTAGATTAGGTATATGTATTTGACTCAATAGTTTAAAAAGCGGAAAAATTCACCAAGACAGCCCCAAATAAAATATGGATAAGCCATATGCACACAGGGTTTTTTTTTATATACAGTTAGGTAAATATATAACTCATTATGACACATTACACAAACTCTTTCTTATTTAATACACAATCCCTCTTCATGAGAAATCAGTCATGTGTACTAGTGACAGGGGTCTCAGAAAAATTTTTCTTTCTTTCAGCAAGTTTAGTGTCCATACCAGCCTTCACTCAGCTGACAGTTGACTTGTGACGGTTTTGTCTTTACAAGCATGTGAATTCTCCTACTTCCCTGGACTTGCTTCAGCTGGATTTCTTTCGCTCAGAAAGGGAACAGCATATAAGCAAAGTGTGAGAATTAGACTGTTTCTGATTCCCTATTCCAAAAATACTCCTCTTTCTCCAAGACAGCAGAGCAAGGGGCATAATTAGCATACTATTAATCAACAGCTGCAATTTGCTTTTCAGAAGGAAAACCCTTTGGGCGCTTTAAATGGCTTTCTTTTTACTCCCACTGAATGTAGGTTATAAATCAATTCAATAACTACTACAAATGCCTACTAAGTGCTAGCCCTGTTAGGCACTGAAAAAAACAGTCTTGGGTCTTGCCCTCAAAGAAAGAGTTCATAGTCCAGTGTCACAGGCATTAACTTAGCCTGCTATGAGGACTAAATCATACCCTGACAGCAAGTCAGTACTTAGCTAACTTGGTGTTTCTGGCTCCCATCCTCACCTCACAGAGGCTATCTCTGTGTTCATGTGGCTGAGGCACAGATATTGGAAACGATATGCTATTCTGGGGTGCCATGACTCATTAGGACACTCTGAGAATGGCAAACCCCAGTTTCCAGATTCCTGCATTTCCAGGAAATTCAGCACCTGACACGAGGCTTTGCTCATCAATACTTTTATTGAAAAATGAAGCTGTGTAGAAAAAAATGCAGGGATTCCAAATAAGGTAATCCTGGGGCCATATCAAATGAAAGTGAGTGTGAGTGTGAGTGTGTGTGTGTGTGTGTGTGTGTGTGTGTGTGTGTGTGGTCGCAGACACACTGAATTGAATACTTTCAGTCCAATATTCTACACAGTAGATGAAAGCACGTCATTCTTGGCTTTATACCTAGAGAAAATCCCATTGTGATTCATTTTGTCTAGGGCTTATTAAAGACAAGAACCACAGGGGAAACCCCAACTTTATTCCTAACACCCTTATATCAAAATTAATTTTGAAAAGAGAATGTATTTCCTCATCTCATTCCCTGACCTAAGGTAAACCCATAAACTATCAGAGAGAGAAATAATAAATAATATTATTGAGTGCTTATCACCTGCCAAGCACTACATTAAGTTCCTTTAAGTCTCACGACAATTCTGTAAAGAGTTATCATCCAAACTTTACAGTTGAAGAAAACTAAAATTCAGAGAAGCTGAGAAACTTGCTGAAGGCACACAGTTCATAAGTAGCAGAATCAGGCCTCCTCTGTCCATTACAGTATGCTGCTTCCTTACCACATGTGTACAGTCAGATTACTATGAATATGTCCACATGAGAGAGTAGCTATGGGTCAGAGCAGATCCAGTTTTTTGCTTATTTTCAAGTTGGGGTTTCAATCTGTCACCCAGACTGGAGTACAGTGGCATGGTAACAGCAATCATGGCTCATGGCAGCCTTGACCTCTTGGGCTCAGGCAATCCTTCCACCTCAGCATGCCGAGTACTTGGGACCATGGATGCGCACCACCACACCCTGTTAATTTTTATAGAGATGAGGTTTTGCTACGTGACTCAGGCTGGTCTTGAACTCCTGAACTCAAGCAATCTGCCCACCTCAGCCTCTCAAAGTGCTGATATTACAGGCATGAGCCACTGGGCCCAGCTGCAGATCTGGGTTTTATGGGACTGAAAGCTTATACAAATTTTGTATCACTCTTTAGGAGGAAAAAAATACCAAATTAGATACCAAAAAAAAGAATATTTATTAAGCATGAGTACAGAAATCGCAAGAATAGCAAATTTTTTAAAAACTAATAAATTTCACAAATGTTTTCTTTCAATTTACACTTCTGGCTTTCAATAGAGGTATATTCTCCCTGTCATATCTGAATTTTGATATGAGTAATAATTATTTAAAAAAGAAATTAACCTGAAATTAAGGCATGCACAAGAACAATTTAAATGTTCCTACACTGCATTAAGCTATGTAATTGAGTCACTGAACTCCTCTTATAGTATATAATGTGACTTATTGATGAATAGGAGTGAGAATTTGTTATGAAACACTTGTTTTTTGAAGCATTTATCTTGCATTCTTGGCAATTTTGAACATCCTTTCCTCTGAAAACACCAGGCTTTACCAAAACAAGATACAACAGATATAAAATAGGATGAAGAAAACATGCATCTTCTCACAGACATTTTTACTGTATGCCTTCAGACTTGTGTGCTACAAGCACAAGAACTCTGATAAAATCTATTCCATGGCATTCTCATGAAAATATACATATTTCTATACATATAAAAATGCAATATATATTTTCTATATTTAATATGTATGTTCTATATATAACATATTATAGATGATAGATAGATAGACAGATAGATGATTTTTAGAAAATAAGTTTATAGTTGTACACTTGGCATCATTGAGCACATTCTAGACAGGAGAGAATATATTTGGCTCAGCATCAATTGTTCTCCTCACAATTTTGTAACTGCTGAAAGTAAGACTTTTCTACAGTTGAGCTTCTCAAGACTTGTTTCCAACCTCATTTTTTTCCACTACTCCTGTATTACCAGAGATAAGTGCTGTAGGACTGGCTGCTAGCCTTAGGACCTCACCTTCGTTCCCTATCCATGCTGGGTGAGTCGTTCAGTGGGTGGTAGGAATATTTCTAGAAGCCATTCTTCAGCCAGATGGCCACAAAAGAAAGGCAAACTACATTAAAATATCCCACAAAATGAAAAATTACCTATTGGGTAAAATATACAGTAGTTGGGTGATGGGTACACGTAAAGCCCAGACTTTATTTATAACCACTATACAATCCATCTATGTAACCAAAAATCACTTGTACCCCTAATACTATTGAAATAAAATACTTTTTAAAATAAAAATAAAATATTCCACTTAACTACATGTATCCCCAATTCAACTTCCTCTAACGAGATCGAAAGCATGCCTATCACTCAGATGCCAGCTGAGGGGAACTGTGATGGTAAGGTAGTCACAGCAGGAAAATGTGATCTTCAGTGACTGATTTAAAGCACCATATTTTTGCAAAATATAGAAACACACATGACCTTTCAACATATTGCTAGCACCCCTAGCAGAGCCTTCATTGGACTGCCTGAGACTGGCTGCTGGCATAGAGTAGGAATATTATAGGAAAACAAAGTTGGAAGAGAAACAATCCAAGGACCAAGAGGACATTCGATGGGTCTAATAAGGTCTCTGGATGCTCCTATATAGATGACTTCAGACAAGACTTGGTTCAAAGCAGTCACTATATAAGGAAAGGACAGTAAAGGCCTGTCAATCATCTATGTTTCAATTATTTTAACAAACCACAGTCAACTAATTTGGCTGAGAATCTCCTACAAATGTCATCTCCACAATCCACTCTAAAAGAACTAGAGGCTGACACAGTACAGTTCAATAATTAAGATTAGCCTTTTGGCTTTCTTCCCCCATCAGGTTGGTAGTTTCATATCTTGCACACATGCTTACGGCGGGCCATTTTGTAGAAAGGCTAGCAGTATTATTGTCCCATGTATTATTTTTAAGAGCCTAATATAGACTGGAAGGTTATTGTTGTTTTCCCCCTCCTCCTTTGTCAGTTCATCAAAGCTTAAACATCTAGTTTCAGGGAAGGCAAATTGGTTTTCTTCAAGGACTGAAAAAATAAATATGATCCCTCACAAAAAGACAGTGTGAGGTCCCTTTATTCTATTGCTTATTGCCTGTAGAGTCGATCCCTTCAAAGGGAAATATCCATTAATTTCAGCTCCAAAGGACACACAAAATTGACCCCACAGGATTTTAGTCCTTCATGTATATGCCTTATATAAACAACTGCCTCTTTGCCCTCCTGTTGCTACCTGAATTGGGTGGGATGGGCCAGGGAGCTTGAGAATGCCTCTCTTTCCAGACACAGTTACTCTGTAAACAGATCCTACAATCTTGCAGCCCAAGAAAGAAGCCCTCTCTTAATTCCTAAACTGAAATGCATAACAAGGGCTTTTCTATCAGCTGTGAGGTTGAAAACAAACAAAAAAACCTTCTTGCCATGCTTGCTTAGGACTCTGAACCAAAATCGCATCACCAATAATCTTACAATAATGCTGGTTCATAAAAGAAAGGAAATGAACAAAATGCTAAGAACTTTCATACATGCTTTATGCATACCCTTTTGAAGTAAACACTATTACCCATATTTATCCATAGATAAAGAAACTGAGGCTCAGAGAAATTAAGACATTTTCCCCAAGATCTTGCAGCTATGAAGGGGTAGGATTGGTATTCAAACAGAAGACATAACAGCTTTGTCATAGTACCTACAGCAAAAAGAGGAGAGGCCCGTGGACTTTGGGTTAGTTCCTGGATCTGCACATAACAGCAGTGTGACCTGAAACAGATGACTGTGTCCCTTTCCTCATTATCAAAACAGGGGTAAAATGAACACCTCCCTCAGAGGTATCGCAAAGACTGAATGAGTCATGGACGTAAGTCTAGCACTTAAAAGATGCTCAAGAATTTGTATTACTTTCCCTTCCTTTCAAGCTCGTTGGAGGTAGAGGCCACATATTTTTTTTTTCTTGTCTTGTACACCCAGCCCTTAGCAAATATTTGTGGAAAAGAACTTTGCCACGTCCAGTGCTTTTTGGTGACAGCTGACATGGGGTTTTCAAAGCAACACTGACATCCTTATGCCCACAACATTAAAATTCTCATTTCAACTGATCGATTGAATAAAATATTCCACATGACAATGTAAATGAAGTAGGAAATGGATGGGAGAAGTACTTTATAGTTTATTAAACCATCAGTTCCAGCAGCTCTTGTGTATTTAAAAAAATGTATGCCAGTGGGATGTAAGCAAAACAATAATCAAGTTATCAAACAAATGTGCTGAACAGCATTATAGGTCTGCAAGAGGCATGAATGGTGAGTGAGCCAGGATTACATCTGACCCAGTAGGGTGGCCCAGTGAGGCCCGGGTTCTAGGGCTCCAGACTAACTGCTAGGACACTAACCCAAGCATGCAAAGGCTGAAGTCAACTTCCAGTCTTAAATGAAAGCAACACTAATATAAGAAATAGGATTGGGGGTTGGGCATAGTGGATCACATCTGTAACCTCAGCACTTTGGAAGGCCAGGGCAGGAGGATTGCTTGAGCCCAGAAGTTTGAGACCAGACTGGGCAATATAACTAGACCTCATCTTTACAATAAATCAAAAAAATGAGTCAGGCGTGTGGTGTGTGCCTGTCGCCCCAGCTACTCGGGAAGCTGAGAAGGAAGGATCACTTGAGCCCAAGAGTTTGAGGCTATGGTGAGCCATGATTGTGCCACTGCATAATAGCCTGGAAAACAGAGTGAGATTCTGACTAAGTAAATAAATAAATAAAATAGAATTTGGCCTACAAATCTGTGTTTTGACAAGAACTAGTCCACTTCTCTCTATTTCCACTGTGACCATCCTAGTCTAAGGCATCATTATCTCTAGGCTGGAATTTTGAGATAGCTTCTCTATCTGATCTCCTGCTCCTTGACCCTTTTCACCCCATTCTCACTCTGCACACAGAGAGAGCTTTTAAAAACACAAATCAAACCCGGTGCAGTGGCTCACACCTGTAATTCCTGCACTTTGGGAGGCTGAAGCAAGTGGATTGCCTGAGCCCAGGAGTTCTCATCTCTATAATAAATCAAAAAATTAAGCCAGGCTCGGTGGCTCAGCCTGTAATCCTGCGCCTTTGGAGGCTGAGGTGAGTGGATTGCCTGAGCCCGCGGGTTTGAGACCCGCCTGGGCAGCAAGACCTCATCTCTACAATAAATCAAAAAATCAGCCGGGCATGGTAGCGTGTGCCTGTAATTCCAGCTACTCGGAAGGCTGAGGCGGAAGGATTGCCGGAGCCCAGCAGGTCGAGGCTGCGGTGGCCGGGAGCGGCCACTGCACTCCAGTCTGGGCGACAGAGTGAGACTCCAACTCTAAATTAATTAATTAATTAATTAATTAACCGGGCATGGTGGTGCGTGCCTGTAATCCCAGCTACTTGGAAGGTTGGGGTGGAAGGATCACTTGAGCCTAGGAGGTTGAGGCTGCAGCAGTCGTAAATGTGCCACTGCACTTCAATCTGGGTGACAGAGTGATACTCTGACTCAAAAAAATAAAAAATAATACCGTGTTGATCTCCTGGCCTCCCACAGTTCTTATACTCAAAACCAAATTTTTCATTATGATCTGGAAGGCCTAATGGAATCTGGTGTTGGCATATCTCCTTTTTCAGTGAGTACATGAGAGACATATAGCAATGCACCACCTCTCTTGGATGAAACCTAGAATGTCTTGCATAAGAAAGGTAACTGCTACTACTCTCATTTAACCTTTTAGAAATGTCTTGAGTGCACCAGACTGTATACAAAAGGCAAAGATAATTCAACCCCCACATTTCAAGAGCGATATTTCAGAAGGTAATTTCCCAAACATGAAGGAAGAGAAGGGTCTTGCTTGCATTCTTATTTCATTGTCTTTTTACTTGTTCAGACTTAAACAGAGACAGTAGTATGCAGACAGTCATGAACAGCTGTGAGAAATAAGCCAGGAATGCTAGAAAAAACTAGATGCACTGCTAGAAGGAAGGGAGAGAGAACATCAGTAAAAGACAAGGAGGCAGGGAGATCAGAGGCAGGAAGAAGCAATGAGAAGGAATGGGGGAATTCATACATGGTTCTCTGCCTCTTCCCGCTTGTGACAGCTATTTGACAGGGACTCATCTGAAAAAAGAACAAAAAACAAAAATCAAGGTGAGTCTTTGGGGCCTGGATAGATCTATAGCTATCTAGGAGTAGACTTTAGTAGCTAGGAGAGTGCATATGTACACTAAGCTCACTGGATGGATGGATGAACAGGAGGTAAGAGTTATAGTTTAATATTCTACCACTATGGCTTTCATTCACCTCCATTTCTGAAAATAATTTTTCCATCAGTCCCCAAATTTCCATAGACAGTCAGGGTACAAGAGCAACATTTCTTCCATTCTCCCTAGATCTTTTTTTTTTACAGGTTTTTGGAGTCATCCACCACTGAAGTAAAAGCAGCATATTTTAGGTATTCTAGGTCTTTAAATAACTCCACTGTTCCTTCCCTTCTCTTAACTACTAAGGCATTGTCTGTATCATATACCATCTTTTTTCATTATTTAACTGGTTCAGATAGCTTGTCTCTCTTAATAAAGGATAAGTTATTTAAGAGTAGAAACCATGTATTTCCTCTTTCATTTGCACTCCCCACAGTACTCAGCACAGCATCAGAAACGTAGCAAACACTCAAGCAAAACTTCCCGCCCTAAATATGATCCAGTGCTTTATCGGATTGTTATTTTATTTATTTTCATTTTGAAACTTATCTTTACTGCCCCTCCCAAAAAATTCTCTCTCAAGGACATGACAATTTATAGCCTGACATTAGGAAAGAAACTGAGAAAGAATCACAATTAAAATGTCAACAGTAATTTCATAAATGAATACACTCTACTTCCTCATCTGGTTAGCTGGTCTGCCACACCAAAAAACATCCTGATACCCCATAATGTGAGCAGCACTAAGAATAGTTCGTCCCGTTGCCATGTAAACAAGGAGGAGCTAGCCCATCAATAGATGTGCTGGAAATACTGATCCAATTCTAAAAATATCATTTCCTTTTCTCTTCAAGAAACAATTTTCCAGGTTAATACAAATATACAAGGAGAAGTACTGAAGTTCATCAAGACTGCCTGGAACTCTTGTAGCTGGATGTCTTAAGGTTTTCTCACACTTTGAGAACTAGACTGAGCTGTCACTGTCATTGCTGACTTACTAAACCCTCAAAAATGCAACAGAGTCTAAGCCTGCAATGACCACAACTTCTTCCTAGAGCCATGGTAAAAATCATTAAATGAGAGAATTCTTTCCCCTAAGTCTGGACTTGGCCTCAGAACATCTCCTGACTCCCAAACACCCCCAAGTAGCCACAGTCAAGCAGAATGAAGACCTGAGGTGAAGCCTTTTCCCCAAACCTCAGCTAAGGCCATCTGATCACCCATGAAGAGCTACTGTGAGAACCAAACACAAATGAAATAGGTGACATTTGCCTTCAGTGACTTTTAAGTCCTCTTAACAGAAGTTATTCCCATTGTTTCTATCCTCCCTATTGCCAAAAAAATCTAGGATATGCATGTTAAGTCAAATGTTAAAGTTTTATGTTGTGTGCCCATTCCCAACATACCTCCCACAGATGTATTATATTCTCAAGACCTTTCTTTCTCCAACCCGTTTCTCTGTTGACACCTGGAGGTCTATTGTCTTATTTCCCTTTTTTCTTAGTTCCATAGATAACTGCTTAGTTAGCCTGACAAACTCACCTAAACTAGTATGTCAATGCTCCACAGGAAAATATTTGCATTTTAGCGACACTGATGGGGGAAATTTCAGACCTTAATGTTAATTAACTAGGAGAGAGATTTAGGGACCTAAAAGAAACTGATCCCAGTCATAGCTCCTTGATTTTCAACAACTCTTTTTCAACCAGTCACTGCCCTGGGTCTTTTCTAGATCCTTTTCAGCAAACCAATTTAAACTTAACTGCCATATAGCACCTAAAAATTCCCCAGAAAAGCTAAGGTAGTTGAAAAAAAGAAATACCTGATTTCTGTGGGCACATGCTAAGTGGAAAAGTTTGCTTCCCCCCCCAAAAAAAAAATTCTGCCTTTGCAAGCATTAACCTGGTACCTTCCAAAAGCTGAATAAATTAACTATCCAATACCACTTATGGTAAGTGGCTTAATGTTTTCACCAGATATGAATAGGCCCAGAGAACAAGGAGTGGGTGGAGATGAGTGTGTATTTTTATTTCTTTCTTGAGCCCTATTCTCTGTGGACTGGTTGTTTCTAAAACTACATTTTAGAAAAGCTTTAACTGCATGAGTAATTTTTGTTTTGTGGTACATTATTATTCACTTTCAATAATGCAACTCAAAAACGACTTACAGGATTACAAGAGTGTAGTATAAAATTTCTAGTACAATTCAATGACCCTTAAGTAAAAACATGAACACCATCAACTACAGTTATCCTGTGCAATGGCAGAAAACTGTCAGGCTCAATTATGTGAAAATGCAAGAGAACTGTTTAGACAAGCCCCTCACCAAGTCTTTCCATTGTTCATGCAACAGAGGAGGCTTAAGATCAAAACTTTAATAACATTAAATCATTTTTATAATTATAAAATATGCTTTCAAGTTGGTTCAACGTAGTATTTTCTGTCCTAGTACATATATTAAGATAACATTACAATAGTTATTCCCAAGAGGCAGAGCATGGAACCACTTGCCAATCAAAATTTGTACATTCCAGGTGAAGCTAGACAAAATTCTTGATGCAAATTTACTCCTGAAGGTGATTTCAGAATGCAATATATTCCAGACATACCACCCCAGACCCAGTTGGTGAGCCCTGTTTTATAAGATGCAGTCCAGTTCCTCAGATACTTGTTCAATTGAGGTTTCAGAAGACTATTAGATTAACAATAGAGACCTAGGAAGTCTGCAAAGAAACAGTTGATGAAGAAATGAGGAAAAGAGGAATTCTTGGATACACTAAAGATCTCCAATAAATGCAGAAAATTCACATCTCACCATATCTCACTTTCCTCAAAAATGTTCTTACTACTCTGCTTGTTAATTCTCCCTAAGACGATTTCACTTTTTGAAATGTCTTAAGGCATTTGTTCTCCCAGCAATGAATTAAATGTTAGTTAAGCATCTGTACATCTATACCATTTAGATATAGCATGTATTTTTTTTCCTGGTTCATAAATTTCATAAAATGCAAAAATTTTATAATCTTTTCAGCAATAAGTCATCAGCAGACAAAGATAAAGCGCGCGCGCACACACACACACACACACACACACAGACACACACACACACGAGCTTTGTGTTTTAGTTAAAATCACATTCTGCTTCACAGCCTAACCAAATTTCATAACAAAGATTTCCCTCAGCTGGTGCCTCAAATGCTTTATTTTTCAAATATGATTGATTTGATTACTATCACCGTGGGTTGGAAATGTTTTTTTTCCTGTTGGTCCCTGTCATGATCTCCTCTGGATATAGTTCAATTAGATGCCTTCTCACTTTTTCACAAGCCTGTTTTTGTAAAAGTTTGGGGAAACTTTTAAAAAGAATCTATAAAACTTTTTCACTGTCAATAGAAAAAAAAAATGGATTGCTCGAGCCAGACACGGCTCCCTGGAGAGCTAACCTTTTGATCCTGGAATCCTTTCATGCACTTAAGTCTTCACTAGAGTCAATGGGAGTGTTGTGTATGCAAGGACAGCAGGATCAAGTTCAGTCTCTTCTTTCGTAATCTGTAGCCAAGTGGGGTAGCCAGCTGAATCTGGTTTAGTTAAAAAAAAAAAAAAATCTTTCCTGATGCTTTGAAGTTTTTTGGGCAGTGTAATAATATCAGGATTTGTAGGAGGTTCTTTTGCATAATCCCTAGTAAGATATTCTTATGACTTCAAAAAGTTAGTGGGATAAGAACAGCAAGAACCTCCAGTGTGCATATGAAATATTTTTTAAAGTTCCGTGTAGAAATGACTCAACATGCACTTCAGGAAGATGTATAATTGTAAGTCTATGTGTCTAGGCAGGAATGCACCTAAAACTATTCTTGACTGATGGATGTCTACCCTTATCTTTAAAAGAAAGAGATATAACATCCCTCAAAAAACGAGTCTCCACAGAAAGTAGAATGGTGGTTGTTAGGAATGGGGGGAGGGGTGTGGGGAGTTAGTGTTTGATGGGTTCAGTTTCAGTTTTGCAAGATGAAAAGAGTTTCTGGAGATGGATGATGGTGACGGTTGCACAACAATGTGAATGTGCTGAATGTCACCAAAACTCTACACTAAAAAATAGTTAAAATGGTAAATGTTATGTTATATATATTTTCCCACAATTTTTTTTATTTTTTATTTTAAAGATGTGGGTATAATTCAGGGTTAGGTATATAAATGCTCATTATGCAGGTTCCCTTGTTGATAAGCTGTATACCACTTTTAAACTGTTTTAAAAAATAAGTTTTTTTAGATGTCTCCAAAAGCTTACACTATTTAGAATCAGGAACATTAGAACTCTGTTAATTGGACAATTCCTGTGTGATTTGCCTTCAATTGTTCATGTTTTTCTTTTAAGTGAGTACAGAATGCTCTGATGACAACAAAGCAGCTTGCTGGAGGATTCTACTATGTGTGTGGGTTAAGTATCTCTGTGACTAATAGAACTACTTGAATCACAACAAGTCCTTCCTTTAGAATCTTTATCACCCTAACCCCACAAATACTCACTGATGAGGATTTTTTTTTTCAGGCAAGGCCAAAGGGTTGACCAAGGTGATTCTGCACCCCAAGTGGTAAGGGGGCTGAAAGAGAGGAGTGCCACGTAGGACAGAAGCCACAACATCTCTCCACTGGAAGCCAGTTCACTTTATTATCACCAAGAAATGGAAGTTCATTTTCTGGCATTTTAGCCTGAGCATTAAAAATGTAAATTAACACCACTGACCATAACCTACTGTTTTTAGAAACAAGCATTTTATTATCACCTTGTAGAAGATTACTAAAACCCCTATTCTAATATAATTATATTAATATGACTTATTCATACTAGGAATTCAGCATCAAGGGTAGAAGCAACTTGGGGGGAAAAAAGGCCTCACTAAATAAGTGATGGTCCTACCACTAAATATAGAGTTCAAAATGACTTTCTGATCAAATACACACACACACACACACACACACAGCACACACACAAACACACACGTACATTTCAGTAGCAAGATGAAGCTAAAACAAACAGAAAAAAGATGAACATTGTATTTAGTCATTGCAAATGAAGTGTGTCATTTTAATGTAATAAATAACTGACTTTTTTCCACTTTTTGGTATCCAGATGTTGGACAATCTAATCTTTGCTTCCAAATGACTATTACCTTTTTTAAAAATCTCTTGGTCAGGTACAGTAGCTCACGCCTGTAATACCAGCACTTTGGGAGACTAAGGTGGTTGCTTGAGTTCAGGAATTCAAGACCAGCCTGGGCAACATAGCAAGAGTTCACCTCTACAAAAAAATCAAAAACATTAACTGGACATGGTGGTGCATGCCTGTAGTCCCTGCTACTCAGGAGGCTGAGGTGGAAGGATTACTTGAGCCCAGGAGGTCGAAGCTGTGGTGAGCTGTAATTGTACCACTGCACTCCAGTCTGGGCAACAGAGTCCTTAAATTTAAAAAGTAAAAATAAATTAAAAAATAAAAAACAAACCTCATAAAACATTAGTAGTGGTCCTCAGACAAAAAAACACTGAACGAAGAGGTCAAAACCTCCAAATTATTTGCTATCTCTAACAGAATGATGGGTCCACAAGCTCACTTATCAAAATACCCAACTAGAAGAAGTATTTTTCCCTGTTTAGGGGCATACTCTAGAGTTATAAAAGTAAATGACTTCATTAAGATGAAATATGTCTCTAGTGTTTCAAGAGAAGACCACTGGACAAAGAACAAGCAACGCAAAAAAGAAATACGTAAAAGTCAATAAATATACAAAGAGATGCTCAGCCTTGCTAGTAAAGTAAATAATGCAAGTAAAACTGGTACAGCAATTTTTCTACTTGAATGGCAGATTCTAGAAGGTTGACAACAATGTGGGCAGAGAGGAGAATGTGTGGACACAGGTACCTTTGTGTATTGTTGATGATCGTGTAAATTTGTACAACTTGAGCAAAATTTAGCAACTCGGTGAGTTTATCAACATCAAACTGTTAAATGTTTCTACCTTTGGACCCAACTTTTTTTTTCCATTTTGATTTTAGATTCAGGGGGTACAAACACATAAATTTGTTATATGGACATATTGTGTAGTGGTGAGGATTGGGTCTCAGGTGGCCCAGTCCCCTGATAGTGAACATTGTACCCAACAGGTCATTTCTGGACCCTAAACTCCCTCCCTACCTTCCCCCTTATTGGTGGGATCCAACTTTTTAGAGGTTGCCCTTAAACAGAAAAGTGTACATGTGAACAAAGATACATGCAAAAGGATGTTCATTGCAGTATGACCTATAAGAGTGAAAAATAGAAAATAAACTATGTCCACTAATAAACGTTTGGTTAAAAATTTGGTATTGCTCATTCATTCAACCATTAACCAACGACCTACTGAGTGTCAGGGAGTATTCTCCATTGCCCAGGCTGGGGTGCAGTGGCACATTCACAGCTCACTGCAACCTTGACCTCCTGGGCTCAAGCAATCCTCCCATCTCCTGAGTAGCAATCCTCAGTCTCCTGAGTAGCTGAGCCTACAGTTGTGCACCATCATGTCCAGCTAATTTTTATATTTTTTGTAGAGATGGGATCTTGCTATGTTGGTCTCGACCTCCCAAGGTGCTGAGATTACAAGCGTGAGTCACCACACATGGCATTGCCAGGCAGTTTTCTATATACAGTATACATAATGTATCCATTGAAATAATGATGTAGATCTATAGTTATTATGCAAAAGGTTACAAAACGATTTGTATAGCATTATCTCGTTTATGTAGGAGGATGATATATTCACGTATATAGAGAATTATATGTGAGTATATATGCATTGAATCATCTGTAAAGATCATCATCAATATGTTGTCAAATCTTCAGTGGTTATCTTCCAGATTGTTGTTAATCTTTGTTTTATACTTTCCCATACTATGTGAATAGTCTTACAATAAAGCTATATCACTTTTATAATCTAAAAATATTAGGAGTAAATGTATTTTGAAGGAAAAAAGGAGAACCCTTGGTACAATGTAATCATATTAATATGCAGAATTCGCGACCCGCCTGGGCAACTTAGCGAGACCTCATCTCTACAATAAATCAAAAATTAGCTGGGCGTGGTAGTGCGCGCCTGTAGTTCCAGCTACTTGGAAGGCTGAGGTGGAAGGATCACCGGAGCCCAGCAGGTCGAGGCTGCGGTGGCCGGGAGCGGCCACTGCACTCCAGTCTGGGTGACAGAGTGAGATTCCAACTCAAAAAAATAAAATTAAAAAATTAAAATATGCAGAAGAAAATACCAGACAGCCACAGGATTCCAGAAATCCAGCTGCAGTTCTAAGAAGTAAGATGTAAAAGCAGATGCTTGCCCACACGATGAGGTAAACAGAGATGAAGCACAACTGTTCCGTAGAACTCAAGGCACAACGCAGCTGAATGTGCTCTCCTAAACTAGAAATCCAGGCCAGCAAAGTCCCCAAAGGCTGCAGGGGCTAAAAACTAATAACAATAAACATATTCTACACAAGGATTTTATATAACTTGGATGTTATTTGCATTGAAATGTTGGTCCTTTAACAGTTTATAATGTTCCTTTCTACTGTATATATTATTCCTTTTTCCTTAAAAATAATTTTCCATGCACCCTCCCCATCCTCTTAATCCTACAAGACAGATTTCAGTCTGAGCAGGTGGGGAATGCGTATCTTGGTTTAAGGGCTAGAATACACTTGGCTTTACATGATTTACGATTATCTTAGCCAAAGCATCAAGTGCATATCAATAGCAGTGTTGTCGTGCACATATATTTCCTTATTCTGTCATAATAAGTAGAATCAACAAGATACACATCATAAAGATAGATTGGGAAACCATAACATAGTGATAGACCAGAACTCCTGCTAAAAATTCTCCCACAAATCTGACGAATCTGAATACATGAATAGCTGGCTCAGCATGAGCAACAGTACAAACACATACAACTACATCAGATCTTTTCTCTGCTAGAAATGAATATTCACAGATTTCTCGTGGTAAATGCTTGCAGCAATTACTTAAAAATCTGGGTTTCTATTGGGAGAGGAGTACTAGGTATTCAACTTTGGATTTTTTTTTTTTTTTTTAGTTTTTGTTATGCTGTTGTTTACCCTTACTGGGTTACTTTACATTTTTCTGCCTTGTTCTGTCTATGCATATAAAACGGCAGCTTTCTGAAGTCCATATAAATTTCTGCTCTGGGTCTTAAGATGGAATCAAATCCCAGAAGTAAGCAAACACCTTGCTTTCACGCTTTTTACGATAAAAATTGAAAACGAAACTTGAAGACATTTGGTTCAGTCAAACAGAATCAACAAAGCAAGTACTGTAGTCTAGTGTCTTTTATTAGGCCAACACTCAGCTCTCTTGACTACACAGAAGTCTTAAGAATGAGTGTTCGCATATACAGGCATCTAACTCTACCACAGACCCATACAATGCAAAAAACTATTTCAAAAATTATTTTCAGGAATCAGGATAACCTGCCAGTGTATTTTTAAAACCTGAGAAAAATATTCTGTGGCATATGACTTTTCTGATTAGAGAAAGGGCACACACAGACCAAACCCACACTTGTGGCTGACCAAATCATACTTCATACTACTATGTTTAGTGAATCCAGAAAACTTGTTGACTTGAGTTGAACACAATCTGTGCCAAGTTCTCTCTGGCGTCTCAACTTTACCTCCCCATTTGTTATAGTCTTTTTTTAGCATTTGTTTTTTATTATTTGTACATATTCATGAGGTACAAGTTCAGTTTTGTTCCACTGGTATATTGCTTTGTGGTGAAGTCAGGGCCTTCAGTGCATCTATCACTGGAGCACCGTACATTGAACTCCCCATACACTTGTTATACTCTTCAGATGAAAAACTCCAACCTTGCCCAGGTACGGTGGCTCACATCTATAATCCCAGCACTTTGAGAGGCCAAGGTGAGAGGATTGCCTGAGCCCACGGGTTTGAGACCAGCCTGGGCAACTTGGCGAGACCTCATCTCTACAATAAATCAAAATAGTAGCCGGGCGTGGTGGTGCTTGCCTGTAGTTCCAGCTACTTGGAAGACTGAGGCAGAAGGATCACCTGAGCATGGCGGGTGGAGGCCGCAGTGGCCATGAACAGCATACCACTGCACTCCAGCCTTGGCAACAGAGTGAGACACCTACTCAAAAAAAAAAAAGAAAAAGAAAAAGAAAAACTCCAACCTCAAGGACTCTGACAATGTTCCTAAGAATAAGTCAGGGTGTATAGATCTGAATATCTCTCAAGAACAAAAAGAGTAAGAATATCAAAGTGACTCTTGAATTTTTCAGATATTCACCATGTTAGTATGAATAGGTCTGGCAACCCCCACTGGGAAGGGAACAGTAACAGTTCAGGTTTCTGAGTTTTACATTAATAGCTCAAAGTTAGACTGTGGACTGGGAGATTGAGCACAAGTTCTCTCCTTTCCTTGCTGAAGCACTTCCTCACTGTAGTTGCTTCTTTAACAATCTTTGTGAATAAAGCACTAAAAGAAATGATTTAAAAAGTAAGAACGCACCATGCTCATTATTGTGATACTTTCATTTTCTTTAATGACATTTTTGTAAAATGATTTCAGGAGTAAGGTTTAAAACACAGTTTTAATCTCAAACCTTCTTAAAATAGTTGAAAGATAAATCTGTAGGCTAAAAACTGCAGTAGTGTAATCTTTCATCCTAACTGCTGAGGAAAAAAAAGGTTTACATTTGGTTTTGTATGTACGTGTGGGCTCATAATCAATGATTAGTACTGAATCAATCCCTTTTTGTGTTTTTCTTACAATAATCATGTTTGAAATAATCAAGAATATTTCATTAAATGTTATTCAAATTTTTAGTACTTAAAACTGAGTAAATAATTTAAAATTTCTGTGCACACAGGAAACAAAGAGTGAAAAGGCAACATGATAATAAAAGAATTTGCAAATTATATATTTGATAAGGGGTTAATATCCAAAATATACAAGGAAGTTGCACAAATTAACAACAACAAAAAACAAATAACCTGATTTTAAAATGGACAAAAAACTTAAATAGACATTTCTCCAAAATGGATATATAAATGGCCAACAAGTACATAAAAAGATGCTCAACATCACTAATTATAAGAGAAATGCAAATCAAAACCACAACGTGATATTACTTCACACCTATTACAAGAGTCACTATCAAAAGAACAGTAACTATCAAGTACTACTGAGGACGGAAAGAAGCTGGAACCCTTGTGCACTGTTGGTGGGAATATAAAATGGTGCAGTCATTATGGAAACCAGTATGGCAGTTCCTCAAAAAATTAAAAACAGAACAACCATATGATCCAGCAATCCCACTACTGAACATATATCCAAAAGAAATGAAATCAGTATGTCAAAGAGATATCTGCACTCTTGTGTTCACTGCAGCATTATTCACAATAGCCAAGAGGTAAGAGCAACACAAATGTCCATTTGACAGATGAAAATGTAGCCATCAGTACAAATTGGGCCTACTCTGTTGATAATGAAATGTCAAATTACCTTGTAGATATAACAGAGCCAAAAACTACAAGTCACGTAGTTTTATTTTTTTATTTTTTATTTTTTGAGTTGGAGACTCACTCTGTCACCCAGACTGCAGTATAGTGGCCGCTCCCAGCCACCGCAGCCTTGACCTGCTGGACTCCCGTGATCCTTCTGCCTCAGCCTTCCAAGTAGCTGGAACTACAGGTGCGCGCTACCACACCCGGCTCATTTTGATTTATTGTAGAGATGAGGTCTCACCAAGTTGGCCAGGCGGGTCTCGAACCCGTGGGCTCAGGCAATCCACTCACCTCAGTCCCCCCAAACACGGGATTACAGGCTGAGCCACCAAGCCCGGCTAGATCACGTAGTTTTAGAAAAAGCTTTGGCCTTTAACAACTCCCAGAACCAACGATTCCTCCCCTCAAAATCGACAAGACCGGGACATGACCAAAAACTACACATCGAAATTCTTTCAAAAGCAAAGAAGTCTGTTGGCTAAATCCAGGGCTAAAATCCACCTCAACATACCTAACCATAAAGAGTCAAATTTGAAGTCCTTCAATCAGACCACACCAAGTAAACATTCCTGAATGTTTGTCCTTCCCTTGTCCTCTAAGCCCATACACTTGCCCCAGAACCCAAATCAGGGGGATAGATTTGAGCCTGACTCCTGTATCCTTATGGGCCAGTTCTGCAATACAACCTTTCTTTTCTCAAAATCCAGTGGTGTAGTCACTGGCTTCTGTGTGCATCAGGCAGCAAGCCTATTTGCTCAATAGCAAAAAAAAAAAAAAAAGAAAATGTAGTATTTACATACAAAGGAATATTCTGCAGCCTTAAAAAGGAAAAAAATCTTGCCACATGCTACTATAGGAATGAATCCCGAGGATATTATGTGAAGAGAAATAAGCCCATCACAAAAGGACAAACATTATCCTATTCAAATGAAGTATATAAAGTAGTTAAAATCATAGAAATGGAAAATAGAAAGAGAGTTACCAAGGGCTGGGTAGAAAGGAAAGATGGAATTAGTGTTTAATGGCCAGTAAGGATACAGGAGTCAGGCTCAGTTTTGCATAATGAAAAAGTTCTAGAACTCCATTGCACAACAATATGAATATACTAAACACTACTGAACTGTACATTTTTAAATGATTAAGAGGGAAAATTTAATATTGTGTTTTTTAACCACAAGAAACTCCTACAGTCTAAACAACAACAACAGAAAATATTTCCAAAACCTCTTAGGCTATGTCTAGATATGAACTAAATTAAAAAAAAAAAAAAAAAACTTGAACTCAGTGAAAATATTATGCAAACATATTGTTTGACAAAAATAGCACACAGTTGTTTTGGTTAACATGATTATATTTAAATTTTTGTGGTAGTATTTATAATAATATACTTATTACTGTCATGGCATTATAATTTTGGTATTAATAAGGCTAGAAAAACGTATCCACTGTGTTAAATGATCTCTCCAAGATTCCATCCAAGTTTAAAATCCCACAATTCTTTTTTTTTAACATTTATTTGCTTATTTATAAGATGGGGGGTACAATTCAAGTTTAAGATACGTAAGTGTTCCCATTGGTTCTCGTGTCACCTGGTTTGGGATCAGGCATCCTTACTGGTGTTGTATGCCCCACTCTCTTAACTCCTGGTCCCTCCTGGCAGTGACCTGCTACTGCCAATCCCTTTCATGTAGTGTTACGATAAATGTTCAGGGTCCACTTATGAGTGAAAACTCATGGTAATCAGCTTATTTATTAATAAGAACTAAATGTAACACTTCCTTTTTTTAGAGACTCATGAATACTTCAATATCTCAAAAGCTTAAAGGAAGGAGCAGTTTTCATGAGCACATAGAAGATTTACTGCTGAGGAAAATAAAGTTTGAGACCTTTAAAAAAAGAAAGAAATTACAAGGGCCCTTTACACCTCGTAGACCTCACTTTTATCCATTTAGAATTCTTTGAAGGAGGGCCTATATATGTTTTAGCCTATATTAAGTTGTATTTCTTTACCTCCTTCCCACCACAACCGTGCTCACTACTTATCATCAAATAACAATTCGATACCAAGAAGATAACACCTGTAACAAGGTGAACACTGGCTTAGCCTCTGCTGAAATAGGCAAAAGCATGAACTACCCTGGCACTTCTCCATACCTTGTCTGGCTGAGGTCCAGTTGGCTTGGTGTAGATTCAAAGGACCGGCAAAGAGCTTCCACGGGTCATCTGGTTGATTCTCCAGTACCTTAGGCAAGGCTCCACCTATTAGTTCATTCCTCCCACATCCATTTCTGTCTTATTCTCAAAGGTCTTCAGAAAAAGAGACTCCACAGTAATCCATTCTAATGTTTAACAAACCTCACCATTGGGAAATTCTTCTTTATGTCCAACCTAGCTCCCCCCTGCTGAAGTTAAAGATCACTTCCTTTTGTTCTCTTCTCAGCAGCAAGGAGAACAGCTGGTCGCCAGTCTCTGTACAATAACCCTTCATATACTGAAAACTTTTAATAAGCTATCCAACCAGCTTCTCTTTTCCAAGCCGAGTAATCCTATCTCTTTCAATCTTTCTTCATAAGTTCTATTTTTCCAAGCTTTTGATCAATTTTGTCCTTTTCTCTGTATTCTCCTCTTGCTCTGATTTATGGACTAGCCCTAGACTACTGGAAGTGAAATCTGAGCTGTTACGGCACTAAAGTGGACGGGAGAGTTTGAGATCTATTGCGTATGGGATAGGAATGGCTAAATGGAGTAAGAGAAGAAAACTGGAGAAAGAATTCACACAGTCAAGATAGTCTTGGGAATCGAAGTTTTAATAACTGTGCTGAATTTTCCACAATTTTTTGTAGTATTATTGTATTTTCAAGGCTGTCATCGGATAACATTATATTCAACTGTAAGTTTTGTGAGTGTTAGTCTTGCCCAACATGTGGAAAACATGCTGTCCAGGACACCCTTCAGTACAACTTTAGACTGCAATAAAACAGTTAGGTAATACTGGCTGACTCAGAAGAATGCAAATCTCCAGTAACTCATCAGCTAATAAATGCTGGATACAAATATTAAAGTCACACACCAAGACACATGGTTTGTCTCTATCCCAATCTTTCATCAAGAGACAGGACATAATAATGCCGAGACAAACATTCCTTGTTTTGAGATGGTCTGACACACACTGCAGTTTTGATCTAAATCCCAGGGGGCAGAAAAGTCCTGAAAATGTCAAGGTGTTTAAGAGCACCCTAGGTCTCTGCACCTCAAAAAAAGTGCCATATATAACTCACTAAGAGTTTTCTTTACAAGTGTTTTTTTTCTATTTTTATTAAATAAGAATTGAAGAATAAATGCATTTAGATGTATAATGTTAAACTTTTTACTCCTGATTATGGCAGGAGACTTGAGGGAAGGGAGAGAGGGAAGGAAGGAAGGAGAAAGGGAGGGAGGGAAGAAAGAAAAATAAAATGGTTTGTACAAAATTAAAGATGAAACCTTTCCTGCTTTGTGGCCTCAATAAGGTTAAACACTGATGAGACATTAGTATCTAATATTGGTACTTGGCAAGGATACCACCTCAATTATGCCCTTTTTTTTAAGTTGGAGTCTCATTCCGTCACCCAGGCTGAAGCGCAGTGGCATGCTCATGGCACCGCAGCCTCAACCTACTGGGCTCAGGCGATCCTTCCACCGCAGCCTTCCAAGTAGCTGCAACTACAGGCGCGTACTTATGCCCGGTTTATTTTATTTTATTTTTTATTTATTGTAGAAACAAGGTCTTACCAAGTTGTCCAGACTGGTCTTAACCCCTGAGCCCAAGCAATCCTCTCACCTCAGCTTCCCAAAGCGCTGGAATTACAGGCTTGAGCCACCACGCCCGGCCAATTATGCCCATTTTGACAAAGTGAGGTGTTTTGCAAGTTCTTAATTCTCAAATACCATATTTCTGCCCCAGTCCCTTTTTTTTTCCTTAGTGCATAATTTTTCCCCCAAATATATGTGATTCAGTGTGCATTTCTCAACTGTAGATCAAATCCTATTCTTAAGAACCAAGATAGGATGCCCTAACTGTTGTATGCACGTCCCTGCATACATTTGTGAATGGTGTGTATATTTAGAATGTGTCTTTAATTTACCATCCTGTTGTTTTGGACAAGTTGGTCTTGGCCACTGATTGAAAAGGTACTGAGTCACTTAACAAAAACAAATTCCTGCCATCTGTAAAATAAATGACTAAAGGTATTAATACCATAATGAAATTCAAGAATCAAGATCGATAGAAAAGGGATCCTTTTATGTGTTTTTGGCCAGACTCCTCCTACCACTGTAAACCTAACTGGGTAGCACACCTGGCACATAGTCACGTTCAAATAAATATGTGCTGAATAAATGAGTGAAGACAAGAAGTCATAGATTCTGAGTCTCATGTCATATTGGCACCAACACTTTTCTATAGCTGGAAAAATTAAGATGAGAAATAAAAGGACTATCTATATAGCATAAACTGACCACAGTGACCAGGTAATCTTTGTATCCAGTTGTATTGTGATCACCTGATTTAATAAGAATGTCATGGAGGGTTAGGACTCTACACTGAACTACTTGGTAACAGTGCTGTAAATTAGATGTATTTATTGTCATGACTTACATTACCTGCCCAGAGTAATTCAAGATAGTCATTAGCACAGGGCCAAAAGTCAAACACAAGCATCCTAGATTAGGGTTGTACCTGTTCCCCATTATTCCACAGTCTCAATTCCTTTGTCACTAGACATTCTTCCATTCCACTGTCATCTCTTGTACACTGAACCCCCACTGTGGAGTGCTATATTAAAATAATATTGACTGTATTTCAAAATATCGCCTATTCATGAACTTTCTTTCCTAGGACAAAGACATAGCAATAACTGCCATGTTTCTCTATAGTCACAATATCTAAAGATCAAAAAGCATTCAACTAAAGATGTAATACATGATTTTTCTTCATAGGTTGAATGATCATCTTGTCACTAACGGTTAACCAACAATGACCCTTCCCCTTGGATAAGGTACCCTTCCCACTGGTCTTGGACACTCTTCTCCCCTACTAACAAGGATTGTCAGAAGCTCAGCCAAACCAGACTCTAGTCACTGGGATATAAATAACAATACCCTTTAATATGTTCTCCAGTCCAAAAAGGATTATATTTTAATAGGAGAGAAAATCTAAGTCAGCCAGTTCCTAATTTAAAAAAATTAATTATTAATCTGTGAATTCATAATACTAAATAAAAGTAGAAATGCAGTATAGTGGAACTTATTCCCCAGGGTTCTTTACAAAGTCTCACCAGAGGAATCAAAGATGATCAAGGCACTAGAGAATCTGAATTGTTTTTTCCCAGGACCCTGAAAGGAACCTCCTGGACTAAAATTTGTCTTACGTTTTGACAATTGAATTCAGAGTTGGAAAAGGGCAGGAAAGCCATGCTTACATAACATTTGACTCAGGACTTTTTCCGAAGGAAATAACCAAAGATGCACCTGAAGATTTGGTTCCAAGATATTTATGCAACACTTTTAAAAGCAAAATAAGATAATTTCAACCATCCACAGTGTCCAGCAATAGGAGACTGATTAAATAAAAATGTAAGACTTAAACCTTCTGCCATTGATATTCACTTTTTTTTTTTTTTTTTAGTCAGAGTCTCACTCTGTCGCCTAGGCTGGAGTGCAGTGGCACAACATGGCTACCACAAGCCTCAACCTGCTGGGCTCAGGAGATCCTTCCACCTCAACTTCCCAAGGAGCTGGAAATATAGGCACACACCAATATGACCAGCTAATTTTTTGATTTATTGTAGAAACAAAGACTCGCCAAGTTTCCCAGGCTGGTCTCGAACCCCTGTGCTCAGGCAATCCTCTTGCCTCTGTCTCTCAAAGTGCTGGGATTACAGGCATGAGCCAGCATGCCTGGCTGACATTCACTTTTAATTGCTAAACCATGTGCCTCTGAAGGTTGAGGTGTCAAATTTCTACAAATGAATATACATTTAGCTCCCTATGATGTGCTTGTTCAGTGAAGGTAGGAACCTCATGTGGCAGACCAATACAGCTAACAAAACTGAGGTCCAAAGAATTAAAGTGATTCTCCAAATCTTTTCATTTAATAGAAGAGCTGAGATGAGAATTGATTCTAACTCCCAGCCCAGTGTTTTTCCATGACATGATGCAGATATGTTTTGGATGAGAATTGCTGAAACCACAACAAAAATAGCACTTTAAGAAATGTACAGCATAATGACAATTGGATAAAATTTGTAAGAGCGTCATAGAGAACTGTTAAATCCAGCAAAATACCAAGTTCCACTCTCAGAATGCCATTAGTGTTTCTGAGAATTCTATCTAGAGAAATTATTAAATTGGACCTAGAAGGATATTTAAAGAAACTTAATTTTTATTTTAATAGTAACACAATTCAAAGCTTAAATGAAAACATCTGCTTTCATTTTCTTTACTGATTAGGATTGCTAGAGATTCTGAGACAACAAGCATGACTGTAATTTATTTGATATGCAAATAAAGCTCTTAGCTTTAGTGTAAATCTTAAACTTTTAACCATGCCCCTTGAAACTAATTATTTTTTATAACCCCTTCTGGGTCCAAAAAAAACCTTAGGTATAATCATTCATTAAGGAATGCATCCTTCCCATAAAATGCCTACAGGCACAATTCTCAAAAAAGTAGGCCTTTACTAATTAGAATCCAGATCCTGGGATAATAGCCAATTCTGCTTTTTTCCCACCCTTTCCCAAAGGTAGTGACCCAAAGGCCAAATGGAGGAAAGGAAGGGATCACATGGCAGAAAGGTCAATTTATATTGCAGCTATGAAGCAGATCCATTTATTAATAGCCAGCTGCTGTGCTAAATGATAGTCAGAGATTAGTGGAATCAAATGACAACCTTGGGCTTGTTCTTAATGGGATTAGATCCTCAAAACTATTCTCACATTGCTTGGCTCTCATCAAGCATCCCCTACACATACACACCAAAACAAAAACATTCATACCTTCACCTCTCTTGCTAATCAAGTAAGTTTGATATATCAGGGTATTTAGGCATTTTCACCCTTGCTAATGAAAACCTGGCTCTGTATATCATAAACCCAAGTGTATTACTCTGGATTTCAACAATGAACTACTTCTGGGACTTGTTGCATGCAATCCTCATACTTAAAGGGACTTAATGCTTATCTTTTCTTCGAGGGGCCTGTCCTATTTGGGTACTGTGCAAAGAAATGACTGACAAATGCAGGAAACCAAAGAGTAGCAGTGCATTGACTCATGTCGGGTATCATGGCATTTCAAAAGGTGGGGCCCAGAAGGCCCTCTCCCTCAGTTTTTGTTTCATTAGACCCAGATATTATCGACAATTCCATCTGAGACCCCAAGGAGAGAAACCAGGTAATGGGGTACAAATACATACCTCTCCACAGTCAATCATCATATTTTCACTGCACAGTATTTCTAAATTTGAAGTGGAGGAAGCAAAACCCAGAATATTCGGTACCTTCATTTATTTAAGCAAGCAGAGACTAAATCAGTGGGAAAAAAGAAGTGACCCACAAATCACAATTAACTACTGCTTAACTTCTAAAATAAGTTAAAAGTAGCCACTTCACAAAGGCAGAATGTTTTTTAGTGTCTTAGAAATATGTTTTGTCACCTACTTTTATGAGATGAGGACAAATAAATAGCATTCAAAATAATAGCAGAAATTATATTCATATAAATAGACAATTGCCAGGTTATACCACCAAATTTATATTAAGCCCAATCCCTATACTTTCTATACATCCAATGCTACATAGTAACAATTGTTACTATGTACATACCACTGAAGTATATACATCAGTAGCAGTGACATCCCAAAAAGCCAACTGAATAAATCAGATACTAGATCAAAGTATACATAGCATAGTTATACTAATCAATAGATCTCATGTTTTTCTCATATTTTAATTAATTATAGACTAGCAAGTCACATGTAACATGTAGGTTCAATTAATTGGTTCAGTTGTAGGTCTAATTAGTCAAAAATAGTACAATCTTGATCATTTAAAACCACACTTGTTTTACTTACAACAAATATAACAAGTAAAACAGAAAAAGAGACAGAGCCACATTGACAATCCAGGAAGTTATAAATGCTGCAGTGTCTCATCATCTGAATATTATACACTGAAAATTTAAGTATGTCCACATTTTTACATCAGTCCAGTTCTCACATTCCTAACTAAACTATGCTCTAAGAGCAGAAATCAAGATGGTTTCTCTTATCTGGTTTCCAGAATGTTCTGACCACTGTCCTACCACCACCTCCCACAACCACACACAGATATTTTCACCCTTTGAAACATTGCAGGGTGAGGGAGAGAACTGAGAAAGAAAGGGAAGTCTCATGACTTCTGAAATTGAAAAGAGGAATTAAGTTCTGAAAGGGAGAAAGAGGATGACAGTTTGCTTAATTCAAGTATTGAGTAAATATTGTTGCTTAATTATTTTTTTCAAAAGACACACAAGTGCCTATTTTTTAGCCACTTGTGTTTATTTAATTATAAGGATGAGACCATTATGTAATTAAAACTTGTTCCACATACAAAAATCACGTTGCCCTTCACATTTGACAATATCCTCACCCAATTATAGCTTTCATAACGGCCCTACCCTGTGTTCTTAAATATCAAGCAACCTAAACGCTAAAATGAGCCTGACACAGCTGAACTGAGAAAAACATGAATTGAAAATTTATCTCCCAGCCGGGCTCGGTGGGCTCAGCCTGTAATCCCGTGTCTTTGGGAGGCTGAGGTGAGTGGATTGCCTGAGCCCATGGGTTTGAGACCCGCCTGGGCAGCAAGGCCTCATCTCTACAATAAATCAAAAAATCAGCCGGGCATGGCAGCGCATGCCTGCAATTCCGGCTACTTGGAAAGCTGAGGCGGAAGGATCGCCGGAGCCCAGCAGGTCGAGGCTGCGGTGGCCAGGAGCAGCCACTGCACTCCAGTCTGGGCAACAGAGTGAGACTCCAACTCAAAAAAAAGAAAAAGAAAATTTATCTCTCTTGGAAAAATAAGTAAAATATATGTTAAGAAAATGAATAATTCAGGTAACCAGAATATCTTAATAAATTCCCAAATGTTTAACAGTGTTGCTGTCTGAACACTTTAGAAAGAAAACAGCTTTTCTTTTTCTTTTCTTTTTTTTTTTTTTTGGGTTGGAGTCTCACTCCGTCACCCAGGCTGGAGTGCAGTGGCATGCTCATGGCCACCCCACCCTCGACCTGCTGGTTTCAGCGATCCTTCTGCCTCAGTATTCCAAGTAGCTGGAACTACAGGAGCATGCTAACACGCCCGGCTAATTTTTTGGTTCTTTTTTTTTTTTTTTTTTTTAATTTATTGTAGAGATGAGGTCTCACCAAGTTGCCCAGGCTGCTCTTGAACCCGCGGGCTCAGGCAATCCACTTACCTCAACTCCCAAAGTGCTGGGATTACAGGCTGAGCCACTGAGCCTGGCCAGAAAACAGTTTTTCAAAACTTCATGAATCCTCCCTCATCGTGAAGGGGATTTCAAAGCCCCCAGCATTTCAAAGAGAAAGGCTGTTCTCAGAGTTGTCAGTTTCCTGCTGCATCTCGAGTACCACCATGTTCCAGAAGCCCATGGAGAAAGCTCATGCCCCTAAACATGTCTGATCTGGATCTCCCAACCCCTGAGTCTGTGTTTATGTATTCATGATTAAGATGGATTCATGAAGTTCAGATAATATCACTTTTCATATTTCTCCAATCAGTGTTTCAAAACAATTAAAATAACAGTCATTTTAACATCCACAGCACGGAAAGGACAGACATGAAAAACCCACACCTTCCGCTGGCCATCACATACCTGTACTGGGAAGCTCTAACTACCTCTGGGAGTGCCAATGAACATGCTTAAAAATCAAGCAGAAAAACGATCGAATATGCACACTCAGCTACATGATTTTTCACTGTCTAAAACTAAAAAAAAAAAAAAAAAATTCCCCGTTTTCACCCAATTTGGCTTGCCTTTCTTGCTTGAAAATTGCAATACTGCCAAGTTACAAGTTAGAGATTCTGCCAATTCCACAGTGTTGTGAGCAAAGGAAGAAAAGTCAGCATACTTTCCCTAAATGGGTAAAGTGTGTGTGTGTGTGTGTGTGTGTGTGTGTGTGTGTGTGTGTGTGTGTACACTTGATTAACCCAGTCTCATATGGTACTCTTGTTCAAAATTTCCAAAAATCAAACACACACACACACAGATCATGGAAAGAAAATCTCAACTCCAGATTAAACTGAAAGGGACTAGGAGAAATAGTGCTTGTAGCTGTAAATACTAATATCCACAGCCATTTCAATCACACTTTTTACTACTGTGCAATTTAGGTAGGAACTACACACCATTCCTCTAGATCTTTATTCTAATGTGACTCATATCACATATGTGATCAAGTGACTAGCTTCAGCATCCACAAAGATAAATTTAACTTCTAGAAAAGTTCCCCAAAGCAAATTGACAGCCAAAGACAGACTCAATTCAGAAGTGCTGGTGGTCATGGTGGTAGAGGTTCTAGGGCAATACCTCATTTAGCTACCAGGATGAGACTCTGAACTCAAGAAGGAAAACATTCAGAATGTTCTGCAGGCATGAGGAACAGCAGCCACCGTGCCAGTTAATCAACCTCCCTTGGACCCTACTGCTTTTTAAGGAAAACAAGATATTGATATATTTTTTTATTGTAAATTCTGAAAAATAGCTACATCCAGGCCTTAAATGCCTCTCTTTCTCCTCAAAGTTAGGGAAGCGGTGTTCTCAGTATCAAATAACTAATGCTGGGTATAAATAGCCAGAATGTCACTGCAGATGAAAAGTGAAGCCCTGGTGCAAGGAACAAGAATTCAGATGCACTGTGTGTAATGTCTACATCAGTACAACTATTCCAGAGGGCAACATGCGTCAAAAGCCTTAGAAAGTACACATGCCATAAATACTCAGACACAGACACAAACACAAAAATCACAGGATACTCAATGAAGCACTGTTCATAATAGGAGAAAAAGGAAAATAGTCCAAACATTCAACAATAAGAAATTTGTTAGAAAATTTGGACATTTTTCCATAGGCTATGACATAGAAATTTTAAAATCATGTTATAGAACAATATTTAACAACACATAAAATATTCACATTATATATATTATTCAAGCAAACTAAAACCATGTTAGGATGTTATATATGTTTATTCTACTTTACAAAGCTACGAATGAAGTGACAGATACCAATGACAGCATTATCTCTGGGTGATAAGAAGAAAAGTAAATTGTATTTCCTTCTTTGTGCCTGTCTGTATTTTTTCAAACTTTCTACAGTGAAAATATATTATTTTTGTAATCAGGTGAACAATATTTTTTTAATTATCCATGTATGATTCTCACAGAGATTTTCTTTCTCCCTTTTTGTCCTATTCCACCACTCACCCTCCAAAATGCAGCCTGAATTTCACTGATCCCTGAATTCAGCTGGGTTTTTTTCCTGATTAAGTGAAATGGAAACAGTGCTAGAGAAATTGGACTATAAGAGTCAAATGCCTTATAAGTTCGTGATCAAAGAAGGCAAGTGGGATCAAGAGTGGCCAAAATAATTTGGTGGTAAAAAATGAGCCCTGTGTGGATTATTTACCTGGCTTTTACTGATGAAAATGCTAGCAAGCTTTGTGTTCCTCAATGAAGTTTTGAAGCAGAAGTGATGGCATTTCATTTATTTATTCCTTCACTCATTAAATATTTACTGTGTACTTCTTATGTGGCTACCTGGCTCCAGGCCTGGAATACAAAGAAGGTAAGTCTAATCCTTGGTATCAAACCCCTCACAGTCTGCTGAATATATGGCTATTCTATTGGATTTCAGGGTACCCACCTCTTCCTCATCCATCCTCTTCTTCAGCCTCAGCAGTTCTTTATATAATGGATTTTCATTAAAGTTTCATTTGAATAAAACATTTCATAGCTTTAAAAAAAAGTCTGGAGTTCTCTGCTCTACTCTTATTGGATCACCAGGATGTCCCAGAGTTGAGTGCATCCATTAATAGTCTTAAATAAACTCATGAGGAAAACTGCTAGCCAAAATGCTCTCCTCCATATAATGTTACAATTTATGTCATCCAAATCTGCTCTGAAGACTTTCCATCAACCTCTCCCACCCATGGCACACCGAATTCCCTAAGTGTGTTTGGATCCTTAATTTATGCTGGGAGACTATAATCATCACATCTTTGTCAACATTGTCAAAAGCTACAAACCTGTTTTTCCTTCGGTCACCTGACTCTAATCATGCAGTTCAGCTCTTTTTTTCTGAATGCTGGTCTAGGCAGGCTTTATGAGAACTACTGGAGAACTTCTTTAAAATGGAGAATCCAGGTCCCACCTCCAAAAAAATCTGACTCTATGGGAGTGAAGTGAATTCCATCAAAGTTCTAACAAGCTGCCCTGGTGTCTTCCAAGCTTGAGAAACACTGTTAGGAGACAAAGCTTCTGACCTGCACAGCAGAGGCTCCAAATATCATTAGATATGAAGGGTCTTTAGGCATCTATTATAGCACATTTTAATAATTTGCCTATTTATATGTCTCTTTCACCCACTACTTCGAGCTCCTTTTTGGATAAGGAATTTTCCCTAATCTCTGCATCTATAGGTTCAGTGCAATTCTGCTGTGTCCAATAAATGTCTGTTGTCAAATTAATAACATAAAGGACAATAATAATAACTCATCAAAATCTGACCCTATTGGATTAGGAGATTTTTTTTGTTCCACCAATAGATTATTATAATAAATCTGTTATAAGGGTTCATATGCTTTTTCTCCTATAAGATTAAATTAAGCTAACCTATTAAAAACAGCTTAAAAAAAATTTTTTTTTTTTTGAGTTGGAGTCTCACTCTGTCACCCAGACTAGAGTGCAGTGGCGGCTCCTGGCCACCGCAGCCTCAACCTGATGAGCTCTGGTGATCCTTCCGCCTCAGCCTTCCAAGTAGCCGGAATTACAGGCATGCGCTACCACGCCTGGCTGATTTTTTGATTTATTGTAGAGATGAGGTCTCGCTGCCCAGGCGAGTCTCGAACCCACGGGCTCAGGCAATCCACTCATCTCAGCCTCCCAAAGGCGCAGGATTACAGGCTGAGCCACCGAGCCCAGCAGCTTTAAAAATTTTTAATGGTGCTTTTGGGTTTTAAGAGTGCTTGATGAGGTGAACAGGATAAGAATAGTTATCTAGCTGTTGTAGTTGAGGAAACAGGCCAAAGAGGGATAAAATGACTAACAAGTTCTCACAATTTTTAGTAGTTTCATAGTCAAGGATATAATGTAGCATAGTGAAAAGAACTTAGTCTTTATTGCTGGGTTTGAATTGGAGCTCTGCCATTTACTAGCTCTGTGATCATGAACAAGCTATTTAATTTTTCTGAGGCTTGCTTTCTTGCATATGTTCTGTATATATAGGGACAGGCAGCAGATTTGTCTGAAGGACTAAATGAGTCTAGGAGACTGTTTGGCACATGGCAGGGGCTGAGCAAGCAGTGTTTTCCTTCCTTCCTGATATGCTCTCCCTGTAGCCAGGACTCAGTGTCTCGATGTTACATCCTCAGCACACAGCGCAGTCCCCAGCAAGCAGTGCATGCCCAATGGGTATCTATTGAATTGAATGATGTATTCCTAGAATTTTCTGTTGAAATAAAAAACCTCTGTATTTTACCTATACATTTTTATCAATTTATAAAACTATAACATTACCATAATCCCTCCCCCAATCACAAATCTCAGGATGGCCTACATGCTCATGACAGCTATCTTCAGTCACAATCCAGGGAAAGAGACCTAAGGAAATTTCCACTTAAGTGTAAGACTAGACACACGTGTGTTTCTGTGCATAATAAAGCAAAACTAATGGATAAGTTTCTGGAAAAAAATCTGGAAATTTTCCAGCAACCAATGGTAACAAAAAAAAATTAACCGAATAGTGTTAATTCAATTCATACAAAACATTCCTGATGCTCTCTTTATTTTGATCTCCTTAATTTCCTATATTGGTAACCCCAAAATATAATTTGTAAGGATTCTATAAGTTCACCCAATGCTATTTTTGTCATAGGGATTTCTATTTCTCAGATAGGAATTCTCTCAATATGATTTTCTATTTTAGACTCCTCACCCTGTGGGTTGGGAAGGGACTCCATTAGAAAACTGAAGAGAACACAGACTTGAAATCAGATAGGTCTGCCTCTTACTCCCCAAGTGACCTTGTGTAACCTCACGGAGACTCATTTCTCTAATCTATAAAATGGAAATAAAAATACATGCTTCATGGAGTTGACAAGATGGTGAAAAGAGACAATATGTGTGGAGTGCCTATGAAACAGCAGGCATTCAATGGACTGTTGTTCACTCCTGCCCCTACCAATACTGCTACAAAGGGATCCAGCAGCTCCAATTAAAGGTACCATGTCTAAATATTTTCATAATTAATCACTGTGACTTCAAACTAACACTTGTTTTAGTCTAGTTAGTTGCAAGACCTTTCTCTTATCTCTCCAGCACAGAGTTATTGGCTTATGACAGTCCTGAGTCCCAGAAGTGTTGTGAAGGCTTTAACATTTCTAGAGCGTATTCTGAATACTGTGAGTATAAGGACTCTGTCAATCCACAAAAATCTTCTCTTTCCTATGAACGATCTTCCATGAACCGGTTGCAGTGGCTCAAGCCTGTAATCCCAGCACTTTGGGAGGTTGAGGTGAGAGGATTGCCTGAGCCAAGGGGTTCGAGACCAGCCTGGGTAACTTGGAGAGACTTCATCTCTACAATAAATAAATAAATAAATAGCTGGGTGTGGTGGTTCCAACCGCACCTGTAGTTCCAGCTACTTGGAAGGCTGAGGCGGAAGGATCTTCTGAGCTCACCAGGTTGAGGCTGCGGTGGCCGGGAGCATGCCACTGCACTCCAGCCTGAGTGACAGAGTGAGATTCCAACTCAAAAGAAAGAAAGATCTTCCAGATTTCTCTCAGGAGCTCCCCAGGCTACCTTAGCTAAAGGCCCTGCCTCCAGGACCTGACTTTCTGAAAGTTTAAAGCCTGTCCTGTCTGCTGCCCTCTATGTTTCAGGGATGTTGAATCTCTTGTGTCTGTATTTTCTACTGAATGGCAAACTGTGAGGAATGTCTCGTTCACTGCCTAAGACTTAATCTCAAATACCAATCCTCTAACTTCAAGATTCTCACAAAATTTTCTACTAGATGAGTTCTCTCAAAATCAGTTTTTAGGAGTGTGTGTGTGTGGTGTATATGTGTGTTTAAAGTTTGAAATATTAATCGTGTAGGTAGAACAGAGATAGGTATGGATACTGGCAAGAAAACATCAGCTCCCTTAATCAAATAAAAGTGAATCCTTCAAATCTTTACACCAGAAGGGAAACCTAGGAAGCATCTGACCTAATGCAGCATCATAGTTCTCGGCTTCACCTCCTGTGTCACCTCCTGTGTCACCACCTTTAGACCCCATGACGAACTGCTCACCCTTCGTTCCCTTCTCAGACCCTCCTCAGGCTGTCTCTCCAGCTGTCTTCCCAGGCAGATCCTCGACCCTCTAAGTTCCAGGGATGTTGAACTTCTTATAAATAATCCCAAATAGCCATGCTCACTTTACCCTGGATGTACCTATGTATCCCTTTTCATGGCATCTTTTCATTTTTTTTTTTTCTCTTATAAAAAAAAATGGATTGGAAGCTGTGAGGACAAGAACTGTCTTCTTCACTACCCCATTCCTGTGCTTGACACAGAGTAGTCTCTCAATAAATATCTATTAACTGAATGACTTCCTTTTGGCAAGATCTTCAGAAACACTTGACTAAAGAGTAAACGGAAAGTCAATGGGGGAAAAAAAACTTAACATATGAGATGCTCAGCCAGGAAAATACAGATTTCCGATCCTAGCTTGGTCTCTGGAAGCTATGACCTTGTCTCACCTTGAGACTGGGCATATCCCTCCTGTCTTCTTACTTCAGCAGCAAAACTCCACCGGTCTCTAACTGTCCTAATGCCTCCTTCCCCATCCCTCCTCATACATAGGCCCAGGTCCTGTCTCTGGCCATTTTCCTACCTCTCTGCAGGCCTCTAAGACTCTCCTTTGAGTCTGCCAGACAGGCCTCTTGTACCCATGGCACATCACACCCTTCCTGGAGGGAAGCCCACCTCCTCAGCCCAGCAAAGGACCCTCTCCTGGCAGGCTCAGGAGTGTGGGGAACACACAACGTCCCATGAAGAAGGTGAACGGGGATGAATTCTTCCCAGGCCTGTACCCCACTTTTTGTCTGTGACCAGCTGTGTGAAGAAGAGAAGAAGAAAGTTCTAATTCACTATTACAAACAAAAATACCTATAAGATCCTAAGAAGACAGTGGGCCTTGAGTCCCTTGATTGCAGAGCTGAAAAACTTGTGTAATTCTGTTTAGTTGCAGAAGAAATCTAAGTCTGAGCTAACCCCAGCTCAGAGGCCACTCGGGCCTGGAAATACCCTTGTGAATTCTCCGTTTAGGCCTGAGCCTTCCCTGCCATCGGGCCATCGGGCCATCGGTGGAGGCTCTCTCTGAGGCGTAGGCCGGCCCCCCGATTCGAACCACCTCGGGCCAAACTGCGTCCGGAACGCAGAAGGTGGAGGCCGCTTGGAGCGCCCGGGTCAGGCAAGGCTTCGCGGCTCGGAGCTGGCTATACGGCTTCCAGAACCCTCATCCGAGTGCCTCCGAGGACTAGCCGAGACCCGCAAGATCCACGACTAAAACAGAGTTCCCTCCCGCCCCTGATCCCTTCCCCGCCAGACTTGCCGGAGCTACGAAGCTCTAGAAGCGGTTTCCCCTGCGCGCCCCTCGCTGGGAGCAGAGCCGCACCAACGCCTCCAGCTCTGCCGCCGCGCGAGAGCCCGCGGGGGCTGCCCTCGGCCGCCGCTCCCCAGTGCCCCCGGCCCGGCCGCGACGCCGGCCCCTCGGTCCTGTTGCCGAGCGCCCCTCGGGGGTCCCGGGAACCCCGACCGCTCCGATCCCTAGACATCCAGATGGGAGAACCCTTGGAGTTACTCCCGGGCCCCAGGGGTTGGATGGATGCTGGGGGCCCACTCCGTTTGCAAAACTAGTATGTCCTAATCGCGCCGATAGCAGGACCCCGCAGCAGGCAAGCGAGGGACTCCGCGGGCCCTTCAGGCGTGGCGTCCACTTTGCGAAAAGCACAGTCATCCAAGACTTTTGCGCACTGAGGCAGGACTTTAGGGGGGCGCTGGACTGAGCCCCAGACAGCAGCTCCGGGACGGACTTGGGGTTTTTTGTTTGTTTGGTTGTGTTTTTTCCCCCAAATTTTGACCGGGATGTGCGACTCTGAACTTACCGCGACCTCTGCGCAGCGCTCCGGGTTGTGCGCGAGCGGGGCCAGGCGCGGGAGCTAGGAGGACTCGCGGGAGCACCGCTGTTCGCAGGCCACTCGAGTGGAGGGCGGGCAGATATCTGTGTATGCGCATGTATGGTGTATTGTTCCAGTACAACCCAAGTAGATCTCAGAAAAGGAAAGTCCTGGTCCCCTGAAGCCACGACTGCGCCCCTCGGTCTGGCCACGGATTTCCTAAGGGCGCGTGTGTAAAGAGGAGAGCTTGGCGCCCCAATTTTCGCCACGTGAAGTGCGTTGAACTTGGGCGCAGCGCGCAAGATGCACGCACTGTGCCCACAAACTCGACTCCGCGGGAGCCACGTACTAATGAGGTGCGACCGTGCTCCCGCGCTCTCCGCGGGGCAGCCTGGCTGCAGGAGACTGAGACCTGAGGCACACACCGAGGTCACCCGCCGTGACTGGCCTCGACACCGGTAGGCGAAGGGGCAAAAAGATTGAGCGGCGCCCTTTTAAAAAAATTGAGGCAGGAAAGTCTATACGTGGAGGCAAACTGCGGGGATTCTCTATTTAAAGAGTTGTGCAAAGTTGCCAGGAAACTCGCTACGTGTCTGTTTTCTCCCCGAGAATGGGCCCCAAAGAACAGAAGGCAGGACCAGGTGACCGGGCGGGATCTGGGACGCCGCTCCAGAAGACAGCAGCGACTCTGCACCCAGGGCGAGAGGAACCGGCAGGTGGGTCTTCTCCACCCGTGGGTGCTCCAAGCTCTTTCTACATTTTTTTTAAAGAAGAAAATGTACACGTCTCTCAAAAGTGGATATCTGAACAGGTTCAGGAGAAAATTTGCACAATGAAAGCTATGAGGTGCAAATAATCAGTCTGTGGGTGAAGGCTGCTTCAGCGGAAACGCTAGAAGCGAACGAGACCCCACAAATTTCGTTTTTACTGTGGAAATGGGTAAACGAAATCAAACGGTAATAGCTACTTATTAGAACTACCAAAAAGTACGAATTAATGTGTTTCGGATTTAGATTATGTAATCAACATACGTTTTATTCTGTCTAGATATTTCTATTAGGTTTTAATAAGCTATTAAAGTTTCCTGGATAAATTTTGCGAGTTTTTTTTTTTTCTTTTGAGTGGCGGTTACATGAACCAGAAGCAAAGTCTTAGTATAATTTTCTTAGCCACTGGGAAGTTTGTATTTCCTGCTAGAATTTCCAAGGACCCGAGAAGATAATGGAGACTGGGTACCTAAATACTCATTGAGAACCTACTATGTGCCGGCACTCTGATCGTGCTAGCTTCACACATTTTATTTTATAGTAATAATTGCCCATCAATAATGCTCTTAAAAAAAAAAAGACTGAAACCCCCTTCTACACCCAGACCTCAGATGGACAGCTTCCATTATTTTATTTAATTCGAAAGAATTTCGTTTTTATTGCTTCCTTCTTCAAAGTGATATAAGTGCCAAGGTTAACAGGGAGACCCATGCTTAATGGTATTAAAGTCTGCTTTGTTGAACTGATTACATCGTTTAGTGTTAATCCTTGTCTGGAAAAAAGTAAAGGTGAGTCTTAGCACATGCTGAATTTCTCCTAACTCTTTAGGTCCCTGTAAAAAATAAATCCCTAGAACTGTTTGGGAGAAGAGGGAACTTGGAACCAGAGGAGAGCACCGTCGCTGAACTCGATGTGCAAAAAAAGAGAACTTTTTTGTGCAAAACTTTTCCATCGCTGCGGATCAAAGGAACCGAAAGCACGACCCGTTTTGTGAGGGCTGTGCAAACACGGTGGCTTGTACTGACCCTCAATAAAGGCTGGGCTAGACAAGCGGGACACCTATGTACATATACATGTATACACTTTTGTCAATGAATACGCTGGAATCCAATACCAGGAGCTCTTTTTAAAAATGGGGGGAGAGAGAGAAAGGAATTGACAACCAGATGAGGTGGGGAAAGGAGGAGAACACAGCCAAGCGCTGCGGCAGGCAGGTACATCATCAAACATTTAGTTCCTGCAACTCATGAAAAAAACAATCACACTCTAGTCCCCGGGAAATGGTTATCTGACGCAAGCCTGATGGTGAGAGTATCCGTCGTGTTTCTTTTCCGGACTATCAAAAAGTTACTTCCCGATTCAGCCAAATGTTTTGAGTAGGAGATCGAAAAGGGGACCAAGCGCTTCCCGCGGCAACATACTGGCCGCAGCGGGGCCCGGCGCCCAGCGCCCAGCGCGCCCGGAGTCGCGCGCCGCCAGCCCTGGGCTGCTCAGAAAGGATGAGTCCCTCGACTCCGGGAGAGGCGAGCCCGAGATCGGCCGGCGGGGACTGCTGGGGTTCCACGCGGGGTCTGACTTAGGCCTTTCTTTGGAGGAATATTTCTTCAGTTTTGTTCTGGAAGGGGAAATGGGCGCAGCTCTCCGCGCGACGATCAAGATTCCCAGTCGCTTGACAAACTTGGGAACTCCGGGACGTTCTAAACTGAGTTTCCCGAGTTCCTGAGTTCCCGAGTTCCTTTCTAGCTACTTCACCAGTGCTAAAAGACTGCTGGCCGAAGGGTGCTATTTTAAATTTTTTTTTTCTTCCACGTCGACTGGAGAAGCGCCGCCGCCTGTTCCGAAGACGACTTGCCGACCTCAGCGCCCCAGGCTCGGCGCGGCGCGGCGCCCGCCCTCCGCCCAACCCCGCTCGTGGAGAGAGCCCGGGTGGGGCGGGGGTGGGGGAGTATCTTCCCCGCCAGCCCGAACTCGGTGCCAGGGCGCTCTCCTGACATAACCCTGCCCAGGGGGGCCGAGACGTGCAATAACCACTGCTGGGCTCCCCTGCTGCCGGCCCCAGCCCCGTTCCCGCCAGCGTCGTCCTTGGAACAGCCCCCAAAAGCAGAAACTCTCGCCTCACACCTCCCCTTGCTCCCCGCTTTTCCGGTCCTTTCCGGGATCGCACACCCCCACCCGGTCCTCCCGCCCGGCCCGGCCGAACCCTGGCAACGCTCCCCACGCCCACCCCGCCACGCCATGTTAACCCCTTCGATGTTTCCGCTGCCGAAGGGACGGGAAACAGGGAGGGTCCCTCTTCCTCATCGCCCTTCTCCCCCTCCCCCGCCTGGGTCCTCTCCCAAGGCAGCCTAGAGGGGATTATGAAATACCCCGGTGGCGGGCGGGGGTGAGAGGCACGCTACCTCCGGACTTTGGAAACTTTGGCAAAGTCTCGGGAACACTTGTGCTCCCCCAGGATAGTTCTCTTCGCCTCGCGTCGAGCGCGGGGTGTTCGAGTTTCTTGGCGCTAACTGCAAAGATCCTCTCCCTTCCCCCAGCCCCTTTAAGGACATCTGATCTGCAGCCTCAAACTTTCTCCTCGGGTCGAAAAACTCCGTCAGCCTCTGCGAGCGACCCCAGGCGCGAGGCCGGGAAGGGAGCGCGCTGGTGTGGCGTTAACCCCAAGCCTGGCGCCCAGAGGTCGGCTGAGGCCCCGCGGGTCGAGGCCCCGCGCGCTGTTAGCAGAAGAAGCCCCAGAGGACCCGCGCGGGGCGTGTTGCCCCAGCTGAAACAGGCGTTCCCTTTTCCAGATCATATTCCCCATAAAATCTAAAGCCAGATGCATCGCTTGGGCAAGTTCCCATTTCACCGCGAAAGGCACAGATTTGGTTCCAAACTGGACTCCAAATCGAGGTTTCTGGTGCGGGTTCCAGTGGCGTGAGCAAGGCTGGGGTTTTCGATGGCTCTGGGGAACTGCCTGGGCGGATAACGTTGTAGGCACTGAAGTCTGAACCTAACCCAGGCAAAGCATCATTTGTGAATACAGAAAGGAAAAGGAAGAAAAGCAAGGTGCAGAATAAAGACAACCACGGGCTTTCACAGCCGTGTGTGTACTTATGTTTAAGTAGGGTAGAGGAGAAAAGACCAACTCCATCATTATAGACGCCCAGTTTAGCAAGATAACCCGATGGAACCTGTTTTACAAAAATATGTTACAAGGGAAAAAATTTTGCAAGAAAGTGAGAAAAGTGGCCACATACGAAACCAAAGGGTGAGCCTGGTGAAAGGCATTTTTATAGTCTGCTGAGTCAAAAACACATTTTTCGGTGTATTTTTTTTTAATAGAAGCTTTTTCTAAAAGGAAGAACCTGAGTCCATTTCACCTGTAGCTTGCCTCTCATCATTGTATAAAGAAATCTGGGTGGCGTGGGCCGTCCTTTCTGCAATTAGGAGTTTCTGGTAGTTGCTGTTGTGGTCAAGTGGCGGGGGTGGGAAGGTGGGGGAGGAGGAGGTGTTAAAAACCAACAAAGCTAGTCTGGGATTGACTACACCGCCTGTTACCGGCAGAATGCTAGCAGGAAACCAAGACTGCCTTCTCGAGGTTCGCCTAAGCGAACTCCATTGTTCATCTTTTAAAATTACAGCTGTTCTCGAGTCCAGTTGGTGAAATGAGTAATCGGCGATGCAGAGGCTGAACAATGCAAACAAGTGCACAATTCCAAGTTTCCCGCGTGTAAAGACAGAGGGGGCGCAGGGCGAGTGCGCCCGAGCTGCCCGAGGTGTGACAGCGGTCGGCTGCGCCCTGCAGGTGCCGGTGCGGAGAAGCGCGCACCCATCCACTTGCAGAGAAAGCGCGTTTCCACATTCCACTCATTCAGGATGAACAGATTTTAACACTTGCCCAAACCCACAAAATTGCCACAACAAAGGTGTTACTAAATAAAATAAAGTGAAGTGTTTGTGGGGCTTAAAGATGGGGGTTTTTCGGGAGTCTGGCTTCACGAACGTACCAGAGCGACAGAGCGAGCGACTGGCAGGCCGATCGGCCGGTGTTGGCTTGCTGGGAAAGGGGGTAAAAAATCGGGGATACACTTTAAGTTGACCAGACTGGGACCGGCTGCCAAGCCGGAGGAGTGGCGGAGGTGGAGATACCTTGACCTGGTGAAAAAATGCCTTCCCTTAACTGAAAAAATCTGCGGCCGGTAAAGCCGCCCACGCGGGCCGCGCCTCTCCCAGATCTGCGCGGGCCGCCTTTGTCCCCCCAGTGACTGCGGGGAGGGGGGAGATCTGGCGCAGAGGATGTCACCAGAGTTTACTCAAGTGTTTAGACCGCGCAGAGCTCCGGTTTTTTGCGGGGAGGCGGGGTGCTTATCCAACTTCACTGGAGCCACAATTCTGTGGGCCTCGAATCCTAGGCGGCCTGGCACGCCCTCGCCGGGCTCCTGCTCGCCGGGGCCTCTCCCGGGAATCCGCAGCCGAGGGCCAGCACTCGCCCTGCGCCACTTTCCTCTGCCTCCGCGTGCCTTCTGCGGCCCCAATCAGTCCGAAGTTCAGTTCAAGACCCAGGCCAAACTTCCCCTGAGGGCTGGGTATATTATCATCTGCGTTCGCTTTTCCCAGGGGTTAGAGGAGCTCCCGGCGGCTTCAGGCAGCTCCCGGGCGCCCTCCAGGGACCGCCCCACCCAGTGTCTGCACAGCTCGGGCCCCCGCCCTCGCCTCGCGACCCCAGACCTTGGCCTCCCACGGCCGCGCTCTGGGAAGCTGCTGCGACTGGTGCGCCCGGGTGCTTTCGTTTTGCTTTCGCTCCCTCCTCTCCGCAGCTGGGAAGACTGCGGAAGAAGGAGGTGGGGGCGCAAAGCTCGTGTCCTGACAAAGTGGCAGGGACTCTGCGGCTTGTCCCGAAGCTCGGACGGGGGAACCAAGGCTGAGGCCGAGGCCTGGGCATCTTTGCCACTTGTGGCCAGAAGGCCTTGACTTGTTTGCTTCATGCGAGGGAAAGTGATTTGTAGATATTGATGTAACAACATTGGCGCGGAAACGAATTCTTCTCAGGCGGCTTCTGTCTTTCAAATACAGGCGGCCGCGCGGGGCAGAAGCGGGAAGCAGGCGCCTGGGGCCTTCAGCTACATTGGGAGAGAAAAAGTCGGCTCCCGCCCTAGGCTCTGAGCACCGTCAGGTGTGAGGGAACCAAAGGGCCGTCCGGTGAGCTGCCAGGCGGACTCAGCTCCGCGCTTTGGAAACCCAGCGACCACTACGCTGGTTCACTTTACTTCATCTTGTCTCCTTTATAGCTAGCTGGATGAACCCGTCGCATAAGGTCCCCCCTTAAAAGAGGGGAGGAGGCAAACCTGGAAAGGTTTCCCAAACAAAAGCAAACGTACTGCAGCCCTGTCTGGCCCATGCGGAAGAGCTCCCAAGTTTGGACGAGCGCAGTGCCCAGCCTGGGAGCCCGGCTCGGGGCGCGCGACCCTTTGAAAAGTCCCCCTGGTCTGCACTTGGCCCCAACGAGGGTGAGTGCGTGGAAACAGTTTCCACAAACCCCCTAAATAATAATATAAGCCTTCCGGACTGTTTACCACACTGTCCGGCTGCCGGGAGAGGTCCGACGCGCTTCCTGCCCTGGTCCCAGCTCTGCCTGTTTTCTTCTACCAGTGACCCGATGAGCTAAATTATTTTATTCCCACCCTGGGAAGTTAAACTGCAATCCAGATAAATCACTTAGAGAAAGGACTGAAAGCTGCGAGGGTAAATTACACTCAAATTGGCTGCTGTACTTGCACTTGTTTTGCTGTAAGGCCTTCCTCTCGGGTTTACCGCCCTCCTTGTTTACATCGAGCTCAGGAACCAAGGCTTTAGGCCGACAGGGAGCTCAGTTTCATTTCAGGGGTATGGTGGGGCCTATCATTTCGTCATCAGGTTTTGAAGTTCGCCTGTTTTTGTCACACATCTAACTTCCAGTAAGTCCTCAAAAACTGTATTTCCCACCGCGGCTCAGGTCTGCAAGCTCGCGGGTCCCCAGCTATCTGGGAAGGGGGACTCGGGCTCGCGCAACGCCTCGCTGCACCTGCGGAGGAGGGAGAGCGTCTCGGCGCGCCTTGCAGCGCCCGCACCGAGCTCCGCCCGCCCGTCCGCGGGCGGCGGTGAGCCACCCCCGCATCCCTCGCACCCCGGCCCTCCCCCGTCCTGCGGGACAGAGGAAGCGAGCACCGCCACGCCTGGGGGAGCAGCCGCCCGAGGGGCCTGGGGACAGCTCAGGCCCCCGGCTGGGCGGCGAGGCCTGAACGCGCGCACGCTCTGCGAGCTGGGCGGCGGCGTTTGGGGAGCGGGAGGGAGAGGCGGGTGGAAGCGCGGGACGCTAGGCAGCGCTCTCACGAGCCGCGGGTCCCGGGATCCCCGCCGGGTGGGAGGGCGTGGGTGCCCACGCTGTGCGCGCCGCCTGGCCGCGGCCCGAGCCTCCGAGCGGGGCGCGCAGCTGGGCGAGGCCGCCGTGGCCGCCGCCGTCACGGAGCCTGGCGGGCGGCGCTGAGCCCCGGGGAGCTGGTTTTCCCGGGAGGGCACGTGACGGGGTTGGCAGCGCTGTGGCCCAGGCCGGGAGGCGGGGGAAGCGGCGAGCAGAAGGCCGAGGGCGGGCGGCTGGCGCGCTGTGTACTTAGGTCGTGTGCTGGGGCTTTTCTCTCCCAGGAGCCGGCGGGGGGAGGGGGAGGGGCCACCGCTCCGCCTTCTCCTTTTCGCAATGTTGACGCAATCTATAAATAGTGGAACAAAAGGACCAACTTCCTCGGAGCTTTGCTGAAACTGCACAAAAAATCGAGCTGGGGGGTTCCCTGGTCCCCGGCGATGGGGCGGGGAGCGCGGCGCCGGGGGAGGGGGCGGGCGCGGCAGCGCGGGCCCCTCGAGGGGGGACACCTGGCTGAGGCACAGCCGCCGCCGCCCGCGCCGCTCCGCGCGAGCCCAGGGCTCCGATCCCTGCGCGGGCTCGAGAGCTCGCCCCGACCGGGGTCTTCCTCCTCCGCCGTTGACAGGTCAGTCCGCGCCGCCCCCCTTCAACACCGTGGGCTTTCCTATCCCTCCCCCAAGCCTCCACTTTTAGAAGGGAACTGAGAGGGGAAAAAAATAGGACGAGGCGCTGCAGCGACAGCCACCAAATCTGCAGCCCCGGCAGTCCACGGCGGGGGCGGCCGAGGGGGCTCGAGCAGGCGGTCCGCGCCTGGCCCTCGTCGTAGGGCCGGTGCCTGCGCCGCCGCGGCCAAAGACGAAGCCAGGCGGGACAGGCGCGCGCCGCCTGGGCGGCGGGGGGAACGGAGGCGCGGGCCACCGGGCGGGGCGAAGGCGGGCTCGCGGCTGCCTCTCCCGCCCGTGGCCCGACCCCCGGCGGCGACGTGTCGGGGCCGGGAGGCCGTTGCGCGCGCCTCGCTCCCTCCGAGCTCGGACTTGGCGTCTGCGTCTCGCCCTCTAGCCGCGGCGGGAGGCTTGAGCGGAGAAGCGCTGTCGCCACACGCCGCCGTGCCCCCCGGCTCGGGTGCCCACGCGCCCAGCGCGCCGGGAGCTGGGGGCAGGGTGGGACCGGGCACCCTCGCCTCCGGGAGCCCCGGACCCGAGCGCCAGTGCCCGCCGCGCCGCAGTGGCGGTTACACAGGGCGCGGGGAGGGGCGGAGCTGGCGCTGTTGACAGCGGTGCTGGAGCGGGGAGGGCGAAAGTTGGGGGAGAGGGGGCGGGGAGAGGTGGGAGTCGGGGTTGGGGGAGGGAGCGCGCGCGCGGGATTCGGCGAGGGGGGTGGGGTCACGTGACGGACAGACGCCCCCGCTACAGGCTGACTGTAGGGGTGACGTCACTGCCCCTGACTGCGGGGGGTGGCACTTCCGCTCCCTCCCTGTTGCTGCTCCCCCAGCCCCTCGTACCGCCGGCTGCAACCCTCCCGCAGTGTGGGAGTGGGCAGAGGGTGGAGAGGGGTTTTCCTTACGGCCCTCGCCCTTGGCTGCTTCTCCAGCTGCCCGGAGTCCTGGACCTGGGACCCGAACAGGAGCCGCTGCCGCCCTCCCGGCGCGCCCCATTGTGTGAACGGGCGGTGCAGGGCGGAGGCTGGTGCCGGCCCCCCGCAGCTCCCCGCTCCGAAGGGGGCGGGGGCGGACCCTGAGCAGCCAAGGCCAAGTGCAGCCTCCGCCCGGGTCCTCGGCCCTTAGAGCGCGGTCCGCGCGCGCGCGCGTGCGCGCTCGCAGTCCAGGGCTCTCGACTCGGCCTCGCCCGCGTCCCGGGGCGCCGGGTAGTTAGAAACCCTCTCAGACGTGCGGCCCACGGTCCAGCCAGCGCGTGTGTCGTTGGAGTCTGTCACAGCTCCGAGGGACGAGATTCCAGCAGTCGTTATGAGCTATTTGGAGAAACTCGGGGTTTTGGTGACTCAGCGCGGTGAGCGCTATTTATAGGTAGATGCGTTAAGAGCAGGGAAATACGCTTCGCTCGGATCCGCCTGCCCGGGGTCGGCCAAGAGCTCCGTTAGGAGGCAACAATTAAAAAACAACTTTTGAGCCGGGCTCGGTGGCTCAGCCTGTAATCCCGCGCCTTTGGGAGGCTGAGGTGAGTGGATTGCCTGAGCCCGCGGGTTCGAGACCCGCCTGGGCAGCGAGACCTCATCTCTACAATAAATCAAAAAATCAGCCGGGCATGGTAGCGCGTGCCTGTAATTCCGGCTACTTGGAAGGCTGAGGTGGAAGGATCGCCGGAGCCCAGTAGGTCGAGGCTGCGGTGGCCGGGAGCGGCCACTGCACTCCAGTCTGGGCAGCAGAGTGAGACTCCAAGATTTGGCTCTAACAGCAGTCTGCTCCAGCAGACTAGTTAGAACACAGTTTATCTCAAAAAGTCGGAACGTTTTACAGATAGATGGAGAATTTTAGGGACACTTCATGGCCATAGACTGTCCTTTTGGGTGGTGGTGCGTGAACCAGGAGCAATAATTCAGGTAAAAGACCTAGCAGTCTTACTAGTAGATCGTAGAATGTCAACAATTGAGTTGTTGCTTAGGTACAGGATTTGTTAAATACATAGCATGTGGTGGCTAAGTATAAAATGAAAGCGAACGGTGTTGAAAGTTCTAATACAGTATTCTGTAACAAGAAGGCATGTGTGGCATTCATCTCGAATCAAAAACCTGCTGGGGATTATTATAACTTACCCAGTTTCTCCCTCCCAAGAAAGCACCACCAAACAAACAAACAAACAAACCAAAAAAAAGACCTGCAGTTCTTCAACAGTGTGTTATTAATCATTACTTGTTTGGACTTTATGGTTTTACTTTAAATGTTTTCTCCCACCCTCACCCGGACTTGTAAATCCAGAAGGTATATGTTAAGAGAGCAGGCCAGCTTTCCCTACACAGTGTGACCTGAGGAGTTTCTTGAAATAAAAGGTGGTTTCTTCGATAGCCAGCTACGAAGAAAGGAAACAGCATCTGAAGCTGAATAAGCCAAGCAGCATGTCCCCAGGCCTGTAGTTCAGAAGGACAGCAAGATAAATATGGGTGAAGGGTGAGGCCAGTGAAAGGAGTGATAAAGGAAGCTGGACAGACGGTCAGGTCGTGCCGGGCTTTGCATGCCATGCTGAAGAATTTGGACGTTAGCCTGAGACCTACACGATTTTAGCTAAAATTTTGGGGGACATGTATATTCCCTTTTGAGGAAACAAAAACAATGGCTCCTCTCTCTTTCCAGAAAAAAATGCACTGGCATATCTATACTAAAATTTTGCATAGACTCTTTTAGGGGAGTTACTCTGCTTTTGTGAGTAAATTCCTATTATTCTTCAGCATTAAAACCTATAGAAAAGGGAGAGCAATGAGAGGATTTTTCAATGGAAACAATATGGTCAGTTGTACATTTGGAAAAGAGTACGTTGGTTGAGGACCTGGAGATTCTGGAGACTTGACAGTAGAATGTGAAACAGCCTGTGATCTAAGTAAAAGTGAACTAGGACCACAGCTGTGTACCAAGGGTTAGTGGGGATGGAAAGAAGGGGAATTCAAGTGAAGCAGAGTCTGTGGAATGGGAAAACTGATGGGCTGTGTGGGGTGAGGGAAAGGATACCCAGGTGTATCCTCCAGGGTGTGTTCTAGGAGGAGGACTTGGCCTCAGGTCCAGGAGGAGGGGCTCTGTTTTGTCCCTGTAGAACAATCTCAGGAGGGTTGCCAGTAGACTGTAGGTAGTAGCTGAAACCATGGGAGTGGCTAAGATGGCCAGAGAGAGTGTCAAGTGAGAAGAGGTCTGCCGGGGATCCCTGGGAACACCCATATTTAGGGGAAGAGGGAGAACAGGAAGAATCTTTGAAGGGACCATAATGAGTGACTAAAGACAGAATGGTGTCCTTAGCATATAACTTTCATAAGCAAATCCTGCTTCCTTGATAATTGAAATATTTACTGCTTTAGTCCCTTTTTAAGACTGAAAAAGCTTTGTGCTCTTTCAGTGAAAAAGAAAGCATAATTGCCTGTCTAAAGATTTGAATTCAACAGGGCTATGAAGGTAGGAGAGAATTAAATATTGTTTTTCCCTACTTTTTGAAACTAGGACTAGGATAAATGAAAGCAATCAAACTTTCTCCCCTCCCCACCCCCTCAGGAGTTGGGATAGACTAGGTCCCTGTGATGGTATTTTTTGTTCCTATGGCACTTTGAAACCACACTTAATCTCCAACAATTTGTACTAGAAGGTGCTAAGATCGCAGTCTGGCTAAGGAAACAAGGCAAAGTAGAGGGAAAGGGTTTTCTTCTGCTTCCTCCATTTCCTTCCTGTTATAGCTAACCTGAGCTAGAGACTTAATGGAACCAGGGACATAACAAGCTACCCCAAAATTTAGTGGCTTCAAACTACAACATCGCCTTGCTCATGCATATGCAATGTGGACAAGATCCAGCAGGGACAACTTGTTTCTAATCCACTTGATGACAACTGGAACAGCTCAAAGGCTGGGGCTGGCATCATCTAAAGTCTTGCTTGTCTACTGACTACAACTGACCAATGGCTAGGACCTTAGATGGGGTTATCAGCCAGAACACCTAAACATGGCCTCTCCATGTAATCTGGCTTTCTCACATCAGGGTGGCTGGGATCCAGGATCCCTAGACTGCAAGCCAGATGGAAACCGTATCACTTTTTATGATCCAGTCTTAGAAGCCATGCAACATCATGTCTGTCACATTCTGTTTGTTAGAAGCAAGTGACTAAGGCCATACAAATTCTAGGGACATGAATTACATTCTACCTTTTAATGGGTGGAGTGCCAAAGAATTTGCAACATGTTTTAAATCACCACACATAACCTTAAATAAACAGATTCATAAGTAGTATCTCTGTACATCAAAAATTTTTAAACATGAGAAATCAAATAAAGATCCTTTTTTTTTTATTTTTTTGAGTTGAGGTCTCACTCTGTTGCCCAAGCTGAAATGCAGTGGCACGATCTCAGCTTGCCGTGGCATGAAACTCCTGGGCTGAAGTCATCATCCTGTCTCAGACTCCCACAGCACTGGGATTACAGGTGAGCCACCAGACCTGGCCTCCTCATGACAGTTCATTTTTTTCCTACCAAGCTGGGCCTCCAGTATACATACAACTCTTTCTTCCAAGCTAGGTACGACTCCCACTGTAGCCATGGCTCCAGGATGTTAATCTGGTCCTAAAACTTTTCTTTTTCCACCTTGAAACCTCACCTTGGACCTCACTGGATCACTGGTTATCAATGGCATAATATCCTTCTCAAAATTAAAAAGCAAAATGCTATGGAGATTATTCTAACAAGTAATATTATAGTAATAATTTTTTAAATGATTTCTGTAAAAAGAGCTATATGTTTTTAGATGTTAGGATATTGGTTTTAATTGGGCTTGTTTACTCACTAAACTCAGTAATCCTGAAGGAACAGTTGAGATTTTAGTATTTTATAAGAATTTGCATGTTTCCCTTGAGGATATGACACTTGATTATTACACTGAAAAATTACATGACACTTCTTCCACCTTTTCAAGGCATGTTGCATTATTTTTCTTTAAAACCAGTGCACATAGTTATTTGGTTGGCAAAAGGACTCAAGAGCTGTCCCTCTAAGGAACTGAAAATGCTACTTTTCTTTGAGTAATCAAGGTTAAATAATCTTTTCTTAAATTTTGTATCTTTTAAAATTCTCCCTAAGCTGATATTAATTTATATATCTTTAGATATTCTCTTAGAAAGATTAAAATTTGCTTCTTTTATGACTTAGAGATAAAAATCATGTTTAGGCTATTTTAATATTTCTCTCCTAAAGTCTGTCTAATACCTCTATACATTTTGATAATTTTGCATAATTATTTATATTTGTGTTGGATCAAAATCACACTGTAAATTCATACCTTAGAATCCAAGTTTTTAAATAAGTACATCCAAATGGTGAACAAATACTCATTTATGAACCATTTTATTCACGTATTAATGAGTTATGAAGTAGCGTGATTCTTTTTAAAAAATAAATTGAAGAAGGTAGACCTTTGTTTTTTAAGTTCCTTATATAGCAATGAGTAAAAAAAAAAAAATTGACACAGCATTCTGGTTAAACTAACAGACTTTGTTATCAGGCCCCAAACTGTTCTTACTTCTCTGTGACTTCATAGCTACCATGGAGTCAGCCCAAAGGAGCTTAAGTAAACACTTTTAAATTACGTAATGCAGTTCTGAAGGAGGAACAACCCCAACTACACTATGCCATATAGTTTTACAGATGCTGTTTTTCTGCAGGCCAGAATGCCACCCTATCTATAGAATGACTTCACAGTAATGATAACATGAAAGAAAATTGGAAATGGGCCAGTCTGTCTCTAGATATCTCGAATGAAGGCAGGGTTGAGGAAATTATTTTGAAGTAGTTATTTAGTGAATGCTTTGTTAACCTTATAAACTAAGCATTTGGTAGCATTTTTGGAAAGTGCTATTGTGACACTGGCACACTGAGAAATAAGTTCAACAAAGAAGATATGATATCAGGATCACATGCTTAGAGTCTTAAAATAAAAAAGAAAATATATTGCTAGCTAATAGTAAAAATGATCTAAATGCAATCATACTTTTTATTAAGTTAAATAATTTGGATCTTTATGTTACTTTTCTTCACCTTTCTGTATGTTTGTAATATAATTTATTTTTTAAATAAATATTGCCAAAGTCAAAAAATACATTTCTTCAACATCTGGACAAGACCCTATGTTAAGAATTATACACAAGACCAAGAAATATAAGTCCTTGAAGTAGTAAAGTTATTAATATGAATATATGAACAAAAATTCATCTTTACCAAGTTGAATTGCAGAAGATGATACCTCTCCCCATCAGAGTGACAAAGATTGAAAATAAGATAATAAATAGTGTTGCCGAAAGTGCAATAAAACTTACAATACCATGTATTACTCTATTACATTTCTGGAATCTTAAAAATGTCCAGTTCTTTGATATAGTAGTTCCACTAACAGGAGCCAATCTGAAGGAAATAATCAGATAATGAAGTCAAAGATGTATTCACTAGAGTATTCATCTAGAGGAAATCTGAATATTCAACAGTAGGGGAATGGTTAAACAAAACATGGTGTAGCAGTCTAACAGAATATTATGCAACCAATAAAAATATTTAATGCCACAGAGAAGTACTAATATTCAATTTCATATACATTTACAATTTTTAGGTTATAAAACTATTTCTCATTTATTTAAAAATGTATGTGTTGCCAGTTACAGTGGCTCCCACCTGTAATCCCAGGACTTTGGGAGGCGAAAGCAAGAGGATTGCTTTAGCCCAGGAGTTTGAGATCAGCTTGGGTAATGTAGTGAAACCCCATCTCTAAAATAAATAAATAAATTAATAATAATAATAATAATGTATGTGTTTATATGCATACAAAAAGTATGGAATGAAATACACCAAAATGTGTACTGTAACTATAGTCGGTTTTACCTTCTTATATTTTCTAATATAAGCACTTATTACTTTTAACAATTGGGGGAAATGTTATTAAAATTAAAAGATTTTCTTTAAAATATTTAAATCAAATGATATACATTTACAACCCTACAGGACAAGGATATTTAATAAAGTAAACAACCTATTAGTTGCTTTTCATAAGTCACTTTTATTTTGCGTAATTAAAATATAATAGTATTTCCAGTGAATAGTCGCTGCTTACTAAAATTAAATTAGATGGTGTATAGGCAAGTATGGAGTATTATGTGAGGATATAATTTGAGGATTTAAGTTTTGATGGAAAAGCTAATTGGAGAAATGTAGGTATACTCATCTGTAAATTCATCTGTAAAGCTATTGTACATGGCTGGATTTATTTTATAAGTTTTATAGTAGTATTTTTTAAATGTTTTATTTTTAATTGTGTCAAGAAATATAAAATTCAACATCTTAAGCCGGGCTCGGTGGCTCAGCCTGTAATCCCGCGCCTTTGGGAGGCTGAGGTGAGTGGATTGCCTGAGCCCGCGGGTTCGAGACCCGCCTGGGCAGCGAGACCTCATCTCTACAATAAATCAAAAAATCAGCCAGGCGTGGTAGCGCATGCCTGTAATTCCAGCTACTTGGAAGGCTGAGGCGGAAGAATCGCCGGAGCCCAGCAGGTCGAGGCTGCGGTGACCGGGAGCGGCCACTGCACTCCAGTCTGGGTGACAGAGTGAGACTCCAACTCAAAAAAAAAAAAAAAAAAATTCAACATCTTCATCATTTTTAAGTGTACAATTCAGTAGTGTTAAGTATATTTACATTGTGTATAGTGGTTTTTTATGGATAATGTCTTTATTGGTTTTATAAAGACAATACATGCTCATTTATAAAAAATTAATATAGAAAGTTACAGGAAAGTTTTAAATCTCAGATTCCTTTTTTATTTTACCAGCAATATTAAATGAACATCATTTTGGGCATATTTCTATGCATTAATACAAATCCAATAATCTTATTTAAGACAAAGATATACTACTTTTAAATTTAAAAATAGTAAATTTTAAATTATTCAAATTTTGTGAAAGAGAAACTGAACAAATTGCTGATATTTTAGGAAAATGTTTCTTTGCCATAGGAGAGTTTAGCTCTTAAAATACTCAACGTTTCAAAGATTGACACTTTAGAAACTCTTTTATCTGTATGATTCAAATTCAGAAATGCCAGTGATTATTTTATATTATTTTTACAAAGTCATGTTTTAATGTTTGTTTCTGTTTTGTAAACTTTATTTATTTTTGATTATTTGGTCTTGATCTATATTTAAAAATCCAGTGCTCACAACATGCCTTGTTTCTTCAAATCCCACTTACTAATTTTGATTCATCACTTAGTCATCTGCTGTTTACTCAGAAGACTTTTTTTTCTGCAAAAACTCATAGATGCTATATTTGCCTTTTTCGTTAATTTTTGAATGGCACTTATAGAGATATAATAGTTTGGGGTCATGCTGACTTTGCCTTAAAACTGTGGAGATACTTTCCATTGTTTTCTGGCTTCAAATATTGCTTGGAGGAAGTGTAAGACCAGCATGATTTCCTCCATCCTGTAAGTGACTTAGTTTTCTGCCTAGAGATTTGAAAATTTTTCAAATTTTTCCTTCATTCTTTATGGTCAGTAGCTTAACCAGGATATGCCTCAATGTTGTATATTATGTGTCCATTTTTTTGAACAGTTTATTCTGCAGATTCAGTTCTTTCATTATCTTAGGGAAATTCTCTTTTACATGTTTAAGTGCTTTCTCTAATTCATTTGTTGCATTATATACTCAGGGAGATGAATCAGCCTATATTATGTCATCTTTTATCTCAATTCCATACTACCTTCTTCGAGATTACCTTGGTCTACATTTTTTCTGCATTCACTGCAATTCATTGATTTCTGTGATTTCTTAAATATATTGTTAACTAGAATTTATTGAGTACCTACTAATTGGCCAGGCATCAGTGGCAAATATGATTTTTTTTTTTTTAAGTTGGAGTCTCACTCTGTCGCCCAGACTGTAGTGCAGTGGCAGTGGCACCTCCCAGCCACCGCAGCCTCCACCTGCTGGGCCCCAGCGATCCTTCCGCCTCAGCCTTCCAAGTAGCTGAACTACAGGTGTGCGCTACCATGCCTGGCTAATTTTTTGATTTATTGTAGAGATGAGGTCTCACCAAGTTGCCCAGGTGGATCTCGAACCCGCGGGCTCAAGCAATCCACTCACCTTAGCCTCCCAAAGCTCAGGATTACAGGCTGAGCTACTGAGCCCGGCTGCAAATATGATCTTATCCCTGCCTTGATGAAGCTTATGTTTTAGTTGAGGATGGGGGAGGGAGAAATCAACTTAAAATAATGTCAGGTAGTGCCAAGAGAAGAAACTGAGGTAAGGAACTGGAGGGGGAAGAAGGGGGAGGGGTTGTACATTTTGGATAGAATGGTTTAGAGTAGGCCTCTCTAAGAGGACAGTTGAAAAGAGACATGAGTGAAGACAGGCAGTAAGCTAGGCAAATACCTGGGTGATCCAGATAAGGAGAAGAGCATGTGTAAAGGCCCTGAGATGGGAAAGCAGTGTGTCCAAGACAGGGTGAATAGAGCCAAATAAGTAATGGGAAAGTGGGGGTAGAGAAACTCTGGTTGCTGCTAAGTATTTCTAGAGCAATCACGATATTATAAGACTTTGGGCAAATAGGTTTTACAGGACTGAAAAAGCCAAAAGGAGCACTGAGATAGCAGAGTAACTTTGAGAAGCAGCTAGCTAGCACCCCTGGTACTGGGTAAACACGGGAAAACCTAAAGTTATCAGAACCCAGATACTAGGAGGAGGGACTCAGCAGAGCTGGAACCCTGACCTCAGAAGAGGAAGTGCTGTGCATTGGCTGCTGGCACCCCTGAGAGGGTATGTCAGGGCTGGGTCTAGGAGAACAGAAAATAGTTGCCATTTGGAGCTATAACTATCACAGTCAGGGTGAGGGCCCACAGCTGGGGAACGCTGTCAAGTACAGAAGACCAAAAAGAAGGAGCAAGTTCTTTTCCCCTCTTCTTGACTTTTAATACTGCTTCTTGATGGAGCATAGCAGGAATTCAGCTGGCAAGGCAGAAATATAGTTTACAGTGTCCTAGTCCCAGCATCTCCAAGCAGTGTGTGGAAAGGCTCATTGCTGAGAGATAACAGCTTAATAACTGGGACAAAGAGGAATTAAGGGTGATTTCTAGGTTTTTGACCCTAGCAACTTGATAAAAATTACCCCCTTTATTGGCATAGGGGATGACCTGGAGAAGTCATTTGTGGAGGAGAAGAAAATCAAGAGATTTGTTTTAAATGTGCTAACCTAGAGGTCCTTTTAGACATCTGAGTGGAGTTGCTGGACAAGCAGTTGGATATGAGTCCAGAGCTCAAGAGGGCCATGAGGGAGAGAATATAAATTTTAGGAGTCCTGGAAACAGTGGCTCTCACCGCTAATCCTAGCATTTTGGGAGGCCGAGGCGAGTTGATTGCTTAGCCCCAGAAGTACAAGACTAGTCTGGGCAACATAGTGACACCTTGTCTTTACAAAAAAAAAATCAAAAAATTAGCTGGGTGCGGAGGCATGTGTCCATAGTCCCATTTACTCAGGAGGCTGAGGCTGGAGGATTACCTGAGCCCAGGAGGTCGAGACTGCAGTGAGCTATGAGCATACCACTGCACTCCAACCTGGGCAACAGAGTGAGACCCCACCTCAAAATTTAAAAATTAATTTAAAAAAAGAGTCCTAAGATCACAGACAATATTTAACACCAGATGTTGCTTGACATGACCCTGGAGGAAATTAATGTTGATGGCGAGACTGGGGAATATGTCTGAAACTCCCAAACATTTAGGAAGAGGAAAATGATCTGGCAAGAAGGTAACTGGTTATCTCAACAAGAGCAGTTTAGGAGGCTGACACTGTGAAGACAATGAACCTAAGTGGAATAGATTGAAAAGATAACACAAGGAAGTGGAGACTATAGGTATAGACAGTCTTTGAAAAGCTTTGGTATAAAGGGGCTCCTATTCCCTTTGTAAGCACAGGAGGATATGGAGATTAAGATGATGAAGGAGAAATCAAGGAAATGGGGGGAATAATCACAGGAACAAAATCTTTGTGCAAGAAAAGATGGGATCCAAGACACAAGTAGAGGAGTTTGCCTTAGATAAGAGCAAGGATAGCTGATCTTTAATAACAGGAAGAGAGAGTATATACCAGGGATGCCAAAAAATATATACACATTTTAAGCAATGTTATCTATGTATTACTTTTAGTTCCCCATCAGAAGTGTCTGGATGCTAACGGCAACCACTTTGAGCACCTCTTATAATTGCAGAAGCCAAATGTAACTTATATTCCGTCTTTTATTATTGGTCTGTATTGAGTATTACAATTTTAATACAATTTTTTCCTTTCTTAAAATATGTATTTTTTTTTTGGTACCCTCTGTATAAGTACAGATGAAGGCAGGTTGATATATTTGGTATGGAGAGATAAGTTTCTCTTGCAACAACTTCTATTTATCAATGAAACAGGAGTTTGATGTGAGGAACAGGGAGATGTGGGAGATTTAGGAGAGAAAAGATGGGACATAATCATTTTGAAGAAAAGAAGAATAAATTGACGTGGAGAATGTTCTGGGATTGCCAATCTTTCCTCTTGATGAGCATTTGATTTCTGTATGTCTGTTTCATTTCTTGCTGTTCCAGATTTATTTAGTTTGAAATAATTGCGTTATTTTGGTCTCTTTTGCCTTAGGTTGTGGACATTTTCTTTTTCTGGATGCTTCTAGTAATGTTTTTAAGGGCATTTTTACTGTTTGTTTTCCCCATTTTTAAGGTATCTGGGAAGAAAGATTTTTGTGGTCTATTTTCACTCTCCATTTTTATCTGGAAGTCTAGCATAATGTTTTAAAATGGACTACACTTAATATTTTTTTCATATCATCCTATGAATGGAAATGCAACAGATGGGAGTCATAGTAATGTTAACTGTTACTGTAATAGCCACCATTGCCTGAATGCCTATGAGACATGCACTGTGCTAGGCACCTTGCACATATAATCTCTAAAACTTGTAACAATCCTACAAGATAAATGTCATGACCAGTTATTTCCACAAGAAATCTTTCTTACTGGTAATGTCCAATCACAGAATCTTATAGCTGATGCTCACAATGGCCAAAATAAGCAAGGTAAGAACAAATTTTTCTCTTTTGTGTTTCTCAAAAATTAGCATTTCAAGGACTTGTCTTTTTGAAGTACAAAATAATCGTTTGTAGAAGTGCACCACACAAACTAGGGCACAGCCTTTTGATACCATACTATAACATTAAACTCTTACTGGGTGTTGCTAACAGACAGACTCAAGGATCTTGGTTCTAAATTAATTCAGGAAGCCCTTCTCTAACCATCTCCATCATCAGCTAACATACTGAAAGTCTGCTATGTCAAGATACTTAGTAAATTGCATTAAACCATTACAATATTATAAGTTATAAGATATGTATTTTTTTTGGAAATTCCACTATTTGGATTTAAATAATACCAAACTTTTCTCTTGGTTAACAATGTGTGTACATATATATTATGTATATAGACACACATACACATATACGAAGGGGACTCCCCCCCAAAAAATGGGAATCCTTTTTTGGAGGGTGAGTTCCTTGTAGTACAGGCTTCCTCTGCTAGGTAAGTGTTCTAGGAACCCATGAACATCAGTATACCAGCGTACCAGCTAGTGTTGTTGTAAGAGGCTGCATTCAACTTCAGTGACTTTTGTTATGGAGATACTTTTTTTTTTTTTGAGTAGGAGTCTCACTCTCTCACCCAGGCTGGAGTGCAGTGGCACACTTACTGCTCACTGCCATTGTAACCTTGATCTGCTGGGCTCAGGCAGTCCTTCTGCCTTAGCCTTCCAAGTAGCTGGAACCACAGGCACACCCCATCACGCCCAGCTAATTTTTTGATTTATTGTAGAGACGAGGTCTCACCACATTGCCCAGGCTGGTCTCGAACCCTTGGGTTCAGGCAATCCTCTCACCTCCACCTCCCATGATGCTGGGATTATAGGTGTGAGCCACCACGTCTGGCTGGAGATTCTTTCAGTCCCATTTCATGATGGGTGATTTACAAGCTCCCTGCCCTCACCACCCTGAGTGTTCAACAGTTTTTGACCAAAAAAAAAAAAAAAACCCAGCATGACCCCCATGCCCCACCTTCCCTATTCACGGCATGTCACCCCTGGCAACTTTTTGTTTGTTTCCCTGGTTGAAAAAAGTGTTCACAGGAAAATGTTTTGCCAATGTGGAAGTGGTGAAACCAAAAGCAGCAGAAACACTAAAAGGAATCAAAATTGACAAGTTTAACTGAGCAGTGGAAAACCATCTTGATATGTAGGTGTATTGCATCTAATGGAGAGTACTTTGAAGGTGACTGAGCTTTAAACATGGAAGAATAAATACGCAATTTTGCATAAATAAATGTCTTTTTGCAGGCGCATCTCCCCTAATATAGTTATATTCATGTGGTGACACTGAAAAGGTATCATCAGGACATAAACACATGTATGATTGTATAAGTAGTTCATGGTAAGTGGAGGAAATGGTGAAAATATGTTAAAATAAAGAAAATTATTTGTAAAAGGACAACAGGAAAAAATAACCAATAATTTCTTTACTTGGAGGCAACTGACTATTGATAGTAGACATATTTCCATGCTGATATTTAAGCTGTTGAAATTTAAACTGTTTGCTTTGTGTATACTGCCTTTTTACATAACAATGTATCACAAATATTTCCTCAAACTATTTAAAACCCTTCAAAAACATTTTCAATGGCTGCATAATGTTCCTTGTAGGAAGTACTATTTCCCTAAGTGATTATTTATTTTCCTTACTTTCTTATAAATAATGTTGCTATGAGATTTTTAATGCACAATTTTGCTTTTAAATTAGGATAAAGTCTTAGAAATGGGCTAAAAGGTCAACATTTTTAAGCTTCTTTACCTGGTAAGAATTTTGCTGTAAAAAATTAAATTTATCTTTCAATTGTCTACATACTTATATATTGAAAATAAATCTCAGGAGAAAAATTTACATGGATTACCTTTTAAAATTGAGATTGGTATTTAAATTTAGACTTAAGGTTTTTGTTTTGTTTCTGTTTTTAATATTTAAACCTTTAGGGAAAACTCTGTTCTTCAAAACCCAGGAGTGTTGCCTACCAACTCACTGTCAGTTTAATCTCACACGTATACAGTAACTTATGGAAGAAACTGACAAAAGCAAGTGAATAAATAAAATAGTTATCATTTGTAATCTAATCAGCTCCATTACTTAGTATTACTTAAATGAGACAAAAGACATGATTTGAGTTTTCCCCTAAGTTGCACTGAGTAAGAAATTTAAAGATATGGAACTTTTAAGAAATATAGGATTTCCACATATCATTTATGACTTTGATCATTATCGTTCCATTGTGCCCAGTACCCCTCCTCCAAAACAAAAAAGGATAGACAAGTTCTTCGTTAGTTTAAAGTCTGGTCTAATTTTCAGTACTCTCTGTAATTTGGCCTGCCCCAACCTTAGATGTAGCATGTTGTAAAGAAAGTATAATGTGCCAAATTTTAGAAGTAAGGCAATCTAATGACAATACTGGGATTGAAACTTCAGTTGAGATATTTAATTTCCTTTGCAAAATGATGAATTTTGACTACATAATCTCTAAAGCCATTCAAGCTTTATAATTCAGTATGCATCTTTCTTCCCTGCTCCTAGTATAAAAATTTGTACCTATATCTGTCTGATTTCCTATGTCTGTGCTTATAAACTTTGAATGTGCTGCTAGCCACTTTTCTCTCTTTTTAAACTTTATTTTAGCTTCAAAATCCTTTATTTACTTGACCTATAAAACATATAACTGGGGAAATTATTTATCTCGAAATTTTGTAATATGCCATGGTTTAGTTGTGAGAAAAAAAGAGAAAATGAACTAATTTTTAGTCTGAGTATAAGTCTCTTGACTTAGTCTCCCAAAAAAGCATCACACAAAGCACCCAGAAAATGCAGGAGTAACAGTAGAACTGCAGGATTAGGAATGATGGTTTAGGAGGGAGTGTAGTCAAATATATTTGCAAATTTGAAGCCAAAAGTATGAGTAACTTCTGTTTCTTAGCTTTTCTTAGAAAGTTAATTATTCCTTTGGATTTTTTTGTTTTAATTTAAATTACACACACACACACACACACACACACACACACACACACATATGCATGTACAAGTAGTTTGGATATACAAATAGTCAATTATTTTTTCATTTGCTCATTCATTGAGAACTATCTGATAAGCTCTGACTGACCACTATTCTGTACTTAGAAAACTAATACATTCGCTTAGCATGTACAAAATGATAGGTTGTATTAAAAGTCAAGATGTGATAATTGAGGAAAGCTTCTATGCTTTTTCGTGCCCTTTTGGAAATTCTGAAAACACATGTCTCTCTTTAGCCCTTTTTATTTGAGGGATGTTGCTAGTAGGTATAAAAATTGGAGTTGCTTATAATTATATGAATAGCGTCCTGCCATAAAGACCTCAATATAAAATGAAAGTCAAGGAAAGTATTCTGTTACAGTGCCACTCTGAAAACTGGCAAACTCAGTATTTTTGGTCTGGTTTTACTATACAGGAATAATATGTGTATACAGATTTTATATAACCACATTTACATTTATGACATTATGTTTTAAAGTTATAAACGGAATGTGTCGACTAGAGAAATGTTGGGAACCACAAAAGCATTGTCACCTGTAATCCTATCAGCCAGAGAAAAACCAATGCTAACACTCAGATTTCCTTCCTTCTTTTAAAATATATAGTCACTAAATACTATAGTTTTATATCCTATTTTTGTCACTCAGTCGTTTATAATGACCATTTTCTCATGTTACTGAATATTTTTGAAAACCTGTTTTTAACATCTGCATAGCATTCCAACATGGAATACCAAAATGTATTTATCCATCCTTTCGTTTTAAACATTTAGATTGTTCACCAATTTCTGCAATGATGTAAAGATATTGTAGAGTAGTAGTTAAAAATACTGTTGTTGGCTCTGTCTTCTGTCTTACTCCTTTTGTGGAAAAAAAAAGTTGTGGTGATTCCTTCTTCTGATCTACTCAAGCCTATACATGGCTTTCTCTCAACATAAAAACTTCACCCTGGACAATGTTACAGAGCCTGTCCTTTCTCTTTTCTAAAATAGTACTATCCCTGAGTGAGGTCCATATTTCTACAGCTCTCCTGCAGCAAAAGAATGTGAGTTAAAGCCAACTCATGCCTGTTATAAAGTCTGGATAATGTATATTTTAGCTTTAACCAAAGTTCAGATCCATGAGATTAAGATCCCACCAGCAGACAAATAGGCAAAGAATCACTTCTGTTAGCTACACCAAAAATAGGGTATGTGTGTTAACTGTAACTTAGGTGATTTTGCCATGATCCTGAACTTACTATAGTAGGAATTGTCATTACATTGATACACTAGAGTATAAGTGTACTATTTGGAAAATAAAATTTAAGTAATAAATTCAGTGAAAAACTACACAATCTGCTCTCTAGGTTTTGACTTTTTTTCAATAGTTATCACATTGTGTGTTAGCTTTGATACTTCTCCACCTACAGAGTAAAGTATAGAAATCAGAGAGGTGACACACTGCTTTAAAATTACTCTAAAAAATTATTGAATTAAAAATATTTTCAATTTAATAGCTTCTGTTTGAGAGAAAAGTATAACCTCTGTGGTACCTATTTGTGAATTAGTGAGAGTTAAATATGTGTTTTAAAATTTCTTGTTACTATTGAGCATCTGCACCTCTCTATCAGTTTGGAATCTGAGGAAACACTCATGTTAAGAGTTACTTCTACCAATAGCTCTAGACATGGTAGTCATAGATGGGAGAATTTTAATGAAGAAAGGGAAGTTTTGAGGTTATATAGTCCAACTCTCATTTTACAGATGAAGAAAGTGAAACCCAAATATGTTTAGCAAAGTAGCTTTACAACTCAAAGCAATTTTTTTTTTTTTTTTTTTTTGAGGAAGGGAGGAGCTCCTAACACTCTATTATGACCTGGTGCATGCCAGTGGGTAACAGGCCATAGGAAGAATATGTAGCCATCACTATTCAACAAACCCAAGAAAAAGATCCGATTTGGATCTGCAGTATATATTTCCCCCTTAAGATAACCCAATTTTACCTTTCTCTATTACCACAGACAAAAGAGGGAAGTGTTTTACACAAACTGATACTCATCTGCAATAAAACCCACAAGAGAAGTTGGAGCTAGTTTGGCAGAGCCACTCCAGAGAGAAACATTGACATATATCCATATGTATGCAGACTTAGAGCCTCTCAATTGTGCTTTAGGAAATTCCATTTGCCTGTGTTACAGTGTAAATGGTGCCCACTGGAGTTGTGCAGCACAGGGACGTTGCATATATGTTTTTATATCAAATTTGTTAGGGTAGGCTAATTGTCATAATAGATCAACCCCAAAATGTATAATGGCTCAAATTTGTTTCCTGCCAAAGTAGACAAGTAGTTACATACCTAATTTCCAAAGGTTTTAGTACCTAAGGTTTTAGTACCTAACTTCCATTGTTTCCTTGGATGGGTTGTCACAATCTGTTGGGAGTTTTTTTAGGGGAAAGGGACTCAAAGTGGTGGATATCATTTCCATTCTTGTTCCATTAGCTACAGCTTAGTCACATGCCCACACCTAACTGCAAGGGAGGCTAGGAAATGATGTTTTTCTGTATGAAGAAGTGAGAACAAGGATTCTGATGTCTAGCTAGCGGTCAATATTCACTTAGGTGCTCCCTCCCACACAAATTCTGAAGTGGCTACTAAAAAATGAACATACAATTATGCTTCAAATAGAATATGTTAATAAGGAATGGGACTTTTATCTATTGCATTTACCTCTACCCTTTCTTTCCTTTAGGCAGAATTGTTAATTAATGATTAACAGCAACTGAAATCTCAAAATGAGAAAAAGTGCAAATTTTGCTGGCATGACTTTTACATATGTATTAGAGAGCTTGGCTTGGTTTTCTTATTGCATTAACTAGTCAAACTCAGAACTCAGACTTACATCTGCTTGTGTGTTTTAGGGGCCACACTATCAGTAAATGATATTTGAAAAATATTCAGCTTTTTTCACAACAAAGATAGTAATTCCACACATGAAGACAGTGCTAAGTTGAGTGTATTTGTCTCCTTTGGATAAGTTGTCAATCTACAAACTGTTCTCTTATTCAGTTTTCAATAGAAATACTGCATGGTTGCATTTCTAAAATCAAAAATAGGAAGCATGCTATATAAATGTCAGTAAAACTAAAACTCAATTCTACGGTTTGATTTTTTTCCTTCCTTCTATTTTTTCATGTTAATGTCTGATTTTATGTGTACTTAGAATGACTGCACGAAGGCAAACAGTAATATTACCTGATCAGTTTTCTTGGGCAACCTAATACTTTAGGGCAAGGCAAAAACCTGTGAAATAACCTACTATTGTACACTTTCATGGAGGAGGGAAAGAAAAAGGCCAAGAAACTGCTGATAATTTTGGCATAATTGATTAGCAATTGCTTTTATGTATAGATTGCCCAGCTTTATTGTTTCCAGAGGACAGTATAGATGGAGAAAGAAGCCAGAGAGTGAAAGACTAATAAACTATTTGAAAATCTACTATAGAAAATGTTGTTACACTTTGTGCAATCTTATTCTGACACCTCAGCAGGTCCTTGAATATGTTCCACCACATTAATTTGCTTCATGAGACAACTAAGGAGTAGCTTAAGTACTGTAGAAATCCAGAATATTATCTCTGCTTTTTCTCTGTGAAGAAACTAGGGGACTTCTTATATTTAATTATTAATATTTCCTATATAACACCATTCCACAGAAATTTTGATGGAAATTCCAAGAAAACATTCAAATTGACCAGTTCAGAACTTTTATGTTACTTCAAGTATTTCTGGAAAAACTTACCAGCTACAAATGGTTCTGTATTTTTCAAGTGTTTTTCTGCTTAATTTGTTCTTAAACTGAACACTGAGGGAATACTATAGGAATGACACAACAAAAAATAAAGCCTGTGTATCTAAACTTCCTTAAAAGACCATACTGACACAGAGAATATGCCTTAAAAGACAAGGAGGTAATCTACTTGTCCATTGTCTATTTTTTTTTTTTTCAGCACAGAAGGCACTGTTGAGTCGCACATATAATATATATGTATAGCATTTAAGGTATAATTTTTTACTGAAAATAAACTTACATAAAAAAGATATGGGTTTATATGAAAAGTAACATCAATAGGGTTAATGAAGTGCAAACTAAACAATTGCTAATGGGATGTGGAAAGTGAAGTGATTTAAAAACTAGATTGATAATGGATATAATCTTATGTAGAATTTTTTTTAAGTAGTGGTTGATTTGGATTGCCAGGAAGATAACCATTTATTTATTCATCAAAGGTTTATTGAATGCTTGCTGTGTGCCAGGCACTGTTCTAGAGACATCGCAGTGCACAAAATTGTTGTAGAACAAGATAAACAGGCGGGTCATCTCCCAGGCATGATACTTTGAGTGGACCACAGAATATGAATAAGAGAGTCAAGAGAGATGAAATACAAATGGAAAGAGCTAGTATTGGGCTTGTACTGAAAGGCTGTAAGTGCTAGGATGTTTCTAAATGGAGAAACTGGAAACACGTTTAAAAGATGTTTGGTGTGAACTGAACTCCTATGTCACTACAGTCATAACACTGCTTTCCTCTCTGTTGGTCAGCACTCCTAGCCTCCATTATAATCACCAGTGTGACACAGTACACATATTGCACAGATAAAGGTTCCCAGCTGAGGTGGGTAGAGAGCAAAAAGGGAATGAATGGCTAGCAAGAGCTTCAATCTTGTCTCCTTTTATCTTCCCAATAGCTAGTAGGAAATATTTTCATCAGATTCTTCCTCGCAACAATCTCCCATGTGGTATTTGTCTACATTGTGATTTAATTCCTGAAGGTTCTACTCTTCTGGTTTCCTTTCTGGTAGAATAATTGAAAAGAAAGAAAATTACATCTAAATTTGCTTTTTCTAGTCAATCAGGTTTTTTTTATTCACCTAGCAACACTTTTCTACAGAGAGTTTGATGAAGTATTTTGTTTTGTATAGGGGAAGGGAGCATTGCAGGCTGGGCACTAGGAAGAATATCAAGGGGCTATGTAATACAAGCTTGATATCAAAGAGCTTGGATTAAATGGGCAGTTTTAAAAATGAAAAGGAACATATCTGCAGTACATTATTAAAAAGTAACTATAAGAAGTAACAAGTTTAGCAATCATTTATCCATAGAAAGGATAGAAAATCAGCAAATGAATATACAGTTGTAAGCTTAAAGGTCCAAAAACTTGTGTTGTCACTAATAGCCAAGAAATTTGGAAGAAATGGCTTGAAGGAAAAAAAAATGAACTTAGCATCAGATCTAAGTGGAACGTTACTAGAAGACACGACAGGCTTTCTTGATAAGCTATTGAGCCTGTTGATGTACATGTGAAAGTCATCATCATATAAAAATTGATTGAAACTCTATGGACTATTGAGGGAATAGAATGAAGATCAAATGGGCATATATGAATTTTGATTTCAAGATGTTATCAATAGCCAAGGACAGTGGCTCACACCTGTAATCCCAGCACTTTGAGAGGCCAGGGAGGGAGATCACTTGAGGCCAGCTGTTCAAGACCAGCATGGACAACATGGCAAGACTCCATCTCTGTTTTTAAAAAGAAAAAAGAAGATATCAATTTCTTCCAAAAAGTTGAGTACATACTGTATGATCCCATATATATATATAAATATATATATACACATATGTATAATTCTATAAAATGCAAACTAATCTGTAGTGATCAGTGAAAGCAGACCAGTAGTTGTCTGGGGAGAGAAGTGAGAGGAGGAAGCAATCGTAAACAGACAGGGGAAATTCTTAGGGATGACAGATATCAATATTTGTATTTTTTCTTTTCTCCTTTGGTTTAACATGGTGACTTCCATTGATTAATTTTTGAATATTAAACCAACAATGTATTCTTGGGATAAACCTCATCCAGTAATAATACTAACCTTCTTATATTTTGTTGAATTTGTTAAAAATTTGTTTACAATTATTACATCTATGTTCAAGAGGGAAATTGGCTCGTAGTTTTCTTGTAATGTTTTCATGTGGTTTCTTTGGGTATCAGGGTAATACTAGCCCCAAATAATAAATTAGGAAGTATTTCTTTCTCTTCAGTTTCCTGGAAAAGTTTGTATATAACTGTATATTTTTTCCCTAAATGTTTGAAAGAATCTGCTAATGTTTTCTTTGTGGGGTGTTTTAAATTACTGACTTAATTTATTAAAAAATAGATATATGGCTATTCAGATTATCTATTTCTTCTTGAGTAAGCTTTGGTAGTTTATGTCTTTCAAGGAATTTCACCATTTCATCTAAGTTGTTGTACTTATTTGCTTAAACTTTTTCCTAATACATTATTATCCTTTAAATATCTGTATAATTTGTAATATGTCACCTCTCTCATTCCTGATATTGGTAATAATGTGTCTTCTCTCTCACTTTTTTTTTCCTCATTAGTTTCGCTAAAGGTTTGTCAACCTTATTGATCTCAAAGAACCAGGTTTTGTTTTCACTCATATTGTCAATATTTTGTTTTCCATTTCATTGATTTCTACTTTATCTTTATTATTTTCTTTGTTTTGCTTCTTTGTGTTTAATTTGCTTTTTTTCCCCTAGTTTCTTAAGTTGGAGTCTGAGGTCATTAATTTTAGACCTTTTATATTTTCTAATATAGGCATTTCATTTATACATTTTCCCCCTAAATACCGCTGTAGGCATGCCGCAAAATTTCATATGCTTTAATTTTCCTTCAGTTCAAAATGCTTTCTAGTTTTACCATGTGTTCCCTCTTTAATCAATGGGTTACTCAGAAGGTTATTTAGAAGCATGTTATTTTGTGTCTAAATATCTAGGGATATTCCAGACAGTTTTCTGTTACTGATTTCTAATTTAATTCCATTGTGGTCAGAGAACATACTTCTCATTACTTGAATCCATTAAAATTAATGGAGACATGTCTTATGGCCTACAATAGGGGTTGGCAAACTTTTTCTATAAAGGGTTAAATAGTAAGTATTTTAAGATTTGTGGGCCACATACAGTCTCTGTTACATATTTTCTTTCTGTTATTATTTTTAAAGAAATTTTCAAAATGTAAAACCCATTTTTAGTTCATGGGCCATACAAAAACAGGCTAGATTTGGCTTCAGAGCCATAGTTTGCTAACCCCTGGCCTACAATATGGTCTAGCTGGGTAAATGTCTCACGTATGCTTTAAAGAGAATGTATACTATACTATAAGCTGAGTATCTCTTATCCAAAATGCTTGAAGCCAGAAGTGTTTAGGATTTCAGAATATTTGCATATATATAATGAGATATCAAGGGATGGGACCCAATTCTAAACACAAAATTCATTTATGTTTCATATTTACCTTATACACATAGCCTGAAAGCAATTTTATACAATATGTAAAATAATTCTGTGCATGAAACAAAGTTTGTGTTAAGTAATAGTATGTGGAATTTTCCACTTGTGGTATCATGTCAGTGCCCAAAAAGTTTTGGATTTTGAAGCATTTTGGATTTAGATTAGGAATGCTCAAACCTGTATAGCTAGTAGAGTGTTCTAGAAAAGCCAAATACATAATATTAGTTAGTGTTGTTTGAGTTTACTATATCCTTTCTACTTGGTCTAGCAATTACTGAAAGAAGGACACTGAAATCTCTGAATATAATTGTGGATTTGTCTCTTTCTCCTTGCAGTTGTATCAGTTTTTACTTCACATATATTAAAGTTTGATTATTTGAGGCAAAAACATGTAGGATTATTAAATCCTTCTGATTAACTGACCCTTTATTATTACAAAATGACCTTCTTTATCCCTGGTACTATTCTTTGCTTTGAAATATACTTTATTTCATGGTAATATAGCCACACCAGTTTTCTTCTAATGCCAGCATTAGTGTCTTTTTCCATCTTTTTACTCTTATTGTATCTTTGTATATAAAGTGCGTTTCTTTTTTGTTTGTTTTTTGATTTGGAGTCTCACTCTGTCGCCCAGACTGGAGTGCAGTGGCTGCTCCTGGCCATCGCAGCCTCAACCCGCTGGGCTCCAGCGATCCTTCTGCCTCAGCCTTCCAGTAGCTGGAACTACAGGCGCATGCTACCATGCCCGGGTAATTTTTTTATTTATTGTAGAGATGAGGTCTCGCCGTGTTGCCTAGGCAGGTCACGAACCCGCGAGTTACAGTGCGTTTCTTATTGACAGTATGCAGTTGGGTCTTGCTTTTTATCCAATCTAATCTTTGCTTTCTAACTAGGATGGTTTTAGATCATTTACATTCAATATTATTACTAATATGATTAGATTTAAGTCTGTCATCTTGCTATTTTCTATTGTTCTATTTGTTCCTTCTTCCCTCTTTTTCTGCCTTCTTTTGGATTATTTTTTAAATGATTCTATTTATCTCCTTTGTTGGCTTATTAGCTCTAACTGTTTTGTTATTCTACTGGTTGCTTTAGAATTTTTAGTATACATCTTCAACTTACCACAGTCTACCTTCAAGTGATGTTATACTACTTTATATATAGCAAAAGAACCTTACAATATCATACTTTCATTTTTTTCCCTCCTGGCCTTTAATGCTACTGTTGTCATACATTTTATTTATGTAGTAAACCTCATAATACATTGCTATTATTTTTGTTTAAAAGTTAATTACCCTTAGCCGGGCTCGGTGGCTCAGCCTGTAATCCCGCGCCTTGGGAGGCTGAGGTGAGTGGATTGCCTGAGCCCTCGGGTTTGAGACCCGCTTGGGCAATAAATCAAAAAATTAGCCAGATGTGGTAGCGTGCACATGTAATTCCAGCTATTTGGAAGGCTGAGCTACTTGGAAGGCTGAGGTGGAAGGATCGCCAGAGCCCAGCAGGTCGAGGTTGTGGTGGCTGGGAGCGGCCACTGCACTCCAGTCTGGGCGACAGAGTGAGACTCCAACTCAAAAAAAAAAAAGGAGAATTAAATAGCAAGAAAAATATTTTATATATTTACCCAGTAGTTACCATTTCCAGCGCCCTTTATTCCTTTGTGTGGATTCCTTTATCCTTTGTATAATCTCATCTAGTATCATTTTCCTTCTGCCTAAAGGATTTTCTTTAACATTCCTTCTAGTGTGATCTGAAAGTGAAGAGTTATTTCCATTTTGTGTGTGTCTGAAAAATGTCTTTTTATTTTGCCTTTGTTTTTTAAATGATATTTTGCTGGGTATAGAATTTGGGATTAACAGTTTTCTTCTTTCAGAACTTTAAATATGTTCTACCATGTCTTCACTTGCATTGTTCTGATGAGAAATCTGGTGTCATCCTTATCTTTGTTCCTCTATAACATAAGTATTTTATCTGGCTGCTTTCAAAATTTTTTTGTCACTGGTTTTGAGCAATTTGAAATGGTGTGCCTCGGTGTAGTTTTCTTCTTGTTGAGTTTCTTGGATATGTAGGTTAATAATTTTCATTAAATCTGAAAATTATGGCCATTATTTTTTCAAATATCCCTTCTCTTCTCTCCTCTTCTCTTCTCTTCTTCCTCTCTCTCTCTCTCTCTCTCTCTCTCTCTCTCTCTCTCTCCCTCTCCCTCTCCCTCTCCCTCTCCCTCTCCCTCTCCCTCTCCCTCTCCCTCTCCCTCTCCTCTCTCCATCCTCCCTCCCTCCCCGTTCTTTGGTACCTCCAATTACATGTATATAAGGCCCTTGGAGGTTTGTCCCATAGCTCACTGATATCCTTGTCTCATTTAAAAACTCTTTTTTTTTCAGGCTGGGTGCAGTGGCTCATACCTGTAAGACTAGTATTTTGGGAGGCCAAGGTGGGAGGATGGCTTTAGCCTAGGAGTTCAAGACCCACCTAAGCAACATAAGGAGATCCTGTCCCTACCAAAAAAAAAAAAAAATCAACTGGGTATGGTGGTGCATCCCTGCAGTCCCAGCTACTCAGGAAGCTGAGGTAGAAGGATCACCTAAGCCCAGGAGGGCAAGGCTGCAGTGAGCTGTGATCATGCCACTGCACTCCCGTCAGAATGAGGCCCAACTCAATAAAAAAATTCATAAATAAAATTCTTTTTTCTTTCATTTTGAATAGTTTCGTTTCCTGTCTCTTCAAGTTGACTGATCTTTTTTTCTGCCATGTCTAATCTGTCACAAATCTCATTTAGTGAATTTTCAATTTAGATATTGTAGTTTTCAGCCAGGCTCAGTGGTTCAATCCCAGCACTTTCTCAGCTTAGGGTCTCTTTCATTTGACCGATTATTCTCATGATTATGGGTAATTTTTCTGGCTTCTTTATGTGCTTAGTAATCTTTGATTTGATGCAAAACATTGTAAATTTTATCTCATTTGTTGCTGTATATTCTTCTGTTCCTATAAATACTCTTGAGTTTTGTCCTGGGATGCAGTTAAGTTACCTGGAAAAGTTTGGTCCTTTGAGTCTTACCCTTTTGATTTGTTGAAGAGTGCTCAGTCTACAGTCCATTATTCAGGGAAGAATAATATAATAACTGAATAACGAACTGCAAGTCAGTCTTTAAGTTTAGGATTTAGTTCTGCAGAAGACTTCCTAAATGACCTTGGCAACATATTTAATCTTCTTTCTAAAAAAAAAATAATAATAAGGCCAGGCATGGCGTACTAAAATATTCTTAACCTATTAAATCTGAGAACTGGGGTGCTTATGAGTTACCCAGAAAAGAAAGTAAGGAATAAGAAAATCCCAGCACTTTGGGAGGCTAAGGTGGGAGGATCACTTGAGTCCAGGAATGATCCTAGGCAACATAGCAAGACGTTGTCTCTACAAAAAGAATCAGAAAATTAGCCAGGTGTGGTGGCACATATCTGTAGTCCCAGCTACTTGGGAGGCTGAGGAGGGAATATTACTTGAGCCCAGGAGGTCAAGGCTGTGTTAAGCCATGATCTGTGCCACTGTACTCCAGCCTGTGTGACAAAGTGAGGCCCCAAATTTTTTAAAAAAGAAAGTAATTTCAGAAAAAGATTCACTTTCATTAAAAATTGCAAAGCACTCTGAAAGAAAAAGAGAGGGAGAGGGAGAGAAATTAAGGACAGTGGGCATTTCACACACTGTTTTTGTGAGTAAAGGTGACTTTTCTTTAAGAATTGGCCTCTAATCTATGAAAGCATTTCATTCTGAGGACAGTTAAAAACACAGACATTAAGGAGAGACAGACCTAGATACTCATCAGACTCCAACACACATATATCAACCTGTCTGAGCCTCCATTTTCTCATCTGTGAAATGTCAAATAGAAGAGAGAAAACTCTTAATTCCACCAAATTAAAGTATACAGGAAAAAAAGTAACTTAACATTCCCTGGAACTCAACTGAACTATACACCATAATAAACACCTAAATATTTTCTCCTTTCCTGTCTCCCTCACAGTTTTCAAATGGTTTTAAATGAATCAGTTGAAACATTCACAATTTTTAAAAACACATCCCTAGAGAGCCCATATAATTCAAACCCTCTACACTTATTTATGATCCTTGCTTAGTTCCTCAAAATATAGCTATTACTCTGCTGTATCTGCTTATTAATACTTAACTCCAAATTTTAGAGTTCCATAATTTTTCAATTAAATATGAAGGACAATGTTATCTCAAATAGATTTCAGTGCCAAAATTAAATTCCATGCAACTCTTTATGTAGACTGTTGAATCGGAGTAATCCAAAGTGAATTAATGTTTGAACCCACAGCTGACAATATAAATCCATTATTCTTGAGCAAATGTCATTAGACAAGATTTGGTCAAATCTTTCCCATTCCTAAAGTATGTATTAGTTTTTGTGGCCAAACATGTTCTTTTCAAGACAGTACAAAAGTTACATGAAATTTTTTTGTTTTATTCCACTAAACGTTGTTAGAGATTAACAATTTTTGTTTTGCCTAATAACCGAAACTGAAAACTTACGACACAAATAAAATACAGTCACTCTATGCCCAGACCTTTAACTCTTGACTTGTTTTTATATTTTTTAAATAATAAAACTCATCATTTGATATGTATTTTAGAATGCCACTGGATAAGAATGCTCAAGAAGTAGAAATCAAGAACCTCTGCTAACTCATTTGTGACGTACATTCTTTCTTCTACCAATAAAGGCTCCATTTGAGAAGTAGTGATTTGCTTATTTTTATTACAGCCTTTTCATGTTCCAGCAGCCTCTTATGCTCCTATCTATTACTTTCTAAAATTATACTTTTCTGAGCTCTGTGCTTTGTGTGCCAAGCTTGCAAAATAAGAGAATTCTAAAGGTCTACTTTGTTTCTTGGAGAGTACTAAAATATTCTTAACCTATTAAATCTGAGAACTGGGGTGCTTATGAGTTACCCAAAAAAGAATGTAAGAAAGAATAAGAAAAGAAAGCTGAAAGGAAGGAGAGAGAGGGGAGAGAAAAAGAGATTGATTTTTTTAGGGTAGTTTAAAATGGTTTTCTGGATTCAGGAAGGAGTAAGTACTATCTTCTTGTTATATGTAACTCTTTTCCTTTTGGTGTAATTGGGAAGATCTTCAACTGGGAGTTAAAAAACCCACATTTTAGTTCCAATTTTGCTACTATTCTTCATTGTAGTCTCCAACCTCCTGAGACTGGGGCCAGGCATGAAGACTAAGAATATTACTCCTGAGAGGGTTTCCAAGTCTCAGTAGTCATGATGCATAGAAAGTTGACACGTTGGTATTCTTTGGAAAAGTGGGCTATGGCCCTAGCCAGCACATTAAATCACTTGCTTTATTTATACAAGAAGACTGTTTCATGGTATTAATAATGATGAAGTATGATTATTAGGGTAAATATAAGAAGATACTTTTGAATTTTCATTCTGTGAATTTTCAATTTCTGTGATACACTCATGTTCAAAGGGGGTGAGCACCAATTTGTCTACTTCCTGCCATACACTACTATAGGTAACTTCGGCTAAACTGTATTTAAAAACTGAAAAGAAGGATATTATACAACCATAAAATAGCCTAGAACCTTGCCTCTCAAAGTCCAGCTTGAGGAAAAAGGGAATTTCAGTGTGCCAGGAGGGTTAAAATCCACTGAAAAAACATGGAACATCTTCTTAGACATCAACTTTACTCAAGACATTTTGGAAAAAAAGTATAATCATTATATTTATGCTAAATATAGGAATATTATGGTATATATGGCACATTTATATTAAAGGTAAGACAAAACATGAAACTAAAGCAAATTCTAGCTTGTGACCAAACTTTTAAGGCAGTTGTTCACCATTCTCTGGTATTAACCATACTTTTATAAAAAGTTTGAGGTGCAGTGACTTTGATGACTGGTCAAGATTGGTATATTCATACCTCTACTAATTTTGGAGATGGATAGTGGTGATAGTTACCTCATTATGAATGTATTTAATAACACTAAACTGTACAATTCAAATGGTTAAGCTGATAAATTTTACCACAGTTTTTAAGTTTGGGAGAAAAAAACCCTCTACTAAAGTTCAATGTTATCAAATGTAGATTATTTGGAGAGGTTTTTATTTAATTTGACTGTGTTTTTTGTTGTTGTTTTTTGTAAGTCAGGGCCTCACTCTGTCACCCAAACTAGAGTGTAGTGGCACAATCATGGCTCACCACAGCCTTGACCTCATGGACTCAGGTAACCCTTCCACCTCAGCCTCCCTAGTAGCTGGCACTATAGGCGTGTGCCACTATGCACAGCTAATTTTTTTGTTTGTTTTGTTTTGTAGAAACTAGGTCTCACTATGTTGTCTAGACTGGTCTCAAACTCCTGGGCTTAAGCAATCTCTAGCCTCAGCCTCCCAAAGTGTTGAGATTACAGGCATGAGCCACCACACCAAGCCACTGGGCAATTAAGTAATGAGAATGAAAGAGAGGAATAAAAAATTTCCAGGGTTGTTTGTTCATGCCCCCACCAAGCCACTATGCATGTCTGAATTGACAGCTATATCCTGTTATTTAGCTCATGAATCATCTCCTGTTGTGCTCATGAAAAATGTACTTGATTCCAGGTTTTTAAAACACTTAGCATTCTTCTTGTGAAGAAGGACCTTTACTTAATTCTTACCTTTGTGGGGGTCAGCATGCCTGCATCATTCAGTACCTGACATACTATCCAAGTCTCTGATTCTACCCCAGGATGGAACGAGAATGTATATAAGCAAATCCGTTAAAAATAACCTTCAAATAAGATAAATAGGCTCCCTATGAAGACTCTACCAGAAAATCTACTTCTAAAACTGCATCCTAAGGAAGTAAGGCAAAAATTTAGCTATTCGATTTTTCCTTTTATTATTAGAAAAAAGTTGGTTAGTCCCAAATAAGGAACTGCTTAAATTACAGTCATCCTTACACTCCATAAGATAATACTTATTCAACCATTAAGGCATATGACTATATACTTATTGCTAGGAAATATATATATATGAAGAATAACTAGATATGGAAGTTAACACGTGGTTGACAGCAATTGTTTCTTGGGATGGGATTATTAATTTTATCCTATATTCCGATTATTTGTATGTCTTTAATACAAACTGCTTATAGGAAAAAAAAAACACCAGTTTTCAGAAGTACTTATAAATCATGAGGTTGTCGTTGCTTATTCATTAATTCAACAAAAATTTGCATTTATTGAATTAATTAAGACATAGTCCTGACCCTCATGGCTCCTAATTTATGAGGGAAAAAAAGGCATGAACAAACAACCCTGGAAATTTTTAATTCCTCTTTCATTCTCATTACTTAATTGCCCAGTCATTCCCTTTCTTGTTCATTGAGGATTTTGGCTCTTTGCTTACAGTTACCTGTCTCCTTGTATTTTCTACCATCATCATCTGCCATTACAGTGTCCATATGGACACCCCATTCAAAAACTATGAGTTCTGACTCCACTAACTTTTACAACCATTTAATACCCAACGCTATACCTTACCTTGATCATCAGTAAATTATTCCTCCCTTAAAGTCCAATATATTACTCTCTGACTACAACCACTTATCCGCCCAGATTTTCATTGCATTATTCCCTAAACACCTGTTCTTACCTAATTTTGACCTCCTATCCTCAACTATTCCCTTTTCCTTCAAACCATGATCTTCCACATAGCTTCATATCTTTTCCTATCCAGCCTAGATTTCTCAGCTATATCAGCCTCTCCTGCTAATAATCTTTCCCCCTAGTTAATTCCCTCTCCCATTCCCTGGGGCATATATTTTACACTTTACTTTTATCTTTCTAGGCTTTATCAGAAAAAAGTAAAAGCAATGAGCTATGAAGTCCCTTAAATTCCTGTTCTACATTTACAAGTTATACATATAACTGTCTTTACTACCTTCCTTTTAGTGTCAGAGAAAGAAGCATCCTTTCTCTTTTCCAGGTTACTTCCTTTGCGTGTACCCTTGACCCCATACTCCCTCATTTCACATAGAATCTTGCTATAACTTTATTCCTTCTCTTTTAAATCTCTCCTCTCTGCTGACTGTCCCCACATTTTATAAAAATGTTAAACTCTCTTCTACTGCAGAATCTCCTCCTCTGTGCTGTAACTTCTCTACAATTATTATCCTTTATTCCTGTTTTTAAGAAGAAATCAAGAACCTTGAAATAATATACATGTATGGTATCCTTTCTTGATTTTTTAAAGTGAGAAAGCAGGATTTATTGAGAGGATAGTGGGAGGGGACCCAAAGGGGTTGCCTCAACATTTCTTGATTTTAATATACTTTTCAAATCAACACAAGCAGAATTCTGCCACCATCAAGCCACTGAATGTGTTCTGGCAAACATTACTAATAGCAGCATTGCCAAGCCCCATGATCCTTTTCAGTTTTTTGTTTATTTGTTTTTGTTTTGTTTTTAACGTGTGTTTACCTTCTGACACTCCTAAATTCTTTCCTTTTGAAACCTTTCTCCCACTGGCTTTTTAAATACTGAATTCTGTTGGTGCTCCATCCCCTCCCTTGGCCATTCCTTGTCTGCTCTTTTGCTACCTCCTTTTAGTTTGCACATTTACTTAATATTGGTTCTCATTTCCTCTCAGTATATTTGGTCTCTATGAGCAATGGCTTACATTATCCCATAATCTCAACTACCACCTATTTAGGTGATGTCTATTTCCACCCCAGGCCTTTCTCCTGTCTCAGTTGCACATATTGCACTCCTACTGAACTTTGCTACTTAGGTATCCCCTTGGTACTTGATCTTCCATACTTAATATATCCTTGCTGAGCTCTTCTCCCTCCTCTTTCCCATTCTTCCATCCTACTCCCTTAAATAGTGTCTCCCTTCACACACACACACACACACACACACACACTCTCTCTCTCTCTCTCTCTCTCTCTCTCTCTCTCTCTCTCTCTCTCTCTCTCTCTCTTATTCCAAAGCCCTGATTCTCCTCCATTTGTCCCTATCCTGGTTAATGATGCCACCATCATACTCTATGGCCAGGCCAGGCCAGGGACCAAGGAATCATTCTAGATTGCTCCCTCATCTCTATCCCAACTATCACTTTCCTAGTCCAAAAGCTCATTATTTCCCACCATGACTGTAAAACCACACAAAAGTACTTCAATTTGCTTTTTTTTTTTACAGAAAACTTTTACAACATTCCCAACAGTATTTAAATTATGAAATGACAACAGGCTACCTTGTTAGCAAACCATGAAGGTTATACAGAAACATATATTGCTTGAATTATTCTTGAAGTTCAGAAACCTTTTTTATACCCCAATAACTGTGTCCAGCATATAGCAGCTGTTACTTAATTATCTGTTCACCTTTAAATAAAGTAAATGTGGCATATTTAAAGATACCTATAATAACTGTTTAAGATGCATGTTAAGCAGTTCAATAAATAACAGGATGTATAACAAACTTCTTTAAAAAACACACTGCCTACATACCTTTACATGTGTATACACATATATCAGGAATTAGATTCCCTATAAATGAGCTTCCTTTCATTCCCCTCCTACTGCTGTCATGGATAATACTTAACCTATCTATGCTCCCTCTGTTCCTTTTTTTTTTTTTTTAATTAAATCAGAGTCTCACTCTGTCACCCAGGCTGGAGTGCAGTGGCACACTCATGGCCACCACAGCCTTTACCTGCTGGGCTCAGGCTATCCTTCCACCTCAGCCTTCCAAGTAGCTGGAACTACAGGCAAGCACCACCTCACACAGCTAATTTTTTGATATATTGTAGAGATGGGGTCTCACCAAGTTGCCCAGGCTGGTCTTGAACCCATGAACTCAGGCAATCCTCTTGCCTTCACCTCCCAAAGTGCTGGGATTACAGGCATGCGCCATGGTACCCGGCCATCCCGTAGCTTCTAATCATTACCCCCAAAATGATGAAATTCAGTGCACCCTCATGGCTACTCTTAGTGTAAAACCAGTACACCCTTAGGCGAATTAGAGGGACTTTGCTTCTTCAACTCTTTTCTTTGTTCTCTGATTCCTGAAAGATGAAACCTTCTGTTGCACAAGATATCAAACTGTAATTTTCCTGAAGAAGAGAAACAAAGTACAGTATTCAATACTGCTAAATGGATGAAATACAATAATACAAATATACAAAAGACAGATATGAAGCTTTCCTTAGTTGATTGGGAAAGGACATGGGGAGAAAGGTATATGGTATTTTTAAGAGGGCTTTAGAAGCGCCTTCCAATCATTCTGATTTTTTTTCTCCATTTTCTTTAATGTACATGTATTCTATAATTAGGGAGAAAATGTTCAAAAGCAAGTCTACAGGTCTAGTTTTAAGGGCAAATAAAAACTACATACAGGCCGGGCTCGATAGCTCAGCCTGGAATCCTGCGCTTTGGGAGGCCGAGGTGAGTGGATTGCCTGAGGCTGCAGGTTCGAGACCCACCTAGGCAACTTGGCGAGACCTCATCTCTACAATAAATCAAAAAATTCGGGTGTGGTAGCGTGTGCCTGTAATTCCGGCTACTTGGAAGGCTGAGGCGGAAGGATCACCAGAGCCCAGCAGGTCGAGGCTGTGGTGGCCAGGAGCAGCCACTGCACTCTAGTCTGGGCGACAGAGTGAAACTCCAACTTAAAAAAAACCAAAACTGCGTACTAAGTATTTTTACATCAAGTGGTTTAGAAGAAACCTTGAACATTAACAACTGAATGTACTAACATTTTTTTACATCTAAAGGTTTAAACTTTAGAAATTTTAATTTTCTATAAAAGTAAATTTGGGCACAAATAAAGGTAGAGGGGAATTGTTAGATTTAGTCACATGCTATAAAAATTTCTTGTCAGGAAAAGTTTTATATCTACTCTACTATATTAGTAGTCTTGTAGCTTATTAAAAGTATTGCAGTTAAGTCATGTTAGCTTTGGGTTGTTTTGCCAATGGCATAAACATCTAATTGTAAGAAAAACCTCTATGCTCATAAAAATACATTCTCCAGTAAAGGGGAAAAGTTCTTTGATTAAATATGTATGACATTTTTCCACATGGAAAGTTGAAACAAATTTAATCATCTGTTTCCCTTCAGACCTATCTTATTTTTTTTAAAGAGTTTCTTTAAAATTAGGTAAACAGTTTGCATATCTGTCCTGAGTTCACTGGGTCAAAAGTTAACAGTATGGGGTCATCAAGTAAATTAAATGTTAACAGCAAAAATTAAAGGACTTAAATTAAAAACACAGGGCCTAATCCTATGATGAAAAAAAGTAAGGTAAAAGTATTCCCATAAGAGCTGTAAACTGCTCACCTATTTAAAATAAATTACTTCTTCAGAGCTGCCTTAAAGGGTTAATTTGTCTTAAACTTGTAAGCATTTCCTAGGCAAAAGGGAATGTGATGTATTTTAATCTCATTTCCCCATAGATTTGTTCTATAAGTAATAAGTGTTATAGGTTAAGAATAGAAATGTAGCATGAGGCTCAACTGTCTTAGAGGAATGACCATATCCTCAGTTATATCTCCTAGAGACCAGACAGTCTCCATTTTACTTCTGTTTATTAAAAATATATAAGAAATTAATGTGAATAGATTCCTGGTTCCCTGTCTTCCTCAACTTCTGGGACAAGTTTCATCACAAGTCATTAAAGTCTCTGAGAAAGCCATGAGTTGTAATTTTTTTTAAGTTTTTTACTCAATATAGTTTGTTTTTATTAAAACTCCAATTTCATTTTCTTTCTTTCTTTCTTTTTTTTTTTTTTTTGAGTTGGTGTCTCACTCTGTCACCCAGCTGGAGTACAGGGGCACTGTCACAGCTACTGCAGCCTCTACCTGCAGGGCTCAGTGATCCTTTCATCTCAGTCTTCCAAGTAGCAGGGACTATAGGCACATACCATCATGCCCGGCTAATTTTTTATTTATTGTAGAGACAAGGTCTTGCCATGTTGCTCAAGCTGGTCTGGAACCCCTAGACTCAGGCAATCCCCTTGCCTTGGCCTCCCAAATTGCTGGGATTACAGGGTTGAGCCATCACACCCAGCCTCCAATTTTCTTTTGATAAATTTTCATGAATAGATCATTTCTATTATTTATCAATCCTTTTTATTATCTAAAGTTGTTCCCAAATACAATAATTTAAGTAGGTAGGACAAAAAGTTAATACCAACCTTTGGTATATTTTAGACCATATATAGTATATGATTTACCATTCTGGGTGTCATTGTTTGAGAGGGGACTTGTTAAACTGGAGAATAACCAGCAGAAGGAAGGCAAATGGTGAAGGGTTTAAAAATCATAAAACCATTAAAGGAACATTTCAGAAGCCATTAAAGGCTATCTGGGGGAGTGGGGATTCAGTTGTCTTCATGACTGAAAATAATACTGGCCACATTTAAAGGGTTATAACAAGTAGGTGGAAATACATTTGTTCTCAGTAACTTAGAGGGCACTTGGACAATAGGTAGCAGTAAGACAGAGGCATGTTTTAACACTTAATGTTCTATGACTCCACACCCAAATAGGCTAAATTTCCTTTGTTAAGTGCTTACGTTTATATTATCTCAAAAGCTGTGTTTGTTTCAAAACACTGTATTTCATAGTTCATCTAAAGCCAGCTTTCTTGCACTAATTTTAGAAAGCAGATAACAAAAACAAATGGATTTATTCCTTTCCAGGAATCTTTATTGGTAAATGAAAAAAAGCTCATACTTTCTCAATAAATCTTAACTATTATTAATTGTACATGAATTTTAGTACAGTCCTATGATTTGTGGACAAGAATATGAAAGCAAAACAACTCCTACAGGAGAAAAAGCCTTAAGTAACTCCATAATCTTAAGAGAATCAAACAGAGTTGAAATTGCTTTATATGAATCTGCTCTAACCATAACCAATTGGAGCTCTAAACCATGTAAATTTCCCAAAAGAGAAGTGCATTTCCTGATGCATGTATAAATTTTCTCCCATGTAACTAATATTGATATCTTTTACAAAGACAAAAAGTCTCTTGTTCATAAAACATTTGATCTTCATTAAAAGAATCTACCCGGCCAGGCTCGGTGGCTCAGCCTGTAATCCCAATACTTTGAGATGCCAAGGCAAGTGGATTGTCTGAGCCCGCAGGTTCAAGACCAGCCTGGGCAACTTGGCGAGACCTCATCTCACAATAAATAAAAAATTAGCCGGGTGCAGTAGCACGTACCTGTACTTCCAGCTACTCGGAAGGCTGAAGCAGAAGGATCGCCAGAGCCCAGCAGGTTAACACTGGGGTGGCCGTGAGCGTGATGCTGCACTCCAGCCTGGGCCAGGAAGTGAGATGCCAACTCAAAAAAAAAAGAAAAAGAAAAAAGAAAAGAAAAGACTCTACCTGACTGCAAAATACATCTTTGTTTCTAAACAGTATGTTCTCCTAAGCTTTACCTAATTAATTACAGCATATAGTTATATAGTTTTACATTGTTTTTAAGTAATCTCTGAGGAAAATTTTCGAATTGTTTTTCAATGTGTCAATTAGCTACAGGGAAAATAAATAATCCAAGATACTTGATAGAACAAAGATGTTGTGAACATATAAAATAAATCAAAACGTGGCATTTTTAAAAGGAAATATAGATGGGTGAATTTGTGGGAAAAGCTAATCATGTTCCTAACAACAAAATTTGCATAGTTACATAATTTCAATAGTAGATAAGATGTTATATCTAATTAAATACTTGATGTCCATTTTGAGGTCTGACACTTTACAGACCTTTAAAAAAAGATTTAAAACATACTTTTAATGGATCTGTTAAGCAAAAAAGTACTGAAAAATACCTAGGTGGTAGTAAAAAATAAAATATGCACCTATTATTAGCATAGCCACACATCAACACACATATAAAATGACTGTTTTTACATATTATATGAGTTTCCTAATGCCATAAAATTACTATAACAAATAACCATAAACTTAGTGGCTTAAAACAATAGAAATTTATTATCCTACAGTTCTGGAGATCAGAAGTCCAAAGTGGCTAAAATCAAGATGTAGGCAGAGCTGCATTCCTAAAGAGTCTGTTTCTTGCCTTTTTCAGCTTCTAGAGCTCATAAACTATTCTTTGGCTCACAGCCTCTTGAGTCTTTCTTACATTTCATCATTGACACTAAGTCTTCTGCTTCCCCCATCCACACTTCATTTAAAAGACTCTGTAATTAGGCCTCCTCAGACCCAGGATAATCTATTTTTAGGTCATCTGGGTAGAAACCTTAATTTCTGTCTGCAACTTGAACTCTTTCTTGCCATGTAACATAACATGTTCACAAGTTCTAGAGAGATTAGGATGTGGACATCTTTGGACATTATTGGTAGGCCATTATTCTGCTTACCATATGCAGGAATACTTTTTCCTTTAGTTTTCTTCAGGAACTCTATGGACTGTCATCCATCTCTGAAATTACATGCAAACTATCCACATATATGCATTATTCTAGAGAAAAGGTCTATAACTTACAAATTTTCAAAGTTTAAGAATCAGTGAGCCAGACATGGTGGCACTCTCCTGTAGTTCTACTCAGAAGGCTGAGGTGGAAGGATCCCTTGGGCTTAGAAGTGCGAGGCTAGCCTGGGCAACACTGGGAGACACTATCTCTTTAAAAAAAAAAGAATCACTGGACCACCTCATAGAACACCAGTGTTCCTTAGAAGCAATTTGGTGGTGTCAACAATGCAAAATTTCTAGCCTGAGCAACATAGCGAGACACCATCTCTACCAAAAAATTAAAAACTAAGCTGCAAGTGGTGTCACATGCCTGTACTCTCAGCTACTCAGGAGGCTGAGGCAGGACGTAGAGGCTATGGTGAGCCATGATTGTACCACTGCACTCCAGCCTGGTAGACAGAGTGAGCCCAACTCAAAAAAATAAATGCAAAATTTTGGACTAGCTTTTTAACATGATATTTTTAACTATAATCATAAAACCTGGATATGGGTTTAAAGTTTTTTTTTATTGTAGTGTTTTTCCTTTGTGTGTTTTTACAAGGATTATATATATGGAGAGAGAGAAAGAGCACTCACCCATGTACAAGCAAATGATGTGGGTTTTCTCTTAACTATTTTTATTTTTGTAACTTTTTTAAAATTTGAAATTATTTCCAAATACAAGGCTTTGTTTAAAAAAAAAATAAGTCTACCCCAGAGAAACAAGACCAACAGAAAAATAAAAGGAACTTGAAAACCCTATAAGCAAATTGTTTTTAAAACATTCACTAATGTATGCTGTTTTCAAGTTACTGTTTCAAATGTTTTCTGCTTCAAGAGTCTGCATTCTTTCTTGAAAGATGAACAGACCTATAGCTTTTACTGTTTTATCTAAATAAGTTAAAATATTGAGGCCACCCGGCTCCGTGGCTCAGCCTGTAATCCCGCGCATTGGGAGGCCGAGGTGAGTGAATTGCCTGAGCCCGTGGGTTCGAGACCCGCCGGGGCAATTAGCGAGACCTCATCTCTACAGTAAAATCAAAAAATCAGCCGGGCATGGTAGCACGTGCCTGTAATTCTGGCTACTCAGAAGGCTGAGGCGGAAGGATCACTGGAGCCCAGCAGGTCGAGGCTGCGGTGGCTGGGAGCGGCCACTGCACTCCAGTCTGGGTGACAGTGAGACTCCAACTCAAAAAAAAAAAAAAAAAAAAAAATTGAGGCCATCATTCCATCAGTTTTAGCTTACTCATTAGAAACAGCAGGAGCGGAAAAAAATCACTGAAATTACAAGACCTCTATCCTCCACACCACCCATACTTACCATTCATTTGCTGGTGACTGCATAGCAGTTTCTGAGAGCAAAACACCAGATTTTAAATTATGACTTCAGTTCTATTCTTATAACAAGTAAAGAGTATACAGAGACACAAACTGGCTGGGTAGAAGGGGGTAAGAGAGATGATTAACTCTTTATTGAAGAAAGCAGAACACTTCTGCTCTAATTGAGTACCTAAATAATTTCGTTCGTTCTTCTTATAAAGTACATCACTTTGTGGAGTATTAAAGTTCCAGGCAGGAATTCTTACTAGTTCTGTACCCATGAATTTGATGGTCTAAAGTATAAGCACTTTTCTTTTTCTTTGGAATTTAACTCGGGAATTTGCACCCTCTTGTGGTCAAACATAAAATTCTTAGTTTCAAAAGACCGTTTTTTTTTTTCCCCAATAGGCTCTTTGTTCTGGCATAGGAACTACTGTATGTTATTTGAGTTTGTTTTCTCCCATGTTAGGGAACCAGAAAGCTTTCATGAAGGATTATTGGTTTATTAAGTAAGATTTTAAACAAAATGGGACTTAAATCTTCTAAAAGTGACCTCCACATAAACTTTAGTCTATGCAAATAGAGATAATAATCGTACCCACTTCATGTGTTGTATGAGGATTCAATGGGAAAATGCATGTACATGTTTAGCACAGTGCCTGACACACAGTAGATCCTCAATAAATGTTATCATTTCTCAACGTCATCATCACTTTGAAATTCTCTTGACAGACTATATCTAGAAGGGGACTAGATTAAAAATTCCACAGTGTGGAAACCAGGTTGTGTTATTTACCTATTTGTGAAGTTAGTACAAAATTGCAAATAACTTCCCCAAATATACCATTTATTCAGACTTCCCCTAGCTGATTCTCCCCGCAAGTAATGTGTGTGTGTGAGTGTGTGTGCATACATACACATTATTAATTTTATTTTAAAGATGTGGGGTACAAATCAGGATTGAGTATACAACTGGTCTAGGACATTATTTTTTTAAATACAAAGAATATGTGATTACATCTAGATGTTAGAAATGTGGATGGTTTTTACTTTCTTTATATTTTAGTTGGGCCTTTTTTTCTTTAATCAGAAAAAGCAATAAAATATTTCAATTTTCATATATTATTCTTATGAAATGATAAAATAAGTTAACATCCTTCCTCACCTAACAGGAATCATGATTCAAATTTGGCAAAAATCATTCGTCAGACTGATTTATCATTTTGAGGAGTTCTTGAACAAGAATGCTAACCTCTAATGGCTCTAGCTATAGTCAGACTTTTAAAACACCCATTAAAGAAGTCATTTTAAAAGATCAGTGTTAATTACCGACTCACAACAATAATTAATATTTACTAATATGCCAAGTACTGCTGAAATGCCTTTAATATATTAGCTCACTTATATCCTTACAACAACCCAAGGAAGTGCTAATATTACAACAGGTCCAACAGATAAAGTAATTCATCTAAGGTCACAGCTAATAACTAGCAAAGCCGGGATTCAAACCCAGGCAGTTTGGTTCGAGTCCACCCCACTAAAGCAGTGCACAAAAGTGCCACAAAGACTTAAGGCAAATATACTACTCTGCCATATTACTTCTCCATGACCTCAAATTGCTAAAATCTATTTCTTTTCCTTCTTCAAAAATGCAAACCATGCTACTATTCTCCCATTTCCTTACTTATTAGTACTTTAGGCACTTTTACATCCATTGTCTTATTTAACCTTCACAATGAAAGTATTAAAACACTGACAACTTTATCATCACGTATTGTCCTATCATAGCGCCTAGTTTTTGAAGGTAGACACATTTGCCTAGATTTGGGCTTCTAATTACCAACTGTAAGACTTTGGGGCAGGTTTCTTAAGCTGAACTTAACGTGTCCTCGTCTGTAAAATGAAAATACCTACTTCTTAGGGTTGTTGTGAGCAATAAACACGATGAATCCGTAAAGCATTTATTGAGCACGGTACCCAGCACAGTACACACGCAATACGTAGTAGTTGCTACAAGTTTATCAATGCATCGCATAACAGAAGCCCATCTTTGTTGGATTGTTCATTAACACACCATTAAAAAACAATTACCTACGTGACCACCCCCAAACTGCTCATTCCTAGCTCCAAAACCGAACAGAAAGTTTAAGACGGTAAGCGAAATTGGGTTCTGAGGGAACCCCTTCGCAACAGGCGGTTTAGGACAGAGAAGCGGGGCTCCGGCAAACTTAACCCATCAGTGACTCCAGGCCGGCGCGCACTCGCGCGCACACGCAGCCGAGGAGACGGGAGGAAGCCACGCCTCCTGTGTGTGCTCAGGTTGGAAGTACAGCGTGTTAGAGAATGGCCCGGGCTGTTGCATCTGACAGATGCGAACACTAGTCCCCTTCCTTGCTAACTGTGCTGCCTGAGGCAAATAACGTTTCTGAGCCTTGGTTTCCTGGTCTTCAAATCAGAAAAAATTAATAGCGCCTACCTCGTAAAAGCTGTCCAGAGGTTTAAGTGCGATCGCTCCGATAAAGTATTGGTGAGCGCAAGAGCTCTACACCCTGGTGGGACTGTTTTAAGTGCACGTGTATCCCTACCCATGGTCTCAGACCGTTGTTTGCAGTATAGACACTGGCTATAAGACATTTTTATTTTCGCCGAAACTGGACCTTTATTTGTTGACCTCGAACAGTAGACTAAATGCCTGTCGACTCTGCTAGATATCTGTGCATCCTCGGGCCCACAGTCTACAGTCACTCCGCCTCCGCTGCTGAGCAAAGGCGGTGCACGCACGCGCAAGATAAGAAGCAAGGGGACTACGACCGAGGAGGAAGCGAAGGTAGAGCCGCGAACGATGATGGTTCTGCGCATGTACATGGCGGAGTGGGGGGGGCAGTGGTATGGATGTGCGCATGCGCACCATTGTTGGGCAAACCGGAGGGGGGGTTAAGAGGCGGTATTGACAGCTGTGGAGGCAGCCCGCGTTCCCGGCATGCCCCGGGGCGGCGGGGTTGGCTCTAACGAATTTGAATGAGGAGCCTCAGCGCTTTCGGCGCCATTTTCGAGTGATGCCTGATCTCATCAATCTAGCGGGAGAGACGGGCTAACCTGTCCGAGAGTATAGCACCACTAGGACTCCGCCGGAAAAAATCACTAAAAAAATCGCCAAAAATTACTCGGATCAAAGGGCAGTCGGCGGAGCTTCCCAAGGTTGGCGCAGTCGGTAAGAGTCTGAAGAAGTAGCAGAGCGGGACTCGGGAGGTGGCAGTGGTGGAACCCGCAGGCGGAGGGGGGTGCAGGGAGTGGACGCCGGGTCTGCCCTCACTTGAGTCGCGAGGAATCCCAGGAAGTAGAGTTGGGGTGACTGGGGCGTCTGCGAGTGGGCTGCAGCGGGCGGAATGTGGCGGGAGCGCGGGGAGACGGGGCCGTGGGGGGAGGGGAGCTGCAGTTTGAGCGGGACGCGGACCGGCTGCGACGGAGCAGCCGCCGCCCAGCGGATCTGTCAGCAAGACCCCCCGCCGGGGCCGGGCGCGGGGACAGCGCGCGGCGGGGTCTCCGCGGGCCGCGGCGCCTTGACAGGAGCAGGGGACGCGCGCCCCTCCCCCATTTCCGAACCCGGCTGCCTTTTCCCGCAGTTTTCCCGGCCCGCTGAGGGCCGTTTGCTCCTGACAAGAAACTTACGGACGGTGGGAAATTCAGGACCCGGAGCGGCGGGTGCCGCCGGTCGGTCGTGCCCACCACCACCACCTCCTCCACCTCCGCCCCCGGCCCCGACCGGCACCCAGCCATCGACATTGTCTCGGGACTCTAAAGCGGGGGTGCCCCGGGAGCGAGAGTGTCCCGAGCCCTCGCCGCCTCCCCCGCGCGCCTCGGTCCCCGGAGGTCTTTGGCGGCGGGCGGTGGGGACCGCGGCGGGCAGGACCGGCTGTCGGAGGGTGCTGGGTCTTGGGGAGGATGCTGGGCTCTCGCTTCTTGACGGAGGTTTTTGTCGTTGGCCCTCACAGCGTTGTCCTTCGGGGGTGTTGGTGGGTGAGATGAAAGCTGGGGTTTCGAGCCGGCGGTCTCCTCCGAGTCGCACTTTTCTTAGAAGACTTTTTCCTTCTCCAGTCTTTGAAACATGTCGCAAGGGGAAAAGGCAGTCTCTGAAACTGTTGGTGTTCTCCTCCTCCAAAAGTCTTCACCCGCACAGCCTAACGGTAATCTCTCAATCCCCACCTTTTCCTAGGAACTGGCTCTGGACGCCGGGGAGGAGGGAAGGGGTGATATTTGTCTTTCCCTTTAGGGATTTTTTTTTTCCCTCCTTAGCCGTGGTTGCTCTCACTTCTTCCTCCGCAACTCTTGATGCTGTGAGCCAGTGACGGCTTTAGCTTTAGGCAATACTTTGTGGCATCAGATTAATTCCGCATTACAGCTCTCTTAGATCTTGAGTCCCTTTCCGCGCTGAAGACACCCCTGGATTAACCCTTTGCGGGCGCGATGCTCTGCGTGTGGGGCGCGCGGCCCCGGCTTGAAAATGTTCTGGGGATGCTTTCTGCAGCCGCTGTTCTGTTGAGTTGTTCGGAAAGAGGAATAACGCTTCCTGGGAGCCGCAGGGACACATTTCTAGGATTGCCTGCCGACCGAGTCTTTCCCCCTGGAACTATGTGACGATTGATTGATTTCTTGTATTTCTATGAAGAAGGGGACCCGCCCTCACTTAGACTCTTTCCCGGAGGAGGATAGGAGAGCGCGATGCGATGTTTTTCAAATTGTATCTAACGGAGCTCCCAAAACACTGGACTTGTTACCCCCTGATTGGCTGGAAGGAAGCGGGACTAGGGGGTTTGAATGTTGAACGCTAGATGATAATTCTCGGCTTTCCGAAAAATTATGTTTGTAGTCAGAGAACCACGGAAATAGTTACGAAACGTTAAGACAAAAGTTATTTTTTAAAAAGTTGGTGTTTAATAGTTTTTTTCTCTCCTCAATAAAGGACTTTCCGGTGGTTCTAAAATGTATACTAAAAGTAAAACTGAAAAGGCTGTTTTCAAAAAACTGTATTTCTGCTGGCTGAAATTACAAGACTTTGTATTTGTTCCTGTGTATTGTTTGAAAACTGAGTAAAGGATTTAGTTATTTTCCTTCGATAGGAATTTTTCCATCTCAAACCACATATATTTGTTGAATGCAGATTACAGGAAATTTGTTTCTTTTATTTTGATGATAAGAAAGTTGAATTTTCTTAACGTTAATGAATTGACTTTTCCACATTTTCCGTGAAAATTGAATACATTTTTAAAACTTTTCACATCTAATTTAAGATAACATAGATTTTACTAATTCAGTTATTCCAGTGAACTTTAAAACTTTAATTTACAAGACATATATGTTAATTTACACAGTACAACAGGTAAGTAAGCACAGGTGCCTATATATATATATGATTTCATTCCTTTGATGCATTCATTATGAGGAAATATATTGGATACAACAACGTGGATGTATTGCATTTTATCTGGTTGATTTTCAGTTGATTTTTGTTTAATATTGCTTGCGACAGCCGTCAATATATTTTTATTTATTACTAAGCTTGTCATTTCATTTAATTACATCGTAATAAAAGGCGGGTGGGGTTTTCAAAAAAAAGCGGTTCAAAACAACTCACTGATAAACAGATAGCTGTAGATGCTTTAAGAAAGAATTGTTTTAAATTTAATAGGATGTATATCATTTTATGATTAGTAGTTAAAATTTTTATATATGGTTTATATTTTCTCACTAAGTCAAACATGCATTGTTAGAAAATACTCAAATAAAAAAATCTTCTGGCTTTTATAAATCTCTGTAGGGCTGTAAATGTAATTTATATTAATAAGTAGAATACCTGAGTTTATAATTAGTACTATTTTGTATTGCTTTCAAAGCAAGACTTGTGATCACAGAACCCATGTTCATTGCCTTTTTTCAAAACTGTTTATTTTGGATCATCTCATGAAAATTTCATAAAAGGTGCTAATTATCCTCTCTATAAAATTTGATTTAATGAAGTTATAGGAATCTCGTTTCTATTTTAAGTGTAATTATACCTAAAGTACTAGACTAGAGGGTTTTACCTTTTACTGTTGGTTTTGGGTGTTTTGTTTTATTTTTTTTCATTCAAATTATGTGACTCAGAGTTTCTTGGGGAGTGGGGAGCAGCTTTTAAATTGGTTAAATTTAACTGTATTTTTTTTTAGCGCTTTTGGTTTATGGGATTTTTGTTTGTTTGGAGTTGATGGGTAAAGAAGTGTTTTGTTTAACAATTCATTTTTTAAAGAAATGAAGGATTCCTTTATTTAAAATATTCACATAAAGCTTGAGAATACACTAGCTCCTAAATAAAATCCACAGCATTCAGAATATTTTTATGTGATGCTACATAAGAGAAAGATTTTGGTTTTGGATTTGTGGATATGTAGATATAAGTTCCAACAGATGTATATGTTTTAATGTTTACATGCACTTATCCGTATTTCTCTGTAGAAATTGATATTTCTACTTTATTTCCTCTTATATTGTAAGGATTAGAAAAGTCATTTATTACCACAGGAAAGCAACGTTGGGGAAAAGTATTGCTACAATAGCTCACCTCTTTTAAAAGCTATATTTACACACTGTGAGGGAGAGGGAAACAAGAGAAGTTAAGATATCAGTCTTGCTGGTAGCACTGATTTTCATTTGTTTGCCCATCAAACTATTTTTTAAAAATTTAAATAAAAGTGACATTTCAGACTTTTTTTTAATGCTACTGACTTGTCTTAGTTGTACATTTACAAAATGTAGTCTCAGGTGTTTGTATGTTATGCTGCATTTTTTTCTAATCAGATTAATATCAATTTTAATATTAACGACTGCTAAGGATGAAAATTTCAAAGTAACTTTCATATTCTGGATTCCTTGTTTTCATCATGCTTTGTGTACTCCATTTTTGTTTTTTGTTTTGTTGAGACTGGTGTATATCTTTGTTTGTTTATTGGTATGTAGTAAGTAACCATCCAGAATGTCACAGAATACTTCAAGCTAGAATTATTGGTCAGTTGATTTGGCTTAATGAAAAACAAAATTCCCAAAGACAATATTAGATATTCTACATGACACATTAGCTTTCTTCTATTAAGAAATCTATTAGATTGCAAATTTATACAGTTTCAAAAGATATTCTAAAAATCTGTCTCCCTCATCTTAAAATTGACTCTTATCTTTTTTCTTTTGTCTGATGAAGTTTGCTAATCCCTGCATTGATTTTTTTTCCTTAACCCCTTTTTAGTAGAAATAGATTATGAGTCTGATTATAACTAGAAAATGCATCTTAGAATTGTCATGTTAGAGTATTCATGTAGTTTTGTGGGGTTTTTTGTTTTATTAATTCAGCAAACTTTGAAACGTTGTGTGCCAGGCAACTAATTTTGGCATGCAATTAGAACTCAAAAACTACGACTTGCTGAAATTTTGCAGCCCCAAATCTCCTAAGACTAAAGGGAATCAGTAGTAAAATACCACTTTATTTCAAATAAGCCTTGAAAATGAGATTAAGCATTTAAGTTTTAGAAGTGACAGCATTAGAACTTTAAAGCTATGATTGACTTAATAAAAGTACATTGATTTTAGAATATCACATTACTGTTTGTTTATATAGTAATCTGATTATTTACAAGTACAAATGACTATATAGATCATATAAATATTGCTTTCTGATGGGAATTAATTTTTTTTAGGGACCTGGAAGTTTTTATTTTTTTATTTATTTTTTTGGTCTCTATTAGAGATGCTTTTAAGACTCTTCCTTTTTAAAAGATAAGTTTCAAAGATCGAAACTGATATTTTATGTACATATACTTGAGTTTTATTCTTAGTATTTCTTATCAAATTATGAGAAGTTTAATATACTTTTGTTTAATCCTGCCTTACTTCACTAAAGACTATTTTCACTGGAAAGGCTTGTAGTAGTTTCTAAGTATAAAAAGTAAGCTATATTTTGAATAGATTTGAGTTTTACTATTTGAAGGTTTTTTTCATATCTTTTTTTTACATACTGGTTTGTTGTTTATTTTATGTTTAAATCTCTCTTCCTTTATTTGTATTTTTTTGTCTCCCTACTATTTAAAAACTTAACATTTGGCATGTAGTACACTTTTTTTTTACTGTTTTCTTATTATGATTTTTAAACTTACGATATCTTAATTTTCAGAGTGCTCAAATATATCTTTAAAGGAAGACTATGTAAAAATGATTTTAATTTTTAAAATGTCATGATATTTAGATTGATGTTTATGAGTTACGTATGCTCGTGTGGTTTTTGTCATTAGACAATCAAATATTTGGCAGCAGAGGAATAAAGGTTTTTTGGTTTTCATTTTTTTCTTTTCCTAAGCCATTCTTAAATAAAAGTGGAAAACTCGTTCAGGGCATTACGATTCATATGTAGTACATTATAAACCTTTGGTGGTTTAATAATTTAATAGTTTCATATAGTTGATTGTCACTAAATCATTAAGATTCAGAAAGGTGAAGTAAATAAAAAAGCCACATATATATATACACATTCATTTGTAACTTAATTCTACTTGGAAAATTTTAAAAAACATTTGATCCAATAGTGGTCCATTTATTACTTGTCAATATTTGTTCAAAAAATAAGTTACACAGTTTGATCTGTTAGAACTGTGATGTATTAAAATATTTGGAAAGGCTAATATTTTTCACTCAGGCTTGACTAAAGACTAAAGTTGAAAATAGTAATTTCTGTCATCATTAAAACGTTTGTTAATTTGGGAAGAGTATTAAATTTTGTCTCTGCCTCTTGAGTAATTTTTTAAATTGTGTAATTTTAGAAGCACAAACTATATTTCTGAGATTTTTTTCCTTATGAAGTCCCCTTCTATCAGTCCTCTAACATAACTCTCATTCACACTGCTTTGAAAATGAATGCCCTAAAGAGAAATGAAAGCAGAAACATATTAATCTGATTTGTTTGAAGAGGCTTCGGATGATAAAGCATATCACAGGTGTTTCTAATCAAGTTATTTCTATTTTAAAACATTATTTTCAAGTTAGAGCTTCTTTGAACATTAGTGAGATTGGGGTCATTTTGAAGACCTTACCTCTGTGTTCAAGGATCAACTGTGGAACTGCAGGAGATGGAAATCTGTTGAGTGTCTTCATGCTATAATACATGACATTTTTATTGCAGGTTTTGACCCGTAGGAGAGAGCCAGTTCTGGAGAACAACCTAACTTCTTTGTTTGAATACTCACATAATGCATTGGAACATGATAGGAGATTAAGGTATACTAATGAATGTTAAAAGCTTATAATTTTATATCTTTGCAATGTGATTAGACTAGACAATTGGAAAAGCCAAAACTTTTATATAAACTAAAATCAACAAATAATTATTAATAGATAAAAATCCTGTGAAGGGCCAAAACTGAGTTGCTTTGGTTATTAAAACTCCAGATTAAAAAAATATATACATACAATTGATGTTCTCATCATCTTGTATTATAAGGTCCAACTCCAATTGAATTTATTTATTCCAAAAATAAGTATATATAGTCATTTTTATTTTCTTGAGGCTGTTAATACAGTGTACTAAGAAAATAATTAAATAGTGACTTTTCTTCTTATAAAAAGGAGGGTTTAAGTTTAAATCAAATGGAATTTGGTGCTTGTCTGATAGGTAGAGTAGTGGGTAGAGCCTGCAAAATTAGATAAGATTAATAAGAATATTTTAGGCAATATTAAAATATTCCAAGTACAATCCTAACCAAAAGCAGCAATGTGGTTGAAACTGAAAAACCCACTTTCTTAAGCAGAAACTACTAGTATCTTACTCATAGATATTCTGAGTAAAATATTTAAGTTGTTCATATCAAAAGTTGCAGTCTCTAAAAATAAAATTGTAGAATGCCTAAACTTCCAGTTACTTTTATTGTCTTAACCTACAGAATACTTTATCACAGAGCCACTTTAATGGCATACTGGTTTTTTAAAATTTTTTATCATTTTAGTTGAAAATTTCAGATAGTATTTAACTAATACAATTGAACTTACTGAACAGTATTACTAGTGTTACTTGGTTAATTCTTTCATTATTATATTTTATCATAATATACATTTTAAAAAGCTATTTGCTAAATACAGCAAGGTTTACTAAAATATAGCATAGAACAATTTTTAAGATTTTTTTTCACCTAAAAATATTTATATAGTCAAGATAAAAGAAATTCCAAAGGTTTGTTTTCATGAGAAAAGTGTAATTTAGTCTTAAGAGTGAAGTGTAATTACCATCATGATCATACAACCTCTTTCAACTTTAAACAATGTAATTTTTTTTAATTCTCATATGTGTTTAAGAATGTTTAAAGATACATATCAAAATATTAAAAATTGAAATTTGATATTTCTATATTATTAGATATTAGATTATCCAGGAATGTGAATTTATTAACAGTTGAAGTTAAAATGTTAACATTTGATCGATATCAAAGTTTAATATAACAGTGAAGATCCAATATTTTTATATTGGTGTCATACTATAAGGTGGTGGTGGTTTGAGACAAATAGAAGGTATAGAATGTCTTCATATGTTTTATTTGAGAATGTTATGAATAAACAGCTGAGTTTGAATAGGATGAAAATAATAGTTTTTCTCCATTGACTTAACCAGTGAATTTCAAGTTAGAGAACATTGGTGAAAAGTGAAAAATATGGTTACTTGAGTGTATAAAAAAATCCAAGTTCAATTTATCACTTTGAAAGTATCAAAACTTTTTGTTGAGACACAAATAATTTGGCATCATATAATTGTCCTCTCTATAGTTATATACTAGCTTATAAACGTCTAAAAATGTAACTAAGTAAATAATATCTAAAAGAATCAATACAGAGAGTAACAGGTTTCTAGTATTTGGTCAGTTCTTACAGGGTGAGAAACCTTAACCTAATTAGTAGTATGTGTTAGCAATTGAGGCCAATTAACAAAGGCTTCAACTATGCTGTATGATTGGCTCCCTTTTAACTGCCCCTTATAAGGCATTTTGTAAAGATTTTGATGTTTTAAATTTGCAAACTTGACTATCTGTCTTTAAATAAGCTTTATATGTGATTCACTATGTCAAAATTTGGGGGAAGAGATTCATTGTGTTATTGTTTGTCCTTTTTTTTTCAGTGATAGTTTTGTATCTATATGTTCAGTGCTTATATATTTGAATAAGTGCATTATCAGAGTTAAATAACATTTTTTTCAGGAAAAAATCTTAATTGTCTCTAAAATATGGTTATACTGTCACTATTGAAATAGTAGTTTCGGGGATAGAAAGAATATTTTAATAAACTAGAAAAGAGATAGCATATCTATGTGTGAGGGAATTTAAAATTATTCATTGTCAGTGATGTGTAATCCTAGCTTATACAGCTAGTTTAAGCAGTTTGTCAACAATTACAGTTTTCTTTAATAGAGATTTTATATGTTACTGAGGATTTGTTAGATAATAGGTACAATTAACTTCTTAAACAAATATTTTTAAAGTCTTTATTGGAAAAAATTTTGTACGTGTTTGTATTTTATGTGGTTTTCTTGAACTAGCAATAACATTCTTAATCTATTTCTATTTTTCTTTTTATAAGACTTAATGTATCAGAATTATGTTTTCTGATAGGCATTTTTCAAAAGACTATATTTAGTTAATATAAAGGTTTTAAATTTTTATTAAATACATCTTAAAGTGGAATTTCTATTCACAGCACCACAAACCAACACATTTGATATTTCATTAACATATATTATTTGGTTTAGTTTTACTTTACTATTTTCATGGTTAGTCACTTAGCAGAGAAACATGCATCATATTTCAAATGTGGTTGCTGAAACTGATTAATCCCACTGGTTAATAGTTTATTAATCCATCACTATTTCTAAATGTCTTAATTTTTAAAAATCCTTTTTTGATGTTTGCCGTCTTTTTTATTGTATAGCTTTCATACTAAATAATTATTTATATTTAAAGTTAGCTTGTGATCTAAAGAATTATTTTTATAATTAATATTTGTTTCTCACTGAGCTGCTAAGCAGAAAAATTCCTTTTTCAATTTTTATAAAAATAAAACATTTGAGTTTTTTTGTTTTGCAAAATATGATGTGAATTTAAAATTTGCTACTATTCCATACTTTTATTTTTAAAAGTCTCAAAGTTGGCCTTCTTGACTAGGTATTATTATTTAAATTTACCAGCCAATCCTAGCCTATGTGGATTTTTCTTATTAATAACTTATAGATGTTCTAATTTTTCTGAATCAAAAATTGCTTAAGGTGCTGAAAGATGAGTTGCATTTAAATTTCAAGTTGTAAGTCTATAAGTAGCATCACATATTTACAGGTAATTTAACAAATATTTCTATTTCTGTTATTTATCAATTGATATTATACACTTACCAAGTTTTTAGCTTTGTGTTGCACATTTAAAATAGATAAATTGCATGTGGATTTTTTTAATGGTTGGGATTTTTGCAAAAACGATAGTGGTTAAACTTTTAATTTCTTTGCTAATAGTATCTTAAGTCAAACATGGTGGTGATTAGATGTTGGGTACCTGGGAATTAGGAGCATTTTGTAAACAAGATAAAGTGGGTTTTTTTTTTAATTGGAATTTGACACTTTCTTATTTTCCAGGAGAAAAAGTAAGGAAGGTGCTCTCTTTATGAATTCACCATGACACTAGTTAAAACTCTTCAGAAAATTTTTATAATTAAGCAATTAAATCTAAATTTACAAGGTGAAGATTATTAAATATGGTGTAAATTTTTTTCCTTGGATATATTATAGATTTCCTTTCTAATCAAAACACCAATTTTGTCTTTTCTTCTCCTCTCCCCACCTGACTTTTTTAAATAAAAAATTCCTTAAGGAATTTTATCATACAGTGATATAAGCAGACCTGGTAGGTGAGTTGAGCTAAAACCATTTTTTCTCTGTGTTAATTGCATATGCTTTTCTCAGTTTGCTTTATAAGAAGCAGCAGCAGCAGTGAATAAACAAGTTATCACCACAGCCCTTGTTCTTATCCCTTACAGCTGGGAGCAGCGTCTGGGAGATCGCTGCTGCTTGTCAGCTGTTGTACAGAATAACATCAATATGCAATAATGGTGACCACAGGAGCCTGCACCCATTAGTTTTTACAAACCGGGTAGAAAGGGCCCAACTATCAGTGTGCCACATATATAGTATAGAGAATACATTGTGTGACAGAAAGGTATTTTCTTCCCAGTGCAGCATAAAGAGAATAGTGGAAGCTTGTAGTTCTTAGACTATATTTTTACTGTTTTCTCTGTAATTTTACTTCATTTTATTTTTATTCACTTAATAACATTTATTAAAATGTAAAACTGTCTTGCTTTTGCAAGTATGGATAGTATATTTCGTGTTTTTTTTTTCTTTTTAGCTGGTAAAATTATTAATAATCAGTTGCTGATACCACAAGTTAGGTAATATATTGAGGAAAGAAAATAAAAGTTGGCTATAGCCACACAGGAGCGTTTCTTTCACTTTTGGGCCATATTCTCAGCCCATATTATCTTTGTTTTATAGCCTAGTCTAAGCAAAACCAAGTTCTTGTTGATTTCACTATAACAAGCAAAAAGAAAACAACATTCTATATTACTTAGTTTTGTAAATAACTAAAAACAAAGGAGGCCACAGGTTAAAACTTATGTCTATTTTTTCTCATGATTCAGCTATTTACTTTTTCTATTATTTACCATATTTACGATTTCTCATTATTAAAATGTCTTTTTTCTGAACTTTTTACCTGGAAAATTCAATTTCTAAATTTTTTTGGAAATAGCACTTTGTAATTTTAAATAATATAGAAGAATGTTTTTTATTTTACAACTTGAATTTGCCTGAATTTGTATAACGTAAGTATGCATATCTTTTTCTCCTCTCTTATATCTAAAAACTTTCAATAGGTTATAGTTATAAGGAAGTGAATATTAGATTTCTATTAAAACTTATTTTGTAGAATTCTTAGTGGGAAACTACAAATGGCATTTTGTTTTAGTGTAGAAGCCTCATGTCCCAAAAGTCTGACATTTGCAATAAGCATTCTTTTTAAAAGGTAACCATAGGTTTTTCTTCGTCATCCTCATTAAAATCACTCCTGATCACTCCCACTCTTACTTAATATCTTCCTTTACGAGACAAAGTAAACTAGGAATATTAGTTCCCTGTTAATATTGCTAAAAAAAAGTTTTCTTGGGCAACCCCCTCAGGTCCCCTCCCACTGTGGGAGCTTTTCTGTCGTCTCAAAAAATCCTGCTTTCAAAAAAAAAAAGTTTTCTCATAGTATGTGCTTAATTATCTGATATAATAAATGAGCCCACAACCTGTTCTGGCATTATACATACTTAACCATAAATATTTCTTTTTTGTTGTTGTTGGCTAAAGCTAGAGTTTCTTTTTTCTCTCTCTCTTAATATGTTGATACAATTTAACAGGCAATGTATTAATAACTGTTACCTCTTCTTAACCAAAAAATGAGTTACATAATCTTTCTACACCCTGTTTTGACCACTAATTACTGCTTAGTCTGTGGACTACCTGAATAACCTGGAATAAAATATTTTTCCATAACTGCTAAATCAGAATCTCTGGAGATGAAACTCAGGAATTTGCTTTTTTTTTTTTTTTTTTTTTTTTTTTTTTACAAGCTCTAAGATTTTTTTTTTTTTTAGGAACACCACATGTGAGAAGCATTGCCCAAAATGAAATGGGGAAGATTGTTCACAATAAAGCATTTACCTTTCCTGCAACTTTTTCCCCTCTTCGGTCATCTTTGGTTTAAGCTCAATGTTTAATTAGGAATCTTATTATTTCTATAATAAGAGTTCTAGATTGAGTCTTGGTATTTCCTCAATCATATGAAGAAAATCAGTGTTTTCAAGGCTTTATTTTCGTGCATGTACCTTGGACCAAATTTGAATCTCTTCTGTTTGTCTGTAACCTATGTTAGACCCACACTTGATGAAAACAGAAGCAATTGATCATTTAAAAATTTTTTAATTTTTCATCTAGTTGGTAGCTATTTTTCTTAAGTGTACTTCCAAATATTGGAGGAAATATAAAAGGGAAAGTTCATATGCTGCTTGTGGGAGCATAGCAATATCCTAGTAAAGTTGAAGGTATAAAAGGCTCGAACCCAACATCATTTCTGGATGCTCTAAATAAACAAGTGTCCATAAGTATTTTTTTTTTTTTTTTTTTTTTTTGAGTTGGAATCACTCCATTGCCCAGGCTGGAGTGTAATGGCACACTCATGACCACCCCAGCGCCAACTTGCTAAGTTCCATTCATCCTTCTGCCTCAACCTTCCAAGTAGCCAGAACTACAGGCACACGCTACCACTCCTGACTAATTTTTGATTTATTGTAGAGACGAGGTCTCGCCAAGTTGCCTGGGCAGCTCTTGAACCCGCAGGTTCAGGCAATCCACTCACCTCGGCCTCCCAAGGTGCTGAGATTACAAACCGAGCCACCAAGCCCAGCCATAAGTCTTGTTCGGAGATCATTCTGTCACCCAGACTGGAGCATAGTGGCAGGTTACAGCTCATCACTGCTTTGATGTTCTGGTTTCAGGCGATCTTCCCTCAGCCTTCTGAGTAGCTGGGACTGCAGGTGTGTACCACTATGCCCAGCTAATTTTTATTTATTTATTTATTTATTTATTTATTTTTGTAGAAACAAGGTCTTGCTATTCTGCTTAGGCTGGCCTTGAACTCCTGGGCTCAAGTGATCCTCCTGCCTCAGCCTCTCACAGTGCTGGGATTACAAATGTGAGCCACCATACCCAGGCTATTTTTATTTTTAACAGGAAAAAGATTGAAAGCAGTGTGAATGTTAAGCAATAGGAGAATGGCAAATTGTAGCATAATCATGTGATGAAGTATATAGCTATTAAAATGAGAAATGTATCATTACAGGTGTATATCCTACTTCAGTAAACAAAAAACAAGTTGCAGAAAGATTGCATGCAATGTAACAATTATATAAAAAATATGTATGGTATACCATTTGTATAAAGTGTGAAAGAAATGATACATATTGTTGAAATAATTGAATTTGTAATAGTGTAAAAACATGTATAGAAAAAATAATCAAATTCAAGATTGTGATTGTATCTTAGAGAGTGGAAAAGAATCAGATTATAGCACACTAGGGACTTCAACTATATGTGTCATTGTTTTTCTTCAAAAAAAATCTAAGCAATCAGCAGAATATTATAATTCAGTAGAGCTGGATTTGGGGGTTCAGGAATAGGATGTAGAGATTCATTTTTATATTCTCTTGATTTTTCTCTTGATTTTAAAACAAATAATTTTGACATTTTAAAAATGTGCTTTTTTTGTGAGAAGATATTCTGCAATATAATGTACCCTTGGAGTGCCCCATTAAGAGAATGGATGAGTTTGTTGTATTCTTTCTATTCTGTATCTTGTAGTTGGTGTTTATGGTGTAAAAACTACACTTTATAATCATGGCCCACAGAAACCAGACATTTAACCAACTCGAGTTACTAGGATATCTTTAAAAAGTATTTTATTTTTAAAGATGAGCTGTCATATGTTTCCCTTGTGTACTGACTTTTAATCTTTCCTATTCTTATAAGTAAAGAATAACTGTGGTAACAGTTTCCCTTTTCTTATCACTACTCTGTTTTACTTTTTGATTCAAGCAATGTCACAACTGTATTTTTTTTGTAGTTGTTTTGACCATAGAATCATAGTATATTATTTTCAGAGATTCTTTTATGCATTTTAAGCTCCAACTTAAACTTTGTATTTATACTCTATATGTACTGTATTACAATAGAATTCTTGGAATTGTGCGATATACAATATATGGGTTTTTGATTTGGGAATTGTATATGTATGTGAAAGAGAAAGATTATTCAATTTTAGGATGTGATCTTGAATTTATCTTAAAATATCTGCAACTATATGGTGTCCTCCAGACACTGAGTGTGCTGTAAGTTAGACATTGAAGTATGAATATTAATTACACTTACTTTTTTTACTTAAATTTCAACAAGGCAATAGTAATAGAAAAGTAAATTTTAAAACTAATGATAAGGCACTGGACTAAAATATGTGTAAATGCTGCTGGATGTTTATAATCTGTGATTGTTCTGTGCTGTATAAGGATCAGAAAACAATAACTATCAACCTTAGTTGAAAATGTTCTGACTTATATAATGTGATTAAAAAATTTAAAGTCTTCCCTTTTATTATCTTTTTCCTAGATTTAATAGTGGTAAAATGAAGACCATAATAAAATAATCCCTTGCTTAGCCCAGAAATTCTTACCTTGTAAGTATTCACTCTCAGTTTCCCTACCATCACTATGAGAAGTTGTTGTTTGGTGTCATGTTTTAGTTTATTTCTGACTTTTTTTTCTTCTACTTATTCTAGTATGGTAACTTTCTAACCCTTCTAACCCTGTACACACTGAAGTTTGATGTTAATTTAATCCAGTTTAGGGCAAGAATAATGCCATTGCCTGTAAGTTATCCATTTGGGGAAATATTTTATAGCTGGGCCATATCATTTCTAAACCTGAGAATCATAATTTTGAGCCCTTTTCCTTCAAAGGAGTTTACAAATAAGTAATAATCTTTTTTTATTATTATCATTATTTCGATTTATTGATCTATGGTTTTATAAATTGAGAGCATCTTTTCCACCTGATAGTTTTTTTGAAATTTGTTTTTACATTTCATTAGATTACACTTTAGACTTCTCTGTGAGGAACTTAACATTCAGCTGTTAAAACTTGAGGAGATGGGGAAAACAAAAAGACAATCCCTTTTCCTTCCTTTTATGTATACACATGCATACTACTTTCTTAGAATAAGAAACATTTTTCTCTGATCCATTTAACTTCTGAGAAACTTGTAAGTTCTAAGGGGCTAATTCTAACAGGTTAGCTGAAATTAGTATTGTACCCCTAGAAAAACTCAGAGTTTTTGTCATGTAAAATGCACAAGATATTTATCTAGTATTTGAGACCTAAAATCAGTTACCAAAAGCTTAATTTCTGTCCATTCCTTGAGCTTAGTCTGCACCTCTAAAGAAAAGAACCTCTAGTGCAAGACTTTCTTTTCTTGATGTTAAGACATGGCTCTATTTAAGTGAAACTAGTATTTCAGATGCTTACATTATCTCACAATGATTCAAATAATGTGTATGTGTAGGAGAGTGATCTTATGATCATAGATGATCAGCTACTGAACTCATTAAGTAGTGAGAATTTTTAAGGGAGGAATCATTAAGTATTAAAAACTGTTAATAATAATCCAGTTTGCAAAATAGTAGCCAAATGCCACAGGAACTTTCTTTTTCTAGTTTTCTCTTTATAATTTTTGTCTCTGGAAAATTAGAATGGAAACATTTGCACATCCCTAAAGAACCCTGTAATCCAAACTTGGGTTCCTTAAGCTTCTTCAGCCTTTCTTTTAAACTCTTGGAAATCTTTTTGATGGGTATTATATTCTATAAAATGAAGGGCAGTTTACTTTTCAAAAAGAAATAGGTATAATTTAATTTCTAACATTTATAAGCATAGATTACCTCACATTCTTAACTTCATTTCATCTATAAAAATTTCGAAGCAGTCTTCTGTGAATACTCTCCAGCAGTGTTTAAACTTAGGCGATTTGCCATATTTCATAGTTGGAATTTTTTGTGTTGTCTGTTTTAGGTAGTATGCCTGAAGTTCCCTATAATCTTAGATACTAAAATGGTGGTGTTTCCAATTAAACAGTACCAGAAAAATAGATACATAGTAATAGTAGTCAGTGATTCTGTGTGATTATGTGTGTCACCCATTCTCTAACTTTTTATTTGTGTAATGCTGTTGTTTTTTAATATGGGAATTTTTTTCTTAAGCTGTTTATTCATGGAATCTGGAGGTTCCAGAGGTTGAAGAATAGTGGTCGTATTTTTAATGTTATCAAAATTAAACAATGGTGATGTTTTGGGTTTACTTTTATAAACTGAGTAAAGAGATGGAATAATTTTCAAGTTTGTTTTTCAGTTTAAAGATCTAAAACTTTTGTCGTGTAACAAAAAATTCAGAAATTTATGTCTTTTCTTTTTTCCCTTTTTTCTTTTTTTTTACATTTAAGTTTTTGATACATAAACTTAAATTATATATTTCTGTTACATGAATTTAAAATAACCAAATACATCATTTGGTGCTTTAAAAAAATCTTTAGGTGCATTGCCAGTAATTAAGAGCGTTACACCTATCTTTGAAATAATCTACAACAATAAAAATCTTAAGACATTGGTTTTATAAATAGAGAAACAGATGATGAAGCAGAAAATTCACCATTCAGTGCTGCCGGTATTAGTCCTGTAAACAAAAATTATGAAGATAAAATTCTTCCTAATTCAGGAGATTATTAAAGTTACATGCTATCAAGAGCTAGGCTAGTAAAAAGAAATTACAGAAACTATTTCTCAAAAAAAGACTAGTAAACAAGATAAGTTTTTAGGAGGGTTATCAAGTTAGCAATAAAATAACAATGGTATGTAACCATAACAAGCTACAAATATTGTGTTGTTAGATTGTAAATAATATAAATGTAGGACTTAATGACAGTACTGCAAAAAAAAAAAATCAAAATGCTTAATCAGAATGCTTTACTCAGTAGAGCAGTAAGTAATCGATGATACAGCAAATGATATAAAATCCGTTGTGCTTTTAATAAGACTGTAATGATATATCATGCACTAGACATAGCTCAAAATTCTATTTTTTATTTCAAATTTCTTGTGATAGAAATTTACTCTTGTGTAAATTGCTGTATACTCATCAGGAAATTCTAATTATCTTGAGTAATAACTTACATGGGAATGTTTCTGGGAGATAGGAGAAAAACAAATTTTTCTTTTGGCAGTTGAATTAGTGGTGCAAGGTTTTATAATTCAAAGCAGAAAAATTCATAAGATATCACCTACTGTCAGCATTCAGTGGCAAAGAGATGTTTTATAAATCGATACGATAAATTGCCATTAATTTAGTGTGTGTGTATATATATGATATACACACACATCAAATCGAGGCTCTTAACATTGTATATTCCATAATTTATATACATAGGGAAAGTTCGCAATATGCTACAACTGTTTTTCAGTCATTGTTCAAATAGCTGCTGTTTTTAGAATTAGACAACATTTAATCAAAATACCAGGTGTTCCTTGTCCTTAAAGTCATATGTTTGTCATATATATGTTTAACATGATTGCATTAAATCTAAGCTTTCATGTTTAAGCTATAGCTATATTTCTGCTATCAAAAAAATTATAGCCATAAAATTTGAATTTTAGTGTCAAAATTATAGAAAGGGTTTAGGTTCGTTTTCCTATCCTCAACAAATTCTCAGCTTCACAATGAATAGATAATTCAAAGAAGAATAGTAGGGAATTTTTTATTTATGAAGTTACTTGCATGTCTTCTTAGGAAAACAAAAAGCAGAATTTAGCAGTATGAGGCCTGGTTTAAATGGAAAATAAATGTACAGCCAGGTACAGTGGCTCACACCTGCAATCCCAGCACTTTGGGAGGTGGAAGTGAGAGAATTGTCTGAGCCCATGGCTCCGATACCAGCCTGGACAACTTGATGAGACCTCATCTCTACAATAAACCAAAAAATTCACCGGGCGTAGGAGTGAGGCTCCTATTCAAAAATAAAATAAAATGAAATAAACATGCAAATTTAATGAACTCTGGTGTAATAAGGATTTCAAGTTATAAGCATAAATGCAATAATTAACATCCCCAGACTATTATTCTTGCCCTAATCTACTATTCACTGGTCTGAAACTTTAAGAACTCAATTTCCATATAAAAACAGTAATAAATTGAATATGGAATTGAAATATATGTTCATTTGTCAGCAGTTATGCCTGACTTTTTTGCATAGACTATCCGCTTCACTTTTCCTGTTATATGCAGTATGCATGCTTGTTTTTATATTATTAAGACAAACTTCTTTAAAATATCTTTGATAATCTCATTTTCTCATAATAAAATTATTTGCAGCTTGTGAGAATGAAATGTTGATATGTTTAGTAATATGTGCTGCAAAAAATGTTATAACTTTCAAGTACTCTACCACTGGTTAGCTTTCAAAACCTAAATTTAAAATGTATAGGAAAGCTGGGCTCGGTGGCTCAGCCTGTAATCCCAACCACTTAGGGAGGCTGAGGTGAGTGGATTGCCGGAGCCCACCGGTTCAAGACCAGCCCCAGCAACTTGACGAGACCTCATCTCTACAGTAAATCAAATAAATATTATCATGCATTTGTATGACTATTATATACTTACACATTTTTAATTTACAATAATGTATTCATTAATTTATTTTTCAACTCATTTATTCCATTTCAGAGTTGTGGGTAGTCAGAGCCTAACTCAGAAGCTCAGTGTTCAGAGTGAGAACAGGTTGCCATTCTATCATAGGGTGCACTCAAACATACACTCACACTCACTCATACTTGGACAATTTAGGCAAACTGGTTAACTTAACATGCACCTCTTTGGGATGTAGGAGGAAACTGGAATACCCAGAGAAAACCCACATAGATTTGGGGAGAACATGCAAAGTCTACACAGGCAGTGGCCTCAGCCAGGAATAGGATTTTTTTTCTTATTTTTTCTTTTTTTGAGTTAGAGTTTCACTCTGTCACCCAGGCTGGAGTGCAGTGGCACGCTCACAGCCACCACAGCCTCAACCTGCTGGGCTCAGGCCATTCTTCCACCTCAGCCATCCAAGTAGCTGAAACTACAGGCATGCACTACCATGCCTGGCTAATTTTTTTATTTATTGTAGAGATGAGGTCTCACCAGATTGCCCAGGCTGTCTCAAACCTGCGGGCTCAGGCAATAGTCTCGCCTCGGCCTCCCAAAGTGCTGGGATTATAGGTGTGAGCCACTGTGCCTGGCCTTTTTCTTATCAATATTAAAGCAAAATGATAAAAATTGAATAAAACAATGTGATTTGAGGACCTTCTATATATAACTTTGTCCTTTGGTCTTTGATCTGTCTTCTAAAAATAGTTTTTTATATGTTTCTCTAAGCTGTATATACCCAGGTATTTCCAAACTATGGTAAATAATATGAATTCTAGACCACTAGTATCCTGGATACTCCACTTTGAGTCGGCTACATTTTGTTAGTGTTCTATTTAAAATACTGTATATAGTGCTGAGCCCAATATACTTAATGTGGTCAAGGTATAAAATACAGTGCATAAGATACTTTTATAATACAGACTGATTGCACTAGCTTTCTCTTTGTTATCAGCACTATTGGTTCATGTTGAGCTGCAGTCCACGGAAACACTAAGTGTATCAGAATTTCAAATCCTACTGTAAATTTAAATATGCTTATAGAAATTTCTGCTGTATTCTATGTTTAAAATGCAGAAATTGACTGTTGCACTTAGGATGATTTTATAGTTTAGGAGACTTGACTATAATTTTATATTATTATTATTATTATTATTATTATTATTATTATTATTATTATTTTGAGTTGGAATCTCACTCTGTAGCCCCGGCTGGAGTGCAGTGGCACACTCACAGCCACTGCAACCTTGACCTGCTGGGCTCAGGTGTTTCTTCTGCCTCAGCCTTACAAGTAGCTGAAACTACAGACGCATGCTGCCACGCCTGACTAGATTTTGTGATTTATTGTGGAGATGAGGTCTCACCAAGTTGCCCAGGATGGTCTCGAACCTGTGGGCTTAGGCAATCCTCTCACCTCAGCCTCCCAAAGTGCTGGGATTACAGGCTGAGCCACCATGCCTGGACTAATTTTTAAATATTTTTATTAAATGCAATAAAATCTTATGTAACCTAGATGAACTGATATTAAAACACTTGTAAGAAAAAAATATATATCTGAACAAAAATGTTATTCAAAATAAAATTAGAGCTGTAAATCATTAGCCTGGAGAGAAAAAAATTATTATATAATTTGGTATTTACTGTATTTTAACTTTTTTTTTTTTTTTTTTGAGTTGGAGTCTCCCTCGGTCGCACAGACTGGAGTGCAGTGGCCGCTCCTGGCCACCGCAGCCTCGCCTGCTGGGCTCCGGCGATCCTTCCGCCTCAGCCTTCCAAGTAGCCGGAATTACAGGCATGCACTACCACACCCGACTGATTTTTTGATTTATTGTAAAGATGAGGTCTCGCTGCCCAGGCAGGTCTCGAACCTGCAGGCTCAGGCAATCCACTCACCTCAGCCTCCCAAAGGTGCAGGATTACAGGCTGAGCCACCGAGCCCGGCTTAAATTTTTTATTTAACCTCTTTCACCTGAGGCAGAAGGATCGCCTGAGCCCAGCAGCTCAAGGCTGTGGTGACTGTGAGCGTGCTACTGCACTCCAATCTGGGTGACAGAGAAACCTCTACTCAAAAATAAAAATAAATAAATAAATCCCTTATCTAAAGAAAGAAAGAAAACTAATGCTATTTAAAGATTCCCATTTCTATTCAAGTTGATTTCATTTACTCATTTTTGTCTCACCTTTCAAAATGACTGTTTTCTTAGAAAGTCATAAGAATAATGTGTGTGGTATATCAAAAGCCAGTAGAAATAATTAAAGGCCTACAGCACAGAACATATACCACCAGACTTGGAACTATGACTATTGTATAAAGAACAGTAACTGAATAGTTCTGTCTTATGATTTTTTTTGTTTGGATGAGGAGGGGAGCACTTTCCTTTGATTCTACTCTAGCCATTAGGGCTCTTTGTATATCTGTCTAGGAAAAATGGCTTTTCTTTTAGCCTGCAAACTAAAAAAACAATTTAAAGGATTGAGACAAAATGATATTTCCAATGGACTAAGATATAGGAATAGAGCAATGGCATGGGCTATATAAGGATAGATTGCACCATGGCTTGCCCAGTTTGAATGAAGGGATAGGTTTGAAATAGGGAAACTAGGTGTCTGCCCAGCACAGTACTCAATAATGAGAATAATTTAAAAGTCTGTATTCAGAAGGTCTTAGTGAAGGGACAATTCAATATCAACTAGAAGGGTTGAAGTGAGAACCCACCAGAGAAGATAGACTTAAATTGCACTTAAAGAAGGTATACATGGAAAGGCAATTAATGAGTATTTTAACCTTCAGCCCATAGATACAGCTTAAGGAGGAAAAAAGAACTGGAAAAGAATTTATTATTGTTATCAGCATCTTAGTTCATCAGAGGCCTTGAAGAATTACTCAGTGGGAGAGGATTACCCCTGTACTCAAATGATGAGTAATTTTATTTGTTCTACTTTCTACTTATCCAATGGCCACAGTAGATGATGCTTCATCAATCTTTTGTCCATTCATAACTGCATCATTATGCTTCTCTAATATACGGACCCCCTCCTAAATATATAACCACCATACTTATAACACACTAATCATTAACAATCCCTTATTACAATAGTTTCCAGTTCCTGTTAAAATTCTTTATTGTTTTAAAAAGGTTCATATATTGCATTTGATTTCCATTTTTTCTTAAAAGAGACCTTTTAACTGGTTTGGAAGTGTTTCCCTTGGAGAGACGTAGGAAATACTGGATAGGTTTTGATTATACAGAACCTTGATATTTAAGCACAAAAGTAGAGACTCTACTTAGGAAATTAGATATATTCTTGAGTATATGAAGTTTGGACAGTTTTATTCATTGACTAAGGATATGAAATCCAGTTGAAATGTAATTGGAAGTATAAGACACTTAGACCTAGATTTAAGGTATGACATTAAGAATGGCAAAGAAATTGATTAACTGAAGTCTTAAAGAATCAGTTGACTTTACTGACTAACTGAATATAAAAGATAATTGCCACAGGATGAAAACTGAGCATTAAGAGAGAATAACAATGGGCAAGTATGCATAACACAAAAAGGAGTAAAAAAAGAAAATGTATCCAAGAAGAAAAAAGGTATAGTAGGTAGCATATATCAAACTTTATATTATACTTTTTGGGGGGGTCAAGGTCTCACTCTGTCCCAGGCTGGAGTGCAGTGGCACATGCCAGCTCACCTCAGCCTCAGCCCTCCAAAGTCAGGCGGATCCTTCCACCTCAGCCTCCCAAGTAGTTGGGCCTATGGGTGCATACCACCATGTCCAACTAATTTTTGTATTATTTGTGGAGATGAGGTCTTACTATGTTGCCTAAGCTGGTCTTGAGCTCCTGGGCTCAAGCATTTCACCCGCCTCAGCCTTCCAAAGTTCTGGGATTACAGGTATGAGCCACTAGGCCTAGCCTATATTACACTTCTTGACAAACATTATGATATGTTTATAATTTGATCATATCTAGGGAGTAGTCATAAAAATTTTTTTTAAAGTTTGGGTTCTAAGAAGCTTAACTTTATATATAAGGAAACTATTATAAGGGAATCTAATATTTAAAACATATATGTGGTGAGCTTAAAAGTATAGCCTGAGTTTCTGAAACAGATTTTCCAGATTGAAATCTACTTCACACACTTTTTAAGCAATTGTTCATTCACTCATTTCTCCATCAGAAGAAAGCAAGGCAGAAACAATTAGACTCTATATTTGTTTAACTCAAAAACTAGGTATTTTGTATTTTAAGACAGTCATTTTGGATTATGTCTGAATATTTATTGGATACCTGTTCTCAACTCTGAATTTTTGGCATATCATCTCTGGTTAATATATCCTTTTTGTTTTTCAGCATTCATATCAAGAAACAAGATCAAGCGAAAGCAAATTTTAATCTTTCCTGTAAAATTAATGCATTTGAACATTTTATAAGACTTTTAATTTCAAAATAGGATAGTGAAAAAATTGTATATCAGTTAAGCTGTTAAAATAATGACACCTCAATAAACAACTCAAAAAAGAAAGAGGGGCGGTGGCTTACACCTGGAACCCCAATACTTTGGTAATCCAAGGCAGGAGGATTGCTCAAACCCAGGAATACAAGACCTGCCTGGGCAACATATTGAGATCTCATCTCTACTAAAAATTAAAAAAAAAATTAGCTAGGTATGGTGATGCACTCCTGTAGTGCCAGCTATTTGGGAGGATGAGGCAGAAGGATTGCCTGAGTTCAGAAGGTCGAGGCTATGGTGAGCTATTTTTTTCTTTTTTTTTTTTTTTGAGTCAGAGTCTCCCTCTGTCACCCAGGCTAGAGTGCAGTGGCACACTCATGGCCACCACAGCCTCAACCTTCTGAGCTCAAGTGATCCTTCTACCTCAACCTTCCAAGTAGTTGGAACCACAGGCGTGCACCACCACACCTGGCAAGTCTTTTGATTTATTTGTAGAGACGAGGTCTTACCAAATTGCCCAGACTGGTCTCAAACCTGTAGGCTCAAGCAATCCTTTCACCTCCGGGTCCCAAAATGCTGGGATAACAGGCGTGAGCCTCCACACCTGGCTATAGTGAGCTTTTATTAAGCCACTGCACTCCAGCCTGGGTGACAGAGTGAGACCCTGACTCAAAAGAAAGAAAGAAAAATTTTTTTAATTTTAAAACTTTTGTACACTGAAGGCCACTTTCAATAACAAAGTGAAAAAGTGAAAAGGCAACTCTCAGAATGGGAGAAAATATTTGCAAGTCATATTTCTGGTAAGGGGTTAAAGTCCAAAATATATGAAGAGCTCAAGAAACAACCTGGTCAAAAAGTGGGCAAAGGACTTCAATAGACATTTTTCTTAAAAAAAGATATACAAATAGCCAATAAACACAAGATGCTCTGCATTACCTAATATTTAGGGAAATGGAATTGAAAATCACAGTGAGGTACCACTTCATTCCTATTAGGATGGCTATTTAAAAAAAAAAAACCAAAAACACAAATTAAGTGTCGATAAGGATGGGAAAAATTGGAACCCTTGTAAATTAGTGAAAATGAATGTTGGTAAAATGGTGTACCCACTTTGAAGACAGTATGGCAGTTCCTCAAAAATTTTTTTTTTTCCTTTTTCCTTTTTTGGAGTCTCACTCTGTCACCCAGACTGGAGTGCAGTGGCCGCTCCCGGCCACTGCAACCTCGACCTGCTGGGCTCCGGCAATCCTTCCACCTCAGCCTTCCAGTAGCTGGAACTATAGACGTGCGCTACCACACCCGGCTAATTTTTTTATTTATTGTAGAGATGAGTTCTCACCACGTTGCCCAGGGGGGTCTTGAACCCACGGGCTCAGGCAATCCACTCACCTCAGCCTCCCAAAGCACGGGATTACAGGCTGAGCCACCGAGCCCAGCTAGAAAATTTAAAATAGAATTATATAATCTAGGAATTTCACTTTGGGGTATATAGTATCCCAAAAAAAGTGAAAGAAGGATTTCAAAGATATATTAGTATACAATGTTCATAGCGTATTTATAGTAGCCAAAAGATGAAAACAACCTAAACATCCATCATTAGATGGATAAATAAAATGTAGTATGCACACACAATGGAAAAATATTCAGCTCTAAAGAGGAAAGAAATTGTGATGTATGCTACAATGTGGATGAACCTTGAAAAAGTTATGCTAAGTGAAAGAAGCCAGAGATACCTAGAATAGGCAAATTCATAGAGACAGAAAGTAGAATGGTGGTTTACTATGGCTGAGGGCTGGGGGCAATGGGCAGTTAGTGTTTAAACAGTATCAGTTGGGGATGATGACAAAGGGAGATGGAGGCTGATGACAGTTACACAACAGTGTAAACATACTGCCACAGAAGTGTACACTTAAACTGGTTAAAATGATAAATTTTATAAATATTTAACCACAATTTTAAAAATACAAGTTGACCCTCAAACAACATGGGGATTAGGAACACTGATGCCCACACAGTTGAAAATTCATGTATAACTTTTGACTTTCCCAAAACTCAACTGCTAATAGCCTACTTTAACCAGAAGCCTTACCAATAGCATAGCAGTCAATTCACACATATTCTGTATGTATATTGTATACTGTGTTTTTGCAGTAAAAGAAAGCTAGAAAAAAGAAAATGTTATTAAGCAAATCATAAGGAAGAGAAAATATAATTACTGTTCATTAAGTGGAAGTGGATCATCATGGTCTTCATTTTCTTTTTTTTTTTTTAATTATAAAGATGTGGGGTACAATTCAGGGTTAGTTGATAGAGGAAGGGCTGGTCTTGTTAGAGGTGTTAGAGGCAAAAGGCAAAAAGGAAAAGCAGGAGAAGCAGGTATACTTGGTGTAACTTTAGAGAAATACATTATAATTTCTGTCTGATGTTTTTGCTTTTTCATTTTTCATAAGGTGTTTCTGTACATTACCAGTCTTCCCCTTATCGTTTTTCTTTAGTTTCAGTGCCCCCTCCCCATTTTATCTGAATTGGAGTCTCACTCTGTAGGCTAGGCTGGAGTGCAGTGGCACACTCACAGCCACCCCAGCCTCAACCTGCTGGGTTTAAGCAATCTTCTCCACCTCAGCCTTCCAAGTAGCTGGGACTATAGTTGTGCACCACCACTCCTGGCTAATCAGTGCCCATATTATAGAAGGGTCCTTGTTGTAAAAGAAGTCAAAAGCAGCCTTGAATAATTGAATAATCATTTGGTTGGATTGTGTACTGTCAATTTGTTTTCTGACACTGCCTCTACGTTGTCGTTATCATCATCATCTGGCACTGCTTCAAAAGCACGCATCTCTATCAAGTTGTCTTCTGTTAATTCCTCTGGTGTGGTATCTATTATTAGCTCCTGAATTTTTCCAAGATCATATTTTGAAACCCTTCCCCAACCTTTTTTTGTCATAGCCACAATATCTCTTAAGATTTCTTTGATTGGTTTTGTCATAATTCCTGTGAAGTCATGTACATCTGGACACAGTTTTCTCCAGGAGAAATTTATTGTTTCAGGCTTGGGGGCTTTCACAGCTTTCTCTGTAACAACAGTGGTGTTTTCAGTTTCTCCTGTAATCCTTCCAGACTCATGATGTTCTCCCTATTCTCATAGACTACGTGTATAATGACCATTAAAGGTCCTTATGACCCTCTGATCTAGAGGGTGAATTAGAGACATGTTTAGGGCAAATAGACCACTTTGAACTCATGGGGTTCTGGGTGTCTAGGAGCACTGTCCAATATCAGAACAACTTAAAAAGACCTTATTGGCAAGGTACTTGTTGACCTCAGAGACAAAGCATCAGTGGAACCAATCCACCAGAAAGTGTTCTTGTTATCTGTGCCTTCATGTTGTACAACCAAAAGACTGGTAACTGGTTTTTGTTTGTTTTTTCATGACTCAGGAATTAGGAACTTTATAGATAAGGGTAGTCCTGATTACAATTGCACAAAACAGTGGAGGCCTATTCCTTTTTGCCTTAAATCTAGTGGCTCACGCCTATAATCCCAGCACTTTGGGAGGCTGAGGCAAAAGGATTTCCTGAGCCCCAGGGGTTCAAGACCAGCCTGGGCAACTTGGCGAGACCTCGTCTCTACAATAAATCCAAAAAATTAGCCAGGTGTGGTGGCACATGCCTGTGGTTCCAGCTACTTGGAAGTCTGAGGTGGAAGGATCACCTGAGCCCAGCAAGTCGAGGCTGAAGTGACCGTAAGTATGTGACTACACTCCAGCCTGGTGACAGTGAGACTCCAACTCAAAAAAAAAAAAAATCCTGGCGCTTGCTTCTCTTCCTTACTAATTAATAACTTTGTGGCATTTTTTTCAGCATAGGACACTTTTTACCTGCATTAAAAACCTGTGTAGGTAGATACTCTTTCTCAATAATTTTCTTTTCTTTCTTTTTTTGTAATAATTTTCTTAAGAGAGTCTGGGAACTGCTGCAGCCTCCTGGTTGACAGGAGCTACTTCTCCTATTATCTTGATGTTTTCTTAAGCCAAACCTCTTTCTGAAATTATCAAGCCATCCTTTACTGGCATTCAGTTCTTCAGCTTAAGATCCTTCACCTTCCTGTAAGTTGTCACATGATGACTTTGCTTTTTCTCAAATCATATTAGCGTCTATAGATCTGCAAAACTGTACCCACATAAAAGCTGCATTTTTAATATGAAGTATTTCACAAAAAGTACATTTTCATAACTGTTGGTGTAGCTACAACTGGCTTAATGAATAGCCTTTTGTTTTTTTAACTGATTTGTACACTGGATTCATTTATCTTGAAATGGTGGCCAACTACAGCCGCAGACCCTATCTACAGTACATATCAAGCAATTCCATTTTTTCTTGTAATGTCATGATTTCTCTGCTTCTTTGGAGCACCTGAAGCATCACAAGTGACACTGTGAGTGTCATGGTCTTATTCAAGATTAAATGGTATTGCATTAAAAATGGTAAAAACTACACAAGAACTACAAAAGATCACTGTTTACTGTGATACACAGTGTACTAGAGAAACTGTTCACACAGAGATGATTAGCATCACACAGCAATGTAAGCAGGTACTCAGAACATTTGAACTCACCACAATAACAACAGGAGGTGACTACAAAATTATTACAGTAGTACACTAGGAACTACACTAAATTTTATGCAGTTATGGTTTAATATTGCATCTTTACATTTATTTACATTTCTCTACTGCAAATGGTGCTATGTACATAACTATATAAATGAGTTTTAGTAAACCATATAATTTGTATATATTTTATGATAGTAAATGATAAAGTAGACTAGTATCTACAAATATTTTATGCATTTATGGCACACCTTTTAAAAAATTTTTTAGATATTTGTAGGCTATACAGTCTGGAATTTTCTCAAATTGTTGCAAATCTCCAAAAAATGTTTAGTATAAGTGGGAAAAATTGCATATAAATGGTCTTGTGCAATTCAAACCCATGTTGTTTAAGGGTCAACTGTAATAATAAATAAGAACATTCTTGCTGTGGACATTTTTAAAAATATTTGTAAAACATTGCCATAAATGTCATATTTATTTTTTTCAAGTTTGGCATTTTTGGCTTAATTGAAAATATGTGGGCTTTGCATGAAAAGGAAAAAGGAAGAATTGAAAATGAAATAACCCAATTGATTTCCTTTTGATTTGGGAATAGTTTAATGTTTGGAATAATTGTTTGTATATCTGTTGGAAAATATGTGGTCTGGAACAATTACATACATGTTTCATGATTTTGTGTCTTACAATTTAAGTGATTTTAAATTCTGAGAAGGGACTGTGTATTTGGTACCTTAGTGTACCAATTAATGTAATAACTGAGACAGTGCCTGGTACATAGTAGGTGTTCAGTAAAAATATTTGTTAAATAATTTATATACATAGCCTTTTGTATTTGAAAATATGTTTATCCTTTTATTTAGAAAGTGAGAGGGAGCCTAAAGGATCTTTCCTTAATGTAACTGATTAAATACAAATTTATGTTATGTATTTCTCAAGTAATTGCAAACATTTATCTTGGTTACATTTTCAAAATTGTGCAGAAACTTGAGACAGTAAAAAAGTGGAGTAATATGTGAAACACAGGTTGCTTAGATAGGGGATTAGCTACATATGTTTTTTAGTAATGGGAAAATACTCAGAAAAAATAATGTGAAAAATATGACAGTGGTTTTTATAAACAAGTATTAGAATGGAGGCAGATTTCAGTGCTTTGGTTGCATACCACACCTTATTGGTCTATGATAGAAGTAGCATAGCCTTTTTAATTATGAGAAAACTGGTTGTCAAGGCTTGCGCTAGAGTGGTAGTAGTTTTCTGATATATCTCTTTTAGAGAGAAAGAAGGAATTTCACTCCTACATCTGAGTAAGCAGAAACTATTTAGAGGTATACTTCCTTGTCTATGAATGGAGTGAAAATAGATAGGACATAGAAAAATCAAGAGCTATAGGATTCCTGTATTTCTTAGGGTATCAAATTAACTCATTATTCCAAGGCTTTATATACTAAAATTACTTATAATAGCAAATCATATCCAACTCTAAGAGAAAAACGATTCTAATACCAAGATAAATGTTGAGAGTACAGTAATATTCACATTTTTAAAATAACAAATTACCTAAGAGAGAATTGGTTTGGAGCTTTGTATATTTTTTACTATATTTAGAATTAAAATATTCCATATGACATTTAGTCTTTTTCTTTAAAAGTAAATTTGCATTTTGCTAGCTTAAGTTTATTGAAACTGAGCTCTTGTCATTTCATGTTTTTTCCTTGACTTGAAGTCTTACCTACTTGATGAAGATGTCGTCTGAAAAGTATACTGCAAGGAACAACACGTTATTTATTAATTCTGCTTTTAGCAAGGTAAAGACCAAATTTTGTAAATTTACTTTTTTGCTTATATAAGAAGTAACTTCATATAATCAATACATTCAAAAGTTTAATTAAATTTCTAACTGTATTTCCTTATTAAGTTGACACAGGAAAAATAATGTTTTTCTTTACCTCCTATTATTATTGTCTTTCCTAACCTGTAGCACTGTGCTAGGCATATAGTAGACTTTTGTTAAGTTTTTTGTGTAGTAATAAATTTTACTATGCTACTTAAAGTATTCTAAAAAATAATAATGCATCTTATGTCAATGTTATAATCTTTAAAGGTTGGCTTTTTATATGCATTCTCTTTTTTCTAAAAAAAAATATTTTTTGTATTCTTTAGGTGCTAATGTGTGTTTTAAAAAAAAAAACAAAACCTTGGAGTAAAGTAGCAGCACATAATGGTTTGTGGATTTTGAAAAGGTGCAGGCCATATTGTGCTGCCTCAAAAATACAAGGATCTGATCTTCTGAAGAAAATATATATTTTTTTCTTCATAGCTCTTATGATAGCAATGTCAGCAGTGCCTTAGCAGCACGTAAATATTGGCGTTAAGATTCTAAAATTATCTCCAGTATTAACTGTGCTGCTGAAGTAAGGTTGGCCATACTCTACAGTTATATTATAATGTATATTAATGTTGCTGATGTGTTTTCAGTTTTATTGATAATGTGTTTTCAGTATGATTGAAAATCTTATGCTTAGTATGATTCTGTAAAAATGATACTAACTTTTCAGATGTATTGTGTCTCTTAAAATAGCATAATTGCAACTATATAATAATTGTGTTGAATGCCATGACAACTTTCTTGAAAGAGCTTATGCAATATCAGAGGAATTTATTTTACTGCACATTTATACTCAATATAGATATTCAGATTTTTTACTTAATACAAATACTAGCTTTCCCTTTGTTTTGGTTACTTTTAAAATATTTGCTCATCTCACAGTTAAAGTATAAAATATGTTATGCATTTTAAACAGAACTTAGAAGTAAATTTTTAGTAGTGCTCGAAACATTTCTTGATAAATGAAGGGAGGAAAGCATCAAAATGTGTTAACTAAATTTCTAAAATTATGGGTCTCAAAATGCACTTATAATCATAACTTTAAAGTAGGAAAAACCTCACAGATGACCAATCAATTCATTGAATAGCAGAGGAAACAGAACGTCAAATAATTTGCTGCAGATGACAGATTAGGATCTTAATCATGTCCTCTAACTTTATTAGAATATACTGCTTTTTCTTGTTTTTATTAAAATGTTTTTTTAAATCCTTAGACATATTTTTGTTTGACAAGTCAGAAATATGAAGATCTTGTTTACTTTTTTATATCCAATATTTAACTTTATTTTAGGGTAAGGCCAAATTTGGATTTTAGTTATTAATTTTGTAGATATGTTAAATAATTAACTCAGAATGAAACTGGTTTCTTTTCCTTATTTGTGGTGTTTTAAGTCATTTGATTAAAAAATTATGTCAGGATAAGATGAGTATGTTTGTGTAGTGTATCATAGCGTTACTATTATTTGCTACAAGGAGTATTTTATTATTTTCAATTGTAACCATGCAGAAAATCTAAAAAGCAGTTCTTAATTAACACTTTCTGATCATAATTGCCTATTTTGGAAACCCCACAAATATTTCATATGTAATTTAAGAAATTGTATTCAAGGGCTAAGGGACCTTCTGTTTAAATTCTATTTTGAGGGTAAAATATTATATAAAACAAAACTCTCATTTTTAAGAACAATTTCACTTTTTTTCAGCAATTTTTTTGTTTCCCAAAAGAAAAAAAAATACACACACACACTGCTAGTCTTTACATAGAAATATTGATATCGGGGCTTTTAAAAATTATTTATCAAGCTCTTAACCTGTTCATATTATTTCAACAATTAAATGGAAGACTCTATCAAATATACAATGTTTGGTTCCACTAAAATATTCTAGGACTTAACACACAGATTCTTAGAAATGTTTGTTGAATGAACTATAAGGTTTGTCCAATGTACTGTCAATATTTTTCAAAACAACCCAGGAGTTAGGTTTTGTTGTTGTTGTTCTTGTGTTCCTAAAGTCAGATTTTAGAAAATTATATTTGTCTTCTAAATGATCAAAAACCCCTGCGTTTTACATTTATCAGGTGAATCTTTATGTCTAAATGTTCCTGGTGTGAAGAAGGATCATTTGAGCTGTTATATAGCTAAACAAGAACTTTTTCTTGTTTTTAATTCTGATAATGGATTAAAGAAAAATTGAAATATTTGGGGAGTAAGGAAATATAGAAAAAATGTTGCATTAAAACTTATTGTAGTAGTGTGCGATTATTTTCCAGTCTCTTAGAAAAGAGAAAATAACCTGTTAATATCTAATGAAAGATATGTTTGGGAAACTCTCAATAAGACTAGAAGTGAATAATACACTTCTATCGTTTTGAGTAATTTTGAAACACGTAATGAGCCAATACTAAAATAGAAGTACCTTTTAGCCTTTAATCTTAATGTAGCTTTTCACTTTGCAAAAAATAATACTTATATGTGGCTATATATTTTTATTTTTTTCCATCTTCTCTGGGAAAAAAATTTAATCCTTTTTGTTCAGGTTTCTTTTTAAATCAATGCCAATATTGAGCATCTTTTGGGGGGGGCTACGAGTCTCACTCTGCCCAGGCTGGAGTGCAGTGGCACACTCACGGCCACCTCAGCTTCAACCTGCTGGGGCTCGGGTGATCCTTCCACCTCAGCCTTCCAGGTAACTGAAACCACAGGCATGCACCATTATGCCTAGCTAATTTTTTTATTTATTTTAGAGATAAGGTCTTGCCAAGTTGTCCAGCCTGTTTTGAACCCTTGGGCTCAAGCAATCCTCTCGCTTCAGCCTCCCAAAGTGCTGGGATTACAGACTTGAGCCACCATGCCTGGCTAATATTGAGCATCTTAAATCTGCTTCTTGAATATGGACTTGAGCTTGGAGCTAACTCAAAGGACTTCAGGAGAGCATCCAGGAAGAGTATTAAATTTGAATCATATATTCAAATACAAATCTCACAAGTTTACACAGATTAATACACAATAGATTTTTAAACTTGGCCATAGATTCTGCAAAAAAAAAAAAAAGTCATAAACTAAATTCCAAATTTACCATTATTTTCTTTAGTGAATTATATATCTTTTGGGGTATTACAGAGTTACAGGTGTTTTTAAGTCACTAAGTGTCATTATTGATACATGTACAGGTTAGCCATACTTCGATTAGCAAAATTATACTTTCATAAACAATTATCTCTCTCTAGTTAATGTATCTATTTATTTAGAATTTGACATTCTAAATCAAATTGTATTTTTTTTCCTTTTGCAGGTGGATAATTACTATTCCTTCCTCATGGAAAAAGTTTTATTCTAAATGTTATTTCTCATTGAATATTATTTAAAAGGAGAAAGATTAATATTCTAAACTTTTGAGATAGATTTTGGCTCTAGTAAGTATTTAGATATATCACTTGCATATCTGGGAGAAGAAATAAGAGACCATCATCAATATAGTCCCATCTGCTAAAAATTTTATTTTATTCATGTCAAGGGAGTACTTAAAACTTGTTTTATTACTAAAAACTTGAGCTGCATTTTTAATGCAGAACTAACTCCTCCACCAGAAATGTAAGAGTTTGTGTTCTTACTTTATTTATGAAATACATTGCAGTTACTTCTTTTGTCTTTTTCTTTAAGGCTATATGCAATGAAAAATACATTGACAAAATGTTTAAACTCTTTATGTTAAATTACTGTGCAGGATGACAAGTTGTTGTTTTTGTCTTTATTATGCTGAAATTAAATTCAATGTTTATAATTCCTATTTGGGCTTATTTCTTGATTTTTTAACACATAGAATTCATGCAAAAACTTCATGAGTGTAACAACTTAGATTAGCATATTGATGGGTGCAGATCCTCCCTTAATTCTGTTGAACTTTGAATACCTGGTATTTTTCTTGTGATTGAACCTTGTGTTTTGAAGAAATGTAAACTCTCTGAAAAATTTTGTCATTATATTTATCATATGCATTAGGGCTAGATTTTATTTGAGAAATTCTACTGACCAAAAAAAATTTTCAAGTCACTTTTATTAATTATTGAATGTATTTCATATATCTTTTATAACATAACTTACTTTTATCTACTTAGCATGGATGATTCTATTAAAGAATATCTTTAAGGAGTGGTAGAAACTTTGTTTCATAGTTTGCTTATTTTCTTATCCTGTAATCTTTGGGAATGCTTACATTTACAGTTTCAGAGATAGTTCTTAGAGTAACACTAACATGTTTTTTCTCTTTGGACTTGATACCTATGATATTAACTATAGGGTAAATTTTTTAAACTTTCCATGTCATTAGTCAAAAATACCATTTTAGTATGAAGCAATGAAGTCTAATACTTGTTTTCCTGTAGTTGAGAAAGTTTAAATACCCTCTTTTATTAAAAGAATTTGTAAATCCTATGTTATTCTACATAGATTTTTATATCAATTTGTTTATATTTTTATTATTGTCTTTTCTGACAGTGTGAAAATGTTACTTGACAAGCAGCATTAAAAATAGACTTGAGGCCAGGCATGGTGACTCACACCTATAATCCCAGCATGTTGGGATACCAAGGCAGGAGGATCACTTGAACCTAGGAGTTTGAGACTAACCTGGGCAACATAGCAAGACCTCATCTCTTTAAAAAAAAAAAAAAAAAATAGATGGGCGTGGTGGCACGTGCCTATAGTTCCAGATACTCGGGAGGCTGAGAAGGATCAAGGATCTCTTGAGCTCAGGAGTTTAAGACTGCAGTGAACTCTAGTTGTACTACTGCCTTCCAGACCTCGACTCACAGAAAAAAAAAGATTTGAAATGTTTATATGCAGAGAGGCACAAAGTTATTTATTCTACTATTTGGGTGCTGAAGATCATTTCTGAATAAAACAGATAAATCCCAGCCATCATAGAGCTTTCAGTGTTGGGGATAGGGGATGAGTAATGGAATGGACAAAAAACAGATAGGTACCATACATGGTATGTTAGATAGTGGTAAGTTCTGTGGAGAAAATTAAGTAGGAAAGGTGGGAATGATATGATAAAGTGGTTTGGAAGGCAGGAGAGATGTTTTTTACATAGTATGGTCAGGAAATGCCCTACAGAGATGCCATCTGAACAACAACAACAAAAAAAAACAATAACAGAGCAAACCACGTGTATATCTGGAAGAAGAACCTTTCAAGCAGATGAAATAAATGCAAAGACCCTGACGCTGAAGCATTATTTTGTGTTGTACAAGGTACAGCAAAGGAGGTATGTGTGACTGTGATCAAGTGTATAAGAGGGAGAATAGTAGTTAATAGGATCAGAGAGTTTATAGGGATCAGATCTTACACCTGTTTAAGCTTTTTGCTTAATCTACAGATTCAGTTTTCCTTATTTCTTTAAGACAACCTTGGCAGTTGCATGTTCTTCAGCCTATTTTATCTTTGCAGATAGGGTAAAATGTTTTTATGAATCTGACTCAAGGTTAGAACCTCTGAGAACATTTAGAATACAAACAATATGTTTAAATGAGTGGTTAATAGGTATGTGTGTGATGATCAGCTTTTTATAAATTGTGCTTTGATGACTCTGAAATAGTTTTCTACTTGTTTATTAATTTAACTGGAATTAAAGCTAGTGACTCTAGGAGATACTCTGAATTTGCTCATGTTTGTCATTTACTCAAATGAACCACAATCATCTTTGATTCCTCCATTCTTGAAATTACTGCTATAATTGAATACTTCATTATTTCTCACTTATTTCTGTTTAGCAGCATCTTAGCTGAGGAATTCCTTACCCCAGTTGTTTTAGACTAACAGTTTTATCTTCTATAGTGTATACCAGTAATTGTTCCCTCCCAAATTGCTGCTTTTTCCTACAGTATACAATTCAAACTTATTACCTTGGTACCTTGTGATCTTGTTCCAATCTTTTCTAAGTTGTTTAATTTTTCTTCATTGAACTGGTCCTATCCGTCCATTTTTCTATTTCTGTGCCTTAATGTTGTTTACTTTTCAAAAATTCATCTCTCCTGTTCAAAAAACAGATTTTCCCCCTCACAAAAATCAGACGTATTTATTTAAAATCAAGAAATAAGATCCCTCTTCTCCCAGTTCTCCTCCAGCTAATTCCTGAACATTTTGAAAAATTAGGCCAGATCTCTTGTGTGTGCTAAGTGTTTCTTGTCTGTAAGAGTCTGGCATTAGTCATCCTTCCCATTGTTTGAACATATTATATAACAAAATGAAGTAAAGCAGGTAAGCAGAGACATCCAGAACTTCACAACAGTAGTGTAAACTTCAGGTCCCAAAGTTCAAATACTTATTTTATGCTGACAAGTTATATAGTTGATTTTTGTTTTTCAAATAATTATGTGTGAATCAGCAGAGTATGTTTTTTAGGATTTAAGTACATTAAAAGAATGATCTATTTCAGTTTTTCAATATTATAAAAGCAGTTGACAAATATACTTTTAAAAAGATATATATTTATTATGATATTGTTTATAATATTAAAAGATTAGAACTTGGGTGCAGTGGTTCATGCCTATAATCCCTGCACTGGGAGGCTGAGGCAGGAGGATTGCTTTAAGGCCAGGAGTTAGAGACTAGCCTGGACAACATAGTAAGATCTGGTCTTTACAAAAATTAGCCAGACGTGGCATTGCACACCTGTGGTCTGAGCTACTCAGGAAGCTGAGGCAAGAGGATCCCTTCAGTTTAGGAGTTTGGGACTGAAGTGAATCATGATCGTGTCTCTGTAATCCCAGCTACGCAACAGAGTGAGACCCTGACTCAAAAAAACAAAAGATTGGAAGAATTTTTTAAGTGCCAGTAATAAGATTGATTAGGCCAGGCTTGGTGGCACAACCTGTAATCCCAGCACTTTGGGAGGCGAAGGCGAGTGGATTGCCTGAGCCCATGGGTTCGAGACCACCCCAGGCAACTTGGCAAGCCCTCGTCTCTACAATAAATCAAAAATTAGCGGGTCGTGGTAGTGTGCATCTGTAGTTCCAGCTACTTGGAAGGCTGAGGCAGAAGGATCGCCGGAGCCTAGCAGGTCCATACTGGGGTGGCCGGGAGCGTGCCACAGCACTCCAGTCTGGGTGGCAGAGTGAGACTCCCACTAAAAAAAAAAAAAATACATACTTAGTAGAAGGCTGTGCAGCTATTTAAAATAATGCAGGTGAATATTTAATAAACTAAAAAGTTAATGATCAGTTGAATAAATGGTTATCAAATAGTATGAACCGATTCACTAGAATAATACATTTGCTAAACTTTTATCACTAATTTATTCTAGGTGAGAAATTTTAGGAGTGAGAGGGATGTTATGTTCTTGATTTTAAATAAGCATGTGCAATTTTTGTGATGGGGAAAGCTTGTTTTTTGAAAAGGAGAGAGATGCGTTTTTGAAAAGTAAAAAGTTTAATTGAAGCAACCTTTCCTCCACATAATCTCCCTTTAGTAATCAGCTTCAGAAGAACAGTTTGCTTTAAGTTTTCAAAGCAGTGTTGAAAAGAAATTCAAGAGTTATTTATTAAGTTATTGGTTGAGAAGTTCCACTGTCATTTCCCCACTCTTCCAACTCCCAAAATCTCAAAAGGTAAGTATAAGAAAAGCGATATTTAAATCCCTCTTAATTTTGAAACTATAAAGAAATAAAAAGTCTAGTTGATTTTGTAGTTATAAATATTTGATAATGAAATGAAACTGACTTTGAAATCTAAAAATTAAGAATTTTTCTGTTAAAAAGTTTTAAACTTTTTTAGCATAAAAGTAATACGTAGACATAGAAACCTTAGAAAAGACAAAAAAAATATTTTAAAATCACCTTTTTATCATCTAAAAGCAACTACTATCATTAGCCTTATATTCCTTTCTAGTTGCCTATTTGGATTAGTGAGTGTATTTCTTAATCCAGTTCATTACTGGGGACTAGAAAGAGGATCTACCTCTCGAGAAGAGATATGGTGATATTCTGGCTCAGAAATTTTTTCTTTAAATTTGAATTTTATCTGAAAAATACCACTAAGTTTATAACCTATTCCATAATATTGTAAAGAATGCACAAAATTAGAATTTATTTTATCTCTCAAGATTGAGTCTATAGGAAGATGCAGCTTGCTTATTACCCTGTGGCTTCTCTACTATACCTGCGTGTCTTTCTCAAGGGTATCTTTCCATAGCGACAAAAAGCATTTTGAGTCAAGAAAGATAATTGAATTGCTTTTAGCAGGAGAATAAGAAAAATAACTACTGAAGTATGTGTACTTCTCAAGATTTGTTCAAAGAAAGAAATCTAAGAACAATATATTAAATTATGAGTTTGTTTCTTTTATAACTCAGTAATTTATTAAAAAGATGACCTATTCTAAAATTGTCAGATTCACATTTGGTATTCAAAAATTTCTTACTGTTAATGACAACTAATAATTATGGATATTTTAAACATATTATGGTAATAAAATAGAAACATGGCACTAATAAATGAACTCAATAAATATGGGCCTATGACAGTGAGTATGTTTTTCTCAGAATTTGACCCATATAGACTGTAAGCAAAAGTGATGTGTCTTAACTCATTTTTCTCACACACTAATAACTAAAACTCTTAAGAGCAACAATAGTATAATTTAGAAAGGTAGGTTTAGAACCTGAAAAACACTTGAGTAACAGAATAAAGAAACTCTGTTACTTTGGAGTATATGTAATAAATCTGACTGTTGGGAGGGAGGGGTGTTTGTCACCAAAACAGGCCTATAATACAGACTTCAAATTAGACCCTCTGTTAAACCACCTTTGTTAGCATTTTAGTGGATATTGCATACTTTGAAAAGTTAAACAGGATAAAGACCCAAAAGTAAAGCTTCAGGTTCATAATAGTTATACCATTTTTTAATGAGTGATTTTTAGATGTGTGTAGATGCCCAAGGAATTTGGAGTTTGAAGAGTTGATAACTTGTTCTTCCTAGAAAGGTCTACATGGGTATAACTTCAGGAAAATTTTGTAATGATTTAAAAATACTCCATATGCTAAATTCATTAAGAAACTAAATTCCTTCAGCGTATTCGTTATTTTCAACAATACCAGATGGTCTTGGTATAGCCAAGTTGGAGACTTTCATTTCAAATTTATAGGTAAGGGTTCAACAAATTTCAAAACTAGCATCAAATTCTTCATTTATTTAGGTTAAATTATTGCCATTTTCTAATAAATGTATGTTTCTCCAAACCACTGTTGGTTGTAAGTCTTGGTGTGTGGCTCATGTCAGGCCACATATAGAGTATGGATATGAGCCAACTAGAATGCATTCAGAAAATGTAAAAAACATGAGGTGTTCAAATGTAAGGAGTAGCTGGAGGTACTGAGAAGCTTGCTTGTGAAAGAAAAAATTAACACTCTTGAAATTTTTATTCTTTATTGCGCTGGAGGGCAAAACTGGAGACAACTGTAACCTGTAAAACAAGAGCTTTCTGCCATTTACCAATATATGCATTCTAGAAATGACTGCCTTATAAGGACCTTAAAATTTGTGAAGTAGGAAAAAACATTGTTAGTCCAGAAGATTTTTAAAGTGTCACTCTGTTGTCCAGGCTGAAGTGTAACGGCATGCTCACGGCCACTGCAGCCTCGACCTGCTGGGCTCAGGCAGTCCTGAGTTGCTGGAACCATAGGTGCATGCCACCATGCCTGGCTAATTTTTTTTATTTATTGTAGAGATGAACAAGACTCAGGCAGTTATCTTGCCTCTGCCTCCCAAGGTGCTGGGATTATAGGCAAGAACCACCGTGCCTGGCCTAGTCAATACGATTGTAAAAAGTATCTTTTGGAATGAAAATCAGTACATCAGCTTGAACAAATTAACTGCTTTTAAAATGTAAGGCATTTTGATGTTTGTATTTTAGAACAATCTTTGATTAAAGGAAATGGGAGATTTCTGGATTTTTTTTTTTTTTTACCTTATAACAGTTTTTACTGGAAATAAGCATGGTTTTAACAGAACTGACAGTATCTAAGAAAGGTACTCTGAGAACGTCAAAAATAAAGGTTTCCAGAAGTATATTTTGTGCGTGAGGCCTAGGAAATAATGAAAATACTAGAGCTAGGAACATAATTTTTTAATATTTCTAAGAGCTTTTGTAAGCATTTGTCTTCAAGAAGAATTTCTTCTTGAAGGCTATTAGAAATCTAGTAGAGAACTGGATCATTAAGTAGTCATTTTCTTAATACTTCAAAGGAGAATAAAGATAAAAATTTGGATAAACAGGAAGGAATTGATTTCACAAAAATGTTTGATCATACAGTTTTGACTTGGGGAAAATTGAGTTATAGTGTCAACAGGGCATTCTTTGATGTTTGTATTCTAGGATAACTTGGACATTAATAAGACTGCAGAACCACAGTTTAGGTATAGAATGACCACTTTTGAAACTCTTTCATGAGCTTCTCTCACCCTACTAGGCAAATAATAGGTTCTCAGTTATTTATTAAATTGAATGTTCCTAGGAAAATCAGTCTCATTCTGAATTGGCAGTAGGTCTAGATTTGGCATCAAATATCAGGAAATACTCATTCTGTACTATCTGTGCCAGTCTTTTGAGCCTAAATCATTGTTCAGACTGGATTAAACAATATTATGGCTTGATTGAAAAAATGATTTTTATGACATTGTTCAATGCAGGCTTCTTAGTTTTTATAGTTCAAGTACTTTTTAGACTACCCTGATTCTCTTCCAAAGTATATATTAGATTATTGATACAAGACAGCATTGTAAATGCAATAATGAACATCAGCTCTGGCACATTCATTAATACTTATTTGCCCCTTTGGAAAATGGGCCAGTTTTTATTGAGTGATTATTGTAGTGAAAATTGTTCAATTCAAATAAAAACATTTTAGTACCTAATCAATAGGTTGTTAGTTTTTCTAAAGTGTATGTGGAAAGCTTTAGATGCTATTATTAGTGGTAGAAGTAACTGCTAACACATTTAGTATTTATTCTTTACCAGAAACTTATAAACACTCCTCTCCACCATCCTATGAGAGCGGTACATTATTATTTTCATTTTATAGATAATGAAGCAGAGTCACAGAAGTACCATGCCCAATGTCAATACCTAGCAAGTGGGGGAGTCAGGATTCACGCTTACGGTTTGACTCAAAGTTCATGCTTTTAAGAATGTATCTACAGCCTCTGTCCTGTAGCCAATAAGAGGAAGGGATGACAGAGCTACATAAATATTAAGTCATAAAATGATAATGATAACCTTTCTTTTAGGTAGTGCTTTTGGCCTTGTGTTATTGTCTTGCATAGTATTAATAGCCATAATATCCCAGAATTTCATCTACTGTACTGTTTTTATTGCAATAGAAGTCAGGGAGATAGTGAGATTTCTAAAACTTCTTTTAGAAGGGAAACAAAGTATTAGAGACTAATTACAGACCAATATTTTTACAACTTGTTTTAAATGCCTTAAATATAGGTTTATATATGAAAATACTACACTAAGCACAAATAATCTTCTCAAATATTCCATAGTGGTGCCACCATCCCACTGCCAAGGAGGGATACACTTAGAAGAGTTTCCATAACATTGGAAGTGGAACATGCACGTATCCATGTCCTGTACGAATTTGTGATCCAGATAAATGAATTCAATCAGAATCCATAATAGCATAGTTCTCTGAGAAAACTACCTTCATGCAACAGTCCCCAGAGTAAGTCTACACAATCTACAGGTCATACTTGGTTGTTTTTAAGATATTAAAACACCAAATATCAATGTCAACTCAAGTTCATTGTCCCTCCTCAGATACTTATCAAAATCTAGGAGAGAAAATATACTTTTTGCAACTGAAAGACTGCAGACAAACTAAGACTTCTAAATTGTAGGCTTATTTTATACATACCATTTTCTTAGTATTTCACGTCAAATAAAAATTTGGACTTCTGGCAAGGCTTAATAGCTAATTTCATCCTGTTTTAGGGCAATTCCAGATAACACAGCAAATTCTTATTTAGCCTTCAGAAGTATTCTTAAGTATTACCTCAGAAGGGCAACAGTCCATCCCCTCCCCCCCCCACATATGTAAAAAATTAACTCCTTTTTTTCTACTGCCACTCTTAGAATAGTTTGTTTATGCTATACCATACTGTGATCATATATGTCTATATTGCTCTCCTATTAGCCTATAAGTCTAATAGGCTTGAGTCCAGAGACCATCTTACTGAACTTAGCTCATTTGGTGACTAGTAAATAGAGCTGGTACTCATACCACTCAGTAATATGGTGGTAATTCCCTAACTTATTTAATAAAATACACTGATATCAATATTAGTATGGGTACTCAAAAGCAACTTATTGGTCAAGTAGCCAGAAATTATCTTTTCAAATTTATGTTTTGTTTTGTTTTGTTTTGTTTTTGAGTCGGGATCTCACTCTTGCCCAGGCTGGAGTGCAGTGGCACCATCATGGCTTACCTCAGCCTCCTGAGTAGCTGGGACCAGCGTGAGCCACTATGCCGGACTAAATTTTGTTTTCTTTGATTTTTTTTTTTTTTTGTAGAGACAAGGTGTTACTATGTTGCCCAGGCTGGTATCAAACTCCTGGGCTCAAGCAGTCCTCCCACCTCAGCCTCCCAAAGTGCTAGGATTACAAGCGTGAGCCACTGTACCTGGTCTTAAATCTTCAGTGGAATTTTCCTGGGCTCAATTACGTCAAATTTATTTATAGACCATCAACATCACATTTTCATTGAAGGATCAGAGAGGAAAGAAATGAGAAGTATGAAACGATACTTTCTAAGTACAGTAGTACAGTTTTATGTGTGAAATAAGTCTTTGAAAGTGTTCTTTATTTTAATCAAGATAATGTGTTAGTTGTGGGATAAACTTCACAAGGTTTGTTTTACGTCCTAGGTGACAATGACAAGAGAAACTTTGAAAATATATCTGATGTAAATTATTTTTTTAATATATATTTTTTTTAAATATGGGGTACAATTCAGGATTAGGTATACAAGTGGACACCATACAGGTAATCTTAAGAAAAGTCTAGCAGGCTAAAATGAATTCCCAGATGTTCATTCTGAGATGTTACAAGAAAGCACTATGGAGTTCAGGAGTTTCGATCGGTTTTGCTACCAGCTGGACTCGGGGTTTAAAAAGTATTCGGTTACTTTCTTAAGTGTTAAAAGTGTTCATGACTGTTTTTGTTTGTTTGTTTGTTTTGGCATGGTTTATGTTTTTTTGGGGGGGTTTGAGTTGGAGTCTCACTCTGTCGCCCAGGCAGGAGAGTAATGGCATGCTCACAGCCACTGCAGCCTTGACCTGCTGAGCTCAAATGATCCTTCCATCTCAGCCTTCTAAGTTGCTGGAAGTACAGGTACACACCACCATGCCCAGCTAAGTTTTTTTTTTACATTTTAAAACTCATTTAATTAACCCTATGTTTTTTCTACAATTACTTAAGACAACTTCAAAATCCAAGGCAAACTTGCTTAGGCTGGTGAATTCATATTAGTTTATATGTTAGAATCCAACCAGAATAACAGTTTATAACTTCCTGTTTCTTCCTCAGCAAGAAACTGTTTTAAGCCAGGCGTAATGACTCACGTCTGTAATAACACCCTTGGAAGGCCCGAGGCGGGAGGATCACTTGAGCCCAGGGTTCAAGACCAGCCTGGGCAACATAGTGAGACCTCGTCTCTACAAAAATTCGAAAAATTAGCCTGGCATGGTGGAACCTATACTTCCAGCAACTCAGGAGTCTGATGCTGAGTAATTGCCTGAACATGGAAGGTCAAGGCTGTGGTGAGCGGTGATTGTGCCACTGCACTCCAGCCTGGGTGACAGAGTAAGACCCTGTCTCAAAAGTAAAGAAAAGAAAAGAAACTTTTCACTTGCATCTCTTCTGCTGGGATCAGTGTGATCCCTTTTCCTAGCCTGCATTTGTGTTCTTGCTGATTCCCAGACTCTGGACCTCACCTACCCAGCAAACCCATAGTACTCTGCCTCTGGGTTTTACCTACCTAAATCAATACATGTTTTGCCCTGCGCTGGATCATCTGGCTTCTGGACTCTACTTTTGTTTGGGAAACCATGCATATTTCTAAATTATACCTTCCACGGAGAGGTGTATAGTTGAGGACCAGGTGTGATGGTTCACACATGTAATCCCAGCACTTTGAGAGGCTAAGGTGGGAACATCACTTGAGGTCAGAATTTTGAGACCAGCCTGAGCAACAAAGAAAGTTCCTAGCTCTATAAAAAACTAGCCAGGCATAGTGGCATTGCCTGTAGACCCATCTACTCAGGAAGCTGAGGCAGGAGGATTGCGTGAGTCTAGGAGTTTGAGGCTGCAGTAAGATATGATTGTTCCTTTGCACTCTAGCCTAAGGGACAGAAGAATTGAGAATTTCTTTTTTAAAACTAAGTTTAATTTTCATCTTGTTTTATTTCCTATTTTAGTATTGTAATCTTTATATAAAATTGTACTGCTTAAATTTTCATAATTTATAATGTATTTTTGTTGTTGTTGTTTTTGTTTTGTTTTGAGTTGGAGTCTCACTCTGTCACCCAGACTGGAGTGCTGTGGCCGCTCCCGACCACCGCAGCCTCAACCTGCTGGGCTCCGGCGATCCTTCCGCCTCAGCCTTCCTAGTAGCCGGAATTACAGGCATGCACTACCATGCCCGGCTGATTTTTTGATTTATTGTAGAGGTGAGGACTCGCTGCCCAGGCGGGTCTCGAACCCGCAGGCTCAGGCAGTCCACTCACCTCAGCCTCCTAAAGGTGCGAGATTACAGACTGAGCCACCTAGCCCGGCTTATAATGTATTTTACAATTTGTCATATCTAATATATTTTAAGCTAATATAATTTTCTTGCATATATAAGGAAAACATTAAAATTAAACTGAAAACATTTGACACATAGTAGATATGCAATATCTATTTGAATTAATAAATGATTTAATAACTGATTTAACATGGTAATTTTTAAAGGTAAGTCAGAAATTTCAAAATTATTTTATAAACAAACAATCTTATAATCTTAGAACCTTCTACTTTCAAAGTGTTTACCTTTTTTTTTTTTTTTTTTTTTAGTTAGAATCTTACTCTGTCGCCCAGGCTGGAGTGCAGTGGCATGCTCACAGGCACACACCACTATGCCCGGCTTGCCCAGCCTGGTGTCAAACCCATGGGCTCAGGCAATTCTCTCACCTCAGCCTCCCAAAGTGCTGGGATTATAGGCATGAGCCACTGCACCTGGCCAGAGTGTTTACTTTTTTTTTTTTTTTTTTTTGAGTTGGCGTCTCACTCTGTAGCCCAGACTAGAGTGCAGTGGCCGCTCCCGGCCACCGCAGCCTTGGCCTGCTGGGCTCCGGCGATCCTTCCGCCTCAGCCTTCCGAGTAGCCGGAATTACAGGCGCGCACTACCACGCCTGGCTGATTTTTTGATTTATTGTAGAGATGAGGTCTTGCTGCCCAGGCAGATCTCGAACCCACGGGCTCAGGCAATCCACTCACCTCAGCCTCCCAAAGGCGCAGGATTACAGGCTGAGCCACCAAGCCCATCTCAGAGTGTTTACTTTTAATCATCTTTATATTTAATTTTTCTCAGCTGAATGCATAAATGTTCTCATAGAAATAATAAAATGAATTGTTTTAGATTAAACTTAAAAATTCTTTTGATTCTTTTGCCTGCTGTTATGGGGGGGAAATGCTCTAACATAGACATGTCTAAAGAAATAAATTAGAATTAGGATTCATCGAAGGATTCATGTATGAATAAGGATAATGTGCAAAATGAAGGAAATAATACAAATTTGAAGTGAAAATGTTCATTAGATTAATCTGATGATTCTAGACATGAGAATCTGTAAGTTATCTTCAGCATTGTCCTCATTTTAAAATCTCAGACAATGAAACTTTCATTACTTAAATTCTCATTCAGTAATATGTATATAGCTATTCATCCAGCAGGTCACTTTGTTCAAAGGCCCTGTTAACTAGTTTCCTCAGTGTCATCAGGATACTTTTTATCATGATAACAATTGAGCATATAGGAGAAGCTAAAGCTGGTTTAGGAGGCCATGAAATGAAGCAGAATAAAAGGTTATAATTTTGCAATATAAGAAAATTCATATTTATGAATATTATACTAAAGAAATATTTAGGTAGCTTGGTAACTTTGCCAGAGGAATGACCGTGTAAACAGCTTAAGCTGTTCCTATCCCAGAGAAGTGAAGGGTGGTCTTATTCAAGTACTTGAAAATTGGCTCTGCTATTGGTTAGTTTCAAGGCCTTAAGCAAGCAAGTTGCTGTCTTTCTCCAAGCCTTTATTTTTATTTTTATTTATTTATTTTGAGAAAAGGTCTCACTCTGTTGCCCACGCTGAACACAGTCCTGGCTCATGGCAGCCTTGACTTCCTGTACTCAAGTGATCGTCTTAGCCTCCTCAGGCTGGTAATACAAACATGCATCACCATGCCCAGCTAATTTTTTAATTTTTTGTAGAGACAAGGTCTCACTATTTTGCACAGGCTGCTCTCAAACTTCGGGCTCAAGCAGTCCTCCTGTCTTGGCCTCTCAAAGTGCTGGGATTGCAAGCATGAGCTGGCACTAATAAAACGTTGCACTTGGCTCTTGTTTCAAATTTTTATAATGAAGAGTCAGCCTCCAGTGTATTCATTTTGTGCATATGTAGTACTCTGACATATTTAGTACACAGAGGGAGAAAATTAAAAATATTGTGGATTTATGTGGAAAATTTAATATCACTTTAGAACTCTGGGAATTATGTTTTAATTTTTTTTTTTTTTTTTTTTTGAGTTGGAGTCTCACTCTGTCGCCCAGACTGGAGTGCAGTGGCCGCTTCCGGCCACCGCAACCTCAACCTGCTGGGCTCCGGCGATCCTTCCGCCTCAGCCTTCCAAGTAGCCGGAATTACAGGTATGCGCTACCACGCCTGGCTGATTTTTTTATTTATTGTAGAGATGAGATCTCGCGGCCCAGGCGGGTCTCGAACCCGCGGGCTCAGGCAATCCACTCACCTCAGCCTCCCAAAGGCGCGGGATTACAGGCTGAGCCACAGCGAGCCCAGCCTTTTTTTTTTTTTTTTTTTTTTGAGTTAGAGTCTCACTCTATCGCCCAGGCTGGAGTACAGTGGCACACTCACAGCCACCCCAGCGTTGACCTGCTGGGTTCCAGCGATCCTTCCGCCTCAGCCTTACAAGTAGCAGGAACTACAACCCTGGCTAATTTTTTATTTATTGTAGAGACAAGGTCTCGCCAAGTTGCCAGGGCTGGTCTCTAACCCTCAGGCTCAGGCAATCCACTTGGCTCAGCCTCCCAAAGTGCTGAGATTACAGACTGAGCCACCAAGCCCAGCCTATTTCAATCTTTTATAGAAAGAACTTTGGTTGGTTTCTCTTACTCTTTGTCAGATTGACACCTTGACTATGGACATGGTTAACAAAAAGGAGAACTACTCTCAATGGAACTTGGAAAAGTAAAGGCACTGTAAATTTAAAAATATAAGGAATTCTTTGAGAAGCAGAGGCTAGAGGATTGTCTGAGCCCATGGGTTCAAGACCAGCCTGGGCAACAAGACCTTGTCTCTACAATAAATCAAAAAATTAGCCGGGTGTGGTGGCACATGCCTGTAGTTTCAGATACTTGGAAGGCTGAGGTGGAAGGATTGCCTGAGTTCAGCAGGGCGAGGCTGTGGTGGCCGTGACCAGTGTGCCACTGCACTCCAGCCTGGGAGACAAAATGAGACTCCAAATCAAAAAATAAATAAATAAAAATATAAGGAATTTCTAAAAGGTTTATCAGACAAAACATTTAACTGAATCAATAGGACAGTGTAGAGTACTGTATGATTTTGTTAACTGAAGTTTACAATCACTTTAAACTTTTTGAATATTTTCTAAAACATTAACAAAAATTGCAGTATTTCAATATATTTTCTTTTATCCATAAAAAATGCGCTGAGTACCATTCAATTTTATGAGGAAAAACCTTATTAAAAAATCTTATAGGCCAGGCTCGATGGCTTGGCCTGTAATCCCAGCACTTTGGGAGGCCAAGGCAAGCGGATTGCCTGAGCCCACGGGTTCGAGACCAGCCCGGGCAACTTGGTGAGACCTCGTATCTACAATAAATAAATAAAAACTTTGCTGGGTGTGATAGTGCACGCCTGTAGTTCAGGCTACTTGGAAGGCTGAGGTAGGAGTATCGCCAGAGCCCAGCGGGTTGGAGTGAGTGTGCCACCCCACTCCAACCTGGGCAACAGAGACTCTAACTCAAAAAAAAATTATAAAGTACAGTGTTTCCCCTTTATCCACAGTGTGCCTTCACCGTAGGCTATAAAAGTAGTACCTGCCAGCAAAGAACTTTTAGCCTAGATGAAAATATTATATCAATATACAAAGGGGGACCCAAAACAATCCAGAATTATAAAAGTTGTATTCTTACATGTTTAAACTTAAGTCACCTTCAAAGTACTCTCCGTTTGATGCCGAACACACATTGAGACGCTTTTTCCACTGCTCAAAACGGTTTTGTTGTTGTTGAGCCATAGTCTCAACCACCACAGCCTAGACCTGCAGGGTTCAGGTGATCCACCTCAGCCTTCCAAGGTAGCTGGAACCACAGGTGTGTGCCACCACACCCGGCTAATTTTTTGATTTATTGTAGAGACGATGTCTCACCATGTTGCTGAAGCTGGTCTGTAACCCCTGAGTTCAGGCAATCTCTGCCTCCCAAAGTGCTGGAATTACAGGCTTCAGCCACCGTGGACAGCTTCAAAACGGTTTTTGAGCTCACCGATTTTGATGCCTTTTAGTGCTTCTGCTGTTTTCTTTTCACCTCTTTCACATCAGCAAAATGATTTCCCTTTGAGGGCTTTTTTCAGAAACCAAAGAAACAACAACAACAAAAGTTGCTCAGGACAAGATCAGGTGAATAGGGAAGTAGGGCATGGGGGTCATGCTGTTTTTGGTCCAAAATGGCTGAATGCTCTGCCAAGTGTGATCAGGAGCACTTGTAAATCACCCATCATGAACTGGACAAACACAATGAAAGAATCTCCCCCCTAAAAAATTCACTGAAGCCTAACACAGCCTTTCACAACAATGCTAGCTAGTACACTGATGCCTAGAACACTTACCTAGCAGGGGAAGCCTGTACTACAAAGAGCCTGCCCTCCAAAAGATAATTCTGGGTGTGGAGGTCCCCCCTCCTACAAAAGACAACTAGAGAATAATGAAAGGTAAACTCTGGCTTGCTAACTTGAAATACGGAATAGAAGCTCAAAGGAAATGTAGACAAACTCACCAGAGAAGACTTCTAAGAGGAGGTAGAAGATGAGCTGGTTTTAAAAAATGGAGGGCTGATTGGGTGAAATGAAGAAATAATAACTTCCAAGTGCAGAAAACAACAAGAAGCAACACATAATCAAGTAGGAAAGAGTAAAGCAGATACAGTAGAAGGAAGACAGAGAGTAGATACTAGGGAAATGAGAATAACTGTATTGAGATTGTTTTCCTTCCTTTCTATAAAGTACTCTCATTTCTAATCCAAACAAGACTATTCAGATTGCCTGCAGTCTTTTAAAACCAAGGTATGATGCATTAAAGAAAAAAACAACTTTAAGAAATAATAGAAGAAAATTTGGGCTTAATACAAATTTACCCTAAATGATTAGGGAGTCTATGACCTGCAAATCAGGTGACAAAAATCTTGAGGGGAAAGGGTTGCATAGCCAAAATTCTATTTGGGATATTTTGCTTTATGGAAGATTGGCTTTACCACTGTAGGAATAAGTGAATAATACCATAATACTGTTAAGCCAAAATAAATAAGTCTTTTCCAAAGCTTTGATTTTTATCCAGGCTTTAGCTCTAGTTATTTACTCTAGAATGTCCTTTTCCTCATCTCTAACTGTCTAAAATCTTGTACTATCTATCCCCTATATGAAATTTTTCCGGTTCACTTTTTCTTCTCAGCCAAAAATACCATTTATCTCTTCTGAGCTTCCATACCTGACTTAGAACAATTAATACACCCTACCTTATGGAAAGGGGCTGTCTTATTTTTTATTGTGTATTCTGCAAGCCTAGCAGAGTGTCTCCTTGGTAAATGACCTCTGATTGCTGAAAATCAGCAATACTACCTTTATGATAAAATAGTGTGTGCTAAAAAGGCTGAATACCAGCTAGATAACTATAGGAATATTCAGGTTTTTTCTTGTAATTTAGGAGTTCTCAACCTCTCACTGCTTCCCTTATCAGGGTTCCTCATTCTGTGCTACCTATTAACATTCATGCCTCACCTCTCAGCTATCTTAAAATGTCATTAAAAAAAAAAAAAAAAAACATGGCCGGGCTCGGTGGCTCAGCCTGTAATCCCAGCACTTTGGGAGGCTGAAGCGAGTGAATTGCCTGAGCCCGCGAGTTCGAGACTAGCCCAGGCAACTTGGCGAGACCTCGTCTCTACAATAAATAAAAAGTTAGCCGGGCGTGGTAGCGCACACCTGTAGTTCCCGTTACTTGGAAGGCTGAGGCGGAAGGATCGCCGGAGCCCAGCAGGTCGACGCTGGGGGGGCCGTGAGTGTGCCACGGCACTTTAGCCTGGGTGAGTGAGACTCCAACTTAAAAAAAAAAAAAAAGTCAAAAACCTTTGAGTGAGGTGTGAATAATCAAGCCTGTGAATTTTTGATATTTCTTTTTGAGGGCATTAGTGATCTAATTTCTCATTTCTAAGCTTTCCAATGAAGTGTGAAATTCTATAAAACCTAACTTGTTTGTTGGCCTTTATTTGTATATCTTTGAGGAGTCAGGAGGTGGTAGTAAAATGAAAAGTTATTACATTAAAAAAAATTTTTTAGGAAACACCATTATAGTCATAAAAACAAATGTATTGATTGAGCTATAATTTTTTTTTTTTTTAGTCGAAGTCTCACTGTCGCCCAGACTAGAGAGCAGTGGCATGCTCATGGCCACCGCAGCCTCAACCTACTGGGCTCAGGTGCTCCTTCTGCCTTAGCCTTCCAAGTAGCTGGAACCACAGGTGTGCACCACCACGCCCAGCTAGTGTTTTTTTTGTTTGTTTTTTGTTTTTACTGTAGAGACAAGGTCTTGCCAAGTTGCCCGTGCTGATCTCAAACCCTGAGCTCAATCCTCTTGCCTCTGCCTTCCAAAGTGCTGGGATTACATACAGGTTTGAGCCACCGTGCCTGGCAAGCTATAATTCTTTAACATGACTGTAAAATCAGTGAAATGTTTTTGAATGCTTAAGCTTACCAGAGCCACCTTATTAAGTGAAATTGGCTTTCATAAACTTTCTTGGACAATTTTCTTTTTCTTGGACAATTTTATAAGTGACCAAGTCACACCAAAAAAATTTTCAGAAATCTAAAAGCGCAAAGAAGATTGTAGATGAAATATGTAGTATTGTTTACTACTAGTACAATTGTTTTAAGACATGTTTATAATGGGATATGGATTCATTTTTATGTACCCTAAGAGAGTTTATATAAAAATTTTAGGACATTTATATCTGTTTTTAAAAACATGTATAAATTCTATTTTTTGAAAGTCTGTTGTTGCTGTTGGTTTTGGTTTGGCTTTGAAAGTGGTTGACATACTTGTTATATTTACCATTTAGCCAAAACAGGAATTTAACCAAATTAAATAATAGTTCTTATGGCGCAGCAGTTTTCCTTCTGTATTGATTTGCTTTATGATCTGTTTTCCAGGTGTAAATGTTGACACTGACACTGCCCTTCTCCCTGCAAGAAAAAGGCGAGAACTGACTAAACCATGGGTATTTAGAAAGTGTGAAGAAGGTACTAAGACTGGAAGCAGAAAACAGATGTTGCTCTGTTGAGAGCAGAGTGCCTGACAACAAACTACTCACTTAAGGATAGGGCAGTCAATGCCACACGAAATGATCATCACCACACAAAACCGTAAGTAACGTTGGGGACTCACAGGGGAATTGGACAGTTGTTTCTGCTGACTCAATAAAAATGTTTTCATCTTTATAATTTGTGGACTATATGCTTGTAAATTAAGATGGCTTGAGTTGTCATAATGGACTTTCCTGGTTTGTAGGTAAGAATTTAAGAGGCATTATAGCCTTTTAAAACAAAATAATAAAAGTTGACTTTTTAGAAATTAAATGTGACAATACTATATAAAGAAATATCTAAGAAATAAAGTCTGGTGGCAAGGAAACTGGGCATGTGACTATTATAGTAATCTAGGGGCAAAGAAAACCTGAACAGACTAATGGCATGAGAATGGAAGTGAAAGAATAAAATTTAAGATATTTCAAAAGAAAAATGATGAATTGGATAAAAAAAGAGGTATAAAAAAGTATACATTTCCATACTAGAAGATAATAGTGGTATCATTGAAGGGGATGATTAAGAAGAATTTAAGAGAGAAAAATGATGCATCCAGTCTTTGTAATATTGCATTTAAGGTGATAGTTAGGCATTCAGTTTAAAATGCCTTTATTTAAGGTTACTGGATATACAGTATGTAAAAGGCTGAAGAGGCAGGCATAGTGGCGCACACCTATAATCCCTGCACTTTGGGAGGCCAAGGTAAGAGGATTGCCTGAACCTGGGCAACTTGGTGAGACCCCATCTCTACAATAAATCAAAAAATTAGCCAGGCGTGGTGGTGTGTACATGTAGTTCCAGCTACTTGGAAGGCTGAGGCGGAAGGATTGCCTGAGCCCAGGTCAAGGCTGCAGTGGCCGGGAGCATGCCACTGTCCTGCAGCCGGGTTACAGAGTGAGACTCCAACTCAAAAAAAAAAAAAAGGCTGAAGAGGTAAATTTTGGCATTAAACACATAAAGCTAAGTAGGAAAGCTGACTGAAGCACTTTATGAAGGACAGTGGACCCCTATCTTTAAATATACATATATAATATACACATTTATGTAAATAAACTATTTAATTAAGTGTGTAATCTTAAACATTTCCAAATTGAATTAAAACCTTCCTTTTTTTCCTTAGCTTGTCATAGCTCAAGCTTGTGCCTGTAAGAATATCCCTACACTTGTATCAGTTAGAGGGTCAATAACTGAACTGTGTTAATACTCTAGAAACTTACTTTCTCTTAGTAAAATAAAGACCATTCCCAGTGTTAGACCAAGGGAATTGAGAACTTAAAGTCCAAATAATTTATCAGTTAAAACTTTATAAAATTGATATGGCTTTAATTTTTCAAATGGAAAGGCAAGTAATTGAATTGGGGGAAGTGTCTCCAGTTTCAAGAAACAGTACAGCACAAAGACCTGGCATTCTGGCTGAAGAGCTGTAATAATAAACAGAAATTTGAAAACCAGGAAGACAAGTTTTCCAAGAGTGCAACTGTAGCATTTCAAAGGAGATTTAACAAGAAATTCCAGAAGATAGCCAAAAATAGGTTTAGATCATTGAGTGTCCTTCTTTGAATACTTGTTTTTAATAGAGAAACACACTTAAGAGGAAATGAAGGTTCTAAGGTCTGAAACTTTTCTCACCCTAAATCAGGTTTGTTTCTGAGGAAAACTAGCCAAAAAACCCAAATAGAAATTCAGTGCTGCTTAAATGTAGGAGTTTATAAAGCAAACAAAATATCAATTTTTTAAAAAGTTAATTGAAAGCAAATATTGGCCGGGCTCGGTGGCTCAGCCTGTAATCCTGCGCTTTAGGAGGCCGAGGTGAGTGGATTGCCTGAGCCTGAGGGTTCGAGACCCGCCTGGGCAACTTGGCGAGACCTCATCTCTACAATAAATCAAAAAATTAGCCGGGCATGGTAGCACGCGCCTGTAATTCCAGCTACTTGGAAGGCTGAGGCGGAAGGATCACCGGAGCCCAGCAGGTCGAGGCTGCAGTGGCCGGGAGCAGCCACTGCACTCCAGTCTCGGCGAAAGAGTGAGACTCCAACTCAAAAAAAAAAAAAAAGAGCAAATACTTTGGTTTTCTAGGAGTGAAAACTTGTTTTATAGGATTCCTATTTAAAAGTCAACATATCTCACTACTTATCCAGTTATTACTTGCCATGAAAAATAGCCTCCCATCATTAGGCAGAAAAATCATATTACTCTACATCTTTAATTGATTTGTAATATGTTCTATTTTTATGACATATTATAAGGAAACCCAAAGCGTTAGTCTGCACTTCCAAAATAGCCTTTAAAAGCCTCAGTACTATATCTTCTGGATATATCAGGATCTTTTGGATCATTTCATCTTCATTCTGGAACCACTTGACTAATCCAAGTTCAGTGAACCTATGAGCTCAGGTTGGGTTATCCAGAACTGGGAATGTTTTTCTGTGTTTCCATCCTACTTATATATCTGACTTATGCCTTTTCTGCTAACTTCTACTTTATTTTCTTAACTCCTGAATTATGGAGGTAAATGAACATCTAATATCAATTATAGTCTTGTGAGTTTTATTTTGAAGTTGTATTATCTTAATTTTTTTAAATCACTAAGCACTCTTGTAGCATTACATTTTTATTAGCAAATTATGTAGATTACTATTTTGGTTGAGTGATTTTATTCTGCTTAAATGTATACTTTTGTGTAACTTGCAACAAGTTTATATTCTGAAATACATCTTTTTTTTTTTTTTTTTTTTTAGTTGGAATCTCACTCTGTCGCCCAGGCTGGAATGCAGTGGCACCCTCACGGCCACCGCAGCCTCAACCTGCTGGGATCAGGTGATCCTTCCACCGTAGCCTTCCAAGTAGCTGGAACTATAGGCACATATCACCATGCCCAGCTAATTTCTTGATTTATTGTAGAGATGAGGTCTTGCCAAGTTGCCCAGGCTATATACATCTTCTTATATATATCTATATTTTCATCTCATTTCTGTATAGCATTACCCAGGTAAACTTATAATAGAAAATACAATGAGGGTATACACCAAGTCTGTAACTTGAATCAATGCTTTCAGACTGAGTCATATAAAGTGTCCTCATCATCTTTGAAACTACTATAAATCTTTTTCCAAGTATCTGTTCACTGAGACTGTCCTTTCCTAATGTTTCAGTCCAGTTCACTTGAGCCTGTTAGATGATCACTCACTATAAAGCACAATACCCATCCTCATCTTAAAAGAACTTATGGAACCTCAGACATTGCAGCCATGCTTCCTTGGGGTCTCTTATTACAAAAAGAGTAAGACAAACCTCTCCTATTTGGCTTCCTACTTGGGAAACCAAAGAAATTTACATCTTTTCCAGAAGAGCTGTGAAATGATGAAGAGTAATATGAAATAGAAATAGTTGATATTTGGTTTTACCCAGCTAATAGGGTTAAAAGCCAGTTGTTTTAATGATTTCCAGATTTGAGTAGTTGATGAAATCTGAAGGTGCAGGATACTACACACCTCAAAGCGTTGTATAGTTAGACATGTCTTAGACACAGTTTTGGAAGCAAAATCTGATTTATTTTGCTGCATGTTTAGTTATTCCTTTTGTATTCTGTGCTGTGCTTAATATTTACTTCCCATTTTCTTTTTTCTTTTTTTTTTTTTTTTGAGTTGGAGTCTCACTCTGTCGCCCAGACTGGAGTGCAGTGGCCGCTCCCGGCCACCGCAGCCTCGACCTGCTGGGCTCCGGCGATCCTTCCGCCTCAGCCTTCCAAGTAGCCGGAATTACAGGCATGCGCTACAACACCCGGCTGATTTTTTGATTTATTGTAGAGATGAGGTCTTGCTGCCCAGGCGGGTCTCGAACCCGCGGGCTCAGGCAATCCACTCACCTCAGCCTCCCAAAGGCGCGGGATTACAGGCTGAGCCACCGAGCCCGGCTGTACTTCCCATTTTCACCCATGCAAGGTTTTTACCTTTTTATTCATTGTTTTTGTGGTTGAATCGGTTTCATAGTTTAGATAAATATAAGGCATTTTATATTATGAATTTTTGATGAAGTTCATAACTTTTCATCTCTAATAAGCCCAACAGAAGGCTCAATACTTCATTTTTATTGTTAATATTTATTAGGAAAGCATAATAATCCTGGAGTTGTAGTTCTGTAGGAAAGCTGGTGGGTAATTGTGGTTTTCACTGGGTCACTGATATCTCAGAAATCCAAGTATTTTCAGTGATATTTTTTATTTCTTCTCTTTAGTTCTTGAGCATTTTGCTTGAAAACACTAAATTTGATGCCACATTGCTCTCTCCAATGGGTTATTTGACTCCAGGAAAGTAATAAAATTTCCTAAATTTCCTTTTCCTGGCTTCTATGTTGCTATACTTGCTGTTACAGAGTCAATTTCCCTTTGCACAGAGGAAAAATAGCAGTAGAATATAGGAGGTTCACAGTGCTCTTAGCAAATCTTTTATTACCCTAGCACAGCCTCTGGTGGTATGCATCTAGTGATGTTTCTATTTTGTTTCTACCATTTCTATTATGATAGTGAATCAGTACAAACATTTATAAAGCAAAGCCAGTTTTTCAATCATAAATGGAATACAAATCAGAAACGACATATTTCTCAAGCTGCTTTTTCATGACCATTTTATACTACTTTGGGATTCCTGATTTCAAATACATTTTTAAAGCAGACCAAATTAATTCTGACATTACCATAGCCTAAGAACTGCTTGTAATTATGACATATATTAAATTCAAGAGCAAAATTCAACACTAGAGTTCCTTTTCGGAAAATCTTTGTAGGGAGAACTTCTAATCAGTTGTAAGGCAGATTACTGAGGTTCAAGAATCTTAGACTTAAAATCTCTGGTGGCTTACCAGAAATCAAACTGTGAGTGATAGAAAGAAGCTGAAACAAACATAAAAGAAGTGAGAAAATAGGGGAGGCCCAACTATATTTTGATACATAGTATTTGTATAATTTATGTGGCACGTGATATTTTGTTATATGCATAGAATGTGTAATGATCAAGTCAGGGTATTTAGGGTATCCATCACCTTGATCAACTACTGATGGTACCATTAAGACTGACAAACCTTTACATGCCACCGTAATTATTGATACTAGTACATATAAGATATGTTGATAGATAATATCTGACTTGTTAGGACAAGATTTTCAGTGTAGTTAGCCAAGACAAAATTCTGCTATTGTTTTATTATAATTTAGCATAAAATTGACAAATTAGATTTAAAAGTTAAGAATTGGCCAGGCTGGGTGGCACAGCCTGTAATCCCAGCACTTTGGGAGCCCATGGGCTCAAGACCCACCCAGGCTACTTGGCGAGACCTCGTCTCTACAGTACATCAAAAATTAGCCGTGCGTGGTAGTGCACACCTGTAGTTCTGGCTACTTGGAAGGCTGAGGTGGAAGGATCGCCGGAGCCCAGCAGGTAGAGGCTGCAGTGGCCGGGAGCGTGCCACTGCACTCCAATCTGGGTGACAGAGTGAGGCTCAAAAAAAAAAAAGGCTAAGAGTTAAGTGGTATCTCATATGAAAATGTTAAAATCTTATTTTTTTCTAAAGTGGGCAAGAGTTTTTAATTTGTGGCGCATTTGATGAACTTTGAGCTTATTTCTCATTACCCCATTTTCTTCAAACATTTGTCTGCTCCCCTCTCTAAAACAAGACTTAATTTTTGTGCATGTCTTGACATTTCAGTTACAATGTGCCACTCTATTTTGGAGTGAACACTGAGATGATACTGACAGATATGTCTCCAGATGAGATAATCTCTGAAGAATTTACTTTATTCTGAAAATACACTTTCCCTAGTGAATATTTCTTTAAATTGTAGTAATTTCTCTGCGAAAAACCTCTGTATTATAAATTTGTGACTTTTGAGAAACTACTTGAAAAGGCTTAATTTATGTTATGAATTATATTTGTGGAAAGCTCTACAAGAACAGTAAGGATCTCCCGTGTTGAGAATAGCATTTGACATACACATCAAAAAATATTTATTGAATGAATGAATGAATGTTATACATATTATTTCCACGGTAATATATTTCTATTAGTTCATTAAAAAGAACATTTTATTTCTAATCTCAAAATTATTTCCTGCAAATGTGAATGACTAAGAACATATTAACAGTAGTTTAGCCAGGTCCAATGGCTCACGCCTGTAGTCCCAGCACTTTGGGAGGCAGAGGAGAGGACTGCCTGAGCCCAGGGGTTCAAGACCAGCCTGGGCAACTTGGCAAGACCTCATCTCTACAATAAATCAATAAAAATTAGCCGGGCGTGGTGGTGCGTGCTGTAGTTCCTGTTACTTGGAAGGCTGAGGCAGATCAGCTGAACCCAGCAAGTCGAGGCTGCAGTGGCCATGAGGTTGCCACTGCACTCCAGCATGGGGGACAGAGTGAGACTCTGATTCAAAAAAAAAAAAAGTAGTTTAAACATTTCCTGTCTTATTCCTTGCCAAACTGTAGCTACCATATTTTTTGCTTCAATATTTTAATCAGTTACCAGTTTTTAATAATCTTATCAGCAAAATACCAAACAAAATTAAGTAGTACATATGTAACCATACTAATTATACTCAACCAGTTAAATCACATGCACGCCAAAAATTTAGATTAGAAATACTGTGCTTGCAAGAGAACCAAGAGCATTGTATAATGCTTGCAAGAGAACGAAGAGAACCAAACCAAACACATCATCTAAAACTTGACACACTAAAACAACAAAGTTTTGGCTTTTCTTTTTCTTTTTTTGAAAGCAGGATTTATTGAGGGGACAGAAAAGCTCCCACAGTGGGAGGGGACCCGAAGGGGTTGCCCAGGTTTGGGCTTTTCCACAAAAAATAGATGAATGCTGTCCAAAACAAAACAAAAAAACTTATTCTTAAGGCATTTTTTTTATTTTGAACCATTATTTTATATTACTAACCTTAACCTAATGTTTGTTATATATAGTTATTTTTGAGTCAGAGTCTCACACTGTCGTCCAGGCAGTGACATGATCACAGCCACTGCAGCCTCAACCTGCTGGGCTCAGGCGATCCTTCCACCTCAACCTTCCAAGTAGCTGGAACTTCTGGCATGCCCCACCATGCCCAGCTAATTTTTTGATTTATTGTAGAAACAAGGTCTCACCAAGTTGCCCTGGCTGGTCTCAAACTCCTGGGCTCAGGCAACCCTCTCGCCTCAGCCTCCCAAAGTGCAGGATTATAGGTTTAATCCACCATGCCTGACTATAATCTTTTGAGATTCTCTTAGAAAAAAATTTTAAACTTTTTCTCCACAACCTAGTACACAAATTTTTGACTACATGGAAGTGTTTCACAGGAAGATGGTAGAGTAAAATGTATCTCAGTATGAGAGATAATGGGCCATACTCCGCCATAACAAGTCCAATACACACACACACAATCTTCCAGGTATGGCCTCTTCCTTTTTTAAAAAAATTAGATAATACACGGTCCACACATGCTCTGATGAAGTCAGTTTTCCTCCCACACCTAAACCCTATTCACCCACTTCCCTCTCCATAGGTACTCTGTACCTTTGCTGAAAATTTCATGCATTTATAAGAGTGTGTGTATGTTTACACACATACCAGGGTGCCAAAAAAAGTATACACATTTTAAGTGATGTTATATGTATTATTTTTAGTCTGCCATAATTAGAAGTGTCTAGATGCTGCTGGTAACCACTTTTAGCACCTCTTGAAACTTCAGAAGTCAAATGTGACTTGTATTCATCTTTTGTTATTGGTTATCTATTGAGTACTACAATTTTAATAGTTTTTCCTTTCTTAAAATGCATATAATTTTTTTGGCACCCTCTGTATACATACTATATTTTCCACTTAATACATTATTTGGTACCTTGGTTTTTTTTTCCCACACTTGTAACACATCTTGACAGTCCTTCAAATTACCCATTGGGTATTGATGAACTTTGAGCTTATTTCTCATCTTTTGATGTGATGATGTACTTTCTCATCGGAATGTAAGCTCCTTGAGCATAAGGATTTTTGTATTACTCATCTTTTAATCCTGAACATTTAATATAGTGCCCAACAGATGTTTCTGAATGAATCAGTTGTTTTAGATGACGCTTAACTTCTTCTACCCAACAGGTAAAATACCTGGTGTTCTTTGATTTAGTGATTCCTCTTCTAGGTATTTATGTTAGTGTTTAAAATGACACGTGTAACACACTTTCAAGATAAACCATTAAAAACCATAAAAATATATGTGCATTTTATATGGAGAGGCATTCCAAAGCTTTTCACCAAGTTTAGGTACTAATTAGCAAGTTAAAAGTGTTTATGCAAGTAGTGTTAAAAAATTGTTGAGTGGATCAAGAAGTTCACATTCAAGTGAGAAAATGTGTTTTTATGGTGGCTTATAAATGTACACAGAAGAAAGGGTTAATTAATATGCCTAGGAAAGGACAAAACTTGAGGCTTCACAGAAAAGGCACAATTGAAATCATCGCTAACATTTACAGAGTGCCTAACCATGTGCCAGTATGTTGAGTATTTTATCTCCTTTAATCCTTACATATCCTGAGATGTCTTTATTATCCCTGTTTGACAGATGAAGAAATTTAAGCACAGAGGCTAAATGGCTTGCCCAAGTCACATAGCTAAAAATGATTGAGCTGGGATTAGAAACAAGCAGTCTAGTCAGGTGCTGTAGTTTACACCTGTAATCCCAGCATTTTGGAAGGCCAAGATAGAGGATCACTTGAGGCCAGGAGTTCATTGAGACTAGCCTGGGCAACCAAATGAGACCCTGTCTCTACAAAAAATAAAAAAAATAGCCAGGCTTGGTGGCTTACACCTCTATTCCCAGCTACTTGGGAGGCTGAAGTGGGGATCACTTGAGGCCAGGAATTCGAGGATGCAATGAGTTATAACTGCACTACTGCATGCCAACCTCTGTGACAAAGCAAGACCCTGTCTCTAAAAATATATAAATAAATAAAAAGAAATAAGCAGTCTGTCTCCAGAATCCATTTTTGAAAGTTGCATAAGTGTTCATGAAGAAGAAAAAGGGAAAGATGTTTTGAAGGTAGAAGGAACATGTGCCAAGGCACCAAGTGCATGGAGTTGTTTAGAGAGCAGCAGTTCAGTGCAGCTTGAGCACTGTTGGGGCCTAGTTCCCCAGATATGGCATGGAAGAAGATGAGGTCAAAAAATTAGGCTGAGTACAGATTTGGCTAACGTGTATGCCCTAAATATGGAAGTTCCAAACAAAATGGCTATTTCCCTTTGCTCTAAAAGAGAACAGACAACTTCATTTCTTTTTCTGAGATTGCTCTGGCCTGATGGCAGTCTCTGGTTTCGGTGTTTTGCTCATGGTGAGGGCTTCAGGACCTTTTATCCTTTCAAAGCTATAGCATTCAGTTTTGTCTTCAGCAGATACTGTTCTAGTGCTGACCAGATGAAAGCCTTCCTTTAATAAAGTGTCAATAAGTAAGCCGAGGACGTTTGTTCCATTGGCCAATTTTCGGTTATCAGGCTTTATAGAAACATACCTGGGACACACAAAAAGAAGTTTAATTATAAACCATCCCTTTAGTAACAAGCATTGTAACACACATGAATTTGACTTATAACCTCAAAGGCAACATACCATTTCAATCAGATTTTTTTTGTATGAGACTTCATTTACAAATTAAAATCAGTAACTTTAGGTACTGAAAACAGACCTTACTGTGATTTCCAAAAATCATTTCAATTTCATTTCTTTTTTTTTTTTTTGAGTTGGAGTCTCACTCTGTAGCCCAGGCTGGAGTGCAAGTGGCAGGCTGCTCATGGCCACCACAGCCTCAACCTGCTGGGCTCAGGCGATTCTTCCATCTCAGCCTTCCAAGCAGCTGGAACTACAGGCATGTGCCACCATGGCCAGCTCATTTTTTGACTTATTGTAGAGATGAGGTCTCACCAAGTTGCCCAGGCTAGGCTGGTCTCGAACCCATGGGCTCAGGCAATCCTCCCAAAGTGCTGGGATTATAGGCATGAGTCACCGCACCTGTCCCCATTTCAATTTTATATTTAGAAATACAACATTGATTAATTTAATGGAGAAATTATTTGCTGGAGCAAGCAACTTGATCAAACAAATTATCTTAATTTTTATATAGTATAATTTATTTCCAATTTTTGTTTTGAATTTGCTTTTAATTAAAATAATTAACAAACCATTTTCATGAATACACTGTACATTTACAATTTCCTCTCAGATCTAATCTTCCCAATTATTTGCACTGACATTATGAATTTTTCTTTGTGGTTTATTCCGATCAAATCCTTTTTTTTTAGGTGAAATTTTGCAAATATTATAGAATGTCCAGAAGATTCTATTGTCAGATGTTACTCAATAACTGTCCGTTGTCAACAAGCAAAACTTAAGGTCAAATCTTCTATTTCCTGGGCAACTCCACAAAACCAATACATATTAATTTAAGAAAAATATACTTGAATTTTTCAGACTGGCTATGTGTTGGCTTTAATAATGTCAACATAACACATCTGCATAGACACAGCTATAATACTTCTTGTTTATCTACCATCAGGATGTTTTTTTCTCTTTGTGTCCTCCCACCTTGTTTATGAGATGTGAAGAAAAAGCCAACTTAGATTAGTTCTAGGCAAAGACCTAAACTATATGTGGTTTTATGGGGTAAAAAGACACTTGGGACATCTCTAACCTTCTTTTAATGATCATGATTGAAACAGAATGGTTATTGTAGCTCACATTTAGAAACTCATTCTAGGCAAAGAAAACAACTCAATAGTAAAATCTGAGAATTATCAAACTACAAAGCACACCTCAAAAAATGTTTATTATGTTTGATACAACAAATTTTGAACATTAGCAAATCACTCCATCTACCCCCAAGTCCCAGATCTTGATTGTATAGCCTAAAAACATTTGTTAGAGAAAAAAGTCACAGAGCATCTCATAAAAGAATTACAATACAAATAGTATATACAGAAAAGTAGGTGATAACAAAATGGAATGCACTCCCAAGAAATCACTGAGCTAAAGTACTTGATTCCCTCTGAGGCCTGAGGCCAAATTGAAAAACAAAAGATTTGATGCTGGGCATGGTGGCTCACAGCTGGAATCGCAGCACTTTGGGAGGCAGAAGCAAGAGGACTGCCTGAGTCCAGGAATTCGAGACCAGCCTGGGCAACTTGGCAAGAACTCAATCTCTACACTAAATCAAAAAAAATTAGCTGGGCTTGGTAGCACATGCTTGTGGTTCCAGCTACTTGGAAGGATGAGGAGGAAGGATCACCTGAGCCTGGCAGATCAAGGCTGCCGTGGCCATGAGCATGCCACTGCACTCCAGCTCGGGCAACAGAGTGAGAGTTATACTAAAAAAAAAAAGGAAATGGAAAGAAAGCTTTGAAGGCTCAAAAAAAGGACGGAATAGAAGAAACCAATGGAAACAAAGTCTAAACTTATTTTTTGTTTGTTTTGTTTTGTTTTGTTTGAGTTGGAGTCTCACTCCATTGCCCAGGCTGGAGGGCAGTGGAATGCTCACGGTCACCCCAGTGTCGACCTGCTGGACTCCAGCAATACGTCTGCCTCAGCCTTCCAAGTAGCCAGAACTACAGGCGTGCACTAACATGCCCGGCTAGTTTTTTTGATTTATTGTAGAAACAAGGTCTCACCATGTTGCCCAGGTTAGTCTCAAACCTGCAGGCTCAGGCAATCCCCTCACCTTGACCTCCCAAAGTGCTGGGATTATGGGTTTGAACCACCATGCCTGGCCTGAGCTTGTTTTTAAAAAGGAGAAGTCATATAGGATAAAAGTCTCTTTAGACTCCAGAATCCTGTGACCATACCTTGAACCTGATAACACAGTATCACAAGAACAGCCATCTAAAAGATGCAAGCCAAGTATTTCTAGTACTATGAACTTGAGAAATAATAACTGAGCCACCTGCTAGGTTAACAAAACCTTAAAGTGATAAATTGTACATAGAACATACTGAATAAGGTGAATGACACACCAGACTATTAGGACCCATTCAGGGTTACTTCTCCACTTTCCACCTTCCAAAAACATCTGAATAGACAGAATCAGACCAAGGAGCAAACAAAAAAATAAAAATGATTGCTAATTGTGCAGTTATATACTTAAAGGGGCTTTTTAAGGCTGGAGTTTTTATCCCAGTCACCAGAGATCCTCATAAATGTCACTTTGTTCATATTATCTACCTCTACTTTGAAATTAGCACTGTATAAAAAAAAATCACAAACATTTACAGGATGGAACAAATTCTGAGCTTCAAACAACTGAAAAGAATACCATTTGGTGATGCAAAAAAAAAATGTTAACTTAAAAATAACTTCTGGTTTTATAATGATCTATTGTGAAAGTTTAAATATAATGCCTTTCTCACATTAAAATGAAAACATTTCTGTGCTGTTTCTAAAACAAAAACACTTAACAAACAAAAGGGAAACCATTTGGTACTATACACAGGAATATCCCAATTTGAGTTTCTAATCTTGTTTTTCAAGATTACAGTTACTTTCTCCAAATGCATGGTTTTTAAAGGGCTTTTAGTATTTTTAGGACATCTTCTTTACACTTAGTATGTTTCCTCTTAAAAATCAATGACACCATTTTTCTTTAGGTTTCTAACTTTTTGAAGAGTGATCACCAGAGGCCATAATCAAACAAAATATTTTTTTAATCCTCCTTAAGGGTAGAACAAGTTTTAAAAGCCAAAAAATTGATCATTTCCCTTCAGTCTTTTTAAATACCCCACCAATGAAAACAAAGTAGTATACAGAGGTACCTTAAGACAATCTGAGATAAAGATGAACTGTCAGCCTATCAATCTGACATTTCAACCTCTTTGGAAGGATAGGAAATTAAAAAGTATAAAAACTTAAGAATTGCCATACTCAATTATACTGTCCAGTGTTCTCCAGCTGCTAAGCAAGACCAAAGGGTGTGTGATGAGAGGCAGTCACTGGTATCCTTCCTGGTGGCTACTGCTGGTATTAAAGTATCTAAAATATGTCTGTCTACCTTTACCTCTAAAAAGTATATTTTGGCCCGGTGCAGTGGCTCAGCACTTTGGGAGGCCGAGGCGAGAGGATTGCCTGAGTGCAGGGGTTCAAGACCAGCCTGGGCAACTTAGTGAGACCTTATCTCTACAATAAATCATAAAAACTAGCCAGGCATGGTGGCATGCATCTGTAATTCCAGCTACTTAGAAGGCTGAGGCAGAAGAATCGCCTGAGCCCAGCAAGTCGGGGCTGCAGTAGCTGGGAGCACTCCAGCCTGGGCGACAAAGAGTGAGACCCCAACTCAAAAAATAAATACAAAATAAAAATAATAAAAAATTATTTTACTTTAAATGCTACCAGTAAAGAACACAAACTGGCTTTTTTTCTCCCTCCTAAAAATTAATGCCAGCTTTCACAGTTGTTAAAATAATGGTAGGACAGTATTAAGACATTTTTAAGGAAGGGGAAAATGTCTGTGACAGCAGAGTGGAAATCAGCCTTAGGATCCAGCCAAGAACAACAGAGGGAGAAAATGACTCAGTGACTCAGGAGCAACTATCCTTAACATAACAGCCTATCCTGAGAGCCAAAGATGTAACAGGATACCAAATTTGCCATGAGATATAGCTGCCTTTAGGGTGTTTAAAATAAAATCAGATGAAGAGAAATCAGTAGTTGAAGCACAGATATATAGTGTGTAAAGAAATCATAAGAAACAACTGAGCAAGCCTTTACTATATGCAAGCCACTAAAAGAATCTCTTGAAAAAATAAGGTGATTTTCTTTTCTAAGTCAAATTAGCAATGGAACATAATCTGTAAAATTATTTCTTGTAATTTGAATACCATGGTCCCAGTTTTCCCTGGGCAATCTTGGTTTATTCTTATTGTCCCACATAGTAACAATAATCCCTTTCACTCTGAAAGTATCCTAGTTTGGAAAATAATTATTTAGTCATTCTACCTAACTCCACTACTGCTTACCTCAGAACATTATTTTGAATAACCATTTTTTTCCCCAAGACAAGTTTTAGGCATGAATAACTTCAAATTTTGAGGGAAAACATCACAAAATGGTATAGAAAGGAGATACTTGAAAGTACAAAATACCTGACTCCAGTTTGGTTATCAGTAGTGCTGTCAGAGCCACACTGGAAAACCAGGTCATGGTAAGAAGGTCTTTGTGGAGGCACTGGAAGAAAGGTCATCTGAGGAGGGAAAGAGTTACTACTCCAGGTCGGTGCTGAAGGTGGTTCTATAAACACTGTAATCCTCCCAGTCAGCATCTCAATTGTTTTGCTGCAAGAGCCAAACACCCTGAAAAAGGCTTGAGTGTTCCGGCTGAGGAAATTTACCTCCACAAGATCAGGTCTTGGCTGTAGCAGGTAAGGGCTTAAGAGATCAACCAGAGAATCAAGTTCATAGAAAAGAGCCTCTCTCTGAAGCCTAAAATAGTCTGAAAAGTTACTGGGTAATAAAAGCTGGTTCGTTCTCAAAAAATCTAAGATGAAACTAAATAAAACACCATCTCTGTCCACAAAAATCTGGCTACCAATTATCTTGAATTCTTGGTCTTTGCCATCTAACATTCGTGCCAACCGAGAAGCAGGAAACTGTTTTATGGTAGCGAGCCTTGTTGTGAATATCTTCCCTCCCACGTTCAAAGTTACCAGTTCTCGACTACTCATTCTCCCCTAGCTTCAGACTCGAGGCTACCAACCATCAGCCACAGACTTACGAAGAACTTCCTATAACCTATAACCATAAATATTGCTAGTTATATATGATTAAGCAATGGAGAGGAGGGAAGTGAAACAAAAAACAGACTTAGATTCCCAGGTAACTACTGTAAGGCAAATAGTGTATCCATAGCTGTGTTTGCAAATTTAAGTTGCTTGGGAACGTGCAGTACACAAAATAAAAAAAGCAGCCGGGCTCAGTGGCTCAGCCTGTAAGCCCGCGCCTTTGGGAGGCTGAGGTGAGTGGACTGCCTGAGCCTGCGGGTTCGAGACCCGCCTGGGCAACTTAGCGAGACCTCATCTCTACAATAAATCAAAAAATTAGCCGGGTGTGGTAGCGTGCACCTGTAGTTCCAGCTACTCGGAAGGCTGAGGCAGAAGGATTGCCGGAGCCCAGCAAGTCGAGTCTGCAGTGGCCAGGAGCAGCCACTGCACTCTAGTCTGGGTGACAGTGAGACTCCAGCTCAAAAAAAAAAAGGCAACAGATGAGGAATTGAATAGTGTAAGGGAAACTACCAATGTAGGACTGACATCAAATGGATCCCTTTCCTGTAGTCTATTTACAAATTCTCCATGAACCCTTGGTATACATCTGTATTTTTTTTTTTTAATTACTGGGAGGGGAAAAGTCTTCCCGTTCCCAAACCTCTTATTACCATAAGCCATCATGGCAGAGCTAAGATTCACAGAAAAACAGTTTTAATTTCTTATTCCCTTAGCATTCTAGTAGCTAAATTATTAATTACCTGTAAGGAATGAGGCAGCCATTACCTCACTAGGAAGCTAATTTGACTAGTCTCATAGTCAGAAGGAAAGGATTTCCTCTGTACTTTAAATTTAGTTGTACTTTTTTTCCTGTCCCTACTATCATTACTTTTTTTTTTTTTTTTTTTTGAGTTGGAGTCTCACTCAGTCGCCCAGACTGGAGTGCAGTGGCCGCTCCTGGCCACCGCAGCCTCGACCTGCTGGGCTCCGGCGATCCTTCCACCTCAGCTTTCCAAGTAGCCAGAATTACAGGCGCGCGCTACCACACCCGGCTGATTTTTTTATTTATTGTAGAGATGAGGTCTCGCTCCTCTTAACCAAATTAAAGGACTGGGATAAAGACACTATTCTCAGGTCTGTTCCGCTTAATGGGCTTTCAAAGGAATGTCTTATTCCCTGACAGAAATGAGGCAACTAAATAGCAGTAATAAGATAAGGTTACTTCTTTGTTTTCATAGGAACTCTAAGCAAGGTGAGAAAATTCAATATTTTTATTCTGTGGGAGATAAGGTATCTTTAATGCAGATAGGACTGCATTTGTGTTCAGCTAATTATAGCTGACTGATTGTTCATCTATTGTCAAATCAGTCTTACTACACTTAAAATTCTATAAGTAAATAACTGGTTTGGTTGTACAGTTGCCATACTTTGGAACAATGCATTCAGCTGCCAGAAAAAAAGGTGGCTTTCCCATTTCATGCTCTTACCACGTGTTAATTTTTTTTAACCTATGCCTTTGCTTGCACAACTGCCTAATTTTCTTAAATTTATCACATTTGGGGAAAAATTTACACAACCAGGTAAAAAAGGGCAGGCTGAAATCTCTATAACCTGCTAAAAATGTAAACTTATCACAAGAAAATGCCAGGTTTTGTATACATAATTTACATTTTGGTAATAAAGGGATCAACCCTCTGTAGAAAAATCTAGAAATCCAATCCATCCATGTCTTTGAACTGTCTTTCCTTTTTTAAAGAATGTTCACTGTTTAAAAAAAAAAAAAAAACTGCTTTACAAGAGTAATCTTTACTGCATGCTTGATGAACAATCACTAGTTCAATAATACATTAGATCATACGATCTCTCTCTTACCACAGCACAAACACAACCTATTTGGGGGAAGGATGCTTATTTCAAAAACACTCTTTAAAAAGGAAAAAAGGGTTCAGGCCTATACTACTAAATTGCACTTTATGCTACCTAATTTGAACAATACATAAACATGTATAAGACATTACTTTTGAAAGGAATATTTTTGAAGGAAAATATTTGACTGGAATGCTTGACCCAACCTGAATTACTACTCTGTTCTCTAACAATTTCTAACAAAAGACAGAGAATAGCATACTTGAAACAGATTTTATAGTAGTTTATATTTGCACACAAATTCTGCCACATTGTTCAACACCACCAATGTAAAATTCTTGAATCTTTCACTGAAAATGAAAAACCCATCTTTCACCTGTTCCCAGTAAAAATAAGATTGTTCTACAAAATCAGCTGATTTAGTCAGATAAAAACTGAAGTTTGAAAGATAGTCCTTCCAAATTGCCAGTTTACCAAATAATGACCATTCCAGGAGTATGGTAGGACCAAAGAAAATGGCAAGGCTTAGCAGAAGGCCTACCAAAAATAGCTGATAAAAGCTCCAGGGAATCTTGCTAATGAATGTGCCAGTGTCTTGAGGCAAAGAAAGTTTATCCACATCCACTAGTTTTATGTCCTCCCACTGACTGGTATCAAAGTTCTTCATTAAAGGGCTTGTGGGCAAATTAGAGGGAGGTAAAGGAGTTTCCTTGATTACTTTGATTTTCTCCCTGAACTCCTGCATCTGCTGCAGAAATATGATGGGTTCTGACACATCTTTGAAAGCCTCAGCAATGTTGAAGGCCATTCGTTGCTCCTGCAAGATAGTGTTGAGTTTGTTGATCTCTGGGTCATATGCCTGCATAACTGCAAGTTTCATGGTCTCAAAGTCAGACAGTATTTCATTCTTCTTTTGATCCAGTGTGTGTTGTAACTTCTCAAAAAACTCCTTCACTTTATCTGAATCTTTAGTCAGTAACTGTAAGGATTTCCTCTTGCTAGTTTCCAAGGTGTCCAAGCGAGAAAGAGCATCTCCCCGACGCCACGTCTCAAAGCTCTGAAAGAGGGACTCAAAGGCATCCCTTTCCTGCGCATAGGCATCTTCAATAGAACAGAAGACATGCCTGGTGTGGTCTCCACGAGTAGCACAGATCCCACAAATCAGCTGCATATCCGTCAGGCAGAAAATATTGAGTGGCTGCCCCAAGTGTCCTTTGCATACTGGCATTTTGGGAGAGATCTTGATCTTATTATACTTTTCCACAATACCCTTCAGGGAGTAATTAACCTGCAAGCTATTAACTCCGGTAGCTGAAGTTTCCTTACGGCATGTGGGACACTTGAACGGAGATGGTCTCCATAGCGAATTCCGTACATTCCCCTCTAAGATACCTTCTAAGCACTTTTTGCAGAAGTTGTGAGAGCAAGGTAAAACTCGAGGATCATCAAACAGACTGCAACAAATTGGGCACGTGAGATCTTCTTCAAGCAGCTCCATCACATCCTATCACAGAGGAAAAAAGCATTTTATTTAACTCCAATAATCCCCTTCACATAGGACTATGAAATAATTAGAAGAAACTGTCTCCACATTAAAATGATCTTTCACCGAAATAACCAGGCAAACAAAGGAAATAGTGACAAATCTGGGAAGAGAATGCACACCAGAGCAGATTTAATCTGCTGAGACTAGAAAACACTTCTTAATAGTAGGGCACCCTGTACACAAGGCCTTTGTGTGGGCTTTCCAACAACAGTCTTTGGCTGAGATAGGGTTAGCACTAGGACAACTGCAAGTGGAGCCAGCAGGACCCAACTGATTGTTTAAAAACAGAGAGCTGACTACTAGCTGTCAGAAACAAAGCTATTCAGTGTCTGTAATAGAATGAGCTCTTTGCTTTGGGCCCACAAATATAAAATGGAATGCTATTTAAAAGAAAGAAGCACAGAAATATACATCCAAGCATGTACTCTCATGAAGACTTTCACGGGTATTAGGAATTGGCATATTTTTCTATTTTAAAGGCAAAGTTACAATTTTTAAGATCCTAGGTAAAGCACAAGATGAGAGAGTTGCAATTCATTCTTTCCTAGAGAATTTAATGAGTTTTTTGTTGTTTTTAAACCACCAGGACAGTAATCAAAGTCATCCTAAGTATTATCTAGAGCATCAATTCTCAGAATGTGGTAGGTAGAATCCTGGGTATCCTACTTTCAGAGCATGTGTGACAAGATCAAAACTACTTTCACAGTATTAAGTTGTTACTTGCTTTCTGCACCATGTTGACAACTGCACTGATGGTGTAAAACCCACGGCGGGTAGACCCTGATGGAGCTTCAGCAGGAACTAGCCAAGGTAGTAAGAAGCAGTGAATTGCACTAGTCATTGTATTCTTTGCTTGAAGTGGGTGGGGGTGGGAGAGCCAGTTTCATTAAAGGATGTTCTTGATGAAGCAGTAAAAACCATTTGCTTTATTAAATCTTGATCCTTATGAAATGTCTTTTAATATTCTATGTGACAAAATAGGAAGTACACACAAAGCACTTTTGCTGTATACCAGCAGTTGTTGTCTGGAGGAAAAGCACTGATGTGACTGAGCTGTAAGCTGAACCAGCTGTTTTCATGGAACACCATTTTTACTTGAAATAACAGAGGACAAGCTATGGCTGTTCAGACTTAGGTATCTGACAGACATTTTCTTGAAAAAAAAATAAGCTTGTTACTTCAAGGAAATTATTTCACAATGAGCTTGTTACTTCAAGAAAAATAAGTGACAGTATTTCTTGCCAATGAAAAAGTTGTTTTTCATGTGAAAATTGGGAATTGTAGAAAATATATTTGCCATTCATGAGCCTGACAGCTTCCTATTAATTGAAGACTTTTCTGACAAGATAGATTGGTAATATTAATGAATGTGAGGGTTTTTGAGGGGAAAGAGAAACTGTATAATGAAATATGTCAATACTTAGGGATCTACATAACACATAATATTTTTTTCAAGTCACCAGTGCATAAAGTTATAAATCATGCATGAGCAAAATATCTATTTGAAGTTTAAAAAAGACCAGTATGGTCATATTTTGGATTCCATACTGCAACAAAGAAACTAACACTTGTAGAGTTTTAGTAGAGTATCAAAGAGGATCCACAGTTACCTATAAAGGCTATTAAAATATTCCCTCCAAGCCGGGCATGGTGGCTCATGCCTGTAATCTCAGCACTTTGGGAGGTGGAGGCGAGAGGACTGCATGAGTCCAGGGGTTCGAGACTAGCCTGAGCAACTTGGCAAGACCTCATCTCTACACTAGATCAAAAAATTAGCTGGGCATGGTGGCACGTGCCTGTGGTTCCAGCTACTTGGAAGGCTGAGGTGGAAGGATCCCCTGAGCCCAGGAGGAAGAGACTATGGTGTCTGTGAGCGTACCGTAGCACTCCAGCCTGGGCAACAGAGTGAGACTCCAATAATAAAATAAAATATTCCCTCCTTTACCAACTACATACCTGTGTAAAGGCTAGATTTTTCTCTTTATTGCAACAGGTTAAATGCAAAAGCAGACAAAAGACTCCAGCTATCTTCTATTAAAATAACTAGCCACTGGCTGGGGTCAGAGGCTAAGCCTGTAATCCCAGAACTTTGGGAGGCTGAGGTGAGTGGACTGCCTGAGCCTGCGGGTTCCAGACCAGCCTGGGCAACTTGGCTTCCCAATATTAAGTTGTTACTTGCTTTCTGCACCATGTTGACAACTGCACTGATGGTGTAAAAGCCATGGTGGGTAGACCCTGATGGAGCCTCAGCAGGAACTAGGCAAGGCAGTTTCTACAATAAAAAAAAAAATGATCTGGGCATGGTAGCGCATGGCTGTAGTTCTGGCTACTTGGAAGGCTGAGGCAGAAAGATCACCAGAGCCCAGCAGGTCAACGCTGGGGTGGCCGTGAGCATGTCACTGCACTCCAGCCTGGGCAACAAAGTGAGACTCAAACTCAAAAAAAAAAAAAAAAAAATAGTTAGCCATTAAAGAGATCTATAAATATACAAAGCAATGCCATGCTTCTCGTAATTTTGTTTTGGAAAAGTTATTTTTTCTAAATTATTTGTTAACATGTTATGGGTTTATCACCATTATTTTAAATGAATTCATGTATTTTTTAAATTCTCAGTTTGTATTTCTAATACAGTAAATACCTATAGAAAGTACACATGTAAACAAGTTGAGATCCTCAATTTTTAAGAATGTGAAGGTATCCTAAGTCCAAAATATTTTAAATCCCCAGACTAAACAATACTATTACTCATTGCTCAATACAATTACTTTTGGGGGTTTTCCTGAGTTGGAGTCCCAGTCTCTGTAGCCCAGGCTGGGATGCAGTGGCACGCTACGGCCACCACAGCCTCAACCTGGTGGGCTCAGGTGATCCTTCTGCCTCAGCCTTCCAAGTAACTAGCACCACAGGTGCATACCACCACGCCTGGCTAATTTTTAAAATTTATTGTAGAGTCGAGGTCTTGCCAAGTTGCCCAGGCTGGTCTCGAACCCCTGGACTCAGGCAATTCTCTCGCCTCTGCTTCCCAAAGTGCTTGGATTACAGGCGTGAGCCACCATGCCTAGCCAAGTTAATTATTTTAAAAGGTACTTTTATCCCTAAAGTTTGAAAAATGAAGGTAGTATTACATATTTCTAAATATTGTTTACTCAGGGATAAACATAAATACATTTATATATCTCATATTACCATAAAGTAATAAGTAAAATAGGACCTAATCATCTGTAGGCCATCTACAATTTTAAAAATGAGTAAGTTTAACAGTAATTTTAACAGTAATACATAATTGGAGCTATATCTAGTAAAGAGTGTTCAAAAGATAAGCTGAGCTTTATACTTGGAGTTGAACTATATATATGTAGAATTAAAGAATATTTTGTCTCAAATTTAGTGTCATATTGCAAAAAACATAATTAGCTGATTTCTCTGAAAAATCTTTTGTGATATGAGACATCATATAACCTTTGAGAAGTATTGGGAAGAGAATGACTATAAAGACTGATGTTTGTGCGCACTCTGAGAGGACACCACACAACTATAACCCATCCTAACACTAGAATAATGAAGGTAAATTCTGATGATCCCTCTACTCATACTCCATACTCCACTTCTCTATCATCTTTCACCTGAAAACTCTACACAAAGGCTAGTTTTTGTTTTGCTTTATTGTAGAGATGAGGTCTCAACAAGTTGCTCAGGCTGGTCTCGAACCCCTGGGCTCAGGCAGTTCTCTCACCTCGGCCTCCCAAAGTGCTGGGATTATAGGCGTAAGCCACCATACCCGGCCACATTTTTTTTTTTTTTTTGCATTGGAGTCTCACTGTGTCACCAAGACTGAAGTGCAGTGGCATGCTCAGGGCCACCACAACCTGCCGGGCTCCGGCGATCCTTCCACCTCAGCTTTCCAAGTAGCTGGAACCACAGGCACGTGCCACCACACCTGGCTAATTTTTTTATTTATTGTAGAGATGAGGTCTCACCAAGTTGCCCATGCTGGTCTTTAACCTATGGCTCAGGGAATCCTCTCACTTTGGCCTCCCAAAGTGCTGGCATTATAGGTGTGAGCCACCGCGCCCAGCCTAGGCCAGATTTTTGAGCAGGCAATAGAAACAGGTAAGTGGTGAAGACAACACTCAATAAAATAAACCTAATTTACTCATCCTTGTAATGTTAATATTTCCAGACAATCCAATCCAAGTATATCAAACAAGTAGTAGAAAAACAAAGGACACACTAAGTAGTTGGTGTATCCTCCTAGGCAACAAACCAATACCCCATCTCTAAAACAAGCAAAAATAAAAGATAAAACAGTACTATACTAGACTCAACTTCTTGTGAGGCTTATACTTAGCTAATGTTTTCAAGGTTTTACTTTTTAATATGGTTTTCTCATTTTTTTGTTCTAGAAATAGAGTCTCACTGTCACCAAGACTGGGCTGCAGTGTCGTAATCATAGCTCACTGTAACTTCGAACTCCTGGGCTCAAGCAGTCCTCCTGCATCAGCCTCCCCAGTAGCTGGGACTACAGGTGCGTATCACCACGCACCAGCTAAATCTTTTTTTGTAGCAACAGAATCTCCCTATGTTGTGCAGGCTAGTCTGGAACGCCTGGCCTCAAGTGAATCTCCCACCTCGGCCTGTTTTATCTTTTATAAACTAAAAAATGTTTACTGGTAGTTCTGGATCTAGGCTGGTGAAGAGACTGACATACTTGCCTGGCTCTCAATCTATAACTTTTGACAAACCACTTATACATGTTACAATTTCTCACCTTAGGTGAACAACTTTTTTCTAAGGTATATGATGATACATGAAAATTATTTACAATGTTTTTGTTTTAAATACTCTTTAGCAATGTGTTATTACTCTTCATTCTTGCTTTTAGAGACTGTTCCATGAATTACATGATCAAAACAGGGCAAAGAGAGATTAATAAGAAACAAAAGTTCAGATATAATCTCAATAAATATTCAAATAAATGTCACATATAGTATCTAAAATAGCCTATCTAATTGTTATGTGGCTCTTGAAAACAATGTTACCTATGTGCCCATGTAAAATAAGTAACTTCCCTTTTCTGACATTATCCTAGAATAGGCAGTAGTTAAAATGTCCACCAAGATATTTTTAGCAGGGTTCCTCACAGGTTGGGCAAAATACAGCTAGCACAGAAGGGTCCCCCAGCTTGGAAAGCTCCCTCCTCAGAAAGTTCTCACAGTACTGTTGGATTGAGGTGACGTGCCCAAAAATAAAAAACCAGGTCGGTACCTTACTAATTCAAACCACTCTGAAAAACTTTTGTTTCCTCTCCTTTATTCTCTTCTCCGTACCACAATTTCGCCTGGACTCTTTCTTCTTATGTTTCTTTTAACTCATCTTCCTTGTATTGTTTCAATTAGTAAAAAATTTTTTTTAATTTCCTTTCATTCTGTCCCTTATCCTCCACCTTTCTCTTTACCTTACTTCATATCTTCCTTTCCCTTCTTCTAGTGTCACCTGATAATCACCCAAGATATTATTCTGTAATCCTGTAAATCCGCAGCATTAAATCAACAGGGTTTTAGGATAGCAGCTAAGGTCAGATATTCCTATCCCATTTATGTTCTGAGAAATGCTGGTGGACCCGAAAAGGTGTTGAATCCCATTCTCCCCCACCCAGATGAAATCAATTTGAGTAAGTGTCTGATTTTGACACTCATACATACAGAGGTTGTCAAAAAAAATGTATACACACTTCATAAGTATTGGGTATGCTCGAAGGATGGCATTAATCAAATGAATGCTAGCATCACCACGCAACAGGCAGGACAGTCAAGGAAAATGGTGGACGCCCAATGGAGCGAACATTAGACTACACATTGAAACCGTAATTTAATCCAACCTGGAAAGTAATACATAGATAACATCTCTTAAAACGTGTGTACATTTTTTTGGCACCCTTTGTATATATTAATTAGTTCCCTAGTCTGGTAACAACCAAACCCAGGTATTTATCATAACCTGTTAAGAATTCAAGTTAAAAATTAACTATTCAGAGTTAATTAAGTTAGAATTACAGATGTCTGAAAAGGTTTTAAGAACCAGAAATGTCTCCCAAATAAATGTAAATGGGTTTAAATGAAAGTGACAAATTTTTATTTCTAAAACAAAATGTCTTCTTTTATAACCATTCAAATAGCAAACATTTACCTATTAAGTTATTATTCCCAATACCTTGAAAAAAACTTATATCATCTAACTTTGTATTCAAGGTTAATTCTAGCTTGCCTTTTTTTTCTTTCTGGAGTCGGGGTCACCCAGGTTGGAGTGCATATCATGACTCACTGCATCCTTGACCTCCTGTGCTCTGGCAATCCTGCCTTCTCAGCCTCCTGAATAGTTGGGACAACAGGCACACGCCACCATGCCCAGCTACTTTTTTTATTTTGATTTTTTGTAGAGATGAGGTCTCCCTATGTTGCCCAGACTGGTCTCGTACACCTGAACTCAAGCAAACCTCCCACCTCAGCCTCCCAAAGTGCTGGGATCACAAGTGTGAACAACCACATCCAGCCTAATTCCTGCTTTCAGAAAGTACTGTCAACCTCTAATTCCAGCACTTTGGGAGGTCAAGGTGTAAGGATTGCCTGAGCCCAGGGGATCGAGACCAAATCACAAAAACTAGCTGGGTGTGGTGGCGTGTGTCTATAGTTCCAGCTATTTGGAAGGCTGAGGTGGAAGGATCGCCTGAGCCCGCAGGTCGAGGCTGCGGTGGCCGTGAGTGACTCCAATCCAAAAAAAAAAAAAAAAAAGTGATAAAGTGAGATTTACATGGTATCTAATATTGTCAAGTAAAAACAGGCATTATGAGATGACTAGTATAAATGTAATTGGCTGGGTGCAGTGGCTCACGCCTGTAATCCCAGCACTTTGGGAGGCTGAGGCGAGAGGACTGCCTGAGCCCACGGGTTTGAGACCAGCCTGAGCAACATGGCGAGACCTGGTCTCTACAGTAAATCAAAAAATTACCTGAGCATGGTGGTGCACACCTGTAGTTTCAGTTACTTAGAAGGCTGAGGAAGAAGGATCGCCTGAACCCAGCAGATAGAGGCTATGGTGGCCATGAGCATGCCACTACCCTCCAGCCTGGGTAACAGAGTGAGACTCTGACTGGTATGAGCAAAGTTCCGTCTGCCCAGTGTAGAATTATATGCATATCTTATTCTAAACAAAACTGACCTACAGAATATATATAGTGGAAAGTTAAATTTACACTTGACCTTAAGCAGTTTTTAGGTTGGCTCTATTATATATGCAATGCTGGCACTGTCTAGCTCATATTCAATACTGCAAATATGCAGGAGTGAAAAAAAGCACTCCTCTGAGTTTTAAACTGGGAGCCAGACTATTGCCAAGTATGATATACTTATGGAGCTTATGCCTCAAAGGGAGACAGTAATTTAAATCATCAGCAAAAATTTTCAATTCAACTTTTCCTTAGAAATATGTATCAGTCCGGGCTCGGTGGCTCAGCCTGTAATCCCGCGCTTTGGGAGGCTGAGGTGAGTGGATTGCCTAAGCCTGCGGGTTCGAGACCCACCTGGGCAACTTGGCGAGACCTCATCTCTACAATAAATCAAAAATTCAGCCGGGCGTCGTAGCACATACCTGTAATTCCGGCTACTCGGAAGGCTGAGGTGGAAGGATTGCTGGAGCCCAGCAGGTCAAGGCTGCGGTGGCCGGGAGCGGCCACTGCACTCCAGTCTGGGCGACAGAGTGAGACTCCAACTCAAAAAAAAAAAAAAGAAGAAAAGAAATATTTATCAGAAATGAATTTAAAATAGTTCATGTTATAGGACTTTTTTTAAGAGAAGGCTTGACTGAAACATTGACTATTCCGTATAAAGGACACCTGTATCTGGCAGGCATAGCAGTCTGTTCCCTTACTGCTACCATTTTAAGAGTCCCAGGCCAAGGTAATAACACTAGCAGTATCGTTCGTCAATAACAAAAATGGGTAATCCAGTGATCTAAAGATATTTTAAAAGATGAAATATAAGCCAAGACAATTCCTGACCTAAATTCAGAAACTTAGAGCATTTCCTAACAATTCATAAAGATGCTGTTATTCTAAATGCCTTATAAAAGAGACCTAAAGATAAATTCTAGAGATCTGCTGTACAATATTGTGTCTACAGTTAAAAATACCGTACTGTACACTTTAAATTTGTTAAGAGGGTAGATATGTTAAATGTTCTTACCGCAATTTTTTTTTTTTGAGTTGGAGTCTCACTCTGCTGCCCAGGCTGGAGTTCAGTGGCACGCTCACGGCCACCGCACCCTCGACCTGCTGGGCTCAGGTGATCCTTCCTCCTCAGCCTTCCAAGAAGCTGGAAATGCAGATGCATACCACTACACCCGGCTAACTTTTCTGATTTATTGTAGAGACGAGGTCTCACCAAGTTACCCAGGCTGGTCTCAAATCCCCGGGGCTCAGGCAATCCTCTCACCTCGGCCTCCCAAAAGTGCTGAGATTACAAGCTGAGCCACCACACCCAGCCATTACCACAATTTTTTTAAAAGACATAAAAAGCTGACCCCATACTAAAAATAAAGTTATCCATGCAATTAGCTTTTATGTTTCCTTAAATTATAAATGTAATTTGTGATTATAGAAAATTCAGAAAATACAAGGAAAAAGCCACCCTTAATCACAGCAAGGAATAACCACTATTATTATTTTGGTATATTTCTTCTATGTGTTTATGTGCACACTTTTTTTTTTTTGAGTTGGAGTTTCACCCTGTCGCCCAGGCTGGAGTGCAGTAGCGTGCTCACAGCCACCATAGTTTCAACCTGCTGGGCTCATGTGATCCTTCTGCCTCAGATGTCCAGGTAGCTGGAACCACACGCATGTACCACCATGCCCAACTGATTTTTCTATTTATTGTAGAGATGAGGTCTCACCATGTTACTCAGGCTGGTCTCAAACCCCTGAGCTCAGATAATCCTCTCATCTCTGCCTGCAAAGTGCTGGGATTATAGGCGTAAGCCACAGTGCCCAGTTTATGTGCACACATGTTTTAACAAAGCTGGTAACAATAAAATTTTGTATCTACTTTTTTCACTTATTTTATATCACATGCATGTCCCCTATTATGCATTCTTCAAAAACATAATAATTCATCTTATGAATATGTATTCTTATTACTTATTCGGCTTTTTTGTTGTATAAGATTTGGATGAACACCTTATAGAGAAAAGTCTTGGTCCACAGCTCTGATTATTTCTTTAGACAATTACTTTGTCGGGCTCAGTGGCTCAGCCTGTAATCCCATGCTTTGGGCGGCTGAGGTGAGTGGATTGCCTGAGCCCGCGGGTTCAAGACCCGCCTGGGCAACTTGGCGAGCCCTCATCTCTACAATAAATCAAAAAATTAGCAAGGCGTGGTATTGCGCCCCTGTAGTTCCAGCTACTTGGAAGGCTGAGCGGAAGGATTGCTGGAGCCCATCAAGTCGAGGCTGCAGTGGCCGAGAGCGTGCCACTGCACTCCAGTCTGGGTGACAGTGAGACTTCAACTCAAAAAAATAAAAAATAAAATAAAATAGACAATTACTTTAAGTGTCGAGTCAAAGAGTGGACAATTTAAGGCTCTTGAAGAGATTGCCAAGTTTCCCTCTGAAAAGGGTATATACTACTTTATGAACTCTAACCACTGACGCATGAGGGCACCCCATTGTTCTTACAACAGAACCCTACTTTTATGGAGGTTAGCAAAAAACTGTGAATAAGACACATCTCCTGTCATACCTACCCAAGTTTAAAATACAAAACAGTTTTAAGGCAGTTAATGTTAGTATGCATCTGTGTCTTACCAATACGTATACTGGGAATAGATGGTAATAAAAGTTATGGGACAGAAATAAAATAAAAATACGAGGCTTAAAAGCATTTTAGAAATCATCTACCTAAACACTTTATGAGTGAAAAAAACTGAGCTCCCCCATCCCCAAAATGAAAACATTGACTGTACAAGGCAGCTAGGCACACAGCCTGAGTTTTCTAATTTTTAGACCTTAGCACTATCTAGAAAGTGACTCAAGAAGTCAGTATCCTTATTCACAAAATGAAGAGGTTTATTCACGGGCTCTCTAAAATCCCTTCCAAAAGATCCTGATATATCCAGAAGACATAGTACGAGGCTTTTAAAGGCTGTTTTGGAAGTGCAGATTAACACTTTGGGTTTCCTTATATATCATAAAAATAGAACATATTACAAATCAATTAATGATGTAGAGTAATATGATTTTTCTGCCTAATGATGGGAGGCTATTTTTCATGGCAAGTAATAACTCAATAAGTAGCGAGATACTTTGACTTTTAAATAGGAATCCTATAAAACAAGGTTTCACTCCTAGAAAACCAAAGTATTTTCTTTCTTTCTTTTTTGTTTTTGAGTTGGAGTCTCACTCTGTCACCCAGACTGGAGTGCAGTGGCCGCTCCCGGCCACCGCAGCCTCGACCTGCTGGGCTCTGGCGATCCTTCCACCTCAGCCTTCAAAGTAGCCGGAATTACTGGCACGCACTACCACGCCCGGCTGATTTTTTATTTTTTGTAGAGATAAGGTCTCGCCACGTTGCCCAGGCGGGTCTTGAACCCCCAGGGGCTCAGGCAATCCACTCACCTCAGCCTCCCAAAACGCGGGATTACAGCCTGAGCCACCAAGCCCTGCAAAATGTATCTTTCCATTGTGCAAGAATGAAGTATAACCAGTTAATCAACAGCTCCATCAAGTTCTTCTAGAGGGAGTGCTCACATAAATCAAATTCTGCTTTTAAAATGCCTAACACATAAAGGTATCGAGAGTCATAGAAAACCCAAGCCATGTCCTACAAGCCCCAGCTGATTCATCAGGCACGCATACATACATACATACATACATACATACATACATACATACATGCTAGTCAGATGTGGTGGCTTGGGTCTGTAACCCCAGGCATTCAGAATGCTGAGGCAGAAGGATTGCTTGAGCCCAAGAGTTCGAGTCCATCATGGGAACCATACCAAGACCTTGTCTCAAAAAAGGATAAAAAGAAATGCTGCTGAATCCTCTCTCTTCCTTTGCAATATACATCTTTGGGAATAATACATTTAAAACAATTGCCACATAAAGACAAGGAGAAAAAAATTGCTACATATGGATTCCATTTTTCTGAGTTTTGACAAAATATGAAAAGAACAAAGACCACCTACGAAAGAAGTGGACAGGAACATATTTTCTTCAAATAGCTGAATTTCCAAAAGTTCTCTGTGTATTGAAATTGGGTGCTTTTCTTTTTTGAAATGGGATAACATAAGGAAAAGTGTTGTGGTTTACCTCTGTCCCCTACAAACGTGTATTCGGAAGTCACTATTTCACAGGTTTTTTTTTTCACGTTTTGACTGACAGACTAGCGGCTACTGCAAAGAAGGAAGAAAGAACAGTAGTATGTATTTATCTGCACAGGATCCGCAGTCGTGACCCTCAATTTCTTCAATCGCTCCCATAAATAAAGCCGTCCTGTAGGACCTGGCGACGAGCAAGAGCCCAGGAGACTGGCGCCTTTGTACTGGGACGCGTTTCGGCGAGGGCGCCCTCCCCCGGCGCGAACAGCCTCGCCCGGTCAGAGCTGGGCGCGGGCCGCGAACTCTCGCCTGCGCTTCCCAGCCGCCTTTTGCTTCCTAGGAGTTGTCTGGACGCGGGCGGGACCCGCACGCTCCGGACCGGGCCGGTGTGCCGGAGCACAGACCCCCAGCGCCCGCCCGCACTCGCTCCTGCCCACGCCCCTCGCAGCACCCGCCGCCTCCCGCGTCCGCCGGGACTGGCGCTCAGACCGAGCCCCCACACACGCGGGGCCCGGCGGCCAGGGCGAGTCCCCACCCTCGCAGCAGGCTCAGGACCACCCCTCCCCAAAGGAGCCGGGCCGCGGTACTTATCTCCCACCTCCAGCGACGCGGCAGCCGCGCTCCAGCCGTAGAGACCGCGAGCTCCGCGCCGGGGGCCGCCGCAAAATGGATCCGAGGCTGCGGTAGCCCCGCCCTGCCCTCCGCGGGCTCCTCGGGCCGCGGCGCCTCCGTCCAGCCTCCCGGCCGCGCCTTCCTCCAGGGGAGGGGCCGGGAGGCGCGCGGGAGTCCTTCCGGGGTCTCCGGTTGCCACCGGCAACCGCCGCCTCCCGGAGCGGGGGAGGGTCCCGGGCTGCTACTGGCCTTTCTCCTTCCAGCCGGCACGCCATGCGCCGAGCCCGGGAAGCGGACGCCGCTCGCCCAGACTGGTGGGCCGGGTCTGGAGGCAGCCGCGGCGGAGCCGCCGGGGAAGAGCCTCCCAGTTAAGCCGACGTGCAATAAGATGGTCGGGTTTGGATTGTTGTACTTTTTTTTTTGTTCGTTGCATTTTTAGGAACAAAAAGAAAAGCCCAACCCTTCACACCACTTCATCCGCATCTCGGGACCAGAAACCGGCCACGAAGCCTTGGAGAGCGGACACCGCTGTCCGCCGCGCCCCGCACCTGGGGAGGGTGGGCCGGGCACGTGCGCGCCGCGTTCGGGGGTCACTGACGCGCGTGGGAACCGCACCAGGGCGCCGCCAAAATAAGGTTGCCCACTCCTATCTCTGCAACTATGTCTTCGGGGACTTTAGGCGGGACACCCCGATACCAGTTCTATTTACAGTCCTCTTTTAAGAAAAATAAAGCTGCTTTTTCATTCGAAGGGAAGGAGGAATTTTAAAATTGCTTTAGATGATCCGCCACTAACAGTCGCTCACCTTATCTTTATTCTGACGTCCTTCACCCCTGAATAGGGATCTTGTACAATAGCAAACGCACTAGGCAGTTACCAATGAGGGGTCTGTGGAGGATAAAGATAATGATGAAGAAATGGCTCCTCTCCAAAGCTTGGTCTTGGGGGAAGTGAGGCAAGGAGAAACCGCAGAATGTGCTCCAGCACCGAGTGCGCTCCGAGTCGGGGAAGTCTGGGTTTTGGGAGGAAGTGGGAGGTTGTTTTGGAGAAAGGGTGTTTGAGACCTACCTTACGTAGTACTCGGATCCTTTAACTAATGATGCTTAACCAATAAAAAGCCCCTGGCCACACCTTTCTACTGAGATTCCCACTTCTCTGTGTGCATTGCTTGCTGCTGCAAGGCTTTCTTTTTGTTCCTAAAAATGCAACGACTTATTAGTCGAACTTTGCCTTTGTGGAACAGTTCCTGTAAGTTCTGTCATTTGGTCTTCATGAGAACACCGTGGAATGGAAATTATCCTCATCCTACAGAAGAGGAAACAGGTGAAGTGACTTCGCCAAGGTTGTGTGTGTGTGTGTGTGTGTGGTGTGTGTGTGTGTGTGTTTTGAGTTGGAGTTTCACTGTGTGTGTGTGTGTGTGTGTGTGTGTGTGTGTGTGTGTGTGTGTGTGTGTGTGTTTTGAGTTGGAGTTTCACTCTGTCGCCCAGACTGGCGTGCAGGCCGCTCCCGGCCACCGCAGCCTCGACCTGCTGGGCTCCGGCGATCCTTCCGCCTCAGCCTTCCGAGTAGCCAGAATTACAGGTATGCGCTACCACGCCCGGCTGATGTTTTGATTTATTGTAGAGATGAGGTCTCGCTGCCCAGGCGGGTCTCGAACCCGCTGGCTCAGACAATCCACTCACCTCAGCCTCCCAAAGGCGCGGGATTACAGGTTGAGCCACCCAGCCCGGCTTCCTCCAAGGTTTTTTAAAAAAAAAAAAAAAAAACAAGGCAGAGCTGAGGCTAGCGTCAGATTCCAGGTACAGGGTTCTTTCCACTGCACTGTAACTGTTAATGACAATGAAAACCCCACCCTAATTCCTACTAAATTGGTATTTTAAAAAAGTAAAGCGATCTATAGAAGCATTTCAAATATCCTAACATTAAAATGACACAAGCATAAAAAGGTCATTAACTCAAAAATTACAAATTATCCTTACATAATTATACCTGTTTATGTAGGTGGATCTGGTTGGTAGTATTCACTAATATGTATTAATTAAATTATTAAACATAAAATATGCAATAGTTCTGCATAGCAATCCCTAGACTGTTAAACAAAATTACTAAGTAAAGAACATAATATATTAAACTCTCTTAAGGGTGGGAAGATGGGAAAAAGAATAACCTTCTCTCTCCTCCCCTGGTCCTAATACACGAAATAGCAGCCAGGGAACCACCACATGTAGGTTTGACTAGAAAAAAGAGAGTAACTGCCCAACTAAAACCTACATACAGGCAGTGTGCAGTAGCTCACTCTGTAATCCCAGAACTTTGGGAGGCAGAGGCAAGAGGATTGCCTGAGCCCACAGGTTGGAGACCAGCCTGAACACTTTGGTGAGACCTTGTCTCTACAATAAACCAGAAAACAAAGTTAGCCAGGCATGGTGGCACATGCCTGTAGTTCCAGCTATTGGAAGGTTGAGGCGGAAGGATCACCTGAGCCCAGCAGATCGAGGCTGCAGCAGGAAGGATCACCTGAGCCCAGCAGATAGAGGCTGCAGCAGCTGTGAGCGTGCCACTGCACCGCAGCCTGGGTAACGAGTGAGACGCCGACTCAAGAAAAACCTACATACATAGCCACATCCTTCCTGGAAGAGCACAATATCACTAGATCCTGGTAGAGATAACTCAGGGATTGTCAACATTCTCATCACACTAGAATTTCCTTCAATTGACTGTTCTTCAAATAAGCAAACAAAGCTTGAAATTCATATATCAGCACAGCAGTAAGACTATAGATACAGTCTTATGTAAGTTTCTGTCTTTTATGATAAGCAATTTTTACAGGGTAGAATTTCATGTATTATGTATATGTTTTTACATATACACGTGTGTGTGTGTGTGTGTGTGTGTGTGTGTGTGTGTGTATAATTTTTTTTTTTTTTTTTAGTCGGAGTCTCACTCTGTCACCCAGGCTGGAGTGCAGTGGCACACTCCAGGCCACCGCAGCGTCGACCTTCTGGGCTTAGGTGATCCTTCCACCTCAGCCTTCCAAGTAGCTGGAACTACAAGCATACACCACCACAACTGGCTAATTTTTTTTTTTTTTTTTTGAGTCATAGTCTCACTCTGTAGCTCAGACTGGAGTACAGTGACATGCTTACTGCCACTGCAGCCTCGACCTGCTGGGTTCAGGTGATCCTTCCGCTTCAGCCTTCTAAGTAGCTGGAACTACAGGTACACACCACCACGCCCAGCTTTTTAATTTACTGTAGAGATGAAGTCTCGCCAAGTTGTCCAGGTGGTCTCAAACCTGTGAGCTCAGGCAATCCTCTCACCTCAGCCTCCCAAAGTGCTGGGATTACAGGCATGAGCCACCGTGCCTGGCTTTGCTGGCTTTTTTAAAGCTCTATATTTTTGGAGAAATTGGTTGAACTTTCAAAATATTCCATTAAAATTAATATAAAAATAAATATATTTATTTCTACCTGTAACAATATATTTATCACCAAAGACAAAAATGTACCTAAGACTTGATAAGATTATAAGGAATCAGAAGAAATTTTGAAGAAAATTCCAGGCTCTGTTTACGTCAGCTGCACAGTGAAGACCTTGCATTAAATAGCAAAATCACTTGGCTTGGAAGAGAATGAGAGACACTTAAGCAACAGTAAACTTGGCCTTTAGTTAAGCAATTTCTGTAGGTGGAAATAAAAATTAGAAGAATAAAGTAAAATAAGTCAGAGGTAATTAGGATGAGACAAGCATGTGCTTATAATTTTATACTCAGTCATACTTTATAATTCACGATTGTGCTAGGCATCAAAGATACCAAGAACTTTCCCACCTGGTTAAGAGACGCAAGTACTATGACTCAATAACAGTGCATAACAGTGGTTGTTTAAGGGCCCAGCCAGTGGTGAGGACTGGGCTAAGCTAGGAAGGCACCCAGGGGCATTTGGGAAGATTTCATAAGTGGGTGTGTTGAACTGCATCTTTAAAGATAACAGGATTTGGAGAAGGAGGAAGAGCATGAAGGTTAAGGAGCACAGTACAGGCTCAGGGCAGAAATGCACTTTGCAGACAGATGAAGAGCACAGTTGGAAGCCAGTTTGTAGACTGTTTTGCATGTCAGGATAGAGAGCAGAGCTTCACTCTGTAGGAAATGGGAAGCTGGGTAATGATATGCACTTGGCAGGTTCTCAGGAAGACTGATGTGACACCAAGATCCAAGATGTAAGGGAGAAGAATTTTCCTTGACTAATTCTGAGGTTATTGAAAATTGCAGATTTTTTCAAATGTAGTAATGTATATGAAAGTATAATATTTATGGTTCAGTCCTATTGAACGATTGAATCTTCTGTCTATAAAGTTCTTAATTTGTAAATAAAATGTAATATAGGAAGAATTAATTTTGGTAAATATTCTCCTAAACTTCTCCAAAAGGAAGTTATGCATACATATATGTATATTTATATATCAATCACATGTATAATCTTACTGGAATGATCTTAACAGTGCTGTGTAAATGGCCAATGTTAATTAATATGTTGCTTCGCTGCAGTTTAGAATGTGCTTCACTAGAGCTTTTTTTTTTTGAGTTGGAGTATCACTCTGTCGCCCAGGCTAGAGTGCAGTGGCATGCTCAAGGCCATCACAGCCTCGACCGCTGAGCTCAGGTGATCCTTCTGCCTTAGCCTTACAAGTAGCTGGAACTACAGGCATGCGCCACTGTGCTGGGCTAATTTTTAGTAGAGATGAGGTCTCATCAAGTCGTCCAGGCTGGTCTCGAACCCCTGGGCTTGGGAAATCCTCTCACCTCCGCCTCCCAAAGTGCTGGGATTACAGGTGTAAGCCACTGCGCCCAGCCACTAGAGCTTTTTAATATTTTAATTGACTAATTACATTCAAATCTGATGATTAAATGTCTTTCTAAATTTAATTCCGAGATATGTAAAATTTTATTTTTGATGAACAGTAACTTTAGGAGGGCTTTAAGAAATGATTGATTCAGGTAAAGATTAATAGATACTGGATATTTGCAGTTGTTTAAGACAGGTTGATTTGTATAAATTGTTCATTTTTAATATTTCTGAGTTCACTAGTTATGTGCTCAATTTTATCCTGAAAAATGTCAGTTATGATGACAAAGTCTTATCATTTTGGTTTAGAAAACTACCTTCATCCTATTCATTGGGATTTTTTAGAGTATTTCTTCTGCAAATAAGAGTACAACATGGGTAGGGGTTCTGCAGTTTTCACAGCTGGTAGATACCTCTCCCATGAGCACTCATTATCTTGTACAGTGCATAGAACTTTGCTTCTGAGGGTCTAGATTTAATACACACCTACCTATGCACAGCATTGCATAAGAAATACGTACTTTTAAAAAAAATATGAACCTGGTTGGGTCTCTGATATCAAAGCATTGGGTAATCAATGTCTTGTGAAAATGTTTTTTGTTTTGTCTTTGAGATGGAGTCTCACTCTGTCATCCAGGCTGGAGGGCAGTGGCATGCTCACAGCCACCATAGCCTCGACCTGCTGGGCTCACAGGTGATCCTTCCATCTCAGCCTTCCAAGTAGCTGGAACTACAGACATGTGCCACCATGCCTAGCTAATTTTTTGATTCATTGTATAGATGAGGTCTTGCCAAGTTGCCCAGGCTGGTCTCAAACCTGCGAGTTCAGGCAATCCTCTCACCTTAGCCTCCCAAAGTGCTGGGGTTATAGGCATGAGCCACCATGCCTGGCCTAAAATGTGGTGGGGTTTTTTTTTTGTTTTCTGTTTGAGTTGGGGTTTCACTCTGTCACCAAGGCTAGAATGCAGTGACACGATCACAGCTCAAGCAGCTTTGAAACTTCTAAGCTAAAGGGATCCTCCCACCTCAGTCTCCCAAAGTGCTATGACTATAGGTATATGCCACCATGCCTGGCTAATTTTTATTTTTTACTTTTTGTAGAGATGAGGTCTTGCCATGTTGCCCAGGCTAGTCTCGAACTCCTGAGCTCAAGCCATCCTCCTGCCCTGGCCTCCATGAGATTACAGGCATGAGCCATGGTACCCAGCCAAAATATGTTTATCTTATAATGGTCTTGTTTATAACCGTGAAGGTTGGTGCTGGAATGCAGCAGATCTCCAGAAGCTCAGGATTGATCTAAAACAGCCCACATTCCTCTCAGGTAAAAGACACAAGCAATTCAGAAGATGCCTGAGATTGATTATGCAGCATCAGCACATTTTAAGCACTTTGTGAAAGTCATTGACCTCCTTCTTGCAAAATACAGTGGATATTTTTTCAGTTCTCATTTTCCTCGATCTCTTGGAAAGAGTCAACTTTTGAGTAACACTATCTTCTTCTTAATTTGTGTTCCCCTCCACCCACCCTGCTGTTAGTAACACCACTAAACTCAATCCTGGCTTTCTTTTTTTTTTGAGTTGGAGTCTCACTCCATCACCCAGGCTGGAGTGCAGTGGCATGCTCACAGCCACCCCAGCGTTGACCTGCTGGGCTCAGGAGATCCTTCCGCCTCAGCCTTCAAGTAGCCAGAACTACAGGTGCATGCTACCATGCTTGGCTAATTTTTTTTTATTATTGTAGAGATGAGGTCTTGCCAGATTGCCCAGGCTGTTCTCAAACCCCTGGGCTCAGGCAATCCCCTCACCTTGGCCTCCCAAAGTGCTGGGATTACAGGTTTGAGCCACTGCACCTGGCCTACTCCTCGCTTTCTTTTTCAGACTCAGGAATACCTGCTAGGGCATCCTCTTCTACCCAGCATTTAAATTATGGAATTTTTTTCTCTTCTTTTCTTTTCTTTTTTTGTTTGAGTCAGAGTCTCACTCTATCACCCAGGCTGGAGTGCAGTGGCACTCTCACGGCCACCGCAGCCTCGACCTGCTGGGCTCAGGTGATCTTTCCGCCTCAGGCATGCACCACCATACCTGGCTATTGTTTTTACTTATTGTAGACAAGAGGTCTCACCAAGTTGCCCAGGCTGGTCTCAAACCCGTGGGCTCAGGCAATCCTCTCACCTCAGCCTCCCAAAGTACTGGGATTATAGGTGTGAGCCATTGCGCCTGGCCCAGCATTTCTTAACACTCAGTTTCAGGACACTCCCAGGACTTGAAGAACATTTAAGGACTCTTACAGTCTCTGTGGAGAACACAAACTGCTTGAGGTTACACTACTTTAAAATGATAAAAAATGCCAGATGCAGTGGCTCACGCCTATAATCCCAGCACTTTGGGAGGCAGAGATGAGAAGATCGCCTGAGCCCATGGGTTAGAGACCCACCTGGGCAACTAGGTAAGACCTCATCTCTACAATAAATAAATAAATAAAAATTAGCTGGGCATGTGGCTCACGTGTGTTACTTGGAAGGTTGAGGCAGAAGGATCACCTGAGCCCAGCAGGTGGAGGCTGAGGTGGCCGGGAACATGCCACTGCACTCCAGCCTGGGTGACAGAGTGAGACTCCGACTCAAAAAAAAAAAAAAGATAAAAAACTATTTGCATGTAAATACTTTAGGAGAGTCATGCTCCTTCTCCTTCTCTCACAGTCCTTACTCTGTGCAGGCATTTGAATGAGCCCTTGTGTTGGCCAAGCATCAGGAAGTGTCTTCTGTCCCCAAAGCACCCCCTCCCCAGCCCCTCTTCTCCCCATCCTCCTGCCACAGCACTACTGACACACTCAGGTTGGGGTTCCAAGATGTCTCAGGCCAAGAACAGATCCCTCATTATCATCTCATATCATCCTATACTCTTTGTCTATCACATGCACTGCAGGTTGTTACTATATGTTTATTTGTGTAATTTTTTTTCTTGCCCAATATAGTATAGTTAGTATTCGTGTAGTTATTTGAATTATGTTTGTCTCCTTACTTGACTATAAACTCCATAAGAGCTGAGATTGTGGGGGGGGCGTTGTTTTCTCATCACTGCATTCTCGGCACTTAACCCAGTGATTTCATGAATGTTTTAAAGAAGTAAGAGGTCTCTATTTAAAAGACTATTAGGCTGGACACAGTGGTTCATGCCTATAATCCCAGCACTTTAGGAGGCCAAGGTGAGAGGATTGCCTGAGCCCACGGGTTCAAGACCAGCCTGGGAGACTTGGTGAGACCTCATCTCTACAATAAATCGAAAATTAGCCAGGCATGGTGGCACATGCCTGTAGTTCCAACTACTTGGAAGGCTAAAGCAGAAGGATATCCTGAGCCCAGCAGGTTGAGGTTGCAGTGGCCGTGAGATTAAAAGATAAAAGATGATTGGTGCATTTAAAATTTCTACAGATTTTCTGCTGAAACCATCTGAAATGGTAATGTACTCTGAATTTTAATTCACTTGAAATAGGCACTTCAATACATTTTATTTTATCAAAGTATCTTTCCACCCTTCCTTTAAACAGCAAGGTTTATCATATTCCTCCTATAGTTTACAAAACGGTGTCGGTAGTCTTCACTTTTTTTCTTTTTTTAAAATAATTTTTAAATTTTATTTTTAAAATGTGGAGTACAAATAAGGGTTAGGTACATATATGATGATCATACAGGTAAAGTGTGGGTACCCTTATTGATGTTGTGTGCCCCCCCCAGAGTCTTCATTTTCATAGCACAGCACATCTCTTAAAAATTAAGGAAAATTTCCTGAATAGTTCATCAGAAAATTCTTATTTAAAAAACCAACAACCTTCTTTCTAAGCATAAACACTAAGCAATATGCCATAAAAAGACTAAATGATATGACTAAATGAAAATGTAAAACGTTTTTATGCTGAAAAGCATGTGTCATATAATAGTATGTAATTATTGCAAAGAAGATAAAGGCTGGGTGCAGTGGCCCACACCTGTAATCCCAGCACTTTGGGAGGCCAAAGCAAGAGGAGGGTTCGAGACTAGGCTTGGCAACTTGGCCAGATCTCGTCTCCACAATAAATCAAAAAATTAGCTGGGCGTGGTGGTACATGCCTGCAGTTTCAGCTTGAACACTGAGGTGGAAGGATCGCCTGAGCCCAACAGGTCAAGGCTGTGGTACGCCAGCCTGGGCGACAGTGAGACTCTGACTCAAAAAAAGAAGAAGATGATAAAGCTACATGTATTGACACTGAGATGTATATATGGTATAGTAAGTGAAGAATTAAGTTGAAAACAGTATGATTTTAATTTTGAAAGTAATTGGTAGAATATGGATAGGAAAAACATTGGTAGGAATAGAAAGGATGGAATATGGGCAATTTTCAGTATGTTTTGTATTTTTATAATTTTTTTATATTTTTACACTGAGCACCTATTACTTTTGTAATGTATTTAAATACATTTGTAAATGAAAAAGACAAACAATTGGAATATATGTAATACATATAGCTATATTAGAGACTCTTCCAAATGAATACCAAGACAAACACTAAACTAGAAAAACAGACTAAATGCATGAAAAACAGTTAATAAGTAAAAGAAATGCAAATGATCAATAAGCTTGAGAAAAAAAATTTCATTCTCATTGATCATCTGAGAAAGACCAAGCAAAACATTGATGCAACCTTTTTTAGTGCACTAACTTGGTAGAGACTGAAAACATAATTACCAGTAGTCCTCCATTCAGTGATTAGGACATCTTGTTTACTGCCAGAGACCAACGTAGATGAATACAACCCTTTGGAGGAGAGTTTGGTAATCAGTATCAAAACACTAAAAATACATACTTATTAATCATAAACATCACAATTTATATACCAAGTATATTTGTTACAGAACTGTGGTGGAAAAATTAGAAATATCCTAATTATTAATCAAAAGGACATGAGTTAAAAAAATCCTGGAACATTCATACAAAAATAATATGTAGCAGTTTAAGATTATGTTTTAGGCAGCAGACAGCAGACATTCTTGCTGCTGTCCTGTTCATTATGCCCTTCACAATGTATCTTCTCTTTAATAAATGTATCTTTCTTAGATAAAAACAAACAAATAAATAAATAATAGATAAATAAAATTATGTTTTATTTAAGAGGCTACTTCAAAAATTCATTCTCTTTTATTAAGTGGAAAAAAACAAATGTCAAAACAGTATATAAAATATGCCAACTGTAAGTGCTCTTCTACTTACAATGGGGTTATATCTCAATAAATTCTTAGTAAGCTTAAGATACCATCAGCTGAAAATGCATTTAATACCCTGATAAATTCATTACAAAGTCGAAAAAATCCTAAGTCAAACCATCGTAAGTCAGGAACCATCTGTATTTGCACGTGCATGTGCATACAAGGGGGGACCCAAAAAACCCAGAATGTATTTATTTATTTATTTTTATTTTTATTTTTTTATTTTTTTAAGTTGGAGTCTCACTCTGTTGCCTAGGCTGGAGTGCAGTGGCATGCTCACAGCCACTGCAGTTTTGACCTGCTGGGCTCAGGTGATCCTTCCACCTCAGCCTTCCAAGTAGCTAGAACTACAGGCATGTGCCACCATGCCCAGCTAATTTTTTTTTTTTTTAATTTATTGTAGAAATGAGGTCTCGCCAAGTTGCCAGGCTGGTTTCGAACCCGTGGGTTCAGGCAATCCTCTCACCTCGGCCTCCCAAAGTGCTGGGATTATAGGCATGAGCCATCACGCCCAGCCTTGCCAGAATGTATTTATAAAAAAATTTGTATTTATTCTTATATGTTTAAACTTCAGTCACCTTCAAGGTACTCTCCATTTGATGCAATACACCTATCAAGATGTTTTTTCTACTGCTCAAAACAGTTTTTGAACTCATCAATTTTGATGCCTTGTAGTATTTCTGCCACTTTTTGTTTTACCTCTTCCACATCGGCAAAACATTTTTTTTCATGGGAAAACAAAAAAGGTTGCTTAGGGTGAGATTGGGTAAATAGGGAGGCTAGGGCATGGGTCATACCATTTCTGATTAAAAACCGCAATGTGGGCAGGTGTGCTTGTAAATCTCTAAAACAAAAAAATTAACTAAAGCCGTATGTAGCTCTCACAACAACGTTAGCTGGTACAGTGATGCTGATGGATTCTTAGAAGACTTACCTAGTAAGGGAAGCTGTGCTATAAGAAGCCCAACCTCCAAAAGGTAATTCTAGGGTTTTTCGGGTCCCCTCTCATACAAACAAAATATATTTTTTTTAGCAGGGTCTCGCTCAGTCATCCAGGTTGGAGTACAGTGGTACAAATCATAGCTCACTGCCACCTGGGTTCAAGTGATCCTCCTGACTCAGCCCCCCACACCTAAAGTGCTGGGAATATAGATGTGAGCCACTGTGTATGGCCTATGTATACAAGGGGAGACCTAAATAAAAGTGAAATTATTTTTGGAGGGTGGGCCCCTTGTAGTACAGGATTCCCTCGCAAGGTAAGTGGTCTAGGAACTCATCAACATTAGTGTACCAGCTGGCATTGTGTGAGAGGCTGCATTCAGCCTGAGTGCAATTTTTTTTAGATTCTTTCAAAGTGTATACCCATTTCATGATGGATGATTTACAGAGCATACCTGCCCACACTGACCAAAAGGTGTAACCCCATTCCCCACCCTCCCTATTCACCTGATCACACCTTGAGCAACTTCTTTTTGCTTTCTCTATGTGAAAAAGACCCTCAAAGGGAAATGTTTTGCCAGTGCTGAAAATGTGAAATAAAAAAATGGCAGAAGCACTAAAAGGCATTAAAATTGACAAGTTTAAAAACTGTTTTGAGCAATAGAAAAAGTATTTTGATACGTGTATTGCATCAAATGGAGAGTACTTTGAAGGTGACAGAAATTTAAACATATTAGAATACACAATTTTTTAATAAATAAATTCCATTTTGGGGGGTCTCCTCTCATACATATTAAAAAGACTGATCACAAAGTTAACAATGGTTATACATAGTAGTGAAAAGTGAGAAAGATTTTTATTTTGTTCTAATTCTTTTCTGGGTTTTTCAAAGTTTCTTTAGTGTATTACTTTTATAATGATATTTGTTTATACTGATAAAACATCACAATACATACATGTAATTCAATCTTCACTTTTTTTTTTTTTTGAGTTGGCATCTCACTCTGTCACCCAGGTTGGAGTGCAGTGGCACACTCACGGCCACCCTAGCGTTGACCTGCTGGGTGCTAGCGATCTTTCCACCTCAGCCTTCCAAGTAGCCAGAATTATAGGTGCTCACTACCACGCCTGGCTAATTTTTTATTTATTGTAGAGACAAGGTCTCACCAAGTTACCCAGTTGGTCACAAACCCACGGGCTCAGGCAATCCACTCGCCTCGGCCTCCCAAAGTGCTGGGATTACAGGCTGAGCCACCAACCTTCGCCTTATCTTCACTTTTTAATAAGTTATTTTAAAAGTTGCTAACATATGCTTTATTAAAAAGTCTGGCAGTTCCTCAAAAGGTTAAACATAGAGTTACCAAATGCTTAAGCAAATCTAGTCCTAGATATGTATCCAAGAGAATCAACAATATTCACCCAATAATTGTACATGGATTTCATACCATTACTCAAAATAGACAAAAAATGGAAATAATCCAAATGTTCATCAACTGATGAATGGACAAACAAAAAATGGAAGACATATATATCCATACAATGGATTTATTCAACTATAAAACGGAATGAAGTACTGACTTATCTATGACATGAATCAACCTTGAAAACACTGTACCAAGTGAAAGAAGTCTGCCAAAAAGGCCACATGTTGTTTCATATAAAATGTCCAAAGTAAGCAAAACCATACTGATGGAAAATTGATTTGTGATTGCCAGAGACTGAGGAGAGGGAGAAATGGTGAGTGATTGCTAATAGGTACAGGGTTTACTTTTGGGGTGATGAAAAGTTCTAGAATTAGACAGTGGTGATAGTTACATTGAAAACCACTGAATTGTATACATCAAAAGAGTGAATTTTATGGTACATGTATATTTTTTTATTTTTTTTGAGTTGGAGTCTCACTCTGTTGCCCAGGCTAGAGTGCAGTGGCACTCTCATGGCTACCACAGCCTCAGGTGATCCTTCTGCCTCAGCCTTCCAAGTAGCTGGAATTATAGGCATGTGCCGTCATGACCAGCTAATTTTTTTTTTATTTATCGTAGAGATGAGGTCTCATCAAGTTGCCCAGGCTGGTCTCAAATTCGTAGGCTCAGGCAATTCTCTCACCTCAGCCTCCCAAAGTGCTGGGATTATAGGTGTGAGCCACCGCGCCTGGCCTATATCTTTCTTTTTTTTTTTTTTTTGAGTTGGAGTGCTGGAGACCAGCTCCAGCCGGGTTCCAGGTACCCCAAAGGTGGAGATGGCGTCAGCAATTGGGGGGAAGAAGAGAGAAAGAGAAAGAGAAAGAAAGAGAAAGAAAGAGACTGGACCCCTGTCTAGTGCAGAAGCCGTTTAATGGGAATTACAACTGGTCTTTTATACACAGTCGGGTGTGTGAGGGGCGTTCCCCACCCACCGGATGTTCTTTCAGGTATAATCCCATAACCTAATCGATGAAACCTTAATCCATTTATTCAACTTCAATAAATCCTAAGATCATGACCCAGAAGCCTGTGACCAATACTAAGGCTCTTAGATGTGACCCGAGTTTGAATTATAAGTTGTGTGAAAGCCAAAACTGTAGTTTGTGGAAGAATGGAAGCAATGAGCTTCTAAAGTTAGCTTGTGTTCATCCTGGTCTCAGAGTTTTTATGTTTTGAGTTAACAGGAGCTTAATCTGGTTAGTGCTGAGTAGAAAGGGGGAGAAAATGGGGTCAATAGTTCCCGAACGCATCCTAGTGGTCTCGGGGTCAACGACCCTTCCTGATCCCTAATGCTCAGTGGGCCTCCGTGGCCGGCTCCCAACATTAGAGTCTCACTCTGTCGCCCAGACTGGAGTGCAGTGGCTGCTCCCAGCCACTGCAGCCTAGACCTGCTGGGCTCTGGCGATCCTTCCACCTCAGCCTTCCAAGTAGCTGGAACTACAGGCACGTGCTACCACGCCCAGCTAATTTTTTGATTTATTGTAGAGATGAGGTCTCGCCAAGTTGCTCAGGCAGGTCTTGAACCCATGGGCTCAGGCAATCCACTCACCTCAGCCTCCCAAAGCACGGGATTACAGGCTGAGCCACTGAGCCCGGCTAGCCTATATCTTAACTTTTAAAAGTGGAAAAAGATTGACGACCTCTTGGGGTTTCCTGGAAAAGAAGAACATTTTTAAAGAATATGGTATTTGGCTGAGCATGGTGGCTCACACCTGTAATCTCAGCCCTTTGGGAGGCTGAGGCAGGAGGATTGTTTGAGCTCAGGAGTTTGAAACCAGCCTGGATAACATAGTGAAACCTCATTTTACAAAAAAAACCCCAAAAATTAGCCAGGCATGGTGGCATGCACCTGTAGTCCCAGCTACCCAGGATGCTGCTGAGGTGGAATGACGGCCTGAGCCCAGGCAGTTCAGCCTGGGTGACAGAGTGAAACCCTAACTCAGAAATAAAAAAATAAAAAATAAAAAGAATATGGTACTTTATGAGCACAGCCTACAATATGATAAGTGCAGTGATGGGAGCACAAAGGAAAAACACCTAACATCACCTAGAGATGAGAAAAAGGCTCCAAAAACACAGAGATTCTCAAACATTTTTGAAATAATAATAATAACCTTTATTTATTAATTCATTTAAAACTAATAATCTGGGCAACCCCTTCAGGTCCCCTCCCACTGTGGGAGCTTTTCTGTCTTCTCAATAAATCCTGCCTCATTTAAAAATAATAATAATAATAATACATTGCATTACTCAGTTCTCTCAATGATGACATCTATATAACTATAGTATATAGATGTCTACTGGCACAATACAACAAGCTAGACTACAGGTCTTATTCTGGTTTCACCAGTTTTTGCATTCACCCTTTGTTTTCTTTTGTTTTTATTGAAAAGACAATATAATGACAACATAAGTAGTTTTACATACATGACTGGAATTACCTACAATTTCACTTATAAAACCAGTCTGATTTTTACATGTTTCACACAGAAATATATTAAATTTTTATTTTGAAATAGCTTAAATAAGGTAGGCGCAGTGGCTCATGTCTGTAATCCCAACACTTTGGGAGGTGGAATCGAGAGGATTGCCTGAGCCCAAGGGTTCAAGACCAGCCTGGGCAACATGGCGAGTCTTCATTTCTATAATAAATCAAAAAATTAGCTGGATGTGGTGGCACGTGCCTGTAGTTCTAGCTATTTGGAAAGCTGAGGCAGAAGGATCTCCTGAGCACAGCAGGTCGAGGCTGCGGTAGCCATGAGCATGATACTGTACTCCAGCCTAGGTGACAGAGTGAGACTCCAACTCAAAAAAAAACAAAAAAAAAAAAGAAAAGCTTACATAAAAATCATATTACAGGCTGGGCATGGTGGCCACACATGTAATCCCAACATTTTGGGAGGCCAAGGAGGAAGAACCACTTGAGACCAGGAGTTCAAGATCAGCCTGGGCAACACAGCAAGACCCAATCTCTAGAAAAATTTTAAAAATTAAGAAAACAAAAACCAGCAGGGCATAATGGTGTAGGCTTGTAATCCCAAGTACTCGGGGGCTGAGACAGAAAGATCACCTGAGTCCAAGAGGTCAAGGTGATTTTCCCCAGGCCCAGAAGAGTAAGACTGACAAAAAATGAATAAATAAAAAATTATATCACAATATACAAGAATGCACATTTAAAAATACAAATGTCTGTGGTATTCATGCCTTTTTTTTTTTTTGAGTTGGAGTCTCATCCTGTCCCCAAGGCTGGAGTACAGTGGCACACTCATAGCCATTGCAGCTTTAACTGCTGGGCTCAGGTGATCCTTCTGCCTCAGTCTTCCAAGTAGCTGGAACCACAGGTGCGCACCACCACGTCCAGCTAATTTTTCTTGATTTATTGTAGAGATGAGGTCTCACCAAATTGCCCAGGCTGGTCTCGAACCCCTGGGCTCAGGCATTCCTCTCACCCTGGCCTCCCAAAATGCTGAGAATATAGACTTAAGCCACCACGCCTGGCCATATTCATGCTTTCAGTGACTATTTGAGGAAACTTTGCCACCCTCTTTGCTAACCTTCCCTAAGAAAAGATTGCCATGAAGTTACAGCTGAGCCTCTAGAGTGGCCTTGCCTGGACTAGAATTCAGAATCTTCTATTCCTCAGCAGTGTGATATTGGACAAATTTCTTAACTGCTCTGATCTTCAGTTTCCTCATGTGTAAAACAGAGATCGTGATCATCCCTATTTCATAAAGTCCATGTGAAACACTTGCTCCAGTGAACACAGTAACTGGAAGTGCCCAATGGATGTTATCATCTTCATTATGTTTTGATTCTGACTCCAGACACAGCTCTAACTGTTCTCCTACAATGAAACAGACTGGTGTCCATCACCAGAGCCAACTCACAGGTCAGGACGATAGCACATTTTCTAGTGCTTTCCTAGTGGTGTGCTGTAAATAGTTAACAATCAACTTCCAACAGGGGTGAGGGGTGGGCAGCTTTACTTTGTGATGTTTGCCAATTTCTATGGTGTAAATACTCCCACCATGGCAGATTTCAAGGTACCAATTTGACTTTAGGGAATGTTGCTGGGAAGAGATGATCCAAAGCAGTTCTCAAGTCAGCTCCGGCATTTCCAAAAGAAAGCCTCTCCTTATTGCCACTTCCTTTTTCTGAAACCAAGATCCGTTCTCTCTCAGAACCAGGCATTCCTGTCTGATGTACTCTTGCTGAGGTAAGAGTCTATTTATATCTGGGAGGTAAAGGAAACCTACAGTTCTGAAGCCCAAAACAGTACTCAGACCCAGCTTACCAGAATACTCGTAGCAAAGTGGTACTTTAATCCTCATTTGCTAATGTTCCCTGTGTGTCTTTTTTCTCTGGGAGATGTTGAATGTACATGTGTGTGGCTACAGTCTAGGGTACAGTTCTATTTTCCTTGTGTCATGTGGTTATAATACCTTAAGATCAACAGCATGTCACCCTGATTTTTAACATGTAGCATTTCACATTGCACTATATCTATTTAAGATGTTGAAGTTATCATTTCTGCATCTTCCCATAGTCTTCAAAATACTTTTTTAATGTCCACGTAATTTCATTAATACACCTAAATGCAGGTGTATGTAAAGAAAAAAGACAGTTAAATCCTGGTGTGGCTACTCATACAAGTCCCTATTTAGGGGACAAATGATTAAACTATCTTTGCATAGTCAGGATATCATGGCTGTTAAACATGTAACTGTGCAGGTAGTGACTCTAATACTAGGCATGCTATAGGTGATATTTATGGACCATGGTGGGAAAACTAGAAAAAGTGGCATAAACACACAAAAAGTTCAAGAATTTCAAGAACTTAGTTTTTTGTTGTCGTTGTTTTTAAGTCAGAGTCCCACTGTGCTGTCCAGGCTGGAGTGCAGTGGCATGTTCATGGCCATTGTAGCCTTGACCTGCCTCAGGCTTCCAAGTAGCTGGAACCACAGGTGTGTGCCACCATGCCTAGCTGATAAACTGAGTGTAGTTTTAAATGTAGACCAAAAAAAAGTAAATTGAGCCCTGAAAAATGATGACAGAATCTTCCAATTAGGTTACTGCTGATTTTAGGAAAAGAAAGTTACCTCTGTATTGGGGCAAGAGGTAGGTAGAGGGGGTGAAAGCACTAAGATCAAGTGTTTATTATGTGCCAAGGACTATGCTAGATGCTTTTCTTCCATTATCTCATTTTAAAAGTCTCAGTGGGGAAACTGAGGCTTGGAGTAGTTCATTAAGGTCACACAGGCAGGCTACCCAGGTTGGCCTTCATTCCCCTGCAGTCAGGAGTAAATGAACATTAAGCAGAAACAGGAACAATTCTTTCTGAAAGCATGATGAGGAAAGAAGAGAGAAAGAGTAAAGGCTAAAGTATAGGCCACAGAATCACTACTTTTATAATACAAATAAGGCTCAGCTCTTCAGAGGTTGGCACTGAAAAAGAATCCCCCAAGTGACTGCAGGGGCCAGAAGCAGAGACCACCAAACTCTGGCTCATGGCCTGGAGATCTGTCTTTCACTTGAGGACCTCTCACTGATGATCATGGCTCTGTCAAAGCTTCCTTGGATCATTTCTTTCTTTCATATCTGAGGCACAAGCATGAGATGACAAAAGGCAGTTTCTGGCATCCATGGCATGACTAAGTCAAAGCTGGAGACTTTAAAGGACTTTTCTAAAGGTGAGGGCAATGTGTCCAGTCTTTCAAGAGCATAGAAACTGTCCCAGACACCATTTTAAATATACAGACTCTCAAGAAACTTGGATTCAGAAGGTCTGCAGTGAGAGCCTGGGATGTTTTAAATAATGCCAGTTATCCTCAAATTCCTGCAAGTTCCAGTATCATTGTGCTTGCAAGTTACAAAGAGAAGAAACTCAGTAGTGTAAATCCATGTAGCCTGGCTCATAAGAAAAAGCCTATTTATAAGCCCATGCTGGGGTCCTCAACCTACCCCTGCAGGTTTGATGCTATCTTGGCACATTCTGGCTCTTTTTATGTCCCAGAAAAAAAATGTGGACCCAATAGAGAGAGGTCCTTTGCCAAATCATATGGTGGCAGGGAAGGAAGGAAAGAAGGCATCTTCCATTCTTAATATTTTTCAAAGACGAGGTTATGAGTTCTTAACCAGCACACCATGCAAGCTGCCTACAACACACACAAGGTTCTGGCTTTGTCCTCTCGTCTGCTTCTTCCTTTTTGTCCCTTCAGCAGCAGATGGCAGAATGGTGGCAGCCAGCTTTCTCCTACAGGCTGCTCAGTAGTCTTAGGGAGGGTGATCATATGTCCAGGTTTACCTAGGAAGAGTCCTGACATACTCTTTTGAGCCCAGACTCTCCTTTGGCTGAGTGTCTTTCATTCTCATTCATGTATTCACAGTTTGAGTGATAAATAATACAGTCACTCTGTCTGTGAACAACAACAAAAGCAAACTCCACAAAGGCAAGAAGTAGACTGCCAGCAATTTAATAACTTCCATCTATCAAGCAGATTACTTTGTGATTCGCTCACACATCATTTCAACTAACCCTCACAGCAACTCCACGAGGGAGTCTGAGCATGTGAATTTCGCAGATAAGTAACAGGGTGACATGAATTGACCAGGGTCATCCAACCATGAGGAGCAAAGCTAGACTCAAAGGTCCATCCTCATGACCCCAGCTCCTGCTCCTACTGGGGCCTGCCTGCCTCCTCAGGGCATGAGGTCACCACCAGCACTGTCTGTGTTAAGAAACAGAACTTTACCAAGTAAGTTGGGTGGTTTCAACACAAAAGGAATACTCTCAATATTCACATTTTCCATCTTAAATTTGCAAGTAGAAATCTGCTTTCTGCAGCTGTGTCTCTAATTCAGTTCTTGTTTCTGTAACCCAGTTTGAAAGAAAAAACACTTCCAAAAGAAGCAACCAAGTCTACAAAGGCACAGTTTGACTCAAATGAATCCAACCGATTAGCAAATGGAAAATAACACTGAGGAATACATTTTGCATCACAAGCATAGCAGATCCAGGTCATCTCTAATAAAGCTAAAGATTTTTAAGTGCAACCCAGAGAATGGATGGATCAGAATCATTGGTTTATATTTGCATAGCATAGTCTTCTAAACCAGTTGCTCTTCCAGAATCAGTAACTTCAAGTCATAGTCTTTGCTTTCACCACCATATTGTCTGTGTTTAATTTTTTTTCTGTTTAAAAAAGGGTGATTTTTTTTTTTTTTTTTGAGTCAGAGTCTCATCTGTCGTGCAGGCTGGAGTGCAGCATTATGTTCATGGCCTCCGCAGTCTTGACCTGCTGGGCTCAGGCAATCCTTCCGACTCAGCCTTCCAAGTAGCTGGAACTACAGGCGCACGCCACCACGCCCGGCTAATTTTTTTATTTACTGTAGCTACAAGGTCTCACCATGTTGCCCAGGTTGGTCTTGAACCCTTGGGCTCAGGCAATCCTCTTGCTTCCACCTCCCAAAGTGCTGGGATTACTGGAGTGAGCCACCACACCCGGCTAAAAGGGTAATTTTTTTTTTTTTTTTTTGAGTTGGAGTCTCACTCTGTCGCCCAGACTGGAGTGCAGTGGCCGCTCCCGGCCACCGCAGCCTCAACCTGCTGGGCTCCGGCGATCCTTCCGCCTCAGCCTTCCAAGTAGCCGGAATTACAGGCATGCGCTACCACACCCGGCTGATTTTTTGATTTATTGTAGAGATGAGGTCTTGCTGCCCAGGCGGGTCTCGAACCCGCGGGCTCAGGCAATCTACTCACCTCAGCCTCCCAAAGGCGCGGGATTACAGGCTGAGCCACCAAGTCCGGCTCAAGATCCTTCCGCCTCAGCCGTCCAAGTAGCTGGAACTACAGGTGCGCGCTACCACACCCGGCTCATTTTGATTTACTGTAGAGATGAGGTCTCGCCACGTTGCCCAGGTGGGTCTCGAACCCATGGTCTCAGGCAATCCACTCACCTCAGCCTCCCAAAGGCACGGGATTACAGGCTGAGCCGGCTTGCCTTTTCCAATAAAGCTTCCATTACAGGGATATTTTCCTTCCTCATCACTTACTGCATCATAGGAAAGCTGCTAAAATCTCAGAGATGAAAAGGGGGCTGTGGCAGTCTCTAGTTCGTTTGCCCTGTTGAATGGTTAAGAGCAAGGCCTCTAGAGTCAGACTGCTGTGTGTGCATCTTCGCCCCATCTCTTGTTAGCTGAGTGGCTGTGGGCATATATGGCCACCATTCTGGCCACACTACTCTGTCCTTGATGCGGAGTTTGTCTCCCTGCAGCCATACCTATCTTTCTACACAATCATATCACTGCTCTGTTCACATCCCTCTCCCAGTTCTTCACCCACTCAGTCCAAGTCCAGGTTCTTGGGTTGGGAACCCGACATGTTCCTACAGGTCTGCCCTCCTCGTAGCCCATGCCCATGCCCTCTCTGACTTCTGCTTACTGTCTGCTCTAGCCAAATCAGCTCACTTCTTCCTCAGGACCCTGTTATTTGCTGTTCTCCCTGCCTGGAATGTTCTTCCTCCAGAATCCATTTGCCTCACCCCTTCCTTTCCTTTAGGTTGCTGCTTAAATGTCACCTTCTCAGAAAGGGAAGTCTTCCGGGCCATCCTATTACAAGCAGTGGCCCCTCACTGCCACATGGTACTCCCTGCTCTCCTTTCCTGCTTTTTCTCCACACCACTTATTGCCCCTGGACATACTCTGTATGTCTTTGATTAGTGCCTCCTGTTGCTAAAATGTGAGCTCTGTGTGGGAGCGATATGCCAGCAGCTAGAAGAGTTCCTGGCACGCAGTAGGCCCTCCATAAACATTGGGTGAACGAAAGAATGAAGAATTTGCAGAGGGCAATAAGGAATTAGATCATGTAAGACCTTGTATGTCCTGGGAAGGATTTGAGCTTTTATCTTTAAATGTGAAAGAAAGTACATAATCTGAGGAATGGTTTGAAAAGACAACTCTGGTCATAGTGTGGAGAGAAGATTGTACTACGGGTAAACGTGGCTCAAGCAGGGCAGATTGGAGGTTAAAGCAACATCCAAGCAAGAGAGATATAATGAGGGCAACATAGCAATACCTCATCTCTACAAAAAATTTAAAACTAGCCAGGCATAGTGGCACACACTTGTAGTCCCAGCTACTTGGGAGGCTGAGGCTGAAGGATCGCCTGAGCCCAGAAGGTTGAGGCTGCAGTGAGCCATGATGGTGCCACTGTACTCCAACCTGGGGAACAGAGTGAGAATCTGACTGAAATAAAATAAAATAAAACCTTTTGATTTTATTTTATTTTTGGAACACTGTAGTGGTAGTGTTGAAACATCATTATTGAATGGCAGTATGTCTATTCAATACTTTGCAGAAGGAATAACTAAAAAGCTGAAATTACAAACCTCTGCTGATTAAAACTCAGTTGAGATGTAAGATAGAGCACATATGAACTAATGTTGTTTGTTTTGTTTTGTTTTAAAAAAAGGCATTTACTGAATTTCAACCACCAGAAGCTAAAAAAACCACACGATCCAGTTCAATACAGGACACCTGGCAACCGTGTTTGTAAGTGTAACTCAGCTTTCTGCAAAGCCAACACCCAGCCCTTCCTGGCTGCATTGGCCTGTCCTCATTTCCCCCTGGAAAACAGTTTTAAACTTCAGACAGATAACATCCCGCCCCTTTTACAATTAGCAGCTTCTCTCAATGGGTCATCTAGTTTGGCACATGCTTATGTGGGGTAGCCCAGCCTATGAACAGCTGCCCATGGGGAATTTACCAGCTGATTCATGTCCTCCAGATACTTTCTTGCCAGCACTTTGGCCTCACCAGATCACCCTGATTGTTGTTGATCTGGGCCCCCTATCTAACCGAAAACCAGCGGTTCTTTTCCCAGCCCCCAAGGAGTTGAAGGGTCTCTAAATCTAGGATCCCTTTCCCTCCTTGCCCCATAATTGAATTCCTCCTTAAATCCTTTTACTACCTGGGAACTTGCAAAGCCAACCTTGAATTTGAACTGGAACTGAAAGGGCCTCCTCCCAAAGAATTTGCCCCATGATTGAGTTTCTGGTACACAACTTATACTGTTCAGCTTTGTCTATTCTGAAGTCTAGAAGACACTCTTGCCTCTGATAGTGGGGTCTAAGAACCCACAGCCTCACTAGGAGTTTGCTAGAAATGCAGAACCCGAGGCGGTTTACCAGATCTATTGAATTAGAGTCCACTTTTTTTTTTTTTTTTTTTGAGTTGGAGTCTCATTCTGGTTGCCCAGGCTGGAGTGCATCATGACTACCGCAGCCTCGACCTGTTGTGCCCAGGCAATCTTTCTGACTCAGTATTCCAAGTAGCTGGAACCATAGGCACGCACCACCACACCTGGCTAATTTTTTTTTTTAATTTATTGTAGAGATGAGGTCTCACATTGTAGCTCAGGCTAATCTTGAACCCCTGAGCTCAGGCCATTCTCTTGCCTCCACCTCCCAAAGTGCTAGGATTATAGGCGTGAACCACCATGCCCGGCTAGATTCCACATTTTAACAAGTTTCCCCAGCTAATTCCCAGACACCTGCAAGTCTAAGAGGCCAGGAGAGTGTTGAGGCCCTCACCTCCCCATTGGCTGGGAGAATTTTTATACTGGATCCTATTTAAGGACCTTAATCTTCAAATTCACTTCATTATCCTCACTGTCCAAAGACTCCTGAGTGGCTTCCACCCAACACCCTCTCTGTCTTGCCCCCTCGAAACCAGGGCCTCTTTTCTGTGCCTCTTTCCTTTCTACAAGACCTCACCCTCCACCCCTACTCCTCATCTCAGGCTAAGGCCCCTCTCTCAGGGCCACGTCTCACAGGAGCATTTCTTTAGGGTCTGTTTTTCCACTTGCTTCTCCCCGGTTAGGCCTCTATCCCCAATTGACAGTGGACATGCCGCCTCGTCCAAAGGGCCACCTCTTAGGGTAATATTAGCCTGTCCAGTGATAGCCTCTTAGAGCTGGGCCAGGTCTGAGGGGGCCTCCCGCCGGGCCATGGGACTCCCCTTTCCCACAGACATCCCACACCACATGAACACACTGTCCCTGTTCCTCTTTTCTCCAGCTCTAATAGACAACCAGAAGCAATCCAGTAAAGGCTGCTTTCCAATGGGAGGCGCCCAGAAAAGGCAGAGGCGCAGATGAAGATGCAGCCAGTAAGAGGGTCGTGCTTTCTCTGAAACAAGGAGGTGAGAGTTGAGGGGGAGATACATTAGAACTGCTTCAAGCCTTTAATTCTTCCAGGGTTTCAGGATTTGAGTTTGGGGTTGTTGTTTTTTAAGCTTTCCAAACTGAGAAAAAAGATGTCAGATAACTTTTCTAAACTGGAAATCAGAGCCTCGTCTGATTTGGTCCTCAATCAGTGGTCAGATTGACTAACCAACATTTTTTCTTACCCTTTTATTGTTTATTACACAATTGACTTTTCTCCAAAAAGACATATTAAACGCCTACTTCCAACCTTTTAAAAAGTACCCTTGGAATTCCATTCATATTCATTATTAAAATAGTGTCAGTCAGGCAAGGTGGCTCACTCCTGTAATCCCAGCACTTTGGGAGGCGGAGGCAAGAGGATTGCCTGAGCCCCGGGGTTCTTTGCAAGATGTCATGGCTTTGTATCTTTAAGCTAATTCTGGACAGTTATTGTGCCTTCGGGACGAACCGTAATGCGGATTTGCTCTGTGCAACTGATGGTATGCTAATGCGTTTATGCAGGTTTACATTTAAATTTCCAGACAGTCTCAGGCCTGTGGATTCCCGAAAGGTAACGAATGCTCAAGTAAACAAAGTGATGGGCAAAAGCAGCACTGTATCAGAACTAGTGCAGGGGCGCCCTCTTCCGGCCATGTGGATGTGAAGGGCGGCTTCTCTGCTCTTGGTGTGAAGCACAAATTTATGCCATTCCCTTCCTCCTGCAGCATTTACCCTGAGTTAGGCAGTGTGCTTAGGGCTAGGCGTAAAAAGATAAATAAAAGGATCCCAGCATTAAAGGATCTTACAGTCTAAGGGGCACACCCAAATCAGATCGTTATAATGCAACGTGAGCAGTGTGTCACTGGAGCTATGAATCATGTCCCCATTAGTTTGCAACCACAAGTTGCATACAAGAACCCAAATCAAACAGCACAGTACAATGTTCTTTTGTTAGGAACGGTGACTCACTCCAGTATTTTCTCTGTGCACAGAAACAGATGACTGCACGAAAGTAACATGGCTAATGGGTGCTACCCTGGAGACCCAGGTAACCTAGGAGTAATCCTGACAGCCAGCTCTCCAGGGCAGAAACAAGAGGGGCTGCAGAGAAAGGTCGGGATTTAACAGGAAAACTGTGGAGACTAACAATATGGATCAGAAGGAGAGCTATGCATTTTGATATGAAATTTGTAAGTAATAAGTGCATTTAAAATATACAACCAGGCCAGGCATGTGGCTCAAGCCTGTAATCCCAGCATTTTGGTGAGAGGATTTCCTGAGTCCAGGGGTTTGAGATCAGCCTGGGTAACTTGGTGAGACCGTTTCTACAATATATCAAAAAATTAGCCGGGTGTAGTGGCACATGCTTGTAGTTCCAGCTACTTGGAAGGCTGAAGTGGAAGGATCACCTGAGCCTAGCAGGTCAAGACTGTGGTAGCCGTCAGTGTGCCACTGCATTCCAGCCTAGGTGTCAGAGTGAGACTCTGACTCAAAAAGAAAAATATACAATCAAGACCTCTGACACTTCTTAAAACAAGATTCCCATTAGATCTTGTTGGATTTTTTTCTAATTGAATTTTATCTGCTCATGTTTCTCAAACTAGGCCAAGAGGCCCCCTCAGTTTCTAAAATACTAAGTTCTTTCTGCTCCTCTTCGCAAATTTTCCCATATTCTGACACACCCAGTGATTCCGTGTATCTTTCTTTTCCTCACTTTGTTGCCCAGGCTGGAGTGCAGTGGCTTGATCTTCATGTGGCCTTTTCTTTTTTTTTTTTTTTTTTTAGTTGGAGTCTCACTCTGTTGCCCAGACTGGAGTGCAGTGGCCGCTCCGGCTACCGCAGCCTCGACCTGCTGGGCTCCGGCGGTCCTTCTGCCGCAGCCTTCCAAGTGCAAAATTACAGGCATGCGCTACCACGCCCAGTTGATTTTTTTATTTATTGTAGAGATGAGGTCTCGCTGCCCAGGCAGGTCTCGAACCCGCGGGCTCAGGCAATCCACTCACCTCAGCCTCCCAAAGGCGTGGGATTACAGGCTGAGCCACCGAGCCCGGCTTTTTTTTTTTTTTTTTTTTTTTTTGAGTTGGAGTCTCACTCTGCTGTCCAGGCTGGAGTGCAGTGGCACGATCACACTACTGCAGCCTCGACCTGCTGAGCTCTGGTGATCCTTCCACCTCAGCCTTCCAAGTAGCTGGAACTATAGGTGCACACCACTACCACACCGAGCTAATTTTTTTGATTTATTGTAGAGATGAAGTCTTGCCAAGTTGCCCAGGCTGGTATCAAACCCCTGAACTCAGGCAATCCTCTTACCTCCACCTCCCAAAGTGCTGTAATTACAGGCGTGAGCAACCGCGCCCGGCCATGTGGCCTTCCCACCATCAATCTTGTTAACTCTTAGTCTCTTCTAGCAATGAGTTCCCTTTAGCTTAGAGAGAGTTCTGCTGGTAACATACCCAATATATAAATCAGGCAAAAAAGAACTTAGAGGAGGAGAAAGAACACGTTTTTCTTTCACTTCAAAACAGGTAAGGGGAGAAAATAAAGTGGAGAAATATACTACCCAATGCAGTTGTCACATTTTTTTGGAACCATGTCCTACAGGAATACCCATGTTATTATCAGAAGGTGGATGTAATTATCAGTGAGAGTGTTTGACAAAGCAGTTCCTACGAAGGGTACAGCTCAGAAAATCCATGCAAAAGAAGAAGAAAAAAAGAAAAGAAAAAAACGTTGACCAGGAGAGGCCACTGCACTCCAGTATGGGCGACAGAGTGAGACTCCAGTGCAAAAAAAAAAAAAAAAAAAGAACGTGAACCACTTGAGAGTGAAGAGAAAGGAAAAGCTAAGAAGGGAGAAAGGGGGTTAGGGAAGCAGAGAGGAACAGGAAAAGAAGATAGAGATTCGTGCAGCAGGAGTTTGTGCCATCGGGAACATCTTAAAGTTGCAATTAAAATTTAAGAAATACATGTCTTTTAAAAATGCAGGTAATTCAGAAGTGCACAAGTAAAAACTGAAAGCACAACTTCACAACCCACACACAGCACACACTAGTAACAGAAGGGGAGATGTCAGGTGGCCGTGGAGGTGAGAGGTTGGGAGCTCCTACAACAGCAACCTGCACCCACCTGCCCTGGCCAGCCTGGACATTTGTGGTTGAAACCAAATGCTGCAGCCAATGGCTTAACAGAAAATCCCTAGACAGGCTTCCTACTGCTGAAAATCCTCACCTAGTTCTCAGCAAAAGTGAGAATATTCTATACTCATGGATAAGTGTAGAACATCTTCATATAATTATAAAATAGTTTTAATATACTATTACTTTATTAATACTCCTTTATATAATAATTCTTTATAAATTATTAAAGTATCAGTTTGGCCTCCAATCAGAATATCTACTAGATTCTAGCAAGGTAAGGAATGGTTCAGCCCTTTTTTTATCTCTCATATTGTATCTCTGTATAGTTTGTTAGGTGGTTGGTTTATACCTTACTTTGTTCTGCAAGAGACTTAAGATCACCCAATACCTTACACATTGGAAGTGCTAAACAGCATTCCACTGATAGGTTATGTATGTGTGTATATACATACATACATGTACACGTACCAATGAGAGCATCACAATGTTAGATGAATATATTTGAATAGTACTAAGTATACAAAACTCCTGGAAACTGAGGTTTCTCATAATTTTCACCTTACCAACTTGCAGTAGAATCATTTTTGTATTTATTTTGTGATCATCCAAAGATAATAAATTAAATGTTAGCCACTGTTTTCCAGAATGAAATTTCTAGAGTTACTGGATAGTTCAGAGAATTTGAGTCACAAGATGTATATTTTTCTATAGCTTTGTTTGTGTATATATGCATATATGTGTGTGCATATATACACACAAACATACACATGCTATAGCACGTGTATGTTTTTGAATGGAGACTTATGTGTGTACACACACACATTTTCATTCATTAATTCATTTATACCCAACAGTTTTTCTGAGTAGCAACAGAAGAAAAATGCAGAAAATATAAAGGGAAGTTGGGGCAGGCCTTATGCAGTGAGCTCTTTGAGGTCTCTTATCAGAGAAATAGATTTCTTTTTTTTTTTTAAGCAGGATTTATTGAGAGGACAGAAAAGCTCCCACAGTGGGAGGGGACCTGAGGGGATTGCTCAAGAAATAGATTTCAATTGTCTCATTCTTATTAAAAATTATACAACAAAATAAATATATGAGGACTTGGTTTAATAAGATGTAGTTATCTTAACATAGTCTTTTTTTTTTTTTTTGAGTTGGAGTCTCACTGTCACTCAGGTTGGAGTACAGTGGCATACTCACGGCCATCGCAGCCTTGACCTGCTGGGCTCAGGTGATCAATCATTCCACCTCAGCCTTCCAAGTAGCTGGAACCACAGGCATGTGCTGCCATATCCGGATAATTTTTTGATTTAGTTGTAGAGGTGAGGTCTCACCAAATTGCCCGGGCTGGTCTTGAACCCCAGGGCTCAGGCAATCCTCTCACCTTGGTCTCCCAAAATGCTGGGTTAACAGGCATGGGCTACCACACCAAGCCTAATACCGTTCTTCCTAGAGAGCCAAACCTCTATAGCTACCATAGTTAAATGACATAGCTCTTTATATTTACAGTGCTGCAATTATATAACAGGGTGGAGATCCATATGTGTTCAATGGATAAAATGCACTTCATATAAAAATAGAAGGGTTTCCTGGGAAACGATAACATCAAGAATGTTCTATTAATTTTATGAGTCATCCAGGTATAATTTCTAGCCAATAAAACAAAACATTCCATAATGCTCTTGTTTTTCATTAAACATTGGTTTATAAGGCATTGGTCTATTATTTGCAATGGTTAAAATGAAGTCTTTAAAAATCAGTATCCCATATCTGTTAGTATGTACTAGGTGGAAACCTTCATAATAAAGGAATTTTAAGTGCAAAAGGCTGTCCAGTTTCCAGCTACAGGGTGTACAAGAATATAAACCTCAGGGGTGTCATTGTAGCCCAAGGGACCTAGAGACTTGGTTGACTGAAACTTACCCAAGAAGCTCTAAATAACGTAGACAAAGATGGAGAAACAGAAGCCAGGGTCTCAGCTGGTAAGATGGGCCTGGCAAGGGAAGGTTGACAATGAGAGATTATTGGTTAGAACCTGGAAGGTGAGAATTAGATAAAACAAGACCTATGAGGCCTGAATCAACTAGAACTAAGTCTAGAACTAAAGCTATGGATGACAAGATGTGCCAGAATATTCCTCATCCCTCTTAAATTTGCAATTTACTTTATACTGAGAAATTTATGGCCACGAGGGATCAAAATAATAATAATGTTGACATGATTGAACTATTTTCTCCTCAAATTCTAGACATGTGGTATAACAGCTTTTAATCACAAACTACTTTATTGGTTTGCCTTAGAAGCCACTGTTACAAAGATTAGAAGTATCCAAAGAAATGCTATATTCTCTTTGCAGACCAACATGGGAATCAGAAGGTGGCCTGGTGAACAAGGAATCAGCACAAGTTCAAAAAATAAAGTTGCAATGACACTAGGTTAAAATAGCTTAGGCATTTACCTGACTATTGGAGTGTCTTACTCCCCTACCACGTCTTGATTAGGGCTAGATTTGAAAATCCCACGGCAGTCCCGTGGGATTCAGAGCTATGGGAAAGGGACAAAGAGACTAGGAGTTCAATTTCTAGGGGAAGGTATAAGATTTTGCTGTTTTCTTTGTATAAATTGGAGTTTGGTTTTTTTTCCAAGTATAAAGAATGCTTCACAGAACCAAAAAAAACTCCTAGGCCCTTGGCATGGAATCTATAGTATTCAATGGATAAAATAGCCCTGCCTGTTGTAGCCTCAGACAAGGACATAGGAACCAGCACTAGTGATAGAAAAGGGAGTCAGAGGTACCAGTTACTGGGAATAAGTCATGAATGGAAGCTTATGGGAGCAGGAACAAAATGGTATCCCCAACACAAGGCCTGGTTTATAGCAGGCAATACAAAATCTGACAATGAATGAACAAATTAATAGATAAACCAGAAAGTCAAAGTAGAGGTGGGATGGAGTAACTAGATTTAAGTAAACAAAACCCTAAGGGATCAGAATTCAGGAAATTAAGTATAAAAAGCTCTAGCACCTGGTAATCAATGCAGGTCTAATCCTAACAGTGGCCTCTTTTGCATTTCCTGCTGACTTAGGGCACTACTACCTTTCTAGACCTATTTTTCCAAAATTTTATTATGAAAATGTACAAACGTAGCAAAGTTGAAAGGATTTTGTAGTGACCACCTACCATCTAGACTCTACTGTTAACATTTTATGATACTTGGCTTATCACATATCTATGCATTTCTCTATGTTATTTTTTGGATGCATCTAAAGTAAATTAGCGTGGTGCTAAATATTTGTTGACATGTTTTTCTTTTGAAATAAAATTTGTATACAACGAAATGCACAAATCTCACATGTATAGTCCCAAGTTTTTTTCTTCTTTTTTGAGTTGGAGTCTCACTCTGTCGCCCAGGCTGGAGTGCAATAGCATGCTCACAGCCACCCCAGCGTCGATATGCTGGGCTTAGGCAATTCTTCCACCTCGGCCTTCCAAGTAGCTGGAACTACAGGCATGCACTACCATGCCAGGCTAATTTTTTGATTTATTATAGAGATGAGGTCTCACCAAGTTGCCCAGGCTGTTCTCAAACCCATGGGCTCAAGCAATCCCCTCACCTTGGCCTCCCAAAGTGCTGGGATTACAGGTTTGAGTCACGGCGCCTGGCCTATTCCCAAGTTTTAATAAATGACTGTACCTGTGTATCCCAAATCATCAAGTTATACAACATTATTATCACTTCAGGAACTTCCCATAATTTTTAAAGTGTTTCTTGAGGGGAGGGGAGGAGAATGATAGAAATGTTGAAACTTCCTTGGATTCTGATTACAGTTTAAATTAGCTGGGGAAGCCGGGCTCGATGGCTCAGCCTGTAATCCCGTGCTTTGGGAGGCTGAGGTGAGTGGATTGCCTGAGCCCGCGGGTTGGAGACCCGCCTGGGCAACTTGGCGAGACCTCATCTCTACAATAAATCAAAAGTTAGCCAGGCGTGGTAGTGCGCACCTGTAGTTCCAGCTACTTGGAAGGCTGAGGCGGAAGAATCGCCAGAGCCCAGCAGGTCGAGGCTGCGGTGGCCAGGAGCAGCCACTGCATTCCAGTCTGGGCGACAGAGTGAGACTCCAACTCAAAAAAAAAAAAAAGACAGAAAAATAAAAAATAAAATAGCTGGGGAAAGTTTACATGTGGTGTTATTTTGGGGGGCATATAGAACTCCATGAACATCATCCCAAGACATGATCTCAAGTCATGAGATCTGGGAGGATCATCCATCACTTACTGTTCTCAAACTTCCATCTCAAGTTAAAAGGCAAACATAAACATACAGCTCTAGCAAAACTTCTTTCACATATATCCCACATTGACAAACAAAAGGAAAAGTGCTCGCTCACACTCCATCTTCTGTCCTACAACTCAGACTGCCTCATTCAACTGCAGGGTCCAGACTGCTCTGGGCACCTTTCTGCATTTTTTTCTAATACCTAGGCAAATTCCATCAAACCAATGAATCTTTGTTTCTCTCAAATTGTGTTAAATTGAAAATGCTTTTTGATTATATATCTTAAGATAATAAAGTAAAATTATTTATATTACCAGATTTGATCTTTATTTAACTAGCAGTTTGCTGTGCTCGATTTCAGATGCAGCTCCTAGCTTTAGAATATGGAACTTTAGTCTTATCTGTACAGTACCTGGACATTGTGATGTCATTAAAATATAGTATATTAAAATGCCCCTTAAAAACTTGTATTTTGAAAACTTTCAATATACACAAAAATAGAATGAATCCCCATGTACTAATCATCCAGCCCCAACAATTATCTTCTTAGTATAATGCATTTATGATTCATCCAGGTTGTTGTATGAATCAATAATCTGTTCATTTTTATTGCTGAGTAGTATTCCATTGTATAGATTAGCATAATTTGTTTACCCATTCATACCTTAATTGCTTGTTTTGGGGCAATTAGGTATAGATATCCACATCCATGTTTTTGTGTCAAATGTGAGTTTTCATTTCACTTGGATAAATATCTAATAGTGAGATTACTGGGTCATACAATAAGCATATGCTTAACTTTATAAGAAACTGCCAAGAATTTTTTCCAAACTGGCTGTATCATTTGCATTTCCACAAGCAATGAGTTTCTGTTACTCTACATCGTGGCCAATATTTTGTATTTAGTTCTTTATTTTAGCCATTCTAGTAAGTGTATAGTGGTATCCCACAGTGATTTTAATTTACATATTCCTAATGACTAATGATGTAGAACATCTTTATGTTTATTTGCATATGTATATGCAAAATACATACATACATGTATTTTGAGTTAGGGTCTGACTCTGTTGCCTAGACTGGAGTGCAGTGGTGCAAACCTAGCTCACTGTAGACTCAACATCCTGGGCTCAGGTGATCCTTCTGCCTCAGCCTTCCAAGTACTGGGACTATAAACACGTGCTGCTGCACCTAACTTTTTATTTTATTTTAATTTAATTTTAATTTTTTTGTAGAGGTGAGGTCACTATGTTGCCCAGGCTGATCTCGAACTCCTGGGCTCAAGTGATCCTCCCACCTCAATCTCCTAAAGCACTGGGATTACTGGCGTGAGCCACTGCACCTGGCCACATCATTCATATATCTTCTTTGGAGAAGAGTCTTTTCAAATATTTTGCTCATTTTTAAATTGAGTTATTTGCTTTATTACTATTAAGGTTTAGAGTTCTTTATATATTCGGAATACAAGTTATTTATTGGGCATATGAGTCTCAAATATTTTCTCATCTGTGACATCTTTTCATTCTCTTCACTAATTTTTTTTTTTTTTTTTTTGCAAAGCAAAAGTTTTTTGTTTATGTTTTTGTTTTTGTTTTTTTGAGTTGGAGTCTCACTCTGTCAGACTGGAGTGCAGTGGCCACTCCCAGCCACCGCAGCCTCAATCTGCTGGGCTCCGGCAATCCTTCCGCCTCAGCCTTCCACGTAGCTGGAACTACAGACGTGCGCTACCACGCCCGGCTGATTTTTTGATTTATTGCAGAGATGAGGTCTCGCCTGCCCAGGCGGGTCTCGAACCCGCGGGCTCAGGCAATCCACTCACCTCAGCCTCCCAAAGGCGCGGGACTACAGGCTGAGCCACCGAGCCTGGCTGCAAAAGTTTTTAATGATCATAAAACTCAACTTCACACTTTTTTCTTTTATAAGTGGTATTTTGGGTGTCATATTTTACTTTATTTTTTGAGTAGAAGTCTCACTCTGTCACCCAGGCTGTAGGGCAACGGCACGCTCACGGCCACTGCAGCCTTGACCTGCTGGGTTCAGGCGATCCTTCCGCCTCAGTCTTCCAAGTAGCTGGAACTACAGACATGTGCCACCATGCCTGGCTAATTTTTCTTAGTTTATTGTAGAGATGAGGTCTCGCCAAGTTGTCTGGGCTGGTCTCGAACCCATGGGCTCAGGCAATCCTCTCACCTAGACCTATCAAAGTTCTGGGACTATAGGCGTGAGCCACTGCACCAGCCTATTTTATTTATTTATTTATTTAGCGTTGGAGTCTCACTCTGTCACCCAGCCTCGACGTGCTGGGTTCAGGTGATTCTTCCGCTTCAGCCTTCCAAGTAGCTGGAACTACAGGCACGTGCCACCATGCCCAGCTCATGTTTTGATTTAATGAAGAGATGAGGTATCGCCAAGTTCCCAGACTGGTCTCAATCCCGTGGGCTCAGGCAATCCTCTCACCTCGGCCTCCAGGCATGAGTCACCGCGCCTGGCCTGGGTGTCATATTTTAAAACACATCACCAAATCCAAGGTATCCTATGCATTCTCCTAGAAGTTTTATTCATGTATATGAACTATTTTGAGATAATTTTTATAAAGTATGAGGTATGTGTTGAAGTTCCTTTTTTTGCATATGGATGAATAATCATTCCAGCACCATCTGTTGAAAAGGCTGTCCCTTCTTTATTGAATTACCTTTGTAGCTTTGTCAAAAATCAGTTGAGTCTAATTGTGTAACTCTTCTTTGGGCTTTATGTTCTGTTTAACTGACATATATGTCTGTCCTTTCAACAATACCACACTATCTAGATTACTGTAGTTTTACAGGAAGTCTTAAAATTGAGTAGTGTGAGCCGGGCTCGGTGGCTCAGCCTGTAATCCCGCGCCTTTGGGAGGCTGAGGTGAGTGGATTGCCTGAGCCCGCGGGTTCGAGACCCGCCTGGGCAGGCGAGACCTAATCTCTACAATAAATCAAAAAATCAGCCGGGCGTGGTAGCGCACGTCTGTAGTTCCAGCTACGTGGAAGGCTGAGGCGGAAGGATTGCCGGAGCCCAGCAGGTCGAGGCTGCGGTGGCCGGGAGCGGCCACTGCACTCCAGTCTGGGTGACAGAGTGAGGCTCCAACTCAAAAAAAAAAAAAAAAAAAATTGAGTAGTGTGGATCCCCCAAGTTAGTTCTTCTTGTTGTTCCCCCCCCAAAAAAAATTGGCTTTCTAGTTCCATGACTTTTCATATAAATTTTGAATCCATTCATCAATATCCAAAAATATACCTGCTGAGGTTTTCCTTGAGATTTTGCTCATTGTGGAAGAATGACATCTTAACAATAATGAACCATCCAACCCATGAACACACTATATCTCTACACTTATCAATAGTTTATTTCATGAATTGTGCCTTTGGTATTGTATGTAAAAGTTATCACCATTCTCAAGGTCATCTAGGTTTTCTTTTATGTTATCTTTCAGAAGTTTTATATGAGGTGTGACAATTAAGTTCACAAACTTGCCACTGTGCACTTATGTTGGCAGCAGTGTACAAACAACTCAGGAAGGTTTCATAAACTTGGTACATCAGTGTCTCACAGCTGTGTTCATGTCAACACGTGATGGTGTCTTGCTGAGCTGCATTCATTTGTGTTGTTGCAAGTTTTTGTGTGCCATCACAAGCATGTAGGAGCTTGAATTAGAGCAATGAACAAACACTAAATTTCCTGTTAAGCTTGGCAAGAGTGGAAGTGAAATCAAGGACATGTTAGTCCAAGTTTATGGGGATAATGCCTTGAAGAAAACAGCAGTGTACAAATGGATTAAACATTTTTTTCTGAGGGGAGAGAAAGCATCATTCACGAAGAGAGGTCAGGAAGGTCCGTAACGAGCAGTATTGATGAAAATATTGCACTTGCCGAAAGACTACCTTTGCTCCATTGTATTGCCTTTGCTGCCTTGTCAAAGATTAATTGACTGTGTTTATGTGGGCCCATTTCTGGGCTCACTATTCTGTTCTGCTGATCTATGCAGCTGTTTTTTCACTAATCTTTCTTGATTACTGTCGTTTTCTAGTAAGTCTCACAAATTTCGATGAATTGCATTTTCATTTCGTTCAATTTTTTTTTTTTTGACTTTTCATGAGATTTCTTCTTTGACTCATGTATTAATTAGAAGTATGTTGCTGGGTGTGATGGCTCACACCTGTAATCCCAGCACTTTGGGAGGCTGAGGCAAGAGGATTGCCTGAGCTCAGGGGTTCAAGACCAGCCTGAGAAACATGGTGAGGTCTCATCTCTACAGTAAATTAAAAAATTAGCTGCCTGTGGTTCCAGCTACTTGGAAGGCTGAGGTAGAAGGATTGCCTAAGCCCAGCAGGTCAAGGCTGCGGTGGTTGTGAACATGCCACTGAATCCCAGCCAGGGTGACAGAGTGAGACTCAGTCTCAAAAAAAAAAAAAAAAAAAAAAAGAAGTATGTTGTCTAATCTCCAAGTATTTGGGATTTTCCAATTATCTTTCTGATATCTATTTCTAGTTTAATTCCATGTGGTCTGAGAGCAGATATAAACTTCTATTCTTTTAATTTGTTAAGGTGTGTTTTATTGGCCCAGAATGTGGTCTATCTTGGTGAAGGTTCCATGTGATTGTGAAAAGAATGTGTAATCTGCTGATGCCAAACAAAATACTCTATAGATGTCACTTATATCCAATTGAATTGATGTCGGTGTTTTGAATTCAAATATGTCCTTACTGGTTTTCTGCTTGCTAACTCTGTCCACTTCTGATAGAATAGTGCTAAAGTCGCCAATTATAACAGTTACTTCACTGGGCATGGTAGCTCACGCCTATAATCCCAGTACTTTGGGAAGCGGAGGTGAGAGGATTGCCCGAGCACAAGGTTCGGCATCACCCTGGGCAACTTGGTGAGACCTCATTTCTACAGTAAATCAAAAAAATTAGCTAGACATGGTGGCACGCACCTATAGTTCCAGCTATTTGGAAGGCTGAGGCAGAGGATCATCTGAGCCCAGCAGATCAAGGCTGTGGTGGCCACGAGCATGTAACAGAGTGAGACTCCAACTCAAAAAAATAAAAATTTTAAAAAATGTTTTAAAAATAGTTACTTCACCCATTTCTTCTTGCAGTTCAATATGTTTTTGCCTCTCATATTTGGATGCTCGGTTTTTAGGTAAATACACATTAAGGATTGTTATGTCCTCTTGAGGTATCGAACCCATTTTCATCCCTCTTTATTCCTGATAACTGTCCTTGCTCTTAAGTCTGCTCTGAAAATTAATATATCTACCTGCACTTTCTTTTAATTAGTATTAGCATGGTATATCTTTCTCTGTCCATTTATTTTTTTTTCTTTATTTTTTTTTAGAGATGGTACCTCACTATGCTGCCTAGACTGGCCTCGAACTCCTGGGCTCAAGCAAACCTCCACCTCAACCTCCTCAGTAGTTGGGACTACAGGCCAGCACCATCATACCCAGCTAATTTAGTTTTAATCTACATATGTCTTTTTTTATTTATTTTTATTTTAAATTATTTATTCATTTTTTTGAGTTGGAGTCTCACTCTGTCACTCAGGCTGGAGTGCTGTGGCACACTCACGGCCACCCCAGAGTCAGCCTGCCAGGCTCCATGATCCTTCTGCCTCAGCTTTTCAAGTAGCCAGAACTACAGGCGAGTGCTATCGTGCCCTGCTAATTTTTTATTTTTATTGTAGAGACGAGGTCTCTCCAAGTTGCCCGGGCTGGTCTCGAACCCACGGGCTCAGGCAATCCACTTGCCTCGGCCTCCCAAAGTGCTGGGATTACAGGTTGAGCTACCAAGCCCCGCCATGTCTTTATATTTAAAATGGGTTTCTTGGAGACAATATATAGTTGGGTCTTGTTTTTTGAGCCACTTGAACAACCTTGGCATTTCAACTGATGTTTAAAGTGATTATTGATAGCCGGGCATGGTAGCATGCCCCTGTAGTTCCAGCTACTTGGAAGGCTGAGGTGGAAGGATCACCAGAGCCCAGCAGGTCAAGGCTGCGGTGGCCGTGAGCAGCATGCCACTGCACTCCAGCCTGGGCAACAGAGTGAGACTCCAACTCAAAAAAATAAATAAATAAATAAAGTGATTATTGATGTAGTTGGATTAATGTCTACTATATATGTTACTGCTTTCTATTTTTTGTTTTTTGTTTTTTGTTCCTGCTATTGTTTTCCATTATTTTTCTGCCTTTTGTGGTTTTCACTGAGTACTTTATATAATTCTATTTTCTCTTCGTATCTTAGCATATCATTGCTTTTACTTTTTTTAAATGGTTGCCCTAGAATTTGCAATGTACATTTACAATTAATTCAAGTCCACTTCCAAAAAGCAATATACCATATCCCTTGTATCATTGCCAGAGAACATTGCTTAACAAAATTAAAGGAAAACCAAGCGCGGTGGCTCACGCCTGTAATCCCGGCACTTTGGGAGGCAGAGACAAGAGAATTGCCTGAGTCCTGTGGTTGGAGACCAGCCTGGGCAATTTGGCAAGATCTCGTCTCTACAATAAATCAAAAAAATTAGCCGGGTGTGGTAGTACATGCCTGTAGTTCCAGCTATTTTGAAGGCTAAAGTAGAAGGATAGCCTGAGCCCAGCAGGTCAAGGCTGCAGTGGCTGCGATTGTGCCACTGTACTCCAGCCTGGGCGACAAAATGAGACTCTGATTCAAAAAACTAAAAAATAAAAATAAAGGAGATACAAATAAATGGAAAGATATCTCCTGTTCACAGATTGGAAGACTTAATATTGTTAAAATGTCCATAGTACCTAAAGCAATCTACAGAGTCAATGCAGTTCTTATCAAAAGCCCATTGGAATTTATTTTTCAGAAATAGAAAAAAGAAATCCTAAAATTTATGTAGAATCTCAAAGGATTCCATATAGCCAAACTAATCTTTAGAAAGAAAAACATTAGCTGGGCGTGGTAGCACACACCTGTAGTTCCAGCTACCTGGAAGGCTGAGGCAGAAGGATCACCTGATCCCAGCAGGTCAAGGCTGCTGTGGCTGTGTGTCACTGTACTGCAGCCTAGATGATAGGGTAAGACTCCAACTCAACAAAAAAAGAAAGAAAGAAAGAAAAGAAAACCAAAAGCCAGGCACAGTGTCACACACCTATAGTTCCAGTTCCTTAGGAGGCTTAGACAGAATGATTGCTTCTTCCCAGGAGGTGGAGACCAGCCTGAGCAACATGCAAGACTCTTTTTCAAAAACAAAAAAGAGAGAGAAAGAAAACAAAGCTGAAGGTTTCACACTTCCTATTTTGAAATATATCACAAAGCTATAGTAATCAAAATAGTATGACATTGGCATAGACATACAGATCAATGTAGCAATTGTTCCACATCCCTCCAGTGTCTGCCTCCATCATCCCATCTCCTCTGACTCTGACCCTTCTCCCTCTCTCTTATAAGGACCCTTGTGATTACATTGGGATCACCTGGATTAATCTGAGATAATTGCCCCATCTCAAGAGCCTTAACTTAATCACACCTGCAAGGTTTAGGATGTGAGTTCTTTGGGGGTCATTATTTTCCTTAACAGGCATGAATAATGGTATTCTTTTAACCTCAATTTTTTAATAGGAAATAAATCTATGAATGATAATAGATTATTCCACAAGCTATGCAATAATAATGAAAGAGAATTTGAAATTTTAATGCCTTCTCTAAGCTTGCCAAAGGAAGTTATTTTAAAAGATTCTGCTCACTACTTGATACTATTGTAGAATTTTTTGATTCAATGAAAAATTAAACATAGAAGTTAAAATATTGCAAAATTATATGGTATAGCTTTTAAATATATTTGAAAAGTTAAATGAGCTCTTTTTAAAACTGCCAAAAAATGAGAACAAGCTCATTAAAGTAAAGGATATTATCACGGAATTAAATAGCAAATTTACATTATTTTAAAATAATCTTTTTCTTCAAGATTATAAAATTTCCATCCTTCCAATAAATAGAAACATGCTTAATAGTGCTATTTTGAAAATGTATTTCTTGCACTTAGATATCATATTTAAAAGGCATGATACTTAAAGATTTTTATGAATTTAAAATACCAAACTGAGTGATTTATACATTTGAAACAAACATGGAACATGTTAGCCAACTTTGTAGGGATCATTAAAACAGAATAAAATACTGAAAAAAGAAAACAAAACAAAAGTTCTGAGGTGACAGAACAATTGAATCAATCTAATTACAAAAAAAATAAGATCAAGTGAAAATGCTTATACTTACTTCCTTGGAAAGAAATTCTATAAGCTAAATTCTTTTTTTTCTTTTTTGAGATCTGTAAGAACATTCTATTGATTTCTTTGACATTATCTATGTAGATACATTACAATTTCTAAGAATTATACTTCAGGACAGTAAAGGGAACATTACAAAATATTAGTTGCATAAAATGAGGCATTAGATCTGAAGAGGATGAGAAACAATGGGTTAAAGAAAGAGTTTCTAGTGAGGTAAAGACCAAAAGCAGGATGAAGAAACTAGGGAGAGGATGAGCAGAGGCCAGGTGGGAAAGATAAAGACTGACGAGCTGGGGGCTCACTGGAGGGTTTAGTGAGGGGGTGTGGTTTTGCTACTCACTTTTACAAAAGTGGACTATAAAAATGAATTGTCGATTTTAAAAACTCCCAGAGTCTTTATAACCAAAAATCACGCACACAGATTTTTTTCAAAATCTTAGTATGTGATTTCCAGCTACTCTTATTTACAATGACTACCCCAAGCATGATTATTCTTTGTAGCCAAATAAAATCTTTGTTAATTAGAATTATAAAAAGTCTTGTATAATTTTCAACAAGGGCGCCAAGACAATTGAATGGGGGAGAGAACAGTCCTTTCAACAACTGATACAGAGACAATTGGATATCTATATGCCAAAGAATGAAGTTGAACCCTACTTCACACCATAGACAAAACTTAATTCAAAATGGGTCAAAGACTTCAATGTAAGAACTAAAAGTATATGACTTTTAGAAGAAAACATAGGAGTAAATCTTCCTCATTTTGGATTAGACAATGGTCTCTTAGATATAGCACTACATCAGTCAGGGTCCTCCAGAGGAACAGAACCAATTAAAAAGTAGATAGCTAGCTAGATAGATAGATAGATAGCTAGATAGCTAGATAGATAGATAGCTAGATAGCTAGATAGATAGATAGATAGATAGATAGATAGATAGATAGATAGATAGATAGATGATAGAAAGAAAGAAAAAGGATTTATTGCAGGAATCGGCTCGCTCAATTATGGAGGCTGAGAAGGCCCTCAATATGCTGTCTGCAAGCTGAAGAACCAGTAAAGCCAATAGTGTAACTCAGTCCAAGCTTGAAAGCCTGAGAACCAGAGGAGTCCGGTGGTGTGGCTCCCAATCCAAGGCCAAAGACCTAAGTACTAGTGAGGGGGAATGTGCTGGTGTTAAGTCTTGAAGGCTGACATCCCAAGAACCAGGAAATGATGCCTGAGGGCAGGAGAAGAAAGATGTCCCAGGAGAGATAATTTGTTCTTCCTTCCCTTTTGATTTTGTTTGAACCATCAACATATTGAATAATGAGCACTCACATGGGTGAGAGCCCATCATGTTACTCAGTTTACTGATTCAAGTGCTAATCTCTTCCAGAAACACCCCCAACAGACACACCCGGAAATGTCTTATCAGCTATCTGGGCATCCCTTAGCTGAGTCAACTTGACACATAAAAAAACGAACCATCACAGACACCAAAAGCACAGGGGGCAAAAGAAAAAAATAAATAAGGCTCCACCAAAATTAATTTTTGTGCTTCAAAGGACACCATCAAGAAAGAGAAAAGATAACCCACAGAACAGGAGAAAACATTTGCAAATTATATATCTGATCAGGGGCCTATTTCTAGAATATATCAAGAACTCTTGAACTCAAGAACAAAAAAAAAAACCCAATTTTTATTTGTTTTTTGTTTGTTTGTTTTGTTTTGTTTTTTGGAGTCAGGGTCTTACTCTATCGACCAGGCCGGAGTGCAGTGGCAGCCTCACAGCCACCGCAGCCTTGACCTGCTGGGCTCAGGTGATCCTTCCACCTCAGCCTTCGAAGTAGCTGGAACCACAGGTGTGCGCCACCATGCCCGGCTAATATTTTGATTTATCATAGAGGTGATGTCTTGCCAAGTCGCCTCCAGCTCCCAAAGTACTGGGATTACAGGCGTGAGCTACTGCACCCAGCAAAAATAACACAATTTTTAAATGGGCAAAGGACCTGAATATATATTACCCCCAAAAGAAGATACACAAGTAACCAGCAAGCACATGAAAAAATGCTCAGCATTATTGGTCAATAGGGAAATGCAAAGCCAACCCACAATGAAATATCACTTCAGGCCGGGCACGGTGGCTCAAACCTGTAGTCCCAGCACTTTTTGGGAGATGGAGGTGAGAGGATTGCCTGAGCACACAAGTTGCAGACCAGCCTGGGGAACATGGAGAGACCTCATCTCTAAAATAAATCAAAAAATTAGCTGGACATGATGGCACATGCCTGTAGTTCCAGCTACTTGGAAGGCTGAGGCAGAAGGATCGCCTGAGCCCAGCAAGCCGAGGCTGCAGTGGCCATGAGCAGCATGCCACTGCACTACAGCCTGGGCGACAGAGTGAGACTCTGACTCAAAAAAAAAAAAAAGAAATATCACTTCATACTCACCAGGATGGCTAAATTAAAAAAGATAGACAATAACAAGTATTGTCAAGGATGTGGAGAAATTGGAATCCTTGTACATTGCTGGTGAGATTGTAAAATGGTACAGCCACTCTGAAAAACAGTTTGGCAGTTCTTCAAACATTTAAACATAAAGTTACCATATGATCCAGGATTTTCACTCCTAGGTATATACAACCGAGAGAATTTAAAATGCAAATTCACTCAAAAAATTATACACGAATGTTCATAGCAGCATTATTCATAATTGCCAAATAGTGGAAATGACTCAAATGTCCATCAACTAATACATGGATAAACAAAATATGGTATATTCATAAAATGCATTTGAACACAAAAAAGAATGAAGAACTGATACATACTACAACATGGATGAACCTTGAAAGCATCATGCTAAGTAAAAGAAGCCAGATTTTGAAAAAGACCACATATTATATGATTTCATTTATATGAGATGTTCAGAATAGACAAACCCACAGAGTCAGAAAGTAAATTAGGGGCTTCCAGAGGCTAGGGTAGCAAGGAATGGGGAGTAGTTGCTAATGAGTATGGGCTTTCTTTTGGGGATGATGGCAATTGTTGCACAACTCTGTGAATATACTAAAAGCCATTGAAGCATACACTCTAAAAGGTTGAATCTATGGTATGTGAATCCTATCTCAATAAAGCTATTATTTAAAAATATACAGAATTCCTTTATACAGCAACCTGCCCGAGCACATTTAATGTAGAAATCTTGTTTTGTTTTGTTTTGTTTGAGTTGGAGTCTCACCCCATCACCCAGGATGGAGTGCACTGGCACACTCACGGCCACCCCAGCGTTGACTTGTTAGGCTCCAGCAATCCTTCTGCCTAAGTCTTCCAAGTAACCGGAACCACAGGCACGTTACCTCGCCCAGCTAATTTTTGATTTATTGTAGACAAATAAATCTAAGTTGCCCCGGCTGGTCTTGAACCCACAGGCTCAGGCAATCCACTCGCCTCAGCCTCCCAAAGTGCTGGGATTACAGGCTGAGCCACTGAGCTCAGTCAAAATCATTTTCTAACAATTCAGTTTATATCTGCTTTCTAGGTTTTTGTGGAAATGAAGTATAATTATAATGTATTTACTTATTTTAGGAGCTTTGTCATTTTTGTAAATATGTATTAAGTATCCACGCTATAACAGGTTACATCAATGAATTAAAAACATATAAAATGGAATTTTTCTTAAAATTAGAAAAATTTAAGTATCTCCCTAACTTTTATCTTCCCCTTCTTTCCAGGACTTCACATCTTCTTTTTAAGAATGTGTTAAATGTTTGATGTGGACTGATATCTGTATTAGATGTTAGACATAAGACCCACAAATAGGAAGTTTACCTTTTTAAGAAGGGATATAAAATAACACTTTTTTTTTTTTGAGTTGGAGTCTCTTTGTTGCCCAGGCTGGAGTGCAGTGGCACACTCATAGCCACCACAGCCTCAACCTGCTGGGCTTAGGCGATTCTTCCATCTCAGCCTTCCAAGTAGCTGGAACTACAGATGCATGCCACCATGCCTGGCTATTTTTTTGTGATTTACTGTAGAGACAAGGTCTCACCAAGTTGCCCAGACTGGTCTCAAACTGGGCTCAGGCGATTCTCTTGCCTCTGTCTCCCAAAGTGCTGGGATTACAGGCTGAGCCACCACACCCGACTGGGATATAAAATAATTCTTAAAGCATTTGGTTAAAAGTTCAGAATAGCTAAAAATAAGGGGGGAAAGTATTTTAATCATACTCAATTCTTTGCAGATTGATCCTCCTACGTTGAAGTTCTCTTAACTGTAACATATCCCTGGAGTTTCTTCTCACTGTTGGTATTTCAAAGTTATTTCACGGTTTTGGGGGGGGGGTTTGTTTTCTTCAGAGGCAAGGTCTTACTATGTTGTCCAGGCTGGAGTGCAGTGGTTATTCGCAGGCATGATCATAGCATATGACAGTTGCAAACTCCTGGGCTCAAAGGATCCTCCTGCCTTGGCCTCCCAAGTAGCGGGACTATAGGCATGCACGTGCCACTGTGCCTGGCTCTTGCAGGATTTTTTCTAAAAGCAGTTTTCAAATAATCCAAAGTTTTATAAGCTTTCACCAACAATTTTAAGTAGTCTCGCATTCACTGTGACTCAGGTTACAGGATCTGCAAACCATATTGCTAGCAGTTGTCTCAGAACTGCACTAAGCCTATCCAGCACCACATCTACAACCTAGATACAGCTTTTTTTTTTTTTTTTTGAGTTGGGGTCTCACTCTGTCTCACGCACATGGCCACTGTGGCCTAGACCTGCAAGATTCAGGCAATCCTTTCACCTCAGACTTCCAAGTAACTGGAACTACAGGCATGCACCACCAAGCCCAGCTAATTTTTTGATTTATTGTAGAGACGAGGTCTCGCCAAGTTATCCAGGCTGGTCTTGAACCCCTGGGCTCAGGCAATCCTCTTGCCTCCACCTCCCCTCCGCCTCCCAAAATGCTGGGATTACAGCATGAGCCACCACGTCCAGCGACACACCTAACTTAAAAGACGGAAGTATAACAGCTCTTTCTCAACACAAAAATCAAGTTTCGGACAGCATTTGGGATATTCATGTGCAGGACCATTATTGAAAGAATAGGTTTGGAGAGTTGGGCCTATAAGTGGAATCTTTTGAAAAACTTTATATTTGTACATTTACAAAGATAAAATTATAGGGACTAAATGACATTGTACATATCTTAAACTAGTAATATTGGGTACATTCTAACTAATAATCCATGTGCTCTTCCTTGTTACAGGAAGCATTCTAGGATCTTTCTCACAATTTCAGCAAGACACTTTTACTTTCATTTTATAGCAGATATTATATGTATATATCTCAAGTATTTTTTCCTGTCTTATCCTTTCTGTGAATGCTGAGTGCTTATTTGATTTTATAATCAGGAGACGGTGACTTCTTGCTCCCTGAACCTGCTTCAGTCCAAAGACACAGAATCATTTGAATGCTTGAGATGTTCTGGGACGCGTTTATTTGAACTATTTGGCACGGCTAAATGTGTTCCAACCTTCTTCCCATAACACAAGATTACACAGCCTTATCTTTGGCTATGAAACTTTGTACAAAACACTTCTCATCAGACCTTTCTACAAAGTCACAGGTTTAAGTGTCCTCCCTACTAATAGAGAAGACATGCAGATTCAAGAACTAACTTTATATATCGATCATCTTCCTTTATTTTTTCTGAAAATGCAAAAACTACTTTGTCTCATTCTGTCACCAGGTTGGAATGCAGTGGCACAATCACGGCTGTTGCAGTCTCAACTTTCTGGGCCAGGCGATGCTTCTACCTCAGCCTTTCAAGTAGCTGAAACCAGAGGTGCGTACCACCATGCCCGGCTAATTTTTTTATTTATTGTAGAGATGAGGTCTCACCAAGTTGCCCAGACTAGTCTTGAACCTCTGGGCTCAGGCAATCCTGTCACCTCTGTCTCCCAAAGTGCTGGGATTACAGGCATCCAGTCAAACTACTTTGGTATTGACCTTGCTTTGCAATAGCAGTACTTAGAATCTAAATTGGTGAGGAACAGGTATTTAGAAGTACTTTAGGATATTTGTATTTTGAGAAAAGGAGCTTGAGGTTGGGCAGCGATCACAGAACTTCCCCTGATTTATGACAGCCTGCCTTATTTTCTTTGGAAGGGAAGCAAAAAGGTATATATAGTTCTTTTAGGCTGAAAGTTTTTGGTAAAGCACATTTTTTATTCCTTGAGACCTTATTTATAGAGTACTCACTATTGTTTTGTTTCTTCTTTTCCAATATTAAAAAATTGTTCTGCTTTAATCCTCTACTGTTATCATTTTTCTGCACCTTTTTCAAATTCATCTACTTTCCCCCTTCTTCTCTTTTCTTCTTAATGCCATATCTCTGTATTTTCCTAGTCTTCAACCTGGCTGATCTTGGCAATTAAAAGTACTAAATTTCCTTTTCTTCAGATAGTTTGAGACTCCCTGTGAAGGCCACTCCTGCAAAATGTTCAAAAATGTTGCTAAAAGAGCAGAGCTGCTAGCCAATTTGTTGCGGTATAAAGTTTTCATATTATTATTATTATTTCTTTTTGATTGTTGAATATAGGTAATATAATTTATTATTCAGTAAATCCAGATTAAATAAGTACAATTAATTCCAGGTAAATTTAAATGTCAATGTCTAAGGTCAAGGGATAAAAGGAAACAAATAAAAATTAGGAATGTATTCTTAATTGTAGCACCCCAGGGAGGCAGTTAGCAGAGTGGTTAAGAACACAGACCCAGATTGTCTGGGTTTGAATTCAACTTCATCTCTCATTCACTGTGCAACTTTGAAAACTTTTCTTTTTCTCTGCTTCCTCAACTGTAAAGGATGTTTTTCCTTTGATGTAAAATATTGTTTTTCCCTCATATGGTTGTTACAAAGATTAAATTAGTTAATAAAAAAACACTTAGAAATAGTGCCTGGCAATAATAGTAAGCACTGCATGTCAGTTAATCTTACTGAAAATTATAATAACTAGATCAACTCTCCAGAAATATGTCAGTTTTTAAAAGTTTTTGGTAATGTTTCTGATTTTTAAAAGATCGCAAATGTAGTTTGGGTTAGTCCAAGAAAAAATGTTTGGCTTAATAACTGATTAATGAGTTTTTAGGACAGAATCAATTTTGTATAACCCAATACAGAGTGGAAAATTCACTAAGAGATGTCTGGATGGCATAAAGGCCATTAAAGAAAATCCTAAGCATAATGTTAGACTCAGCTTTGAAACACAAGCTTTACATTATTGTCCTATCAGTTCTAAAATTCCTAGCATGTCATGGAAGCAGACAGACTCAGTTTTTTTTCAAGAAGTCATTCTTTGTTATTGCTTTTGACTTAGATAAATGACCTTGAGAAACTTTTGGTAGGCTTTATTCGTGAGTGTTATTTAAAGTGATAGCTGTGAAAAACTGTTAAAATACCTTTAGCATTGTGCTTTTCAAAAAGAAAAGAAAATTCCTTTGAAAGTAATGAGTGGATAAGAGAATCCCAGATATTAGAAGAAAAAAGTCTGTGAGCTCATAGATGGCATTCATCTGCCAAGACAGGAAACGCTGTTTCAGGAGCTAACTGGTTTTACTCGCTTCATACTGCTGAGCACGCTTGAGTTACTACAACTGGGGCAAAATGCACTGGGCCCTTCAGCCTCTCTACAGTAATGGCCAATTCAAAGTAATGTAAGAGTCTGGCTTTTCACTGAAGATGTTACTGCTTTGAATGGTTTAAATGTTTATTGCTTATTTAATACAAGGTTTGGTTTTTTGGGTTTTTTTTTTTTATTCTGAGTCTCAATAATGAGTGCTCTATAAACAATAGTGAGACCTCTCATGGCCACCACAGCCTCAACCTGCCAGGCTCAGATGATCCTTCCGCTCAGTCTTCCAAGAAGCTGAAACTACCAGCACATGCCACCGCGCCTGGCTAATTTTTATTATTATTATTATTTATTGTAGAGACGAGGTCTTGCTATATTGCCCAGGCTGGTCTCGAACCCTTGGGCTCAGGCAGTCTTCTCACCTCAGTCTCCCAAAGTGCTGGCATTACAAGTGTGAGCCACTACATGAGGCTAATAATACAAGTACTTTTAATAATATTTCTGAACAAAACTTTTATCTTATTACAACTTTGCCTGTACATGAGTTATGGCAGTTTATATCCAATATAGAGATGATGACACATACCCAAAAAAGTGCAATTCAAAGTATAAATCTGCATTTTGAATTGAGAACATGTTTAAGAGGATTATAGCATTAATTACAAGAGTTAGACTTCAGAATATGAGAGTGAAAGGAGGTACCTATAGAAACCTAGAAGAAACTTAGCTTATTCTTAGTTTAGTCTTTTTGCCTCAGCATAGCAATTAGAAAGCATTTAGACATTCTACTGCAGGCCAAGAGGCAGCCTATCCCACCCCCTCAGCAAATCTCCATCAGATGCAAGAACAGGACAGCATAGTAATCTATAGTAAATTTTCAAGTTGCTTGTCAAGACAGAAGGTCAAAGCCATAGAAATGAAAATAACTCCCTTTGGTCAGGGAGGTTACGGATTGCAAATGTCTAACAAGTCTCTTATAGGAAAAACCCCTCCAGGCCCAAACCCCCAAGTTAACCTAATCAGCCCTTTGTGACCTATGTAACAGACAGATCCCACCATGGCAGCAATTCTGTGACTAACTCCCCCATCTGCCTGCTGTCCGTCACCTGACATCAGTACCTGCACTTACCTGCCCCTTTGTGATGACATGGAGCAGGCCACCACACAGTCACCTTAATGACTTCCCCCATCAAAGGGAATGGTTAAAAGGAACTCAACTACAAGCAACAATCGGTCACTGCCTTGCTAGACTCTGCTGGTTTGGCCAAGTTTCCTGGCTTTGCCCCCCACTCCCCCCACCTTGGGGAAGTGAATCTTCTCTTTCTCTAATTTACTTTTTTTTTTTTTGAGTTGGAGTCTCACTCTGTCGCCCAGAGTGGAGTGCAGTGGCCGCTCCCGGCCATCGCAGCCTCGACCTGCTGGGCTCCGGCGATCCTTCCGCCTCAGCCTTCCCAGTAGCCGGAATTACAGGCATGCACTACCACGCCCGGCTGATTTTTTGATTTCTTGTAGAGATGAGGTCTCGCTGCCCAGGTGGGTCTTGAACCCGCAGGCTCAGGCAATCCACTCACCTCAGCCTCCCAAAGGCGCGGGATTACAGGCTGAGCCACCGAGCCCGGCTCTCTAATTTACTTTTAAATAAACTAAATAAAATATCATTAATTACAAGAGTTTAAATAAATAAAACTATTTTCTAATCTGACTTCTGTGCAATTCTTTGATTCTTTCATGCAGCATCGGATCGCTCCCCAGACACCTATACCCCCAACAGGTCTGACCTAACGCCCCCCCCGGAAAGTGTGACCCTAATGTATTTTGGAGGCCCCAGGGAGATGACCCTAACAGAAAGGCAGCATGACCTAGTGGAGCAAACACAGGCTTGAGTGTCAGACTGGTGAGCTTTGAAGCTTACCTTGTTTATTTCTTACTCATCTGAAGCTGCACGAGTTATTTCATTCTTCTAGGCCTACTTCTTTATCTAGAAAATGGCTATAATATCAACCTTGAAATTTTGCAAGAATTCAACTAGATATGGAAAAATTTTCTCTCCAACCATTCTGTTCAAATCCCACACTTCCCGTGCGAAAAAGCCAGAACACTAACTTAATTCCCAGAATAATGGCTAGGCTTTATAAGAAAACTTAATGTGTGAAATGATTACCAAGAAAGTACTTATAGGCAGTGGGGGAGGGGCCACCCCATAACTAGTTTAACAATCGCCTTGGTTATTAAAGCTATGGTAGCTGGATCTCAAAATACAAAACTCCGAGATTTTCCTTAGTATTGTAATAAAAACACCATTTGTATAGACAGCAAAGAAGATTTCCCTCATTCTATGAATAGAAATCCTCCATAAAGAGAATTTGTACCAAGATCACTAAAATGCTGTCTGGGAATCCAGTACTTAAGTAGTGAGCATTTTATGCCCGGTTTCCCTGGACTTGAACCCTGCGGAAGTCTTCGGGATGGAAAATACGATTTGGGAACAGAGGCTTGAGCCAGGTTAATTCTAGGGGCTGTCTCAGACCCTCTCCGAACGCCAAGTGGTATCTTGCACTTACACCTGAAAATCTACATCCCACCACGGAAGGATGATCTAAGTGGGGAAATGGCAGTTGGAAGTAGGAAGAGTAGACAGAACCGACGGCTTACCGCTGCCTCCGCGGCTCCCCTTCACACTCCTCGGAACCCTCCGTGCACCCGGCAGGGGGAGCTCGAAGGGGGCGGGTCCAGAATTGCCCTCCCGCCCCGCCCCGCCCCAGCGGCCCCCTCCCAAGGCGGCTTCCCGCGCAGCACCCGGGCCAGATAATGAGCGTTTCTGCACCGAATATGCATCGGGGCCCACATGAGCCCCGGGTGCACATCCACAGTGCAATCCCCAGCAGGCATCACTCCCAGGATCCAGGTGTGAGGACATTCTTCAGAAACCAGCCACCCACCGTAGGGAGAACGAGGCCCTCCACGGAGGCAAAGCTCGCTCAGCCTGGGCGCGCGTGAGGGAAACCTGGGGAGGGGGTCATTTTTATTACCTGACCTGCTTCTGTCAATCTGTCTCTAAAAATAATGTCGGAGCCGGGGGCTGGTGGAGACAGATTTTAAAACAGCGTCGGAGAACCCCGGAGAGGGCGGAGGAACAGTCAGCCCCACTCACCTGTCAGCGTTGGGGGCGTGCGCGAAGCCGCCCTAGGGGAAAAACGACTCGGCGCGCAGGCGCACGTCCTCCCTTCACGCCACGCCCTCGCCACGCCTCCAGCCCCACCCATCTCCCCAGCCCCGTCGGGCCGCTTGCCCCACTAGCCGATCGTCCCCGCGTCTTCCTCCCGGGTCAGCCTCGCTTCAGCCTGCACTGCGCCCTCCCGGCCTAGGGTGTCGCTGTACCGGCCTCGGCGCTCCACACAGACGCCTACAGCCCTCGAGCGGGGGCAGGAGGCGGAGCAGCGTGCTGGGGGGCGGTGTCCCCGCGGTCTAGGGTCCGCGACGGTGGCGGTGGCAGAGTCGGTGGTCCCTGCGCGATGGCCGCGTCGGTGTTGTGCTGCCTGTGGTGCTGCAGGGACGGCGGGACCGGCCACATCCCCCTGAAGGAGATGCCGGCCGTGCAGCTGGACACGCAGCACATGGGTAAGGGCCCTCCCTTTCCCGAACCCAACGGGCGCGGCTGGCCGGGGGACCTGCGGGGTCGGAAGGTCGCGCGCCGCCCTCCTCCCGGGCCCCGCCGGCGACGCTGCCCCCGACACCTTGTCGTTTCGCGGATCTCTCCGGGCGCCGGCCGACTCCACCAGGGCCCGGCTCTGTGTTGAAGGCTGAGTGGCCCTCTCAGTGCCTGTCATCGGGAGTGGGTGTGTGGACCTCCTATTTCCACGAGAATCTCGGAGCTGCCTCCCAAGGTGTCACGTGTCCCCAGGCGAGCGGAGCGGGGAGTGCGCTGGTACCCCTCCAACAGCGCCCTCCCCTCGCGCCCCACCCAGAACTGCACATTTTCAGAATGCTTTGGGTCGGGTCTTGCTCCTCCTTCTTCTCTGACAGACGGTTGTTTCTCGTTAGCCCGTCACAGACTGAAGTTTGTTTTATTGGAAGTAAATTTCCTCTCGCTTCCTAAAGTCAAAACACGGCAGATTGCAGAAGCCCCAAGTCACACCTCAGGTCAGGACATGCCAGCTCAACTAAAACCTCCCACTGCCCGACTCCTTAGTCATTGTTAGGAGTGCTGTAATTTCATCTGACTGGCCTCCTCGCAGCAGGTCAGGCTGTTACAAAGCAAAACAGCACTTTGGCCCCTTGCATCTGTGTATTGTCTTTCCAGTTCCAACTGGCCATATTATTTATCTTAATATTCTTCCTCTCCCACCATAGCCTCTTTCACCACTTTACTGTTGTTGCTGTTCTTAGACTTTTCCCATATCGTTTCATGCTTCTAGAATGTGGTTCTAGGAGAGATTTCCCAGTATAACTATTTCAGCTAGATTACTGTCTTTTTTGTGGATTATTTTATTCTAACCATACGTCTGCACTTGTGAAGTTTCCTACACCTGTCATTGTCTTAAGCACAGTGCCTTGAAATAAAAAGACCTTTTTTTTTTTTTTTGAGTTGGAGTCTTACCCTGTCGCCCAGGCTGGAATGCAGTGGCACACTCACGGCCACCCCAGCGTCGACCTGCTGGGCTTAGGCGATTCTTCCGCTTCCACCTTCCAAGTAGTGGGAACTACCGGCGTGCACTACCACGCCCAGCTAGTTTTCTATTTATTGTAGAGATGAGGTCTCACCAAGTTGCCCGGGCTGGTCTTGAACCCACTTACTCAGGCAGTCTACTCACTTCGGCCTCCCAAAGTGCTGGGATTACAGGCTGAACCACCGAGCCCAGCCTTAAGAAGGCATTTCTTCATGTGGATAACAAAACCTTCTCCTGCCCAGATTCTTTATAATTCTGGAACACTCTACCTATTATATTTCTATTTTTCTAGCGCATACTTAGTGTGATAATTATATACTACCATGTATGTGGGTATTTACTTTTAATTCTTAGATCTTCCAGATGTAGTACAGAGCCTTAATACATATGTAAATTAATATTTTTAAATTATTCATCATCATGTATAGCTAGTGGATGTTCAAATCCTGTAATCTCCCTCACCTTACCATTTGAGGATTAAGATAACATGTAAGGGGTCTGGCTTACTGTTGGACACACAGCAAGCACTCAGGAAACCAGAGCTGTAACTTGCACAAGTCCTGTCAATCGACCTCCCTGTGCTGGATGAGGCCTGGCTCCCAGTGTCCCTCTGTACAACCTGCTGGCAGGACCTCCCGGTGGGTTGTCAGGGCCAGGACATCTGTGCTTTGCTCTCCATTTCCATTTCAGTTACTCATTTACTGAACCGATATTTAATACGTGACTATCAGGTGTTATAAGTGCTGGGAATACAGCAAAAGACAACCGTACATAGTTCCTGCACTTATAATCAGCTTTAGTTCTTTTTCCTGTTTCTACTGCCAGACTCTTGAATTCCTGCAGTCAGTTCTTTACAGTATTCCTTTTCTCTGGCTTCTGTTTTCTCTAGAAAGAACTGGTCAGTATTCATTCCATTGTATTTTTCTTTCTCCAAAGCTATCCAGCAACTATCAGCTACTAATTCAATGAAGTTAACCTAGTGCCACCCCCGAATTTTCTACCTGCATGGAAGATCTTTTTTTTTTTAAGTTGGAGTCTCACTCTGTCACCTGGGCTAGAGTGGAGATTAGTGGCATGATTATGGCTCACTGCAGCCTCAACCTCCTGGGCTTAGGCAATCCTCCTGCCTTGGCCTCCCAAAGTGTCGGGATTACAGGCATGAGCTACTGCACCCAGCCAAGGAAGTTTTTTCTTAACCTATCTTCCATTAATTTCAAATTCTTCAATCATGTAGGAGCCTGATTTGAATTTGAGTACCTGAATAAAATGAGAGGAAAAAGTTGTTGAGTTAGAAGAAGAGTATGTTTCAAGCATACATTGGTCTTGACTTGAAAATATGTGCACAAGCATTTGAATATGTGGAAGGCTATGTGAATTAGATAACCTAAAGAATTTGATTGCTTTTTTATAAAATAGCCTATACATTTTATTTATTTATTTATTTGGTTTTTTTGAGTCAGACGTGAACCACCATGCCCAGCCAGGCTATGCATTTTGTATCCAAATTATAACTCTTAGGATTGTCACTTATTTTGGTGATATTGCATTACTTAAAACCATTTTGGAATTCCTGTTGGAATTTTCTGTGGCATTTTCTTCATTAATGCCATATATTCTGCTTTTATTTGTGAATTGACTTTTCAGTAGCTACTCTGAAAGGGATACCACTCATTTAGGAATTTCTAATGGTTTTTAAAACATATTCTAGCTATATTTATAAGGCATTCAGGCTACATGCACATTTGCCTTGACTGTCTAAGTAGTACCAGTGATTAATTACACTACACAAATCACATAGATCCAAATACAGAATATCTTTGTACTTAAGGAGAAATGGAATAAGCATAAAGTGATTCCCTGTTAAGTCATAAACACTCCAGAATGTTCTCTGAATATATTCATCTTTCTATATAAAACATCTCAGTACCTAATAATGCTTTGGAGATAAGAAATGATGCGGAAGACGAGAATAATACCATTCTCAGAATTATTCCTGTGGTTCCAGCTCAGAGCAGACTATATTGAGAGTCTTTTACTACTTCCATTAACTTAGTATCTTAGGATCATATCCAAGATAATAAGCTATCCGCTGTAGAAGCTTGTGATTACAAGGTTTTAGTATGTATAGTGGACCATAGAGAACTGCCAGTTAAGAAAAGCAATACAACTTATTTGCATAATTCTTGGAAATGTGTTCCACTTAGTGCATTTTCAGTTGCAAGTAGTAAAAACTACAATTTAAAATTGTTTAAACAAAGAAGGAAATTTATCGGGTCATGTAACCAAAAAGTATAAAGTCAGCACTGCCTTCAGGAGAGACTCAGTACTGCCAAGAACTTGGTTTCTTTTTATTTACTTCCTCTGCCTTCTGCTGATTATTCCTGAAGGCAGGCTTCCATGATCACTTGCAGCACATTCCTAGACGATTAGCTTCCTCATTCAGGTCCAGCAAGGATGAGAGTGTCTTTATCCAATTGTTCTCTGCAGAAGTCTTGAGGCTCTCTGACTGTAGTTGGTTACATCATATAACTATTCTTGACTCAATCCACAAAAAATGTGGAGTGCACTGATTGACTTGACCTAGGTCAAATGCTGCACCCCTGAAGCCAGAGATTGAGGCAGCTGCCTTGGAAGTCTTGCTCTCCAGAGGGAAGTCTGTCTGGAAAAGGAGAACAGATGCTATATATCTACCACAAAGTGCTTAGCACAGCATATTCACTCATTCATTTCGTTATCAGTTATTTGGTAGCATGTGCCAAATATTGTATATGGTCTTTGTCATCAAGGAGGATGCTCTCCAGTTGAAATTACTACAGGCACATGTGGCAACCAGATGCAAATTATTATTGTTGTTATTGTTGTTGTTATTTTTTGAGTTGGGATCACACTCTGTCAGCCAAGCTTGAGTGCAGTGGCATGATCATGACAATCGCAGCTCACCACAGCCATGATTTCCTAGCTCAGACTATCCTTCTGTCTCAGCCTCCCAAGTAGCTGGGACTACAGGCACATGCCACCACACTCAGCTAATTTTTTGGTGGTGGTGGTTTTTTTTTTTTTTTTTTTTTTTGTAGAGATGAGGTCTCACTATGTTGCCTGGGCTGATTTCAAACTCCTGGGTTTAAGCAATCCTGTCACTTCAGCCTCCCAAAGTGCTGGGGATTACAAGTATGAACCACCACACCCAGCATTATTTATAAAGGTACTTTCCCAGAATTGGGGGTTTAACGTTTTTTAATTAGAAAAAAATGGAGTCTAATGAATTTTTAACAACCATATAGTATGATCTTAGTTTTACTTTATTTCTCTTTCAAATCAACCAGTTTAGAATTATGACAGAATCTAAAAATTGTTTATTTCTCTTATGTATTTGTCCTAAGTAATTTTTTGTTTAGAATATGAATTCAACCTTTTGTTACTATGCCCTAGTTTTATTTAACCCCTCTGCAGGAGTCCCACCCAGTTCTGGTATCCAGATCTACCTGGCTTGTACACTTAATACTAGTAAAGTGGTGACACTGGCCAAAGGCTTTGGGAGTTGTATACATCAATGTTATGGACTACTTCTTACATTTTGGAATTATGTTAAGTCTCTTAGTATTCTCTGATATACCTGCTTTCCTAAATCAAGATTTGAAAATGAACTGGTACTGAGGTCACTCATCTATAAATGTTTGAGCTAAAACTAAAATTGTCCATGAGAATAAAGTGCATTTAAGGATATTCAAACCTTGTTTACATATTTGCAACGGGACTGGAATAGCAGTATTTTTTTTTCCAGAGTTGGGGATCTCACTCTGTCACCCAGACTGGAGTGCAGTGGCATGATCATGACAATCATAGCTCACCACAGCCTCGACCTCCTGGGCTCAGGCAATCCTTTCACCTCACCTGAGTAGCTGGGACTACAGGCACATGCCACCATGCCTGGCTAATTTTTGATTTATTATAGAGATGAGGTGTCACCAAGTTGCCCGGACTGGTCTCGAACCCTTGGGCTCGGGTAATCCTCTTGCCTCCACCTCCCCAAATGCTGTGATTACAGGCGTGAGCCACTGCGCCTGGCCATCAGCTGGTTTTTAATAGACTGTTTTAATTCATTTGGATAGAATTGAAAACTGTATTGATTTTACTAGACTCTTGAGTTTATGTTTTGGTTTAAATTAAGTGATTTATAAAAGCACATTCATTTATTAGCTAAAAATTAAAGGAATTAGTCCATTTCCACTTTAAAAGTGTTTTAAATGTTCAGTATAATTCAGAGTTATTACAGTTTATTGAAACTTGGATTTATGACTGGCCTGTCCCCCTGGGCTTTTCAGAGTACCCCAGACCAGAGTAGACTGTCCTCGAATCATTGTCTGGCCTCTGTGCCCATAGGCTGCTGGCACTGAAGTGGGTTACACAGTGGAAAAAAATAACAAAAAAAAGAAAAGAAGAAACTGCATAATTAACAAGACTTGTGGCTACACATGAATATTACAAATAAATGTTCTCGCAGGAAAAAATAGCGAATTAAATATTTAAAATAATGTATTGATATTTTTACATTTCAAAGTGCATATAGTGTCTCTTTTTTTTTTGTGCACTAAGAGTTAGAACTGAACAAAAATAGCCCTAAATTGTTGGATATGAAAATATAAAACTTGGCCAAGCTCAGTGGCTCACGCTTATAATCCCAGCATTTTGGGAGGCCGAGGTGAGAGGATTGCCTTAGCCCATGGGTTCAAGACCAGCCTGGGCAACTTGGTGAGACCTCATCTCTATAATAAATCAAAAAATTACCCTGCCATGGTGGTTCCAGCTACTGGGAAAGCTGAGGCAGAAGGATCACCTGAGCCCAGCAAGTCGAGGCTGTGGTGGCCATGAGCGTGCCACTGCACACCAGCCTGGGCAACAGAGTGAGACTCCAACTCAAAAAATAATAAAATAAAATAAAAAACGTTACATGGTATCTGCATTTTTTTGTTTAGGAACAGATGTTGTTATTGTCAAAAATGGAAGAAGAATATGTGGAACAGGAGGTTGTTTAGCCAGTGCACCTTTACATCAGAACAAAAGCTATTTTGAATTCAAAATCCAGTCTACAGGTTGGTATAATGTTATTTTACTATCAGAAGTCTAAGTTTCTTAAATATTAAGAGTAATTTTTAGTATATGAAAAAGATTGAACAGGTAATAAAAAAGTACCACATTCGTACATAGAAGACCTAGGTCTTTTATCTCTTAATGTGTGATCCTGGGTAAACTAGTTCATTTAGTAAACTCGGTGTTTTCCTCATCTATAAATTGGAGATTGCAGGAGCTGCCCTTTCTGCCTCACAGGAACTGTATGTATTAAAGTGTTTTAAAGACAGGGCATGCTACATAAATACAAAGCACCAGCATTATTAACAAAAATCTAGATGCACCGTCTTAGTTGGTCAAGCATATAAATAACACATACTCTTGCTATTTATCTTAGGATAAAACCCATCTTTTGATCCTGAGTTTCTCTTAACTCTTGTTAAGATACCCTGATTGAGGGAAATCCTTTCAGATCCCCTCCCACTGTGGGAGCTTTCCTATCCTCTCAATAAATTCTGCTTTAAAAAAAAAAAGATACCCTGATTCAGTCAGGGAAGGTGGCTCATGCCTGTAATCCCAGCACTTTGGGAGGCCGAGGTGAGAGAATTGCCTGAGCTCACAGGTCCGATACTAGCCTGGGCAACTTGGTGAGACCTCATCTCTACAATAAATCAAAACATTAGCCTGGTGGGTGGTGTGCGCCTCTGGTTCCAGCTACTTGGAGGGATAGGACGGAAGGATCACCTGGGCCCAGTAGGTCGCGACTGCGTTGGCTGCGAGCATGCCATTGCACTCCAGCCTGGGTGACAGAGTGAGACTCTGACTTAAAAAAAAAAACAACCCTGACTCAGTGTTTTGAAGCAATCATCAGATTCAAAATTCAGATAGAAGTCTAAAGTCTGTATTCTCTTTTCAAAATGTGCTGTTTCATGAATTCGTAGCAGTTCTACCAGATAATTATAATAGGTTAGTTAACTTGTGGCAGTGTTGTATATGGCAGTATTGTGTATTGTATTGGAAATTTTTTAGATAAAAGCTTTATACTAGTTCAATACTGCATTAGTGATATGGGTACAGAACAGGAGAAGTAGACTAAATGACACCTACTTTTACTCTACTATCCTTGAACAATACAAAATATCCCTCTGGGGCTTATTATCAGAGTACAGTGACACGCTTACAGCCACCGCAGCCCTCAACCTGCTGGGTTCAGGTGATCCTTGTGCCTCAGCCTTCTGAGTAGCTAGAACCACAGGCATGTGCCACCATGCCTGGCTAATTTTTTTATTTACTGTAGAGTTGAGGTCTTGGCCATGTTGCTCAGGCTGGTCTTGAACACCTGCAATCTTCTCGCCTCTACCTCCCAAAGTGCTGGGATTACAGACGTGAGCCACCGCACCTAGCATCTAAGGCTTATTTTCTAAATTAGTTTTAAATACTGATGTTCTTGAGTATATGATATAAATCTGAATCTGTCCTTCATTCCATTATAAATTAGCTCACAGCTGGGCACAGCATCTCATGCCTATAATCCCAGCACTTTGTGAGGTGGAGGTAAAAGGATTACCTGAGCCCACGGGTTTCAGACCAGCATGGGGAACTTGATGAAACTTCAAAAACTTAAAAAATTAGCTGGGTATGATGGCGCATACCTGTAGTTCAGCTACTTGGAAGGCTGAGGAGGAAGACTCCCCTAAACCCAGCAGGTCGAGGCTGCGGTGGTTGTGAGGGTGCCACTATAATCCAGCCTGGGTGCCACAGTGAGACTCCAACTCAAGAAAACTAAATAAATAAATAATAAAATAAATTAGCTCACTGGCTGCAAAATGTGCCTGGTTACTGTACTAAGTTCTCAAGTATAGCATGTTTGTTTCTCAAAAGAAGCAATTTTTTTTTTTTAGTCTTAAATCTCTACTCGTTTTTTGCCAATTTTCTGTAAGGAATACTCTCCTCAGTTAAATCCCTAGAAGAAATGAATTGTTGTAGCTTGTAGCATTGATTCTGCAAGGAAAACTTGAGGCAGTCATGCATAGTTCTTTAGGAGGAAGGAGACTGTAGAACTCTGTCTACAAGTGAGTGTTGTCCTGTGATCACCTCCTGTCACTCTCACAGTTGTCTCACTTTGGAAGATAAAGTAAGTATAAGACCAGATTATTTAGGAGGCCAAGACAGTGAAGTCCAGACACACAACTTTCTTTTTTTTCCTTTCTTTTCTTTTTTATTTTTTTGAGTTGGAGTCTCACTCTTATTGCCCAGGCTGGAGTGCAGTGGCATGATCATAGGCTCAGGCAGTCCTTCTGCCTCAGCCTTCTGAATAGCTGGAACTGCAGGCGTGTGCCACCATGCCCAAGTAATTTTTTTTTTTTGGTAGAGGTAAGGTCTCACTATTTTACCTAGTCTGATCTCAAACTCTTGGGCTCAAGCAATCCTTCTGGACGTGAACCACCATGCCCAGACCAGACACACGGCTTTCTGATGGTCTCACTCAATCCAAAAAAAATTTATTGGCAACATGATCTTTAAGCCTTCTTCCATTTATGGAATTTTTCTTAATTTTAATAAAAACTGAAAAGATAGGCCAGGCGCAGAAGCTCATGCCTGTAATCCCAGCACTTTGGTAGACTGAGGCAGGAGGATTGCTTGAGCCCAGGAGTTCGAGACCAACCTGGGCAACAGAGTAAGACCCAGTATTAAAAAAAAAAAATTAACTGGGCGTGGTGGTACACGCCTGTAGTCCCAGCTATTCAGGAGGCTGAGGCAAGAGGCTCACCTGGGCCCAGGAAGTCGAGGCTGCTGTAAGCCATGATCATGCCACTTCTTAGGTGACAGAGTAAGACCCTGACTCAAAACCAAAACAAAACTAGGAGGAAACCATTTGAGACAAAATCCGTATTTTTGGATATTCTGTTTGGTTGGTTAAGAGGAGAGCTGCTTGCTCCCAAATCACCTTGGACCCAAAGGCTTTAAACTTTACCAACTTAAGGTATTGGATAGAAAATTATTTTACACATTATCATTAATTTTTTTCTCTCCATGATATTGCTCATGACATATGTTACTTGTCACTCATTAAAGCTGTAAAAACTGAAGTCAATGTTTTCCCACTTCTGAGAGGTAGAGCTTGAAATAAAACTCCAGGCCATTTAATTTCACTGTGAGACTTTTAAAAAATCTTTTTAGAGAAGAAGAAGCAGATTGATAATAGTTAGTGTTTTTTGAATACTTGCTGTGTGCTTACCCATTTTGGGGGACTACTTAACACTATTCTACATGCTTCACCTGGATTATCTCGGTCTATCTTTTCATTACCTTGTGAGGTGAGTACTGTTAGAATCCACAGTTCACAGGTGAGGGAAAGAGAGAGGTGAAGTAATTTGCCCAAGATGACATGGCTACTTACTATAATAGGTTAGTTAACTTACGACAGTATTGTTCATGGCAGTATTGTATATTGTACTGGAATGGATACATGGATTATGGATCTGATCCTCAGCACAATTCCAAGGCTGCTCTCTTATCTCCTGGACCACATACATCTGTACAGAACATAGCACAGCTCATTCTAATAAAACTACTTTTAAAAGAGGATTTTTTTAAAAACGATTAATGAAAAACTTTAGTAATGGCACTTCTTTTAAAAATAGTTTACACACCTTTTAAAATGACTCCATTTATAGTGAGTGATATTCTTCAGATTCTGGGAGCATTTAAATTATTATATTTTTAGGAATCTGGGGTATTGGTGTTGCAACTCAGAAAGTTAACTTGAATCAGATTCCCCTTGGCCGAGACGTGCACAGTCTGGTGATGAGAAATGATGGAGCCCTGTACCACAACAATGAAGAGAAAAACAGGCTGCCAGCAAACAGCCTTCCCCAGGAGGGAGATGTGGTGGTGAGTGCCCTAGTGGAGTTGCTTTCCACTGTCCATTATTAAGCTTGAACTGCTGTTAGTATATACAGTCTGGCCTGGGAGTTGGTGGTTTGAATCTGAAAGCACTGGGATTGGATCTCATGAGATGGTGCATTTTCCAAAGAGGGCCCTTGGTGCAGAGGTTGCTGCCTCACCTACCTCTGACTTTTCCTTTTAGAGCTGCCACTGGCCAGGAAAATCAGGGTGAGCCTTTATTTCCACTCTAGGGAGTTAATGACAGATTGGCTACTGACCAACATTTCCTGCTTCTCTCACATTAGAGAAACCTTGACCCACAGTTTTTAAAGTTTTTTGACACATATTAGAAGATGTGAGGTGTCTTTGATACTGGATATCTCTTAGAGAAATTTTCACATTTGTTACTTGATTTGTTATAAACTTCTATTAGAGAATTACAGCATTTTATCAGAAGAATTGGGTTTTACTAAACTTAATCTAATTAAAATCTTCAAAGAATAGGACTCAAAAATTCTAAAGCTTGATTATAGAAAAGCTTTTTTTAGAAAACAAGATAGTATCACTTCTCAGCCTTTTGGCCAAGGTCAAGTATAGAAAGCGGAAGATCGTAAAAGTTACATGTTATTAAGATATTTCTGTTTTTACTTCCAGCTGGCTATATTTAACTCTGTACCAAAGCTACCATGTTGAAAATGTAATCCAGAGATCCCTTTCTGTCTTTTCCAGACACTTCCTCTCACACTGCCTTATCCAAAATCCTCATCCACTGAGCTCAAGCCGTTAGCTATTGATTGAGAACAGAGTCCTAGAGCCACCTTGAGCCAAGGTGCCCTTGTACACAGAACCTTGAGTTTCCAGCTCTGATATCAAGTTGAAAGGTGTCTATGAATAATGAGGGAAAGTTTCTAATAATAAGATGACACAGACACGTTAAATCCAGGTTGATGAATTTAAAAAGGATACAGAATTTTAGAAAGAATGAAGAAAGGTATGGAAATTAAGGTTTTTAATTACGATCTGATCTTCTCTTTTCTGCCATTTAAAAAATATGAACAATAAGTTTTTAATTGTTGGATACTTTTTTCCTAAATTGACTAAAGAAAAAATGAGACAAAAGGCATAAACCATTTTTAAAATCTGTCCTACCCTATTCTTCTTTTGTAATACTTGGTTCTGTATTTATAGATCACTGCCAGATGTCCATAATATGGAACATCTTATTCACGTGGTTATTTCTTGAAAGAAAATCCTGACGTCAAGTTGATGCTGTCAACCTGTTTACACTAAAAGATGAAACTCAAACATAAGAAAGGATAATCAGTAACAAATGTTTTTCTTTGTTGATGTACTGGACTTCTACCTTGTGTTATTCTTGCCTTCCTCTCTCATTCATGGAGATGACTAATACCACAATTTGACAGACTTGAGAATGCATTTTAGTCAGCATTATTAAGTTAGACTTTGAGTTTTCATGCTTATTCTAATAAAAGTAGAACTAAAAACATGAAATATATACAGAGTCAAGAAAAGTAAAACATTCCCCTGCCATATTAACTTTATCTTCCTAGTTCAAACACTTAAGAACAAATTTTACCAAATTGTTGACAGTGGCATAGGAAAAGTAGGATGGATTGTAAGACAGGAGAAACATTCTCATAAGTTTAGCATTTCATTTCAGGCAATGCACAGTTCTCTGAGGAAAAATTTTAAAAAAATAAGTTCTTAATGTCTAACCAAATGATTATATGATTATATTCAGACAATAATCATACAGTACCCACACGATTTACTACAGAACTAGGAAGGCATACATGAAGTAGTTTATGATTATTTTTTTCCTTTATACAGAGTTTTGAAAAGTACAAATTTCATTCTAAAAATGCATTTTTCAGTTTAATTTTATAGAATTTTTATAAGCATTCTGGGTAATAAGAATAATAATAACAAATACTTCTGTAGCACTTTTTTTTTCTGAGTCAGAGTCTTACTCTGTCATACAGGCTGGAATGCAGTTAGCACGTTCATGGTCACCACAACCTTGACCTGCTGATCTCAGGCAATCCTTCTACCTCAGCCTTCCAAGTAGCTGAAACCACAGGCATGCGCCACCACGCCCAGCTAGTTTTTTGATTTATTGTAGAGATGAGGTCTCGCCATGTTGCTCAGGCTGGTCTCAAACTCCTGAACTTAGGCAGTCATCTTGCCTCTGCCTCCGAAAGTGTTGGGATTACAGGCATGAACACCGCACCTGGCTTCATAGCACTTATAATGGGCCAGACACTGTTCTAAGTGCCTGGCAGGGATTAAATTGTTTAATATCATATGACCTTATAAAATAGGAAGTATTAATACCCCATTTTACAGATTAGGAGAAGTTAAGTAACATCTTTATGAGGGTGATTAAAAGATTATAGTTCAGGCAGTCTTGTTTCAGAATCTGTTCACTAAACATGCACACAATTACTGATAAATGCATAGAACATATAGGATGTTTTGGTATCATTACGGCAAACTCAAACACAGTTTCTTGATCCCAGAATAGATTAGGTAAGAAAATACTTGAACTAAACTTCTGGGAAAGTTTCACATCCTTCCTTACTTTTTGCTTTGTGTTGGGATCTACTGTTAAGTGTCACGCTTGGGTTTAAAATGTGCTTGTTTGCAGTGGGTTGTGCTACCCCTGGGTGATGAAGAGTACCTGAATTACAACCTGCTGGTCTGAATTGCTAGATTTCTGACAGTCCCATAAAAACAGTAACATACTTAATTTTTCATGTAACTTCGTTTTTATCTTTTAAATGAAAACAGACCTCTTCATTAGAAAAGCTAATCCCAGCCATCAGTTAGCTTTATTATTATATATAAACTCATAAACTAAAATTTTAAAAAGGCAATCCATTTACTGTTCCTCTTTCTCAATATCCCTTAGTTGTTAATAATTGTTTAACCTAACCCTGGCTTTGCTAAGAATTGAGGAGAACCTTTTTTTATTTTTTTGAGTCGGATTCTCACTCTGTTGCCCAGGCTGAAGTGCAGTGGCACACTCATGGCCACCCCAGCGTCAATCTGCTGGGCTCCGGCAATCCTTCTGCCTCAGCCTGAGGAGAATCTTTTACGGCACCTATCACATTGGCTTCTCTGGGCTTTTGCTGTCTTACCTGTAAAGAGAGAGACTACATGGACTATACCATCTTTTTCTATCTCTGAAAGGCTTTGAAGTTGATAGAATTGATCCACAGTCAGAAATCTAGAAATCCTTGAAGGGAATTGCTTCTTGATCTGTGATGGTTTCTCTGCTGAAATATCTCTGCTGTCTATTCTTAATTCTTCAAGGGAAATATCTCTTTTTGTCATCAGTTAGTAACTATTATATAAAATTTTAAAGAGACGTAGTGTGACATGGTGATTAAGAGCAAGGATTATGAAGCCATATTGAATGGGTCTAAGTCTTCCACTCCTAGCTGTACAGCCTTCGGTAAATTACTTAACCTTCCTGTGCTTTCGCTACCTTATCAGCAAAATGTGGCTAATAATACTATCTTGTTGAGAACTAAATGAGTTAATATGAAATACCTGGAATAGTGCTTGCTACATATTATGGGCTGTGTTTTCCAGCATCTTAATAATTATTATTACTAATCTGTGGGATTTTTTTTACCATCAATAATGTACATTTAAAAAGGTCTTTTGAGTTATTTTTATATTTTTTACCTTGATCCTAATTACCAATTATATTGCAAACATCAACTTTACCTTGGTATTACATAATAAATTTGAAACCAAGGTAAAGAGATATGGTAACATGTGATTTTTTTCTTGGAAATGAGTTATATAAAGACATTTCTTCACAACTTGAAAACAGTGACAGGTAGTAAACCCTACTGATGAAAACCTCATGGTTCTCCCCCCATCATAAGATCAAATTCTGTAGAGAGAAAACAGTGTTTTCTCTGTGAGTTTAGGAGGCCTCTCTGTTCATAGTATGCAGTACTCACATCATCTTAATATTCAAAATATGAAATCCAGTTTATTCATTGTAATAATAGGATTTAGACTGTTGGCTTTGTTTTACCTTTATTATGGACTCTTGTGATTTTTACCTGACATTTTCCCTCCTTATAATCACTGCTAATTATTTTTAACTCAGTTCTACCAAATTGTAAACCCTTGATGAAAACTATTATGACCCCATGTTTAGTTTTTTGTGTTTGCATACTTCCCAATCAGTGCTTTCTGTCTATCCAGGTTTTTAATGGAACATTTATATTTCTTCCTTCATAGGGTATTACATATGACCATGTAGAATTAAATGTATATTTGAATGGAAAAAACATGCATTGTCCAGCATCAGGTATACGAGGAACAGTGTATCCAGTTGTTTATGGTAAGCTAAAATATTTCTAATGTTTTACTAGATATATGTTAACTTTTGGTTGGTATGTATATTAATTTTATAGCTCTCATTCAGAAGTTTAGACAAGTTGTTAATAAGGACATTATTATATAAGATGTATTCAGCAGGGTATTACAGTCCCATTTTGCAGAATTAGGGTAGTTTTTATTCCCCCCATATTAAAAAAAACTTGCTAAATACAATTATTATACTTCAATGTGTAGTAACCATACTTCCTTTTTCCTCTTGTCATCTCATATTTTAGAAAGTTTCAAAAACCTTTACTGAATTTTCAAAGCTTTTTCTGAAAGTTATTAGGAAGGATTAGATGACCAGGAAGTATAATTATAAAGACTATTTTGGGCTGGACACTGTGGCTCACACCTGTAATCCCAGCATTTTGGGAAGCCAAGGCAAGAGGATTGCCTGAGCCCAGGAGTTCAAGACCAGCTTGAGCTACATGGCAAGACCTCATCTCTACAATAAATCAAAAATTTGCCAGGCATAGTGGCATGCACCTGTAGTTCCAGCTACTTGGAAGGCTGAGGCAGAAGAATTGCTTGAGCCCAGCAGGTTGAGGCTGTTATAGTGGCTGTGATCATGCCACCACACTCCAGCCTGGGTAACAGAGATGCCGAATCAAAAAAAAAAAAAAAACAATATTTTGGAAGTAAGGATGGAAATGTTATGTAGATTGAACATTTAATTGCTTTTTATAAAATTATCTAAATGTTAAAGCTCTCCTGAGACAAACTGTGTCTTAGTATAGTTTCATGTTGGTTGCTTTGCTTTTGATAGCTGTATAAGTGCTATGATTTTCTGTGCAAGTGTGTCCCTCCAAGCATCATGTAACTTAAGAAATTACTATATAGACTTAATTATGTTAATTTTTATTATAAAAAGCTTCAAATGTGTACAGAAGTAAAGAGAATAATGTAATAAACCCTCATATGCCCATAACCAGCATCAAGCAGTTATCACCTGAAGTCTCATTTATACCCCATGCTGCATCTGCTCCTCACTTCTACTCCTTGGATTGTTTTGAGGCAAATGCCAGGCATTTTGTCATTTTTATTAATAAATATATGTATCTGTAAGAAATATGGTTTCTATCTCTTTTTTTAAAAAAACCCTGCAATGCCTTTATAATTACAATTCTGCTTTATTTTTTATGTTATAAACTTTAAGTCAACATGTTATAAACTTTAAATGATTTTTCTGCCTCTGGTTTTAATCTAAAAATATAAGTTTTCTCATTTAATACTTTAAATTCTTAAATTTGGGTTATAATAAAACTTAATTTTTTATAGTAACTTTCTATGTAGTAGTATTAATGATTATATACTGAGATGTCAGAAAAGTATACAATAACAAATACAAATATTTAATAATATGATAACAACCAAAGCTTGTGATTTACTTTTTAGTTAAGGTTTTCATTAGTCTTCTTTCCTCCTAAAACTACTATTCACTGGTAACTTCATGAATGTCAAATCCAGTATTTAAATTTTTTTCTGCATTTGTCATGAAATATGAAGTATATAATAATGCACATTAAACGTATATGTGCAGTTTAACAACTAGCTGTCAAGGGAAGACCCGCATTATTGCCAGTTAGGTCATGAAATAGAATATTTTCGGTGGCTCAGATGCAGCCACGGCCACAGCTGCATCCTCACCCCAGGAATAATCACTATTTGACAGTCATGCTCATTATCTGCTTGCTTTGCATTATGGTGGTGCTTTGTTTTGTTTTGTTATCACTGGGGTCAAGGTAATAAACATATTTATCACCCCAAGAGTTTCCTTCTGCTCCTGTATCCTTCCCACTCACCTTTCTACACCCTAACCCCAACTAGGAAATCACTGATCTACTCTGTCACTGCAGATTATCAACCTGTATTTTCTAGAGTATTACATAGAGAGAATTATACAATTTGTTCCCTTTTTTTTGTCTGACTTCTTTCACTTAGCATAATTATTTTAAGATTCAACCATGTTATAGCATGTATCCATAGTTCTTACTGCATAGTAAGTTCATTCTGGGCATAATCACTATTTCTTTATCCTTTCACAAGTTGATGGATTTTAGGGTTGTTTTCAGTTTGGGGCCATTACAAATAAAGCTCCTATGAATATTTGTGTACAAGATCATGTTTTGTAACGTGGACAGCAAATGTGTTTATTTGCATTGCCTATTAATATTATAGTATTATGGAGACCATTTATAATTATGTATTCATTCAAATTAAGGCATTCATTTCTAATTTATCTTCTTTCTTTTTCTGTTCTCTAGTTGATGACAGTGCAATTTTGGATTGCCAGTTCAGTGAATTTTATCATACTCCTCCACCTGGTTTTGAAAAAATATTATTTGAACAGCAGATCTTCTGAATGTGTTTGTTTTTGAAACTTGTATTTCTGTACTATTAAAAGTGTTTTTCATTAATAAAGCTTTACCTGACCTATAGATGAAAATATATTCTTAAAGATATGCTTGTTAATCCTGTCTAAGAAACCTATGTATTCATTATAACACCCTGAAGTTGTGATTTAAAATACTTACGTTTTGTGAAATAAAAATCAGCATTTGGGCAGTTTATCTAATTCTTATTTAAATAAATATAACTATGGATTTAATTAGCAGTATTACATGGCTATATATATGTATATATACACACAGATAGAAGATATTTAAAAAAGAATCTTTCTTACCTGATATCTTTGTTTTGATAGAGATGTACAGTGGGGTTTTTTTTCATTCTGAAGTTTAGACCTCAACTATTTTAAGTCTGCAGTTCAATAATTTTGCATTTCAGTGTCCTTTTTTATATAGTCTAACAAAGTGAGAAATTCATATTGTTGGCAGCATTTATTTTTGGCAGTCTATTTACTGTATACTGTACCACTTTTCTTAAAACCTAAATTGCATATTTTATGTGTAATGTCTTTGTTTTTGATTTGCATTGTGAGAGGAGATTAACATCTTAGTAATTGTCAGAGCATTTGTTGAAAACCATCATGCTGTGTTACTTCAATTTCACAGTGAGTGGTGGTTGATTAGTAGTGTACACTGGCAGACATTTAGAATAGTGTGGTGCTTTAAACTTACATTTAAAGGAGACTCTTCTTTTAAGGACTTCAAGTATGTGTTTTCTGTAAGGAATAATAAAATAGTTATAATTAAGAAATAGTACTATTCTAAGCCCATTCTTCCTGTTTTGATAATTATACAGTAAATTTACTTCACCCTTGATTATTTCAGAAGTTCAGCGATAAGTGAGTCCTTTCCATGACCCTGAGCTTTGCCCAGTTTCCAGTAAGAACTATGAGCTGGGCATGGTGGCTCAAGCCTGTAATCCCAGCACTTTGGGAGGCCAAAGCGAGAGGACTGCCTGAGCCCACGGGTTCGACACCAGCCTGGGCAACTTGGCGAGACCTGTCTCCACAATAAATCAACAAAAAAAAATAGCCGGGTGTAGTGCCACATGCCTGTAGTTCTAGTTACTTGGAAGGCTGAGGCGGAAGGATCACCTGTACCCAGCAGGTCAAGGCTGCGAAGGCCGTAAGTGTGCCACTGCACTCCAGCCAGGACGACAGAGTGAGACTCTGTCTCAAAAAAAAAAGATTCGCTTCTTTAGTTAACACCTGCTGACCTGAACCTAAGCATGCTGACTGAACTGGATACATCTGCAGGTATATTCTCTCTTTCCAGATGAGTAACAATACAGCCTATCACTCCTTTTATCAATGAGAAGCAGTATATTGTGCTAGAAAAACACGAGGGTGAGAAGCAGATCTGAGTTGTGGTTTTGCTGCGTAATCCCATTATCCCCTCAAATGAGCGCCTCAGTCTCTCTGGGCCCAGATTCCCCATTTATAAAAGAAGTAATCATACTGGCTTGATAAGATTCTATAATTAGTTAAATAAGGTAATGTATCTAAAACACTTTAATCACTGTGGCACTTAAGACCTGTAGTTTTCTTGTTGGTGCTAAAGCAAGGGTTTTCCTAGTGTGCCATAGACCAGGAGCATCAGCATCTCCTGGGAAACTGTTGGAAATGGACCCTCTTGGGGTCAAATCACAAACCGCAGGGGTTAATGCCCTGGATTGGTTAAGGATTCCTTCAGGTGAATCCCATACACACTAAAGTTCGAGAACCTCTGCCCAGGAGAGAATCTTTTGCCTATGACAATGAATTTTCTAAGGACTTAACGCAGGCTATTTTTGACCCATAGGCTAGAGAAGCCTGCATAATGCTTACTTCTTGTTTATTTGGTAGACAAAAACGTGACAACATGCTTTGAAAACATAGCTATACCCTATAGTTCTGGCTACTTGGAAGGCTGAGGCAGAAGGATCGCCGGAGTCGACGCTGCAGTGGCTGGGAGCGTTCACTGCACTCCAGTCTGGGCAACAGAGTGAGACTCCAACTAAAAAAGAAAAGAAAACAGATATACTATACTTGAGTAACATTTATTTATATAAATTCAAAATTTTGCCTCTAAAGACATGAAATCGAGCTAGCTGTGTAATATTTAGGCATTTTTGCTGGATTTCTGTCATAGTAATTTCAATTCATAAAGAACATGCTTACTTGGGAAACCAAATTAAAATAACTACTGTTTGCTACCTTTATAATGTTATCTACCTCTTAGTTATTTTTATAAGCCAACCTTTCTTTTTAATAATCATATTCTTTTCTGCCTTTAATTATAGAGAAGAGGCACAATACTAAAGATGACACGTAAGTTTATGTCCATGGCAACAGTTCTAGATATATATCAAACTCATCTTAGGAAAATTACTTTGAGGTCTTCCTTTCAAAACCCATTACTTTAATCATAAGAAAAACATTGGCCAGGTGCAGTGGCTCAAGCGTGTAACCCCAGCACTTTGGGAGTCCAAGGCAAGAGGATTGCCTGAGCTCAGAGGTTTGAGACCAGCCAGGGCAACTTGGTGAGACCTCCTCTCCACAATAAATCAAGAAATTAGTAGGGCATGGTAGCACTCGCCTATAGTTCCTGTTACTTGGAAGGCTGAGGGGAAAGGATCGCCCGAGCCTAGCAGGTCAAGGCTGCAGTGGCCAGGAGCATGTCACTGCACTCCAGCCTGCACGACAGAGCGAGACTCCAACTCAAAAAAAAAAAATTAGGTAAGTTCCAGTGGGGCACATCCTATAAAACACTTATCAGTGCTCCTCACAGCTGCCAAGCTCAAAAACAAGGAAAGTCAGGGAAACTGCCACACCCATGAGGAGCAGAAGAAGACATGACAAGGAAGTGTAGTAAGTATCCTGGATGGGATCCTGGAGCAGAAAAGGACGCTAAGAAAAACTAGGAATAAACCATGGATTTTAGTTAATAATAGCATATCAATATTCAGTAGCGTGTTGTAACAAATGAACCACGCCCATGTAAGTTGTTAATACCAGGAGAAACTAGGAGGACCTATGTGGGAACTCTGCACTATCTTCTCCATTTTTCTACGAATCCAAACTTCTAAAAAGTAAAGTCTATTTTAAAAACTGCAGTGAGCTAGGAGAAATTTTAAAATAAAGGCCAATAGAACAATATTAGTACAGTATATAGCCATACTTTTTTTTGAGTTGGAGTTTCACTCTGTCGCCCAGGCTGGAGGGCAGTGGCACACTCACAGCCACCCCAGCCTCGACCTGCTGGGCTCAAGCCATTCTTCCACCTCAGCCTTCCAAGCAGCTGGAACTACAGGCACATGTCACCACGCTCGGCTAATTTTTTGATTTATTGTAGAAATGAGGTCTCGCCAAGTTGCCCAGGTTGGTCTCAAACCCGTGGGTTTAGGCAGTTCTCTCTCCTCAGCCTCCCAAAATGCTGGGATTATCGGCGTGAGCCACCGTGCCAGCCTATCCATACTTTAAATATTTAATGATTGCTAAATACAAACATAGAACGTGAAACATTATTGTATTTTAACACAAAAAAGAGCTGCATTTATTCCAGGATAAAGAGGAACTGGCCACTGTCTTGATTCTGTGGGTTGTGCTTCATAAATACAAAAAAACTTGCCCTCTTAAACTAACTGGGGTCAAATTATTAAAATTAATAGTATGAATATGGAGTAATGTTAAGTATAATTAGCTATGTAAATGACTCACACTCCATTCATACAAGAGTTCATTGAAAAAGTCCATTTGCCCACACTAATGTGGTGGTTTTTCACACTCTGAAAAGTAATGATTTATTTTCCATTTTATTTCAGTGATTTAAACATTGCAAGGGTTATGCAACGTTAAACACATGAAACAATGGAAATTTTATGAATCATTAGCTTACATATTAAAATCCAGAAAGAAAGAATTTGTCTTTAACTGCCTTTGGTTTATTAGTTAAAACTGTTGGAATACCTTTTAAACTTGAACTATAAACTAGTTTGAGTTAATTTAAGAAAGGTATAACATGAAATTATAATTTGAATCAAGGCTTTTCTAAATCTTTAACAAAAACAGACAAATGAGTGGCGGCTTTGCTCACGTCTCTTTTTACTTCACTTGTCAATGCAGTCTAGACACAGACCAGAAGCATGACTGGAGATATAGGTGAAATCTTGGACATGGTAAGATACATTAAATTGATCATTTCTCAATACAAAACCACTAAAGATGGTGAGAAAAGAATCTGTAATCTAAATTCTGGAATTGCCCTGTACACAGGTATGCCCAAGCCTAGCACTCATAAATGGACTATAGTCAACCACCACTATTTAGGCAACCTGGCTGGGAAATTCTGTTGGGAGCTGGCTGGGTTGTTCCTGTGAATAGGTAGAAAATAGCAGTAGAATCAGTGAACTACTGTTCTTCCATTTACTGAATAAGATATGAGGCTGTCTTTCAACTTGCTCTTTTAAAATAACTGGGATCAAGTTAGTAAAGCAAATAGTATGAACATGGAATAACGTTAGATGTAATTAGCAATGTAAATGAACCACATGCTATTCACCCAAGAGTTCTATAGAATTTTAAAGGAAAAATTGTTCCATTATTGGCTGAAATGTATAATCTATAGTTACACAGCAATCATTACAACATAATCATCTAACAGCACTTTGGGAGGCCGAGGTGAGTGGATTACCTGAGGTTACAGGTTCAAGACCAGACCAGGCAACTTGGCGAGACTTCGTCACTACAATCAATCAAAAATTAGCCGGGAGTGGTAGCTCACGCCTATAGTTCCACCTACTTGGAAGACTGAGGTGGAAGGATTGCCTGAACCCAGCAAGTCGATGTGGGGTGGCTCCAGCCAGGGCAACAGAGTGAGACTCCAACTCAAAAAAACAAAACAAAATAAAATCACCTATATATTGTGTTTCATAAATACAGCCATGCATTGCTTAGAGACAGGGATACCTTCTGAGAAATGTATCATCAAATTTTCTCATTGTGAGAACATCACTGAGTGACTTACACAAACCTAGATGGCCTAGCTTACTACACGCCTAGGCTAGATGTTATGACCAATTGCTCCCAGGCTACTTAATGGCATAGGCAAGCCTGCCGTTAGTGATGCATGGCTGTTTTTATGAAACACAGCACATAGGGAATTCAATTTGTCAAGTTACTATATTGTAATGATTCCTATGTAACTACAGATTTTACTTTTCAACCAACAATGGGAATAATTTTTCCTTTAAATGTATATAGAATTCTTGGGTAGATGGCATGCAATTCATTTACATTGCTAATATTTGGCATATTTATGGCAAGTGTCTGTGCATCTATGCATAGAAGAGGTACCGTAAAAATAAGGTATATGCCAGATGCAGTGGCTCACACCTGTAATCCCAGCACTTGGGGAGGCGGAGGAGAGGATTGACTGAGGCCAGGGGTTCGAGACCAGCCTGGGCAACTTGGCAAGACTTTGTCTCTACAATATATCAAAAAATTTGGTGAGACCTTGTCTCTACAATAAATCAAAATGTTAGCCGTGCATGGTGGCTAATTTTTTTTCCAGCTACTCAGGAGGCTGAGGCAGAAGGATTGCCTGAACCCAGAAAAGGTCAAGGCTGCAGTGAGCCATGATCGTGCCACTGTACTGCAGTCTGGGTGACAGTGAGACCCTGACTCAAAAAAGAAAAAAATGTTTGCTTTCTTCAATAATAAAGTAACCTTAGCACTGTCACTTTTTTACTGTATAGACTTTGCATTTTTTAAAGCTTTTGCCTCTCATTATTTATTACACTTAGCTGAAAGCACAAACACATTGTACAGAGGTACAAAAATAATTACTTTATATCCTTATTTGATAAGCATTTTTCCATTATAACTTTTTGTAAAAAACTTTTTTGTTAACAACACACACACTAGGCCAGGTCCACACAGGATCAAGCCATCAACATTGCAGTCTTCCACCTTCACATCTTGTCCCACTGGAAGGTCATCAGAGGCAATAACACGCATGGAGCCGTCATATCCTGTAATGACAAGGTCTTCTTCCAGAATTACACCCTCCCCAAGGACCTGCCTGATACAGTAACTTTTTTTAAATGCTTAATTTTTATTTTAGATTCAGGGGATAGACATGCATATTTGCTACATGGACATATTGTACAGTGGTGGAGTAATTTTTTTTTAATAAGCAGAAGGAATACACTCTAAATAGTGACAAAAAGTGAAGTGTGATAAATACATAAACCAGTAACATTGTTACTTATTATCATTATTAAGTATTCTGTACTGTACACAATTTTATGTGCTAGACTTTTATATGACTAACAGTGCAGTAGGTTTGTTGACAACAGCATTGCCACAAACATGGGAGTGATGCATTGTGTATTGACATTGTGATGGCTACAACGTCAATAGGTGGCAGAAATTTTTCATCTCAGTTATTATCTTTTGGAAGCGCTGTTGTATAGGCCATCTGTCACTGACCAAAACGTTGTTATGTGGCACATGACTATACTTAACCAAGATTGGCTCTGCCAGGAACACTGCTAATTGTAATTCATTTACAAGTATGGCTCTAGAATATCCAAGGTATATTAATAAATGAAAAAAGCAAGTTGCTAAACATTTGTATGTATAATTTGATCCATTAAAAAAAAGAAAAACTAGAAGGCCGGGCTGGATGACTCACACCTGTAATCCCAGCACTTTGGGAGGCGGAGGTGAGAGGAATGCCTGAGCCCAGAAGTTCAAGACCAGCCTGGGCAACTCAGCCAGATCTCGTCTCTACAATAAACCAAAAAATTGATTGGAGTGCCGCATGCCTATAGTTCCAGCTATTCAGAAGGCTGAGACAGAAGGATCTCCTGAGCACAGCAGGTTGAGGCTGCAGTGGCCATGAGCGTGCCACTGCACTCCAGCCTGGGCGACAGAATGAGACTTCAACCCCCCCCAAAAAAAAACCATCACAGTTTGAAGCATAGGAAAAAGTATGCAGTAATGTACACCAAAATACTATATCTTGAGAATAAGATTACAGAGAACTTGCTCTTTTACTTATTTGTTGTTGTTGTTGTTGTTTCTTTTTTTTTTTTTTTTTTTGAGTTGGAGTCTCACGCTGTCGCCCAGACTGGAGTGCAGTAGCTGCTCCCGGCCACCGCGCCTCGACCTGCTGGGCTCCGGCGATCCTTCCACCTCAGCCTTCCGAGTAGCTGGAACTACAGGCACGCGATACCAAGCCCGGCTAATTTTTTGATTTATTGTAGAGATGAGGTCTCACCAAGTTGCCAGGTGGGTCTCGAACCCTCGGACTCAGGCAATCCACTCACCTCAGCCTCCCAAAGCGCGGGATTACAGGCTGAGCCACCAAGCCTGGCTAAAATTTTATTTTTAATCAGGGTCTCAATCTGTCATCCTGACTGGAGCTGAGTGGCATGATCATGACTCACCACAGCCTCAAACTCTTAGGCCCAAAAGATATTCCTGCCTCAGCCTACCAAGTAGCTAGGACTGTAGATGCGCGTCACCATGTCCAGCTAATTTTTTTATTTTTATTTTTGCAGAGACAAGGTCTTGAACTCCGGGGCTCAAACAATCTCCTTGAGCCACCATGCCGGACAAGAAAATGTTTTTAATAAAAGGAAAGAAAGACTCTGGAGGAAGGCCTGTATACTAGACAATGGTGAACTTTGCATCCATAACTAAAACTCTAAAAAGATGCAGTTGAATCCCAACTCAATTACTTAGTTACAGGATGTAATTTATTTAAAAGGATCCAGACATGTTAGTCACTGGCATGCTAGGCAACAGTATATCCAGTTTCCCGATCAAGACAAGTAACAATGACAGGGAAACCAAGTGTGCAATTGACCAGTACTAGTGGTTACTATACTTTATTTATTTATTTATTTATCTATTTATTTTTATTTATTTATTTATTTATTTTTATTTTTATTTTTTTTGAGTTGGAGTCTCACTCTGTCGCCCAGACTGGAATGCGGTGGCCGCTCCCAGCCGCTGCAGTCTCGACCTGCCGGGCTCCAGTGATCCTTTCACCTCAGCCTTCCGAGTAGCCAGAATTACAGGCGCACGCTACCACATCCAGTTGATTTTTGATTTATTGTAGAGATGAGGTCTCGCCAAGTTGCCCAGGCGGGTCTCGAACCCGCGGGCTCAGGCAATCTACTCACCTCAGCCTCCCAAGGCGCGGGATTACAGGCTGAGCCACCGAGCCCATTACACTTTAAAAAGGACACTGAACTGGGGTCGGTGTCTCAGTCTGTAATCCCAGTACTTTGGGAGCCGGAAGTAAGTGGATTGCCTGAGCCTGTGGGTTCGAGACCCGCCTGGGCAACTTGGTGAGACCTCCTCTCTACAATAAATCAAAAATTAGCCGGGCATGGTAGCGCACGCCTGTAGTTCTGGGTACTTGAAAGGCTGATGCAGAAGGACCACCAGGACCCAGCAGGTCAACGCCGGGGTGGCCGTGAGTGTGCCACTGCACTCCAGCCTGGGCAACAGAGTGAGACTCCAACTAAAAAAAGGGAGGGGGCACTGATAGGATAGGCACAATAACTCATGCTTGTAATCCCAGCACTTTGGGAGGCCAAGGTAGGAGGATCCTTGAGGCCAGGAGTTTGAAACGAACCTGGGGAACATAGCAAGATTCCATCTCTACAAAAGAAAAAAAAATTTGTTTTAATTAGTTGGGAGTGGTGGTGCATCCCTGTAGCCCTTCTACTCAGGAAGCTGAAGTGGGAGGATCACAGGAATCCGAGGTTGCAGTGAGCCGTGATTGTGCCACTGTATTCCAGCCCGGGCAACAGAGTGAGACCTTGTCTCAATAAATAAATCAATAAAAATTAAAAAGACACTGATAAACCAGTGAAGGCTATAAGGCTGCCGAGGGTCTGTTTAATTAATCTATGAATGAATCTTGAGGAAGCAGAATATTAAAAGAAAATATTCAATCCACTGGGCCATTGAAGAGAAAATAATATGTGCAATGCCAATCATTATAGGAAGGAGAGTGAAAGTCCAGAAGAGCCCATATTCGTGTGTGTGATTCTCATGAATGTATTTCAGGAAAGACAGTTATAGATATATGCAGGTATCTGATGGTTCATTGCTTGAAAAAAATGGACAGATTTATTCTCTGTTACCCTGAAGGCAGAGATAGCACCAAGTATTAATATTTGGAAGGTACAAGGATGCAGTTTTTAGCTTTAGATGGTTAAGAACTTTGCTATTAATTCACTGCTGAAATTGTTGCCTTGCAATACAATGCAAACTTCTGTTCCCTGGAATTGTTCCAACAGCTTGTTTTTAAATGTAGGTTTTATTGTCATTCCAGTATCGTATATTAGTTTGTCTTGTCTGCTGTAACAGAATACCACAGACTGGGCAATTTATAATCAGCAGAAGTATATATTTCTCACGTCTGGAGACTGGGAAGTCCAAGATAAAGATGCCAGCATCTGGTGAGGACCTTCTTGCTATGTAATCCCAAGGCAGAAGACATCACATTACAAAAGGGTAAGAGAGAATGAGAGAAAGAGCAAGCGAGGGCAAACATACTCCTGCAATAGCAGCCTCGATCCATTTCTGAGGGTAATGCCCCCCTTGACCCAGACACCTTCATCAGGCCCCACCTCCCAACACTGCCACATGGAGGATCAAGTTTCCGGCACATGAACTTTAGCGGGCACATTCAAGCTACAGTGTAAGGTGAGGTCAGCAGATGGGGGATGATTGTCATAGAAAAAGGTTTGTAACTCACAGTTCCCAAGAGAAGAGGGCATACACACCATGCAGTGCTGCTTGGGGAAGCCCCAGCGACAGTCAGGAGGCAGAGGGATGGAAGGGAAGCATGAGCATGGGTCTTTATTGTGCTTTCCATGGGTAAGGCAGGGTAAGCAGGTTAGCACTGGCGAGTTTGAATAATTTCAGTGGGCTCTGGGGCAGAGCAGCTGTCCCTAGTTGTTTGGTACCTGGCCCTGGGCTGATCAGGACAGGGGATTATTGACCTAGTCTCTAAGAGCTGGAGAGGAGGTGGGGACTCTGGGTGGGCTAGTTTGTACACGGTTGGCAAACTGGAGGAGTTGCTTACTCTCTCTAGGAATAAGCTAACCCTGGGAAAGGTGTCCCCCACCCACCCCCCAGTTAGCAAGTCCCCAAATGCCAGAGCATCAAGAAGATAAAACCTAACAAGATACAGTCACTACACAGGCTCAATGGCTAATTCCAGAGAACATGCAACTGTGGTTCCTGCGTGCCGAGAAGTTGCACAAGATGTCTTCTAAAACTGTGATTCTGGTTCCCTTCAGTTGTTGCCAAGTCTCTAGACAAATTAAGTTGAAAGGGAAATGGAGATATCTGTCCCCAGAGATCTATAGGAAGATTTATCATGCTAAAACGTATGCTTAGTCTGGAAAGGGGAGATGGTATTGAAGTTTTGTTTTTTTGTTTTCTGGGTTTTTTTTTAATTTTTTTTTCTGTTGCCCAGGCTGGAGTGTAGTGGCATGCTCACGGCCACCCCAGCGTCCACCTGCTGGGCTCCAGAGATCCTTCCGCCTCAGCCTTCCAAGTAGTTGGAACTACAGGTGCGCGCTACCTCGCCCCACTAATTTTTGATTTATTGTAGAGACAAGGTCTCGCCAAGTTGCCCAGGCTGATCTTGAACCCGCGGGCTCAGGCAATCCACTCACCTCGGCCTCCCAAAGTGCTGGAACTACAGGCTGAGCCACCGAGCCCGGCCGGTATTGAAGTTTATTTAGAAATGCAGCGCTCCTCAACAGGGTGAACTAGAGCTCTCACAGAGCTTCAGGGATCGACAAAAATGCCTTACAAGGATGACCCTCGGGAAATCCCAAGATTACACATTTGGGAGCAAATAGTCAAAACTAAAAGTAGCATGCTTTCATGGGTATCACTTAGGCTCAGAAAGAGATCTCTGAAGCTTCCAGTTCCGTGCGTGGTCATCAACAAAAGAAAATGTTGTTGTTCAGAACAGGTTTTAGAAATTAACTAGAAAATCTTACCAACCATTGTAAGATACAAAACATAAAATTTGTCCTTCCTTACATATATGAGGGGTACCCAAAAAACCCAGAATTTATTGATAAAAAATTGTTTATTTATTCTTACATGCTTAAACTTCAGTCATCTTCAAAGTGCTCTCTGTGTGGTGCAATACGCCTACACTTTTTCCACTGCTCAAAACAGTTTTTGAACTCATCAATTTTGATGCCTTTCAGCACTTCTGCCATTTTTGTCTCACCTCTTGCACATCAGCAAAACATTTTCCTTTGAGGACTTTTTTCATCCTGGGAAACAAAACAAAACAAAAATTACTTGGGGCAACATCGGGTGAAAAGGAAGGGTGGGGCACAGGGGATATGACATTTTTAGTTAAAAACTGCTAAGCACTCAGCGTGGTGTGGACAGATGTGTCGTCACTGTGCAAGAACCCATCACCAGTTTGCCGTAACCCAGGGCATCTCTTCTGCAAATCGTGGTGCAACCTTCTCAAAACTTCCTGATAAAAACTTTGGTTGACTGTTTGTTGAATTTGGTCCAGAGAAACAAATTCCAAGTGTACCACAAGGGGCCCACATGCTAAAAGATATTACCAGTTGTTGGGGCTTTCCCCCGGATAAGGGAGCAATATCACCAAAACATATCATCAAAGAGCTCTTTTTCTTAGGAACAGGGTGCTATGCAACACTCTGGCAAATACTCATCTAATGTAGGAAGGACAACAACTGAAAGCTGTTTGTAGGTGTGAATACTGTAACTTGCTTCTGTATTTCAAAGAGACCATAAAAGAAAATAAATGGATTGAGGCTTAACTACATGACAAGCCTTGTTCTAAGAACTTCATATGCCTTGGCTCATTTAATATTCACAGCAATTGTACAAGGTGGGTAAAAACATTCACGTTTTATAGATACAGAAGCTGTCCAAAACGGTCCAGGTTCATATGGCCAAGAAGATTCTTATTAACGACTCTACTATTTGGCATTTCCAGGGTCAAGTATGGATCTAATCTTCTTTAATCTTTTTTGTTTTTGTTTTTTTAGAGATGGGGTCTCACTAAGCTGCCCTGTCTGGAGTGCTATTCATAGGTGTGATCATAACTCACTGAAGCCTCAAACTCCTGGGCTCAAGCAATCCTCCTGCCTCAGCCCCCTGAGTAGCAGGGACAACAGGTGTGTGCCACCATCACCGGCCTTCTGTTATCTTAATCTTGCTTTACAGAATGTTTTCATACCCTACAGGGCTTGTATCCCCTTTGTACTTTTCTTTTCCAAAATTCTGATAGCTATTTTACTCCTAGATAACCTATAGAATAATTTGTCAAGTTCAAAAAATAAAATAAAAATTCTGTTGGGACTTTGTTATTGTACCAAAACTCAAAGCTAATGTGGAAAGAACCGACATTTGATGACATTCAATCCTTACATCTGGAAGTATGATCTCCTTTCAGGTTTCTTTTAATCTGGGGTCCTCGCTTATTTCTCTGGCAGTTTTATGGTTTCCTTCGAGTGCATTTTATTTTATGTTATTTTATTATTTATTTTTGAGTCCGGGGTCTCACTCTGTCACCCAGTCTGGAGTGCAGTGGCAAGATCACAGCTGACCACAGCCTCGACTTCCTGGGCTCAGGCGATCCTCCCACCTCAGTCTCTTGCATAGCCAGGACTGCAGGTGTGTGTTTCCACGCCCGCCAATTTATTTGATTTTTTTTTTTTTTTTATAGAATCGAGGTCCTGCTATGTTGCCCAAGCTGGTCTTGAAGTCCTGGACTCAAGTGAGCCTCCTGCCTCGGCCTTCGAAAGGGCTGGTTAAGTGCATTTAAAATAACTCAGACTTACTTTAGAATTAGACCATCGGGCTAGGGGCATTGCCCCTTTGTCTCCCGGCACCACCCCGCCCCCAGCCCGGCTTTGCTCTGATTGGATGCTGCCCCGCCCACGTCCTGGCCCCGCCCACCCCCTTTCAGGTTTCCACGCCTGCTTCCTCCCTTCACCAATGAAGGCAAGGGCTGTGTCCTAAATGACTGTGTCCCTAGCTCTGCCTGGCCCACGTGGCAGAATCGCAACAATGTTTATTCTCTTCCCCTGAAGCCCCTGTCGGCAGAGACGGTGGGATTGACTTTATAAAATACTTGGTGTTCTTCCTTCTCCTCCCTCAAAAAAAGATCACGATCTCCACCTCATTTTCATCCCAACGTACACGACACACTAGGAGTGCATCTGGTAAGGCAGAAAGGAGGGTAGTGACAGCAGAAAAGACTGTACCAAGAGCATCCCAGATCCAAATCCGAAATGCTCCAAAACTCAAAACTTTTTTGTTTTTTTCAAGACAGGGTTTCGCTCTGTTGCCCAGGCTGGAGTGCAGTGGTGCGTTCATACTGCAGCCTTGAGCTTCTGGGCTCAAGGGATCCTCCCTCCTCAGCCTCCCAAAGTGCTGGGACTACAGGCCTGAGCCACTGCTGACTGGACTAACTTTTTGAGACCCAACATGCTACTCAAAGGAAATGTGCATCGGATCATTTTGGATTTTGGATTTTTGGATTTGGGATGCTCAGCTGGTAGGTATTAATGCCAATGTTTCAAAATTTGAAAACATCCACAATCCAAAACGCTTCTGGAATCAAGCATTCCAGATAAGGATACACATCCTGTATCAGTTCATTCAGAAGAAGTTTGTTCATAATTCAGGGAGTATCTTCATTGCTAATATGTTATCTGAGCATTATAATTTTACTTAAAGGTGTGACGTTTTAAACTTTACGTGCTCTTAAGTATAGTTTTACCTCATTATTTCAGAGGAGTACTGGAGATTTCTGCTAAATCCATATCCAACAGAAATTTCTGTTTTTCTCCATCTTCTGTGACAATTAAATCCAATGAACTAAATAAAGATAGTAACCGCAGTGTTTCCAGTTTCTTCCACACCCATCTATCTGCAAGAACACAATCCTCAGTTGACATTTATTGAGTCCCCATTGTGGCCTGGGCACTGCAGGGAGATGATAAAAGGAGGCCAGTGGCCCATGTCCTTCAATCACTGCCATCTGTGATGGTAGGGGTGGGACAGACTCCAACAGGAAGTTCTTAAGTCATTTTCTCAGCCTCTGCTCTGGGTGAAGCCCAGCTCTTGAGCTTTCAGGGCAGCGTGTCATCCAGACGTTTTTTCACAAGGAAATAGAAAAGGCAAGAAAGCTTCCGCCCACCACCCCATCTCCCACCCCCCGTCAGTCCCACTGTTCATTTTCCTCCCTGAGTCAGAGTCTAGAGGGACAGAAACCAGATTGTCACTCTGCCCCCCGCCCCCGTTGTGGAGGGCACCGGAGCTGAGACTGGGAGTGAGGCAAGTGGGTCCTTTGGGTTGGCTCATGTCCTGGGAAGGGGGGTGGAGACTTCAGCATCTTTATAGTCCTGCTGTTTCCGGGTTTCTAAAATGACCCTTTTTCAGGACAGTAAGAGACATGACATGCTCTATTCAACTCCCTGTTTTTTATAAGGCAACAAATCTTTGGCTTCATTGTACTCGAGGGAAAAAAAATGTTTAGACTGTCCCCTTTCTCACTCTGTCTCTTGTGTCTCCTTACTATCTTATGACACAGCAATAATTTAATTACCATTGTAACAGTATTAAGAGGTGGGCTGAGCCGGGCTCGGTGGCTCAGCCTGTAATCCCGCGCCTTTGGGAGGCTGAGGTGAGTGGATTGCCTGAGCCCGCGGGTTCGAGACCCGCCTGGGCAGCGAGACCTCATCTCTACAATAAATCAAAAAATCAGCTGGGCGTGGTAGCTCATGCCTGTAATTCCAGCTACTTGGAAGGCTGAGGCGGAAGGATCGCCGGAGCCCAGCAGGTCGAGGTTGTGGTGGCCGGAAGCGGCCACTGCACTCCAGTCTGGGCGACAGAGTGAGACTCCAACTCAAAAAAAAAAAAAAAAAAAAAGAGGTGGCTGGGTGTGGTGCACATGCCTGTAGTCCCAGAAACCTGGGAGGCTGAGATGAGATAATTAAATTAAATTTCAACATGGCCGGGCTCGATGGCTCAGCCTGTAATCCCGAGCCTTTGGGAGGCTGAGGTGAGTGGATTGCCAGAGCCGGCAGGTTCGAGACCCGCCTGGGCAGCGAGACCTCATCTCTACGATAAATCAAAAAATCAGCCGGGCATGGTAGCGCATGCCTGTAATTCCGGCTACTCGGAAGGCTGAGGCGGAAGGATCGCCGAAGCCCAGCAGGCCAAGGCTGCGGTGACCGGGAGCGGCCACTGCACTCCAGTCTGGGCGACAGAGTGAGACTCCAACTCAAAAAAAAAAAAAAAAATTTCAACATGAGTTTTGGAGGGAACATTTAGACTTTCAGACCAACCTAACTTGCACCCAGCACGCTCAAGGGGGCCACTCTCAGAGAGCGGAGGACAATGTTGCCTTCTATGATGCAGCAAGAAAGTCCTCACCAGACGTAGCCCCTCAATCTTGGACCTCTAGAACCATGAGCCAAAATGTGTTGGTCTGGAAGAATGTAGCACTTTTACTAATGGTAAAGCTACAAGTGTGTCACCAGAAGGTGGCTCTAAAGCACTGTGGTCTTCCCAGTTGGTTCTAGTGGCTGAGTCACCCTCATCTCTCCTCCTGACTCCACTATTGCGGTGGCCTCCTGACTGGAGGTCCGGCACCAATCCGGCCCCGTGAGCAAATAAATGAGTATCTACTGTGTCTCTTAAACCCTCAAGTCAATCTATTGACTATAAAACATCTTTACTTCAATCTAGCTAAGAAAAGCAAATATGAATCTGCTCGTTACCAGAAAGAAATGTTTTCATGAATTTGTTTCTGTTGGCTTGAGCCTCTCTCATGTTGCAATTTCTGTCAGGCATCGGGCAGACGCCCAGCACAGGTAGTTGGATGAGACACGATGCCCTTTGCCTCTGAGGAGCTTACAGAATAATCTGGACAAGAGACCTGTAAAGAGATCACAACAGTGTCATGCTACAGAGAAAGTGTGATGGGAAGGCAGTGGAGACAGCAATGACCTTTCCCTTTGGGAAAGCAACTGAACCAGTTTTTCAGAGACCAACAGGCTAGTCTCAGTCAAAAGGGAAGGGTGATCCAGGCAGTGAAGGCGCTGTGCACAGGCACAGGGCCTGGATAGGGAATGGTGAGCAGGAGGTGGAGTGGGAGTGAGGCCAGAAAGGAGGCCAGGGCCAATGGTGGAGGGTCTTAGTGCAGGCTAAGGAAGTTGCCCTTTACCTGGTAGGTGAGAAGAAGTCAAGGGAGGGTGTAACACAACAGAGAGTTAGTCACTCCTGCGGCAGTATGGACGATGGTTGGGAGTAGGAAGGGAGTAGAGGCAGATAGACCAATAGGAGGCTGTGGCCAGGGTCCAGATTATATCAAAGGTCTGAGTCAATGTCTTAAGTCTTGTGAAGTGAAGGGGAAATGAACAGAGCCTGCAACTTGCCTTATCAATTCACTGAAAGAAATTTCTCTGTAGCTTCCAATAACTCTCTCAATATTTTTTTTTAAGTTGAGGTCTCACTCTGTTGCCCAGGCTGAAGTGCAGCGGCATGATCATGGCTCACTGCAGCCTCGATCTTCTGGGCTTGGGTGATCCTTCCATCTCAGCCTCTTGAGTAGCTGGGACTATAGGCACGCACCACCATGCCAGGCTAATTTTTAAATTTTTTTGTAAAGACAAGGTCTTGCTATGTTGCCTGGGCTGATCTCAAGCTCCAGGCCTCAAGCTGTCCTCCCATCTCAGCCTCCCAAAGCCCTGGGCTTACAGGCATGAGCTACTGCACCCAACCAAATTTTCCCTTTTCACATTGGAGTAGTGCTCACCCTCATGACCTCATTTTAACTCGATCACTTATAAAGACCCTATCTCCAAATAAAGTAACATTCAGAGGTACTAAAGTTAGGACTCTAAAATATCTTTTTTGGGAGGAGAGGACGTCACAGTTCAATCCATAATATTATTCAAGAAAATATTAAAGCAATATTCTTTCTATGGGACCAAAAAAACAGTTAAAAGAGACTAAGTGAAGGGGAGATAATTTTCTTAAACCAGACTGGAAACATTTTCATAGAACAGGAGTGCGTCCCAGCGTCACCTGAGAACTTGTTAGAAATATGAGTTCTCAGGCCCCACACCAGAACTACTCACCCAGAAACTCTATGGTGGGCCCAGCAGACTGTTTCAACAAGCCCTCCTGGTGACTCTGAAGCCCACTCAAGTCTGAGAACCAGTGCCTTAAAATAAACCTAAGCAACGCTAGTGGTTGAAGCTTTCCTCTGGTGACTCCATGATGAACTGCAATAACCCAGCTAATCTCAGTGTCCAAGAGCTCCCCTGGCCTCCTGGAACAAGGCAGGAACCATTGCAGAATCAAGAATGTAAGTCCAGAGTTTCCAGATCTTCCAGTTTTCCAAAAGAAGTAGGCTTCCGCCATCTCACTCTCCCCTCTTTCTGAAATATGCTGATTCCAATGTATTGGCTCATATTTATAAAACTATTCAAGGCCAAACAAAAGATATCCACCAACTGCCAGGTTGCAGCATCTGTTGGAAAAAGTTGAATTTTTTTTCTTTAAAAATGACGTGTTCTATCTCATACCCATTAGGAAGGTTATTATTTTAAAAATTGGGAAATGCCAAAGGATGACCAGGATGTGGAGAAATTGGAGCCCTCGCATGTTGTCTGTGGGCATGTAGTACAGCCACTTTGGAAAGCAGTTTGGCAGCTCCTCAAAAACATATAAAAATAGAATTGCCATATGATACAGCAATTCCACTAGGTATGTATCCAGAAGAATTCAAAGTAGAGATTCAAAGAGTATGTGTACACATTCATAGCAACATTATTCACAATAGTCAAAAGGTAGAAACAACCTAAATGTCCATACATTGATGAATGGATAAAGAGGATGTGGCATGAACACACCATGGAATACTATTCAGCCTCTAAAAGGAATGAGATTCTAACGCATGCAACAACCTGAATGCACCTTGAACACATTATGCTAAGTGACATAAACCAGTTTCAAAAGAATAAATATTGCATAATTCAATTTCTGTGAAGCACTTAGAATAGCCAAATTCATAAAGATAACAAATGGAATCGAGGTGACAGGAGCTGGAAGGAGGGGACAATAAGGAGTTATTGTCTACATGGTACAGAGTTTCAGTTTGGAAAGATGAGAAAGCTCTGGAAATGGATAGTAGTGATGGTTGCACAACATTGTACATGTATTAATGCCCCTGAATTATACCCTTAAAATGGTATTTTACTACACATCAAATGATACATTTTATGTTATATATATTTTTTTATTTGGAGTCTCACTCTGTCACCCAGGTTGGAGTGCAGTGGCACACTCACAGCCACCACAGCCTCAGCCTGCGGGATTCAGGTGATCCTTCTGCCTCAGCTTCCAAGTAGCTGAAACTACAGGCATGCGCCACCATGCCCAGCTAATTTTTTGATTTATTGTAGAGATGAGGTCTCGTCAATTTTCCCAGGCTGGTATCGAACCTGTGAGCTCAGGTAATCCTCTCACCTTGGCCTCCCAAAGTGCTGGGATTATAGGCATGAGCCACTGCACCGGCGTGTTATATATATACAAAAAATATTTTTCTCAAAGATAGCGAACATTTATTGCCGACCTATATTTGCCAGGGACTATTCTGCATGCTTTGTGTTCTCACCACAACCCTCTGCGGTACTTCCTACCATCAGCCTGATTTACAGATGAAGAAACTGAGGTACAAGGCAACTAAGCACCTGCCCCAGAGCATACCTAGGCAGCGACAAAGTCAGGTTCCGATCTCAGCCTATGAGTTTCACAAACCCTGCCTCTTTTCCCTTTTTGGACAGAAGATTTGTGAACTGTGCTTCCAAAACAATCAAAATTTGTTCATTTCTCTGTGTCTGCACCACTCCCAGCCTCTCTTACTTCTCTCTCAGCCATGGATTCCTGACTGTTTAAACCTGACTCTTGACTGTAACATCTGTTCTCTACAGAGCAGCCACAGTGGACTTCTAAAAAGGCAAATTAGACCAGGCGCAGTGGTTCACGTCTGTAATCCCAGGACTTTGGGAGACCAAGGCAGGAGGATCACCTGTGACCAGGAGTTTGAGATGAGCCTGAAGCAACACAGTGAGATCTCATCTCTACCAAAAAAATTTCAAACATTAGCCAGGTGTGGTGGCACATGCCTGTAGCCCAGCTACTTGGGAGGCTGAGACAGAAAGATTGCCTGAACCCAGGAGGTTGAAGCTGCAGTGAGCCGTGATCATGCTAGTGCACTCCAGCCTGAGCGACAGAGTGAGACCCTGATTACAAAAACAAAAACAAAAAGGCAAGTCAGTTATCCCCGTGTATGAATGTTTCAAAGACTTGCTGCTGCACAAGGGATCACTTCCTAACTCCTTACCCTTGGGTCAATGAACAAAGCTGCCCCAGTGACTGAGGGGCCAGATATCTCCACCACACCAGCAGCCTGGGTGGGAAGTTCTGTTCTTCAGGGCCTGGCCCCTATTTCCCTGTCCATCTCTGTTCATCATAGTGGACTCTTTCCTCCAACATACCCAGTTGGTCCCACCACAGGGCCTTTGCACTTGCTGTCTCCTCTGCCTAAAACGCCCTCAGGTCTCAGCATAGAAGCACCTTCTTCTCATTCGGGTCACAGCTAACCAATAAATGTTATTCCTTTGAGCTGCCATCCCCAACGACTAATCAAAAGTATATCTCCAGTCGGGCACAGTGGCTCATGCCTGTGATCCCAGCACTTTGGTAGGCAGAGGTGAGAGGACTGCCTGAGCCCTGGGGTTCAAGACCAACCTGGGCAACTTGGCGAGGCCTCATTTCTATGATAAATCAAAAAAATTAGCCAGACATGGTGGTTCATACCTGTAGCTCCAGTTGGAAGGCTTCCACTTGGAAGGCTACGGTGGAAGAATCACCTGAGTCCAACAGGTCGAGGCTGCGGTGGCCATGAGCATGCCACTGCACTCCAGCCTGGGCAACAGAGTAAGACTCCAACTAAAAGACAAACAAACAAAAAACAAGCAAAAGTAGATCTCCAAGAACATCATCTTATTTTATTTTTTCATGGCACTTATTACTATATGATACTTTGTTCATAGACTCCTCTATTGCTTTCTTTCCTTTGAAATATAAGTGCTATAAAGGCAGTGACCATGACTGCCTTATTTACCAGTTTTCCCAGGACTGAGGTCAGGGCTAGACACATCACAGGTGCTTGATAAATATTGGCTGAAGGCCAGGTGCAGTGGCTCACAGCTGTAATACCAGCACTTTGGGAGGCTGAGGGAGGAGGAGCCCAAGAGTTTGAGACCAGCCTGGACAACATAGCTAAACGTCATCTCTACAAGAAATTGAAATATTAGCCAGATTTGCACTTGTGGTTTCAGCTACGTGGGATGTTGAGGTGGAAGGATCACCTGAGACCAAGAAGTTGAGGCTGCCATGAGTTGTGACCATTGTGATTATGCCACTGCACTCCAGCCTGGGTAACAGAACGAGACCCTGGCTCAAAAAAACATACATGGCCATTGTCTTGCTAGACTCTGGTGTAGCCATGCTCCTTGGCTTTGGTCCCCTCCCCCACCTCGGAGAGGTGAATCTTCTCTTTCTCTCCTCTCACTCATTTACTTTAAGTAAACTCTATTTCCTAATCTAACTTCTGCAAAATTGTTTGCATCTTTCATGCTGCATTGGATCACACCCCAGACACCCACACCTCCAGTGGGCCTGACCTAACATTCTGGAGGCCCCGCTGGGACAGTGTGACCCTAATATTTTTGGAGGCCCCAGCAAGATGACCCTAACATTTTTGGAGGTCCCACCGAGATGTGCCGCTCTCTCATTTTCCTCTTACACCGAGACCTGCCGCTCTCTCTCCCCTCCAGAAGCCCTTAAATACACCCATTTCATGGCCCTTTGAGGCCACACTTGCCTCTGAGGGTCTGCCCCCTTTCCAATCTGTGAAAGGTGAATAATAAACTTCTTTCTAGTTTAAAAAAAAAATACACTGGCTGAATAAATGAGTGAGCAAATGAGCCTCAGTTTCCCCATCTGTAAAATCTGAGCCTTTGCTCATGCTGATCAACCTGGCTCCTGTCTCTCCTGCCTGATTGACACCTACTTGGACAAGGCTTCTGCTGCTCAGTCTTTCAGGATGTTCCCTAATTCCTCATTCCCAGTGCAATCTCCTCGTTCCCCACACACTTCCCAGCACTTTGTGTGTCTTCCTCGCTAACACAGCTCCAGGAGAAGAGCTGGGACCATGTCCACTTTGCCCAACACGCTACTTCCCATGCCTAGCACTGTGCCTTGCACATATGGATGTTCAACTCATGTTTTTGAATGAATAAATCTGGTAAAAGGGGATTAATACTTACCAGGATTGTTCTGAAGAGTTAATAAGATTCTGTGTCCATTATGCTTAGCAGTTTGGCACATAGCACTACATACTAACAGCAATAACCACAGTAAACAAATGTCAGAGCTGGAAGGGACCAAGCACTCAGCAAACTGAAACTAACACGTCCATACTTTCACTGCCAGGTTTTAAGAACGCAGGTTGGAACAAAGAGTAAATAAATTCCCGTTAGTAATATGGATGCCGGTGGGACCATCAAATCTCACAGTTCTTTATGCATTTTCTTTGCCAACTGTCAAAGTCATTACCTTGCTTTGCCCTACAGTGATTCTCTGTTACTCTCAGGGTGAAAACGGGCAGATTCAGATTTCTGAAGCCTGAACCTTACTCAATCTGGGGCACAAACATAAAATCTAGAAAAATAACATGATATTTTTAATTAATGGATTATTAAATTACCTCTAGAATATTCGTGTGTGTATGTGTGTGTGTGTGTGTGTGTGTGTGTGTGTGTGTGTGTGTCAGAGTCTCATTCTGTCGCCCAGGCTGGAGTGCAGTGGCACACTCATGGTCACCCCAGCATCAAACTGCTGGGCTCAGATGATCCTTCCACCGCAGTCTTTCAAGTAGCTGGAACTATAGGTGTGCACTACCATGCCCAGCTAATTTTTTGATATATTGTAGAGACAAGGTCTCACCAAGTTGTCCAGGCTGGTCTCGAAACCTGGGCTCAGGCAATCCTCTCGCCTCAGCCCAAAATGCTGGGATTACAGGCTTGAGCCACTGTACCCAACCTGGAATATTCTTTTCTCCTCATTTTTTGGCTGCATACTCTCTAATCACCTGTTTATATGATGACAATCTTTGTATTATTTTTCTAGAGAGGATAGAAAATCCAGTCTTTGCTCTGGCATAATTAGTTGACACTTGTTTTTTTTATTATTGATAAATAGAAAAGCTTCTTTCAACTTTACAATGTGTGGTTGGTAATGCCTTTTAAATCTTTAGGATTATTATCTCATTTGGTAGAATCTATATTAGGTTTCTTCATATGTTAGCTATAAGGTTTCGGGGCAGGATCAAGCGTATTCCTGACAGGAAAGAACCTTCCAGTCAACAGAACCAAATTCTTCATGACGGTTTCACCTCTGGTGATCAGAATATTCCACAGAGCAGCTCTGTCTCTGTACTTCAAGTCTTGCCTCTCACCCAGCACTCATACACCTCTATTGCCGGGTACGGCAGGGCACACTCATGAAGCCATATGACCTCTCACAGCCTCCTCATGCCTCAGTATCAGATAAGCCATGATGTGGATTGATGTCTCCATCAGAACTCTCATCGGAACCTTAATTTCCAGGGTGACAATGTTGGATGGTGGTTCCTTTAAGAGGGACTAGGTCATTAAAACAGACTGCTGCGCCTATGATCCCAGCACTTAGGGAGGCTGAGGCAAGAGGATTGCCTGAGCCCAGGGGTTTGAGACCAGCCCGGGCAACTTGGTGCACGGTGGCGCACATTTGTAGTTCCAGCTACTTGGAAGGCAGAGGCAGAAGGATCGCCTAAGTCCAGCAGGTCGAGGCTGTGGTGGCTGTGAGTGTGCCACTGCACTCCAGCCTGGGCAACACACTGAGACTCCAACTCAAAAAAAAAAAAAAAAAAAAGGAGAAAGCCATAGCTAAAATCCTGTGAGCCACATAGATACATCCAACAAAAATGTCCCTAAATCAACCGGGTGCTGTGGCTCATGTCTGTAATCCTGACACTTTGGGAGGCCAAGGTGGGAGGATTGCTTGAGCCCAGGAGTTTGAGACCAACCTGAGCAACAGAGTGAGACCTTGTCTCTACAAAAAATCAAAAATTTAGCTGGTGTGGTGGTGCACACCTGTAGTTCCAGCTACTCAGGAGGATGAGGGGGAAAGATCACCTGAGCACAGAAGTTCAAGGCTGCAGTGAGCCGTGATAGTGCCACTGCACTTTAGACTGGGCTACAGAATGAGACTCCCGACTCAAAAAAATAAAAGCAAAACCAAAAAACCTCCTTAAATGGATCCTCCAACTTAACTTCCCGTTAGGAAAATCTCAAAATTGCCTGTGGCCACTCCAACACTACTCAACCCCAGGGAAGTGTCCCAGAGGGGAAGTTGAAGTGAAAAAAGACACAGACATTAACTGGTTAACTGCTTGTGGTTAAAATGTCTTATTTGTAGAAATTTTATGAAAGTACATGCTCATGTGAATATATTACTAGAGTCTTTCTTAGTGATTTCATAAGGCCTGGGCAAATGAAGTTCTCAAGCTTCGAAACTGTGTGTTAAGTGGACAAAATAATTGAGTGAATGAAAATTAATTTAATAAATTGAAAAGGTGAAAGAACACCCTTATGGCCAGGTGCAGTGGCTCACAACTGTAATCCCATACTTTGGGAGGCCAACATGGGAGGATTGCTTGAACCCAGGAGTTCAAGACCACCCCGGGCAACATAGGAAGAACTTGTCTCTAAAAAAAAAAAAAAATTAGCTGGTCCTGGTATCATGCACCAATATTCTCGGGTACTCGCTAGGCAGAGACAAGAGGATTGTGGAGATTATAGTGATGTCGCCACTGTACTACAGCCTGGGTGATAAAGCAGGACCTCATCTCAAAAAAAAAAAAAAAAGACACACTAATCCTATCAGATCAGGACCCTACCCTTATAATCTCATTTAACTCTAATTAATTCCCAGAAGCCTCATCTCCTAATACAGTCGCACTGAGGGTCCAAATATATATTCTAAGGTGATACAAACATTCAGTCCAAAACAGACGGATAGAGGAATTCGGTGTGTGATAAAGCAGATACTAGTAAAATGTTCATTGCAGAATTCAGATGGTGAGTACCTAGGTACTTACTATACAATTATTTCAGCTTTTGTATATGTTTCAAACTTTTCATCATAAAATATTGAAACAAAAGACAGAAAGTCCATGAAAATCGAGTGACGTGGGGTTGAGTAACTTGCCCAATGTCACCTAGCTAATAATTGTCACAGTCAAGCTTTGAGCTCTGACCTTTCCAACTGCTCAGTCTGGGCCCTAATCGGAAGTATGCTGGGCCTTCTCAGTGATCAATCCACTCACTTTCATTTCCACTTTTACACACACACAGAGTTGGTGGGTTATCCCCATTTTACAGATGGGGACCTGAAGCCTAGAGACTTCCAGGACTTGTCTGGGTACATTTGTCTGGGGAGTAGGAGAAACAGTTCCCCCCAGTGCTGGCCCATTTCCCAGGTATATCATGTGGAAAGAGTTTGTGCTTGAGTAGCTGATAGACCTGTATTCACAAACCATCCCTGAAGAAATCACCCCCTTTTGCTGGCCCTGAGGTATTTTGCTGTGAGAGAATTCAAGCTCTACCTAACAGAGCATTAATATTCTCAGAAGTTGACAGGTTCACACCTGCAATCCCAGCATTTTGGGAGGCAAGGCAGGGGAATAGCTTGAGCCCAGGAATCCGAGACCAACCCAGGCAACATAGCAAGACCTTGTCTCTATTTAAAAAAAAAAAATTATCCAGGCAGGGTAATGCTTGCCTGTAGCCATAGCTACACCTGTAGTACCAGTTACTTGGGAGACTGAGGTAGAAGGATCGCCTGAGGCTATAGTGGGCTGTGATCATGCCACTTCACCCTAACTTGGGTGACAGAGTGAGACCCTGACTCAAAAAAAAAAAAAAAAAAAGCCAGGTGAGGTGGCTCTACCCTGTAATCCCAGCACTGTGGGAGGCCGAGGCAAGAGGATTGTCTGAGTCCAGGCTTTCGAGACAAACCTGGACAACTTGGTGAGACCTCATCTCTATAATAATTCAAAAAATTAGCCAGCCATGATGGCACATGCCTGTAGTTCCAGCTACTCGGAAGGCTAAGGTGGAAAGATTACCTGTGCCCAGCAGGTTGAGGCTGTGGTGGCTGTGAGCATGCGCACTGCACTCCAGCCTGGGTGACAGACTGAGAATCCAACTCAAAAAAAAAATTTTTAGCTGGACGTAGTAGCACATGCCTGTGGTTCCAGCTACTTGGAAGGCTAAGGGGGAAGGATCACCTGAGCCCAACAGGTAAAGGCTGCGGTGGCCGTGAGCATGCCACTGCACTCCAGCCTGGGTGACAGAGTGAGACTCCAACTCAAAAAAAAAAAAAAGAAGTGAATAAACAAATTGCGATATCTCCATGCAATGGAATACTACTCAACAGTCAAAAGGAAAAAAGAGTTGGTACACGCCACAACATGAATGAATCTCAAAATAGTTATGTTGAGTGAGAGATAGCCTCCATTTAAAAAAAGGGTATATATAGTATGATTCCATTTATATAAAATTCTAGAAGATTAAAATGAATTGGTAGTAACAAAGAGAGATGAGCGATTGTCTGTAGACAAAGGAAGTGGACAGAGAGAGGCAGAGATAGGGATGACCAAAGGACAGGAGGAACGTTGTGGGTGTGATGGGTATGCTTGTTATCCTGAGTGTGGTGATGGTTTCATGGTGCAGACAGATGTCAAAAGTTACCAGAGTGTACGCTTCAAACATGTGCACTCTTTTTGTATGTCAATTATGCCCCAATCGATCTGGAAAATACATAAAATGCACTGCTACTATGTATCATTGTACATGTCTCATTTAATTCTTGTTTTTTTCTCATATCATTCTTACAGCCCAGCCTCCAGCTAATTTTCTTATTTATTGTAGAGATGAGGTCTCACCATGTTGCTCAGGCTGGTCTCAAACCCCTGAGTTCAGGCAATCTTCTCACCTCCGCCTCCCAAAGTGCTGGGATTACAGGCTTGAGCCACTACGCCCAGCATATTCACCTCTTTCTTTTTTCTTTTCTTTTTTTGAGTCGGAGTCATTCTGTCGCTCAGGCTGGAGTGCAGTGGCACACTCATAGTCACCGCAGCCTTGACCAGCGGGGCTCAGGAGATCCTTCCGCCTCGGCCTTCCAAGTAGCTGGGACTACAGTCATGCGCCGCCATACCCAGCTAATTTTTTTAATTTATTGTAGAGATGAGGTCTCACCAAGTTGCCAGGGCTCATCTCAAACCTGTGGGCTCAGGTAATCCTCTCATTTCGTCCTCCCAAACTGCTGGGATTATAGGTGTGCACACTCATGAACATATATTCCTCTTACTGGATATTCGGGTTGTTCCCAGTTCTATTACAAACAAATCTGCTATGAACATCAGTGTCCAAGTCTTTGTGCGGTATGCTCTCATTTCTCAGGGTAAATATGTAGAAGTGGAATGACTGAATCATATGGTAGATACATGTTTAACTCTTCACCAAACTGCCAAACTGTCTTCCAACATTTAACCATTTACTATTCCAATGAGCAGTGTATGAGAGTCCCATGTGTTCCACATTCTTGCCAAGGCTTGTCATGGCCAGTCATTTTAATTTTCACAATTCTACTAAGTGTGCAGTAGTATCCCATTGTGATTTTAGCTTGCATTTCCCAAATAACTAATGATGTTGACAACTTTTCATGTACTTGTTTGCCGTTTGTATATCTTCTCTGGTAGAGTGTTTGTTTGATTTTTGTTATCCCTTATTTTAATTGGACTGTTGTTTTCTTATTGTTGAGTTTTGAGTATTCTTTGTGTATTCTGGATTCAATTGCTTTATCAGATATATGCTTTGCAAAGCACTTTTTAATGTCAAAAAAAATCTTAAGAGTCATGATAATAATTGTGATTTCACTACCTTGGTAATTGAGAAAATTAATAAAAACAAAGGGCCTCAGAGATTCAATAATCTTTCTAAATTAATTTCTACTGCAGCAATCACAGCAGCATGTACTTTCCTCAAAAGGTGTCTCTGTCCATTTGTGCTGCTATAACACAATCCCCAAGACTGGATCATTTATAATGAACGAAAATATATTGGCTCACAATTCTGGGGACTGAAAAGTCCAATATCAAGGTGCTGGCATCTGGTGAGGGCCTTCTTGCTATGTTATCACATGGCAAAAGGTAAAAGGGCAAGAGAGAACAAGAGGGGGCCAAATTTTCCCTTTCATGACAGCACCAATCTTACCCATGAGGGTGGTGCCCTCAAGACCTAATCACTTCTTTTTTTTTTTTTTTTTTGAGTTGTCACCCAGGCTGGAGTGCAGTGGCATGCTCATGGCCACCACAGCCTTGACCTGCTGGGCTCAGGTGATTCTTCTGTCTCAGCCTTCCAAGTAGCTGGAACTACAGATGCACACCATCATGCCCAGAAAATCTTTTTTATTTATTGTAGAGATGAGGTCTTGCCAACTTGCCCAGGCTGATCTCGAACCTGTGGGCTCAGGCAATCCTCTTGCCTCCACCTCCCAAAATGCTGGGATTACAGGCATGAGCCACCACACCTGGCGGACTAATCTCTTCTTAAAGACTCCACCTTTTAATATCATTATAATGGCAATTAAATTTTAACATGAGTTTTGGAGGGAATAAACCATAGCATGAGGTAATCCAACATAGTGGTTAAGGACAAGGGTTAATCAGAGAGAAAAAAGGTCACACTTCGACATTTACAAGCTATTAAGAAGTTGTTCCAACCCCTAAGCACCCAAAGCACCAGTTTATCATTAGTGGTTTTCTGGTGAGAAATTGCCAGGTCACCCAGTGTCAGGCCTGGTTGCCACCTTCATCCCAAGAACATCTTCAGCCCGAATCCCATCTGCCCCATCCTGTTTTCTGGTCACTCCAATCCACCCATCTTTCTATTGCCATGTCTGTCCTCCATTATCACACAAACACAGCCTCTCCCCACACCCCACTCTGTTCTCAGGAGTTCCACGCGATACTTAAACCCTCCTACATTCTCCATCTCTTCTTCTGCTTCAACTGAAGCCTCGCTGTCCCCAAGGACACTGTGCACAAAGGCAGTGTCCTCGGCACTTGGACTTGGAGTTTTCAATTCTTTCTTCCTTCTTCAGAACCCCTGGCTCTTCTGAAGATCCGGTCATCTAAGGCTCCCAACCTCCTCCTCCCTGAAGCTCTGAGCTACCTCTTGGCCATGCTTCTCCATGCTGTAGACACTAGCATTTAGCCTCCTGCCTTCCACTTCTCCCCAACTCCTGTTGTGTCCTTTGCACCCATTCTCAGTGACCTCAACATTGATTGATTGATTGATTGATTGACTGATGGGTGGATGGAAACCACCTAACACTATGTAGATGGATCATTCAACACTCTGGCCTCTTAGGTCTTCAGTGGACATGACTACAATGACCGTTTTCTTCAGCCCACCTCAGGCACCTATTCATATGGTCACTTCCTCAAGATCACCAGAAATGGCCCCACTGTGAAATCTTTATTTAAGGATCCTACCCTCTGACCACCACCTCTTTCCTTCCAGATCACTTGCTCCAGTGTGACTACTACCATACTTCTTCAACCTTACCCAAATCTCTAACCTATTGGCCCCGCCATGGCTTGACATGAGTCGGCTCCCTTGTGATTGCATTCTCCTCTTTGTCCAGCCTGGACTTCGTGGGGCTGCCATCGAGTTGCCTCCTTGTGAGTACTCTTCCCTCCCTCGGCCTGATCCCCAACCTTGAACTGACTCTTTTCTTTTTTAATTAGGGTCTCACTGTTGCCCAGGCTGGAGTGCAGTGGCACACTCACAGCCACCCCAGCGTCGACCTGCTGGCTTCAGGCGATCCTTCTGCCTCAGCCTTCCAAGTAGCTGGAACTACAGGCGCCCACTACCACGACCAACTAATTTTTGAGTTATTGTAGAGATGAGGTCTCGCCAAGTTTCCCGGGCTGGTCTCGAACCTGTGGGCTCAAGCCACTCGCCTTGGCCTCCCAAAGTGCTGGATTACATTTTATGTTTTAGTCCACTGAATCCCCACTGGACTAGCTCTTTCAAGCCTGCATCTAAGCAGCTGAATGTTGTGGGAGGAAAACCACACATGGACCTGCTGGCTGCACTTACAAACCACAACATCAAAATAACTTTTAAATTGAAGTAAAACATGCTTGCAGAAAACTGTAGAAAAGTAAACAGCTCAGAAGAACGGGAAGAAAATGCTTAATAGGTAATGAGGTTTCTTTTTGGGGTGATGAAAATTTCTTAGAACTAGACGGGTAATAGCTGCACAACATTGTGAATACACTCAATGCTACTGAATTGTCCACTTTAAGATGGCTAATGGTCAATTACATGTATGTGAATTTCACCTCGATGTTTTAAAAAAGGAAATTGCTTGATTAATGAGCACAAAATGAATACACATATGCAACTGCCGCACGGCGCAAAATCTAGAACATTACCAGCACCCAGAAAACTCCCTGGTGCCCACGTCCACTGACAATTCCTCTATCCTGCCCAAAGGCAACTGCTATTTTTTATCTGGCTTCTTTTGCCCGAGTTTAGGTTTGTGAGATTCACACATGTTATTCATATAAAGTCATTCATTCATTCATTTTTATTTTTTAGTTAGAGTCTCACTATGTTGCTCGGGCTGGAGTGCAGTGGCACACTCACGTCCACCATAGCCTCAACCTGCTGGGCTCAGGCAATTCTTCCGAGTCAGCCTTCCAAGTAGCTGGAACTATAGGCATGAGCTACCACACTCAGCTAATTTTTTGATTTATTGTAGGGATGAGGTCTTTCCCTGTTGCCCAGGCTGGTCTTGAACCTGTGAGCTCTGGCAATCCTCTCGCCTCAGCCTCCCGAATTGCTGGGATTACAAGTATGAGCCAACATGCCCATCATTTCATTTTCAGTGTTGCATATATTTATTCCATTTCTTTTAACTCCCTCACACTTGATTTAACCATCCTACCATTGATGGACATTTAGAATTTGGATTATTCTCAATTTGAGCTATTATAAATAATGCTGCTATGGGCAATCTTCTTTATTTTTTATTTTAGAGATAGGGTCTTGCTCTGTTACCCAGGCTACAAGCATTCTTTTTTTTTTTTTTTTTTTGAGTTGGTATATCACTCTGCCACTCAGGCCGGAGTGCTGTGGCACGTTCATGACCACCTCAGCCTCGACCTGCTGGGTTCAGGCGTTCCTTCCACCTTAGCCTTCCAAGTAGCTGGAACTACAGGCACACGCCACCACGCCTGGCTAATTTTTGAGCCCAGGATGGTCTCGAACCCCTGGGCTCAGGCAATCATCTCACCTCAGCCTCCCAAAGTTCTGGGATTATAGGCTTAAGTCACTGCACCTAACCTCCTCCTCCTCCTCCTCCTCTCTTCTTTTTTAAATTTCAAAAGCTTTAGGGTTACAAATGGTTCTGGTTTACATGGACACGTTACATAGTGGTGAAGCAGTCTGGATTTTAAGTATACCCACCACTCCCACTAGTGCATATTGTATCTGATAGGTGATTTTTTATTCCTGTGTCCTTCCCATGGACATTCTTATTTATGCCTTTTCATGCACATGTGCAATTCTTTTTGTTGATTTTATTACACCTAGGAATAGAATTGCTGAATCACAGGGTGAGCGTTTCTATCAACAACCAGCAGCACATCCTATCTTTTCAGATGCTCACATTTCTCTGGAGCTACTTCCCCATTTCTCTGTTCCCCTTCACAGAAAACCTCTCCAAAACCATCTATACACGCTGCCCCTACTCTTTATCTGCCTTTCATGATTTTTCATACTCATTTGCTTTCTTTCTGCCTGCTTTTCTTCCATAATCTCTTATTCATTTTTAGTAGCTATTGTGCTTTTATTTTTCTCTTTGAGTACCTTAGACATACTTCTTTAAAGGTCTTTGTCACACTTCAGTCACATGTAACCATAGGTAATGCACTGACCAGGGATGAGACCATCCAGGAGGAAGCTGTGACTGGAAGGCCTGGGCCCTGGCCCTTCTCTGTGCATAGAACCCTATGCCCAATGAGAGTAAAAGTAACAGTCGTTCCCCCCACCCCTCCAACTGAGACACAATTACCTGGGCTGTGGCCTGAGGATAGGAGTCACATTTTTGGCACAGTACACCTCTCAGCCTCCATCATCCCGTCTAAAGTGGCAGCTATGTAAATGACAGATGCTGCCAGAGCTATCATTAAGAGTGAAAAAGCGCCGGGCTCGGTGGCTCAGCCTGTAATCCCGCACTTTGGGAGGCTGGGGTGAGTGGATTGCCTGAGCCCGCGGGTTCGAGACCCACCTGGGCAACTTGGCGAGACCTCATCTCTACAGTAAATCAAAAATCAGCCAGGCGTGGTAGTGCTTGCCTGTAATTCCAGCTACTCGGAAGGCTGAGGCGGAAGGATCGCCGGAGCCCAGCAGGCCGAGGCTGCAGTGGCCAGGAGCGGCCACTGCACTCCAGTCTGGGCGACAGAGTGAGACTCCAACTCAAAAAAAAAAAAAAAAAAAAAGAGTGAAAAAGCTCAACACTTAGGTCCTGATTCAGCATTCATGGCTCAGCAAGATTTCCAGTATTAATAGCGAATGAAATACCTCAAAGTAAAATTGAAAGGCAGCCAGGCAGGGTTTAAAGAGAGCTGTGTTGCCAGAAAACTCCAAGCTTTGCAGAAAGGAGTCTGTGATTGTACAGTTCCACATACTCCCTCAACCACCAATGGGACATGAACTTTCTAGGCAGGCCCCCTCCCATTGCTGGCCTAATCGGGCCTCATGTTCCTCCACGGTTGGTATGTAGGGATTAGTATATTTAAGTTTTTAAGAAATTGCCAAACTGTTCTCTAAAAATTATTGTGCCATTTTACATTCCCACTGGCAGTGTATGAGAGTTTTCTCTCCTCATCAATACTTGTTAATATGGTTAGTCTTTTAATTTTTCTTTTTTTTTTTTTGTGACAGGGTCTCACCCTGTTGCCCAGGTTAGCGTATAGAGACACATTCATGGCTCACCGCAGCCTCAACCTCCTGGGCTCAAGCAATCCTTCTGCCTCAGTCTCTCAAGTAGCTGATTCTACAGGCATGTACAACAACACCTGGCTAATTTTTTGATTTTTGGTAGAGACGCGGTCTTGCTATGCTGCCCAGGCTGGTCTTGAATCCCTGGGCTCAAGCAATCCTCCCACCTTGGTCTTCCAAAGTGCAGGGATTATGGGCATAAGCCCCTGCACCATCCTAGTCTTTTACATTTTAGCCATTCTAATGGGTATGTAGTGGTTTTCAGTGTGATTTTAATTTCCATTTCATGATGTCTAATGCTATTGAACATCTTTTCATGTACTTTTTAAGGTAAAGTCTGTGTTCAAATATGTTGCCCAATTTTAAATTGGATTGTCTGTTTCTTATATTTATGCTGGATATAAGTCCTTTGTCTAATAGATTTGTTATGACAGAGCACTAGGAATTTCACTGCCAAATATGACTCTGGCATAATAAATATTCTGAATTAAAAACTCTTACAGAGCAATAGGTTTTGGAAGAGATTCTTCCCCCATCTACATAAAGACCAGAAGGACCCACCAAGAAGAACCATTGATTTCCCTTCCCTTCCCTGGTATCTCATTATCTGTTGCAGGAAAGAAGAATGTAACCAGGCCTGGCCTAGCCTTTTTACAAAATAATGTCTATCTCTCAGGTTCATTCAGCTTCCAGGAGAACCATTTCAAGTCACTCTCTGTCCCCGCATCCACGTATTCTCTAAGTCATGATGTAATGCCAGTAGAATCACCTGCACTCTCCATCTCCCTCCTCCCCTCTGAGAGGAGGTTATATAAGTGATTGGGCTCCATTGGGATACTGAGTAACCATTCTCTGATTCTCCCTGTGTCCATGGCTAAACACGTTTGTATGCCTTTTATTTTATTAATCTGCCTCATGGAGGGTAGATTTTTCAGTGAACCCTCTGAGGGTGAGGGAAAAACCTCCCCTTTACTCCAAGATTTTTAACTATTTTCTCCCAGTTTGGGGTTTGCCTTTTCATTTTCCTCACTGTGACACTCAAAGAGCAAATGTTTTAAACTTTGATGAAGTCCAACTTATTAACTATTTCTTTTATGGCTTCTGTTGTGTTCTAAGAAAATGTTGCTTGCCCCAGGGTCACAAATAATTTCTCCTCCATTTTTTTTCTAGAAGATTTATAATTTTAAAATTTACACGACCCATTTTAGGTTAATTTTTGTGTATGGTCTGAGGCAAGGATCTGTGATAATTTCCTAGGGATGCCAGAAGAAAGTACCATAATCTAGGTGGCTTAAAACAACAGGAATGTATTGCCTCACAATTCTAGATGTTCAAAGCCCAAGACTGAAGTATTGACAGAATCATGCTCTCTCCAAAGTTTCTAAAGAAGAATTCTTCCTTGTCCCTTGCCGCTTCTGGTGGCTCCTGGCAAGTCTTTCACTCCTCAGCTTGTAGATGTATCACTCCAATCCCTGCCCCCGTTCTCATATGGCTTCTCCCTGCATTCTCTCATAACTGTCTTCCTATAAGGACACCAGCCATATTGGATTAAGATTCCACTCTAGGCTTCCGGGCAAGATGGTGACGGAACAGGTCAGACTATGAGTCTCCACAAAAGCGAGTGTCCATAAAGACTCTCTACGTGAGTGGGTGTGTGCCAGTGGGTGAGTGAAAATCCATCTGAGGGGTGACTCAGGTTCATACACCTGGGACTCTCCTCCGGAGGTGACTGCAACGCACCACAGCCCTGAGATTGGAGATCCAGGCACACAGGATCATCTGCCTTCTTGGGGCTCTCTTGAGAGGAGGCAACCACCCCTCACCACCAGGCCCCCGGCTCACGCCATCACCTGGAGTAGCAGACGGCGCACAAGCAGGAGGAACCATGGAGAAGGCAGGTCATGGAAATCTGGAATAAAGCTCCAAAGCCAGTGACAAGTCATCCACCGTCGCCATCTTCTCAGTCCTGAGACTGGGCAGAGACTTGCATTGCCCCGCCCAGCTCCGCCTAGCCTCCATCTTGGGACCCAGTGGCGATCTTCTCATCAGACTCGGAGAGACAGACACCCCTCCCCCATGCTGGAACAGGCACAGACACGTCAGATCTGAGTGGGAGACTTGACAGCAGCAGCAGCAAGTAGGGTGAGTCTGGATCTGATCCATCCTCCTCCCACAGTAGTCCATGGGGCTTCTGACCCACGCTAAGAGCAACCCTATCAGGCTGAACTGAGAGTGGAGGGGAGGGGCTGGAGACCAGAGCCACTCCCTAAGGCAGAGACCTGAACAGAACCTGGAGTCACAGAAACAGCCACAGAGAGAGGTTTTGTTTGTTTGTTTGTTTGTTTTAGTTTTGCTTTTTTTCTTCTCTCTTTCTTCCTGCTTTTGTTTACGTTTTTGTACTTGCTTGGTTTCTATTATTTTATTTATTTATTTAGAACTGGAGTCTTACTCAGTAGCACACTCACAGCCACCACAGCCTCATCCTGCTGGGCTCAGATGACCCTCCTGCCTTAGGCTTCCAAGTAGCTAGAATTACAGGCACGTGCCACCACACCTGGTCAATTTTTTAAAAATTTATTGTAGAGAAGAGGTCTTGCCAAGTTGCCCAGGCTGGTCTCAAATCCGTGGGCTCAGGCAATCCTCTCACCTCGGCCTCCCAAAGTGCTCGGATTATAGGCGTAAGCCACCACACCCAGCCTGTTGCTGTTATTTTAATTTTTTTTTAGATTATCTGTTTATATATGGGTATTTTTGAGGGAGAGTACACCAACAGGAGGTTCTTTGTTTATTTGTATGATTGGCTGTATGTTTTTGTCTGTTTTTTCTGTTTTTGTCTCTCTGTTTATGCATTAGTTGGTACACCTGTCTATTTTCCCCTTCTTCTCTCTCTCCATCTCCCTTTCATCTTCCTCTTTCCTTTTTCCATTCTTTTCCCTTTTCTTATCTCATTTTTGCTTTCAGGGGGTGAACAGACACCCCCCGCTGCATGGACAGATTTTAAGGCAATGGGAAGCGGGTGCCAAGGGGCCCACAAACTTGTCAGTGGATACTGGGATCTGCAGGTAGCTTCTGAATTACAACTCCCCCCTTAATTAAATCTCAAAACTGCAAAAGCACAGTCCCCCACCCCCAGTCCAGCTTCAGAATTAAACAAATTCTACACAAGGAAGAATAGGAGATTGAGCAAACAGAAATAAAAGCCATCCCCTATCACTGAACAACAGAATTAAAAAAGAGATTTTTTTAAAGGGGGAAGAAAATCTACACAAATGAAGAAAAAACAAAGGAAGAATATGAGTCTCACACAGACCTCTGGGAGATCAGCCACTAAGAATACAGACTTTGGAACACAAATAACGAAGAGCCCCCAGAATGATTGGTCTCAAACCACAAACCCAGATATCAAGATATTAATAGAGAGAATAAATAGAAACGAGGAGAGACAAGAGGAAAAAATGAAGGAGTTGATAACTGAGATAACAGCAATTAAGAATACAGTGAATGAAATAAACAACAAACTGATAAGCATGGAAAGCAGAATTAACCAAGCAGAAGAGTCTCAGAGCTTGAGGACCAAAATATGGAACTAACTCAAACTGTTAAAAACATAGAAAAGAAGTTTTAAAAGACAGAATAAAACCGCCAAGAGATGAGCAATTATTTCAAGAGGCCAAACCTAAGATTATTTGGAATCTCAGGCAAATAGAGAGACAGAGACCACCCTGGAACAAACATTCCATGAAATTATCCAAATTATTCCCTCATCTCATCTGTGATGCGACCATTCAAACACAAGAGATTCAGAGAACCCCTACAAGACAACAAATGAGAAGACCAACTCCTAGACACATAGTAATTCACTACACAAAGTGGGTATAAAAGAAAAAATCCTAAAGGCAGCAAGGGAGAAAGATCAGACTACCTACTGGGGAAGACCAATTAGAATAGCAGTAGAGGCTGGGCTCGGTGACTCAGTCTGTAATCCCAGCACTTTGGGAGGCCAAGGTGAGTGGATTGCCTGAGCCTGCGGGTTCAAGACCTGCCTGGGCAACTTGGCAAGACCTCATCTCTACAGTAAATAAAAATTAGCCAGGCATGATAGCACACACCTGTAGTTCCAGCTACTTGGAAGGCTGAGGTGGAAGGATCACCAGAGCCCATCAGGTCAAGGCTGCAGTGACTGGGAGCGTGCCATTGCACTCCAGTCTGGGCAACAGAGTGAAACTCCAACTCAAAAAAAAAAAAAATAGCAGTAGACTTATCTACAGAAACACTTCAGGCTAGGAGAGCTTGGAACCCAATCTTCAAAGTTCTCAAAGATAAACAATTTTAACCAAGAATTACCTATCCAGCTAAGCTAAGTTTCATCAGTGATGGAGAATTAAAATCCTTCCCATTCAATCCCTAAGAATTTACACTGCCTCCAGACCAGTTTTCCAAGAAACACTTGAGAAAGTATTAAACACAGAAGAAAGGAAAATAAAGAACAACAATGCCCTTCACAAGAATGCAGGAAAAAGATTGAAAACACACATGAATCAACCAAAAAATCAAAAGAAAGACAACAAACAAATAGCAGCAACACAACAAACTCTATAAGAACCCCATGACAGGGTAAACTCTCACATCTCAATAATTAGCCTGATTGTGAATGGACTAAATGCACTACTGAAAAGACATAGAATGGCAAATTGAATAAAATATCATGAGGCAACAATGTATTATCTCCAAGAGATTCATCTCACCAGAAAGGACACTCACAGACTCAAAGTAAGAGGATGGGAAACAAAATTTCAGGCAAACAGAACACAAAAGAAAGTAGGAGTTGCAATCTTAAGATCAGACAAAATACCCTTTAAGCGATCAAAACTTAAAAAAAATATATGGAAGATCACTACATAATGATAAAAGGTTCATCCATCAACAAGAAATATTCATCCTAAACATATATGCACCCAACATATGAGCACCAAATTTCATAAAACAGCTTCTAGGTAAACTAAAAAAAGATACTGACTCTAACACTGTTATAACTGGGGACTTAAATGCCCCACTAACAACCCTAGACAGATCACCAAAACAAAAAGTCAACAAGAAGATCCAGAATCTCAAATGACGCTTGACCAAATGGACTTAATTGATACCTATGGAACACTGCACCCAACAACCATGGAATATACATTCTACTCATCACACATGAAACGTACTCTAAGATCAACCACATCCTCAGCCATAAATCAAGCACAGATAAATTCCGTAAGATTGAAATTCTGCCATGTACCTTCTCAGACCACAGTGGAATAAAAATAAATATCAACACCAACAAAGTTCCCCCAAAACCAACAAAGACATGGACATTAAACAGCATGATGCTAAACAATTTCTGGGTCAACATGGAAATCGAAACAGATATTAAAAGATATCTAGAAACAAATGAAAATGAAGAAACATCTTACCAAAAATCTCTGGGATGCTATGAAAACAGTCCTAAGAGGGGTATTCATATCTCTATGAACACACATAAAGAAAATGGAAAGAGCAAAAGTTAACAGCCTAAATAATCATCTAAGGAAGGTGGAAAAGCAGAATAATCTAGATCACCAAGATAAAAACCCAAATTCGGGACATAGAAGACAAAATTATAATACAAAAAAAAATCAATGAAACCAAAAGCTGGTTTTTTGAAAGCATAAACAAGATTGATGGACCCCTAGCTAGACTGACCAAGAAAAAAAAAGTCCAAATAAACACAATGCAAACAATCAAGTCACAACTGACCTCGAAGACATACAAAAGATTATCAGAGATTACTATGTACACCTGTATGGAAACAAACTCAAAAACCTAAATGAAATGGAGGACTTTCTGACATCACACAACCTCCCCAGGTTGAAACAAGAAGAAATTGAGACCCTAAATAGACCAATAACAACCCAGGAAATCAACTATGTCATAAGAAAACTACCTACAAAAAAAGTGCCCTGGACCAGATGACTTTCCAGCAGAATTCTACAAAACATACAAAGAGGAGCTGATACCAATCCTATTGAAAGTATTTCAGGCAATTGAGAAAGATGGAACTCTCACAAATCATTTTATGAAGCTAACATCACATTGATACCCAAACTGGGTAAAGATCCAACAAAGAAAAAGGACTACAGGCCAATATCCTTGATGAAAACAGATGATAACATTCTCAACAAGATTCTTAACAATCGATGGTTGTTCAAGGTCCGCTTATGAGTGAGAACATATGATACTCAGTTCTTTGTTTCTGTGATAGATCACTCAGTGTTAATTGCCTCTTAGTTTATCCAAGTTGCTGAAAATTTCATAATTTTGTATTTATGACTGCATAATATTCCATAGTGTATATATATCACTTTTTTTTTATCCAGTCCTCTTTTGATGGGCAGCATGTTTGGTTCCATGTTCTTGCTATTGCAAATAATGCTGCAATAAACGTGTGTACAGACATCTTTTTCATACAGTGATTTGAGTTCCTCTGGGTATATTCCCAGTTAGGGGTATTGCAGATTGTATGGGAAGTTGATCTGATACCAGATCCAACAACACATCTCAAAAATCATCCACCATGCAAAGTAGGCTTCATCCCCAGGATGCAGGGCTGGTTCAACATCCACAAGGCCATAAACATAATTAAATACATCAACAGATGTAAAAACAAAAACCACATAATTATATCATTAGACATGGGAAAAGCTTTTGATAAAACCCAGCACCCTTCTTGATAAAAACCCTCGAACATCTAGGCATAGATGGAACATATCTCAAAATAGTAAGAGCCATCTATGAGAAACCAACAGCCAGCATACTGTTAAACAGACAGAAATTGGAACCATTTCCCCTGAAAACCAGAACAAGACAAGGATGCCCACTCTCATCCCTCCCATTCAACATAAGAAATCAAAGATGACAAAAACAAATGGAAAAATATTCCATGCTCATGGATTAGAAGAATTAATATTGTTAAGATGTCCATCCTACCCAAGGCAATCTACAGATTTAATGCAATACCCATTAAATTACCAGCAGCATTCTTCTCAGACCTGGAAATGACAATACAGGAATTTATATGGAAACATAAATGACCAAATAGCCAAAACAATCCTCAGGGGAAAAAAAAAGCCAGGAGGCATCATACTTCAAGACTTTAAGCTTTATTATAAAGCTACAATAATCTAAATAAACTGGTATTGGTACAAGAACAGTCATATAGACAAATGGAAAAGGATAGAGGTTCTAGAAGCAAAATCTCAATTTCTCAACCAACTCATCTTTGGCAAAGCCTCCACCATCAACCACTGGGGAGAGGAGAACCTATTCAGTACATGGTGCTGGGAAAACTGGCTGGCCACATGCCGAAGATTGAAACAGGACCCCTACCTATTCCCACACACAAAAATCAACTCTAAATCGATCAGAGACCTAAACATAAAACCTCAAACTATAAGAACCTTAGAAAATGCAGGAGACACCCTCATGGAACTTGGAACTGGCAACCAATTCCTGATCAAAACCCTAAGTGCCCATGCCATAAGAGATAAGATAGACAAGTAGGACCTCATCAAACAGACAAGCTTCTGCAAAGCCAAAGAAACCATCAAGAGAGCAGGGAGACAGCCCACAGATTGGAAAAAAATATTTGCCAACTGTATATCTGACAATGGCCTAACATCTAGGATCTACAAGAAACTCAAACCTGCCAAAAAGAAAAAGATAAACAGCCCCATTACAAAGTGGGCAAAAGATATGAACAGACACTTCTCAAAAGAAGACACATGCACAGCCAACAGATACATGAAAGAATGCTCAGTCTCACTAGTCATCAAGAAATTCAAATTAAAACCACACTGAGATACCATTCTAACTCCAGTCAGGATGGCCAACATCAATAACTCAAAAAACAACAGATGCTGTAGAGGATGCGGTGAAAAGGTAACACTTCTACACTGTTGAGAGTGTAAACTAGTATAGCCTCTGTGGAAAACAGCGTGGCAATTCCTAAAATATCTAAAAATCGACCTCCCATACAACCTGCAATCCCCCTACTGGAAATATACCCAGAGGAACTCAAATCACTATATGAAAATGATATCTGCACACACATGTTTATTGCAGCATTATTCACAATAGCAAAAACATGGAACCAAACGTTCTGCCCATCAAAAGAGGATTGGATTTTTTAAAAAATATGGTACATATACATGATGGAATATAATGCAGTCATAAAGAAGGACAAAATTATGAACTTTGCAGCAACTTGGATGGACTTATAGGCTATAATACTGAATGATCTATCACCAAACAAAGAACCGAATATCACATGTTCTCACTCATAAATGGACCTTGAACAACTATTGCAATACTGTAAGAAAGGGAGGCCAGGCTTGGTGGCTCAGCCTGTAACCCCAGCACTTTGGGAGGCTGAGGTGAGTGGACTGCCTGAACCCACGGGTTCGAGACCCACCTGGGCAACTTGGCGAGACCTCATCTCTACAATAAATTAAAGATTAGCTGGGCATGGTAGCATGCACCTATAGTTCCAGCTACTTGGAAGGCTGAGGCGGAAGGATCGCCAGAGCCCAGCAAGTTGAGGCTGCAGTGGCTGGGAGCAGCCACTGCACTCCAGTCTGGATGACAGAGTGAGACTCCAACTCAAAAAAAAGAAAAAAGAAAAAGAAAGAGATTGGCAGTAGTGGGAAACTGCAGGGGAGGGGGAAAATACCTCATCAACAAGGGTACCTGCATAATGAACATTTGTATACTAACTTTGAATTGTACCCACATATTTAAAATAAAAAAATTCAAAAAATAAAATAATTTAAACAGTGCTGGGAAAACTGAATATCCATATGCAGAAGAATGCAACTAGACCCTTATCTCTCACCATCTGCAAAATTTAATTCAAGATAGATTAAAGACTTAAACATAATACCCAAAACTATAAAAGTACTACAAGACAATATAGGGGAAACACATCAGGACATTGATCTAGGCAAAGATTTTATGACTGAGACCATAAGAGCACAGGCAACAATAACAAAAATAGACAAGTGGGACTAAGTTAAGCAAAAAAGCTTTTGTACAGCAAAGGAAACTATCAAGAGTGAAAAATCACCTGCGAAATGGGAGAAAATATTTGACTAATATCCAGAATATACAAAGCCCTCAAACAACTCAACAGAAAAACAACAGCAACAAAATAATCCCCTTAAACACCAGGCCGAGTATCTAAATAGACATTTCTCCAAAGAAAACATACAAATGGCCAACAGGTATATGAAAAAATGATAATCATCAGAGAAATTCAAATAAAACCACAATGAGTATCATTTTACCCCAATTAGAGTGAATATTATCAAGAAGACAAAAAATAACAGATGCTGGTAAGGATGCAGAGAAATGGGAATTCTTATAAACTTTTGTGGAAATGTAAACCAGTGAAGCCATCATGCCAGAACAGTACAGAGAACTCTCAAAAAGCTAAAAATAGAATTACCATGCGATCTAGCAATCACACCACTGGGTATCTATCTCAAAGAAAGAAAATTAGTATGTCAAAGGAATACCCACACCTCTGTGTTTACTGTAGCACTATTCACGGTAGCCAAGATATGGAATAAACCTAAGTGTCCATGAATAGTGGCATGGTTAAAGAAAATGTGTTATATATACACAATTGACTACTATTCAGCCATAAGAAAAAATGAAATCCTGTTATTTGAAGCAACATGGATGGAACTGGATGTTATTAAGTGAAATAAACCAGTTGTAGAGACAAATATCACATGTTCTCACTTATACATAGGAGCTCAAAAAAGTTGATCTCGTAGAGGTAGACAGTAGAATGATAGTTACCTGAGGATGGAAAGGGTCTGGGGGAGGAAAATGAAGGGAGGTTGGTGAATAGGTACAAGCATCCAGTTAGATGCAAGGAATAAACGCTCCTGCTCAAGGATTAGATAGACGGAATAACCTCTACTGTTCAATACACCATCGGGTGATAATCAGTATCAACTATATTGTATATTTCAAAATCACTTGAAGAGAAGATTTTTTAAATGCTAGTAAAACTGCCTTTTATTTTATTGAAAATAAAAATAAACATTCAATGCACAAACTGGGCAAACTGGGGAGAAGCAGGCCTTCTATTCCCTGGAAAAGTCAGGAGTAGGTGGGCAGGGAAAAGGCAAGAGTTTTGTTTTGTTGAAGTAGGAGTCTCACTCTGTCACCCAGGTTGGAGGGCAGTGGCACACTCCCAGCCACGGCAACCTCAACCTGCTGGGCTCAGGCGATCCTTCCGCCTCAGCCTTCTAAGTAGCTGGAACTACAGGCATGCTACCACGCCCGGCTAATTTTTTGATTTATTGTGGAGATGAGGTCTCACCATATTGCCCAGCCTGGTCTCCAGCCTGCGGGCTCAGGCAATCCTCTTGCCTTGGACTCCCAAAGTGCTGGGATTATAGGTGTGAGCCACCGCGCCTGGCCTAGGCAAGTAGTTTTGAGAGCAACAATGTCTTCTCAGTGTGGGCTCTGCTGGGAAAGGGGAGGTGGGTCCAGGGTTGGCCGAGCTGTCTTCTGAAGCAGTGGGAAGTGGCCTGTACCAGTCTGTAGCTCCTGCAGGGGGGATAGAGCAGGGGTTAGGAGGATGAACATGCTATGGCCTGGAGCCTCAGAGGCGGTAGTGGGGCCCTGACTTGGAGCTTGGGGCATGGAGGCTGGGTGCACTCAGAGACGCATGGCTCCCTGGGGACTGCTCCTGCGGGATTCAGGAAGGCCAGAGGCGCCTGGCGATGTCATACCTGCTCATGCTGCTGCTCTGGGGCTGGACCATGGCCAGCGTGCTTCCTGCAGCAGACGGGGTGGGCTGAGGGAGGCTGCTCGCCAGGCCCAGGCTCCGTCTCCTCCTCCCAGACTCTGCTGCCCAGGAACTGACGGGTTGCTCAGAGGCCCAGACCTGGACACAAAAGCAGGGACCACTCCATGTCTCTTCCCAGGCTTGGAGGCAGGTGGCCTAGACTCCGGGCTCCGCTTCCTGCCCTTGGCATCCGGAACCTCAAACCAGAGTGGCCCATCGAACTTCCTTTTCCCCTTGTTGCACTGGCTGAATGCCTTCAGCACTGTCTCCTTGGCACAGGGGTCCGGGTCCTCCTGGGCAGGAGGAGGCCTGTACAACCTCTCTTTGCTCTGCAGGTCGTTGACCTTGATGGTCACTAGGCTGCGGGTGGGAGGAGGGTTCCGGACCTTCCACAGCCCCTACTTGATGTAATTCAGCTGGATGTGGGAGAGGCCTGGCCCCAGAAAGGTCTGAGGCCGCAGCCTGTTGGGAGAGCACCTCCAGGGTTTGGGGAACCCTGGCCCTATGCAGCTGAGCACAGGCCCATCCAGGTGGCACCGTGGGCAGGGTCTGGGTGCAGACCCGGCATGCCCGCTGCACAGAGTTCATTTTGCAGCGATCCCCAGTCTGGGCACAGCAGTCCTGTGTGGGCCTTGAGCGTCTGGGGTTCTGGGGTGGGGGTGGCAGCACCGCCTGGGGCCCCACCAAGTACCAGCTTAGGTAGCTGCCCATGATAGCGGTGAGGAGGTCAGGCCTTGAGTGCGGATTCGGCTTCCAGAAGTTCTGATCTCTGTGGCAGTGGACAGAGGACGAGCGCTCAGGACTCGGTGGCTGTTGGCATCAGGACGCGAGGAAAGCGTGCAGGGCGTCGCTCCTCGGGACCCTCTGGCCACAGACCCCAAGCAGGCCAGCCCAGCATCCCGTTGTCATGGGGACGTTAAGGGATGGGGCAGGGGATGCCCCATGTAACTACAGGACCAGGGCAAGCCTCCATCCCTCCCACTGCTGGTCCCCACATGTGGCTCTGGGCAGAGAAGTCTAGCTGCTGCCTCTACTTTTTTACCAACTGTTTTCAGCTGGACAAGTGGAGTTTCTGTAAAACCTTTCCCACTCCCTGCCTGAGGGAGGGTAGCTAGAGAAAAGAAGCCTGCTCGAGGTGTGTTCACAAGGACTTAGAAGAAGCTGGTGTCAGCAACAGAGGAAGGGACAGCAGTATGTTCCTGAGTCCCCGAGTTATCAGCCACAGGGCAACAAGACCAGAAAGTTCAGTGCCCACCAACACAATCATTTTTGTCCCCTCCAATGTGACCCAGTCCTGGGGCCCTCTTAACACAAGCGTCATAACTGACAAGTCTCTTTCTAAGGAAACATTCAAAGAAAACCTGAATACACTTCGCCTAACCTCACTTCCCAACTCAAAGTGCCTTGGGAATGTCTCCACTCTGAGATCTAAACATAAAATATATTTCTACTGATTAAAAAATATTACCTCATGCTTAATTGATGGCATATAGTACCCACCAATTTCTACACCTCTTTGTGATGTTTGCCTAGCTAGCGAACAACAAAGAGAAAATATTCTAAACAGTGGACACTCTCACTGTAGAACTAAAATGCAGTGTGAATTAAAATCAGCCACCTGGTGATTCCCTAAAAACATATCAGTCTAAAGCTACATTTACACTGGAAATTTAGAATGTTCTACATGTTGCTGAACTCAACTGGCCCTTGAGCAGATGCGCAGGCTGTCTGAGGCCGTGCCTTTGGGTCTGCGGGGAAAGGTGTCCCTGCTCCACTTACCTCCCCTGCCAGAGGCTGGAGTGCTTGAAAGAGGCCAGAATGGCCGGGCTTGGTGGCTCAGCCTGTAATCCCAGCACTTTGGGAGGCTGAGGTGAGTGGATTGCCTGAGCCTGAGGGTTCGAGACCCGCCTGGGCAACTTGGCCAGACGTCATCTCTGCAATAAATCAAAAATTAACCGGGCGTGGTAGCACGTGCCTGTAGTTCCAGTTACTTGGAAGGCTGAGGCGGAAGGATCGCCGGAGCCCAGCAGGTCGAGGCTACGGTGGCCGGGAGCGGCCACTGCACTCCAGTCTGGGCGACAGAGTGAGACTCCCACTCAAAAAAAAAAAAAATAGAAAGAGACCAGAACTGAGGAAGACCCAGTTTTCAGCACAGTCCTCATAAGCACGTTCCAGGAACCTTAGTAACCATGTTTACTATCTTCTGTGTTTGACGTCTGGGGCCTTGTTGACACTGAAAGGACTGTCCTTCCCAAGGTTGGCTCATTCCTGGTGAGAACAGACAACTGGGAAAGTGCCTTTCGTTTGCAAACCAAGCAATCCAGACCCCACACCCCCAACCATCTCCTTTATCAGGCTCTTAAGTTGGGGCCACTATTTCCCTACACCAATCTCCCCAGAGTCAGGAATCAGACAAGTGGGGGCAACCCCTATGCCCCAGAGCAGGCTGAAATGATTCCAATGAGCCAAATCCAAAGCCCGAGTACCCTGTCTCACCTATTCCTTTCTGGAAACCACCATAAAGTTTCTTTCCCACGTTTCCCCCTCACTCCCTCTGCCTCCTCACCAACACTGGTGCTTCCTCATGTGGCCCTCCAGCTTCTAGGGGTCTGTGAATATAATCAACTTCCTCCCTCATGCAGTCATTCCTATGTCTGCAGGTCTTACCGCACGTGATTAAAACAAATCCCGGGTACCCTTAAAACACTCAGCTTCCAGAGCAGACTAAAGCCTGCAGTTGCTTTAGTGGGAGGCCTGCAGCTGCTGAACCTACTAAAGCCCAGGGATTCCAGGAGAGTGTGGTCTGTGAATTTTCAAGCCCAGTCCTCCATTAGCTAGCTGTGGGACCTGGCCAGAAAGCACTTAGCCTCATTGAGCTTCACTTTCTCCATCTTTAAAAACAGTCCTATCACAGCCAACTCATTTTCTTCCAGTGCTGCATTCTCAAAGTTTTCAAATTTGATTGTGTTCCAGTGCCCCAAGTGCAGCTGATTTATCTGTAGAATCTTCAGATACCACAAGGAAAGAATATCTATTATTCCAGAAGCGGAGGCAGGGTCATAAGAGATGGTGAGTGGTTTTAAGCCAGGATCTCAAACAATGTCCCTCCACCGGAAGCTGCTGGGGGACTGTAGATCAGCTCCCAGAACCAGGTCCACTCTTTCCCAGAGCGGATGTAAGACTCGGTTGTTCTGGGTTTTGCAAGTGCAGACAGATATAAAGGCTGTGGGATGGTATGGACCTTGGAATCTGGAACCTTCTCCATGGCGATCTGCATGGAGACACTTGAAGAATGATGCTTGGGCTGTTCATCACCACCATCTTTAGCTTGAAATCTTGATCAGTTCCCAGATATCTTGCAGGAACCTAATAACTTACTCTCTGCCCAGGCTGCTTCTCTCATGTCACTGCCGCAAGCCTCCCTCGGCTGCCAGCTGCCCGCACACTAACTTGCCCAAGCCCCTTGCCCTCTGCCAGCTCCACCATCTTTGTCACTCCCCGATAACCTAGGGGAGATTTGCAATGTTCCCAACATAAAGAATTGAAAAATGTTTGAGGCAATGAGTATTCTAAATACCCTGATTTAATCATTATATATTGTATGCATGTATCAAAATACCACATGCACCCTATAAATATGTACAAATATAATGTATGAATTTTTTTAATGTTTAAAAGATTATATATACTAGACTTCCCCAACCAAGAGACTGAGTGGGTCTCACCATAGTTTTCTGAAATTCTGGGTATGGTTTAGTAGGGGAGACTTCAGCCTTTTCTTTTCAGGTTCTGCAAAAATCAGACAAAACAGATGACACTTAAGGAAGATCTATCAGATGCAAAATACTCCAGCACCCCTGAACTTGAGTATTCTTTTGGCAGAGTGTGTGTCCAGACCAAGGGCATTCTCTTTGTGTGTTTACTTTAAATTTGCATCAGTTAGAATGATTTTGGCTGCAAGTGACAGACAATCCAACTCAATTACTCAAATAACCCAGCAAATGTACTAGGAAGTATACACCCAAGAGATATGGAAAAACATGACTGTGCAAAGACTTGTACGTGAATATTTATAGCAGCATTATTTATGATAGTCAAAAGATGGAAACAACCCAAAAGCCCATCAATGAATGAATATATAAGCAAAATATAGTATATCCATGCAATGGAATATTATTCAGGGAATATTATGAAAAGGAACTAAGTGCTGACACATGCTACAATATGGATGAACCTTGAAAACATTATTTCACTTATGTGAAAAAAGCCAGTTACAAAAAGATCACTTTATTAAATAATTCCATTTATATGACATATCTACAATAGGTAATTTCACAGAGACCAAAATTAGTGGGTTCAGTGCTGGTGTAAATGAGAAGATTGAAGGAGGTTAAAAACAAACGACCTTCCTGGTGTCTTTACTTCTTAATTTGTCTAGAGTTCTAGAGAAAGCACATGAGAAAAATGGAAAGAATGCTGAATGAAGAGACCAAAGAATGTACATACCCTAGAGATACTTGCTCACTTTCCCTCAGCCTCTGTTTCCTCATGTGCCAGTGGAGGCTATAATTCAGATGGTTAGAAGACTTTAGAGAAGAAACATGCATGGGAAAAACACGTCAAAAAGACAAGAAGTAACTTAGTATATGTGGACAAGGGTAAGTTGTTCAGTATCTATGATACTCAGAGAAAATTCAAGAGTGACTTTAAATTCCCCAATTTAAATATCTCCTCTACATTCTCTCCTTTCCCCTGAGATGTCCCCGAATGAGAGCTTCCCTCTGTCAGTAAAAAAAATAGTGAGACAGATTTCATCGGATTTGACTCTTTTTTGCCCCAATTAGAGGTAGAGCTCAGTACATTTAGAATAATAAGCAAGTTTTAATTTGTTTCTCTTCCCAGAGTATTTGGGATTCTGACACAGCATGCTATAAAAGTATGGGAAAACGTGGGGGTGAGTGTTCTAGAAATGTTCATTGGTTAGACTTGTTGCTATGGTGAGGTACCCTGATGTGCAGAGAACAAAACCAGAGCCTCTTAGGATGAGGCTATCTATCCTATGGCTTTTGGAGGTTCGACCTACCAAGATTGTCATATGTTACCAGGCGTCAAGGACTACAGTCTGAATTCGGCTGGCAATGCTGTGTGTTTTCACTTTTCTCCAAGCTTGGATGGCCCAGGGACTCCTATCATCACTTTCTGTCTAATATTTGGCTATTCCTTCTTCTCCTTTTGTCCTTCCATATGTCCCCTTTAATGACATGAAATGTATTACTTCAGATTCTTCTAATATTGTGTTCATAAATGCATGACATTATCCCCTTCCCACATCAATTTCCATTTAGTTAAAAGCCAAAATTCTTTAATTTAAATATTGTATTTAATTTGTGCTTTTGAAAGAAGGGCTAGGAGATATAAACAGATTGGAAAGTCATTTATGCTTCACTTTGACCTTTCCCTGAGAGGGTGGAGTTTTTGTTTTTTGGTTTTGGTTTTTTTTTTTTCCATTTTTTATTTTAAAGATGTAGGGTACAATTGAGTATAAGGCATACAAGTGGACATTGTACAGGTAAAGTCTGGAGCTCCCTTTGGTCTCTACTTACCCTGGTTTGAGATCAGATACCCTTATTGATGCTGTGTCTCCACCCTCCACCCACCCTGGCAGTATTCCGCTACTGCCTTGTTTTGTTTTTAAATTTAAGCCAAGACTTTTCACTACAAGTTCATACAATTATTTCTTTGTCTACTCCATTATGCAGAAGAGGTATACGCTATGATTAAATCACTGTACTCCCCAGGTTAATGGACTTTATAATTTTGTAGGGTGTTCTCAGCCAATTGCAGCAGCTGTTCCTTTTCTGAAGGACTGAAAGTTTGGTGAGAACAGTGGAAGAGGTGCATCAGATGTTTGTACACTCAGAGCAAGTGGGAAAAGGCTTTGCTTCATCGTGGCCCTTCATCTTCTTTCATCAAGTCCTCAGAAACCCCAGTGCTGGATGCAGGGTTCTGCTGAGGCTCAGAAGAAAGAGCACACAGCACTGGATCTCCATGGGTCTGACTCCAACTGCCCCTTGCAACATTTAGTCTTTGTGAGCACTTGAGAATGTCCTTGCCTTTAATTGTTCACTGACCTATTTTTGATATCCTATTTGATAATCAAACTCTTTAAACATACAAAAATTATGGAGGATGATATTGGAAATATGCATACATATGCCACCTACACTTAATAAGTGTTCTGTTATTTCTAAAAAAAAAAAGATTCCACTCTATTCCAGTGTGATGTCATCTTAGCCAATTATACCTGCAATGACCTTATTTCCAGATAAAATTACATTCTGAGGTGCTGGGGCTTAGGACCTCAACAAGCCTTTTGGAGGGGAACACAATTCAATCCATAACATGATGGCATGGTCAATATTCTTTTTTTGAGTTGGGGTCTCACTCTGTCACCCAGGCTGGAGTGCAGTGGCGCACGCTCACGGCCACCACAGCCTCGACCTGCTGGGCTCAGGCGATCCTCCCGCGTCAACCTTCCAAGTAGCTGGAACTACAGGCGTGTGCTGCCATGCCTGGGTAATTTTTTGTTTTAGTGTAGAGACGAGGTCTCACCAAGTTGTCCAGGCTTCTTGAACTCCTGGGCTCAGGCAATCCTTTCATCCCGGCTCCCAAGGTGTTGGGATAACAGGCATGAACCACCGTACCTGACTTCAATGTTCATTTTTTTACACTTTTCTATCTGTCAGTCAAGATCCAATCAGTAGATGGAAACCACACAGTAATTTTAACAGAAATATTTAGTATAAAGTATTATTAACTACAACAGGAGACTGGAGGAATACAGGATTGGCTTGTTAGAAGAAAAAAATACCTCTAATGAATATAGGAATAGCAGATATAGGAACCAGGTACTAACCTTAGGGCCTAGATGGGGAAGCAAAGAAGAGACCCATCTTCTAGGGCTGAGATCTCAGCCAGGCAGTTATGATCATGGTGAGAAATTTGCTTGATGCTATGCTAGGGGCATGAGCTGGAAACAGGCCCTCTGGGATGTCAGAACAAGCTGTGCACAGGAAGTTGCTGTACCTCACACCTTGCCCCAAGCTGCTCTCTGGAGTGCTAGGGACAGCTGTTCATAGCGAGGTGCCATGCTGGTAACATTCTGTGTGAAGTTGCCCAAGGTGGTACTGGGAAAGGCTGGTCTCATACTTCTAGGCTCAAGTGATCCTTCTTCCTCAGCTTCCCAAAGTGCTGGGATTGTAGGTGTGAACACCCACACCCAACCTTGTCTATACCCTTTTGAAGATTCTGCTCTCATGATGATAAATTTCCCATTCTTCATCTTGGGTCTTTCCTTTCAAATTCTAGTGGCAGAGCCTGACTTCATTTTGTCTTATTTTATGAATATTCTTAAAGCCTCTACAGATCAAGATCAAATTCCGTAACAAAGCATACTTTTAACTGGCCTAATTAGCAAGTTTTTTTTTTTTTTATGGTATAGAAGTTTGTTTTTATTTCTTCGTTCCCAAACAGCTTTACTGAGCTGTATGTGAAATACTGTGCAATTCACCCACTTAAACCCAGACTTGTGGATTATGATTCTCATCATAATCTAATTTCAGAATGATTTCATAACATCAACAAGAAGACCCTAACTCATTAGCAGTCACATTCCCACCCACCTTTGTTGTCCCTCATTTCCTGACAACTACTAATTTTTTTTCTCTCTCTCTATAGATTTGCTGTTCTTGCTTAATATAAACAGAAAAATATAACAGAAAAATGCATTTTTTTATAATTGTGTTTCAATTAAGATATTTTTCAAGGTCCATTTATGTGGTCACATGTATCACTATTTCATTCCTTCTTGTTGCCCAGTTATGTTCCAGTGTGTGAATATATAATAAAGGGGAACCCCCAAAAAACAGAATTTATTTCCAAAAATAATCTCTATTTATTCTTACATGATTAGCAAGTATTTTAAAGAGCAAAAACCTTTCATATCACCTTCCACAAACATATCCGACATCACGCTTTTAAACTGGAAAGAGTTCTTCAGGGAACTGCAACAATGGTATGTACAAATTCGTACAGGCTATACTCACAAGGAAAAATATGTGATTTATCTAAGCATAGTAAAGACTTAAGAGTTTAGCTTTCAGGGTAGGAATGTCTACTGTAAACAATAGCAGTGATTATCCCCATAACAAAACTTCTTAGCATGCAAAGAAATCAAATTTTCCTAAAGGATATTTGCCTAGTAATATTTTTGAGCTTTTATTTACAGGACAGAAAAGGTAAGAAATATGAGAAACTTACTTATAATATCTTTTCTTTTCTCATAACCTTTTCTTTTTCTTTCTTTCTTTTATTTTTTTTGGAGTTGGAGTTTCACCCTATCACCCGGGCTGGGATACAGTGATATGATCATGGCTCACTGCAGCCTCGATCTCCTAGGCTCAGGTGATCCTTCTGCCTCAGCCTTCCAAGTAGCTAGGACTACAGGCATGCACTACTATATATATATATATATTTCCCCCCCCCAGAGATGAGGTCTCACTATATTGCCCAGGCTAGTATCAAACTCCTGGGCTGAAGCAACCCCGCCTACCAAAGTGCTGGGATGACAGGCATGAGCCACCATGTCCATCCTCTCATATCCTTTTTCTTGCCGTAAAAACATGTTCTGTGGACTGGAATTCAGGACCGATGACATATCACTGAAGCTGTCAAGTTCTGCACATGCATGTCATGACATTTAATGCTTCTGGATTGGCAAACTTTTCTCTCTGAGTATGAGCCTCCCTTGAGAATCCCAGAGCTTTGTGTCTGTACTGCCTCTGAACAACCACTAATAAGGCCTCAAAAGAAGAATTTCAACATCCTTAAGAGGGTTGAGTGAAACAGATTTGTGCTCTGTCAACTTTGTCTTGACTCTTGCCTACAGAATATGGGTACTTGAGATGCCTTAGATATATTGGTGTTTTTTTTCTTTCTTTTAATATCTCTCTCTCTCTCTCTCCATATATATATATATATATATATATATATATTTTTTTTTTTTTTTTTTTTTTTTTTTTTTTCTTTTTCTTTTTGAGTCAGTGTCTCACTTGGTCACCCAGGCTGGAGTGCAGTGGCATGCCTATGCCCACTGTAGCCTCAACCCACCGGGCTCAGGGGATCCTTCCACTTCAGCCTTCCAAGTAGCTGGAACCACAGCCGCATGCCACCATGCCCAGCTAATTTTTGATTTATTGTAGAGACAAGGTCTTGCCAAATTGCCCAAGCTCGGACCCGTGAACTCAGCAATCCTCTCACCTCCACCTCCCAAAGTGCTGGGATTGCAGGCGTGAACCACTGCTCCCGGCTTGATATATATATTTTTAAATTGAAAAGCAGCCCCATCATCTCAAAAACAATAGGAAAGTCTACCAAGAAAAACATAGCCCTTTAGACTTGCTGGAGTACAGTGTGTACCTCTAACATATTTTTTTTCTTGCAGACCAATTCGAATGCTAAAGCTTTTGCTTTTCTTTGACTTGTAAAAGGTTCACATTTTTATTTTCTTCATTAAGTTTCCATTTTTGTATGATGTCAAGTAGAATAAAGTTTATATATGGAAAAAAGAAAACATAGCCAAAGAGTTACATTTTGACCCATGGGCAATAGAGAGTCCATTGTGCTCTTTTCTTTCACCTGTTTTGTTGTTGTTGTTGTTGTTGTTGTTGTTGTTGTTATGGCTGGAGTGTTGAACTTTTTGTTTTATTTGTTTTGTTTTTATCTCTGCTGTAGACCTGGATTAACACTTATTTTCTCTGGGTTGCTGTTTCATGTTTTTTGCCCACCACTTCCTGCCAAAGCTATCTGCTGTCTGTAAATCTCTTAAGAGGGTTCCAGAATCCAATGCTCTTCTTTTCTTGTAAGAACTGATTTTTTTTTTCTTTTTTCCTTTCCCCTCCCATTGAACAGATTCTACTTGAACTCAGTCTATGTGAACTTCGATCTCTGGATTCCCTTATTTTAAGGTATTGATCTTTCTAACTAAATGGGCACACTAAGCCCCGAACGTGCTTGGTCTGGAGGGCTGACCACACAGCTAGTCACAGAGTTAGCTTAGAAAAAAATATTCTGATTTTCAGACCCTTTATGAAGATCAGAATGAGCTAGATGAGCAGTCTGTGGAATCATGAACACATCTGGACAAGCCCAACTATTTAGGCAGGAAGGTGTAGCCTGAGATGCACAGGACTGGCCTAGGATTGGTCCTACTCTTACTTAAGACATGCTTTCTTCAGTGGTCCTCAGGTGGCCTCTTCCATTAAATATGCTTATATTGATATCGATATAAATTTAGGTATAGATAGAGGTAAACACTCATAACCTCACTATCTAAAGCAAAACCGAGGCCTTGACAATACTCTACATGTAATGCTCTGGTGCCTCCCCCTCCTATCCTCTTGACTTTCTCCACTCAAGGTAGCCATCTTTCTGGATTCCATGCTAGCTATTTCCTTGCTCTCCATTTCATGTCATTTCATTGTGTGTATTTATATTCATAAAAAGGAAATATTTTCTCCATATCCTTAATTTTATTAAAAAGAGCATCACACTACATGGAACTTTCTGAAATTTACTTCTTAATGTGTTATTGAGATTCATCATATTTTGTTGTTAGAGATGGGGTCTCACTATGTTGACACCAGTCTTGAATTCCTGGGCTCAAGCAGTGCTCCCACCTTGGCCTCTCAAAGTGCTGAGATTCCAGGTGCGAGCCACCACGCCTGGCTATAGATTCATCATATGTTTGCCTGCTGCATCAGTCATTCACTGTGACCGCTGAATAATATTTCATTGTAGGAATTTACTACTATTTATTTATTCTCTCTGCTTAATAGCCAGGCTGTGGAGTTCTCGGCAGGTTTTGGCTGTTGTGAACAGAAATACTGTGAGCTTCCTTGAATAGTAGCTTTTTATACATTTGAAATAATTTCTGTTGGGTTATGGCCTGGAATTAGAACTATTGGGTCACTGAGTACGTGTATTAGTACTATGTGTAAGGCTGCTATAACAAATTGCCACACAAGCTTATTTTCTCAAGGTTCTGGAGGCTAGGAATCCAAAAACAAGGTATATCATGGTTGGTATCACAGTTGGTGCCCCTCTGTAGCCTCTGAGAGAACATGTGCTCCATGCTTCTCTCTGGCCTCCGAGGGTTGCCGGCCATCCTTGGCATCCCCTGGGCTCGTAGACTGTCTCTCCAGTCCCTGTCTTCGTCTCACATGGTTTTTTTCCTCTACATGCTTCTGTCTGTGTTTCTTCCCCTCTTCTTATAAGGACACTGGTTATATCGGATTTAGGGCCCCTGTGACATCACCTTAACCTAGCTGCCTACACCTGCAAAGTCCAAATGAGGCCAAGGTCCCGGGTTTTAGAATTTTAACATTTCTTTTTAGGGGACAAATTCAACCCATAACAGTATGTAAGTGTCCAAAGGTCAAGCTTTCCCAAAGTAGTTATAAAAATGTACACACCCATCAGCATCAAATAAGTCTTGGTCTTATTAGGATATTGAAATTTTATCAGCTAAATGATTATAAAAGTGTGTGTCATCAGAGTCTTGATTTATACATCACAATTACTAAGTATGTTGAACATCTCTTCATACATTTATGGACCATGTATCTTCTCTTCTGTGAAAACTGTTCTTTTTGTTTCTGTTTGGCTTTTTTTTTTTTTTTTTTTTTTTGAGTGAGAGTCTCACTCTGTCGTCCAGGCTGGAGTGCAGTGGCATGCTCACGGCCACCGCAGCCTCGACCTGCTGGGCTCAGGCGATCCTTCTGCCTCAGCCTTCCAAGTAGCTAGAACCACAAACGTGTGCCAACATGCACAGCTAATATTTTATTTAGAGATGGGTCTTGCCAAGTCGCCGGCTGGTCTCAAACCCCTGGGCTCAGGCAATCCTTTCACCTCCACCTCTCAAAGTGCTGGAATTATAGGCATAAGCCACTGAGCCCAGCTGAAAATTGTTCCTTAAGGTTTTTTGTTTTGTTTTTTTTTTTGGTCCATTTTCTTATTGGGCTATTTTTGTTTTTTATTTTATTTTACAGATCTGTAGGAGTTCTTTATGATGCCAATCCTCTGCCAGTTTTACGTGTTTTGAGTATCTCCTATATAACCTTTCACTTTCTGTAAGGTACCTTTCAGTGAACAGAAGTTATTAATATTGTATAGCAGTATTTATCAATCTTTTCTTTTATAGTCAACACTTTTGTGTCTTGTTCAAAATATCTTTCCATACCCCAAGGTCTAAACTGTATATACCTTTATTTTCTTCAGTGAATTTTAAATATATTTGGGGGGAGGTGTCTGCTCAACTTATCAATAATCAAGAGAGAAATATTGAGCTCTCCCATTATTATAATGGGTTTATTACTTTCTATTGGTCATTTCATCATTTTTGCTTTGTAAATTGCTTTTTGTCTTTAAGTACATTTTATCTCATATTGCTGCAAATAAACCAGCTTTATTTTGATTAGTATTTACTGATCTATCATTTTTCTTTTATTTTTATTTTATTTATTTATTTTTTGAGTTGCGATTTTACTCTGTAGCTGGGACTATAGGCACGCGACACCACATCCGGCTTTTTTTTTTTGAGTTGGAGTCTCACTCTGTCACCCAGGTTGGAGTGCAGTGGCATGCTCACAGCCACCCCACTGTCAACCTGCTGGGCTCCGGCTATCCTTCCACCTCAGCCTTCCAAGTAGCCGGAACTACAGGCGCGTGTTACCACACCCAGCTGTTTTTCAAATTTATTGTAGAGATGAGGTCTCTCCAAGTTGCCCGGACTCGTCTTGAACCAGCAGTCTGTGGCAATTCACTCGCCTTGACCTCCCAAAGTGCTGGGATTACAGCCTGGCCTTTTTATATTATTATTATTTATTATTATTATTATTATTTGTAGAGATGGGATTTTGTTGTGTTGCCCAGGCTGATCTCAAACTTCTGGCCTCAAGCAATCCTCCCAATTTAACCTCCCAAAGGGCTGGGATCACAGGTGTGAGCCACCACACGTGGCCTCTTCCTTATTTTGAAAATACCATTTCACTGTTTTCTTTTCCTTCCTGCTACCCTCCATTGGGTTCCAGGAAACCGCCCAGAAACATCTCTTTCAAGAACCCCCTTCCAGATCTCTTTCCCTTGCCTCTCTTCCCCTGTGATTCTTTTCACTCCGTTTCTTCTTCAGACATCTATTAAGGTCCACTGTGTATCAGGCACTGGCGTTAGGCCTGAGTCTGACGGGTGTGAAGAGCAGATGTGCTTGAATAAGAAAAGCGGTTGGGAGCCGGGCTCGGCGGCTCAGCCTGTAATCCCGCGCCTTTGGGAGGCTGAGGTGAGTGGATTGCCTGAGCCCGCGGGTTCGAGACCCGCCTGGGCAGCGAGACCTCATCTCTACAATAAATCAAAAAATCAGCCGGGCGTGGTAGCGCATGCCTGTAATTCCGGCTACTCGGAAGGCTGAGGCGGAAGGATCGCCGGAGCCCAGCAGGCGAGCCTGCGGTGGCCGGGAGCGGCCACTGCACTCCAGTCTGGGCGACAGTGTGAGACTCCAACTCAAAAAAAAAAAAAAAAGAAAGAAAGAAAAGCGGTTGGATGCAGTGGCTCATGCCTGTAATCCCAACACTTTGGGGGGCCAAGGCAGGAGGGTCGCTTGAGCCCAGGAGCTCAAGACCAGCCTGGGCAACATAGTGACACCTCGTCTCTACAGAAAAATAAAAAATAGTCGGACATGGTGGCATGTACCTGTAGTCCCAGCTTCCCAGGAGGGTGAGGCTGAAGGATTGCCTGAGCCCAGGGAGTCAAGGCTGCGGTGAGCTCTGACGGTGCCACTGTACTTCAGCCTGGGTGACACAGTGAGACTCTGACTCAAAAAAAGAAGAAGAAGAAGAAGAAGAAAGAGACCAGAAATGGAGCCAAGGCTGGGCACTTAGGACAAATGTGACCTTCCCTTTCTTGGAGGTGGAGTCTGTCAGATGGTGACATCTCCTGAGAGCCACCTGGGGAGGTTAGCATCCCCGTGTCCAGATACACCCTGTGTCAACTCAGATCATCACCTCTGGCCGCAGAATCCAACCACCATATATTGTTTAATTCTCCAGGTAAATCCTGTGGACTTCCCAGCTTGAGAAGTGTTGCCTGAATATTCAGGCTTGGCATCAGGAGTTACGGGTTAAATCCTGTTGATTTGTGGGTGGAATGGTGTTCCCCCCAATTTCATATATTGAGGTCTAACCCTCAGTACCTCAGAATGTGGCCTAATTTAGAAACAGGGTCTTTACAGAGGAGATCAAATTAAAATGAGGTCATTAGGGTGGACCCAACCCAACATGACTGGTGTCCTTATAAAAGGGGAAAGCCAGGCTGGACACAGTGGCTCATACCTTTAATCTCAGCGCTTTGGGAGGCTAAGGCAGGAGAATTGCTGGAGCCCAGGAGTTCGTGACCAGCCTCAGCAACGTATCAAGATCTTGTCTCTACAAAAAAACCAAAAACTTAGCCGAATGTGGTGGCACACACCTGTTTTCCCAACTACTCAGGAGGCTGAGGTGGGAGGATCACTTGAGTCCAGGAGATCGAGGCTGTGGTGGGTCATGATCATGCCACGCCACTCCAGCCTGGGCGACAGAGTGAAAACTCTGACTCAGACGATAAATAAACATATAATTAAAAGGGGAAGTCTGGAGGCAGGCATGCCTGCAGGGAGGACACCATGTGGCCATCAAGGCAGCCATCACCAAGCCAAGGAGAGAGACCTGACACGGATCATCCTTCCCCAGCCCTCAGGAGGAAGCATCCCTCTCAAGACATAGAGTTCTCTCAGACTTCCAGCCTCCAGCACTGGGGGACCGGACCTTTCCGCTGTCGAAGCCCCACAGTTTGTGGTTCTTTGCTACAGCGGCGGCAGCGAACCAATGCAAACCCTGATGCAGCCATGCTTCCACTGTGGGCAGGGAACTTCCCTGACGGTGCTTCATCGACCTTATCAGGAAAACGAAATAGAGGTTCTCCCTCACGGGGTGACCAAGAGGTTGGCATGAGATAAAGTAAGTGAAAGCACAGAGACAGGAACATAGTAGGTGCTCAGTTAATGTTGGTTGAGTCTAGGTCCTTTGTGCTGGACACACCAAGAGGCTTTCCCAGCCTAGCCGGCGGTGGTCAGCCCGGCAGCCTGGGGTGCAGGCTAGTAGCAGCAGACTCTGTCCTCGGCCTCGCCAAAGGAAGTGCCAGGCTTTCCCTGCTCTGGGGCGGCCCCACTTCCACGCCCAGGGCTCCCCCAATTTTTAAATTCAGCCTCGAATTGGAAGCCACGCTGGTTCCCGAGGTCCGCCTCTAGGGGGCGCGCTGTCCCCACCACCCGCAGCTATGCGGCCGCGCGGGCCGAGAAGAAGCCGAGCGCGGTTCTGTGGCCGCGGAGGACCTCACTACCCGCCCCCCGCACGCCCCCCGCCCGCCTCCATCCTTCCCGCGGCCCCTTGCAGGCAGCGACCCGGGCGGGCTAGGTCCCCCACGTGCCGGCGCCGCGCTGAGTGCGCCCTGACACCCAATGTGCTACCTCGCTTACTCTGCACAGTCCTGTTTTTCCTCCCCAATGCGTAAAACGAAGGCTCAGAGACGTTAAGCAACTGGCCTGGGGTCACACAGCTGTGGGCCTCGAACTCTGCCTGACTTCAAAACCAGCCAAACGCTTTTGCAGCCAGAAGGAGCCCCAAGTGTCCAGCCCTCCAGAATGGGGCCAAGTGACTTTGCAGACGTACTCAGAGGCTCAGCAAGGGACCCCTGAGGCGAGGAGAGTCAGAACAGCCTTCCTTTCTCTTCCCTGAACCCCACTACAGCTACCACAGCCCCAGCGACCCTGCCACTCCCTGCATCCACTGTTTTTGTTGTTGTTTTTTTTGTTTGTTTGTTTTTACTGCCCTGGCTTAGTCTGAAAACGATGTTAAAGTTTAATCTTTTTCCTTTTCTCCCCTTTGCTATCTTTCAAGTTGGCTGATTTTTGCAGCCACTCCAAAGAGGTGCTTGTTCACGAGCTCTCCAATGGAGGGTCCAGGACCCATGTGGTGGGTCTTTCCTGGCTCAGCATTCTTCCCCTAGCCTGGTGCCCAGAGTCCTCACCCTGCCCACCCAGAGCCGCCTGCAGGAGCAGGGAGAGTGCAGTGTCAGGGACAGACCGGAACAGGTCAGGTGTCGGCTCTGCCCTCCAGGAGCACTGTGAAATGCGGCAAGTACCCTGATCTCTGAGCCAAGTCCTCGTCTGTAAGGTGAGGATGGTGACATCTAGTGCACAGGGGTTTTTCCAGGCACGCGAAATGATGGATGTGAAACCCCAGCACATGGTATATGAGGTAAATAAGTGGGAGCTCGTTTTAGGAAAGAGTGTGACTCTCCAGATGTGTTTGCATGTTTATAGGCAAAAGGTTCCATTGGGAGCGACCTCCTTAGAAGAGAGTGAATTGCCGGGCTCGGTGGCTCAGCCTGTAATCCCGCGCCTTGGGAGGCTGAGGTGAGTGAATTGCCTGAGCCCGTGGGTTCGAGACCCGCCTGGGCAACTTGGCGAGACCTCATCTCTACAATAATTTTTTTAAAAATTAGCCAGGTGTGGTAGCGCGCACCTGTAGTTCCAGCTGCTTGGAAGGCTGAGGCAGAAGGATCGCCAGAGCCCAGCAGGTCGAGGCTGCTGTGGCCGGGAGTGGCCACTGTACTCAGTCTGGGCAACAGAGTGAGACTCCAACTCAAAAAAAATAAAAATAAAAAAATAAGAGAGTGAATTGCAGGTCATGACTAGCAAGGAAAATGTACTTGAAGGGATGGGTCATCTTTTTTTTTTCCTTGTCTTCTCACTCTGTCGCCCCAGGCTGGAGTGCAGTGTCATGCTCACAGCCACCGCAGCCTTGACCTGCTGAACTCAGGCATCCTTCTACCTCAGCCTTCTAAGTAGCTGGAACTACAGGTATGCGCCACCATGCCCGGCTAATTTTTTGATTTGTTGTAGAGAGGAGGTCTTGACAAGTTGCCCAGGCTGGTCTGGAGCCCCTGAGCTCAAGCAATACTCTTGCCTCTGCCTCCCAAAGTGCTGGGATTACAGATGTGAGCCACCATGCCCAGCTAGGTTGGGTCATCTTTCTACTGCCATTGTACCATGGCAAGTGGGCAGCATCCAGCAAGAAAAGCAATTTTGATACTAGAATAATGATTACAATATTTGGAATACTTCCTGACTTATATTTGTAAAAAAGAAATTTGAAATCATCTCATCATTTGGATTTGCACTGGCTCATGTGACTTTGAGTGGTCTCTGTAGGCAGGTAGGGCAGATAGGATCTCCATTAAGAGATGCAGAAACAAGGCTGGGTGTAGTGAGTCATACCTGTAATCCCAGCATTTTGGGAGGCCAAGGTGTGAAGATTTTTTGACTCCAGAAACTGGAGACCAGCCTGGGAAACATAGCAAGACTATTTTTACAAAAATATCAAAAATTAGCCAGCAGTGGTGGCACATGCCTTAGTCCCAGTTACTTGGAAGACTGAGGTGAGAAGATTGCTTGAGCCTAGGAGGTCAAGGCTGTGATGAGCCATGATCTTGCCACTGCGCTCCAGCTGGGGGACAGAGACATTGACTCAGAAAATATATATGCATGCAGCTTATTGTACAAAATTATGCCTCAATAAAGTTATTTAAACGGGAGAAGAGGAACAACAAATACTGGCATGGGTCACCTTATCACCCTTTCCAGAAGTATGTTGAGTTACTCGGTCAGCGAAAATGACCACCCTAGATTTTGCCAGGTGAGAGGATCTTCCTTGTCCATTGTCCTCCAAGGTGCCTATGTTAGTTCTCTATCTGCTGCTTTAGCAAAATACCAAAGACTGGGTCATTTATAAAGGAAAGATATGGCTCATAGTTCTGGAGGCTGGGAAGTCCCAGAGCATAGTGCTGGCATCTGATGAGGATCATCCCATGGCGGAAGGCATTTCATGGTGAGTGAATGCATGAGACAGAGAGAGCAAATGAGGGTGGACTTGGCCTTGTACAAGTAGCCCACTCTTGTGATAGACAGCCCACTCCTGTGATAATTAATCCACTCCTGCAATGACAGAATTAAATCATTCATGAGAACAGAGCCCTCATGACCTAATGACCTCCTAATGGCCTACCTCCTAATAATGTTGCCTTGGGGACTGAGTTTCAAAACGAATGTTGGAGAGGACACAAACACTCAGATTATAGCACTGTCCTTCCTACCCAAAAGGTAGTGCCGGACCAACAGCACAGGCATCACTGGGGAGTTTGTTACAAATGCAGACATCTGGGCCCACCTAGTCATACTGAATTTGAATTTCACTGTAACAAGGTCCCCAGATGCCCAGAGGATTCATTCTTTCACTGAAGTTCAGAAGCACTGCTCTAGTGGTTTGCTTTCTGGATTTCCAGAACAGTCATGCATGTTCTTTTTCCTTCTTCTCAAACCTTCTGAACCCCTATGGCCATCACTCTAAGACTCACACTCCATTGGGACTCAAGAAGCAGTGGTACTATGCACACCTCTTAGTTCTCAGGTGGCTGAGAACTACAAAACATTGTTCAAAGAAATCAAAGATGACTCAAACAAATGGAAGAACACCCCATGCTCATGTATTGGAAGAATCAATATTCTCAAGGTGTTCATATTACCCAAAGCAATCTACAGATTGAACTCAACCTCTATCAAACTACCAGCAGCATTTTTCACAAATCAAGCAAAGACAATACAGTAAGTCCCCTACATATGAACGAGTTCTGTTCTGAGAGCACATTTGTAAGCCCAATTTGTTTGTAAGTTCAACAAAGTTAGCCTAGGTACCCAACTAACACAATCAGCTATTTAGTTCTGTATCAGCTGTATCACTGCTGCTTTTACATTTGCTTCTGGACATCTTGGGCTTGAAATAAAGATACTGTACTCTATAAAGTACAGTAAAGTACACAAAAGCATAACCACTTTTTTTTTTTTTTTTGAGTTGGAGTCTCACTCTGTCACCCCAACTGGAGTGCAGTGGCCGCTCCCGGCCACCGCAGCCTCGACCTGCTGGGCTCCGGCAATCCTTCCGCCTCAGCCTTCCAAGTAGCCGAATTACAGGCATGCGCTACCACGCCCGACTGACTTTTTGATTTATTGTAGAGATGAGGTCTCGCCAAGTTGCCCAGGCGGGTCTCGAACCCGCGGGCTCAGGCAATCCACTCACCTCAGCCTCCCAAAGGCGCGGGATTACAGGCTGAGCCACCGAGCCCGGCTAGCATAACCACTTTTAGAGGATGCATACACATGACAATGTATGCCAGACACATGAAACTAACTTACATGACTGGACATGTGAATGCACATTCACATCTTTGAAAATTTGCAACTTAAAGGTTCGTATGCAAGGGACTTACTGTACTTAAATTCACATGGAAACAAAAAAGAGCCCTAATAGCTAAAGCAGTCCTCAGCAGAAAGAACAAAGTTGGTAGCATCTTCTGGACTTCAAACTTTACTATAAGGTTTTGAACTTTTCTACAAGGCTACAGTAATGAAGACAGCATGGTACTGGAATAAAAATAGACACTTAGAACAATGGAACAGGACAGAGAACCTGGAAATAAAGCTATAGACACTTAACCAACTCATCTTTGACAAAGCCAAACACTGGGGAGAGGAGGACCTATTCAGTAAATGGTGCTAGGAAAACGGCTAACCACATGTAGAAGAAAGTACCTATCACCATACACAAAAATTAACTCAAAATGGATCAAAGACTTAAATGTAAAAACTTCAAACTATACGATCTTAGAAGAAAACCTAGGGGACAACTTCTTGGACATTGACCTAGGCAACGAGTTCATGGCCAAGTCCCCAAAAGAAAATGCAGCAAAAACAAAAACTGACAAGTGGGACCTTAACAAGCTAAAAAGCTTCTGCACAACAAAGAAGCCACCAAGAAATTAAAGAGACAACCCACAGAATAGGACAAAATTTTTGCAAATAATGAATCCAACAAAGGTCTAACATCCAGAATTTATAAGGAACTCAAATGAATTGACAGAAAAAAAAGTCTCCTTAAAAGTGGGCAAAGAACATGAACAGACACTTCTCAAGGGAAGACATACAAGCAGCCAATAAACATATGAAAAAATGCTCAGCATCACTAATCAACAGAGAAATTCAAATCAAAACTGCAATGAGATACCATCTTACACCAGTCAGGATGGCTATCATTAAAAAGTCAACTAACAATAGGTGTTTGTGAAGCTGTGGAGAAAAGGGACCGCTCATACACTGTTGATGGAAATGTAAGCTAGCTCAACCTTTGTGGAAAGCAGTTTGAAGATTTCTCAAATAACTAAAAATAGAGCTACCAATTCGACCCAGTAATCCTACTTCTGGGAATATACCCCCAAAGGAACACAAAAGCTCTACCAAAGACAACTTTACTCATATGTTTATTGCAGCACTGTCCACAATAGTAAAAACATGGAACCAATCCAGATGTCCATCAATGGTAGACTGGATAAAGATAATGTGGTACATATACACGATGGAATACCTCGCAGTCGCAAAGAAGAACAAAATCATGTCCTTTGCAGCAACATGGATGCAGTTGGAGATAATTATCCTAAGCAAATTATGACAGATACAGCAAATGAGAATACTGCGTGTCCTCACTCATAAGTGGGAGCAAAACATCAGGCACACTTGGGCACAAGGACAGGAACAACAGACATTGGGCACTGCTAAAGAGGGAGGAAGGGGTGAGGGATAAGAGACACAAAACCACTCATTGGGCCCCACGCCCACTACTGAGGGGAGGCTTGCCAGACACCCAAACCTCACTTTCAACGCAATATACTTGTGTAGCAAATCCTCAGTTGTACCCCCACGATAATAAAATTTTTAAATGAGCAGTTTCCGTCTGCTCCATCTTGAATCCGTGGAAACATCTAGAAGGTTCAGTGAGCAGAGGGAGGTAGTTCTCCCGATAGTGGCTTTCCCCTTCCCTTTCATGTTACAATACACTTGTTATTTGGGCGCGTGACAACCCAAACTGAAAACAGCAGTTTCAGCCTCCTTTTAGCTAGGTGTGGTCATAGGATTAAGGTTTGGAGAGTGGGTTTGGAGGAAAAAAAATCACATATTCACCTTCCAGATTGTGCCCTTGAAGAGAAGGGTCCTAGCTCCTCCCTTCTCAGCTTCCTTCTTTGTACTGCTGAGCCAGTGTGGACCACACAGAGGAGGGTGACAACCCAAAATGGTGGAGCTACCATTATGACTTTTGGAAACTCTAAGCATCTTTGCCTTTGTGGGTCCCTTCATCCATTAACAAAATCATTAAAAAGTGTATTTCACTACTGCATTGGTAAAAATGACAAAATAATCCAGGCTGGATTCATCATTTTATATTCATTTTTTCCCTTCTGATTCTAAATGAAATTAAAACATTTTCACAGGCCCTTAAAATTATCATCGGCCCCAGGCACTGTGCCCACTGTGCCTATTGGATAGGTCAGCCATTCTGACTGGTGTGGGTTGATATCTCAGTGAGGTTTTAATTTGCTTTCCTCTGATGATTAATGCTGTTTTCATATGTTTGGTGGCTGCTTGTGTATCTTCTTTTGAGAAGTGCCTATTCTCAATCTTTGACCACTTTTTGAAGGGCTGCCCTTTTTTAAGTCACTGTTACTTCGGGTCTCTCTAACATCCATCTGAACCTTCACTGGAGACCAGAGGCTTCTTTCCAGCATGAAGGAGGAGGGGCAAGTGACAGTCCGCCAGGTGGGTGAGGAAGAGTGTTCCTGGCAGAGAAAACATCTTGAACAAGGGCTGAGAGCAGACAGAGTGAGAGGAACTGGGGGGATCTTTATTATGGCTGGAGCTTAGGTGGCAAAGGGATGTGAGTTGTGTGTGTGTGTGTCCCTTTGACCTGTTCTTGAGGCCACCCTGGAATTTGGCCTCACCCTCTAATCTCTTTACTGCCAGTACCTACAGGATCCAGCCCAGAACATGAATGAGTGAAGTGGTCACAAGGCAGCGATTGTGTCTAAGAGGAGACTGAGCATGGCCGTCTAAGGGGCCACTGCTGCCTAGCTGCTGCCATGTCATGTGAGATTGCAGGCCCAGGGTTGAAAGAACCACTCATTTTTTCTAGAGGAGCCAGAAGTTTGTCTGTGAAACACTGGTTTTTTTTTTTTTTAAATTGTATTTTACAGATGTGGGGTCAACTCAGGGTTAGGTATACAAATGTTCATTATGCAGGTGCCTTTGTTGATGAGGTGTGCCCCACCTCCCCGACAGTTTCCCACTACTGCCAATCCCACCCCGCCCTCCCCTGGCAGTTTCCCACTACTGCCAATTCCTTTCTTATCGTATTATGATAATTATCCAAGTTCCGCTTATGAGTGAGCACATGTGGTACTCGGTTCTTTGTTTCTGTGATTGATCACTCGGGATTATAGACTCTAAGTCCACCCAAGTTGCTGTGAAATTCATAATTGTGTCCTTCTTTATGACTGGAAATGCTAGGTTTTAAAGTAGGTGCCCCATTTAAATTAAAAACAAACAAACAATGTGTCTGCCCCTAAGCTGCAACTGGCACCCTCTGCTGGAACCGCATGCGCTTCTGCTGTGGGCCAGCCTCTTCTCTCCTCAGCCTCCAGAGTTAGCAGCTTCCATTCGGTCTTGGGAGACAATGTTGGGTTTGGAATTTTGAAAATGCTAAAACAGCCTTCTTCAGATGCTTTGATTCAACTTGGGTTAATATTATACTAGTGTTCAATTCTATACCTCAAGTTTCAATGACACTTAATGAGAGACTCTGAGTGACAAAAAAATAAACACAATTGCTTGAGGACGCAAAGCCATAACTCTGTGTAAAGTGATAAGGGAGAAGGTTAGCAACTATGTGCAAATTACTTGCCATAATATTTGCGTTAAACCTGCATTCACTCTGTAGTTGGACATCCTGTCGTGGGATTTTTGATTACTTAAAAGGCCAACCAAGCATTCTTGTCAGTCAGAATTTAACATCAATAGTTCTCTTCCAAGAACTGTTGACTTGTAACTTCAAGACTATGCATACTTGTTAGAGAAAATGCCGTTTGTTAAAATGTTTGTGGTAAAGAATGTGTTTCTTCACTTAAAATGATCCCCACTGTGGTTTTCTAGAAGGCTGCATTTGACTTACCAGCCTTGTCATAAATACCTGCTGAGAATGACCTCACTAATCTAATTCAACCAGGGTATAGACTGTCCATTTTCTTATTTAGTGAGGGAAAGTAATCTCAAAGCCTCTCTTTCCTACAAAAGGAATTTTTGCAAGGAAGCCAGTGGTTCTAATCGATTATTTTTAAAGTGCAAAGCAAATTCTGATCCTTCCATGCTAGTGTAGGTAGTTGTTGAACCCTCAGGATAGGCGAGAACCGAGAGGAAAAGAGAGCCATGAGGAATGGCCCCAGTCAGGGGCGGGGCCCCACACCAGATGCCTCTGGGCCTGCTTCACATTCCCCTGGTACATCCTTTAAAAAATTTTTTGTTTAAACTTTGGTTTTTTGCCTGTCGAATCTTTTTTTTTTAACCTGTCCCTGTATTTTTATTTATTTATTTCCCCATTTTTTATTTTAGACTAAGGGGGTACACATGCACGTCCATTACATGGACATATTGTGTAGTGGTGAGGACTGGGTCTCAGGTGGCCCAGAGGGTGAACATTGTACTCCACAGGTGATTTCTGAGCCCTAATGCCCCTCCCTGCCTCCCCATTTATTGGTGTCCCCAGTGTCCATTATTTTTGTCTTTGTGAGCTTTTAGCTCCTGCATATGAATGAGAACATTGCGATGTTTGGTTTTCTGTTTCCGCGTCAGTTCACTTAGACTGATGATGATTTCGTTCTTTTTTTATGGCTGCGTGAATCTCTAACTTCTTTTTTATTATTATTTTTTTTTTTTTTGAGTTGGAGTCTCACTCTGTCATCCAGACTGGAGTGCAGTGGCCACTCCAGCCACCACAGTCCCAACCTGCTGGGCTCCGACGATCTTTCCGCCTCCGCTTTCCAAGTAGCTGGAACTATAGGCGCGCGCTACCACGCCCGGCTGATTTTTGATTTATTGTAGAGACGAGGGCTCACCAAATTGCGCAGGCAGTTCTCGAACCCGCGGGCTCAGGCAATCCACTCACCTCAGCCTCCCAAAGGCGCGGGATTACAGGCTGAGCCACCGAGCCCGACTGTGAATCTCTAACTTCTATTGGGGTGTGGAGATGCCTGTGGAGACCCACTGAGGCATTCAGACTCCTGTGAAAACCTGGAAGTTCCAGAGAGTTGAGCAGCAGGGGATGGGGGGCAGTCAGACAATTCTGAGGGCGGTTCTCCCCAGAAACTCAGAGTCCCCGGCAGGATGGAGTCCCCACTGACTACAGCAGTGCCTGGCCTGAGAACACAGCCTTGGTCTCACTCTCCTTCCTTCCCGCTTTTACCCAGTCCCCACTCCCATTCTTGAAGTCCCTTCCCAAATAAGCTACCTACCCACAAGTGCTGTCTCAGGGTCCCACTGGGAAAGTAGGTAGCGCCAAGTATTTTAAACAGGGAATTTATTCAGAGAAATGGTTGTGTATGTGGTAGAAGACAGAAGCCCACCGGGGGCAGGGAGATCACAGTCAGGAGTCACTGACACCTCTAAGCAGCAGGGACAAAGGACAGAGGTGCTGTCCCTGGAGCCTAGGAGTTACAAGGTGGACTCACAGTGGGCCTGTCCAGCAGGCCCCAGAGCCGCAGAGGAGATGCCCCACATCTGGAAATGCCGTTCCCACCTTTGGCTGGTGCCTCCTCTGGCCAAGCCCAGCCAGCAGCCAGATGACCTAGGAACCTAGGAGATACCACCTTCAGGGACCAGCTCTCTGCAGGAGGGCATGAAGAGAGGAAGGACAAACTGGTCCAGACTGGCACAAAGAAACAGGCAGGCAGAGGGAAATAGAAAGGAAGAGGAACTGAGACAGAATGGCCAGAAAACCGAGAACTATAAATTGTTCTGACCTTTTTTTTTTTTTTTTTGAGACAGCGTCTCACTCTCTTGCCCAGGCAAGTGCAGTGGTACTATCCTGGCTTACCACAACCTCAACCTCCTGGACTCAGGCGATTCTTCTCCCTCAGCCTCTTGAGTAGCTGGGTCTACAGGCACATGCCACCATGTTTGGCTTTTTTTTTTTTTTTTTTTTTTTTTTGCAGAGACAACGTCTCGCTATGTTGCCCAGGCTGGTCTCAAATTCCTGGGCGCAGGAGATTCTCCCACCTCAGCCTGACAAATTGCTGGGATTACAGGTGTGAGCCACCGCACCCGGCCTGTGCCAATTTTTTAAAATGTGCTTTGCAGGATTAAAAGAACCTTCCTGATTATCACATACACATGTATTTCCTTGCTCTGTCTGCTGAGAGGGCCTGGAGTCAACAACACCCCAATAGTCATGAGCACACGTAGCACCCAGATCTCAGTTTATAAAATCAGTCTACCAGTCTTCAGTAACAGGAACTAGGGCTTCTTGGAGAGACGACAGGAAATATACAAGAGGAGTCTGGAGCACTTACAAAATGCCCAAAAGTAGCAAGTACTAAACATACACACACACACACACACACACACACACACACACACACACACACACACACAATGATGGTGGTATGCCCCACAGGGACACAGGAGTCAACTAAAAGAGCTCCCAGTGGCCAAAGCTAGAAAAATATGAACAGCAACATAAATAAAGCAGCACTAAATTATACCCCAAAGTATAAAATGAATATCCATGATTCCACACTGATAGAAATAAATGATTAAATACATAAATGGGAGAGGACAGACAAATCCACCATACAGAGGAATTCCACATAATTTACATAATCCCTTACCCTCAGGCAAATGGAGCATGACTCCTCACTCCTTAAATGTGGCTGTACGTAGTGACTTTCTTCCAAAGACATCAGCATGGGTAGGGAGAGAAATGAGCAACTTTACTGCAGAGAAACCTGATAGGCACTGCCTCAGCCAGGTGATCAAGGCCAACATCAACAGTAATAGGCTGGCCAGGCGTGGTGTCTCAGGCCTATAATCCCTACACTTTGGGAGGCCAAGGCGGGAGGATTGTTTGAGCCCAGAAGTTTGACACCAGCCGGGGTAACACAGGGAGACCTCATCTCTACAAAAAAAAATTAGCAGGGCATGGTGGCCTGTGTCTGTAGTCCCAGCTACTCAGTAGGCTGAGGCAGAAGACTCACCTGAGCCCAGGAGATCGAGACTGTGGTAAGCTGTTATTGTGTCTCTGCACTCCAGCCTGGGGGACAGAGTGAGATCCCCCCAATTAAAAAAAAAAAAAAAACCACAGAGACAGGTCATACTGACAGTATGCACCCTTGATAGGATGTGATCACAATGACACTTTAGCTCTGGGCTCTTCCCCCTCAAATCAAATCCCAGCCAAATCAAAAGGAAAAGCATCAGAAGAGCACCCTACAAAACACCTAATCAGCACTACCCAAAACTGTCAAGGTCATCAAATATAAGACAAGTCTGATAAACTGTCACAGCCAGGAGAGCCCAAGGAGATACGGCAGCTAAGTATAATGTGGGATCCTGAATCAGAAAAAAGAACATTAGGTAAAAGCCAAGAAAATCTGAATATAGTGTGGACTTTAGTTAATAATACAGAGAAATATTGGCTCATTAATTGTGCCAAATGTACCATATTAATGTTAAGTATTAGTAATAGGGGAAATTAGGTGTCGAGCATCTAAGAACTCTTGGTGTCATCTTTGCAATTTTTCTGTCAATCTAAAACTGTTCTAAAATTTAAACTTTTTTTTTAAACCTATACAAGTGTAAAATTGTATATCATTAAGCTCTGCAGGTACATACTGAATGCCCTCTCTAGGCAGATGTGGGCTTCAGGATCTGAAAGCGTAATAGGGTCTTTGCTACAATACAGGCTACAATAAATATCATACTCATACAGAGAAATATGTACAGGGCACAGAAACCATTTAGAGGATGGAGTGATTGAGTCAGAAGGAGCCGCAAACAAAGGACTTGGAGATAACTTCTTATCCAAATAGGACTTGAGAAACAAATAGGATTTCACTAGGGAGGTGACAGAGGGGAGGTTATTATCTAAGACTTGAACACCGAGAGAACAAGGATTGGTCTTATATATACCTGAAATGGTATATTACAGGTACAAATAAAATGGCTCCATAACTAAGGATTCTCAGAAATCTGTAGCCTATTGAACTGTAGTGGCCCGTCCTGGAGTCAAGCCCTCTGCATTACGATCACCACTCACCACGTACTACCCGTGTGTATCAGACTCATCTCGGCCTCATCTGTCGCCTCAACTGCTGTGTGTGTCCCATACATCTTCCTTTCTAGGGTAATGGTGCCTCCCATCAGACTCCAATAAAGAGCCAACCCACAGGACATGGGCTCTCACCTCCCCAGCCTCTGCTAAAGAGACCACGGCCTAGAGGCTTCTTGACTCCCTATGGGACAAACTTGGGTCAATAGGAAACAAGAGACAGGGGAGAGATGGCAGCAAACTCCCTCTCCCATTTTCTCTCCCCTGGACCGTTCTGAGCTTTGGTTTTCTAGCTAAGGGCAAGCAGTCACTCCTGCAAGAAGGAGACCAGTTGTGCTGCTTTGTGGCTCACAGTTAAGTCGAAACAGCCTGGGAACACGTCACCTTGTGTTTGCTTCCCTTTCCCCTCGCTCCCGCTGCCCTGGAATTGCACCTCCCAAGAGCCTTGAGGTAGATTCTACTTTTTCAGGAAACTTAAGCAAGTTAGCTGAACCTCGGTTTCCTCATCTGTACAATGGCGGAAATAATAGTACCTACCTCATAGAGGTTGAATGAAGCAATTCACGTAAAGTACTTAGGCCAGTATTTAGCATATAGTAAGCACTTGATAGAAGTTAGCTATTGTTATGTAGAGCAGCCCCTCAATTTTGCAGCTGTGGCTCAGGAGGTTCAGAGATCCCCAGTAACTCACCTAAGACCACTTAACAGTCAGAAACAGGATAAGAACCCAAAATGATACACTTTTTTTTTTTTGAGTTGGAGTCTCACTCTGTCGCCCAGGCTGGAGTGCAGTAGCATGCTCACAGCCACCGCAGCCTCGACCTACTGGGCTCAGGCAATCCTTTCACCTCAGCCTTCCAAGTAGCCAGAACTACAGGCACGTGCCAACATGCTCGGCCAATTTTTTAATTTATTGTAGAGATGATGCCCAAGATGCCCAGGCTGGTCTCGAACCCCTGGGCTCAGGCAATCCTCTCACCTCATCCTCCTAAAATGCTGGGATTACAGGCTTGAAGCACCATGCCCAGCCAGTGATATACTTCTTATACTTGAGTGAACATAAGAACATGATATGTCATAAGCATAATGAATCATGAATAACATGATGAGCATATGACGATGAACAACATATATTATGAATATGAATATCCATACACTCGACAATTAACGTATTAATGAGGAGGTCTTGACCTTGAGCAGCTGTGGACACCTCAAGCTGTTGCATCTAGGGCCTCCTTCCAGGCATGCCCAGCAGATCAGCATTGTTAGGGTTCAGACGGACAGGGTGAGGGTATAGAGGCGTAGGGAGGCGCGCAGCACTGCCAGGGCTAGCAAGCAGGAGGTACGCGCTGGCAACCGAGAGATCCGAGTAGATGCAAAGAATTGTGACACACAGAGGTGAAAGAAGAAGAGATTTATTTAAGAAAAGTTCACCCCCCACAGACAGGGAGTGGGCCTATACTCAAGGTGAGTGTGGCATCATAGCCCCCCAAAGCCCTGGCTTAAATCCTTTTCCTTGGAGATGTTGCAATTGACTTCCTTATTGACCACCTGTGGATGTCTTGGAGCACCTGTGACACAGAGACCCACTAATGTCTGTCCACGTTATCTTAGCCCCTAGAGAAGGGCGTGACAAGGATTCTAACTCTCCTGCACCTTCCTAAACGACATTCCTTAGACCTGATGGAGGGTGTACCTCTCCTTATCTCCTAGGCATTCCCAGTGGGTAGCTCTGGGGATCCTTGGCTTTCCTGTAGATAATGCCCAATTTACTGGAAGATCAAATCCCCACCTGCTCTCCCTCTGAGCGGTGATAACTTTTGTAATTACAAGTTTCATGACTTTTACAGTCCTTGTCCAATGCATGATGTCTTAGGCCATGTAAATTCCCTTTACTCTAGGCAAGCTTGACTGCCACTATGAGATACCTCTGATACCTGGAAGTCTATTTCTGAAAAGACAAAGTCAGTAAAGTTGATTATACCTAAAGTGTGCATTTCTCCAAAAGCATAGCTTCTACTTTCTCATCATTGTGTTAAGATTTAGGGAGAAGAGTAAAGAAAGATGCGTTTCCCGCTCTCAGCCTGTCCTTTCAATCATCATTTCAGGAATACTGGGAAGGTTATTAATATCCTCTTTGCTGCCTAGAATTTGACCTTCGGGATATATATATATGTAATTTTTTTTCCCTGAGAGGCTTGACTCTTGTTTATGCAAGTCCTCTAGGGAAGGATAATACTTTGAAGTTTTTAATCTAACAATTAATCTAATACAACTGTTTGTGCATAGAAAGCCCTATGGAATAAATACTCCCTAGTAAACACATTTGTAAAAGTGCCTGCTTTCACTGCGGTGAATATGCCATATGATAATTAATGGTCCTGTGGGGGTGGCTTAGGAGAGATGAAGAGGCTCCAACGTTTGGAGACACCAGTTTGAGGAAGTAGGAGGGACCATCAAAAGGACAAGGATGAGGATGGAGCAAGCCAAGGGTCTGAAAGTTCATGTTACTCTTCACAATTTTCTCCTAGTGACATTGGCAAAATGTCCTGTTGCAATACGACTCTTGCACATACGCGGAAAAAAGGAGAAGGAGTTTTACATGTAGAATCACCATACTCGAGGACACGCCCCACCGTACAGAAGGGAGCCTGAAGTGGTGTGAGGTATTGATAAACCCAAAGCCGAAGCGACAGGGATGTGAGTCCTGCCAACTGCAGCCAAGGAGGAACATCTTCAAGGGCTAGTGGATATAATCTGGGACAGATTGTAAAGGAGCACAGGATTTGGAGCCAGAGACCTCAGGGGGTGAAAGGACTTATTCTCCTGATTATAAACTTAAAATAAGGATGATTGGCCAGGTGCAGTGGCCCACACCTATAATTCCAGCACTTTGGGAAGCTGAGGCAGGAGGATTGCTTGAGCCCAGGAGTTCAAGAACAGCCTATGCAACATAGCAAGACCTCGTTTCTAAAACAAGGTTTAAAAAATAGCCAGACAAGCCGGGCTCGGTGGCTCAGCCTGTAATCCCGCGCCTTTGGGAGGCTGAGGTGAGTGGATTGCCTGAGCCCGCGGGTTCGAGACCCGCCTGGGCAGCGAGACCTCACCTCTACAAAAAATCAGCCGGGCGTGGTAGCGCGCACCTGTAATTCCGGCTACTCGGAAGGCGGAGGCGGAAGGATTGCCGGAGCCCAGCAGGCGAGGCTGCGGTGGCCGGAAGCGGCCACTTGCACTCCAGTCTGGGCGACAGAGTGAGACTCCAACTCAAAAAAAAAAAAAAAAAAAAAAAATAGCCAGACATGGTGGTGTGCACCTGTAGGAGATGTGGGAGGTTAAAGTAGTCAAGGCTGCGGTGAGCCATAATCGTGCCACTGCACTCCAGTGTGGGCATTAGAGAGAGATCCTGACTCAAAAAAAAAAAGAGATGATGATAAGAATGATAAGAATACTTACCCTATTGTGTTGTGTGGATTCAAATCTCCATCATAATTGCTGTCTTCATTGGTTTCCAGTTTAGACACTGGAAGTTCACTTTACTTTTGAAAAATGTCCTTTGAGGAGGAATTCTCTTTGCTGAAATTTGTCTTAGAGACAATTTACAGCAAGTAAAACCTCTCCACCCTCAGTTCTCCAAACACAGGGTTGGCTCTGGGGATCAGGACTGTGCAGAGCAGAAAAGATGCCCACCTTCAAACACAGGCTAATATTTGGGTATTGTTTTCATGTTATTTGATAAGGAATAAAAGAATATGTGATCGAATAGAGAAATGAGGGAGAAGAGATAAATCTCCCATGCAAAATTCTGAAGAATTGATGTAGTTACTCTACTCTTAAGGATGTAGAATTAACTCGTACTCCTCAAGTGTAGACTGTGTGTAGTGACTTCCTGCCAAAGAGTACAGTATGGGAAGGTGGGGAGAGAGTAACTCTACTACAGAGAAACTTGACAAACACTACCTCAGTCAGATGACCAAGTCCCACATCAGTCTCCATAAATCTTGTCAATATTTGTACACTTGATATAATGGTATGAAAATGGCACTTTGCATCTGTGATCTAATTCCCAAAAATCCATAATCCCAGTTTAATCATGAGGAAAATATCAAACAAATCCCAATAGAAGGCCGGTCTACAAAATACCTGACCAGTACCTCTCAAAACTGTCAAGGTCATCAAGAACAGAGAAAATCTGAAATACTGTCAACGACGAGGAGCCAAGGAATACAAGGACTAAATGTAATGGGGCATTCCAGAACAGAAAAATGACTTTTGTTAAAACTAAGGAAATTTGAATAAAATATGGACTTTATTTAACGATGTGTCAATATTGATTTATTAAATGTAGGAAATGGACCATATTTATGTAAGGTACTCATCACAGGGCAAACTAGATGGGGTAATATGGGAATGTTGCAGTATCTTTGTAATTTCTCTGTACATCTAAAACTGCCTTGAAAATAAAGCTATTTTTTGAAAAGTTTGATAAAAAGAAAAACAAATCACATTTTTAAAGAATAATGGGGCCTGATACAGTGGCTCACACCTGTAATCCCAGCACTTTGAGAGGCCAAGGGGGGAGGATTGCTTGAGCCCAGGTGTGTGAGCTCAGCCGGGGCAACATTGCAAGACCTCATCTCCACAAAAAAATCAAAAAATTAGCCAAGGGGTGGTGGCGCGTGCCTGTAGTCCTAGCTACTTGGGAGTCTGAGGCAGAAGGATTACCTGAGCCCGGAGGTCAAGGCTTCAGTGAATCATGATTGTGCCACTACACTCCATCCTGGGTGACAGAGTGAGACTACAACTCAAAAAATATAAATAAATAAATAAGAATAATGGAAGAGATGTCCCAATGTAGAATATGATAAACTGACAAATTAATTATAGACAGAATAATTGTTCTGAAAATTCAGTGGAGGGCAAAAGATCACTTCAAGCTAAAGTTACCAAGGAATGTTGCATGGGGACAGCACAATTTGAAATGTCCCCTAAAGACCGATAAAATGTTTACAATAAAAATTGCACAACTTATTAATAATTGAAGTATATTGATTGATGAATTGTTCTGTAAGTCCAAAAGTAAATCCAAAAGTTATTAACACTAGTTAGTAATATATAAGTATGGATTTCATTGCATAAATCTTGAGGTCAACTTTTGAATAGGAAGGGAACCTCCTTACTTGTATTTGTTTTAAAAAAAAAATTTAATTGGCTGGGCGCGGTGGCTCAGCCTGTAATCCCAGCACTTTGGGAGACTGAGGTGAGAAAATTACCTGACCCCAGGGGTTTGGGACCAGCCTGGGAAACTTGGTGCGACCTCATCTCTACAATAAAATCACACACACACACACAAAAAAAAACTAGCCGAGAGTGGTGGCATGCGTCTGTGATCCCAGTTACTTGGTAGGATGAGGTGGAAGGATTGCCTAAGCCCAGCAGGTTGAGGCTGCGATGGCTGTGAGCATGCCACTGCACTCCAGCCTGGGTAACAAGAGTGAGACTCCAACTCAAAAAATTTTTTTTTAATTAAAAAAATACTTAGAACAAAACCAAAAAATGGAAAAAACCATGTGAAACCCTTTAACCAGACACAAGTTAGCCTATTTCTTAAGCAGTATCTACTTCTTCAAAAAGCAATTCGTAATGAAGCTATCGCAGGATAATTAAAAGAGACAAAATTTGAAGCCACTTGAAGATTTCTGTATATTTGCATCTGCAGTGACTTACATAATACTTAGCTCTCTGTGTGTACCTCTATCTGTTCAATAGGAACCAAAACAGATATGGAAAAGATATAGAGAATTAAAAGAAAATATCCTGGGTAACATTCTAGCAATGCATCTGAAAATATAGAGGAAATTGATGGCCTCTTAGTAAAATAAAACTTTACCAAATTGACACAGGGAAAGGAAGAAAATCTAAACAAACCAATATCCATAAAAGGGATTCAAAGGTAATTCAGATCTAACCTATGAGAAAGCACCAGGCTCAGGTGATTTGCATCTGCATTCTGTCTACCCTTTAGTGCCATGCTACTCCAAGTAGCCCGTTACACAACTGTGCACTACTGGTCTGCAAAGAGTTAAGGAGCTTATGCTAGAACATAATCAACAGATCACTTCATTCGTCAACAGACTTTTACTAAAAAAAAAAGTCAGCTGAAATAAGTATGTTTAGTGACAAAGTTGTGCTTGCAAATCACATTTTAGTAGTATGACTTTATGAATGGATAATTTCTTTGTTATTTAAACTATTTCACCCTGCCTAAACCATTTTATGAGGGTTTCTTAATCTTAAAATCTAATTAAGACACTAACAGAATCAAAAGAAAGAAGAGAAAAGGAAGGAGAGAAGAATATTAGATACTGGAGATCAGTCAAGAAATAAGCAGAACACTGGCTCTGTGGGAGATTATGTCTAGTGGAGACCAGCCATAGTATAAAAACAAAACATTGGCACATACTATGAAGGAGATAAAATTGGGTAAGAAGAGGCAAGTTACTGGGGTGGGGGAAAGCCACTTTAGCTGCTGTAACAGACTATCTTTTTTGAAAATATAAAATTTTAGATTGCTAATACATGTACTTGGTACAAGATTCAAAGGCTATAAAAAGCAAGGGAGAGTGCCAATTTGGGAGGAGAGGTGGAAATTCCAAATAGGTGGTTCCAAATGATTCTAGAGCTTGAGAGGACGAATTGGGGGCATGGCCATGCCACTTCCACCCAGCAACCTTCAAGGTATGCAGTCCCTGAGGGCCTGCAGCTAGGCCTAATGCTCCTGCGTTTATGAGTAACTGCAATTGCCAGAAATAGTTTATTACCAGTTGTTAAATTATTGCCAACCACTAATTTTTAAGAAGGTTTTGGGGAATTGCTCTTCATCAAACTAAGAGATGGATGTATGTACAGGGTACAGAATTTCAGCTTTCTGGGCTAATCATTGAAAAGGAAGCAGTGGGAGAAAGAGATGAGGACCCTCAGACATTGGACACTTACTGTCTACCAAGTACCTTTGCTTGGGTTCCTTCACTCCATGCATATTTGGAAGCCACTCTTTTGAACAGAGTCTCATCCTTCATCAAAGACCCAAACCAGAGCTGCCTTTTCCAGAAACCGCAGGAAGAAAGTCAGCCAGCCAACTCCGGTGGGGAAAGAAGTAGAGAAGAGGCAAGAGAGAGCAACGGTACGGGCTGAGGGCATCTTCAGCTCCAGCTCATCCCATGATGCTGCTGGCTACATTGCCTTCTTGCTGAGGCACTTCAAATTACCTCTTCCCAATCATTTTGTTTCCCCCTCTGACAAAGACTCTCTCCTTGACCAAACTTGAGTCATGGTCCTCTGAGCCCTCTTTTCTACTAAGCCTCTACCTTGGCCTGCGTAGCCCAGTCTTAGCAAGAATCCTGCTAAGTCGGTTTAGGGAGCATCCATCACCCTTGAGGTCTGTTCGCCACTGATGTCTGACACCTCTGATGTCCAAGTTCTTGACCTGCCTTTAGTAAGAATGCTGTTAAGTCATTTTAGCAAGAATTCCTCTACTCTTGATGGCTCTTTCTAGTAATGTTCCATCCCCTGAACCCCTCCTTCTGCTCTTTGGATATAAGCCCCACTTACCCTCGCTGTGTTTGGAGTTGAGTCCAATTGCTCTCTCCCATTGCAAACATCTTGAATCAAGTTTCCCTTTCAACATTTCAACAAGTGTTGGAGTGACTTTTTTTTAACACCACTTTACCCTTGTACATCTGAAGTCCCTAGAATGAGACTTTGCCATTGTCCTACCAGCAGGCTGGCAAACTGATCAGACATGATCTTCTCTGCAAATTTACCTCCCTCCTCTCTTCCCCTTCCTATTCGTCCTTAGCTCAGCACTTAACTCTCAGACGTCACTGAAACCCTTTGGCACAAAGGACTGCTTTATCCCTCTTCCTGTCACTTTATAGATACTCAAAATGTGCTTATGAATTGCACAAATGATCTAAAGTAGCTATTAGTGTCCCGCTTTTCCAAAGAGGACACTGGTTCAGAGTGTTCATGTAATTTGCCCAGGGTCATTCCAACAAGATGACAGGGCTTGGATTCATACCTGGGTCATTCTCACTCCAAAATGCCAGCTCTCTAGAAGTGCAGTTGATAGGGAAGGCACATGAAAAAAGAGACAAAGTAAAGGGCTGGCTGTATGTGATCAGTGATTTGGTTTTAACTAATGAACATCTTTCCCTTCTTTTCTCTTTGTCTCTCTTCCTCCATTTAAAACTCTCTTTATTGGAAGTCATTGGCAAGCTTGCCTTTGATATGGTTAAAGACAATTCTAGACTGAATAACCAGAAGGTTTAAGTAGAAGAATGTTGTATCCCAGAATAAGATTTTACTCTAACTAAATCCCAAATTTGGGTGAACCCTAGTCTGTGGGTCAGTCCTGGGACAATTCCCTGAGAATACACCAACCTCTCTGTACCCCACTGCCCATCAAGAAGGTAAATACCAAAGATAAGGTATAAGAATCCAAAAACCTCCTGACTCCACCCCCACATTTGCCTAAGCTCTGAGTCCTTGCCCCTTCTCCCACTACCCAATTACAAAATGACAGAGTGTCATGGTTGGGGATGGGCATGGGAGTTGATAATGGCCCCCCCAGGCTTTCTAAATGAGCGCATTCCCACATCTCATAACGGTATCACAGTTATGGTGTAATTTTCTAAATGTCGGAGAACTTAAGTGCTTCACAAGTTCTTTCAAGTGCAATTGTCTCTGAGTGTCTGTTGGTCTGTTGACACCTTTTCCACTCTCCTTATCCCCAACTAGTCTGGCTTTAAAACCTTCCCTAGGAGATAAATTTATCCCTCTAAAAGCATACCCTTTTCCCCTTTCCATCCACAATTCCTCCCTGGAAAGCTGAGATCAATCAATTGAACAGCATCGATTCACTAAATGCTTTCTTTAGTATTTCTTTCTTTTTTTCTTTTCTTTTCTTTCTTCCTCTTTCTTTCTTTTTTTTTTTTCTTTTTCTTTTTTTTCTTTTTTTTTTGAGTCAGGGGTCTTATTTTCTCACCCAGGCTGGAGTGCAGTGGCAAGGTGCAGCTTGCCACAGCCTTTACCTCTTGGGCTCAGGTGATCCTTCTGCCTCAGCCTTTTGGGTAGCTGGGACTACAGGCATGTGCCACCTTGCCTGGCTAATTATTTTATCTTATCTTTTAATTTTGCAGAGAGTACATCACCCTATGTTGCCTAGGCTGGTCTTGAACTCCTGAGCCCAAGCAATCCTCTTGCCTCAGCCTCCCAAACTTCAGGGATTACAGGTGTGAGCCACTACACCCAGCTTTCTTTTGTTTTTTAAATTAACTTTTGAATGATTTATATACATTATAAAAATCCCAAAACAACAACAAAAAGGTATATAGTAAAATGTGAGTCTCCTTTCTATCTTGATGCCAATCTGTTACAGATTCAAAATGTTCTGAGCATAGGCAAACATTTTTTTTCCCCTTTTGTGCAAATGGTAACATAACAAGTACTCTGATTTTCATCGAATCTATGTAGGAGCTGGGTTCATTTCAATTCAGGTAGATCTAAAGATTTTTGTGACTACAGAGCATTGTATTTTATGATGGACAAGTTGAGTCTGAGGTCTGGGACTCATCAAATCACAACTTAGATATATCCCACTGTCTTACACTAGATTTATGGGTAAAACCTGACAGGTAAACTGCTTGCTTAGAAGCCATATAATCAAATAGTTGTTTGATTATAAGAGCTCAAAGAGACAGCTGTAGAGAAAGAATATGGTCTCCTTGTGTTTTATAAGGAACTTCATGTAAGTTCCAACATCCCCCTCCTCACCTCCTCGGTTCTGGAGCAAGGGAAGAAATGGGCAGGTTATTTATGTTTCCCTAAAGGAGAGATTCGTCTCAATCATCACCTGTATCAAGGTGAGCATTGCTTTCAATTATAGTCATGCACTGCATAAAGACATTTAGGTCAATGACGGACCGCATATAGGACAATGGTCCCATAAGATTATGATATTGTATTTTTACTGTACCTTTTCTATGTTTAGGTGCACAAAGACTTACCATTGTATTACCATTGCCTACAGTGTTCATATTCAGTGCAGTGACATGCTGTACAGGATTGTAGCCTAGGAGCAGTGATCCGTACCACACAGCCTAGGTATGCAATGGACTCTACCATCTAGGTTTGTGTAAGTCACTCTATGATGTTCAGACAATGACAAAATTGCCTAATAATGCATTTCTCAGAATATATCCCCATCATTAAGTGACGCATGACAGTATCATGACTTTCCTTCTGTTCCCTTGAGAAATGCTGAGGCAGTCAAGGATTGGGGAAACGTGGGGTCAGATAAAGATGTAAGGGAGAGGGCCCCCAGGTAGGAAGGTTGCCGGCTTTTCCTACTGACTAGGGTCTCTAAATTCAGTATGTCGCTAAAGGGAATGAGACATCCTCAGATGATCACTGATTCCAGAGCTGAGGCAAGAAATGGACATTCTTGTTACATTAGAAAGCAAGGGAGCCTTCAAAGATGACTGGGTTGTGTCCAAAAGACTTAGGTTAGGAACCAGTGTAAAGAGATGAGACCCACTTTTCAACAATGGAATAATTTAAGCATCTGCAATGGATTGAAATACACCAAATATGTTAAAATCCATGAGTTTCTAATTATACCAGGAAAAAAAAATTCTCATAGGTCACCTTTACAGGTTGCTAGGGAACCAACTCATTACTCTGAAAACTGGTTTAAAAAGTGAAAGAATCAAGCATTTGTCTTTTGTATATGAACTGCATTTCAGAGTCACTAAATTGTTGTGGAGGGACGGGTCTTCTTTTAGAAGCATTCCAGTTAATAGATGAAGGAGGAATGGTAGAATTAAAATACCATAATTTTGCAATTTTAGAAATAATAGATCCAAGCACTGATCATCAAGGGCTGTTCAAACTATGAGGACAAATACTGGTGGGAAACTCTATAAAGGATGGATCAAGCTTCAACAGTTGAACCCACTAATTAATCTCAACATCACGAAAAGGGGAGACAACCAGACATCATGTGATCCAGACAAGGGATAGCAGGAAGGTCATGAAACCACCTATGAAATAAAATAACCTTGTCAAAAAATCAGACCTGAATGGACAGAGGACAGATCTAACGGACACTTTTTAGGAAACACAGTACTTGGGGAAACCGGTTGAATGACACCACAGGGATACAATCAGCAAAATTCCGAGTGTGGGAAACTCAACAGGATAAATGACCCAGTTTCTCCAACAAATAAATTAGAAGGAAAAAAGAAAAAGGAAGGGTAGCTTGTAAATCAAAAGAGACCCAGTAGACATGTTAGCCAACTGCAGCGTGTGGACCTTGTTGGGATACTAATTTAAATAAACTATTTTAAAAATTATGAGAAAATTGGGGGAAATCTGAACACTGATTTACTAACATTAAGAAATGTTTTAAGGTGTGATCATGACATTTTGACTATGTTTTTTTAAAAATAGAGTCCTTAATTTTTGGAGATACATACTAGGATATGTATGAATGAAATGATATGAAGTCTGAGATTTGTTTCAAAATAATCCAGTGAAGTGCTAGGAAACAGACGAGAATGAGAGCTAGAGAGAAATGGATGAAATGAGATTTCCCATGTTAATTGTTGAAGCTTAATGATAGTCTATTACATCCTTGTCTCTGTTTTGTGTATATTTGAAATGTTTCATCATGCAAAGTTTTTTTTAAGTGGGTGGGGGAGCTAATTACATGCATAAAGTAGTAGGTATCACGAAGAAAGAGTTTCTATGACAAACAAGAATAGTAATCTCTATTCTCTAACTGCAGGGTCCTCAGGGAGGTCACCCGTTCGTACTATTTCTCATGCAGTAACCAATAATTTAAGGTAGACCCAACACGAACTCTTTCAGGGAAAATATGTTTTCTCTCACAATACAAAAGGCTAAAACATCAGGTTTTGTCCTGGAATCTGACTAGATGAGGTGTGGGTAGACTTTTCAGTTATCTTAGCAAGGACCAGAGCCAGCACTTGACTGGAGGAATACACCATGAGAGAATAAAGGGCTTCTGTGTCACCCTCCTCCTTTCTTTCTTTCTTTTTTCTTTCTTTCTTTCTTTCTTTCTTTCTTTCTTTCTTTCTTTCTTTCTTTCTTTCTTTCTCTTTCTTTCTTTCTTTCTTTTTCTTTCTCTCTTTCTTTCTTTCCTTCCTTCTTTCTTTCTTTCTTCCTTCCTTCCTTCTTTTTTTCTTTCTCTCTCTCTCTTTCCTTCCTTCCTTCTTTTCTTTTTCGTTTTTGAAGTCGGGGTCTCACTTTCTCGCCTAGGCTGGAATATAGTGGCACAGTTTACCCCAGCCTCAACCTCCTGGACTCAGGTGATCCTTCTGCCTCAGCTTCCCAGGTAGCAGGAACTACAGAAGCACGCCACCATACCTGGTTAATTTTTTATTTTATTTTTTGTAGAGACAAGGGTTTGCTGGTCTTGAACTCCTGGGTTCAAGCAATCTGCCTGCCTCAGCCTCCCAAAGAGCTGGGATTACAGGCTTGAGCTGCTGTGCCCCGCCCTCTTTCTCTGTCTTTCAATTCTTCCTACCTCTTTTGTACTGCTTTGCCATTCCCAGCAGCAGAGCTACTTTGTATGGATCTGCAGATTGTGCACTGCACAACTCTAGGGAACCACAGAATCTGTGTGCATGGTGCTTCCTGGACTAATGCAGCATGGCAGCCCCCAGCAGAAGCCTGGTCTTCACATGCCACCTCTGAGTTTGACCTTCTTAATCCTAAACAGGGCTACTTCCTCAGGACCCTGTCTTTAATTTCTGCTAAGGTCAATGGGTAATAATGGTTTAAATCATATTGTTTGTTTTTGTGTTTTGTGTTTTTTTTGAGTCGGAGTCTTACTCTGTCGCTTGGCTGGAGTGCAGTGGCACACTCACAGACACCGCAGCCTCAACCTGCTGGGCTCAGGTGATCCGTCTGCCTCAGCCTCTCAAGTAGCTGGAACTACAGGCATGTGCCACCATACCAGGCTAATTTTTCTTGATTTATTGTAGAGACAAGGTCTCACTAAGTTGCCCAGGCTGGTTTCAAACCCCTGGACTCAGGCAGTCCTCTCACCTCTGCCTCTTAAAGTGCTGGGATTATAGGTGTGAGTCACCATGCCCAGCTTTTATTAAGTTTTTAAAGTTGGTATTGGTCTAGTATTTCTACTAGTATCTCTCTCCTCGTGCTAAAATTCCTATATACATTAGTCAAGATAGACTGACAACTCCCAGATCTCAGTAATTTAACATAAATAACAGAAAGTTTATTTCTGAGGTCCATCAGGGTCCAGTGTGGGGATAGGGGAGAGAGGAAAACTGGTCCGTTGACCTTTCAGATTCCTTCCATCTAGGGCCTCTGTTATCACCTCTAAGAAGTCTGCTGCAAGAGAAGAAAGAGCATGAAAAGCCATCTCCATCTGAATGGCCTCTGACCAGAGGTGACATCACCTTCACTCAAAGTCTATCAGTGAGGACAAGGAGATGAGTAGAGTGTCAAGGAAGGCAGTGCTCATGTTTAAGAACAACTGGCTAGGCTGGATGCGGTGACTCACACCTGTAATCCCAGGACTTTGAGAGGCCAACATGGGAGGGTGCTTGAGCCCAGGAGTTTGAGATGAGCCTGGGCAACATAGCGAGACTTCGTCTCTACAAAAAATAAAAAACTTAGCCGGATGCGGTGGCTCCAGATACTTGGGAGGCTGTGGTGGATGAATCACCTGAGCCCAGGAGATAAGGATGTGTGAGCAGTAAACTGTACCACTGCGCTCCAGCCTGGGCAACAAGAGTGAGACTCCAAAGAAACAAAACAAAACAAAAAAGTAGCTAGCCTCAGCAACACCATGGGTAGTAATGATGCCTAACGATGCCTTACTCCAGTTAAATGAACAAGACTGTACTTCAGAGTGCTAATACTAATGGTACACATTTCTGGTCCCTCAGAGAGGTGAGACAGAGGGAAATTTGTGGTCTGCCGCCTTTCTGCTACTTCTATAATTCTGTGTGTGTAGACTCCTTACTACACCACCAGGTGGTAACTCCCTTCAGGGCAGGAATATTTGAATGAAGAAGTGTATTCAGTATTTCCCCAACTAGCAGGAGGCCCAGGGGTTTTTAATTGGAGGGAGGGAATCCAGGGATGCGCTTCAAAGGGCCTGGTGGTTCTATAGAAACCATATGTAAAATTTTGTGTTTGTGTGCAAAGTCTAGAAAAAGGGCTCATAGTTTGACAAATAAAAGGCCTTCAGGCTAGGCATGGTGGCTCACCTCAGTAATCCTAGCACTTCAGGAGACTGAGATACAAGAATTGCTTGAGCCCAGGAGTTCCAGACTAGCCTAGGCAACATAGTGAGACCTCATCTCTAAAATAAGTAAGTAAATAAATAAATAACATTCAATAAATATTTCTTCTTCCTTTTTTTTGAGTTGGAGTCTCACTCTGTCATCCAGGTTGGAGGGCAGTGGCACACTCCTGGTCACCGCAGCCTTGACCTGCTGGGCTCCGCCGATCCTTCCACCTCAGCCTTCCAAGTAGCTGGAACTACAGGCGCGTGCTACCACGTCCGGCTAATTTATGATTTATTGTAGAGACAAAGTCTCACCAAGTTGCCCAGGTGGGTCTCAAACCTGCGGGCTCAGGCAATCCTCTTGCCTCGGCCTCCCACAGTGCTGGGATTACAGGCTCAGCCACCGAGCCCGGACAAATATTTCTTCTAAAAGTATCTATTCCTTCTGTTATTCAGGGTTCTTCAGATAAACAAGACCAATAGGATATATAGAGAGATTTATTTATTTATTTATTTATTTTTTTGAGTCAGAGTCTCACTCTGTTGCCCAGACTGGAGTGCAGTGGCACGCTCATGGCCACTGCAGCCTCGACCTGCTGGGCTCAGGAGACCCTTCTGCCCCAGTCTCCCAAGTAGCTGGAACCACAGGCACATGCCACCATACCCGGCTAATTTTTTGATTTGTTGTAGAGATAAGGTCTCACCAAGTTGCCTAGGCTGGTCTGAAACCCCTGGACTTAGACAATCTTCTCACCTCTGCCTCCTAAAGTGCTAGGATTACAGGTGTAAGCCGCCAAGTCCGGCAAGAGAGAATTATTTTAAGGAACTGGTTCCCACAATTATGGAGACTGGCAAATTCAAAATCTGCAGCATTGACCACGGGCTGGAGACCCACAAGGGGCCAATGTTTCTGTTCAGCTCTGAAGGCTGTCAGGCCAGATAATTCCCTCTTTCTCAGGGGAGGTCAGTCTTTTGTTTTATTTGGACTTAACTGACCAAAAGGGAGTGGTTACATGCCACGAGAGTAAGTAAGCTAGTCTAGGAACAGGGACAGAGTCTGGGGTGAGCAATGAAGCCTGGATAGTGAGGCCTCAATGGAGATTCAGGTTTTCAGTTGATCAGGTGAGGCCCACCCATGTTAGGTAGGATAATTGGCTTTACTCAAACTCCACTGATATAAATGTTAGTCTCAGCCAGACATGGTGGCTCATGCCTATAGTTCCAGCACTTTGGGAGGCTGAGGCAGGAAAATCACTTCAGCCCAGAAGTTTGAGACTAGCCTGGACAACATAGCAAAACTTTGTCTCTACAAACAAATTAAAAAATTAGCTGGGCATGGTGGTGCATGCTTGTAGTCCCAGCTACTTGGGAGCCTGAGGCAGAAGGATCACCTAAGCCCAGGAGGTCAAGGCTGTAGCTAGCATGTCATGGCACTCCAACCTGGGTGACAAAGTGAGACCCCAAGTCAAAAAATAATACTACAAATAAATAGGGAAATGTTAGTCTCATCCAAAAACACCTATGCAGAAAAAGCCAGCTGGACTCGGTGGCTCAGCCTATAATCCCAGCACTTTGGGAGGCCTAGGTGAGTGGATTGCATGAGCCTGCGGGTTCAAGACCAGCCCGGGCAACTTGGTGAGACCTCATCTCTACAATAAATAAAAAAATTAGCCGGGTTTGGTAGTGCACACCTGTAGTTCCAGCTACTTGGAAGGCCGAGGCGGAAGAATCGCCAGAGCCCAGCAGGTCAATACTGGGGTGACCATGAGTGTGCTACTGCACTCCAGCCTGGATGACAGAATGAGACTCCAACTCAAAAAAAAAAAAAAAAGAAAAGAAAAGAAAGAAAAGAAAAATCCAGACTAATATTTGACCATATATCTAGGTACTGTGGCTCAGCAAGTTGAGACGTAAAATGACCCATCATAGGACCATGTGACCTTAACAAAAGGTGGAGGTTAGAAACTACTGTTCTAAGAAATTTCTACCATCTCCCCCACTCTCTCTCCTGCTTCTGCTTCATTGCTCACTCCAGACTCTGTGCCTGGTTCTAGACTAGCTTACTTCCTCTGGGGGCATGTAACCACTCTCTTCTAGCAACTTCCATCTGTTCCACACTGAGAGAATTGGAGAAGGAATACCCAATTTTGCTTTAGTACATGTTAAGGAAAGCATTGATTTTCTCTGGGAAATTTTTTTTTTAGGTTTAACAAAATCTCCAGAAACGTGGCTTAATCAAAATATTTGAACCTTTCTTCCCTGTGCATGTCAATGACAGGATAATTGGCTAAGGTATACAACTTTCTTGTTGATAGTTTACATCCCTGCTTCTAGTCGTTTGTTTTGAAGACATCCCCCAGCAAAATTAAGTTCCTTGAAATCACAGATTATACCTTATTCTTTTGCAATTCTCTACAGTGTTGAAAATGCTAATGGCACAAGCACGAGCACTCATTCACTGGTAGTGTTGTCACATTCTGTTTTATTTGATTTCACTAACATTAAATCACCAGCTAGCCTTGGTATTAAAAATAGCCCATGTTTATCTTTAGGGATTGTCACCTTACTTTGACACCTCTACTTTCACAGAAAGAGCTACATGTATAGGAGACAGAGACAGGGCTTTGGAAGAATCTTCTTACTCTCTGGTTGTTTCTTTACACAGGTAAAGTCCAGTGATGTAATGCAGATGTTCTCTTCCATCCTTCTTTAGCCTATCTTAATTTTCATCTGAATGAGTCCAGTGAGCTCTGGCTGCAAGGAAAAAAAAAAGAGAAAAAGCTCTTTCTGCCCCGATATTGTGCAGTGCACCTTTTGCACTGAAATGCAGTACGGCTGGGACTTTCCCTCCTTGCCCTGGGAAAGAAAGGATGTTCTGTTTTGTAAAGTATTGAGGGACCTGGATGGGTTAGCGTTGCTCTATTAATATAAAATGAGATTATTCACCAGCTGTTGTCTCCTTGCTTTCAGCAGAGCCACTGAAACGTTTGTAAAATAGCAGAGGGTTCCAGATGGGAGGAGCCATTGTTCAAAATCCAGACCACCCAGCGGGCACGTCAGGTAATGGGCTTCACATCTGACCCCAGCAGAAAATCGATAACACATGAAGGGTGTCACATGACAGGTCTGTGCCATTGGAGAAAAAAACATCCTCCTCTTCCTTCCTGCTGACTTATTTTTCTTCATTATTTTCCCCTTTCTCTTATGTGACCACAGATCCCCCTAAAAGTCTATTCGAAAGGAGTTGCTAGATGAAGTTAAAATTAAAACAAATCTAATTTTAAAAGATAGCAAATGTTTCTTATAAAAAAATCACCTATCAGTCACCATGTGCACAGGTGGGAATGGCGGGTACATTTAAAGACCAGACATCTTTGCTACTATACAATGTGACCAGGTAACCAAAAACTATTTGTATCCCTTAAAGCTATTGATATAAAGAAAGACAAAGATAAAATTTGTCTTTTGCAGCCCACAACATGATCTGCTTATGTGTTTGATTTCCCTAGATTCCTAAAACACTTCCCACAACAGAAGGCACAGCCAGGGAAATGTATCCATCTAAAGGAGCCAGCTCCTCCAATTTCGTGTGCACACAAATCACTTGAGGACCCTCTTAAAACGAAGATTCTGATTCAGTAGATCTGGGGAGGCTCCCCCAAATCAGCATTTCTAACAAGGAACCAGGTGATGAGTAACCCTTTGAGTGGCAAGAGTCTGAATTCAATGTGTTGAATGTTTTCATTTACAGCACATCTGTAAGTTCGCCCAAGTTATAGAAAATACAGTCCAGAGGCCGAGGTAAGGGTTTTGGCTGAGCTCACGTGTTTGAGAACAATCTGGGCAACTTGGCGGGAGCTCATCTCTACAATAAATTTAAAAATTAGCTGGCCGTGGTAGCGTGCACCTGTAGTTCGGGCTCCTTGGAAGGCTGAGGCGGAAGGATTGCCTGAGCCTACCAGTTCAATGCTGGGGTGGCCGTGAGTGTGCCATTGCACTCCAGCCTAGGCGACAGAGTGCGACTCCAACTAAAAAAAAAAAAAAAAGAAAATACAGCCAAACAGATGATTAGGAGGAAGACACAACTCATCTTAAAATGGAATTCCTGAATAAATACTGTGTTACAGAATTATATAAGGGGATAGAGCATTGTACATGATCCATTTTTTAACAAAGGCTCTCTCTACTGATGATTACCCAACCCTTATCACTACTTTTGTTGATTTCTGGCTGTAAGCACAGTATACCTATTCTCTATCTGGATCCAGTATACTAAGCTACAACCAGCTCTCTCAGGAAATAATGTGTTTACTGGGAGTGATTTTACCAAAAGGCACCTTGGCCTAGCAGGGAGGGTTTCATTCCAACTCTGCCACCTTGTAACTGAGACACCCTGGACAAATTGCTTAACCTTGCTGATCAATTTCTGCACCTAAGAGAAGTGTGGGTGGATAGGAGATGGGGAGGGCAGGGATTTAAAAACTTTTAAAAAATTAAGTGAGAAAATAGAGCTATCTACTCCACAGAATTATCCTAAGCTTTTTTTTTTGAGTCGGAGTCTCACTCTGTCGCCCAGGCTGGAGTGCAGTGGCACACTCACGGCCACCACAGCCTCGACTTGCTGGGCTCAGGGGATCCTTCTGCCTCAGCCTTCCAAATAGCTGGAACTATAGGCACACGTCACCACGCCCAGCTAATTTTTTGATGTATTGTAGAGATGAGATCTCGCCAAGTTGCTCAGGCTGGTCTCAAACCCATGGGCTCAGGCAATCCTCTCACCTCGGCCTCCCAAAGTGCTGAAATTATAGGCATGAGCCACCATGCCTGGCCTATTTTAGACTTTAAATGAGATACGTTGTGTTAATTACTTACTATAGTACGTAAGCAAGAAGTAACCCATATAAAGCTATACAAAGTGCTTCATACACAAAACTAACAGACAAACAAACCCCTGGAATTTACTTTTAGAATTGCTAAAATGTTTTCCTGGAAACCACTTTGGAAGGAAATCTTTCCCAAACACCTCCCATCCCTGACTTGTTTAATAGTGTACACTGAATTCAGCTGATCTCTTTCCTCATGACTCAGGGTCTTGTTTTGAATATGAGTGACAGCACTGTCCTGGAACACAGGAATGACCTCAACCAGCGGTTTTTCTACCATCCACCCTTCCCCACCCCTTTTCCCCACCCGCAATTCCTCAGCCTCTGTTCATAGTTCCATAATAGTGCTTACCACACTGTGGCAAAATAACTATTTACCCAGCTTCTTGGCCTGGGACTCCCTTTCTCAGGACAAGGGCCAGCTCCTCAGAAAATATCTGCTGTTGAATTAAGGTCTTCCCAGGCCCCAAGTAAAGGGGTAGGTGTACAGAACTCAGCCACATGGCTTGTGTTCATTCTGACACACAAAAATGCCCCCAAATCCTCAGCCAAAAGTTAAAGGCACTGCTCTATTGTATCTTTTCAAGATACCTGAGGACAGAAATTACATTCTTTCTGCGAAACTTGTCATGGTTTTCAGTTACTCTAGGACCAAGGAGGTATTTACCTTTCTGGTAAATTTTAAGCCCATTCTGTCTTCTTTGATGGTTTGGGTCTTTGTTCTGCTTTCATTGATAACAGGACATTGGAGCCACATAGCCCTGGGTTCAAATTCTGATCTACAATTTAGTAGTTGTCTGACTCTGAGCGAGTCACTGAAATTCTCTGCCGCTCAGTTTCCACATCTGCAAAATGGGGTGACTTTCAGCCTGAAGAATTGCTGTGTATGTGGAAATGGCAGTAAAGGTATTTCCCAAACTCCTCTTAGAGAGGAGTTATGTTCTGCTATGATAATCCCACTAGTGTTAGGTCAGAGCAGGACTCTGTTGCCCAGGCTGGAGTGTAGTGACACAATCATGGCTCACTACAGCTTTGACATCCCGGGCTCAGACAATCCCTTCAGCCTCCATGCCTGGCTAATATTTTCTTTTCTTTTCTTTCTTTTTTGAGTTGGAGTCTCACTCTGTCGCCCAGACTGGAATGCAGTGGCTGCTCCTGGACACCTCCTGGCCACTGCAGCCTCGACCTGCTGGGCTGCGGTGATCCTTCTGCCTCAGCCTTCCAAGTAGCCGGAATTACAGACACGCCCGGCTGATTTTTTGATTTATTGTAGAGATGACGTCTTGCTGCCCAGGCGGGTCTCGAACCCGCGGGCTCAGGCAATCCACTCACCTCAGCCTCCCAAAGGTGCAGGATTACAGGCTGAGCCACCGAGCCCGGCTTCTTTTTTTTTTTTTTAGAGACAAGGTCTTGCTATGTTGCCCAGGCTCAAGCAATCCTGGGCTCAAGCAATCCTCCCACCTCAGCCTCCCAAAGTGCTGGGATTTCAGGTGTGCGCCATCGTGCCTAGCCCAGTAAATAGCTATTACCAGGCTTCAAAGAGCTTGACCTGATGACAGCTGGGCCTTGTACTTTGTAGAACACACAGGTGAGCAGGACACCAGGCTGCTCCATGTGGCCGAGTCTGGATGTTTCCTTCCCATCAGTTATTCTCTCCTCACCTTTCGTCCTTGCCACCAGAACCCACTTTCCAACTCTGGAGGCTAAAAATGCCAAAACAGGTTAAGAATCCCTATTCTATTGGCTGCTCGGATGTCTTCCTTTGAGAAGTGTCTGTTCATATCTTTTGCCCACTTTATAATGGGTTTTTTTTTTTTTCTTTTCAGCACGTTTGAGTTCCTTGTATATCCAAGATGTTAGGCCTTTGTCAGAGCTGGAATTGGCAAATACTTTTTCCCAGTCTGTGGGCTGTTTCCCTGCTCTCTTGATGGTTTCTTTGGCTTTGCAGAAGCTTGTCAGTTTAATGAGGTCTCACTTGTCTATCTTATCTCTTATGGCCTGTGCATTTCGGGGATTGCTCAGAAATTGGATGCCACTTCCAATTTCCAACAGACACATGAAGAAATGTTCAACCTCACTAATCATCAAGGAGATGCAAATTAAAACCACGCTGAGATACCACCTAACTCCAGTCAGAATGGCAAATATTAATAACTCAAAAAATAACAGATGCTGGAGAGGATGTGGTGAAAAGGGAACACTTCTACACTATTGGTGGGAGTGTAAACTAGTGCAACCTCTGTGGAAAGCAGTGTGGCGATTCCTAAAAACTCTAAATATTAACCTCCCATATGACCCTGCAATCCCCCTACTGGGAATATACCTTGAAGAACTCAAATCACTCTATCAAAAAGATTAAAAGATTCCTGCACACGAATGTTTATTGCAGCATTGTTCACAATAGCAAGAACCTGGAATCAACCATGCTGTCCATCAAAAGAGGACTGGATTAAAAAAAAATGTGATACATATACATGATAGAATACTATGCAGCCATAAGCAAGAACAAAATCATGAATTTCGCAGCAACCTGATGGAACTAGAGTCTATAATACTGAGTGATGTCTCACAGAAACAAAGATCTGAATATCACATGTTCTCACTCATATAGTGGACCTTGAACATCTATCATAATAGTATAGGAAAAGGACTGACAGTGGTGGGTTACAATGGGGGGGTAGGGAGGGGAAGAGAGGTGGGACTAATGATAGTCAATATCTGTCTGGGGACGGGGAGACACCCCTTATTAACAAGGGTGCCTGAACGATGCACATTTGTATAACTAACCCTTAACTGTACCCCACAATTTTAAAATAAAAAATATGTTTAAAAAGAAAAAGAATCCCTATTCTGAAAATCTGAAATCCAAAATGCTCCAAAATCCCAAACTGTTTAAACACTGACATGACACTCAAAGGAAATGCATATTGGAGCATTTCAAGTTTTGGCTTTCCAGATCAGGGATGATCAACTGGTAAGTATAATGCAAATATTCTGAAATCTGAAAAAATCAGAAATACTTCTGGTTCCAAGCATTTTCGATAAGGGATACTCAACTTGTATTAGCTTTTATTATTAAGTTATAAATAACTTTAACTTGTTTATTATTTGGTGAGCATATGACAACCCTTGTGGATGAGTTTAAAGGTAACCCTTCTGAGATGCTGCTAGGAAGGGTTTCCCTTTCTGATGTGGGGGTAGCAGGGAAGTGAGGAGAAATGTTCCTCTTCTTCTTCAGATGTGGTTATGATACCCCCAGAGATAATAAACTTTATTGTTGAAGCTATGTTTAGTTACATATCCCACTACTTGTGACCTTATTATACATTCAGCATGAAATTGAGGAGACTAAGGCTTAAGGGTAAGGGGAGAAGGAGAAGATGGTAGCACAAAGAGGAGTCCTGGAACATTCCTCTAGAAGAGGAATCAGAGAAAAGCCACTTCTGTTCGGTGTGCACTATACAGTTCTACTGCACTCCTTTGGGGAAGTCAGTAAATTCCACACGGCTCGTGAATACTTTTGGTGCTTGTGGTTTTTTCTGGGGGACTTGAGAAAAGGTTGAGATCCACATAAAGTATGGTGCTGATGAGCCAGGCACAAGTGGCTCACACCTATAATCCCAGCACTTTGGGAGGCTGAGGCAAGAAGATTGCCTGTGCCCAGGGGTTTGAGACCAGCCTGGGCAACTTGGCAAGACCTTGTCTCTACAGTAATTCAAAAAACTTAGCCAGGCATGGTGGCATGCACCTGTGGTTCCAACTACTGGAAGGCTGAGGCAGAAGGATGGCCTGAGCTCAGCAGGTCGAGGCTGTGGTGGCTGTGAGTGTGCCACTGCGCTCCAACCTGGGCAACAGAGTGAGACTCCGGCTCAAAACAAACAAACAAACAAAACGGTATTGACGAAAACAGAGGCACACCTGGGTTAACAGAAGAATTAGAGACCTCTACCAAGCATCTAGAATAGTGCCTAGAATGTTGGACATATACAATTTATGACAGATGCTGTTCACTATTGTTTTACCAATATTACTTAGCTCCTAATGGGTAGCTAGGAAGAATGTGGAAACTAGATGCTCATGGTTGGGGCTGTACTTGGGGCAGACCCTATATGTAGTTGGCCTTGAGAAGAATCCTGTGACCAGGACTATATGAAGACAGCAAGGGACTAAGGACCATTAGCAGCGTCCCCAGCAGGTGGACAGCTTGTGCCAAGGAGTTCCAGCAGAGCTACTGTGAGTCTACAGATGAGGTAAAAGTCTGGATCCCAGTGAGTGGGACTGAGGCCCATTGAACAGGCTCAATAGAAGTCTGACTTCATTGTTAGGCGTGTGGCTTCCTGCATTCTCCTGAGTAGATCTCAGGTTAGGACTGACCCTTAAACTTCCACGTAGAGGTGAAGTTGCCTCAAGAGTGGCATACACACACCATGTGTGTATAAATATATAAAAATGCTCCATTTTGGCTGGGCATGGTGGCTCACATCTGTAATCCCAGCACTTTGGGCAGCCTAGGTGGAAGAATCAATTGAGCCCAGGAGTTCGAGACCAGCCTAAGCGACATAGCATTATCCTCGTCTCTACAAAAATCAAAAAAGTAGCCAGGCATGGTGGCACGTGCCTGTTGTCCCAGCTACTTGGGAAGCTGAGGTGGAAGGATCACCTGAGCCAAGGAGATTGAGGCTGTAGTGAGCTGTGATTATGCCACTGCATCCAGCCTGGGCGACACAGGGAGATCCTGACTCAAACAAACAAAAGCCCCTTCTCTTTCTGTCTCTGTCTCTTTTTCTGTGTGTGTGTGTGCACGCACATACACTTGCATCTTTTGTTCTTAACCTGTCATAAAGGGACTTGAGTGCCAACCTAATTTACCCTGATAGCTATAAGGGGCCCTCAGAGGCAGAGATCTCTTTTGGCCAATGGGGTTATAAAAGACATAGCACACACCATATTTGAACCAAGGCTTTAAAGGCCATCATGTATGTTTCCACCTGCCTTCTTGTTTTTTCATTCTTGTTAAAGCGTCTCACTCGCATGGGGTCTCTTCCTGCAGCATTGGTCCCCAAATGAGAAAACACACAGAGCGGAAGTAGAGACTTCACGGATGTGATGGCAGATGTGTGATGGCGGAGTGAGGACCACTGGTTGTTATGAGTCACTGGGACTTTGGGAATCATTGATTACTGTAGTAAAACTGACCAATAAATTTGGGACAATCACTCATGTTGCCAACCCAGGAGAAATAGTAAATCACTGTTGTTTTAACCCACTACATTTTACGATCTTTGTAAGGTGGATATGGATAACTGGCGCTTGAGGCACTGCAACGGTCCAGAATTCAAATGATGTCCCCAGGGTTCACTTTTCCTCTTTCCCTTTGCTCTTCCTTCATCTCGGATGGGATGCTACCCTGGTTCTGTGCAGTGAATTCCAGCAGCCTTAGATACAGTATCTCCAGGCTTGTGTCTTTCCAGGTTCAAGCCCAATGGAAAGAGTGCATCTTTTCTGGCAATGCCTACAGAAGCCCTGAGGTTCACTCTGAATAGACTGACTGGGGTCATTGTCCCACCCTGAGACAATTATGGCAGATGAGATGGCAGTATCAGGAGAAGAGTGTGTATCCATGATGGGTCTTTCAGCTGAAACTCAGTCTGGCACTTTATTTTTTATATTTTAATTTTTTTGAGTGGGAGTCTCACTCTGTCACCCAGACTGTAGTGCAGTGGCCGCTCCCAGCCACCGCAGCCTCGACCTGCTGGACTCCAGCGATCCTTCTGCCTCAGCCTTCCAAGTAGCTGGAACTACAGGCGCGTGCTACCACGCCCGGCTAATTTTTTGATTTATTGAAGAGATGAGGTCTCGCCAAGTTGCCCAGGCGGGTCTCAAACCCGCGGGCTCAGGCAATCCACTCACCTCAGCCTCCCAAATCGCAGGATTGCAGGCTGAGCCACCAAGTCCGGCTCAGTCTGGCATTCTAAAAAGGAAAATTTATTCCTTTGTGTAACTAAAAAAATAAGTTGGGAAATTCATGGACAGTTCCAACTTTAGGTGTGGTATGATTTAGAGCTAATGTCACCAGAATTCACCCCTTGACTTTTCAAATTTACTGTCAGCTGAGATGCTCTTCCCACTGGGAGTTTTGAAAACCGGGGATAAGTGGGTCTGAAGACAGTAATATGCTCCAATCAAATGTTCTTGTTCCTCATTTCATTTGGTTTCTACAGGTAACCAGAAGCTATAAGATGTTAGTCTTGTATGGTCACAAGTATGTACGTAGTAAGAGATCAGAGTTGGTGTAAATTCATCCTTTGTTTCAATGGCCAACAGAGACAATGGTGTAAATGGGAACCCAATTGTACAAATTTAGATTCTGCTTCTAACACTTATTATCTGTGTGACCTTGAACAAATTGTTTAACCTCTCTGTGTCTCAGTTTACTCATCTGTAAAACAGAAAATGGTATTCTCTGCCTATTATGTCAGGTGATTTATATATACTTTTTAAAAATTTTAAAGATGTGGGGTACAATTCAGGATTATGTATACAAGTGGATATCATACAGGTGAAGTTTGGGCCTCCCTATGGTCCCCATTTTGCCTGGTTGGAGATAAGGTACCCTTACTGATACTGTGTTTCCCCTTGTCCCCACTGACCCCAGCAGTATCCCGCTACTGCCAATCCCTTTCTTATAGTATATTATATAAATGTTCAGGACCCTCTTATGAGTGAGAACATGTGGTACTCTGTTCTTTGTTTCTGTGATAAATCACTGAGTATTATTGACTCTAAATCCCTCCAAGTTGCTGTGAAGTCCATATGTTTGTCCTTCTTTATGGCTGTTTAATAGTCCATCATGTATATGTACCACATTTTTTTTTATCCAGTCCAGTTTTTGCTAGTGTGAATAGTGCTACAACAAGCATGCATGTGCAGGTATCTTTTTTGTAGAATGCTTTGAGTTCCTCCAGGTATATTCCCAGTAGGGGGACTACTGGGTCATATGGAAGGTCAATTTCTATGACCTTTTAGAAATCACCACACTGTTTTCCATAGAGGTTGAACTAGTTTGCATTCAAATCAACAGTGTAGAAGCATTCTCTTTTCTCCGCATCCTCGCCAGCATCTGTTGTTAGTTTTATTAATGATGACCATTCTTACTGGGGTTAGGTGGTATCTCAGTGTGGTTTTAATTTACATTTCTCTGATGATTAGTGAGGCTGAGCACTTTTTCATGTGTCTGTTGGCTGCCTGTATTCCTTCTTTTGAGAAGTGTCTATTCATATCTTTTGCCCGGGTTGTTGTTAAGACACGTAAATCGCTTAGAAGAGTACTTAGAACATATTAAATGCTCAATTAATGTTAGCTATCATGATTCCTACTTCTGCAGTAAACAAATGATTACTAATAAAGACATTTTTCAAAATATAAGCTTTTTTTTTTTTCTGTCAGGGCCTCAGTGTCACCCAGGCTGGACTGCAGTGGCATGATCCTGTCTCACCACAGCCTCCAACTCCTAAGCTCAAGTGATTCTCCAGGTTCGGCCTCTCAAGTAGCTGAGACTGCAGGCATGCGCCACCACACTCAGCTAAGTTTCTGACTTTTTGTAGAGACAACATCTTGCTGTGTTGCCTAGGCTGGTCTGGAACTCCTGGGCTCAAGCAATCCTCCCATGTCACCCTCTCAAAAGTGCTGGGATTATTGCACCTGGCCAAAATATGACCATTTTAGATGGCAGGGGTTGGCTTGATTCAGATTTTCTGCTTGGCAGTGAGGGAGTGACTAGAACTATATTTGCACATACTGTGCATCTGAAAACATTCTTTTTTTTTTTTTGAGTTGGAGTCTCACTCTGTCACCCAGACTGGAGTGCAGTGGCCTCTCCTGGCCACCACAGCCTCGACCTACTGGGCTCCAGCGATCCTTCCCCCTCAGCCTTCCAAGTAGCTGGAACTACAGGTGCCCGCTACCACGCCTGGCGAATTTTTTGATTTATTGTAGAGATGATTTACAATAAGTTGCCCAGGCGGGTCTCGAACCTACTGGCTCAGGCAATCCACTCACCTCAGCCTCCCAAAGCGTGGAATTACAGGCTGAGCCACCGAACCTGGTTTGAAAACATTCTTAATATCATTGTTTTGTGTTTTCACCTGCCCCAGCATGTTCCCACCAGTTGCTGAGCTGTAGTCTTTCAAGAGCACTAACTCCCTTTATTTGTACTTCTTTTGTATGAAAGAAAAGCTCCATAAAGCCCAATTAAAGGTATCTTTAACTAAGGTATTTTGCGATCAAGCTTTGAACAGTAAAGATGGAGTATTATCCTCTATCTGTTTTTTGTTTTTGTCATCTCATTGCATAATCTTCTATTATTTTCTGAGAAGTTCGAAAAAACTGGACTGTCCAAGTGTAGGATTAGCAATTATTTGAACTTTATCTCACCATGAGTTGTAGGTTATTTTTGTCTCAGTTGTATTGTGTGACTGCGGCTGATGAAACAATTGTCCAATGTGTCTGAACTTATCTTGGCTCTGGTTGTTCACATTCCTAACTGCAGTATGCTCCTCTGTGAGGGTGGCGGGGATTAAGCTCTGTGAGTGCGTTATCCACAGCTTCATCTCCCAGTTTTGGATGCTGTTACACAAGACTCCATATTGATCTGAAAGCGGGAAGAGTGGGTGGGGTTGGAGAGATGCTTAGATAAGTTGAAGTACTTTTGAAAGTGCTGGGATGTGTAACTTGTGAGGGTTTTATCTCCAGGCTAAAGTGGGGTGGGGGGGAGGTGAATTTTTCCTCATTGCTCTTCAAATCAAACTTAGATGGCTGAGAGACTTCTCGTACAAACATTTGCTGAACATGTTCCTGAATTAAATGTCAGAGATGGTTTGGGAATTATAGATCTTCTGGGACAATTTATGAGTTTAAACAGTTACCTGTCTAAGGTTTCTCCAGGGCAATTCAAGTTGTTTTCCTCCCAGAGAAAATGTGCCCAGAACTGCGAACCCCTGGAACAAAATATGTAAGTATTCTATGATTTTTGTTTGTTTGTTTGCTTTAATTGTAAAGTTGTGGGGTACAAGGTAGAATTGAGAACATAAGTTCTGTGATGTTTTTAATTTTTTATTCTGGGTGACCAGCAAGATTTATTGAGTATTTGGTATAAAGAAAATGATATTGAATATGAATGTCAAAAATTTTTTTGAATAAAAAAGGAAATTTTTGATCCCTAAGCATTAGCAATAATAGTTTTATTGCTGGGCGCAGTGGCTCATGCCTGTAATCCCATCACTTTGGGAGGCCAAGGCGAGAGGATTGCCTGAGTCCAGGGGTTCGTGACCACCCTGGGCAACTTGCTGAGACCTTGTCTCTACAATTAATCAAAAAAATAGCTGGGCATGGTGACATGTGCCTGTAGTTCCAGGCACGTGTGCTTGGAAGACTGAGGTGGAAGGGTCCCCTGAGCCCAGCAGGTCAAGGCTGCGGTGACCATGAGTGTGCCACTGCACTCCAACCTGGGCAACAGAGTGAGACTCCAACTAAAAAAAAAAAATAGTTTTTATTAAGCAATTAAAGTGTGTTGGGCATTATACTGGCTACCTTACAGGTATAGGTATTTGTAATTTTGTTTTATAGTTTAAATAACTGAAACTTTGAAAGTTTAAGAAACTTCCTATGGTCACAAGTTTAGTAAAAGATGAAGGGGAGAACTGAAAAGATGAGTCTGTTGCTAAACCTGTGTTCTTCCTGGAGTGCCACAGAACTTTCTGTGACAGTGTTCTATATCTCTGCTACAGTATTGTGCTACAGTAGCCACAATAGGGTAGCTATTGAGCACTTGAAATGAAACTAGTGTGACTGAGGAATTCAACTTTTCATTTTAATTACTTGGAATTTAAATTTAAATAGCCACATGGGGTTAGTGGCTGCTGGATTGGACAGCACATCTGTAGGACATCATGCTGCCTGGTCTATACATGCTTGAGGGACTGTGATCTCATGTATCAAACATCTGGATATCAAAGAGAGAAAATGTGAAGGAGCTGTTGAAGAAAAAACAGTACCTCATCCAAATCAAAGTCATTTAAACCACAGCATTTAAAGGGAAATAGACCTCAAATTAAAAGACTCATGAAATGTAGGTAGGAAAAAATTCCTTTTGGAAAACTTCTATTGTCCATTTTACTTAGGAATTATTAACATATTGGCAATGTCATTTATAAGGGACATAGCAACTTGAAAAAGGGGAAAAAACTGTGCCCAGAACTGTATTGTTACTGCAAGGTATTTGTCTTCTCTAGCCTAGGGAAACATAAGTTCCCAAACAGCAGGGACAGGAGATTATGTTTACAATCAAATGAATTAACCAATGCTTTTTATTTCTACTTTCAGGTGCCTCCTATTATCTTGTTTTCTAGGAATGACTTTATAGCTGAATATTTACAAACGGAGTCTTAAATGCTCTGTATTGATAAACAGAGTATGTCTCCTATCAGCAATGATATGCAAATGCTTATTTAAAAAAAGAACTCTAGATGACAAATGCTTTTTTGTCTTTGGACTTAGTGGCTTGTCTGCCTGGGTCCTCTCCAGCCCTGCTGACTTGAGTATAAAATCACTTTTCAATAAAGACTACTTTTCATACTTGTTTAATTCTGCCTTTTTTGCTAACCAGTTTACCTAGACTTTTTTTTTTCTTTTTTACGGTTGAACATAACATCGTCTTGTGGGAATGCTTTTGTTTATGCTGAATCAAGTGGGTGTCTCCATGTGTTGTGAGTCAGACAGTACCGCATGACTTTCAGGTGCTAGGTTTCTGCAGAAGGTGGGTAAAATTGGCCAGACCCTGTAGATGCCTTATCTTCAGGTTCTAGAACTATTCTTGGTCTCATCTTTTTTTTTTTCTTTTTCTTTTCTTTTTTCTTTTTTTTTGAGTCAGAGTCTCACTCTGTCACCCAGGCTTCTTCCAAGTAGGTGGGACTACAGGTGTGCGCCACCACGTCTGGCTGATTTTTTGATTTACTGTAGAGATGAAGTTTCACCATATTGCCCAGGCTGGTCTTGAACTCCTGAGCTCAGGCAATCCTCTCACCTTGGCTTCCCAAGTGCTGGGATTACAGGTGTGAGCCATCATGCCCTGCCTGGCCTCATCTTTCTATGTGCCTACCCTAAGAAAAACCAATTACAAATGTGTGGCCCTGTAATCAAGTTGACTGAACCTTCTCTATTCCTGACCATGCCAGAATTACTTAGCATTTTTTGGCTTCATTTTCTTCCTCTATAAAATGGCAATAAAAATAGTTTCTACCAGATAACATTGTTGTGAGAATTAAATGAAGGAATCCAAGTAAAGGCTTAGCATAGTTCTTGGAACATGGTGCACATTCAATAGCTGTCACTGGTTATTATTACTATATCAATTATTATTTATTTTATTAATTATTGTTTTATTAATTATTATTATTTTATTAGTATTATTATTTTACAATCATAACCATCGTTACCAAATTATGACTTTTTTAATGCATTAAAGAAATGTACTCCTCATTTTTATTACACCAAATGTTTTGTGGCTTCCTCTTTAATGGGTAGGGTTTTTTTTTTTTTGAGTTGGAGTCTCACTCTTTGTCACTCAGGCTGGAGTGCAGTGGCATGCTCAAGGCCACTGCAGCCTTGATCTGCTGGGCTCAGGTGATCCTTCCGCCTCAGCCTTCCATGTAGCTGAAACTATAGACACACACCACCACGCCCAGCTTGTTTTGTGATTTATTGTAGAGACGAGGTCTCACCAAGTTGCCCAGGCGGGTTGCGAACCCCTGTGCTCAGGCAATCCTCTTGAATGGGTAGGTTTAATGGTTTCTTTTTTCTACTTGAGTTTATTTATTCATCCACCCAACATTTATTGAGACTCCCCCATGTGTCATGTACCTTATTAGACACAGGGTACACGATGATGAGTGAGACACAAATGTTTTCCTCAAGGTACTCATGTTTACTGGGAAGATGATGCAGAAACAGATACCAAATCTGGCATTCATTCAAAGAGGTCACTTTCTAGATGATCTAGTTTTACGAAAATAACTTCTAGCAGGGATCTGCTGAAATTGATGCCAAGGGGCAGCTTTTTATTTTCTGATGTGGGGAAGGGATGAGGGATATTAGTAATAGGTTAGATATGGCAGACATTCCATCCACTGGAGTTCACGTGATTTAATATGGTTATTCATACCTTCATGTGAATGAATTATTTCTTTTCTGAGATAATTATTTATCTCAATAATTTGTAAAAATTTTTTTTTTTTTTTTGAGTTGGAGTCTCACTCTGTCGCCCAGACTGGAGTATAGTGGCCACTCCCGGCCACCGCAGCCTCGACCTGCTGGGCTCCGGTGATCCTTCCGCCTCAGCCTTCCAAGTAGCCAGAATTACAGGCATGCGCTACCACGCCCAGCTAATTTTTTTGATTTATTGTAGAGATGAGGTTTCACTGCCCAGGTGGGTCTTGAACCTGTGGGCTCAGGCAATCCACTCACCTCAGCCTCCCAAAGGCGCGGGAGTACAGGCTGAACCACTGAGCCCGGCTATAAAAATTATTTTATTTGATTTTAATTTGTTCAGATATGAGGTCTTCTTCTGTCACCAAGGTTGGAGTGCAGTGGTGTGATCATATTAATAGCTCACTGCAGCCTTGAACTATTGGGCTCAAGTGATTCTCCCTCCTTGGCCTTCTGAGTGTCTGGGATAACAGGCATGATATACCACACCTGGTCTATCTTAATAATTTTGAGTGTGAAAACTTTGCTTTGGGGATGATTTGGTGGCCTAATGCATTTGAGACGGACAGACCTCATGGGTAGAGCACAATAGTAGCTTCTGGAAAGTTAGAAGGCCCATAAAGGACTAGATACCAGTGGGAAAAAATCAGTACATTCACCCTCTAGTTTCTCTGACAATTATGATGATTTACTGTCTTCATATTTCTTATGTGTAAAATATAGAGAGATAGGAGAAGGGATGCTGCTGTGAGCTGGGCTCTCAGATTCATAGAATTATGTTTGTAGGAGGAGGCTTAGAGATCATCCAGTCCAACCTGCTCATTTTACAGGTGAGCAACTTGTGGTCTAGGTGCAATAACCTGTTTAAGGACACAGCTTGCAATTTAAAAATGTCAGCAAGTCACTATACTTCCAAGACAGTGCTCACCTCCAAGGTGCCATTTGGTTCTATGTGAGAGGGGACCCTAAAAAAGCCTGGAGTTTATTAAAAATTGTGTATTTTTTCTTACATGTTTAAACTTCAGTCACCTTCAAAGTACTCTCTGTTTGATGCAGTACACCTATTGAGACACTTTTTTCCACTACTCAAAATAGTTTTTGAACTTGTCGATTTTGATGCCTTTTAGAGCTTCTGCCGAATTTTGTTTCACCTCCTCCACATAGGCAAAACGTTTCTCTTTTTTTTTTTTTTTCTGAGTTGGAGTCTCACTCTGTTGCCCAGACTAGAGTGCAGTGGCCGCTCCCGGCCACCGCAGCCTCGACCTGCTGGGCTCCAGCGATCCTTCCGCCTCAGCCTTCCGAGTAGCCGGAATTACAGGCGCGCGCTACCACGCCCGGCTAATTTTTTGATTTATTGTAGAGATGAGGTCTCACTGCCCAGGCAGGTCTCGAACCCGTGGGCTCAGGCAATCCACTCACCTCAGCCTCCCAAAGGCGCGGGATTACAGGCTGAGCCAGCGAGCCCAGCTCAAAACATTTCTCTTTAAGGACATTTTTCATTTGGGGAAACAAAAAAAAAACATAGTTGCTCAGGGCAAGATTGAGTGAACAGGGAGTGTGGAACACAGGGATCTTGCTGTTTGGGGTCAAAAACTGAACACTCAGCATGGTGTGGGAAGGTGTGCTCTTAAATCACCCATTATGAAATAGACAAATGCGTTGAAAAAAATCTGCAAAATAAAAACTTTTCACTGAAGTCAAGTGCAGCTTCTCACAATAATGTTAGCTGCTACACTGATGTTTATGGGTTCCTAGAACACTTACCTAGTGAGGGAAGCCTGTGTTACAAGGAGCCTGCCCTCCAAAAAGATAATTCTGTTTTATTTTGAGTCCCTTCCTGCCTTGTATCCAGTATATTATAAAATTATAATCAAGGTCCAGAATCACGACCTTGAGACCTTAAGTGTATTCTGAATTATTGAATTATGCTTTTTATGATTATAGTATGCCTACTATAATTATAACATTATGTTTATTTTATCATAGTCCATTATTTGAAAGTCATATTGGAAGTATAATGTGTGTGCCTCAGGCCCATCAAGCCATTACTATGCAATGAGGTCACCTTATTTGCATTTTCCATATAATTATGTATGAGTGTTCCCTGATCAGACACTGGCCTCCCTCAAGGCAGCCCCGGTTATTTCTGAGAATTTCTTAGGCTCTTCCTTTTTAACATCTCATCTTACTGCCACAATGCTGTGTCTGCAGCCACTGACTGTCGTGAGTCATGAGATTGTTGCTCTGCTGGGCACAGCTATTTCCATTTTTGATGTCCTCTGGAGAGGAAACTCCCCTCGGAAAGAAGACCTTGCTTTCCAAGGATTGTATTTGTTTTGGGGGGGAGAATGGAGGTCTTCATCACTATGGTCCTAGACATTGGCCACACCACAAGCCATTTGTCTTTCTGTTTCTTGTTGCTTTCTGTTGTTCCTGCTGATACTACAGACCCTCACCAGGCCTCAGAACAAGAGCCCTGAGCTCTACCTGCCCCAGAGAGAAATGGAGATGACAATTCTAACTAGGCAGGGCTCTCATGGGGATTAGAGATGACAAATAAATGCCTGGCATATAGCGGGTATTTGGTAAATGAAAACTCTCATTATTTTAGATTTCTTTGCCACTGAAGTAAGAGAACTGCTGTGTAGCTGGGTTGGTGCATTTGAATGTCATTTTCTTCAAGTTTTTGTATTTGCTTTTTGCTTCAGGTGCTCTTTAGAGAGCAGTGAAATAGCCAAAAGGTGATCAAGAGGGAAGGAAAGTTTATTAATTTAATCATTAATTCTTTTGTTTATTTAGCAAAACATGCATGCTAGAACATGCTCTAGAACAAAAACTTGAGACTGGATAATTTGTAAACCACAGAAACTTACTTCTTACAGTTCTGGAGACTGGAAGTCCAAGAACAAAGTGCCAGCAGATTCAGTGTCTGGTGAGGGCGGCTCTCTGCTTCCAAGATGGCACCTTGTTGCTGTGTCTTCACATGGTAGAAGAAATAGAAAGGCAACAGACACCAGAGTGCTCCTTTCAACCTCTTTTTTCTTTTCTTTCTTTCTTTTTCTTTTTCTATTTTTTTTTAACGGCCTTTGCTGTGTTGCTTAGGCTGGAATGCAGTGGCTATTCATGGGTGTGATCAGAGTGCACTATAATATCAAACTTCTGGACTCAAGAGATCCTTTCACCTCAGCCTTCCAAGTAGCTGGGGTTATAGGCACATACCGGCTACAACCTCTTTTATAAGAGCACTAATCTATCATGATGGCAAAGCCTCATGACTTCATTACTTCCCCAAAAGCCCCACTTCTTTTTTTTTTTTTTTTTTTTGAGTTGGAGTCTCACTCTGTAGCCCAGACTGGAGTACAGTGGCCGCTCTCAGCCACTGCAGCCTCCACCTGCTGGGCTCCGGCGATCCTTCCACCTCAGCCTTCCGAGTAGCCGGAATTACAGGCATGCACTACCATGCCCGGCTGATTTTTTGATTTATTGTAGAGATGAGGTCTCACCAAGTTGCCCAGGTGGGTCTCGAACCCGCAGGCTCAGGCAATCCACTCACCTCAGCCTCCCAAAGCGCAGGATTACAGGGTGAGCCACCGAGCCCGGCTAGCCCCACTTCTTAATACTATCACATTGGGTATTAGGTTTCAACATAATAATTTTGGAGGGACACATACTTTCAAACCATAACAACAGGCAAGTGAGAGATAAGACTCTACACAAATTGCAGCAATACAAAACCATAAGTAAAGATCTTCTGAGGTTCAGAAAGATATCACTCCTAGCTGGAAAAGTAGTAACAACTAATATTAATCTAGCAATTTCAAAGCCCTTTCCCATGCCTTTTAGAATTTAATTCTCACAAAAACCCAGGGATTCAGAATCTTCACTGTTGATGAGAAGAGGATTTAGGGAGGAAAAGTGACGTGTCTGGGCTTGCTCTGATAGGAAGTCAGTCCTGGAGTCTGAGTTTTCAGATTCTGAAGTTCACTCCACAGTGTCATGCTAGAAAACCTCATGAAGAAGGTTACCACTTGGGCTGAGAATTAAAAGAGGAACTGATGTGAAAAGGTGGAGATAGGGGAAGGGCTTTCTAGGTCTAGCAAAGATGTGAAAACTGGAAAGGTTTCTTATTTGAAAAAGGATAAACAGAGCATATTAGCAAAAACATGACTATGTGGAGGGGAACCAGAAATAAAAAAAAGTATACTGCACTGTGATTGTATCACATATGATCTTAACCACCAGACCGAGTTTAGAAATGATTAGATACACAATGGCAGAGGGGGAGGGTATACTGATCTGGAGCAGAGGGAAAGTTGGGAAAATCTGGAGAAGTGAGTCAGATTATCGTGGAGGGGTTGCAGGAGGCAGGGGGACCATTTGGGAGGTGTTAAGGTAGTCTTGTGGGTGGTGTGGACCAGACAGACTCCAGAAACATTGAGTGGTGAATAAACATGGTGACTGTGTGAGCGAGTTCAGAGAGAGGCAGAGGCAGGTAGTAAGGGTGGTTCTTAGTTTTGAATGGTGTCCCTGGAAGAATGGCGATTCCTCTAACAGAGTAAAGGGTTTGCAGAAAGGAGCTGACTTAGAAGGAAAATCAATAGCTCCTTCCCAGATCTGTTGTGTTTGTGTTGCCTGCGGCCTATTGCTAACTGACTGCTGGCTGGCATGGCTCCCAATGCTTGGGAAGGTGGAGCGTGAGTCAGAGCAGGAAGAAGGGTTTGAGTGACCCTGGGCTGAGGGTCCTTCCTTCCTGTCTCTGTTCTGCTCCTCCCCTCCCCCCGGAATCCACTCTAATGTCCAACATGGTGGACACTCAAAATATGTTTGGAAAATAAACCCACTTAAAAGAATTGTCCAGAGAAGATTCGGGGCAAGGGCAATAATTAGAGGGATGCAAAAGGAGATAGCCGTTAACTATGAGATGCACCAAATTTGAGTCATTTCCCAGAGATTAAGGACTTTAAGACATGGTGGGACTATAAGTGATAGAAACCTGATGAAGTTAAGAATGTGGAGAGACTCGAGTTAGAGAACCAAATGTGCGGATGCTACAGTTACCAGGGATAATGGCAAAGAGTAAAAGTGATTAAGTTAGACCCAGGCAAGAGGAGGTCCTTTCCAGCCCTTTAGAACTGCGGTCCCCAACGTTTTGGCATCAGGGATTGGTTTTGTGGAAGACAATTTTTCCATGGACCGGGTGGTGGTGGTGGGGGTTATGGTTTCAGATGACTCACGTGCCTAACATTTATTGTACACTTTATTTCTATTATTATTACATTGCAATACATAGTGAAATCATTATCCAAAAAAAAAAAAAGAGGTGCTAATGGAAGTGGTAAATAAAATAATGGACAGGCCACTTGCGGACGAAAAATAAGTGTCAGATTCTGACTTAAAGCCTGCCACCAGATGCAGCTGTACAATTGAAGTACATCCACTCACTTGCCATTCACTGGCAGGGTTTTGATATGAATCTGCAAGCAATTTATTTATTATGGTCTCTGTGTAGTCAAATGTCACTGCTATCTTTAATCTGTATTTGCAGCCTCTCTCCAGTGCTAGCAACACCACCTCAGCTCTACCTCAGGTCATCAGGCATTAGATTCTCATAAGGAGCACGCAACTTAGATCCCTTGCATGCACAGTTTCCAACAGGGTTCTCACTTCTACGAGAATCTAATGCTACTGCTGATCTTACAGGAGGTGGAGCTCAGGTGGTAATGCAAGTGATGGGGAATGGCTGTAAATACAGATGAAACTTCGCTTACCCACTACTTATCTCCTGCTGTGCAACCTGGTTCCTAACAGGCCATGGACTGGTCCTGGTTCATGGCCGGGAAGTTGAGGACCTCCGCTTTAGATGACCACACTCTGGCTGTCTTTTGCAGCACCCCTCCCCATGGGAACAAGGGACCCTGCCACTGGAACCCATGACTCTAGACCATTTTCTGGTTAACAGGGCCCTTGGGATTCCCTTCTCAAATGACCAAGTCTGTTGTTTTGGTCTTCTGCCAGACCTCTTGTTTAGGTTCATTCTCCGGGGAGCATATTGTGCCACTGCTTTGCACCTTCCTAGGCCTGAGCAATGGCCAAGGGATACCTTTAGAGCTTTGGGAGTGAGCAGGTAGTACTTGAACATTGTGGGTGGGAGTGTGCACATGTGTTCTTAAGGTCTATTCCAGTGTGGGATGGAGTCAGGATATGCAGGAGGAGACCAAACAGTGGGCTTGCCCTCTTTGTGCTGCCACATTCTGAAGCAGAACTCCAAGAAGTTAGGAAATTTAAATTTAAGCCCAGAATTCCAGATTGTTAAGAAGGTGCATTTTTCAACGTTGGGGGTTAGAATAAATTTTTTTTAAGTCTGTAAGTTTGATTTATAACTTTCAAAATTTAAACATGTGATATGTAGATCTCCATTTATAATCTTGCCTAGAGACCCTCAAATGTGAGGAGTCTTAGGAGGTTATAAAGGTCTCCCTGCTGTGAACCTTGAGCTTCTTTCCCCTTTCTTAATACTCACCACACTTTTTAGGTGATTACTTGTTTATTGTCTGTCTTCTATGAGACAGGGAAAAGCTGTGTGGAGTCAGGAACCAGGCTGTCTTTATTACAAATGTATCTTAGTCCTAACTTAGTAGCAACTGACACCTAGTAAGTGCTCACTAAATATATCTAACACTCTAAAACAAATGATGAAATACACAATTGATGAGAGCAAGTAGGGAGAAGAGAGATAGTATAAAGGAATAAAGTAACCTGAAAAGAGAATACATACTAAATTCTAATTGAGATTAAGCAATAGTTTAAAACTTTCTCTTCCAGTCAATCAAGGGGAGTGGCAAACACAGCTTCTATCTCCTTAAGAACCAGAGCTAAGACAATTATTCCATTCTAGGTCACAGGTGATGTGTGTTTTTGTTTTTCAAGTGAGTGGTTAGACTAAGATCAGGTGTTGAAAACTGAGGGCCTGATGTTGTGAAATGATTGCACTACTGACGTCCGTTGAAAAATGTGAATCAACAATTAAAAATAAAGAGAAAAATAATCCATCTTTTTGGTTTTCCTTGTAAATTTGGATCTTCTGGCAACACTGTGCCACAGTCCAATAAGGCAACAATGGTCGGAAGCCTGCATTTATCAACAAGTCACATCTCACCACTCACAAGATGAATGCCCCTGCACATAGGTTGACTGCCTAAGGCCTTTTGAATTCCTGACTCCTAGGCCCGGGGCTTTTAAAGGTCCCTTTGTTTTGAAGATTGCCTTCTTTAACTGATCTCTTCTTGGTATATTTTTCAACCAACTTTTGACTTGTTCATTTGAATTATGTACCACAACATTACATACCTGCTCATATCTACTCTAGATTCAGAAAATGAATTATTTCACATATATAATAAAATGAAACCCACTTGCTCCAGAATGCTTTTGGTGTAATTCATCCAAATTTCCCTCATTCCTTCGATGACCCTAAGGGCAGATACTTGCCTGGAGAGTCTGCAGACCAGGGCTTGACTGCTGCCTGAAAGTTAAAATTATGTGTGATGGTGTTGGGGACACAGAAAAACAGGAACTGCCAGAGTGAAAGTTGCAGAACGGGGCTTGGGAGGATAATGAAGAATCCGGGCGACGCTGGAGTGCTAATTTGTTCGACAAGTATTATTGAGTACCAACGGCATGGCAGGCACTGTACTGCCAGGAGAGATTCAACAGTAACTCCACCAAAGTCCCTTCTCCCACAGAGCTTAATTCGCTGCCGGCAGCCAGGTAACACGCCCATAAACACGCATTTCACAAACATACATATGTACACGTCAGGTGGAAATAAATGCTAATTATAAAACGGAAGCAGAGCAAGGCAACAGCGAAAGAGGGTGGCTGCTATTTGAGGAGACCCCAAAAAAGCAAGAGAGCAAAGCACACGCGGTGGCTCTTTTTCTCGTTTTCAAGCTACAGGGAGCGAATTGCGCTCCCAGGAAGCCCCGCCCCCTCCCTCTGATAGGGCGCGCGTGCCATAGAGGCGGCCTTGGGGGCGGAGCTTCGCGCGCAGAGCTCGGAGCGCGCCGTGCACAGAGCCTCGAGCAGAGGGATCCCGGCATTCTCCAGGTCCTCACGAGGCGTGGAGAAGTACTGACTGGAGCCTGGCATGCTGGGAACTGTAGTTCCGACCGCCGCCCCACGCCTGAGGGGCGGTAAAAGCCGCTAGGGCCGGCTCCATTTCTGGCACAGCACTTGGCCGCACCGTGAGGTTGTGCAGAGGCCTTGCTGGGGGAGGGCAGGATCGTCCCGAGAGCCAACCGGACACGTCCAGCCGGGCGAGCGCCCAAGCCGGTCACCGCCCCCAGTCACGTGTCGCGGCCTCCGCGGGCGCGCGCCGCTCCTAGCACCGTTCCCGGCCCGGCGGACGGCCCGCGCCTCCCCCAGCGCTGCTGCCACCTCGCGCTCGGAGGCGTCACGGAACGTGCTCTCCTCTCCCCCTCCTCCTCCCCGTCCCGCTCTCCCCCTCCTCCCCCTCCCGGCCGAGACTCGCCGCCGCCGCAGCCGCAGGAGTAGCCGCCGCCGGAGCCGCGCGCAGCCATGGCCGAGAACCCCAGCCTGGAGAACCACCGCATCAAGAGCTTCAAGAACAAGGGCCGCGATGTGGAAGTGAGTGAGCTTCCGCGGTCTGGGCCCGCCCGGCCGCGCCGGCCCGGCGGCGCGGGGAGGGGCGGGGGGCCGGCGCCGGGCTGGTTCTCGCCGGCTTGCGGTCGGTCGGAGTTGGCCGCCGCCTCCAGTCCCCGCGGCCCGGGGCTGGGTGGAGCGGGCGGCGGGACGCGGGCCGGGCTGCAGCCGCCCCCCGGAGCTGCCGGCGCGGGGACCGGGAGACGCCGGGGCTTTCGGCCCCGTCACGCGGGCGCGGCCTGGTGTCGGCGAGGAAGGGATGGGGAGGGGAGGCGAGGCGGGGTCCGCGGGGCCGGGGCCGCGCGGACCGGCCGGGATGCTGCCGCCCCGGCCCGCAGACCGCACCGCCCCGCCGAGGGGGCGGCCGCGGCTTGCGCCCGCTGCCGGGGCCGCCTTCCGCCCGGCGCAGCCCCCTCGCTGCCTCCCGCGCTGCCGCACATGGAGCCCCTCGCCTCTGCGGGTCCGCGCCGCTGCCTTCCGCGAGCCGGGCCCAGGCGGGCTGTGGCGGCCCGCGGAGGGGGTGGGGACCAGCAGGGTAACTGACTTGTTTGAGGGTGATGGATGGGGGAGGGTACGATGCGCCAGGACCATCTTCTCCGATTCCAGCGCCGTCCTTCGGACTAGTGGCTCTGAGCTGCTCCGGCGCCCGCTCCCGCAGGCATTTGGAGCGAGCCGAAGGTGGACAATAGTTTACCATCTATTGTGTTGCGCCTTCGGAAAAGAGGTGGTTCCGACCCCTGCTCCTAGGACTTGTTTTCTCAGCCTTTCTTGCGGTGGGGTGTGCACAGGATGATCGTTTTTTGGACACATGTTTACTGAAATACGTTGGATACATAAAAGTTCACACGTCCTCGTGTATACCTCTTGCTCCAAGCCGGTAGAATTTCCAAGTGGTTGCAAAACTGTAAACATTCATCGTGGTCACTCAGTTCGTTGCTACTCAGCATGTTGCCATTGTCTCATTAAGGTGACATTAGCAGGTACTGTTTGCAAACTCGGCTTATTGAAGCAGCGCTAGAGGTCTCTCTGCAGCTACTGAAAGCAATGAAGTATAATGCACAAACTTCACTGGGACTGTGACCTTTGGATTCGTTAGGGGGGAAATGGTTTTAAGGCCCCAGCCTCCTGTAATACTAGGTGACGTGATTTGCAGTTCTGTAATTTTTGCTGAGGGACCAGTGTGCTTAAGAAGTGTGCGTACTATTCTCTCTTAAGTAAGGTAGTGAGGTAAATATACCGTTCAGCATTCTGTTTTATAGAGAAACAAACTCTGGCCGTTTTTCAGAGCCACAGAAGTAAGTGCTAATTTGAAAAAACCTGGGGAAGAAAAATCTGTGGAATTTCCATTTGGGTGAGACTAATAATTAATAAAGGTCACCTGTCTCTTGGTCATAGCTAAATATCCTTTGAGAAATTCTTCTTGTCAAAAGTGAAACTTAGGAATAGTAACAAGACATTTTGGAAGTGCCTCCTGTTATTGGTTCAGTTGATGACAAGAATTAATTCTGGACTTTTCCATTAGTAGTTTTTCTTGAAGCCTACCCGTTATAAATAAAAACTTATCGAAAAATACTTTTTATTTGTACAGAAAAACTAATAACGTTTTTTTCTTCTCGGATATTGGTACAGGTTTTTGTCTTATTTTTTGCCCCTACTAATTTGTTCTGGGATCTCAGTGATACCTAGTAAGGACTCCTGCACATAATAGGTCTTCAACAAATATTTGCTGATGATCAGAATGCAACCAGTGTCTTCCAGATGCATGAAACAGACAGCATGGTTGCTAAGCCATTCAACCTGGGGTTGGTCGCATTACATTTCCCAGGATACATTAGCATACTTAAGGCATGAAATAGATATTCAAATGGTAGTTCTGTGTGGCAGACAGCGTACTAAGAGCTTCATGGTATGTGATTTTACCCGTATAACAACTTTATGAGCTAGGTATGGCATTATCCTCACTTTACATGAGGAAACCTCAGAGCGCTATGTAGCCCGCGTAAGTCATGCGGTGAATATGAGCAGTCATTCACTAATTGTCTATCGGGTATCTAACAATGTTAGGTCTTATGGAAGCAAAAAGGACTACAATGCAGTCTAACTAAGGAGTTTGCAGTCCCGTGGGGGTGATAATTACGGTGTAATGCATCAATGAGTATTAGGATGTAGGTATTCTGAAAAGGCATGAGAAGACCCTGTTTGGAGCTAAGCAGACAGGAGGTGTTCTGGTTGATCCCTAATGCATGGATGGGAGTGAGCTGATTCTGAGGGATGAAAAAAAGCCAGGGGAAGAAAAGGGTATTTAGACTTGAGGGAGCAGTAATTGAAGAGTCCTGAGAGAAATGTAGTAGGACTTGAGAGAGAGAGGGAGGGAGAGACTAAAGGGTACATTGGGGTCAAATCTGATCAAGGGCTTTTATTGTGGATTTAGGTATAATTAAGACTAGATGCCATGTCTAATTTATCTTACTCACTAGAAACACACAGTACAACTTAACTCTGTAACTAAGTATTTGTGGTTATCAGGCTTCCAAGACAATGATATGTGCTTTGATAAGATACAATTTTCATCTTTTCACATATGGGATAGACAAAAGATGAAGCATGTTATAAATTATACAGCCAACTGATACACAAATAGGATGCTAGGCTTCAGAATAAGATACATATTTTCTAAAGAAAATAAAAGGCTAGAGTATGCCAGGGGATTGTGAGTAGGGAGAGGGTTGAGGATGAAAATCATGAAATGATTTTCAGTCATTCAATCAAGAATGAACTCTTAGAAGAGATTTTAATAGGCCTTTGAAGAGGAAAAAAACCGGAGGTTGGTGTGAATCTTAGAGGAATTATGTACCATACTTGAAAGAGGTATGTTAATTAGTGAATAAAGATCCAGGTGGAAAAGAAGAGTGATTTGGGAGTGAAGAGGTGGGACTTCTAGATGGCCCTTGTTGGTTTGAGAATGTGTCTTGTGGCAAGGAGTTGCTTGGAAGCTTTTTCTTGATAGGGAGATCTGGAGGAATGTATTTCGGAGCACAGAGTTAGGAGGTGTAACATGATTGGGGCAATGAAAAGGGTGACAGGGCAGTAATATCCAGAATTTATTCTGGAGAAATATTATTGTTTTCTGGTCTGTAAGGAAGAAATTTTCAAAAATTGATACTGAGGATGAGCACAATCTAGAATGAGCATTTGATGCTGCTGCTGCTTCTCTTCTGTGTAAAGATCACTGAAGAGAAAGAGGATAAAGGTTTAGATGGAGGTAGGGGAGGGAGCAGTCACCACTGATAGCAATTTGGAGCTTGAGTAGGGGAGTGGATTTTGTAGTTAAAACTGGGAAGTATATAGTGAAAAGGAAACTAATTTTATTTGGTCTGGAATGTGCATTTTAATACCAGACATTTTCATGTAACACACTGATTCTTAATCTTTTTAAAAAAAAATATTTAAAACTTTTCAAATATACTCCGAGAAAAGTGCACAAAGCTGAAATGTTCTATTTCATGAATACTTACAAAACAGACACTTAGGTAACTACCATCCAGATCATCTTTTCTTTTTCTTGTTCCCTATACCTCAAGGATGTGATATTTTCATCAGTAACCATAACTAATAATAATTATTTTTTAAAATCTTTACATTTATTGAGAGTTTACAATGTACCAGTGCTATATACTTTATATGGATTATTTAGTCTTCACAGCAGTCCTGTCAAGTAGGCATCATTATTATCCTCATGTACTCCTGAGGAAACTTGAAGTCTTCTACTCTTAAGTAATGAGCCCTAAGTCATCAGTGTTAAACGGCAGAGCCTGGACTTACATCGAAGTATTATGATGCTAAAGCCAGAACAGTGCTGTACTCCACTGAAGAGAGTCTAGGATAAGGCTGTCTTAGCATGTCTATGAAGCATGTCTGAAAGTTAGTGGGGGGGAAATTGAATTCTTGACTGATATCACCGAAATTCCTATTTTGGTACAGTCATCTAAAACCTTGCTAATAAAATTTTTTTACCGACTATTTATCACTTTATTTGCCTTTTTAAATTTTTACTCTTGCAGAGGAGTGAATTAGTTGATTTTTACCAAAAAATAATAGCGCACATCCTTGGGCTTAATATTTAAACTTAATGCTTTAGTTTGTGATACTAAGAATAATATATATTTTCTCACCTGCAAATTCAGCTAGCTCTCCTAAACTTGCTCCTCTCTCTATGGAACCTCTTGGTAAGTGGTCCTGATTATCCATGTTTAAAACTTTATCCTTAACTCCCTTCCCTTCCTTCACCTTTATCTTTATTAATCATCTTAAGAGCCCTTATATTTCTGCTTTCGTTACCAACCTCACTACCACTGCCCCTAGTTTAGACCCTTATCATTTTCACTTGTACAAATGTAATAGCATACCTAGTTTTCCTGTCTTCAGCATCTTCTCTCCCTGATATATCTTGTGGATTGATCTTTCTAAAATCTTTGTTACTTTCCTGTTTCTTCTGTTACTTTCCTGCTTATGGATCCTTCCCATTGCCTTTAGGATAAAAGTCCTTAGTATGCCACATATAGTTCCACATAAGGCCCTACCTTTTCTAGTTCTCCGACCTCTTTTCCATGCAGCTTCTTTGTGCCAGCCATGATAAAGTACTTGAGATGGTTGAGTAACCAGTACAGTTTCCTCTCCATGCCTTCGTACATGCTGTTCTTCTGTGTGCCGCCTTTGGCTGTCTGTTGAGTGGGGCTCATGGCAGATTCTCTCTTCACTCAAACTCCTTCATATAGCTCTGAAACACCAGTATCACAATTCTGTCACACTATGTCATTTTAGTTAAAAAAAAAAACCGTTTAGAAGTTCTCCACAAGGCCTTTCCTAACTATTAGCATACTCGATAACTATTAGTCCCTGTTCTTTTCCTCCTCTCCAGTGCTTTCCTATGTAAATTTTCCTTCACCTATTAAGGATAAATTGTGATGTACAACAAATTCTATGAGTGTATAGCTATTAAAGCAGTCTCTGTCAAGAAGCTCAGTGAGGCTAGGGACCTTGGACTGTAACTGGTCATTTAGTAAACAGTAACTGGTCATTTAGTAAACAGTAAACATGAAATTTGACAGATGCTCTCTGAAAAGAGAGACTAGATATACTTGAAAAACCTCTACGTTTGGGAATGAGAGACAATATTAGTTGTACCTAAGATAGAAATCGTTTTTTTTTTAATGTTGACTCTATGGCACTGATACTAACCCTCCTGTGGCACTGTTGCCTAGCCCTCCTTTGACAGTCTGTTCTGCTGTAATGTATTTCTGTAGCATGAACTAACTCAGACTTGAATGGTGAATAGAAGAATGATGTTAGTGCAAAATTCATATTGGCTCATATCTGGTTTTTACTAGCACATTAATGTTTAGCACTCTCAAAGTTAGCACTTGAACACAAACAGTTGAACAGAGCAAGCCCAGCTGTGTGCCCATTGCCCATTAACCATGTTCTGCCTCTTGGCTTCATTTAACCATATGCTGTGTCTTAGAGGTGCTTGTGACTATCGTGGTGCATTTTCGTCTTCCTGAGTTCGAAGAACATGAATCTTTCAGAGATCCATATGTCATACAGTAAACACACCTTAATTTTCTTGGATTCACTAATGGAATCCAAGGACTCTCTCCTGGTCCTTATACCTCTTGGATTACTCTTTTTGAGCTGGCTTTTCCAACTCTTCTTCCTACCCATTGAGTGTAGGCATGTTTGGGGATTCTGTCTGTGACTCTCTTTTTCTGTTTTGTTTTTTGAGTCAGAGTCTCACTCTGTCGCCCAGGCTAGAGTGCAATGGCATGCTCATGGCCACCGCAGCTTCGACCTGCTGGGCTCAGGTGATGCTTCCACCACCTCAGCCTTCCAGGTAGCTGGAACTACAGCCACCACACCCGGCTAATTTTTTGATTTATTGTAGAGATGAGGTCTTGCCAAGTTGCCTGGGCTTGTCTTGAATTCAGGGGTTTAGGCAATCCTCTCACCTCGGCCTCCCAAAGTGCTAGGATTATAGGCGTGAGCCACCGCACTTGCCACCTCTCTTTTCTATAGATTGTTTTTCTTGCTCACATCAGCAGCTCCTTAGCTTTAGTCATCATTTCAGTATAGGGGGACTTAAATCTCTTAATCATCTCCTGGAAATTATTTGCATGAGCGTCTCTTTAGCTTCTCAAACTCAAAGTGTTTAAAAGCCATGTTCTTCCTTTGTTTTTTTCTGTTTATGGCATCATCACCCTCACTGTGACCTGAATTTGAAACTTGAGAGGCTTCTTGGACTCCTTTCTCATCTTCCACATTCAGTCAGATGCCAGTCATGTAGCTTGAATCTCTGTGCCATCCGTGGATTTTGGCTCTGTCTCTCTATTCCACTTCTCCAACCTACTTTAGGTCTTATTACCTATCATCTTGCTGTTTAAAAATTGTCTCCAGAATGGTGTTCTTCCTCCAGTTTATGAGATTTTTCAATGAGCCTGATTATTTCTCTGGTTTCAACCTTTCTTCTCCCCTCCTCCCACCCCTTTAAGCTCTAGCAACACTGAACTTCTTATATGCTTATACATAATCTGGAATCCCGCCCGCCCCTCCTCACCAGAGCTATTTCTATTCTCAGGGCCATCTTGCTGACTGGAATATCCTTTCCTGCCTCCTGTTGCCTGGCTAATTCCTACCCCCTTTAAATAAATACTCAACTCTAGGTTAGGTACAATTCTTTGCTCCTGGAAGAACTTTGAATCTGTCGTTCTCATTGTAATTATGTTAATGTATCTTAACTATGTTTTATTTGTTTCTCCTACTAGATTGTGAACTTTTTGAGGGCACAGACTATATAGCTTCACTGTCTGCTACTTAGTACAGTGGCTGGAACAAAAGTACTAAAATATTCCTTGAATAAATACATCTATTCTAGGCACAGTAATTTTCCTAATGTTTATTTTTGAGCTGAAACTGTTAATATTTTAGTGTCTTTTTCTACTCCTTGCCAAATCAAGTTCAAACTTTTTATTATGACTGGTAAAGTTTTGGGAGATTAAGGCACATGCATAGTGAATTAGTGATTAAGGCTAATTTGTATGACTGACTAGCACTCTATTGTATGTATATATCACATTTTGTTTATCCATTCATCCATAGATGAATACTTGGGTTGTTTCCAACCTTTGACTATTGTCCCCTCACCATTTTTAAAAATGCCATTAATTTGTTGAAGAAACCAGGTCAGTTTTCTTATGTTAGGTTATACCATATGAAATTGCCTTTTTGAGATTCAAAACAGTCAAGTATCAGCAATTTCTTATGGTTCAGTCTAATAGAATGTCCTAATTACTGTGTTTCTCTGTTTCCTTGTGGTGTTGCTTAATTTGTTCCTCCTATTTCTCACCACCCTTTGGATTTTCTGTAAACTGGAAGTTTGATTTAAAGGCTTGATTAGCTTCAGGCTAAGTATTTTTTAATCTTTAAAAAACTTCAGCCAGTGATAGTTTGTGCTTGAGAATATAGCCTAGTAGTAATATTAAGATTGATTATAGGGTTCATATGATAAAGAATAAACGATTTAACGTCTTAAATGTGACATTCATTTTGTGAAATGAATTTTAGTTATTGGGTAAAGTGTGACACGGATTGGGTAATATTTGAAGTGAAAAAAAGTAGCCTGACTTCTGGGTATCCAGTAAAGGAGTCACAAAGTGTATTTCTAGAAAATGTAACTTCAAAGTCATTGGGATTCTCTTTCTATGACTGACACCACTCCTAAGTTGACTTTTTGTTACCATTGGCCCTCTACATCTGGAAGTGGTACCTGTGGATATGGAGGGTGGACTGTATTTACTTAACATTTTATGGGAGCGTATCCACAGGAGGTTCTTGAACCAGTTTCCCTGAGAATACTGAGACTCATTTCCAAATCTCTACTTCTTTATCTTGGAGGTAAAGGAATACTGAAGTATAAAGAGGATGTAGCATTTTTTGCAGTTTTACTATTAGGAAAAATTTTGCTCCACCTAGCCAACATCAACAGTTAAAGTATGGTAAAATAGATTATGACTGTATTTATACTTGAAATTAATCATTCTGAATGGTTGGGTTTTCTGGGTTTTAGTGTTTGTTTATTTGCCAGATTTTCTTTTATTTTGAAATTTTCAGAAACAGCTCTTTTCAGTGTTTCTGAAAATGTTTTATACATTTTTTTGCCTTCCTAAATAGATTATAATTTAGTTATTTTCTTAATTCTTGACAATCTCCATTATGTATATGGATATTGGGCTTTGCTTTTAGAGAAGTGATGGCCTTCAGTTCTTAGATTAGCCAGAATTTTGTCCTTAATTCTTATGCTTGTGGAGTTTTTGCTCTTCATAATTTGTTTTGGCATGTCCTTCCCTTGCTTTTAGCCTGTCACCTTTTCTCTGATACTATCAGCATGTTTACCTGTAGTGGCCCCTATCTTTCTTTTTTATTTAATGCTTCTTATATCTTAGTGACTTGGAAAACAGATTTATTAAACACTTAGCTTTTTCTATGTGCCAGGCAGATATTGCTAGGTGGCAAAGAAATGAAAATGTTGTCCCTGATATAGAGAAGTTCAGTTTAGTGGGAGAGACTGATACCTGAGCATATGTGATAAGTTCTATGATACAGGTAAATAATTTGCAAAGTACTAGGAGTATAGAGAAAGGGAGTGACTGATTGTACTTATGGAAATGGAGTAAGGTTATGCAGAAGATCATACTTGAACTAGGTCTTAAAGGATGGGTTTTCCAAGTCAGAAAGCAAGATAGCTTGAATAACAGTGACAGTGTCATGGAGTCCTAAAAGCCTGGCATGTTCAAGCCATGGTTAATACGGAGACATTATATCCAGTCTCTCTTTTAGAAACAGCATTTTGATTTGACCTTTGGAAGCTACTTTTCTGCCATTGGATATCTTGTGGTGACATTTTTAATCTAGGTACTCCTGCCTCCTTTGGTTAATTAAGGTGCCTCGCTTTTTTCTGGCTAACACAAATTGGGCCAATAAAATTCTGCCCCTAGTATGTAAATCCTAGTGAGCTGATCCTGAGACCTAATTGACTTACCCACAGAAGTACTGTGAAGGTTACCATCCGTTAATTCCTGCCCGCTAGACCTGTGGGAGTTGCTTTCATAGACCTGATCCTTCAGCTTTTCCTTTGGTTCTGTGAATTGCTCTATATCCTTCCAAAGAATTCTCCAGCCTTCTTTTTTCCTCTTAAATTAACCCAAGTCAGTTTCTGTTGTTTGCAACATAACTCTAAGGTGATCATCTGTCTTGTTTGCTTGGATCTGAGGGAGTTCCTAGGACTTTCCATGTTCAAACTAGGAAAGTCCTGAGCGTGCCTTAACAAATTGGTCACTCTAGTGGAAACCATTTGGTCATAAAGATAATAAGTTCTGGAATCCAAATGTTCAGATGAAATTATTCAATGTGCAGTTAAAAAGTTCAGAGTGAACAATCAGCTATTTGAATTTCATTCAGTAGTTATTTGAATTATGAACTAAGTGTGAGGAATAAAGCAATGAAAATAGTGACTGTCAATAATTGCTGAGCATTTAATTCTGCTTATAAGAATAATCTTAAATAATTCTCACAAAATTTCCAGTGAATGGATGAAGAAAATGGGTTAAGTAATTTACTTAAGAACATACAGCTAGAAAGGGGCAGAACTAGCATTCAGTCTCAGATTTCCATTTTAAAACTCCATGCCCTTGATAACTGTTCTCCTACTCTGTCTCAGGGTTTTTGCTCAAGGAATGTGTAGACTACTATGGAGATGATGTAATAGCAAAGAAATACTTGTAATGGAAATGTCTACCGAGTGCAGTGGGCACATGGAGATTCACCTGAGTTGTCCTGGGTAAGTCAGAGAAAAATTCATGGAGGTGATTGTGCTGAAGCTTAAAGTAGAAAAAAGGTGCATGTGTTTCTTTGGTGATAAATCGTTTGGGCCTGGAAGAGACAGCATGATATATTCAGGGGAACTAAAGTAATTCAATATTTCGTTCAGGTGGAAATTCGGATTGGAAAGTTGGATTGGATAGGCAGGAGCCAGATTGTGAAAAGCCTCTTCTCTGGAAAAGTAGAAGTGCATTTAGAACTATTGCTTTGGTTGTACCATAGGAGTTGGATTGGTGAAAGTCAGAAGAGGGATTGGGAGTAACAGCAAACCCTCAGGGTCCTAGAGATGGGGGCCTGACTATAGTGCTGTTATTGGGGTTGAAAAACTGGAAAAGTTATTAGGACTAATCATTTGGTGCATTTTAGCTTATAGAACAGAGGTTGGCAAAATTTTTCTGTAAAGGGCCATAATATTTTTTAAAAGTCTAAATATTTTAGGCTTTGAGGGCCATACTGTCTATGTTGCAACTACTCAACTCTGCTTGAGCACAGAAGCAGCCGTAAACATTAGGTGCAGGCAAACGAGTGTGGCTATATTCCAGTAAAGCTTTATTTACAAAATCAGGTGGTGGACTAGATTTGACTCACAGACCCTTCGAGGCTAATGTGATGAGTGATGAAGATTTGGAAAATAGTTTGAATTATGAACTGATAGTTCAAGCAATCATTAGAGTGATTAAGATGATTACATATGGTTTATAGGAATAAGTAGGAAAGAGGACCAGGAGAGGAAAGAACCCTGAGGAACCACATCATTTCAGAGAATGAGGTGAAAATACCAGTGAAGAGTGAGTCTATAGGAAGCTTAGCAGCAAAGTGGTATATCAGAACTTTAGAGGAGAGTTTTCTGAAAGTGGGGCGGTAGTTGTGATATCAAACACTACAGAAAGAGGTATGATGAGAACTTAAAAGTAAGCCATTCATTGTATTTGCCAGTTGGGGGTCAGTGAGAAATAGAAAACTGGTGGAGGCTGGAAGCCAGATGATGATGAGCTGAGGAGGGAGTTGGAGTTGAGGTAGTTGGAGGAGTTAGTAGAAAATTGAATTAAATATTTGGTAATTATGGGAAATAAGAACCACAGGTTCTTGAGGAGGAAGTAGGATGAAAGAAGACTTTTTGTTGTTTCTTATTTGTTTAGAAGAGTGGTATCTGCTGTAGGCTAAACTGAAGAAACTAGAGCAAAAGAGACCTAAGGACCTGGATAGAAAAGGAATAAATGATTGAGCCTAGTGAAAGTAGGAAGTTGTTAGGGAGGTGAAGTTATAATGTAAGTTGTGGTCAGATCATGAAGGGGTCTCAGGTGGAAAGAACTTGGAGAAGTGGGGTTGGCTACAGTAGGGTAGGGAAACTGGAACAGATTATGCCAGGTGGCTTCTGTTTTCTTTGACAAAGTCTTATCTGTAGAGAATGAAGGTCTAAGAGGTAATGTTCGAAGAAAAGGTGTTTCAGGGAATATGAAATAGGGCTTATCTGGGAATGAGGGCCTAGCTGAGATAATACTCTACTGTGTTGTTATTTTGGAAACAGTTATGAACAATTTTCGGTTAATTGTTTCGTAGCTATAAATGTATTCTGGATATAATTGTTATTTAAACCAAATTCAGAGTATGGAAGTCACATTCAATGGAATCATATAAAAGAAAAATTGAACTAGCATGAACATTGGAATTTTATGAGTCCAACTCCTTTTTTCACAGATATGAAAATTTAGGGTACAGAGAAAACATGTCCATTCATCTAGATGGTACCCACGTTTTCTGATTTCAGAAAATCAGAAATCACTTTTGTTTTTAACTGTATATGTTTTATATAATACATTTAAAAACAAAAACTATATTTTATGAAACCTTCAAACATACATAAAAGTAGAAACTAATATATTGAATATCCATGTACCATTTCAAAACAATTGTAATTTATTGTCAGTCTTGTTACATTTATATTACTACCCACTTGTACTCATCCCTATATTGTTTTGAAGCATTATCTGTTGATGTTGTTTCATCTGCCTATATTTTAACATGTATATTGAAAGGTAGTATTTTCAGTTTTTTCCTTTTATATTTTAAAACAAAAAGCAATCATTGTTATATCATTAAATAGCCAGTTGAAAGTACATTTTTTATATGAAATTCCAAAGTAAAAATACCTACTACTCTATCATAGACTTTTAGACCAAAAAGAACCTCGTTGGTCAGTTGTTTGTGGTTGGGATGTGACATAGAAGTCGACAAATAATAATTTAAATATTTTTTTCCCCTCAACTTTTTAACCGAGAAATAATTTTATCTCTCCCCAAATAGGTTGAATAGAACATATTTAATTTTTAACTTCCAAGAGTTATATACAACTTTTTATAGTAAGAGTAGACTGTATGGAAATAAAGGCTTCTTAATATTTTCAGTATTTTATCTTTTTTGAGTCAGTGTCTCACTTTGTCATCCAGGTTGGAGTGTAGTGGCATGATCATGAAGAGATCACGGCTCACAGCAGCCTTGACCTCCTGGACCCAGGCAGTCCTTCCACCTCAGTGTCCCAAGTAGCTGGGACTATAGGTGCATGCCACCATGCCTGGCTAATTTTTTTTATTTTTTGACAAGGTTTTGCTATGTTACCCAAGCTGGTTACCAACTCCTGGACTCAAGCAATCCTCCCGCCTTGGCCTCTTAAAGTAATGTTATTACAGACATGAGCCACTATATCTGGCCCATATTTGTAGTATTTTAGATAATGAATTTACTTTGATTTTCAAAATGAAAATAACTAATGAATGCTATGCGTTATCAGAAAAATGTTAAAACACTTTATGTGTCTCCAATAGCCTGATGTATTCCAGTTGACTTGTGGAAAAACTTATGCAACAAAAATTTTCTTATCAAATATTAGAAGCATTGGAATGATGTAAGGATAGAAAGGGACAGCAGTGAATTTGTGCACCCTACCCTTCCTATATTGAAACAGTGTACAGCTGGCCTTTCATGTCTACAGGTCCCGCATCTGTGAATTCAACCAGTGACTGATCGAGAATATTTGGGAAAGAAAGCAAAAAACCCCACAGATTTTTAAAAAACAGTATAACAACTGTTTACATAGGATTTACATTGTATTTGGTATTATAATAGTTTGAAGATGATTTAAGGTACATAGAAGGATGTGTATACGTTACTTGAAAATATTGTACCATTTTATGTAAGGAACTTTCTATCCAAGGATTTTTGTATGGGGATGTCCTGGAAACTGTACACTTTGCATTCCCTGTTTCAGAATCAAAAAGGGGGAGGGGAGAGGTCCAACTTTCTGGATATCTGTGATGATGACAGAGGGTGTCAAGATAGACATGGTTGTTATTTTTCTTTATTTAAAATAGATAACAGAATCTGAAGGGCAGAAAACTGAATAGAATATGGAGGAAGGTAGCTGGACTCACATTGAAATAGATGGATTGGATAGTACATACATGTTCCTGTCTACATTTGAATCTGCACAAGGAATTAGGTAGGCTGGTAAGGATGATCATGTTAGCTAACTATTGGGCTACAGATTGTAGAGATGCGTACATAGAGAAAAAAACCTAGAAACTGGGTGTTGTTGTACAGCATTCATCTCAGCTAGCAGAGAACCATGGACTGTACAGTTAGTATTGTTTGAATTGATTTGCTAAACTTGAAATTACTTCCATGAAAATAATACCTGTGTATCTTGGTTTTGGGATAATATATAATTGGGAACATTTATTGAGACTTTTTTGTCTTTTTAGATTATGCAAAACTTTTAGTTAAGTTTTGAACCTAGTGTTTTTTAAATTTAAATTTTATTTTTTAAAGTACATTTTATTATTTTTATTTTATTAATTTTATTTTAGGGTTTTGCTCTGTCACCCAGACTAGAGTGGAGTGGCATGATAATAGCTCACTGCAGCCTTGAACTTGGGGTCTCATCATCCTCCCACCTCAGCCTCCTGAGGCCAGGGCCATAGACATGAGCCACCATACCTGGCTAATTTTTTTGTTTTTTGTAGAGACAAGGTCTTGTTGTGTTGCCAAAGGCTGGTCTCAAACTCCTGACCTCAAGCTGTCCTCCCACAGTGTTGGGGATTACAGATGTGAGCCACCTTGCTCAACCAGAACCTGATATTTTAAACAAGGGTCAGAAGAACTTCAGGAGTGGATAGGAAGGTATTTTTAATGAATATTTGGGGAATGGTACTTGTATAACTTAATTTGTGCACTAATTCACATTAGTAGGTAAGTGTCTTATTCTATATTATTTAATAGTAGTTAAGAGTGAAATATTTTTTAAAGGGAAAGAGAAGATCAAAGTACAAATTATGGTCTAAATAAGAAAGTCTCAGCTTTCAGAAATATTTACAAATTTTGTGGAGAAAGTTTATAAACTGGTAATTCCCAGTAATAATAGTTATCATACTATTTAATGATTAAAAATAAAAATTTATTCTTGTATAATAAGAATACCCATTGGCTAAAATGCTTCCATAGAAGTGAAAATAATTAAAAATGCTTCCTCACTCCCCTTGGGCAATTTAATGTTACTATCAGGAACTATGGCTAGTAACAACAGTTGGTTTTCAGTTATTTGTTGAGTTCTGGGAACATGGTTTTTGCTTTTAAAGGAATTGGTACTTGGATGTTATTGAAAGTTCTGTGGTAACTGGACATTTGTTTTCTAAATTTTGTGGATGTGGGGCTAGTGCAAACAAATATTTTTGTGTATCCTGTTAAGCTTTTGAAACTTTGGAAAAGTAGGGTATTTGAGGAACAAATTGAATCCAATTTAGGAATACAAATGGACAAAGTACATGGGCTATAGACTGATCATGGTGTAGTACAAAAAACATTGTCACTGAATATGATTCACCCCAAGTTCAGGTTGAACAAACATTAGTTGTACAGACTACCTTTTTTCAATATTGTGGAACAGAATGGAATAAAAATGAATGTATTCAAGGGACATTTAATTTAGTAAGGTAAATACAGCTGCAGGTAACTATAAGACAGAATGTGATAGTTTAATAAAAGTAAAGGTAGTTTGGCAACATAGAGGAGAGACAGGTGTGAATTATAGCCTTAGAGATTTGGGAAGGCTTTACAGTAATGACATGAACTGGGCTTTGAATATTTCATGGTTTGACTAAGATGTAGGTTGGAATAGCAGAACTAAACAATTTTTTTTCCTTAAGCTAGTTTATTAGCGACAGTGTACAGCCTTCGTAGAGAGAGAATCTTCTCTTGAGTTTGTCCAGTGATCCAGGAAATTAGCATGAGAGTTTGTAAGATCAATGTTCCCTCCTTCTGGTGTGCTGCCCTATGGGTGGCCAACTGGGACTTGGGTGGTAAAGCCCATGCAGCTTTGTCCCTGTATCTCAGTATGTTATATAACTACTTTCTGTGTGTGCCATGATGTGACAGAGTTTGGGAAGCACTATTTTTGCCTACTTAATATTTCTCTTCTGGTAATAAGTTCTTTAGTATATTGGCTATCTTTTGTCAAAAAATAGCTAGTCTATTTTCATAATAACACATTCTGAATTAGTTATATTAGTCACCAGACCAAGAGAGTCTTGTAATGTTTCAGATATTCACTTAAGGCAGTGATTAGGATGCCCGTCAGGTCTTTCTTTCTTTCTTTTTTTTTTTGAGTTGAAATCTCACTCTGTCACTCAGGCTGGAGGGCAGTGGCATGCTCACGACCACACCAGCATCGACCTGCTAGGCTCCAGTGATCCTTCCACCTCAGCCTTCCAAGTAGCTGGAACTACAGGCGAGCGCTACCACGCCTGGCTAATTTTTTGATTTATCATAGAGATGAGGTCTTGCCAAGTTGCCCAGGCTGTTCCCGAACCCGTGGGCTCAAGCAATCCCCTCACCTCGGCCTCTCAAAGTGCTGGGGTTATAGACTTGAGCCACTGTGCCAGGCCAGGTTTTTCACTTTCATTCTGAGTTTTTGTATTTGTGAACATAATGACTATGTGAGGACATGATATGTTTGTGGCCATTGCTAAACTTTAAATACAACCAGAGTATCCTTCCATATGCTTTTCCTCTGGTAAATAAAGTACTGGACCTATTCTGAGAAAACTATCTATACTGTTTACAGGAGTGCAAATATTTTGGAGGAAGGGAGATTGGGCAAATGTGCTTAGGGGCAAGGGCAACCTTGAGATGAGGTCCAGAGCTCCAGCTCCTTTGTATGAGTGGCAGAAAAAGAAGAATGAGCAAAAGAGTAACTTAAAGTTCTGCATTTATGCTCCAGAGGAAACTGGCTGGCTGGACACCCAGGCCTAGTAGTTATAGGAGCCCCCTAGTTGTGACTGCTGCCACATGTTAAATTGAGGATACAAATGTAGATTTTTGGGACTGGAATCATATGGCTTTAAATCATCTTTTTTTTTTTGAGTCGGAGTCTCACTCTGTCGCCCAGACTGGAGTGCAGTGGCCGCTTCCGGCCACCGCAGCCTCCACCTGCTGGGCTCCGACGATCCTTACGCCTCAGCCTTCTGAGTAGCCGGATTTACAGGCATGCGCTACCACGCCCAGCTGCTTTTTTGATTTATTGTAGAGATGAGGTCTCGCTGCCCAGGCAGGTCTCGAACCCGCTGGCTCAGGCAATCCACTTACTTCAGCCTCCCAAAGGCGCGGGATTACAGCCTGAGCCACCGAGCCCAGCTTATTTTTTTAATGATCATATTGAAGAGGGGAAATTGAAGGCTTAGCCAACTTGTATCAAGAAAAGAGACTTAACGAAAGATCATTTTGGTGCTATACATTTTCAGAATATAGTTACTTCTTTCTTTTTTCTTTTGGTGAAATAGGAGATACCTGGTGCCTAGGAGTGTTTTAGGAATCTTCAGAAAAGATTCAACAACTTCCTGCTCTTGTTCAGTTCCTCTACCCAGTAGACTTTAGTAATGCTAGTTTGGCTTTATAACAGTAATACAAGTAAAGTGACTTTTACATGAACTACTACTCACCATTTGGTCCTAATTATCATTGGAATGTAAAATAAGCAAGTATAGTATTAAACTATGTGATATGTAAACATCATTGTATGTTTTATTTATTTATACCACTTTTGAAGGTTTGTTAGTTATTGACTGCTTACAAATTTAAAAATTACAGGGTATATCAATTTCTCCAAGTGTTGATAAGCAACACAGATCCAAGTGCGTTATACATTATTAGTAGGAGAAAAAATTGGGATTTTGGTAGTTATATGTCATAAAAAGTAATCTTTTTTTTTTTTTTTGAGTTGGAGTCTCACTCTGTCGCCCAGACTGGAGTGCAGTGGCCTCTCCCGGCCACCGCAGCCTCAACCTGCTGGGCTCCGGCGATCCTTCCGCCTCAGCCTTCCGAGTAGCCGGAATTACAGGCGCGCCACCATGCCCGGCTGATTTTTTGATTTATTGTAGAGATGAGGTCTCGCTGCCCAGGCGGGTCTCGAACCCGCGGGCTCAGGCAATCCACTCACCTCAGCCTCCCAGAGGCGCGGGATTACAGGCTGAGCCACCAAGCCCGGCTCATAAAAATTAATCTTTGAGGCATATTTAGGAACGGTTTTACATAACTTGATTGCTTTTCAGAATAATGAATATTTTAGAATTACAGAGATAATACACATCAGTGTTTGGCGTGATGTCTTTTAGCAAATGGTTATCCCATTGCATCTACCATCACAAGATATGGAATATTTCTGTCTTCCCTAAATGTTTCCCCATGTCTCTTTGGAATAGCCCCTTACCTTCCCTTTGCCCCAAGCAAATATTAATTTACTTTCTGTCATAGATTAGTTTGCCTTTTCCAGAATTTCATATAAATGTAATCACAATCCATATTCTTTTGTGTTTGGCTTTTTTGCTTACTGTTACGTTAATATTTTGTATGCCATTCTTTCTCACTGCCGATTCATATTCTGTTGTATGAATATACCACAATTTGCTTATCTGTTCATCTATCATTGAACATTGGAATTGTTTCCACTTTTTGGCAGTTATGAGTAAATTGCTATGGATATTTGTTTTGTGTCTTTTTATGTTTTGTTTTTCTATTGTTTAAATATCTAGAAACAGGATAGCTGAGTCATATAGGGTAAATGGATATTTAACTTCTTTCCAAAGTGGTTGTATTATTTTATATTCCTACCATCAGTGTGTGCGTTACATTCGCTCCACATCCTCTCTAATACTTAACAAATTTTTGTTATTTTAGTATGTAGTGGTATCTTATCATGGTTTATTTTTCATTTTTCTGATGACTAGTGATGTCTGGTATTTGTTAATGTGCCAATCTTTTTTATGTAGTGTCTGTTTAAATATTTTGCTCATTTAAAAAAATTAGATTAAATTGATTTGTAAAGAGTTTTTAAAAATATATAATCTAGATACAAGTTCTTTGGCATACACATGTATTGTGAATATTTTCTCTCAGTCCACTGTTTGCCTTCTCGTTTTCTTAACAATGTCCTTTGATGTGCAATTTTTTTTTTACTTTTGAAGTCCAGTTTATCAATATTTTTTCTTTATTTCAATAGCTTTAGGGGGTACAAATAGTTTTTGGTTACATGGTTGCATTGTATAGTGTCTAAGAAGTCTGGACCTTCCACCCGCATCTATGCACGTTGTACCCAATAGGTGATTTTTTTTTTTGTCCTTCCACCCCTCCTTCCCTCCCCCTTCTGAGTCTTCAGTGTCTGTTATACCTTTCTCTGTGCCTTTGCAGATCCTTAGTTTAGCTCCCATTTAGAAGTGAGAACATGCAGTGTTTGGTTTTCTGTTCTGTGTTCACTTAGAATGATGTTCTCCAAGTTGCTACAAAAGACATTTTTTCATTATTTTTAACAACATAGTTTATATATACCACATTTTTATTATCTACTTATCAGTTGTTGGGCATTTAGGTTGATTTTGCAGTTGTGAATTGTGCTGCAGCTTTTAAAAATATATATATAACAACCTCTGTTCCTTATCAAGTGGTAGACGTGCTTCTTGTTTGAGAAATCTACATATCGATTTTCATAGAGGTTGTATGAATTTGCACTCCCACCAACGGTGTATAAGCATTCCCTTTTTTCCAATCCACGCTAGCATATATTGTTTTTGACTTTTTAAATGATGGTCCTGCTGACTGGTGTAAGATGGTATCTCATTGTGGTTTTAATTTGCATTTCCCTGATGATGAGTGATGCTTTGCATTTTTTCGTATGTTTGTTGGCCATTTGTATATCTTCTTTAGAGAGATGTCTGTTTATGTCACTTTCCCACTTTTTAGTGGGGTTATTTGCTTTTTCTTGATTTGAGTTCTTTGTAGATTCTAGATATTAGTCTTTTGTCAGATGTATAGTTTGTGAATATCTTCTTCCATTCTGTAGGTTGCCTGTTTGCTCTGTTGATTATTTATTTTGCTGTGCAGAAGTTTTTTAGTTTAATTGAGTCCTACTTGTTTATTCTTATTTTTGTTGCATTTGCTTTTGGTGTCTTAGTCATAAATTATTTACCTAGGCCAATGTCCAGAAGAGCTTATCCTAGATTTTCTTCTAGGATTTTTATGGTTTGGGGCCTGACATTTATGTCTTCAGTCTATCTTGAGTTAATTTTTGTATATGATGAGAGACAGGGATTGAGGTTCATTTTTCTGCACGTAGCTATTCAGTTTTCTCAGCATCATTTGTTGTATAGGGTGTCCTTTCTCTGTGTTTTTGTCTACTTTGTCAAAGATCATTTGGTTGTAGGTATTTGGATTAATTTCTGGATTCTCTGTTCTGTTCCATTGTTTCGTGTGTCTGCTCTTGTACCGGACCGTGCTGTTTTGGTTACTTCAGCCTTTTAGTATAATTTGAAGTCAGGTAATGAGATGCCTCCAGCCTTGTTCTTTTGCTTATTTGTCTATTCTGATATAGTTTAGTTTATTTATTCAGATATAGTTTGAGTTCTTCTTTTCCAATTTGGATATTCTCTTTTTTTCCCCCCTACTTGATTGCTCTGGCTAAGACTTCCAGTACTTTTGGTTCCATATGACTTTTAGGGTTTTTTTTTTCTAATTCTGTTAAAAAATGACATTGATAGTTTGATAGGGATTGCATTGAGTCTGTAGATTGCTTTGGGTAATATGATCATTTTAACAATGTTGATTCTTCCAGTCCATGAGCATGGGATGTTTTCCATTTGTTTGTGTCCTCTGCAATTTCTTTCATCAATGTTTTCTAGTTCTTGTAGAGCTCTTTCACCTCCTTGGTTAAATATATTCCTAGGAATTTTAGCTTTTTGGCTGCTATTGTAAATGGAATTGAGTTCTTGATTTGATTCTCAGATTGGTCACTATTGATATAGAGCAGTGCTGTTGATTTGTTTGTGTTGATTTTGTGTCCTGAAACTTTACCAAATTAATTGATCAAGTCCAGGAGTCTTTTGGAGGAGTCTTCAGGATTCTCTAGGTATAAGATCATATCATTGGGATACAGATATAGTTTGATTTCTTTTCCAATTTGGATATCCTCTTTTTTTCCCTCTCTCTCTCTCTCTTGCTTGATTGCTCTGGCTAAGACTTCCAGTACTTCATTGACCAGGAGTGGTGAAAATGGGCAGGCATTCTTGCCTTATTCCAATTCTGAAGGGGAATGTGTTCAGCTTTTCTCCATTCAGGATGATATTGGTTGTGGGTTTGTCATATATGGCTTTTTTCATTTTGAGAAATATTCCCTCCTTGCTTGTTTTGCTGAGAGTTTTTATCATAAAGGGTTGCTGGATTTTATCAAATGTTTTTTCTCAGTCTATTAAAAGGATCATATTATTTTTGTTTTGAATTCTGTTTATGTAGTGGATCACGTATATTGACTTGTGTATGTTGAACCACCCTTGCAGTCTTGAGGTAAAACCTACTTGATTGTGGCGGGGTTTTTTTTTTTTTTTTTATGTGTTGTTGATTTTGGTTTGCTAATATTTTGTTTCGAATTTTTGCTTCTATGTTCATCAGGGATATTGGTCTGCAGTTTTCTTTTTTTGCTGTATCTTTTCCTGGCTTTGGTAGCAGGGTGATACTGGCTTTGTAGAATGAGTATGGGAAAATTCCCTCCTCTTCAATCTTGTGGAATAGGTTCCGTAAAATTGGTACCAGTTCTTTGAAAGTCTGGTAGAATTCAGCTGTGAACCCAACAGGTCCTAGACTTTTTGTTGTTGGGGGACTTTTAATTACTGTTTGAATCTAGCTACTTGTTGTTAGTCTCTTCAGGGTTTTTGTTTCTAATTTATCCATTTCCTTTAGATTGTCTAGTTTATTGCATAAAAGTGTTCATAATAATTTCAGTGCTCTTTTGTATTTCCATTGTATCAATTGTAATGTCTCTGTTTTCATTTCTGATTGTGCTAATTTTTTTAAATGTTTTATTTTTTTGATTGTGCTAGTTTGAATCTTTTCTCTGTTTCTTACTAAAGCTAGTGGTCTATCAGTTGTATCTTGTCTTTTTTTTTTTCTTCCAGCCTTTTTTTTTTTTTTTAATTTTAGTGTACAGACAGGGGCTCACCAATTTGCCCATTTGCCCAGGCTGTGCCAGAGTCCAGCTCCTGCTGGGTTCAAGGTACTCCAAAGGTGGAGATGGCGGGCGTTTTGGGGCAAGGAGGGGGAGGGAGGGAGGGGGAGAGGGAGGGAGGTATACAGTTTCCTTTGAGCACAGCTTTGGCTGTGTCCCAGAGGTTTTGATAACTTGTTTCATCGTGTCATTCATTTTGAGGAATTTTTAAATTTCCATCTTGATTTCATTGTAGGCCCAAGGACCATTCAGGAGCAGATTGTTTAACTTCTATATATTTGTTTTACTTTGCAAGTTCTTCTTGAAGTTAAATTCTAGTTTTATTCCACTGTGGTCTGAGAAGGTGCTTGATTATGATTTTGATGTTTTTAAATTTTTTGAGACTTAATTTGTGGTGTATCACATGGCTTGGATAGTGTTGTTAGCTGGAGTCTGATATCAGACCTTCCACAAAGCTGAGGTGTTATTTCGGATGTGATGGGCCATGCTGTTGACCTCCAGCTCAGAGGTGGCACTTGAAGAACAGAGCCAACTGCAATGGTGGCTGTAGGCTTTCTGCTTGGCATGTGTTGCTCCAAAGAATTGCCCAGCCAACCTAGACATTGGTTGAGACTATGGGGATTATTCAGATTCTCTGTTTTAAGTCTAGTCTTTGAGGTAGCTCAAGCTCCCCACCCGTGTGCACTCTTGGCTACCCCAGTGGGAATTGGGAGGGAGTCCTCGGTCACTGGGGTAATGCTCTCCTAGAGCACTGGAGTCGTCTCGTGGCCTGTGACATGATCCCAGTTAGATTCTAGCTAGTTCCAACCCAGGTCAATTGATTTATCTCTTCTATGCTCTAGTGGTTATTATCACTTCTGTGATGGAGTTGTGGGGCCTGCTGTGGTCCTGTTCCTCTCTGGATACTGAGGAAACTCTATCTTGGTTTATGCTATATGAAAAACATACTCAGCTGCTTTCCATTGACCATCTTTTTTTTTTTTTTTTGAGTTGGAGTCTCACTCTGTCCTCAGACTGGAGTGCAGTGGCCGCTCCCGGCCACTGCAGCCTCGACCTGCCGGGCTCCGGCGATCCTTCCACCTCAGCCTTCCAAGTAGCCGGAATTACAGGCATGCGCTACCACGCCCGGCTGATTTTTTGATTTATTGTAGAGACGAGGTCGCGCTGCCCAGGCGGGTCTCGAACCTGCAGGCTCAAGCAATCCACTCACCTCAGCCTCCCAAAGGCGCGGGATTACAGGCTGAGCCACTGAGCCCGGCTTTCCATTGGTCATCTTTTTTTTTTTTGAGTTGGAGTCTTACTCTGTGCCCAGACTAGAGTGCAGTGGCCGCTCCCGGCCACCGCAGTCTCGCCTGCTGGGCTCCGGCGATCCTTCCGCCTCAGCCTTCCAAGTAGCCGGAATTACAGGCACGCGCTACCACGTCCGGCTGGTTTTTTGATTTATTGTAGAGATGAGGTCTCACTGCCCAGGCGGGTCTCGAACCCGCGGGCTCAGGCAGTCCACTCACCTCAGCCTCCCAAAGGCGCGGGATTACAGGCTGAGCCACCGAACCCGGCTCCATTGGCCATCTTAATCCTTTCTGCTTATCAACATTTTGAAATGGCTGGCGCTTTCTGTGTCTTATTAAAAGAAAATAACACCACACACACACACACACACACGTGTGTGTGTTTTCTTTTAATACATAGATAGATAGATAGATAGATAGATAGATAGATAGACAGACAGACAGACAGACAGACTGACTGACTCAGGATCTCTGCCATCCAGACTAGAATTTGGTGGCATGATCATGGCTTACCACAATCTTGACTTTCTTGGCTCAGGAGATTCTTGTGCCTCAGCCTTTCAAGTAGCTCTGCCCACAAGTGTGTGCCACCGTGCCTGGCTAATTTTTTTTATTTTTGTAGAGGCAAGGTCTCACTATGTTGCCCAGGCTACTCTTGAACTCCTGGGCTCAAGCAATCCTCCCACCTTGATCTCCCAAAGTACTAGGGTTACAAGCATGAGCCACTGTGCCTAGCCAAGAAATATTTTTATGTTTTATGTTTTATCTAGAACTGTTAAGTACCCCAGTGTTTCTCTAATGCAATGATTTTTCTCTTTTATTTTTCTAGAATTTGTTCGTTTCTTAGCTTTTACATTTAGGTGTATGATTCATCTTGTATTAGTATTTATATTATGAGATAAGAGTTGATGCAACTCTTCCAGTTCCCTTTTAATTACCTCGTCACTTGTCGAAAATCAATTGACTGTGTATTTATAGGTTTATTTATGAGCTCTGTGCAATTTTATTCATCTGTATGTCTGTCTTTATGGCATTACCTCAATGTCTTTATTGTGGTAGCCTTACAATATAAGTCCTAGAATCCGCTTATATAAATTCTCCAATTTTGTTCATCCTTTTCAAGATTGTTTTGGCTATGTAACAGACTTCTGTAGAACATGCCATCCCAACAACAGCAGAAACTCTGTCTTCTTAAAGTAAAACATGGAACATAGAATGGGAAACATTCTGCAGGCTAGATTATATGTTGTGTTATTCCATTAAAGAAGTCTCAACAAATAAAAAAAATGTTTAGATCACACTGAGTATGATTTCTGTTGACAGTGAAACAAAATTAGAAATCATTAACAGAAAGAAATTTCACAAATTCATAAATAATGTGTAAGTTAAATAGCATACTCCTAAATAACCAGTGGGTCAAGAAATCACAAGGGAATGAGAAAATCAAAAACCTAAACATTTATCTTAAGAAACTGTAAGAAAGATAAGTGCAAAATAACTTAAAGCTAGCAGAAAGAAGGAAATAAAGATTAGAGAAAAAGTAAATGTACGAGAATAGAAAATAGCAGAGAAAAAACAATGAAAACAAAAGTTGGTTCTTTGCAAATGTCAACAAAATTGACAAACCTTTCACTAGACTTAAGTTACTAAACTTGGGAATGAAAGGGGAGACATTACTACCAATCTTACAGAAATAAGAGGATATTAAGAGAATACTGTGAACAACTATTTGACAACAAATTGGATAATCTAGATGAAACTGAAAAATTTCTAAAAAAAGACACAACCTACCAGAAATGATTCAGGAAGAAATAGGAAATCTGAATAGATCTATAGCAAGTAAAGAAATGGAATCCATAATGAAGAAACTTCCCACAAAAAAGTTCATCTTTTGAATTCCACCAAATATTTACAGAATTAGCACCAATTCTCCACAAACTCTTCCACAAATTGGAGGGACAGGAACATTTCCAACTCATTCTGTGAGATCAGTATCATGCTATTACTAAAACCAGACAAATGCATCACCAGGAAAGAAAATGACAGACCAGTGCCTTTTAAGAATATAGACACATACCCACCACAGACAGGTAACATACTGAATGCAACATATAAAAAGGATTATACACCATGACCAAGTGGGATTTATCCCTGGAACATAAGGCTGATTCAGTGTATGAAAATCAATCAGTGTAATTATACCATATTAATCAAGGACAAAAACCAAATGACCATCTCAATAGATGGGGAAAAAAAAGTATTTGACAAAATCCAACACCCTTTCATAATAAAAACATTCAGACTAGGAATGTTCTCTTGATGAAGATCATGAACATCCATGAAAATGCACAGCTTATATTAAATATGGTAAAAGATGAAAAGTTCTCTCCTAATATCAGGAATAAGACAGAAATATTCATTGTTGCTCTTCCTATTCAGCTATGTGCTGGATTTTCTAACCAGGACAGTTGGGCAAGAAAAAGAAATAAAGATACCCAGGTTGAGAAGGAAGAAGTAAAACTATCTCTATTAGCAGATAATATGACCTGTATAGACAATTCTAAGGAACCCACCAAAAGAGTTTTAGAGCTCATAAATGAGTTCAAGTAGTCACAGGATACAAGATCAATATAAAAAATCATTTGTATTTCAATATATGAGCAATAGACATTCTGAAAATTAGGAAGATAATTCTCTTACAATAGCATTACACTTCAAAATAAATTTAACAAAATTGTAAGACTTGTACACTGAAAATTACAATTTCATTGAAATAAATTAAGGATCTGTATAAACAGGAAGTTTTTTTATGTTTATGGCTTGGAAGAGTTAGTATTGTTAAGCTGCAACATTCCCCAAGTGACCTACAGACTCAATACAATTCCCTTAAAATCCAAACTGTTTTTTCTTTTCTTTCTTTTTTTTTTTTTTGAGTTGGAGTCTCACTCTGTCACCCAGACTGGAGTGCAGTGGCCAGCCACCGCAGCCTCGACCTGCTGGGCTCCGGCAATCCTTCCACCCCAGCCTTCCAAGTAGCCGGAATTACAGGCATGCGCTACCATGCCCAGCTGATTTTTTTGTAGAGATGAGGTTTCGCTGCCCAGGCGGGTCTCGAACCTGCGGGCTCAGGCAATCCACTCACCTCAGCCTCCCAAAGGCGCGGGATTACAGGCTGAGCCACCGAGTCCAGTTGGTTTTTCTTTTTGCTATTCTTTATCCTCCCTTTCTCCCTCCCTTTTTCAAGTATGTGGAGTACAATTCAGGGTTAGGTACATAAATGGTCATCATACAGGTTCCCACTTCACTTGATTTGAGATAAGGTACCCTTATTGATGTTATGTGACCCCTCGCCCTCCCCTGGCAGTCCTACTACTGCCAGTCCCTTTTTTATCGTATTATGGTAAATGTTCAGGGTCTACTCATGAGTGAGTACATGTGGTACTTAGATCTTTGTTTCTATAATAGATCACTGAGTATTATAGACTCTAAGTCCAAGTTGCTGCACAGTCCATAATACTTTTAAAAATATTTATTTTTTGCAGATGTTGATTCTGAAACTAATATGGAATTGCAAAGGACCCTGGATAACTAAAACAATCTTGAAAAAGAACTAAGTTGTGGGACTTGTATTTAGCAATTTCACAACTTACTGCAAACCTAGACTGTGAGGTACTGGAATAAGGATAAATATGACCAAAGGAATGGAATTGCAAGTCCAGAAGTTGAACTCTCACATTTATAGTTGATTTGGGGGGATAGGTCAATAGATTTTTAACAAGGGTGGCAAAGCAGTGCAACAAGGAAATAGTAATTTCTTCAACAAATGGAGCAACTGACTAGCTGCATGCAGAAGAATATTTGACCTCCCTCCACACACCATATGTAAAAATTAACTCAAAGATCTACATATAAGAACTAAAAGTATAAACCTCTCAGAAGAAAATATTGGTATAGGTCTTTTTAACCTCAGTAGTAGTTTCTTAATATGACAGTGAAAGCACTAATGGCAAAAGGAAATGTAGATAAATTGAACTTTATCAAAATCAAAATCCTTTGTGGTTCAAAAGACATCATTAACAAGTAGAAAAGCAACCCACAAATGGGAGAGAATATTTTCGAATCATCTGTCTGATAAGGGACTTGTATCCAGAATTTTTGAAGAAGTACAACTCAATAATACAAAAACACTTCATTAAAGAGTTTGCATCTAGTACTGGAAAAAAAAAAGACAAATAATCCAATGTAAAAATTAAAGCAGACTTTAATAGACAGTTCCCCAAAGAAGGTATACTATAGGTGCGCACTACCACACCTGGCTAATTTTTAACTTTCTTGTGTGGAGACAGGGTCTCACTGTATTGCCCAGGCTGTTTGTTGTTGTCGTTGTTGTTGTTTCCTCCAGGAGAAAAGGGCATACAAATTTTATTAATGTGCATATGGGCGTGGGGGCCATACAGAATATAAAAACTCAAAGAAATAGAAAGTTGATACTTTTAACCATCTTGAAGTTACAGAAAGAATAGTGGCATGGTCTGTGGTAAACAGGTTATGGTGGCCCTTAATCTCCTTGGCTCAAGCAGTCCTCCCACCTTGGCCTCCCAAAGTGCTGGGATTACAGGCTTGAGCCAATCACATTCAGCCTAAAAAATTCATAGAATAAGATCTGTCTAAATTCTTGGCAGTCTGCAAAAGTATGCATATAATGGTGGCATGTGTGATGTATGCATGTGTGACTCACATGCTGGGTTCTTTATATTTGGTAGTAGAAGAACATTAATTCATTATTTTTTCGAGGCAGTGTCTTACTTTGTCACCCCAGCTGGAGTGCAATGGCGCCATCGTGGCTCTCCACAACCTCAACCTCCTGGGTTCAGGCATTCCTCCCTCTTCAACTTCCTGAGTAACCAGGACTATATATAGGTGCACACCACCATGCCCAGCTAATTTTTTTATTTTTTGTGGAGATGAGATCTTCTATGTTTCCTAGACTGATATCTTCATTTCTTAGATGAGGACTCAGGGTTTCTGAGAGTTAAGTAATATGTTTAAGATTGCATAGCTAGTTAGTTGATGGCAGAGCCCCTCATAGGCTCTTTCCATTGCATCACTTTTGAGGCTTTAGTACCTAAGGTGGTACATAAGGATATAATTTTTTGCAGTTTGAATCGCATTTTATTTATAAGACTTAGTTTTTAAAAGGCAGCCTTATTGAAGTAAAATTAACATACAATAAAACTACATATTTAATGTACACAATTTGACATGTTCTGACACGTGTACACTTATGAAACCATCACCACAATCAAGATAAGGAAAATATTCCTAATTAGTATCAGTTCTCCTTTCTCTAATTTGATTCGTATTCTTCTTGCATTAAATTATTTCATGGTATTTCTCTAAAATTATAAACTCTTAAGACCAGAGTTCTGTATTTTAGTCCTGTCCTTCCAGTGTTCTTATTCCAGTCAGAACTTTAACAACAGCAACAAAAAAGAGGAATTCCATTTCAGGTTTTAAAGTGAAAAATCTCACTACCTCCTTAACTTTTTAAAATGAAACCTACTTGATCACAGTGTAAAAAAAAATGATAGTTAATATCTAGAATATTGATGCAGTGACGATTTCTTTCTACAATGAAATTGAAATCGCTTTTGGGGGGGTAGTTAAAATAGGCTTTAATTTTTTTATATTGACTATTAAACTTCACCTCCCTCATTTTATTTTAAATGTAACTAGCAAACCAGGGGGACTTCCTTTGAAGTTTCCTATTCATTCTTAATTTCCTGTAATAGACAAGACTTTTTAGATCAAAATAATGCTTGTTTTCCAGAAATGATACTATTCAAATAGAAAATTTAATAAAATTTATAATTAATATAATTTCTGGTATTTAGATTTTAAGTCATTTGCTTTTTACTTACTACTATAGAGAGGAGATTAAATGTTTCGAATTTTGGACAGTATCATGAGCACAGAAAGAAAATAGGTTCGTAATCCAAAATTATGAAACACACAAGGAAATAAATTTTTCACAGGTAATGTACATACACCAAAAACATCAGTCTTGTTTCCTAAGAAACAAGCAATAGAGATAATCAGAGAAAGGCTGTAAAATAAGTATTTTAAGGTGATTTAATCATTTTAAGAAGGAACTAAAACATTAGGAAGTTTAAAAAAAAAGAAGTATTACTGTAATAGACCAAGCTATTTGTGCTAGCCCTTTGCATTTGGGTGCCGCTTCTGAGGGGACATTGTAAATCTAGCAATCCACACTGATGTCTCCTATCAGGGGACATCAAGAGATTGCTGGTGATTATGCTGGAAAAATTTATACAAGTGCAAATTTTTCAAAAATATATGCTTCATTGAAGTTTTCCATTCAAATTGCACAAAAAAGCAAATAAAGAGATGGACTATGTACTGAGATATATGTTTAAAAAATCAGCTGGCATTAGGTAGAAAGAGAATGTGTGAAATGCTTTCACAGTGGCACCAACAGTTTGTAACAGAAGGTAGCGATAAAAAACGTTTGTATAAAAGAGGCAACTGTGGGTATACCCTTTGTATCATATGGCATAACTTGAAAAGACAGATAAGCAAGTTACTGTAGCCTTAAAAGAAAGAGACTTTCAAAGTTGAAGACAGAGGCAGATGGTATGAAAGTATTGAGTGGCACAGATTGCACATATCTATCTGCACTAAGTTAGAATAATATAAATTTCATTTCATGGTTTCATAATTCACAATTAGAAATTTTTTAATCCATTTATTTAGTTTGCAGGACAGTGGCAAAATGAAAAGACAAAAGTGAGAGTTATAAGTAGCAGCGATGATGAATTAGATTCAGACTTTTATACAGATAAGTTAGAAAAAATAAACATTGACGGGGAAGAAAATGATAGTAGCGATAGTGATATTATCCCACCACAAAGGAAACAGGCAAATGTAAAAGTGATAGTAGAAGACAACTTATTGACAAGTGAAGAATGGGAAGATGTTGCAGAAAAAGACAGTATTCCAGGGATAATAAATTTTGTTGTAGGTCTTCAAACTACAGGACCACAAATAGCAAGTAATATAAGAGAACCAGTTGACTAATTTCACTTTGTACTTTACAAATGAATTAGTGGGTAGTGGAATAAAAGAAACAAATCATTATGTGGATGAAAAAATAAGGAAACAACTATCACACCAATTGATTTAGCATAAGTGACATGATATTGGCAACAGGAATTTTTAGCTTGGATCACAGTTATTCTAAATATGGGAATGACTGAAGCACCAAATTTGCAAGAGTATTGGTCAGCTGCTTTCAATAGTAAATACTCTTTAGAAATATTCAGAAGAAAGGTTTATGCATATCTTCTGGATGCTTCATTTCAAGACACCAGCGTCAAGTGATGGGACAAGCAGAACTTACATTCAAAAGACTAATAATTATTTGGAATACAGTGATTCAAAATTTTTGCAATATTTCATAGCAGATCAGGCAATTTATGTTGATGAATCCATTGTTTAATGTGGGAGGAAGAAACCAAGACTGCGTTGTCTGCTGGAATAAAAAAGCCCCAGGTAGGAGATGTTAAACAAATTACTGTTGTACATGTATCAGTTATCCTGCAGTGTATGTTGGTGACTGATTCACACGTTACCACACGTTAGAAAAATATAAGATATAGAATTTTGACTTTTTTATCATAAATAAGTTCCTCAATGTCCAGAATTTCATTATAAGACAAATACTAAAATAAAATAATTGGTTCCAATGCCATACTATTTAATATGAATTGACTTGTTTTTCACTATTTTGTAAACAAGTTCCATCAAGTTGCTGGTAGGTGATCCGCGAGATGTCTCCGGGTACAAAGGGGTAGAAATGAAAAATAAAATTATTAATGTTAAAACCTCAATGGACAGGAGAAGTAATAACATTAAAGTTGGAAATGGAGATTACCACCTGTATACAGAAAAGGGAAACAAACATTGACGACTACCTGCTTTGTGACACAAACCCATGCTGGTTGCTTTTATTAATGTTTATTTCATTTAGTTCTTAGAAACACTTTTTGAGGTAGTTTAATATTCCACTTTTAAAGAGTACTGTTATCTAAAGATAGGGTAAGAACAGTAGATGAAGATCAGGGAGGAAGATTATGAGCTCAGTTTTGAATATCTTAACAACTTGTGGGCGTATCCAAGAGACACATTAGCTGAAAGATCTGGGCTTAATGTTTTAAGCTGCTTAAATTTCCAAAGTTAATGTAATGGACTTGCAGAATACACCAAAATCTGTTTACTTAGAAATACAGTTGTTTATTTAAAGAATGTTGGCCAAAGGGAGCTGTAGTTGAAGGGATGATTCACATCTGACATGAAACTTTCTGTCCACATTGGCAAATCTGTAGAGACAAAAAGTAGATTAGTGATTGTGTAAGACTGAGGTGCGGGGGGGGTGGATAGAAAGGGGAGCCACTACTAAAGGATACAAGATTTCTTTATGTAGCAGTGACAATATTATAGAATTGATCGTGGTGATAGTTGACAGTTCAGTGAAATATGCTAAATATGCTAAAATGTTGAACAGCACACTTTAAATAGGTAAATTGCATGGTAAGTTAATTATATTTCAAAGTGGTCATGACAAAAAAAGGAATAGTTCCACTTTGATATATTGATTAATCACAACCTATGATATATACAGGTTAACAAAATGATATGCTAATAGCAAGGTACTATATGGTACTATTTTAAATGCAGATATAAATACTTCCCCATATTTAAAGACTAACTAGATTTTTCATATTACATGTATTCTGTTTCTAACCTACTGAAAAGTTATACATCACTGCACCATTTAGAATTCATCAGGAAACAAATCTGAATGATCCAGAGTTTAACAGTATGTAGTTGATAATTGAAGCCATGGCAATATGCAAGGGGGACCCCCAAAAATCCAGAACTTATTTATTAAAAATTGTGTATTTATTCTTACATGTTTAAACTTCAGTCACCTTCAAAGTACTCTACATTTTATGCAATACACCTATCAAGAAGATTTTTCCACTGCTCAAAACAGTGTATGAACTTGTCAATTTTAATGCCTTTTAGTGCTTTTGCCGTTTTTGTTTCACATTTTCCACACTGGCAGAATGTTTTTGTTTGAGGACTTTTTTCATCTGGGGAAACAAAAAAAAAAGTCGCTCTGGCCAAGATCAGGTAAATAGGGAGGGTAGGGCATGGTAGGTGGGGAGCATGCCAGTTTTAGTCAAAAACTGTTGAACACTCAGTACCATGTGGACAAGTGCACTTGTAAATCACCCATCTCATGAAATGGGCAAATACATTGAAAAAAAAAATCTCCAAAAAAAATTCACTGAAGCTGAATGCAGCCTCTCACAATGCTAGCTGACACATTGCTGCTGATGGGTTTCTAGAACACTTACCTAGTGGGGAAAGCCTATATATACTACAAGGGGCCTGCCCTTCAACAAATAATTCTGTTTTTTGGGGGCTCCCTTGTATATGATAAGCTAGGAAAGGGTTTTTAGAGTAAGTAGATGAATAGGTCTGTGGGTTATAGAGAGAACCCAGAAAGAGCAACATGCATGGATGGATGGAGGAGGAAAGTCAAAGAGGATGGAAACCAGGATTATGACATTATAGAAGTCAAGGAGGTAAGAACGAGTGAATGGTCAGCAGTATTTTTGTGCTAGGATGCCATGCAAATAAGAATTGTGTTCCATGAATAGAAGATTGCTGATGATTTTGACAAGAGCAATGTCAATGGAATTTTGGATAGAGTGAGCTAAATAAGTGGAATTGAAGACAGTGTGGATTACTTTTTCAAAAAATTTGGCAAAGGAGGACAGTAGAAGAAAATGTAGGTTGAGGAAGGGCTTTTTTAAACTTGAAAGACATGGGTACACTCATGATGATGGGAAATAGAGGCTGAAAAATGGGGTGGGAGAGAGGATCATTGATGAAGCCAGTACAGTTTTCTCTTGCACTGTTATTGTGATAGGATGAAGAGACGAGGATGTTTGAGGATACAGGTTATTGGGATAGGGCTGGGAGATTTGGGTGTGTGTGTGATAGGAAGTTGAGGGAGTTGCTACTATCTGAAGGTTTCTGTTTTCTCAATAAATAGGAGGCCTGATCTTTTACTGAGAGGAGGGAGGATATGGAGAACAGTAGTTTTTTGTGCAAAATCTAACTAAGGAAGATTTCCAAACAGTAAGCATTGAAAGCTTAATTGAGGTTAGAGACCTAGAATTTGTAATATCCATAGTGGAGATTGAGTAATTTTTTTCTTTTGCAACACTTAGCAACCTAGTTTTTGGAGTGAAAAATTGAAGCAACCCAAAGTTAACTTTTTGCCAGGGCAACAGAATGAAAGTATAGGGGACAGAGTTGACGAAGTATGGGGACTGGGTAAGAAGGAAGCAACAACAGAAAGAGATTGAATCGATTTGGAGAAAATCAAGGAGTTAAGGGATTCAAGTAATCTTTGTGGATGTCGGTCAGTCTGTCAAATGACTAATTGGAAATTGTTCAGTACTTTAAGTTGGATCTGGTTATTAGAGTTTCACTGCTAGGGTCAGGGGTTCCCCAAGTTAGAGAACAGTGCAATAGTGTCTAAGAGAAAAACTACCCATTTGTTGTAAAATGGTGAACACGTCGACATTTTTTAATGAAACGTAAAACATCCAAAATTTATCCTAGTTAGACTGACAGATCTATAGCTGGTTCTTGATGAAAGGATCACCACAGAATCTTGAGTCATGATGAAACTGAAACTTAGGGGAAAAAAGAGCATCACTCTGTGCCTGGCCAGCCTCATGAACTGGGCTCTTTGAAGAGTTGTTGAAGACAGCAGTGATATTGTCAGGACTTGGTTGGAGAGGAAAACGAGCCAGCTGCTAGAGTCCTCAATGAATGTAAGAGAGAAATGGTGATAGAAATGAAAATGGACACAAGGGACATGGCTAGATGGGATAAACCTTTACTACAGCTGGGTAGAAGTGATATAGAAATAGATGAGACATTGAACCTAACACATGTAGAATATAGGGGAATGAGTAGTGTCCATTAATAATGAAGATAGCTAGCATTTGTTGGGGGCTTTCTGTGTGCCAGGTGCTGCTCCTGTTATGATCATTTAATATGACTTTGATTAATTTGTCTTAGTAAATCCATGAGGCATTATTATCTTCTTTTTCTTGAATTGGAGTCTCACTCCATCGCCCAGGCTGGAGTGCAGTAGCACGCTCACGGCCACCCCAGCTTTGACCTGCTGGGCTCAGACGATTCTTCTGCCTCAGCTTTCCAAGTAGCTGAAACTACAAGAGTGTGTTACTGACTAATTTTTTGATTTATTGTAGAGATGAGGTCTCCCCAAGTTGCTCATGCTGTTCTCGAACTCGTGGGTTCAGGCAATCCGCTCACCTTGGCCTCCCAAAGTGCTGGTATTACAGGCTTGAACCACCGTACCTGGCCATTATCTTCATTTTATAGATAAGGAAACTGAAGTAGACAGTCCAGTAACAGTCCCAAAATACAATAAAGTTTGCACATGGGGGAGCCAGGATTCAAACCCAGTCTGAATCCAAAGCAGATGTTTCCTTTTTGGGGGCTGCCTCCAAACCAGAATAATTCAGAGAGGCTCCCCAGAGCAGACATTTCTAACCATTTTTCGGTGCCATTATGAGATAGTATGCTAATGTAATTTGTCCAATATATTTGTATTCAGGATGCATTGAGTAATTTACATTGTTTATAATTACCTTGGAGGAAAACTGTTCAGTAAGATTTTGATGCTTTCTAATTATATGATGATTGTGTTATTATATATTTTATGTAAATATATAATAGAATAGTGGTTCTCAGGAGTGTGGTTCTTGGACCAGCACCATCAGCATCAACATCATGTGAGATTTTGTTAGAAACACAAATTTTTGCCTTGCCCCTGGGCTGTTGCTTTAAAAACTCCCAGAATGAAGTTCAGCAGTCTGTGCTTTAATAAGCCAGGCTATTCTGATATAGGCTAAAGTTTGAGAACAAGTAACTCAGAGCAGATTGTGTTATGGGAGGAGGAATGAGAGTTTGAATTAAAGATAGGATTGGAATTGAGATTGTCAGTGTTTTTTGCATCACATTCTGTGAATTGGAAGTCTGGTGGTGGCCAGCCGCGGTGTCTCAAGCCTGTAATCCCAGCACTTTGAGAGGCCAAGGTGAGAGGCCCCCTGAGCCCACGGGTTCGAGAACAACCTGGGCAACCTGGTGAGACCTCATCTCTACAACAGATTTAAAAAAATTAACCAGATGTGGTAGTATGTGCCTGTAGTTCTGGCTACTTGGAAGGCTTGAGGCAGAAGGATCACCTGAGCCCAGCAGGTTGACACTGGGCTGGCCATGAGAGTGCCACTGCACTTCAGCCGGGGCATCGGAGTAAGATTCCAACTCCAATAAATAAATAAATAATAAAAAGAAAGAAAGTCTGATGGGACTACAGTTTGGTATATTGATGGTACTGGCACAAGTGAAATGGGAGCCAAAATGTCAATGGATCACAACTATTGACACTTCAGAATGCACAGTGGGATATCAGTAATGTTATTTTCTCTTCTTAAAACATTAAAAAATATGTAACATTCGATATACAAAAATAAGTAATGTAAAATACAAATTTTGAATTGAAAATAAAAAAATTATCTATGAATTCATTTCCCAACTAAACTAGAACATGCTTAGTACCTTGAAAAGCTGTTTGTTTCCCTCCCTCTTCCCATCTCCAGCTTTATCATCCCAGAGGTAATCCAATGTCACAAGTTTATATAAATCATTACTTTGCTTTTCTAGATTTACCATACCTGTCTGTATCCTGAAATATTGTCTGTATTGATACTTTTGCTTGCTTGCTTTATGAAAATAATATGAAAAGTTTTTTGACTTGCTTTGTTCATCTAACATTATATTTCTAGATTCATTCATTTGGTTGTAGTATCCTCATTGCTGAGAAATAATTGTCATCATATCCCACAATTTATGTATTCTCCTTTTAATGAGCATTTGGGTTGCTTTCAATATTTTTGTTTTTATTTTTTATATTGTTAACCAGTGATGCCAAGAAACCACCTATGTATGTCTCCTGGCTCATATATGCGAGTTTCTGTAAGGTTTATACCCTGAAGTGGAATTATGGTGTCTTCAGGTATTTTTCAGCTTTGCCAGATTTTATCAAATTTTTTCCCAAAAATGATGGTACCAACTGACAGTTCACCAGTTGTTTTACATCTTTATCAACACTGGGTTATGTTATTGGTGTTTTACTTGATTTTAATTTGTGTTTTCCTGATGAGTGAAGTTGTGACTACCTTTTCATGCTGGCTGTTCTTGTCTTATATTCTATGAAATGCCTGTTCTTGTCTTTACACATGTTTTTCTATTGCCTTTTCCTTTTTGATGTTTAGGAGTACTTTATATGTATTTCAGATAGTCATTATTCACTATTTATGCTTCAAATATCCTTCCAGTTGCTTGTCTTCACTTTCCATGTGGAATCTTTTAAAGAACAGAAGGTCTTGATTTTTACAGAGTTATTCTTTTGTTTTTAACACTTTTTTGTCTTCTGTAAGAAATCTTTCTCCATTCAGGGATTATAATGATATTTTCCTTTAAAAATTCAAAGGAAAGTGTTGCTTTTGCAAGTTTTCAATCCTTTTGTAGTTGATTTGTCTGTATGGTGATATAGCAGGTATCCAGTTTCATATTTTCCCCTCATGGATGATTAGTTGGCCTAGCCTTTTCCTTGTGGTCTTTTTCCCAGTGGTCTGCAATGCCATATCTGTCATATCAAATTTTCATATATGTTTGGGTTTATTTAGGGGTTCTCTTGTATTAGTAAATTTATTTTCTACTTTAATCTGTATATATTTATTATATATTCTTAAAAGTTAGGGATTGAAAAAATTACAGCTAAATATAATTAACAGTAGTAACTTACTATTAAATATACAGTCTCTATTCACATTTCCCCAGTTGTCTTCTATATGTAACACACACATATAATTGGAGTGCACATGTGTGTAGGGAGGGATTATAAAACACATTATAATTTGTTTGAATTAATAGCTGGATAAGGTTCACTTACTGTCTTCTCTTAACTATCTTTTTAACCTACAGGCTCCCTCTCCATTTCCCAAACTGCCTGTGCCCCTTTTTTGCTTTGTTGCTGTTAGAGAATTGTGGTTGTTTATCCTGGATTTTGCTGATTACAGTGCTATGATGTTGTTTAGTGTGCCCTTCTGATCCCTGTATTTCCTGCTAATTGGTTGTTAGCTATAGAAGACTTGATATGATTTATTTTTACATTCGTTTGCCAAGACTGATTTGTAAGTGGTAGCATATACTTTTTAAAAATTTGCATTGAGATATAATTTACATACTATACATTTCATCCACTTAAACTGTGTAACTCAGTGACTTAGTATATCATGTGCAACTATCACCATAATCAATTTTGGAATATTTATATCACTACAGAAATAAATCTCATGCTCTTTAGCAGTCACCCCTCTTTCCGTATCCTCCACACATCCTTCTACTCCCCTAAGTGTAAGCAACTGCTAATCTACTTTCTATATCTCTAAATTTGTCTATTCTGGACATTCATAAAGATGCAGACTTATTATATGTGGCCTTTTATGACTGACTTCTTTCACTTAGCATGTTTTCGTGGTTCTTGCATGTTATTAGTATATATCAGTACTGCATTCTTTTTTGTGTGTGTTAATAGTCTACCTATATGTTGCATGGATATATACAACATTGTATTTATCCATTTAATCAGTTGATGGACATTTGGGTAGTTATGAATAGCATTGATATGAATATAATAAGTTTAGGGTAGACATGGTGGCTCACCCCTGTAATTTCAGCACTTTGGGAGGCTGAGGCGGGAGAATTGCTTGAACCTAGGAGTTCAAGACACATGCCTGTAGTTCCAGCTACTCAGAAGGTTGAGGCAGAAGGATCTCCTGAGGCCGTAAAGTTAAGACTGAAGTAAGCCATGATTGTGCCACTGCACTCCAGCTTGGATTACACAGCAAGACTCTGACTCAAAAAAAACAAAACGAGCAAAAAACGCGTTAGTTTATATAAACATAAGTTTTTGTGCAGACATGTTTTCATATCTTTTGGATGTATACCGAGGAGTAGAATTGCTGGATTATATGGGAACTCAGTGTTTAATTTTTTTTAGGAACTACCAAGCTATTTCCCAAAATGGCAGCATACAACAGTATATGAGGTTCTAATTTCTCCACATCCTCGCTTATATACTTATCTGTCTTTTTTTTTTTTTTTAGTCGGAGTCTCATTCTGTCACCCAGGCTGGAGTGCAGTGGCATGCTCCTAGCCACTCCAGCATCGACCTGCTGGGCTCTGGTGATCCTTCCACCTCAGCCTTCCTAGTAGCCGGAACTACAGATGTGTGCTACCATACCCGGCTAATTTTTTATTTATTGTAGAGACGAGGTCTTGCCAAGTTCCCCGGGCTGGTCTTGAACCCGTGGACTCAGGCAGGCCACTTGCCTCGGCCTCCCAAAGTGCTGGGATTACAGGCTGAGCTACCAAGCCCGGCCCTTATCTGTCTTTTTAATTTTAGTCATCCTAGTAGGTGTCTCACTGTGATTTTTAGTAAATTTTTTAGCTTTTGTTTTAGAATCATGGGGTACATATGAGGATTTACTACATAAGTATATTGTGTGGAGGCAAGGTTTGGGCTTCTGATGAGCTTCCCCCCCCAATGGTAGGGGTGGTGCCCAGTAAGTAGTTTGATGTCCCTTATCTCCCCTCTCTCCCTCCCTCCATTGCTTAGAAGTGCCCAGTGCCTCTTGTTCCCGTGCTTGTGCCTATGTGTCCAATGTTTAGTGCTCTCTGAAGAGTGAGAACATAACCAGGCTTGGTGGTTCACACCTATAATCCCAGCACTTTGGGAGGCAGAGATGAGAGGATTGCCTGAGTCCAGGGGTTTGAGACCAGCTTGGGCAACTTGGGGAGACCTTGCCTCTACAATAAATAAAAAAACTTAGCCAGGTGTGGTGACGTGTGCCTGTGGTTCCAGCTACTTGGAAGACTGAGTTGGAAGGATCACCTGAGCCCAGCAGGTTGAGGCTACAGTGGCCATGAGCAGCATGCCACTACACTCCAGCCTGGGCAACAGAGTGAGACTCCTACTCAAAAAAAAAAAAAAAAAAAGAGTGAGAGCATACGGTATATCATTTTTTGTTTCTGTGATAGTTCACTTAAAATGATGGTCTCCAGCTGCATCCATGTTGAAGCAAAGGGCATGATTTTCTTCTTTATGGCTGTTTATTCCATCATGTATATGTGCCACATTTTCTTTATCCAATCCACTTTCGATGGGCATCTGGGTTGATTCCATGTTTTTGTTATTGTGAATAGTGCTTCAGTAAACATACACATGTAGGTGTCTTTTTTTGTTGAGCTGTTTGTGTGCCTTTGGGTATATGTCCAGGAGTGATATTGCTGGATTGAGCTACTTAGAAGGTTGAGGCAGAGCTCTCAGAAGGTTGAGCTCTATTTTTGGTTCTTTGAGATATCTCTATTCTGCTTTCCACAAAGATTGAACTAGTTTACATTTCTACCAACAGTGTAGAAGCATTCCCTTTTCTCCATAGCCTCACCAACACCTATTGTTTTTTTGACTTTTTAATGATAGCCATCCTGATCTCATTGGTGGTGTCTCATTGGTGTAGCATTGTAGTTTTGATTTGCATTTTTGTGATGATTAAGGTTGCTGAGCAGTTTTTCATATGCTTTTTTGGCTGCTTTTATGTTTTCCTTTGAGAAATGTCTGTTCATGCCCTTTGCCCACTTTTTGATGGACTTATTTTTTTCCTGTCAGTTCGTTTGAGTTCCTTATAGATTCTAAATGTTAGGCCTTTGTTGGATGCATAGCTTGCAGATATTTTTTCCCATTCTGTGGGTTGTCTCTTTCATCTCTTGATGGTTGCCTTTGCTGTGCAGAAACTTTTTAGCTTGATAAGGTGTCTCCTGTCAATTTCAGTTTTTTGCTACTTTTGATTTTGAGGACTTAGCCATGGACTCATTGTCTAGGCCAGTGTTCAGGAGAATGTTCCTTAAGTTTTCTTCTAAGATTCTTACAGTTTGAAGTTTTAAAATGGTCTTTGATCCATTTTGAGTTAATTTTTGCATATGGTGATGGATAGAGGTCTAGTTTCATTCTTCTGCATGTGGTTAGCCAGTTTTCCTAGTACCATTCGCTAAATAGGGTTTCCTTTCCCCAATGTTTGTTTTTGCCAGCTTTGTCAAAGATGTGTTAAGGTGTCTGTAGCTTTTTTTTTTTTTTTGAGAAAGCATGATGTATTGAGAGGATAGAAAAGCTCCCATAGTGGGAAGGGACCCAAAGGTGTTGTCTAGGGTCTGTAGCTTTATTTCCAGGTTCTCTATCCTGTTCCATAGTTCTTTGTGTCTGTTTTGTGTATCATGGTATAAGTACTCCTTCTTGGTTACTATAGGCTTCTAGTAAGGATTGAAGTCTGGAAGTGTGATGCTACTAGTTTTGTTCTTTTTGCTTTGAATTACTTTCGCTATTCAGGTTCTTTTTTTTTCCTTCTATATGAATTTAAGTATGGTCTTTTCTAGGTATGTAAAATATGTTGCTGGTAGTTTGATAGGGATTGTGTTGAATCTGTAGATTGCTTTGGATAGAATGGACATCTTGACAATATTGATTCTTCTAATCTGTGAGTGTTGGATATTCTTCTATGTGTTTATGTCGTTTTTGAACAGTTTTGCAGTTCTCATTGTAAAGATCTTTCATCTCTTTAGTTAGATGTGTTTATTGTGAATGGGACTTTTTTGGGGGAGGGGTTCTCATCCTGCATATTGTTGGTATATAGAAATACAACAGATTTCTACACATTAATTTTGTGTCCAGAGATTTATTGAAGTCATTTATCAGTGTAAGGAGATTTTTGGCAGACTTCCTAGGGTTTTCTAGGTATAAGATCACATTATCTGTGGAGAGGGATAGTTTAATGTCCTCTTTTCCTATTTGGATACCTCTAATTTCTTTTTCCTGCCTAATTGCTCTGGCTAGGTATTGTGGTTTTGATTTTCACTTATCTGATGGCTAATGATGTTGAACATGCATGTCTTCATGTGTTTATTGGTCATTTGTCTGTTTTCTTTGGAGAATTGTCTACTTAGATCTTTGCCCATTTCTTAATTGTCTTTTTATTAATGAGTTGTAACAGTTCATTATGTATTCTAGTTACAAGTCCCTTATCTGATAATATGTTATGTGTGTCTTTTCTCCTATTCTGTAGGTTTGCTTTTTACTTTTTTGGGTATTATATATGTACTTCTACCATGAGGTACTTAAGGTCAGGTTATATTATTCCTTCTTTAGTAGAGTTCTGAGTTTGAAGTTAATGGTTCTTTCAGCACGTTGAAAATATAATTTCACTGTCTTGTGGCTTTCATTGCTAATGTGTCTTCTCTTTCTCTTTTTAGTCAGTCTTGTGTTAATTTTATTGATTATTTTTTCAAAGAATGAGTTTTTATTTTCATTAATTTCTCTACTTTTCTGTTTCAGTTTCATTGATTTTTATTCTTAAGACTTCTTCCTGCTTGTTTTGAGTTTGTTTTGCTTTTCTTGTAGGGTCTTGAGCTGGTCGCTTTGATTATTAGTTTCAGGCTTTCCTTCTTTTTTAATTTATGCATTTGGTGTTAGAAATTTCTCTCTTAGCACTGCTTTAACCTTTTCTCTACTTCGCTTCTCCTTAGTATCTGATGTGATGTAATTTCTTTCTCTCTTCGGTTAATAGTTGTAAAGCAGTCAATACACTGTTCTTTCACATAGGCATGTACTTTCCATCCTCTTTATTTTTGTATGTACATTGTCCGGGCAGGAACAATTATGTACTATATTTTATCTCTTATAAGGACTATTTAATCTCCATTCTACAGATAAATAAATTTAATGCTCACCATCACCTTATATAATGTCACTCCAGTTATTTTGGTTGTGTGGTGATCAATCTTTATTAGATCCTCAGAAAGAACTCATATATACAGTAGTCCCTGAGTTATGTTTATAGAAGTTGGTCTACCACTCGTTCACTATAAATTTAGTGGTTTTGGCTAGATAGAAAAATCTTTGACTCACATTTTAAAAAATTTATTTTTATTATTTTTATTATTTATTTTTAAGATGTGGGGTACAGTTCAGGTTAGGTATACAAATGTTCATTATCCAGGTACCCTTGTTGATATGGTGTGCCCCTCCCTCCCCTGACAGTTTCCCCACTCACATTTTCCTTCCTTGGGTATTTTGTACTTGACACTTCATTATCTTCTGATATAAGGTGTTGCTGTCAGAGTTGATGACTATTTTTTATTTTTTTACTGTTTATGTTTTTTGCCTGATGTCCAGAGACCTTTCTCTCTCTCCTTCCCTCTTTCCCTGCCTCCCCTCCCTTTTTGGAAATTCATCAGTTTTACTTGTATATATCTCTCAGTGTTAGTTTTTCTGGGTTGATTTCCCAGGTACTTGGGTATGCTCTTTCGGTATTTCAGTTCAAGGCTTCTAATTTCAGAAATTTTTTTTCTATTTTTCTATTTCATTGCTTTGATTTTCTTCTTTGAGGACTCTTTATTATATTTATTTAGGTTACTTTTTGTCTTCTTCATTGTCACTTTTCTTCTGATAATTTTCACCTTTTTTATTAAAATTTTTTTCTTTACATAGTTTATTTCTGCTGAGTGTTACCTGTTGACTCTTAAGATTATTCTTGCCTAGGTTTCCTTTCTGAAATAATTTTTTCTTTTATTTCTAATTCTTTTCTAATTTCTAGTACCCCATTTCTGAGTTTTTCTTATTCTAATTGATAATGTTCTTTCACATTTCCTGGGACACACTTTTTATCAGTGTTGTGTATATGTCTTTTCAGTAAGCTTTCAGTGGCAACACTCAGCTTCTTATTTACCCATTATTCTTCTAGCAGGAGACTCAGTGTGAATCCTTTTCTGTTCATTTTTTGATAGATTTTCCTGAACTTGGAAGAGAGAGATGGGTCAGGGTAGCTTTTATTGCTTTACCATTCAAGATCTCCTCCTTCTGTTACTTTTACAAAATGACAAAACAAAAGGCGGGAGGGAGGGGGCTTCCTATTTTCTTGGTTCTAGCTCTGTACATTGTACATTATCTGGGAAAGGGATTTCAGCTCCTTGTTTTTGAGTCTAGCGCCATCATACCTTACAACGTTGGTGTGTAAGATTATTAATAAAAGATTCTCTTCTATTTGCATCTGTTCTCAAAATTGCCTTTCCAAAGCCTCTAGTCATTCATGATTTGGTGGTGCTCCTGTCCTCAGCTCCTTCCATCACCCTATTACTTCTCCCCATTTTCTACTGCATATAGAAGTATAATACCCTGAGTCCTATAGTTGGTGATTTAACTAGATGCTGCTTGTATTTGAAAATTCATGGGGATACTTTGTTTCCCAGTCTTGTAGATTTTGTCTGTGGGGTTTGAGTTTGATTATCCTGGTGACTTTTTTTTGTGGGGTGGGAGATACCAAGAGATTAAAATTTTTTTTGAAAAGTTTTGTTCAAGAGGATGACAACACAGGTTTTACATTTTAAAGAACCCTCTGGTTACATCGTAGAAAATTGATTCCGCGCATGGAGAGAGACTAGTTAGGCTGTTGTTGTGGGTAGTGTGTTTTGGATAGTGGCAGCGGAGCTGGGAGGTTTGAACGTTACTTTGATGACTCACTGGTTTTCAGAGGATTGACAGAGTGAATAGACAGGGATGCTCGTCCAGGATCAGGCCTCGTGCAGTTATTTGGATGGATGCACTGTTTCCTGATATTGGGAATATTGATGGAAGGGTAGATGGTGGGGTTTTTGGGTGAGGGTGGTAGGAAAGGAGCAATTATATTAGTTTTAAACATGCTGAGTTTGAAGCCTTATAACAATCTTTCCTCTGTCTCCAAACACACACACACACACACACACACACACACACACACACACACACACACACACACACACACACACATATATTTTAATTCTTTGAGGAGCTTTTTCCTGTCTCTCTGATTATGTATCCTTTTGATATAAAACTTTATTGTTTACCTTCTTGTCTCAGTGTTGAATACATCTTGTAATACATTTTGTATTACTGTTTATTATTACCATCTTTTTCACTAGACCAGGTATTGGCAAACTTTTTCTTTCAAAAAAAAAAAAAGATAGGCCAGGCTTGGCTGGCCTGTAATCCCAGCACTTTGGGAGGCTTAGGCGAGTGGATTGCTGCAGGTTCGAGACCCACCTGGGCAACTTGGTGAGACCTTGTCTCTACAATAAATCAAAAACTAGCCAGGCGTGGTCGCGCACGCCTGTAGTTCCAGCTACCTGGAAGGCTGAGGCGGAAGGATTTCCGGAGCCCAGCAGGTTGAGGCTGCGGTGGCCTGGAGTGGCCACTGCACTCCAGTCTGGGCGACTGAGTGAAACTCCAACTCAAAAAAAAAAAAAAAAAAAAAGTAAATATTTTAGCATTTGGGGGCAAAGAGGCAGAAGTAAGAATATAATGCAGGCACTTAAAATTATTTATAGTATAACCACTTAAAAATGTAAAACAAGACTTGGGTAGAATTCTGCTACATATTATAAACGTGTACTAGCAAGCAGTCACAAGATGTAAATGACAGCTTGTTTCATGGGCATAGTCCTTTTAGACTTGAGACTACCACCTTGCAAGAAATTGCAAGAAAACTTCAACCCTAAGTAGATACCACCATGTTCTAAGATTAGGTGACAAAATCCTCCAAGTGGTGGGTCACAGGATCAAGGGGAGTTCTAAGATGCAGAAACTTCTCTGAAATTGGGTGACAGGGCTTGCCAGATTCTTAAACCCTAAACAGGTGAGAATTAAAGCATCTGTATTTCTAGTCAGTTTGTATATCTTGAATAGCAATTCCATTTAGGCAATAAAAACTTAATTCCAACTTTCCTTATGCTAATTAACCAGCCAGTGTCTAAGCTAAGATGTTGATATTCAAAGTACTTATTATCTGGGAGATAACTCTTGCTTAGGGTGTTTCAGATGTTAACTAATCACCTCTAAAGTGTGGATTCCTAACTTAGGGCTCTTCAGAAGTTAACTTACCACTCCTATCTATAGAGAAGTATTTTAGTGTAAATTATAGACAGTAGAGCAGAAACTCAATCATATTTTGGAGTAGATATGCTGACTACATCTTTTTTTGTAGTTATATACCATCTTATACAATTCATAAACAATTAAGTATAGCAGTTATTGCAGTGAAAATGTTTTTCTTTTCAGTTATGGTAACAGTTGGATTAGATGAGCTATTCATTTAGGCAGATTTTAGCAATGGTACAGTTCTGATCTTCAAGTGAATAAATACAGCTTACAAAGTTATTTAATAGCACTTCGCTAATATTGACATTTAAAGATTGTCCAACAATAAGTGTCATTTTTATGATGAACTTGTACATAAGGCATACTCTGTATTAATAGCATTGAAGTCAAAATATAGAAGTGTTAAATATACAATTAGATTAAAAGCTCTGTCTTTCTACTTTGAACCTTACTGGTGATAATAATTTTCTCTGTACTTCATCCCATTACATTAAATGAATGCAGCTAATTTTGTTTGGCAGGTTTTTTTTTTACATTTAATATATATCTATATCTAAATGTATGTCTAGATTATTTCTATGTATATATATATAGCAAAAATTATAATTTGATTCTTTGGAGTTTTTTTTCCTTGAGAAGTTAATTCATCACTGCAGTGTAAGAAAGAAATACCACAGCAAAATAATTATTAAATAAAGACAGTAGTACACTGAATCTGGCAGTGTATTAAAAGAATAACATACCATGGCCACATCCTTTATTCCAGAACTATAAGAATGTAACCGTGGTTATATGTGTGATAAAAGAATCCTTCATATTATTACACCAGAGGGGCGATATATAATCATTTCAGTGATTCCTGGTAAGACATGCCTGATAAAGCCTCTTAATGAACTTAGAAGGATGTTTTACCTTTTGATTTTAAAAAAAAAAATCTATGTTAAACTTATTTTCATTTTCATGTAGTTTTTAAGGCCATGGCAATGAATTGCTTTTTAAAAACATCAGTAGAGATAGAATTCATTAGTTATAAGCATCACAAACCATCTCTAGCTGACTTAAGCAAAGCCTTAATGAATTAAAAGAATATGAGGAAGCTTGTAAAATGAGTAGGAACACAAAAGGACTGGAAAAAGATAGAGGCATTATTGTCTACCTTGTCCAGATTCTTCCTTTGAAATCTAATGTGCCTTTTTTTTTTCTTTTCACTTTCCTTAAGATTCAGAGTATATACAAAGGAGAAAATTTTGTTGGTATAGTTGGATCTCCTGTCCTACTTATTAAGCTAGAAGTGAGTGAGACACTTAGGTCTTATCAAGACTGTACACAATGGGGAGGATATAATTCCCCAAAGAAAACTCACATAACCAAATATGTCACATAACCAAATCAATCTTTACAAACTGTGAATAATGCTGTGGAGGAAGAATAAAAATGAAAGTTAACTGGGTGCAGTTAGGATAGGGGAATGTTTCCTAGGCAGCTAAGCCCTGCCTTGCACAAAATTAACCAATAGATATCCAGTAAAATAGACAGTTTTGGCTTTTTAACTAATTATAGTTTATCATTCAAATCTAAAATTTGCCAGTCCATAATCCTTAAGATTAAATTATTTCTAAACTGTTTAAATCTCAAGTGCCTGAGTCCTTAAGTTTTATATACTAGCAGTATCGGTATTTTGATACTTATGTAATCTTTATTTTTCTTTTTAGACGATGCGAAGACACAGAAATGAAGTGACAGTGGAACTACGGAAGGTAAGGGTGACAGAAGATTTTTCTGATATTAAAATACTGTATAACTTGAATAATGAAAATACTGTGGCAAATGAGTGGTCATCCATAAAACTACACATCATTAAATAGTTTCTAATGGTATATTCTCATAATAGCTTTCATTTGTTGAGGGTACTAGGTACTGTGTGAAGCATTTTACCGTCATTGAACTTCTTATAATGTGATGAAGTTACTTTTTCCTTAATATCCTCTTTCTGTAAGCTGTATACTAGGCAGAATTCCTCTCCCTTTATCCATATAAAAGTTATGCATACTTGTTAGATACTTTAGAAGAATAAATAGAAGTAGAAAAAATTGTTTCTTGCCAACTGAATACAACTGCTATTAAAATTTAATGTCTCTTCCATTATTTTTTGGAGAACTTTAGAGTTATCTTTATCACATTGTGTTTTCATGCGAACATATTTTATTTGAAACTAATATTAAGTTGCCAATCAAGAAAATACACATAGTGAATTCTCTCCATGTACATGTACATTTACAAAAATAGATTTGAAACTTATTTTCTTGTTCCTGATCTAAATCACTTCTAAAACTCCTTCCTATATTAAATTACCATATTGCGACTTCTTAGTTTTAGAGAGAAAGAAGGTCTTGATTCTAAAAGTACACTCTTAGAGTCACTAGAACTAAATATACTTGTGCAATTAATGTTGGATAACTGTTTCTCTAATACATGCTTTGTGTCATACTCTGGCTAGGCAGCTCCTCAAAATCTCTAAAGTTTTATCAGTATTGCATACCAGAAACTCGTTTTAACTGTGTTCATGAGATCTTTATCAGAAACACATTTATTTGATTATATGAATTAGAATTCATTTATTTTTTTCTAAATGTTTACATAATAACATTTTGAATTTTTGCCCATCAATGTCATACCATTGGTATAGTATATAATTCCTGAAGTTCATACCCCTTTTGTCTCAATTTTAAATTAAATTTGGAGCCGGGCTTGGTGGCTTAGTCTATAATCCCGCGCCTTTGGGAGGCTGAGGTGAGTGGATTGCTTGAGCCCATGGGTTCGAGACCCGCCTGGGCAGCGAGACCTCATCTCTACAATAAATCAAAAAATCAGCCGGGCATGGTAGTGCATGCCTGTAATTCCGGCTACTTGGAAGGCTGAGGCAGAAATATCGCCGGAGCCCAGCAGGTGAGGCTGCGGTGGCCGGGAGCAGCCACTGCACTCCAGTCTGGGCGACAGAGTGAGACTCCAACTCAAAAAAAAAAAAATTAAATTTGTAAAATACTTGCTAATTCCAGTGTCCTGTCAACTCCTTAACTCATTCATGGACACAACAATATTTTGGTAATCATATTTGCAACCTCTTTCAGATCGTTATCCTGATGTCTCTTTTTTTTTTTTTTAAGTCGGAGTTTCACTCTGTCATCCAGGCTGGAGTGCAGTGGCATCGTCAGGGCTAACTGCAGCCTTGACCTCCTGGCCTTAGGTGATCCTTCTGCCTCAGCCTCCTGAGTAGCTGGGACTACAGACACAGGCCACCATGCCTGGCTAATTTGTGTGTGTGTGTGTGTGTGTGTGTGTGTGTGTGTGTGTGTGTGTGTGTGTGTGTGTGTTTAGAAATGTGGACTTGCTGTGTTGTCTAGGCTGGTCTCGAACTTCTAGGCTCAAGCAATCCTGCTTTAACCTCCTAACGTACTGGGATTACAGGTATAAGCCACTATGCCTGGCTCATTAGCATGATTTCTAACACTGCAGATTATTTTGCATATTTAGAACTTTAAATAGATAGAAAGGTTTGTGTCTTTTTGTTTGTTTGTTTGTTTTCATTCATCGAGTGAAGCTTATTCTCTTTAATGGAGGCAATAGGAATACAATTAGAATTAAATAATCATTCATGTATTGTCATCTGTTGACATTACACCATCTGTCCCCACATGTGGGCCTTTACTTTTTCTTAATTTTCATGCTTGCAATCCATCTTTAAAATGTTAGTTCTGATATTATGAACTCCCTATGTTGCAAGCTTTTTAGCCCTTCTAATATGCTTATAAATCTAAGCTACTAATTTATATTTGTATTTGGTTATTTGATCCTTCTATGTTGTGATGCCTTCTGTAATTACTTATAGAACTAAAAATTCCTGCTTGTCAGAGCTCTTTTTTTTTAAATGCCTACCTTTATTACTTTAAAGACCTATTTTCTTTCTTTTTTTTCTGGATAACATCATTCTCTTTCCAGTTATTATAATTAGATGCCTGAAAATTCTTGTAGGATTGAAAATTAACTAAAGAAATCTCAAGTAATTTCTTACTTCACATTTAAGAATTCTTGGAGTAAGCAGTGGGAAGTGAGCCCTTTCTGAAACAAAGCCTAAAACTTCAGACAAAGCTTAATTGATTTAGATGTGTCTCTATAGAGATACAGAGAGCTCCTCAAGAGATTCTTTCACTCTATATGGTCGAGTACCTGTGTCTGATTCCGCCTTTGCTATCTCTGTTCCTACAGTGAGGAGAGAATCACAGTGTTGTTATTTACTGACATTGAGATTCTTGAAAATAAAAGAGAGCTAGTCCCCAGAGTTTCATTGATGAGCCCTACTCTTCAGAAATTGAACTAATAATGGATGTCATCCACCAGTTGGGAACTCACTTCACCCAGCGGGAAGTCGCTTTGAATATTTTTTTTCCCTCTTTTAACTTTTATTTAAAATTGTGGAGTACAATTCAGGGCTAGGTATACAAATATTCACCATGCAGTTCTCCTTATCGATGAGGTATGCCTCTCCCTTCCCCAGGCAGATATTGACTACTGTCAATCCCACCTCCCTAATCCCCAGTCTCCTCCCCGCAGTTTCCTGCCACTTTCAATCCTTTTCTTACAGTAATATGGTAGTTTTTCAAGGTCCACTTATGAGTGAGAACATGTGATACTCAGCTCTTTGTTTCTGTGAGAGATCACTCAGTATTATAAACTCTAATTCCATCCAGGTTGCTACGAAGTTCATGGTTTTGTTCTTCTTTATGGTTGCGTAGTGTTCCATTGTGTATATGTACCACATTTTTTTATCCAGTCCTCTTTTGATGGGCAGCATGGTTGGTTCCATGTTCTTGCTATTGTGAACAATGCTGCGATGTGTACAAGTATCTTTTTCATAGAGTGACCTGAGTTCTTCCAGGAATATTTCATTTTTCCATTAGATTGTGAGCTTCTTGCCGGGCTCGGTGGCTCAGCCTGTAATCCCGTGCCTTTGGGAGGCTGAGGTGAGTGGATTGCCTGAGCTCATGGGTTCGACACCCGCCTGGGCAGCAAGATCTCATCTCTACAATAAATAAAAAATGAGCCAGGTGTGGTAGCGCGTGCCTGTAGTTCCAGCTACTTGGAAGGCTGAGGTGGAAGGATCACTGGAGCCCAGCAGGTCGAGGCTGCGGTGGCCAGGAGCGACCACTGCGCTCCAGTCTGGGCGACAAAGTGAGACTCCAACTCAAAAAAAAAAAAAAAAAAGATTGTGAGCTTCTTAGTGAAGATAATAACCATGTCCACCATCCAGTTACCCCTTCCCACAAAAAACATCCAAAGTTTCTTTCCATCTCAAAATGCCTAACAAATTCTGGATATATAGTCGGTGGTACTCATTAGATGGTAATATTCAATAATGAAATTGACATATGATCCCTTAGTATTTGTATTTATATTTAAATCATATATTGAAGTTTTAAGAAAAACACTTTAGGTATAAACAGTGCTACTCAAAGGCTCTGATCTGTGACAAGTTTGAGAGCTTGTATCAAAATATGAAATGAGGCACTGCTTCCTTTATTGATCAAATCTCTTTGACACAAATAAATGGAAAGATATTCCATGTTCATGGATTGGAAGAATTAATATTGCTAAAGTGTTCATACAACACAAAGTAATATGCAGATTCAGTGCAATTTCTATCAAACTTCCAGTGATGTTCTTCACAAAAATGGAAAAAAAAATCTTAAAATTTATATAGCATCATAAAAGACCGTGAATAACCAAAGCAACCTTAAGCTAAAAGAACAAAGCCAGAGGAATCACACTACCTGATTTAAAATCTGCAGTGCTATAATAATCAAAACAGCATGACCTTAACATAAAAACACACAGACCAATAGAACAGAATAGGGAACCGAGAAATAAATCCACACATTTATGGTTGATTGATTTTTAATTAAGGAGCCAAGAATACACAGTGGGAAAAGGATAGTCTTCTGAATAAAGTGTTGGGAAAGCTTGCTATACGCATGCAAAAGAATGAGAGTAGACTCTTCTCTCACATCGTATACAAAAATAAACTCAAGATAGATTAAAGACTTAAGCATAATACTCCTATGTAAATAATACTACTATATAAAACTACTAGAAGAAAACACAGGGGAAAAGCCCCGTGATGTTGATCTGGGGAATGATTTTGTGTGTGTGACCCCACAAGCACAGAATCAACAGTGAAGGGAAAACCTACGGAAAATATTTGCAAACCATATATCTGATAAGATGTTACTATTATGTAAGGAACTCAAATAACTTAATTAGAAAATGAGCAAAGGACCTGAATAAACATTTTCAAAAGAAAACACATAGGCCAGGCACAGTGACTCATGACTATAATCCCAGTGCTTTGGCAGAATCACCTGAGTTTAGGAGTTCAAAATCATCCTGAGCAACTTAACAAGACCCTGCCTCTCCAAAAAAAAAAAAAAAAAATTAACTGGGTGTGGAGGCATGTTCCTGTGATCCTAGGTACTCCAGAAGCTGAGGGATTGCTTGAGCCCAAGAGTCTAAGGTTACAGTGAGGTATAATTATGCCACTGCACTCCAGCCTGGGCAACAGAGTGAGTCTGTCTCTAAAAGCAAACCAAAACAAACAAAAACAAAAAAACAAAGAAAAGAGAATACATAAATGGTAACAAGTAGATGAAAACTGTTCAACATTACTAATCATCAGGGAAACCAAATTAAAACCACAATGCTGTATCACCTCACACCTGTTAGAGTGACTGTTATCAAAAAAAGGTGAACAATAACAAGTGTTGGTGAGGATATGGAGAAAAGGAAACCCTCGTGCACTGTTGGTAAAGATGTAAATTAGTACAGTTATTATGGAAAGCAGTATGGAGGTCCCTCAGAAAATTAAAAATAGAACTACTATTTGACCTAGCAATCCCACTTCTGTGTATTTATCCAAAGGAAATGAAATGAATTTTATACGGCATCGTATGTTCTATGTTAAAGAATTATCTGCACTCCCATGTTCATTGCAGTATTATCCGCAATAGCCAAGGTACAGTTTCAATGTAAATGTCCATCAACAGATGAATGGATGAGAAAAATGTGGCATATATACACAGAGTACTATTCAGCCTTAGAAAGAAGGAAACCCTGTCTTTCACAACAACGTGGGTGAACTTGGAAGACATTATGTTAACTGAGATAAGCCAGGCACGCATGATCTCACTTATATGTAGAGTATATAAAAGTTTATCTCATAGAAGTAAAGACATGATGATGGTTACCAGGGACTGGGGAGGCGGGAAGAGTGGGAAGATGTTGACCAAAGCCTACAAAATTAGTTAGGCAGGAGGAGTAAATTCAAGAGATCTGTTGTACAACATGGTTTTGAACTATAGTTAATAATGTATTTTTGAAAATCACTAGGAGTAGATGTGTTTTCACCACAAAAAATATGTGAGATAATGAATATGTTAATTAATACATAGTAAATATACAGTGTGTATGTATTTCAAAACATATAGCATTATATATGTAACAAAACATTAAAGTTCAAGACATATCATTTATGTCAATTTTAAAGAAATTTTTTTTTTTTTTGAGTTGGAGTGTCACTCCTTCTCCCAGGCTGGAGTGCAGTGGCATGCACGCACCACAGCGTTGATCTGCTGGGCTCCAGCGATCCTTCCGCCTCAGCCTTCCATGTAGCCAGAACTACAGACGTGTGCTACCACGCCTGGCTATTTTTTATTTTATTGTAGACATGAGGTCTCACCAGGTTGCCCGGGCTGGTCTCGAACCTGTGGACTTAGGCAATTCACTTGCCTCGGCCTCCCAAAGTGCTGGGATTACAGGCTGAGCCACCCGGCCCAGCCAATTTTTTTTTTTCTAAATAAGTCTTTCGCCTAAATAAATAACTGAACAACAGTGTGCTTGGTTTCATGGTTGATTTATTATCCTGTAGCAGACTTGGAGCAAATAGTTTGAGAGCTATTAGCTGATCCATACTTTGAATGACACTGATACTGATCTATCAAAATTGAGGCTAAGATCTGTTTATTAATATGTACTGTTTACCTACCCTCTGACTCCTTTTGTGGTGAATTCTTGTTTTCTTCCTTTTCTATTCAATTAGGCTTTTATCTACTTAAACAGACGTACCTCTGTTTTATATCACGTTGCAGACAAAATTACATAGAAATTAAGTAACTTGCCTAGTCACAAGCTGATATGTGGCAAAGTTCTTAATCATTATGCTATAATGTCTCTCAAAGTAAATATTTGTTGAGTGAATAATGCTTCATAAGTGAAGAATCAATTCAAAACCTATTACAGGTATTTTCAACTTTGGCACAGTACTTGATATAATCTTCTTTTGATGATTGATCAGTCAGATAGGCCATAAGGCCTTTATTGTCATTATTCTGGAGATGAGACTGATTTAAGGTCTTACATAAAGAAAAAAAAAACACCAAAATGCCCAGTTTGATCAGATCTAGCACTTGTTTAGTTAGCTGTTTGAAATGTCTCTTTTAAAAAATACTCTAAATCCCCCTTATTAACAATCTAAAGAAGAAAAAGCATGTGATTTTGTCAGTTGATATAAAAAAAGCATTTGATGAAATCCGACACCCACTTTTGATAAATACGCTCAACAAGTTAGGAATAGAAGTGAATTACTTCATGCAAAAACCTCACAGCTAACATCATACTTAATGGTAAAAGATGGAATGTTTTTCTCCTCAGATTTAGGAGCAAGTCAATGATGTCCATTTTCACTGCTTATCTTCACCATAGTGCTGGAAGTCCTAGCCAGTGCTATAAGTCAAGAAAAAGAAATAAAAGGTGTATAGTTTTGCAAGGAAGAAATAAAACTGCCCTTATTTGCAGATAACATTAGTATCTATGTAGAACATCCCAAAATTTATTAAAAAGCTTTAACTTAGAACTAACAGGTTCAGCAAGGTCACAGAATAAAAAAACACACAAATGTCAATCACATCTACATATACTAACTGAACATGCAGAAACCAAAATTTAAAACGCAATACCATTTTTGGTCACTCCAAAGAAAATAAAATACTTTGGTATACATTAATAAAACACGTACAGGATTTGTATACTGAATATTACAAAATACTAGTGAAAAACCAAACAAGACTTAAATAAATGGAGAGACATACACTGCGTTGAATGCTTCAACATAATAAAAACATCAGTTCTTCCTAAATTAAACTTTGGGTTTAATGCACTTCCTGTTGAAATCCCATCAAGGTTTTTTTTGTAGACATAGGCAAACTTTTTAAAAAATGTATAAGGAAAGGCACAGGCTCTAGAATAGCTAAAACAATCTTGACAAAGAGTAAAAGGAGAAATTGCTTCACCCAATAGGAAAACTTACAGTATATAGCAACAGAAATCAATATTGTGCCATATTGGCAGAAAGAAAGACATAGATCAATGGAACAGAAGGTAGAACCAGAAATAGACCTGCAGTAATACACTCAACTGATTTTTGGCCTAGATACAAAACCAATTCAATAGAGAAAGAATAGCTTTTTTAACAAACAATTGGTGCTGAAACAATTGGACATCCATAGACAAAAATAGACTCTCAACTTAAACCTCATTATCTTATGCAGAAATAAAAAATGGATCATAGGCTTAAATGTAAAAGCAGAAAGCTATAAAACTAGAAAAAAAAATAGGAGAGAATCATTAAGATCTATGGACAGGCAAAGAGTTCTTGGACTTGACCACAAAAGCCTAATCCTGAACTTGACCACAAAAGTCTAATCCATGAAAGGACAAATTGATAAACTGGACCTTATTAAATTAAAAAATTCTGCTTTGTGTAAGCCCATGTGAAGAGTATGAAAAGACAAGCTAGATAACTGGGAAGAAATTAGAAACCACATATTCAATGAAAGACTGGTATCCTGTTTATGTAATGAGTTATCAAAACTCAATAGTAAGAGCCAGGTACGTGCCTGTAGTCTGGCTGCTTGGGAAGCTGAAGCAGGAGGATTGCTTCAGCCCAGGAGTTGGAGGCTGTAGTGTGCTATGATTGTGCCTGTGAACTGCTAGTGTACTCTAGCCTATGCAACATATCGAGACTTCATCTCTTTAGGGAAAAATCTCAACAATAAAAAAAAAAAATCCAATTAGAAAATGGCAAAAGATGTGAAAAGTCATTTTATTGAAGGGAATGTACAGGTAGCAAGTAAGCACATAAAAAGATGTTCAAAATTAGTAGCCATCAGTGAAATAGAGATTAAAACCACAACTACACCTCTCAGCTAAAATAAACAATAGTGACAACACCAAATGCAGGTAAGGATGTGGAGAAACTGTATTACTTACATGTTGCTAGTGGAAATGTAAAGTGATACAATCCCTCTGCAAAACAGTTTGGCAGTTTCTTATTTAAACATGCCACCTCTGTGTGACCCAGTATTCACACTCCTGGGTATTTATCCCAGAGAAGCAAGAACTTGTATTCATATAAAATCTGTATATGCATGTTTACATGGCAACTTTTTTTGTAATAGCCAAAACCTAGAAACAACCTAGATATCCTTTAATAGGTAAACAGATAAACTGTGGTATGTTTTTTTCTCTAGTTTTATGGTATGTTTGTATGATGAACTGCTACTCAGCAATAAAAAGGAACAAAATATTGATATAAGCAACAAATTGTATGACTCTCCAGGGAATTATGCTGAGCCAAAAAATTGCATGGCTATAATAGCTTTATATACCTAAAAACATATGTCCAAACAGAGAGAGAGTAAAAGTTAGGAGGAGAAATTTGTCAAAGACATAATCATTGTAGGAGACTTTCTTCTTAGTAATGAATAAACACATCAATTAATTGAAGATAGAAAATGTAAATAGTTTAATTTACGAATTTGAACTCATACAATGCATTTTATCTTAGAGCGAGATAATTTTTTCTTTCAATTTATGTTTTTATTTTTCCCAAATGCCTTTTAAGTTGTTTGAACCTACCTACTTGATTAAAAAAAAAAAAAAACTGTTAGATTATTTCCTTTGGCCTGCAATGTGGACTGAGAAGGTTTGGAAACCTTATAAAGAAAATGACAGCTAATTTCAGTGTGCTATGCAGACCATATTCTCAGACCACATGCAATTAAATTAGAAATCTGTGAATAAGACAGTTAAAAAAAAAAACCTCTCATAGTTGTGAAAGTTTTAAAGCACTTCTAAGTACATTGACCATTAAAGAACCCCTAATGGAAACTAGGAATAGATAAAAATGAACAGGAGGATAAATGTTCTATGTCATAACCCGTAGAATTTACAGTTAAAGTGCTACTTCATGAGAGAAATGTATGGCAAATCAAGAGAGGAAACAAACAATACTAGGAATTTTAGAAGGCTTGCTTGCTTACATATGTGTGTATTTATTTGGGACTGGCACAATCATGGCTTACTGCACCCCATCCTCCTAGGCTATGACAATCCTCCCACCTCAGTGTCCTGAGTAGCTGGAACTGTAGTCAGGCCACCCTGCTGGGCTAATTTTTTGGTGTTTTGTAGAGGCAAGGTTGGCGTTGGTGTTGCCCAGACTTGTCTTAAGCTCCTGGGCTTAAGTTGTCCTTTCTCCTCAGCCTCTCCAAGTGCTGGAATTACAGGTGTGAGCCACTGTGCCTGACTGGCAACTTAATTTAAACATAGCACCCCCCCCCCTTTTTTTTTTGAGTTGGAGTCTCATTCTGTCATCCAGTCTGGGGTCCAGTGGCACGCTTACGTCCACCACAGCCTCAACCTGCTGGGCTCTGGTGATCCTTTTTCCTCAGCCTTCCAAGTAGATGGAACTACAGGTGTGCACTACCACGCCTGGCTTATTTTTTGATTTATTGCCCAGGGTGGTCTTGAACCCTTGAGCATAGGCAGTCCTGGTGCCTTGGCCTCCCAAAGTGCTGGGATTACAGACTTGATTGTCCTCTACATAGCCTCATTCCTTACTTGTTCAGTGTTGTTCACATGGTGAATTCAGAAAAAGAGCAATAAGAGAGAAGTTGCTTCTGATTTGTAAGCGCCTTTCATTTTTATTTTAAAGATGTGGGGTACAATTTAGGATTAGGTATACAAGTGGTCATTGTATAGGTAGAGCTTGGGCCTCCCTTTGGTCCCAACTTTGCCTGGTTTGAGATCAGGTACATTATTGATGTTATGTGCCTCATGTGAGCACTTTTCAAGTCTACTTGTTTAATGTCCCATTACCAAAGCAAGTTACACAGGCATGCCTCTGTAGACTCAGTACAGGACTGAATACTACTCAAAGGCATGGATATGGGAAGGGGATTTGTTACCATTTTTGCAAACAATATGTAAGTTAAACATGAGCAATTTTATGCCAGTGAATTTGAAAACTTTGGTGAAGTGGGGCAATTTTCTAGCAGAAAAAATGAAAATACTTTACCCAACTGACTGAGTCTTAAGAAATCATTACCTAGATTAGGTGAGACCCAAGAGGTCCAACCGTGCTGCACCCCCTACAACTGGGAGATATCTGGTAGTCTTCAAAAGTGGGCTGGCACTAGGTGATGACAGGGAGTTGTGCTACTGGTTATTTTCTTTCTTTCTCCTCAGTAGTTGATTATTATTCTAATAGAGATACATGAAAAATTTGGGGACTTCATTGACCTCTAACTGGTTAGGAGACTAGTAATGATTAGTGAATACTTGTGTGTAGGCATTAGTTTGTTTAAATATGCTTGCTTATATATAGCACAGAAATTGGTGTCATGCAGTAGGACATTTCGACATATATAGAAATATATGTCTGAATCTTTTATCTTTGATCTGAATTTTAACATCAATATTAATGCTTCAGTAATTTTTTGTTATAGTCAAGCATGTTTGTAAATATTATATTGAACATTAGAAGTATACCCTTTGAAATTTTAAGTTGAAAAGAATATTAGTAATTAATCTTTTGATCTTGCTGGTTTGATTAATTCTATAGACAAACCAAAAAAGAAAATTGACGATTTACCCAGATTTACATATTATGTGAAATGGCACAGGTTACCATTACAAGCAATTGAAGTCCTGTAATATGTAGAAATAGATTTGCTAGTAGAGAATTCTTGCTTGTAAAAGCCAGATAGCAAGAGTGTAAATCTGAGTTGATGGCAAGTAGGTGGCATTTATGTTAATGAATTCCTACTCTCCATACCCAACAAGCATTACAGACCTTAACTTTTGAGGATTGAGCTCTTCCCATTAATCTGACCTCTTAATAAATTGCTTCAGGGAACCATTAATAGTAAGTAGATTAAAACTAGCATGTTAGTTGAAACATGGTATCTATGACAATATTGTACCCCCGAATTTAAATCTTTATTAAAAGATCAGGAGGCACTGCATTGGTCAGAACAGTTGGTGCTTAATAAATATTGTATGTGTAAAAGATAGACTGTAAGCCAGTTAATTTTCTTACCAAAGCCAGAATATGGCCTTGTTGGTTTTTTTTTGCAGTATACACATTTACTTTATTCTTTTTTGTTGTTGTTGAGAAATCAGGATTTATTGAGAAAAGCTCCCAGAGTGGAAGGGAACCTGAGGGCGTTGCCCTATTTTATTCTTTTTTTTTTTTGAGTTGGAGTCTCACTCTGTCGCCCAGACTGGAGTGCAGTGGCCACTCCCGGTCCGGCCACCGTAGCCTCCACCTGCTGGGCTCCGGCAATCCTTCCGCCTCAGCCTTCCAAGTAGCCGGAATTACAGGCATGTGCTACCATGCCCGGCTGATTTTTTGATTTATTGTAGAGATGAGGTCTTGCTGCCCAGGTGTGTCTCGAACCCGTGGGCTCAGGCAATCCACTCACCTCAGCCTCCCAAAGGCGCAGGATTACAGGCTGAGCCACTGAGCCTGGCAACCCTATTTTATTCTTGTGTATTCACTGTTTGTTTCACAATTGCCCAATAAAGTTGAAATAATTGTAATGGATTTTTCATTAACAACAGCCTTAATGACTTCTTAAACATTTATTGGTTGCCTTTCAGAACAAAAGAGATGAACACTTATTGAAAAAGAGAAATGTTCCCCAAGAAGAAAGTTTAGAAGATTCAGATGTTGATGCTGATTTTAAAGCAGTAAGTTACCTTGTTTTTAAAAAGTGTCTTTAAAGTAATTTTTATATTATTCCAGGAAAACTTCATTTTTAATGTATGACCAATTTTATAGTGACAATTAAGGTATATTAACTCTAACTCTAATACATACACTATTTAATGACTGTAATTTTGCTAATAAACTCTGCTAAACTATCTTTTTTTCTTTTTAAGCAAAATGTAACACTAGAAGCTATATTGCAGGTATGTTATTAATTTAATATTCTTATTTTAAAGTACTTTAAAATTGATTTTTTTTAAATTTCTGCAATTTACATTTGGTATTGCAGAATGCCACAAGTGATAACCCAGTCGTCCAGTTGAGTGCTGTCCAGGCAGCAAGGTAAATACTGATTTGTCCAGAGAGAGAATTATGTCATACCTCTGGTATCTTAGCTGATAGTCTAGAAGTAGTACATTATTTCTGTTCATAGTTTGAAAATTATAGCAATTAATTTCTAATATTTCTTTTTCTAGAAAACTACTATCCAGTGACAGAAACCCACCAATTGATGACCTAATAAAATCTGGAATTTTACCAATTCTAGTCAAATGTCTAGAAAGGGATGATAAGTAAGTATGGGTTTGACTCCTTATTCACTTTTCAGTTGTTTTAAAATCTTGGATTATTATTTAACCGATGGATTCTGTTTGGTTTTGAAATTATAATGTTTTCCCATTGTCACGCTTTTTATGTAATTTTCTTATTTTGTGATTATATTCTGCAGACTCAGAGTGCTTTTCTTTTTAATTTTTGAAATATGTATATGGCTTCTAGGAAATATATACCTCCTGTATTGCCTGTTCTAACTTACCTCAAATATTTATAGTAAAATTGTTAGGATTTTTCATCAGTAATATTTTATAACAACCTAAATAGTGTTTGAGTCACTCTTTGCTTATGAGTCTATATATAGATTAACCCTCATGACTGAGTCAGCATGAATGGTTTCCAGAACTAAGTGGCTGTTTTTCACCCTGGGAGTAATCCAGCTGATCACTGATCCTCTTTGTAGTCTTTAACAGAACTCCAACTGTGATTAGTTGTCCAACATCATGCTTTTTGTTTGTAGTAAGTTAAGAATAAGAGGACAGGTTATACTTATCCAAAGGAGAGGAAGAAAATACCACTTAGTATGTTTTGAGGAGCTGGTCTTATTTCCATTTGTTTTTACAGATAGCTCTGTACTTTTTCTTAAACTTCTTCAGTTTGAATTAACTGAGGAGAATATAAGTTTGAACTCCAAAATACATTTAAACAAATGCTGTTTTTGCACTTAAGAGCATTTAGACGAGAACTTGGGATATATTGCTAAATGTTGTCCAAGGAATTTTCAGTTGACTATATAAGAATAGTGGTATATAGATGTTGCCACTATGGGTTCTTAGTATTTAAAAATACCTTCTGCTTTCATTGTGTGCCACAACCTCTCCTACACCCCACATCCTTAATGCTTTCTTTTTTAATACTGTCACGTGTATTTTCTATGACAGTGTTTACTTTAAGTAACGGTAAGTTTTATTTCAACTGTTTAAAAAACAAATTCTACTGTAATCTCACGCTTTGAGAGGCTGAGGTGAGTGGATTGCCTGAGCGCATGGGTTCAAGACCCACCTGGGCAACTTTATGAGACCTCATCTCTACAATAAATCAAAAAATTAGCCGGGCATGGTAGCACGTGCCTATAGTTCCAGCTACTTGGAAGGCTGAGGCAGAAGGATCGCCGGAGCCTAGCAGGTCAAGGCTGCAGTGGCCGAGAGCGGCCACTGCACTCCAGTCTGGGTGACAGAGTAAGACTCCAACTCAAAAAAAATAAAAATAAAAAACAAATTCTGTTTCCATCTTTAGGGCCCTTTTGTAGTTCTTAGTCCGCTTTTTTTTTTCCTTTTTTTTTCTTTTCCTTTTCTTTTCAACCTTTAACATAGCCTCATTTATGTGAATGTGTCTGTGAATCATAGCATATATGCAGAAAAGTATGCTTAGTGAATAAAACACAGACCTCTATAGCCACTAACCAAAGCAAAAATAGAAAGTTGTCAGTGATTTGGGTCTGACTTTTTTATGGAAATGTCATGAGAAATTGTGAACTCCTGGGCTCAAGCAATCCTCCTACCTTGGCCTCCCAAAGTGCTGAAATTTCAGATGTGAGCCACCACGCTCACCTCATTCTCTTTTTTCAAATGACATCTTGGAAGAATTTCCCTGGTTTTGTCATTTTTTTGTTTACATTTATTCATTTTATCGTTTAAGTCTCCCATTTCTAGTATTTTGCCCAACCAACCAGCTTAATAACTTTTCTTCCAATCTGGAGCAATATATGCCATCTTATCATCTCTGATTTTATTTTATTTTAGTTTTTAAAATTTTTAATTTTAAAGATGTGGGGTACAATTCGGGTTAGGTGTGCAAATGTTGATTATACAGGTACCCTTGCTGAGATGTGTCATGTCCCACTCCCACCCCTGGCAGTTTTCCACTACTGCCAATCCTTTCTTAGAGCATTGCGATAATTGTTCAAGATCCTATCATCTGTGATTTTATTATCTTTTTACTTCTCCTCTGCCTTTGATACCTTCTTGTTTCCTACCTTCTGCTAGAATTCATTAAATATGAGGAAACTTGAAAAAGCTCATGGAAAGATGGATTAAAATATAAAAATTAAAAAATGTAAACTTTATTTCTCAACATGAACTCCATCAAGGTCAACATTTTGTAAGTGATGATACTAGCCATTTAGTCTGTTCCTAAAAAACTGAGAGTCCTGAGAATATAGCTGTCAATGCAGTCTTTCTTAAGTTATTAACTGGAAAAAAAAAAGTGGTGCTCTTTACAGATTTTTTTTTAAGATTAGGAAACAAAAAGAAGTCAGAAGGAGCCAAATCATGACTGTAAGGTAGATACCTGATGATTTTCCATAGAAACTTTTGAAAAATTGCCCATGTTTGTTGAGAAGAATGAGCAGGAGCATTGTTGTAATGTAGAAGTACTCTCTGGTAAAGTTCTCCGAGGCATTTTTCTGCTAAAACTTGGGCCAACTTTCTCAAAACACTCTCTTAATAATCAGATGTTACTGTTCTTTGACCCGCCACAAAGTCCACAAGCATAGTGACTTGGGCATCTCAAAACACCATTACCATGACCTTTGCTTTTGTCTGGTTCATTTTTGCTTTGACTGACCACTTCCACTTCTTGGTAGCCATTGCTTTGATTGTTCTTTGTCTTCAGAATTGTACTGATAAAGCCATATTTCATCTCCTGTTACAGTTCTTCATAGAACTGTTAAGGATTTCAGTCACACTTGTTTAAAATTTCCATTGAAAGTTCTGCTGTTGTCTGCAGTGGATCTAGGTGCAGTGGTTTTGGAAAGTTTGCATAACTTTTTAACTTTTCAGTCAGAGTTGTGTAAGCTGAACCAGTTGAGATATCTCTGGTATTGGCTCTTGTTTCTGCTGTTCTGCTGTTAATCATTGGTCTTCAATTAGAGCATGAACAAGATTGTTTGTTTTTCCCCCTCAAATTGATATGGGTGATCTGCTGTTGTAGACTTCATCTTCAACATAATTTCATCCCTTCTTAAAACAAGTTATCCATTTGTAAACTGCTTTTCTTTGGGGCATTGTTTCCATAAGCTTTTCACTACATCAGTGATTTCACCATTCTTCCACCCAAGCTTCACTGTATATTTGATGTTGGTTCTTACTTCAATTTTAGCAGAGTTTATGTTGCTCTGATAGGGGCTCTTTTCAGACTGATTTTTTAGGCCTTCTTAGTGCCTCAAACTAGATCCTGTTTAGACATGTTATAACAAGTCAGTACAAGTTTATTTTGGTGCAAAAGAAAACATTGAGATCTGTGTGTAGCTTTTTATTTTTATTTTTTATTTTGAGTTGGAGTCTTACTCTGTCGCCCAGACTGGAGTGCAGTATCCGCTCCCGGCCACCGCAGCCTCAACCTGCTGGGCTCCGGCGATCCTTCCACCTCGGCCTTCCAAGTAGCCGGAATTACAGGCACACGCTACCGTGCCCGGCTGATTTTTTGATTTATTGTAGAGATAAGATCTCGCTGCCCAGGCGGGTCTCGAACCCGCGGGCTCAGGCAATCCACTCACCTCAGCCTCCCAAAGGCGCGGGATTACAGGCTGAGCCACCGAGCCCGGCTAATGTGTGTAGCTTTTTCACAGTACACATTTTCCATTAACTTTTTGAAATTCCCTTAAAGTTCTTACCCGCTACTCTACTTTACCTGTTCTTTTTAACCTGTGTGTATTTTTCATCATCACTGCTTGCTGTATCTCTGGTATTTATTCTCCTTAACACCTTTTCCTTTTTGGATTTCTTTAACCTTTTGATACTAGCATCCTCGCTTGCTTTCTTCAGTGTTTAAAGTCTTTTCTTCAAATTCCCTAACCTTTGGCTCGCGTTGGTTTTTGCTGACTATACCCACCTACTGTAGTACTCTGCTTAAGACAGTTTATCTTCTTTCAGCTATCTGTCCTAACTTAATGTCAGTAATTTCCTTTTAACAACTATTTCCTATATCTTTTAACGGGTCTCTCCTGTATCATCGGCCTTTAACCTTTTTATCCACTCCGCATGCCGTTGACTCCAGCATTATTTTCTTAACTCCCATTTTCAATAGCCTCCTATACTTAGTATGTCTGTAGAATAAATTCAAATTCTGAAGCCTAGGATTTGAGATACACTCCCCACTCCCACCGCTGTAACACACACACACACACAACACACACACACACACACACACACACACACACACAATTATATTTTTACTTACCTTGTTAGCCTCAGCTCTCTTGATCCAGTCCTTTTCATCCATACACATCATGATCATTGCATGCTTGATACCTTTTTATCTCCAGCTGTCAGTACCTTTCTTTTTAAATCTGTCTTTGAACAGCTAGTTCAGTTTTTGTTTTCTTTGTGAGGTCTTCTATCACTATTTCAAAATATACTAATCTTACCTTTCAGCAAAATTAAGCAGCCTTGCAGTGTCTCCAGTATGTAAAGCAGATGTTGTAGTGGAGTCAGATGTGGTCCTAACTTTAAGAGCAGCCATGATAGTGATTTAAGTGAAATGACAGGGCCTCAACTAGCACAGTGATATTAGGATTCTATCAATGTAACAAATAGTTAAAAGGTTAAATTGACATAATTTATTGATTAGATGTGTCTGGGGAAAAGAAAGAGTCAAGGAAAGTAAGCCCAGCTAAAGGTTGCCATATCAGTGTTCATAAAGAAGCTGATTTATAGTAACTGCCTTTGGGAGCCAGTGAGATTTTCAGGTAGAGGTGGCCAGCAGGCAATTGGATATAACAGATGAAATTCAAGGACAAGGTAAAGTATAGCCATATAGGTCTAAGATTCATAAATATAAGTGGTAGTTATGTGTCTAAAAGGATTTTTTTTTTTTACAGTCCTTCATTACAGTTTGAAGCTGCTTGGGCATTAACTAATATAGCATCAGGAACTTCTGCACAGACTCAAGCTGTTGTACAGTCTAGTAAGTAAATTACATTTTTTACTCTCTGAACTTATTTTTTTAGAGGGCAAAGAAATGGAGTTTTGTAGTAAAGACTGGACATTTTTTAAATGATGAATTTTATATTACTTATAATGTTTCACATCTTTTCCATAGCTACCATTAATCTATCATTAAATAATTTTAACTGTGATTACTCAAAAGCATAGAGGCCAGGCACAGTGGCTCACACCTGTGATCTCAGCACTTTGGGAGGCTGAAGTGGAAGAGTCACTAGGCATTCAAGACCAGCCAGTGCAACATAGCAAGACCTCGTCTCTCCAAGAAATAAAAAAAAAATTAGCTAGACATGGTGGCATACGTCTGTAGTCCTACTCAGGAGCTCAGGAGTTTGAGGTTACTCCAACCTGGACAACAGAGTGATACCCTGTCTCTAAAAAATAAAAAAGAGTAGAGCTTTATCTTTTGGAGTGGAGACTGTCCTCTAAAAACAGGATATTAAATATCTATTTCTGATATCTTCAAAGTGCTAAGTGGCTTCTGCCTTTTAGCTTATAGCATATTTTAAATTTTCTTACCTCAAGATGGACTGATAACTGTTACTGTCTAGGTCTGATACAAGCTCTTTGAAAAAATACTAGATGTGGCTAGATGTGACCTAGTACATTGTTTGTCACACTGTGGGACACTTAGCTGACTTTAGGTGGTAATCAAGGAGATTTTTAATAGTATATGATATAGCAATAAGTTACATTGAATCATGTAAGAATTATGTTCTCCTTCAGTTGTTTTTCAGATATTTCAATAAGAAATATCAAGGAGAACGTATCAAGTTAAGTGATAATTATAGCAAAAAGGAAACAGGTTTTAGACTGGGGCTTTCAATAGATGTTGGAGGTACAGTTTAGTAACTATTTTGTTTTCATAATTTATTTCTTGGTTATCTTCTCTTTGGGTACATGATACCAGTCTTCTGTTAGCAGCAGTGATAAATTTAATTAAAAATATGAGAATTGAAGCCCTCATATGTTGCTGGTATAAATGTAAAATGGTGCAGCCTCTTTGGAAAACAATTTCTCAGAAGGTTAAACATAGAGTTAACATATGACTCTGCAGTTCTAATCTTTGGTGAAACCAAAAGATGCGAAAATATATCCATCCACACAAAGACTTGTATACAAATGTTCACAACAGTGTTTTCATAAATAATCCAAATGTTCATTAACTTTTAAGTGGATATGTGGTATGCAATGGAATACTGTTCAGTAATAAAAAAGAATGAACTGATACCTGCTACAACATGGATGAACCTTAAAAACATGTTAAGTGAAAGAAACCAGACCCAGAAAAACATACAGTATGATTTCATTTGTATGAAATGCTCAGAACAGGTAAATCTGTAGACAGAACGTGAATATGTAATGGTTGCCTGGGGCTGGGGGAATAAGTAGCAGAGGAACAAATGGGGAGTGACTGTCATGACTTATAAGATTTCTTTGCCTGAGCTCAGGGGTTTAAGACCAGCCTGAGCAACATGGTGAGACCACGTCTCTACAATTAAAAAAAAATTAGCTGGGCGTGGTGGCACATGCCTGTGGTTCTAGCTGCTTGGAAGGCTGAGGTGGAAGGATCACCTGAGCCCAGCAGGTCAAGGCTGCGGTGGCCATGAGTGTGCCACTGCACTCCAGCCTGGGCGACAGAGTGAGACTCCAACTTAAAAAAAAAGAAAAAGAAACTATAAAAATAAAAGAATAAAATAAAATAATTTCTTAGTCAGGTATGGTAGCACGCGCCTATAGTTCTGGCTACTTGGAAGGCTGAGGCGGAAGGATTGCCAGAACCTAGCAGCTCGAGGCTACGGTGGCTGGTAGCGTGCTACTGCACTCCAGTCTGGGTGATAGAGTGAGATTCCAACTCAAAAAATAAATTAATTAAAATAAAATAATTTTTTAAAAATATTTATTTTCTGGGTGATGATTATGTAACTCTGTATACATATAAAATACCATTGAATTATATACTTAGATAAATTTTATTGCATGTAGCTATATCTTAAAGCTATTAAAACTGATTAATTTTAACAAGAATGTTAAGGAAATAATACAGATAATAATACACAGACATAGCAAAAATTCTTAGAGGTGGTACACAGTTGATTGGAATTTAAGAAAAAGTGATCTAGCTTGTCCCAGTAACGGTGGTAATGTGTAAATTATGTAAAGAGTAAGGGCTATAATGGTAAGTTGTTTCAAAATATAAGGTAGACCTAATATTAATCAGTTCTTTGGTTTATCCCATATCAGGAATTGAATTTACATTGATTAAAGTGTTACATTTTAAAGTTACGTGTTTGGAGTAGGCATTCTTTTTTTTTTTTTTTCCAATGAGTTACAGGAAAGATTTCATGCTGCTGTTTTCTTTTAGTTAATGATATAACAGCAACCTTTGAATACTGCCAGTTGCTGTGTTATTTGAATATTACTAGGGGGAAAATACTGAAGTGGATTATTTTTAGGGTAAAGATATTTGCCACATTCATTCATCCACATTTGGCAGCTACAATATCGATTTGTTTAAAGTGAAATTGTATAAACTCTTTGGAATATCACTTGGGGCATTTGCCAGTATAAATATTAGTTTTTCTTTATTGCAGATGCAGTACCTCTTTTTCTGAGACTTCTTCATTCACCACATCAAAATGTTTGTGAACAAGCAGTATGGGCATTGGGAAACATTATAGGTAAGTTGCATTTAGGATTGAAATACTCCAATTAAGAATCTAAATTAACTTTTTTCCTGCATTGGCATAGCCATTACACACTATGTTTCCTCTGAATTTAATGTAGGTTGACTGTCTTTTTGCCTCTTAAATACTTAAGGTGATACCTCTTTGAAAAGGGTATACAATTGTATACTATCAGCATTAATAGGTTAAATTTGTATTCCCCAAATAAAAATATGGGAAACAACAACACTTGATGCCTTTGACTAATGGTGAGGAAACATAGAACATCAGTGTCCCCACATGAGCCATTGCATACATTTCAGACTTTCTCATCTTGAATGTAATTTTTTTTTAAATACAATTTTCATTTCTGTAGGTGATGGTCCTCAATGTAGAGATTATGTCATATCACTGGGAGTTGTCAAACCTCTTCTGTCCTTCATCAATCCCTCCATTCCCATCACCTTCCTTCGGAACGTCACATGGGTCATTGTCAATCTCTGCAGGAATAAGGATCCCCCACCGCCTATGGAGACAGTTCAGGAGGTAAATGAAGAATTGTAAAGGACAGATGGCTTATTTTCCCTATGTTTATACTTTAGGTATTCATGTGTAGGGAATAAAATGACATATATACTGATTTCATTGCAGGTATGAGATTATTTAAGTAACATATCATACTTAATTACTGACTCCTGTGAAATAAGTGTTGAGTGTCTTGCAGTACCTAAATGTTAATGACTGTTTTCATAAAAAGAAAACTTCAGGGCTGGGCTCGGTGGCTCAGCCTGTAATCCCAGCACTTTGGGAGGCCAAAGCAAGTGGATTGCCTAAACCCGTGGGTTGGAGACCAGCCCAGGTAACTTGGCGAGATCTTGTCTCTACAATAAATGAAAAAAATTAGCCGGGCGTGGTAGCACACGCCTGTAGTTCCAGCTACTTGGAAGGCTGAAGCAGAAGGATCACTGGAGCCCAGCAGATCGATGCTGGTGTGGCTGTGAGCCTGTGTGCCACTGCACTCCAACCTGGGTAACAGAGTGATTCTCCAACTCAAAAAAAAGAAAACTTCAAACAGAAAAACACAAAAGGACTAAAGAATCTCAAAGTTTTATTACTGCATTGCATTGTTGATTCAGCGCTAAAAAACGAAAAGGGATGCTGCAGATAAAACTAGTGTACTTATGTGCAAATCTTCTTGTGAGTTTGCATTAAGTCCAGTTGATTTCTGACAAAATTCATGTTTTTAAAAGTGTTGCATATTTTGTGTTAAATCTACTAATAAACCAAAATATAAACTTTTCTGTTTACATTTAATATGTAAACGGACATGACTATTTTGAGTTTTAAAAAAATCCTGCATAACCCTTATTCACATGTCTATGTAGAGCAGCATCAGAGACTGGTTTTCTGGAAGAAAGTTTTTCCACGGGGCAGTGAGGTGGTTTTGGGATGATTCAAGCACATTACATTTATTGTGCACTTGATTATTATTACATTGTAATACATAATTAAATAATTATTATGGAATTATTATTTTTATATGAGTCTGCAAGCAGTTGATTTATTATAGTCTCTGTGCAGTCAGTCCTCACTAATGTTAATCTGTATTTGTGGCTTCTCCTCTGCCAGCATCACTGTCTCAGCTCCACCTCAGATCATCAGGCATTAGATTCTCACAAAGAGTATGCAACTTTGATTCCTCTCATGTGTACTTAACAATAGGGTACTGGCTCCTATGAGAATCTAATGCTGGGCTGCTGCTCTGATAGGAGGCAAAGCTCAGGTGGTAATGCGAGTGATGGAGAGCGGCTGTAAATACAGATTAAGCTTCAGTCACTTGCATGCTGCTCACCTCCTGTTCTGCTGCCCAGTTCCTAAGGTCCATGGCCAGGGGGTTGGAGACATCTGTGTAGAGAACTGTTGACTGTATACCAAAGATTTGTAATGGACATCTTTTCTAGCACCTGCTACTTTTTGCTGTTATGCAAAGGTATTTAGTGTGACTCCCTCTATCCCCTGCTTTCTCCCTCCCAGATGGTATTTTTTTAATTTTTAATTTTAAAAATGAGTACAATTAAGGGTTAGTTATACAAATGTTCATTATGCAGATACCCTTGTTGATGTCCCTCCCAGATTTTAATAGGAAATCCCTGGGACCTGGATTCAACAAACAGAGCTTTATGTTTTGTACTAGTTAGAATTTTCTTGACTGAAGCTAAAGTTAAGAACTTAGCTTAAGTGGTTTATTAAATAAAATCATATTTTTACTTTAAGCAGGTAAGTGAGACAATGATGACAGTTTTAAGAGTAACTTTTCTTTAATAGCTGTAGCTGTATATTTGCATCTCCATTTTTTTCACTTGCCATTATATGTCATAATGGTTATTGAAATTTTTTGGAGGGGGGTTGTTTTGTTTTTAATGAAAGCCATACCGATGTTTTTCTTTTAAGGTAAATTAATCTCTGTCAGACTTATTTGCATGTTTTAGCTGATTAACTTATTTCAGTTTAACGTTTGAAATATGCTTTTGTTTTTTCACATTGAATTTATCAGATTTTCATCTTCCTAACAGATAATTGAACATTTCATTTTCTAATAAATAATTTAAACAAATTTAACATTGTCTTTCTTGCCCTGCAAAGCGTATTAATGCTTTTTGTGTCAAAATTGTTTATTTCTACAGAGACATATTTATTAACTCTAGTGTTACTTATTGTTTATCTTCTTTCCTTAGATTTTGCCAGCTTTATGTGTCCTCATATACCATACAGACATAAACGTAAGTAAAGAAGAAGCTTAGATATGAGATTTTGCTGGAACTGGAAGGGTTTTAAAATAAGTGTCAGTATACATGTTATCAAATTATCAAGCTTCCATGATGTCTATGTCATTTTCAAAAATAGCATTAAGATTAAATTGGGTTTATAGCTTAATCATTCAGATAGCAAAATGCTAACTTTTGAGAAGTTTCACATGTGCAGGTAATTATATAATTTTTAAGTAGTGTTTTTAAATATTAATATTTGTAAAGTGGTAATACTTTATATAGCACTTCATGTTTTTGTTATCTCATTGGTTCTTGCAGTAGGTAGTCTAGCTGTTATCTTTCCCATTTGACTGAATAAGAAGGAACTGAGCCTTGGGGAGAGGTTAAATGATGTATCCAATGTTGCAGCTACTGAGGTCTTCTGACAACAGATCTTGTGTACTTGGCATAAACTATGCTTCCTCACATGTACCACCTTTTTAGTTATAGTATTGAAGAATATGTAATTTTAAATGCAAAGACATTTTTAGATGATTTTTTCATTACATGAGACTTAGTGAAACGTTCTGGCAAATATGATACTACTTAGGCAATCAAAAATTTTCCTAAATGCAACAAGGTAAATTGTTATTCTTCCATGGAGTAAAATAATGAATACATTTTTGTTTTGTTGTGTTTTGTTTTTATTTTAAAGATGTAGGGTATAATTCAGGGTTAGGTATACAAGTGGTCATTGTACAGGTAAAGTCTGGGCCTCACTTTGGTCCCCACATCACCTGGTTTGAGATCAGGTACCCTTAGTGATAAAATGTGCTGTCCCCCCCACCAATTCCCTCTGGCAGTTTCCCACTACTGCCAGTCCCTTTCTTACAGTACTGTGATAATTGTTCAGTGTCTGCTTATGAGTGAGAACACATGGTACTCAGGTCTTTGTTTCTGTGATAGATCACCGGGTATTACAGACTCTAAATCCATCCAAGTTGCTGCGAAGTTCATAATTTTGTCCTTAATGGCTGCACGATATTCCATCGTGTATATGTACTGCATTTTAAAAAATCCAGTCTACTCTTATGGGCAGCATGGTATGTTCCATGTTTTTGCTATTGTGAATAGTGCTGCAATAAACATGCATGTTGCAGGTATCTTTTTTGTAGAATGACTTGAGTTCCTCTGGATATATTCCCAGTAGGAGGATTTCGGGGCCATATGGGAGGTCGATTTTTAGATCTTTTAAGGAATTGCCACCCTATTTTCCACAGAGTTTGTACTAGTTTACACTCCCACCAGTAGTGTAGAAGTGTTCCTTTTCCCTGCATCCTCTCCTATATCTGTTGTTTTTGAATTATTGATGATGGCCATCCTCACTGGAGTTAGGTAGTATCTCAGTGTAGTTTTAATTTATGTTTCTTTGATATTTAGTGAGATAAATTTCAATGACTAGCATTGAGCTAGCTTCTGTTGTTCCAACTGAGATCTCTTTCTGATTTGTTGTGTGTTTGTGTTTTCGTAATCTTGTCTTTGTTTACATACATATGTGTTTGTGCGCTGACCAGAATTGTGTGTAATTTACATTGAGATAAAGAAAATACGTCTTTGCTTGCATTTCTTACAAGGCAATATAGTTCATATATAAAAACTGAATCTTATGCAGCCATAAAGAAGGGCAAAATTATGAACTTTGCAGCAGCTTGGATGGACTTAGAAGCTATAATACTGAGTGATCTATCACAGAAGCAAAGAACCGAATAGCACATGGTCTCACTCATAAGTGGACCTTAAACAACTATTGTAATACTATCAGAAAGGGGTTGGCAGTAATGGGAAACTGCCAGGGGAGGGGAAGGACACACCTCATCAACAAGGGTACCTGCATAATGAACATTTGTATATCTAACCCTGAATTGTAACCCCACATATTTAAAATTCAAAATTAAAAGAAAATTGAATCACATTTCTCTAGCTCAGACTTTTAGCTCTTAGGATGGAATCTTTTAATGGTGACTAAAGTCACTATTTATATTTTTATTTATATATTTATTTTGAGTTGGAATATCACTCTGTCACCCAGGCTGGAGTACAGTGTTTTGATCATGGCTCATCGCAGCCTTAACATCTTGGGCTTAGACAGTCTTTCTGCCTTAACCTTCCTAGTATCTGGGACTACAGGTGCACACCACCATGTTCAGCTAATGCTTTGTGTTTTTTGTAGAGACAAGATCTTGCTTTGTTGCTCAGGCTGGTCTCAAACTCTGTACTCAAGCCATCTTCCCTCCTCTCAAAGCGCTAGGATTACAGGCATGAGCCACTGCAATCAGCCCCAAAGTAACTTTTTTGCTTGTGACATATTAGCCCTAATACATCATTAAAATTGAGCAAAAACATGTTTGGATACTGTTGTACTTTAAAAATGGATATAAAGTGACTTAATAAGAGACATATAAGATAATAAATATCTTAAAGAAAGAAGTAAATGCATACAGAAGTTTAGTTGCTGCTGTTGAAAGCCAAGTTTAGTTCCAGACTTTCTGACAGCTAAGATTAAAAGAGAGATAAGCAGAATATCTACTGTTAACATCAGGACTTCTCCCCAGAATACTCTAGTTTTAATTACAGGAAAATTAAAACTCCCACCATCGGTTGGTCATATTTTTATAAAAGCCAGTAGTACTAAAGTGACAGAGTACTGGGTATATTAGTCAAGTTTGGCAAACACAGTTTGTTCTACTTAAAGCCGGAATTGTGCACTCAAAGATAAAGAAGAAGTCCTGCTCTCTAAGACCTCATTATTAAGAACAGGTTTAAAAAGAGTAGAAGGGATAATTTTTTGTAAAGAACTTGCTATGCTGGATCTCTTTCTCTGTCTCCTTTTATCTTACCAGTACCCTTCTAAGATAAGTTTTATTCTCCTATTTGACAAATAAGGAAGTTGAAACTTGGTAAAGTTAGCATTTATTAGGGGTTTAAAGATGTGCCAGGCACTTTTCATATGTTAACCCATTGAATCCTTACAAAAATCTTGTGTGGTTGATATTATCGTTACCTCCATCTTCATTCTCTGCAAATGTGGTAATAGAAGAAAGAAGCAGCTCCCTGGAAGGCTGAGGCAGAAGGATCGCTTGAGCCCAGCAAGCTAAGGCTGCAGTAGCCATGAGTGTACCACTGCACTCCAGCCTGGGCAACAGAGTGGGACTCCAACTCAAAAAAAAAAAGAGGAATTACATATCCTTTTTATGTAACTGATAAGGAGCTAGAGCATGAATGTCCAAATTTTTATTTTGGGTTGATAGTTCAAACTACTTGAGTGGAGTGTAGATTTTAGGGGAGACTGGAGCTAGGAAGGCACATTGGTGATGGTTTTGTGGTAGGGATGAGAGAAAATTAGGACCAGTACTAGAGCTGAACCACTAAGAATTAAAAGGAAAGTGGGGACTTGAGAAATGCTTAGATGTTAATTTTGCAGGGTTTGCTGTGGGTGGTGAGAGAAAAGAGTCAAAGATAATACCCAGCTTTCTAACTTGGATTTCAGGATAAGGCACAACAGAAAATAAGAATGCAGCAGGGAGAGATGTAAAGGAATGAGCTAAGAATTTATGAGGTGATGACTAGTGAGGATGCTAGAGAAGAAGCTAGTTAGAATGTTAGAGAAGCATGCTGGAGACAGGTTGTTTTGAACTTTATTTATTTATTTTTTTGAGTTGGAGTCTCACTCTGTCACCCAGACTGGAGTGCAGTGGCCGGTCCCAGCCACTGCAGCCTCGACCTGCTGGGCTCCAGCGATCCTTCCGCCTCAGCCTTCCGAGTAGCCAGAATTACAGGCACACGCTATCATGCCCGGCTGATTTTTTGATTTATTGTAGAGATGAGGTCTTGCCAAGTGGCCCAGGTGGGTCTCGAACCCGTGGGCTCAGGCAGTCCACTCACCTCAGCCTCCCAAAGCACGGGATTACAGGCTGAGCCACTGAGCCCAGCTGTTTTGAACTTTAATATGCCTATGTGGCATTAGAAGCAAAATTAAATGTTGACCCTGAGGACTAGAGAAGAAATCTGGACTGATTAGGTCAGTTTGTGTTCATTTGCTTTCTAGTTATTGTTCTGCTTAAAGTTAATTTCAGTTGGAATCATTTTGTATCATTTGATTTTCTTGCCTCTTTTGAAGCTGTTCATCCATAGCTGGAGATACCTAGACAATGTTGATGATCAAAGTGATACAAATCTAGCTTATTTTACTGCTAGTACAAATAAAATTAATCAGTTGTAGAAGATTGATTATGTGCTGTGACTTGATTGTTGGTAACAGGTGGTAGAAAGTATGTCAAGGGTCCCCAAGACCACCCTTAGGATTGATGACTGGCTAGGACTTAAGAATTAAGAAAAGTGGTAATACTCTTGCTAATAGGTTATTACAGCAAAAGGATACAGATTAAAATCAACAAACACAAAAGACAGAGTAGGGTTTAGAAGAAACTAAGTACAAACTTCCAGTAGTCCTATTCCAGTGGAGTTATATAGACAGCACTTAGTTCTTCCAGCAATGATGTGTGACAACATGTATGGAGAATTGTCAGCTAGGTGAGCTCCTGAGCCTTTGTTGGGGGGTCAGTCACATGACATGAATTGCCCACACAGCTGACCTTAGTTACTCACCTCCAGCATGGTCCAGGGCCCCAGGGACACAAAAAGAGGTGTTTGATCATCAATCATATTGTTAGCATAAGCTATCTGACAGCCAAGGGTGTCAGATATATAAAGATATTATCAGGCAAGATACTCTGAGGGCTCAGACATTATATGGCAGAAGCTGATTGATCTAGGACCAGTCCCTTCATTATAATGTGCAGGATTTGAGCACCCAGTTACCCCTTATTTTATACAAGGATTAAGTCTAAGTATATAATTGTGACTTGGTTCAACTCTAGTTGTCTCTGAAGCCTGTGTGAAGTTAATACTCCATGGACATTCCATAGACATCTAATCTTATAGGAAATGCTATACTTATTAATAGCAGTCTTCAGTAATGTTGCCTAAACAGGACATTATTTGTTAGCATATTTAGTTGAGGTGACAAAAAAATGAATGGAGCTCTTACAGCTGAGCATATCCTTAGTTTAAGACTTTTGAGTGCTAGGAAATTTTGCTTTTACTCACATAATACAAGCTTTCAAGAAGATTGTTAGTTTAAAACATTAACCCTGTAGAGTCACCAGTCTAGAGCATGCATGCACACATGTATGTATATACATAATGTGTGTGTCTCACCTGTTGTGTGTGTCTAGAGATCAGCTTTCTGACAGTGTACAAGCATCTGAAATATTGCTGAGGTAAAAAAGCTTTAAAGCTTTTTAGCAGTGAAAAGCAGACACAAATAGAGAAAAATAATTTGTGTAGGCCAAGATTGCTGAAGACTTTCTTGGCACATGATTAATCATGTGTAATATTCTTTTTTTTTCTTTTTTTGAGTTGGAGTCTTACTCTGTCACCCAGGCTGGAATGCAGTTCACACACACAGCCACCTCAGCCTTGACCTGCTGGGCTCAGGCAATCTTTCCATCTCAGCCTTCCAAGTACCTGGAGCTATAGGCACATGCCACCACACCTGGCTAATTTTTTTATTTATTGTAGAGATGAGCTGCCCAGGCTGGTCTCAAACCCTTGGACTCAGGCAGTCCTCTTGCCTCCCAAAGTGCTAGAATTACAGGCATGAGCCAATGCACCCAGCTAGTATTTGTTCTTACCAGTTTAATATCTGATATGTCCTCTATCTGAGGATAATATAGTAAATGGATTTTTAGTAATAGGAGATGGAACAGGAGCTTGCTCTGTCTACTCCATGCATCAGCCTGGTATTGTAGTACCTCCAGGAATGGTGTACCAAAAAATAATTTAAAAAAAAATTACAAGCATCAAATACATTTAGCAGCTGGTAGCTTGGTGAAGATAAAGAAAGCAGTCTTAGAAACTGGAGTGGGGCCAGGCATGGTGACTCACACCTATAATCCCAGCACTTTGGGAGACCGAGGCGGAAGAATTTCTTGAGCCTAGGAGTTTGAGACCAGCCTGGGCAGCATAGCAAGACCTTGTCTCTACAAAACAAAAATTAGCTGAGTGTAGTGGCGTACACCTGTAGTCCCAGTTGTTTGGGAGACTGAGGCAGAAGGATCTCCTGAGCCCAGGACATCAAGACTGCAGTGAGCTGGGATACCACCACTGCACTCCAGCTGGGCAACATAGTAAGAGATAGTAAGACCCTATCTCTTAAAATAAAAAGAGAGATACTACACGTGTCTACCATTTCAGGGGGCCTAAGATCTAGTTCTAGCTGTAGCTTACCTTCCTTTACCAGCCTTTGAGGTATTGTCATGGAGACCCCACTGAAAACCGTTGATTGATTTCAGTCTAGAATCCTCAAATATTTTATTATTTTAAGTGTCTGTATATTTGTTAGGAAACAAGTGGTTTTCTACTAATATTTGGGGTAATGTAATGAAAGCAAAGTAATCTTTCATTTAATAGCCTCCCAAAACATCACAGGGCAAGGTAGCATGTCAGTCTGCACAGGACATGGTTTATTTAAACATGGAGCTATTAATATGCATTTAGGCTCTTTCCTGAGTTTTGCAAATACAAATAATATATCAGTGAATATTGTACATTTTCATATTAGGTGGAGGTATATTTTCTTTTCTTTTTTTTTTTTTTTGAGTTGAAGTCTCACTCGTCGCCCAGGTTGGAGTGCAGTGGTATACTCATGACCACCCCAGTGTTGACCTGCTGGGTTCCTGCTATCCTAGTAGCCGGAACTATAGGCGTGCGCTACCACACCCAGCTAATTTTTGATTTATTGTAGAGATGAGGTCTCGCCAAGTTGCCAGTGCTGGGGAGGTATATTTTCAGGGTAAATTCCTCAAAGTAGGATTGCACAATTAAAGAGTGAATACATTTGTAATTTTGTTACATACTGCCAAATTCCCTGCTGTTGGGGTTGTACCATTTTGCCTTCCCAGCTGCAGCATACAAAAGTGACTTCTCTGTATCCTTGCCAATAGAGTGTTACCACATTTAAAATTTTTGTTTGTCTGTTAGGTGAGAAACCGTATGAGTTTTAATTTGCACTTCACTTACTAGTGAAGTTGAATGTTATTTTATTTATTTAAGAACCATTTTTATTTATATCTTTGCAAATGGACAGTTCATTTCTATTACATTTTTTTGTCTTTTTTTCAGTTTTTAAAAGTTCTTATATAAGGATATTAGCTCTTTATTTGTGATACATATTTCAAATGCTTTATTCGTTTGTCTTTGTGATATGTTTTGCTCTGTGAACTTTTAAAAATATAATCAAATTCATCAGTCTTTTGTTGTATCTAGAGTTTTTCGAGCAACAGATATTTTATGTTAAAGATATCCATAAATTTGTTTTTTGAGTGTTTATCAAGAATGGGTGATGAATTTTTTTTTTTTTTTTTTTTGAGTTGGAGTCTTACTCTTGTCGCCCAGGCTGAAGTGCATTGGCACACTCAAAGCCACCCCATTGTCAACCTGCTGGCCTCTGGTCATCCTTCCACCTTAGCCTTCCAAGTAGCCAGAAATACAGGCGCACGCTACCATGCCTGACTAATTTTTTTTTTCTTCAATTTATTGTAAAGATGAGATCTTGCCAAGTTTCCCGGGCTGATCTAGAACCCCAGGACTCAGACAATCTACTCCCCTTGGCCTCCCAAAGTGCTGGGATTACAGGCTGAGCCATCGAGCCCAGCCAGTAATGAATTTTTCAGTGTTTGTGGAGATAATCCTATTATATTCCTCCTTAAATATGCAAATAGATTAATAGCCCTAAAGTTGAACCATCCTTGCATTCCTTAAATAATCCTCACTTGGTCATTGTGTATTATTTTCTCAACATTGTATGTGATCCTGTAATATTCTGTTTTGAATTTTTGATTCAGTATTCACATAAGTGATAATTGGTTTGAAATTTAGTTTTTGTGCAGTGTATTAGGTGTTAATGATGTATATTAAGTACAAATATTAACACCTGTAATTATTAATAATTATGCTAATGCATTAGTTGATAATGGTACTAATTATAAATAATTATAATTTATTAGGTATTAATTTATACTTTTATTGCTGTATTAAAGTTTAGGTATTAATGTTGTTTCCTTCATTTTCTGTGCTGTGTAACAGTTTATACAGCATTTAGTCTGCCTTATCTTTGGATATTTAATACTGCATTTTCCCAGTTGAATCCTTTTGGGTCTTGGTACTTTTTTATGCAATTAGTTCCTTGATAATTTTCTGTATCTTTGCTGTGGACATTGGCTTGTTTAAACTCTCTATCTCTACTGAGGTCAGTTTTTATTAACTGGTGTCCTAGGAAATAATTCATTGCATCTAGGTTTTTTTTTTTTGAGTCAGAGTCTCTCTCTGTTGCCTAGGCTGGAGTGCAGTGGCACGCTTATGGCCACCAAAGGCTTAACCTGCCGGGCTCAGGCAATCCTGCCTCAGCCTTCCAAGTAACTGGAACTATAGGCATGCACCACCATGCCCAGCTAATTTTTTGATTTATTGTAGAGATGAGGTTTCACCAAGTTGCCCAGGCTGGTCTTGAATCCGTGGGCTCAGGCAGTCCTTTCACCTTGGCCTCCCAAAGTTCTGGGATTATAGATGTGAGCCACTGCGCCTGGCCTGCATCTAGATTTTTAACTTTAGTTGCATGTAAGTATGCTGAGTAGGCTTTATATTATTATTATTAGCTTTAATTTATTGCTTCAATGTCATTTCTCATTTTGTGTATTTATGATCCCTTTCCCCCCTTTTTCTAATTAAGTTAACTGTGACTTTTTCTATTGTAATATTTTTTAAAAAACAGTATTTGTTAATTAGATATGTAATTTTTCTGTTCTTCGTTACTTTTGTAATTTTCATTGACACATCATGATCAGTCTATTTTACGTTATGGTTCACTCATTCTTGTACATTCTATGGGTTTGGAAAAATTCACATAAATTTTTAAGGCTATGAATTTTTCTTTGTTTTTTTTGAGTAGGAGTCTCACTCTGCTGCCCAGGCTGGAGTGCATTGGCACGATCACAGCTCACTACAGCATTCAACTCCTGGGCACAGGTAGTCCTTCTGCCTTAGCCTCCCAAGCAGCTGGGACTACCTGGGAATTAGTCAGGTATGGGTATGCACCCCCACATCTGACTAATTGTTTTTATATTTGAATTTTCCTTTGATCACTGTTTTAAGTAAATAATACAGACACTGATATGTAGTGTGTTCATTATAACTTTTTTTTAGAAATTTTGTAAATTTTTTTGGTATTTTTCCTTTCCCCCAAGATCTGTTTAATATAGCAAGACCCCCATCTCTATTTTAAAAAGAAAAAGAATTCTTTTGGTATTTATATTAAAGAGATCTGGAGGGAAAGAAAAATGTAGTTTTATTGCCTTGTGACATATTTGTAATATTTTTTGTAATATTTCTGACTTACATAATTTGCTGATATTATCAGGGTATAAAGTTCAATATATATTAGGGCGGGCTCGGTGGCTCAGCCTGTAATCCTAGCCCTTTGGGAGGATGAAGCAAGTGGATTGATTGCCTGAGCCCGCGAATTCAAGACTAGCCTGGGCAACTTGGTGAGACCTCGCCTCCACAATAAATAAAAAATTAGCCGGCCATGGTAGCACATACATGTAGTTCTAGCTACTTGGAAGGCTGAGGCAGAAGGGTAGCAGAGCAGCCCCAGAGCCCAGCAGGTCAACTCTGGGGTGGCCATGAGTGTGCCACTGCATTCCAGCCTGGGCAATGGAGTGAGACTCTGACTCAAAAAAAAAAAGGTTCAATATATATTAATAAGAGCTATATTTTTTAATCTACTTGACCTTCCTCAAACTGACAATAGTGTGTTAAAGTTTTCTATTATTAGTATGTTTCTATATATAGTTTTCTTGTATCTTTTGATTTTCTGCTTTATCATAATAATTGCAGGGTTATTTGGTGGATAGATGTTTACAACTCTTACATTTTCATTTAATTATGGGATTTAACTTTATAAAGTGGTCTTTTAACAGGATTGCAATCCCTGCTTTTTTTTTTTAATCATTTATTTGGCATACCTTTGCTCATCCCTTTATTTTTAGCCTTTCCAAATTACTTTGTTTTAGGTGTGTCTCTTGGGTTTTGAAAGCCAATTTGAAAATCTTTTTCTGTTTATAAATGAGTTAAGCTCATTCACATAGCTTGATATCATTGATTTCAACTGTCATATTATTTTGTATTATAATTTCTGTGTGTTTTATTCTCTGCTTAGTATACTTTTTTTTTTTTAGTTGGAGTCTCACTCTGTCGCCCAGACTGGAATGCAGTGGCCTCTCCCGGCCACCGCAGCCTCGCCTGCTGGGCTCTGGCAATCCTTCCGCCTCAGCCTTCCGAGTAGCCGAAATTACAGGCATGCGCTACCACACCCTGGCTGAGTTTTTGATTTATTGTAGAGATGAGGTCTCGCTGTCCAGGTGGGTCTCGAACCCGCGGGCTCAGGCAGTCCACTCACCTCAGCCTCCCAAAGGCGTGGGATTACAGACTGAGCCACCAAGCTTAGTATACTTTTTAAAGTTTCTTTTGGATCTCTCATTGCTAAATTTGCCTGGCTTTATTATTATTATTATTATTTGAGTTGGAATCTCACTCTGTCGCCCAGGCTGGAGTGCAGTGGCCGCTCCCGGCCACTCCAGCCTTGACCTGCTGGGCTCTGGCGATCCTTCTGCCTCAGCCTTCTGAGTAGCCGGAATTACAGGCATGCGCTACCATGCCGGGCTGATTTTTTTATTTATTGTAGAGATGAGGTCTTGCCAAGTTGCCCAGGCGGGTCTTGAACCCGCAGTCTCAGGCAATCCACTCACCTCAGCCTCCCAAAGCGCGGGATTACAGGCTGAGCCACAGAGCCAGGCTTGCCTGGCTTTAAAAAGCTTTTTTTCCTTTTGGAAGCTGGACACAGTGGCTCACACACTTGGGGAGTCCAAGGCAAATTGCTTGAGTCCAGGAGTTTAAGACTATACTGGGCAACATAGCAAGACCCCCATCTCTATTTTAAAAAGAAAAAAAATTCTTTTGGTATTGGGAAGGTATTTGTATTTTTGTTCTAGTGGTTACCTTCATTCTTATACCTTTTTAATGTCCTTTTTTACTGTTTTAACAATGTTAAGTGGTATTTTTTGACTCATATCTATGACCTGTGCAATGATGCATGATTTTATTCTCGCCTCCCACCTCATCTTTCCATTTTTGAATCTGTAGATTTATGTCTTTTGCCTAATTTGGGACATTTTCCACCATTACTTCTCCAAATATGTTCTCTAACTACCTCTCCTTGTAGGGACTCTGATAACACAAATGTTAGATCTATTGTAATTGTGCTACAAGTTCCCAAGGCTTTGTTCATTCCTCTTTAATTTTTTTTTCTGTTATTCAGATTAGATGATTTCTGTTAATGTATCTTTGGGTTCAATGATTTTCCCCCCCTTTTATTATGTCTCCTTTTTTTCCTGAGTCCTCCCATTTTTAATTTGTTTCAAATGTGTTTGTAATTGTTCACTGATACATTTTTATAATACTTCAAAATTCTTGTCAAGTCCTTGTTAGATAAATCCAGTATCCATGTCATCTCAGTATTAGCATCTTTTGACTGTCTCTTTTGAGTTGAGATTTTCCTGGTTCTTGGTATGATGAGTTATTTTCAGTTCCAGCCTGCACATTTTGGGTGTTATGCTCTCAGACTTTGGTTTCTGGGTAAATCTTGTTACCTATTATTGCCAAACCAGATAGTAGCCAGGCTTTGTGCGCACACACAGCATTTTCAGACACCTCCAACAGGGAACTTCCTCACTGCCAGAGTAGGGTGACAGACGAACTCAGCTCCTACGCTCAGCTCTGTCCTCCAGTTTTTAAAGTTGCAATATTTTTATTTTCCTAGAACATATAGTGTTTATAAATTATTCTTCCACTCTTATCCCCACGTTTGCGTTAGTCCTTGACCTATAATGAAATATATTAAATGTTCATTATCAGTGCTTTTGCTAAAGTTTCCCAGTCATCTGATAGATTAATGAAGCTTATACTCTAGTTAAGAAATCAGCAGATTGTTCTGTAAATGTTCAGAGAGGGCTTTGTGGACTCTACAGTCTCTGTCCCTAAAGTAGATTCCCCTGTCCTCTTCTCTGAAGTCTATTTTGCACAGCCTTGGGACAAAGAGGTTCAGACAAAAGCTACAATTTAATTTTTTTCTCTTGTTACAAGTAATTGAAAATATTTAGTGTTCTCTGACTTCTAGTAAACGGAAAGTGTGCATTATATGTAATTTTATTTGCTCTTATTCATCTATATCCTTTTTTGAAAGATATGTGAATTCAGGTGTCTGCTATTATTTTAGGGCAATAAGATGTCTTTTATTTGAATACCCTAATAGGACACATCTCAGAATTTCACGAGATAAGACTAGTGCTTACATTACTCTGTGGTGACACCAAGAAAAGCCATATACAAGCTCTTTGACTTTGAATGAGTAAAAAAATCTCTGAACCTGTTGTTTTCCTTTATGTATTTGTAAAATTGGGATGAGGATAGGGCATGGTTTGTACTGTGCTTTTCAGTTGGGAGCATGTTTCAAGGGATGTGCCAAGTCATTTCTTTTTATTTGTTTACTTTAGTAGTCTGAAAAATTGCCTTTGGTTTGAAAACCAGTGGAGTAGGTAGATAGTCTTTTTGGTCTCTTCTAGACTTGAAGCAACATGATGTAATGACCTCATCCTGTGTGTCATATTTGCATGTGATTACTAGATGCCTAATTTATGAGTGTAGGGAAAATTACTTTTCTGCCTGTTTCAAAATTAATCTATAATACATAAATGGCAGAAGTTGCGATAGAAATTGTCCTAGAGTCTAATTTTTTAAAAGAATTATCTGAGGCAGGCACTGAAAAGAAGGTAAGGGACCTGCTACTTAACAGATTAATCAGGTAAGCAGATATCTTTGCCACAAAGCTAAAACATAACATTTGGTTACTTTGTCACCACTCCTGAGGTGTGGTATGTATTCTAAGCACTCAAACAAATATGTAAACTATTTATTCTTTTTTATTTCCTGTAGATTCTTGTAGACACTGTTTGGGCTCTGTCATACTTGACAGATGGAGGTAATGAACAGATACAGATGGTTATTGATTCAGGGGTTGTGCCATTTCTCGTGCCCCTCCTGAGCCACCAGGAAGTGAAAGTTCAAGTAAGTATTTTAAAATTTTTCTTACTTGTATAGAATTGTATTTGCTATAACCAGTTAACTTGTACAACCAGACTCCAATTCTGTCTATAAGCACTTCCAGATTTCTCCTGCTAGTCCCCTGAGCCTGATTTTGTTGATTTCCAAACCTTATCTCCCCTAGATTCTTTGCTGAATTTCAGACTCATATAGCCAATTTTTCTTGACTCTTTAGACGCTACTCTAAGAACCTCACACATTCCACTGTCATTTCAACCAGACAAAAATGAACAATCATCTTCTCCCACAACCTGCTCCTCTTTCTTATCCTCTTTCAGTGGACAGCATAGTCTAAGCTAGAAACGTGATTCCTCTCTTCACCCTTCAGTTCCCATTCCATTACAGAATCCTTTCAATTTTTACATCACCTTCAAATCTCCTTATCTATCTGGAGCCACTGATTAAGTTCAGGACTCATTTTCTTTACCCCAGATAATTGCAATAGCCTCCTATCCGCACTTCTTTCTCTCTCCCTACTCTAATAGGGGCAGGCAGCCAGTAGATCTGTTCCTCCTACTTCTGCCAGAGTGACTTTCTATATGGAAATGTTTGCCCATTCCTGACCTTTATTAAAATATTTCTGTGACACCAGTTGAGTAATGGATAAAACTTGCTGTTTTAAAATGGGACTTACGGTTTTTTATTTTATTTTTATATTCTTTTTTCCAACAACTTATGTGTGTGAGTATTGATTCGGGGGTTGTGCCATATCTTGTGCCCCTTCTGAGCCACCAGGAAGTGAAAGTACACACACACACACACACACACACACACACACACACACACACACACACAAATATTTATCATATTTATTTATTTTGAGTCAAGGTCTAACTCTGTCACCCAGACAGGAGTGCAGTGTCATGATTACAGCTTAGAGACAAGGTCTTGCTATGTTGCCTAGGCTGGTCTTGAACTCCTAGGCTCAAGTGATCCTCCTGCCTTAGGCTTCCAAAGTGCTGAGATTGCAGGTGTGAGCCACCATGCCCAACTTTTCCAATAATTTTTCACATACTATTGTTTAAAATTGATAATTGCTGTGAGTCTGCTTAATGCTTTGTGTAATGATGAAATAAGTGTTAATCATTCACTCCTTGCACTTTTACATTTTCTTGGGGTTATGGAAAATGTATGTCATAAGCAAATAAACTAATAGAAAACATTTTATCCTTGTCCCAGACAGCAGCACTCAGAGCAGTAGGCAACATAGTGACTGGCACGGATGAGCAGACCCAGGTTGTTCTCAATTGTGATGTCCTGTCACACTTCCCAAATCTTTTATCACACCCAAAAGAGAAGATAAATAAGGTAAGGCATGTAATAGTCTCATTATTTTATCTCTCTCTCTCTCTTTCTCTCTCTCTCTCTCTCTCTCTCTGGATCTCATTTTTAACTATCCTCTTATTTTTGTTATTACTTGTTTCTGTTTTTCTTCAAAACCCTTGCAATGAAGATGATGATTGTTTTAAATCACCTCTGTAATTATTTTGTGTCAGTGTTTAATTGCTTCTTGTAAGTGCTGCCCTGATCGTCACAGAATAAAAGATATTTTTAGACTACCTGTGTTTTTATTTAAATAGACTGAGCATAGGAAGAATCATTAAGTTAGGAGCTACTAGGTAAAAAAGTACATACGAAATCTGTCACTTAGATGGCTGGCGTCTTTTTTAAACTGAGATCATTATTCAATTTCCCTACAAAATTAGATCGAACCTAAAAATGAAGTGCCTGAATTCAAGGATCATGAAAAATTGCTCTTTTTAAGATTTCAAGCTTGTAGACAAAGTTATTATTGATTGTGTAATATGTACTTAACTATTTAAGTCTTTTTATGACTAGCTTATTTCACTTAGTATATTTTCAAGGTTCATCCATTTTGTAGCATGTATCAGAGAGCTCCATTCTTTTTAAGGCTGAATATTTTATTGTATGCATGTGTGCTACATTTTGCTTATTCATTTGGTGGACATTTGAATTTTTTCTAGCTTTTGACTATTATGAATAATGCTACAGTGAACATTAGTGTACAAATATTTGTTTAAATTCCTGTTTTCACTTTCTTTGGGTATCTAATTAGGAATGGATTTCCCAGGTTATAAGGTAATTCTGTGTGTAACTTTTTGAGGAACCACCAAACTGTTTTCCATAGTAGCTGCACTATTTTACATTCCAACCAGTGATGTTATTAAGGTTCTAATGCACATTCTTGCCAGCACTTATTTTCTCTGTTTTAAAAAATTATTTTAGACATCCTAGTAGGTGTGAAGTGGTGTCTTATTGTGACTTTAATTTGCATTTAGTTTATCTACCTAAAGTGCTACTATGCCTCAAATGCAGCAAAATTGATAATTTCTTCTGTGTCATAACTGTATTTATGTGGTTGCTTGACTGTTGGATTCTTATAGAAAAGTTGGTTGTGAAAAATCACATTTTGTAGATAACGTTTATTCCAGTGAAGAGAAAGAAACCAGAGACTTTCAGACTCTGAGCCAGTTATTTTTACTGTAGAAATTTTAACATATAGGTGATTTTGTAGCTGAATGTAGTCCATAATTGGAAACAGCTGAGAAGTGAGGAAGGCAGCAGAAGTGGGTAGAGAGAGGATCTGGCCTGTGAAAGGATAGAGTGAGGATCCGGCTTTCATGTGAAAGTATCATGGGGGTAGAGGACCGGTTTATGGAAGTATTGTCTCAGCTTCAGCAAGCAGTTAGTTGCTTCAACAGCTTTTTACTTTGAGAATTTATGTTATTTGCATCTTGAGACCATCATGGGACCTGGAAGTAGAAGTTACCAACTTGTTCCCCCACCCAACATTTTAGCTTTTGTTTTGTTTTAATTTGTTTTGAGTTGGAATCTCACTCTGTTGCCCAGGCATCCTCATGGCCACCACAGCTTCTGTGTATACTGGGCTCAGGCGATCCTTCCATCTCAGCCTTCCAAGTACCTAGAACTACAAGTGTGTACCACCACACCTGGCTGATTTATTGTAGAGATATGGTCTCACCAAGTTACCCAGGCTAGTCTCGAACCCCTGGGCTCAGGCAGTTCTCTCGCCTTCACCTCCCAACATGCTGGAATTAAAGGTGCTCAGCCTCAGCATTTTAGTTTTAAAATTTTTAACCTTAGACTGTCTTATGAGTAAATGTTTTTAAAATAAACAATTTGTCTTTATTAGAAATTGTTTTAACAAAGTTAGAAATTCAACAGTAAATTTATTTCTGTCTTAGAGAGAGTGAATGCACAGAAATGGAAGCTTCATGAATAGATATTTTTGTCTGTTTTGTTCACTTCTGTATCACCATTGCCTAGAATAATGCCTAGCTTAGACTAGGCTTATATGTTATTGAATGAATAGAAGTCAGGTTAATGGGGCCCAAATATTATGAATAAAAGTTTCCTTATAACTAATTTTAAATGAGAGATTTTATATAACCTAATCACATTTTAGGTGAGGTATTTTTAACATAAGGTAATTTGTTATCATACTTACAAAACGTTAAAATTAAACAAAAAGCATTAAGAGTAGAATTTTTCAAATAAAACAAAATGCCCTGATTTTGTTCAATTATAGGAAGCAGTATGGTTCCTTTCCAACATAACAGCAGGCAACCAGCAACAAGTTCAAGCAGTAATAGATGCTGGATTAATCCCTATGATTATTCATCAGCTTGCTAAGGTCAGTCATATTTTGATTTCATTATGTTATTAATCTGTTATAACCAAGACTTTTTAGATAAAGATTTCATCTTTATGATCTTGTTTTTAACTTCAGGGAGATTTTGGAACACAAAAGGAAGCTGCTTGGGCAATCAGCAATTTAACAATAAGTGGCAGAAAAGATCAGGTAAGTTTGAAAAAACTGTAACTGTCATCATTGTTGATCTTAGAAAGTAGTATACTACTCTGATGTTTAATAATCAGTGACTGTTTTTAAGCTCTGTCCCATGTTCTTTTGGGGGAATAGCTAATTATAATAATTTTTTTTAGGAGACCCAGTCTATGTTGCCCAGAATGGAGTACAGTGGGTTTTCACAGGCATGACCATGACACACTACAGCCTTGAGCTCCTGCGCTCAAGCGATCTTCCTTCCCTAGGCCCCTTGAGTAGCTGGGACTATAAGCACGTGCCACCATGCCTGGCTGGCAAAAAGATAATTATATAAATAATATAAATAAAAGTATTTCTTCTCCTTTGTTGTCTAGGTTGAATACCTTGTACAGCAGAATGTAATACCACCGTTTTGTAATTTACTGTCAGTAAAAGATTCTCAAGTGGTTCAGGTGGTCCTAGATGGCCTAAAAAACATTCTGATAATGGCTGGTGATGAAGCAAGCACAATAGCTGAAATAATAGAGGAATGTGGAGGTAAGAGTGGATTGAAGAAAAGTAGTTGAGCACTGGAACTCTGAAACATTAGTTCTTTCACGTCAATTTATTAGAAAAAAAGTTAGTAGGATACATTGTTAAATGGCCACAGAATGTTCCTACTCTTTATTTGTGATGTAAGCATTCAAAGAGGATTTTCAAGAAAACTTTATTGTATACTTTGCAAAAGCTGGTTGTGAAGGTCACTCTAGAGATTGGCATTGCTTTTTGGGAAAAACTGATACTCCTCTTGAAGGCACAGTGTGTAAGAGCAGGTGAAAAGCTCTGAAAACCACTACAATAAATCAATTCTGAAGTTCTATTTAATTGAGCATTTCTCACACTCTGACCCCACCTCAGGAAATATTATTTTATATTGTTGGAAAGGGTTAATGGTTTCTGAGTCATCTAGATATTTTGTTTCAGTTCTATCAGTTTTAAGAATTACCACAGCTGTGTGTTGGAATTTTTACTATAGAAGTTGCTTAGAAATTTTAATGAGAACTGTGGTTTGAAATACTGTTTCATTATTTTTCTGGCAATGACATATAAAGCATATATTTTTACATTTTGTTTTTATTTTTTTGAGTTGAGGTCTCATTCTGTCACCCACACTGGAGTACAGTGGCACAATCACGACTCACTGCAGCCACGACCTCCTGAGCTCAGGTAGTCCTTCTGGCTCAGCCTCCTGAGTAGCTGGGACTATACCACACCAGCTAATGATGATGATGATCATTATTATTATTATTTTTTGAAGATAGGAGGTCTCGCTATGTTGCCTAGACTGGTCTCAGTCTCTTGGGCTCAAGCAATCCTCTCACCTTGGCCTCCCAAAGTTCTTGGATATGAGCCACCACACCTGGCCACTTTTTAAAGTTTTTAAAAATGTAAAACTTTTTCTTTTATATATGCCAATTAATCATTAAACTTCTAAAAACTTACTTTGTGGTTATATAAAAATAACATTTGGAAAACAAAGAGAAATGATATGAAATAGTTTGATTGTATTAAAGCAGTCTGGGAGATCTCAGTTCTAGTACCATCACTAGCTTCCCATGTAAGTAATAAATTTCTTAATTCCTTTACATTCTATGCCACAGCTGCCAGTGGAGTGTTCAGGTGTTTTTTAAACTGTCTGCCTCAGGATTCAGAGCACCTCAAAGGCTTCTTAGGAGGAAAACATTAGTGAGATTCTAGTCTCCACCCAGAAAAGCTCAGGTTTTTATGTTTTTAGACAAACTATCATCTTATGTGGGGAAACAGGGTGTTTGTTCTGAGTTCCTTAGGATTTCCTCATGATTAAAATGAGCATGGTTTTAATTAGTATCTCTTTATCAACTATTCAGTTATATTTATTTTATTTTTGTCAGGTTTGGAGAAAATTGATGTTTTGCAGCAGCATGAAAATGAAGACATATATAAATTAGCATTTGAAATCATAGATCAGTATTTCTCTGGTGATGATGTAAGTATAAAAATATAATGTCTACATGTAAATTGAAGCCTATATATAATATAAATTTATGAGTTTTCTTTTTATTTTTAATATGACTTAAGTTTATACTGTATTTTTTTATTTTAAACATTTGGGGTACAATCCAGGGTTAGGTACACAAATGGTCATTATACAGTTAAACTTTGGGCCTCACTTTGGTCCCCACTTCACCTGATTTGAGATTAGGTACCCTTATTGATGAAATGTCATTCCTCCCTCTCCACTCCCCAGCAGTTTCCCACTACTGCCAGTCCTTTTTTTATTGTATCATAATCCCTTTCTTATAGTATCATAATTGTTCTCACTTATGAGTGAGACCATGTGGTAGAAACTTCATAAGTCACTTTTCTTAAATACTTTTTCTGAAATTTCATTATAAGGTAAAATTGTAAAAACAGTTCTTGTTTCATTTGTAATTTGTTAACTGGGAAAAAATCATAATTATACAAATGATATATGTTCAGATAAGTTAAATAAATCTGCAGAAAAAGAAACTTAAGAAGGGAGCAGTTTTTAAATGTATGTTCAGTTTTAAATTGTTGTATTTCTTAATAAAATTATTACTGATTTACCCAAATATTTTTAGATGATTAAAGCATTATACAGACTTCTCTCCTGAGAGGTAAAAAATTCAGCTTACACCCTCAAGTATAGTATAATAGCCTAGTAAGGATTTTGTTTTCTTTTTTTATAGATCGATGAAGATCCCAGCCTCATTCCTGAAGCAACACAGGGAGGTACTTACAATTTTGACCCAACAGCCAACCTTCAAACAAAAGAATTTAATTTTTAAGTTCAGTTGAGTGCAGCATCTTTCCTACTTTCGATATGAAGCACCACCAGATGGCTACCAAATGATAAGAACAACAACAGCAACAAAAGGCTCTGAAACACACATGCCTCTTCGTTTTGATGCTTCTAAAGCAAGCCATGTCTCAGTCACTTTGCAGTTGCCAAAAGTCACTATCACATGGACTGTAAATGCATATGCATGATTTCCTAAACTGTTTTAGAATTCTCCTTAACAATCTCAACTACCCTGTTTTCCCCTGTTCCCTGGTGCCACACGCTGACAACTGCAGTCTCCGGTTTAGAATATTCCATAGTGGTGGCATGTCAACTGGCCACTGATACTCCTTTGGAAAACAATGCACCGCGGATCAAGACTTTGGTATGATGCATATACACATTGGAAGACTAAAGAGGTACAGTGTGATCTGAGCCTCCATCATTGTCCTCCACAAACATATTTTCATATTCTTTATGTGGAAGAATAGATTTTAAAGTACAAGCCAAATGATTTTCATTGGTGGAACTGACACAACAAAAGTAACTTAAAAACAAGAAACTTGGTTATTGATTAAACAGATAAGTTTTTTAAAAACTGTAATTTCATCTACTAGTAACTGATGTGTTTATCTGCCTCAGAAGCCAGGGTTGGAGGAAGAACTTTAGATATGGATGGTAATGCTTTTGCCATTATACCTAATTTTTGAGAACAGCAAGCCCTATTTGACCACTCACTTCAGCCTGTGTGTTCCTGCTGTTTTGAAGTAATCAAATGCTGTGCATGGTATTTTACCTGAGCTGCAACCTGTTACGGACTTGAACTTCTGTTTAAGTTGAAAGCAAGAGTCCCTGACTATAAAGAAAAAAAGCGAAAAACACAAAAACTACAAAGGTCTAAAATACCTATTGGTGATGTTTAAAAAAAAAATCTTGCTTTCAGCTTTCAGGAGTTAATATTTTTTGTTTTTATTTGATAATTGGATATGGTTGATTTATATTGGGTTTAAACTGTGGAGCTTTCATGTTTACTGTAATTTAGTCTTAAAATATTTTTTACTTAGTAACCAGTGTTTTTGATAATGTGTTTGGCAAAAAACCAGCAACTATTTAGAAGTGTCATAAGACTTCATTCTTTGAGTATTGGAAAATTTAACTCAGATCCTACTCTAAAAACATATTAAAAGATTCAGACAGGGATCTGTGTAGAGGAGTAATCTGCAGTTTATTTAACACAAACCTGATTTGAAGTGATCTTGAAGTAATTCTGCAAAATCTGGTATTATTGTGTAAAGTCATTGCTTTTGGTAAATTATCTGACCCAGTTATTAATGAAAGAATAGTGATTTAAATTTTTAAACTAAATTGTGCTGTCACAGAAATGATTTTGTTGCTCTTGTTTACTGGGTATAATTTCCCAGTGCATTGATGTGAAAGGATAGAAAATCCAAACTAATTTAGTTATCCAATGGGGGGTGTATTTACTGATGAAGATGAGACAGATGCCATCAGAGCTTTGTGAATCAGCTGGGGTGTTTTCACTGATAAACAACACATAGCAGGTGTGCGTTCATTACAAATATATGTATCTGCCAAGGTAGAGCCACTTTAAAGAGTGAGTTTTGTCTTGTATCTAAAGTGGATACAAGCGTATGTTTAAACTGCAAGATTTTTACTTGCTAGAGAATCTGTTTTAATATAGTGGTTTGGCCTCTGATTATTTATAGGTTTTATAAATTTTAGAATCAATTTCTCTTTAAGGTGGCTCAGATTTTTCAACTCTTGTGCACATAAAATTGAGTTGAAGTTCATTGTGCCTTTTTTTCTTTATCCAAATTTTGAGTTAAAGCTTCATATGGTAACTGCATCCTGTTCGGACACTATAGTCTAAGTTTTTGAAACTGTGTGGTGTTCATTAAAAAGTAGAAATAACAAAGTCAAAGCTAATTAAGGTCACAAACTTCGGTGAAACCCTTAAAGTCCAAATCTTCTTGATATTGTGAATTGTACCCCTTCCAGTTTAGTTTCTTCTGTACTCTCCATACCTAACTGACAGTTACCTTTTAAATTTTGCACACATTAAGATTAAAATTGGGCCTCTACTGTGACGATTCCTATTTCCTCTTGTGTTTTAAAGTGCAAACTAACATTTAAGTGAACATTAGCATCAAGTAGTGCAGACATATGTATGCATTTGCTTGATTCAATTTGTTGTGACCTTACCAGTTTTGAATTGGAATTGCACCATTTCGTAGATAAAGGAAACTAAGTATATTGCTGCACTTTTAAGTTTTCAAAACAGTGTTTAAAATTGCATTGTTTTTATTTTCTTTTTTTAACTCAGTTAAAGACTAAAACATTCTTTCAAAAGAGGCATCTAAATGTGTTCCTAATTTTGTATATGGGCTTAGGTTTTGTAACCAATAAAAAAAGCTGCTATCAAATATGATATAACATTGAAAGACTCATTTCTGAAAATAACTTAAATTCCTAAAAACTAGCTTTGTTTTCTGTAAGGTTAAATTTCAATTTGGAATTATTTTTCAAAAAATCAACCACATTGAGGTGAATCATGAATTACTCTTTTATTGTAGTTTAATATTTATACTCTAACAAACCAAGATGACTAATAATGCTAGATTTGAGAGTATTTTGTGACCAATAAGAAGTACCAAAATCTGTGTTAATTTTCTAAGCTGTTGCTACAGAGTACCACAAACCAGGTGGTTTCAGACAATAGAAATTTTTTATCATCCAGTTCTGGAGACCAGAAGTCTGAAATTAAGATGATAGCTTGGTCAGGCTTCCTGAAGGAAGGGAGGACCCTTCCTTGCCTCTTTGCAGCTTCCGTTGGTTACTGGCAGGCTTTGTTGTTTTTTGGCTTGCACCTGCATCACTCGTCCCTGCCTCTGTATCAGGTGGCATTCTCCCTCAGATTTAAATACTGTCACTTAGAAAAAGGCCATTTTTTAAGAAGGTGGGTAATTCTTTCATGAAACTAACAAAAAAAATCAAACTTTTTAAAAGACCTGCCTACTCCTTGAAAACATGTAACTATGAAAATTAGTAATTGAAGTAAACTTGAAAGTTTTAACCTGTTAGAGATTATGACTCTAAGTAAAATCTTGTATTATTTAAAAGAACAAAGGAGCAGCCAAACTTGAGTACAGTAATATTTTCACTTTTATATAATGCCACTTGAAACTATTTTTGAAAGACATTGACGTGTAAGTAAATAAATGTGATAGTACTCATATAATCTTACTATCATTTTCTTCAGAAGAGTCCTCTTGAGCCAGGCGTGGTAGGACATACCTATAGTCCCAGCTACTTGAGCCCAGGAGTTCAAGACAGGCTAGGCAAAATATCAAGACCCCATTTTTTCTAAAAAATTTTATCTTTATGTGGGAAAAAAAGAGTTTTTAAAAAAGAGCCATTCTTTTTTGAGCTGGAATCTCACTCTATCGCCCAGACTGGAGTGCAGAGGCCACTCCCGGCCACCGCAGCCTCGACCTGCTGGGCTCCGGTGATCCTTCAGCCTCAGCCTTCCACGTAGCCGGAACTATAGGCGTGCGCTACCATGTCCGGTTAATTTTTTGATTTATTGTAGAGATGAAGTCTCGCCAAGTTGCCCAGGCGGGTCTCCAACCCGCGGGGCTCAGGCAATTCGCTCACCTCGGCCTCCCAAAGCGGGATTACAGGCTGAGCCACTGAACCCGGCCAAAAAGAGCCATTCTTTTCAGGAGATTAATTATTTAATTATGGTAGGTTAGCAAGTAAGCAAGAGCCACTGACATTCATGAATTACTCTTTTATTGTATTTTAATATTTCCCTCCTACTCTAACAAACCAATAACTGCTAGATTTGAAAGTTTCTTGATTTTGTTGTTTTTGAGTTGGATTCTCACTTCGTTGCCTAGGCTGGAGTGAAGTGGGACGCTCAGGGTCATCCCAGCGTCAACCTGCTGGTCTCTGGTGATCCTTCCGCCACAGCCTTCCAAGTAGCTGGAACTACAGGTGCACGCACTAACATACCCAGCTAATTTTTGATTTATTGTAGAGATGCAGTCTCGCCAAGTTGCTCGGTCTGGTCTTGAACCCACGGGCTCAGGCAGTCCTCTTGCCTTGGCCTCCCAAAGTGCTGGCATTATAGGCTGAGCCACTGAGCCCAGCCTAATTTGAGAGTATTTTTATTAACCCTAATTGAACTGGGAAATTTTAATTATTGGACTGATGCATAAGTTTGTAGCTTTTTTTGCTTGCCTATGGAATGCAAATGTCACGTATGGTTGATTGGTCACCATTCATCACATTTGCCAATTCTCGGGTTGACTGATGTGGATCATCATGTATTAAAGCGTTTAAATGCTCATCAAAGCCTGATGGCCTTCCTGAATGTAGAGAATCATTCCGGTCAAAGCGGCCCTCTTTGAAACGACAAACCACTTTCTTGCCATGCTTTCCCAGATGGCATTCTCTCAGCACACAGCACAAATATTTCCAGCCGTCTCCACTGACTTTACTCCTCTGTTAAACAGAAGAATATGTCGGGAAGTGTTCATTTTTTTTCCACTTGACACTCCATCTTCTTTACCCTACAAGTAGCACTAACATTCTTCAAATCTGCAAAATGCAAGGCGTATTCACAAGCATAGCACTGTCAAACGATAAACTCCAACGCTAAAACACACTCTATTAACTTATGCATCAACCCAATCTATTTGGAGAAAGGGTGTATAATTTCTGTATATGAAGCTGTGACTCTTAAGGTATAATAACTCAAATGGTGCTCTATGTAATCTACCATTCATTTGGCTGAAGTTTAATGGGAACACTTCCTGTAAATGTTGTACTTGATTAGATAGCTGAAAAATAGTGGTAGAATGATTCTCCAAAAGAATCATTACTATATATTATCTCCAGAGAATATGTATGGGGAAAGGGATGTGGAAGTGCAGCCTAATCCCACTATTTACTTGACCATGAAATTCCTCAACTTTGGCCTGAATCAGGGTTTCCCAAACCCAGCACTAATGACATTTTAGGCTGGATAATACAGGAGCTGTCCTGTGCATTGGAGTTTAGCAGCATCCTGGACTCTACTCACTAGATGTCAGTAACACTTCTCCCCTCTCTCCTAGTCAAGACAACCAAAAATGTCTCCAGATGTTTCCAAATGTGCCCTGGGGGCCAAAACCTCCCTGGTTGTAAATCACTTCCTGTAGAAAGATCCACTTAAAGAGGCAGCCTAAATCATGACTTTATTGTGTGAACAGTCCCAGGCTTTCCTCAGATGCATAACATTAAAAGAGATTAAAATATGCCTTCTCTTTACTCTGAGCTTTAGGAAAAATCAGAGGCTGACCCAACTTTAATTCCCAAGTCATCCATCTGTTGGGAGCTGTAGGTAGTACTGAGCCCCATCTATTGCAAGAGACTTAGGGTAGGTATGGGAATATGGAACAACTAGTTACCCTGTTAAATTATTAGGCCTGGCTCAGTGGCTCAGCCTGTAATCCCAGTACTTTGGGAGGCCGAGGTGAGTGAATTGCCTGAGGCCGTGGGTATGAGACCTGCCCGGGCAACTTGGTGAGACCTCATCTCTACAATAAATCAAAAACTAGCGGGTGTGGTAGCGCGTGCTTGTAGTTCCAGCTACTTGGAAGGCTGAGGCAGAAGGATCGCTGGAGCCCAGCAGGTTGAGGCTGTGGTGGCCAGGAGTGTGCCACTGCCCTCCAACCTGGGTGACAGAGTGAGACTCCAACTCAAAAAAAAAAAATGTATCCTGAAGCCAAAAACTAGGGTTTTGAAACAACCAAATACATGGATTGCCCAAATCTCAACATGTCCTGTAGTAGGGGTTTTTAAACATTTAAAGACCTTTAAATTCTCTGGGGAAAACTGGAGTTGGACTGGAAAATCCTAGCGCAGTTTGGAAATCACTTCTTGAAGCTTTGTGAGAGATCGTCCCCATCAGACAACATACAAGTTTATTAAATGATTAAAAGCAGAGAAACTATGGCTGAGCCATACTCTAAAGAAAATGTTTCTGGGGCTGGGATCTGTGGCTCAACCTGTAATCCCAGTGGATTGTCTGAGCCTCGGGTTCAAGACCAGCCTGTGCAACTTGGCAAGACCTCATCTCTACAATAAACCCAAAATTAGCCAGGTGTGGTAGGGCATGCCTGTAGTTCCGGCTACTTGGAAAGCTAAGGCAGAAGGATCACTGGAGCCCAGCAGGTTGACACTGGGGTGGTGGGGAGTGTACCACTTTACTCCAGCCTGGTCGATGGAATGAGACTCCAACTCAAAAAAAAAAAAAAAAAAAACAAAGAAAATGTTTCCTGCAGGGAATTTCTACAGTGTGTCCCTTCCTTACCTAACAAATTGCCATACACCTTCCTGAGGAATTACCTTTTCTCAAACTTTGGTACCCAAGGATGCATGGGGCCTTGTGCTAGGTCATGTGTGAAGCCATAAGATAAGCAGAGAACATCTTGGGACAGCCATTTTACTAGGTGGTAAGTAAAACAATTTTATGATAATACAATCCAAAGTGTTACAGAGTAAAATATACATTTTACATAATGCTTTTTTTTTTTTTTTTTTAATCGGAGTCTCACTCTTACTCAGGCTGGAGTGGAGTAGAGTGCAGTAGCATGACTTCCTGGGATCGGGCAATTCTTCCACCTCAGCTTCCTGAGTAGGTAGGACAACATAGATGCACCACCATGCACAGCCAATTTTTTTTTTTTTTTTTTAATGTAGAGATAAGTCCTATGTTGCCTAGGTTGGACTTGAACTCCTGGACTCAAGTGAACCTCTGCCTCGGCCTCCCAAAGTGCTAGAATTACAGGCGGGAGGCACAGTGTCTGACCTGGTTTTATATAATGCTTTAAAGATAAAATCAGATTTTTGAGGCAGGCCATTTCATGGAAACATGCCTGCAGGAATAAGAATCAGAAGAGTTTGAGAAGCAAAGGAGATGTTCATTTCAAGGAAACTTTTTCTACTTTGTTAGTCAGTTTTTTTGCTTCAGAGTCCTGTCTTAATATTAAACAAAAGTCACTTCTCTTAATTGTCCATTTTTATGAATTTATTATTGATTGGGAATAGACTTTTTATTTCCAGATAGCAAAAGAGACTGATCCATTTTTTAACAGCTCCTTTCTTCCACTTGAACACCCCATGCATTTCATCTATACTGACCATAAAGTGGTTGCTGGACCTGGCTCCTGTCACATGAAGCATAAGGACCCCAACAAGGAAGAGTATGGTGTGACTAGTTTCCAGGTACTTTGGATAGGAACATTCCATTATCTGAACACTTGATATTATTAATGTGGAGTAGATTATTTCAGTTATTTTACCAGCATCATCATCATTAGATTTGTGGTCAAGTCTCAGCCTCTACCTTCTTTGTCATCAGCCCTTTTTAGCCCAGTATTTAGGCATCTACCCTTTCCAAACTAAATCTAAGTATACATTTCATATCATTTTAGCCCAGTTTTCCTCATAATATGATCAGGATATATTACTTATATGAATCCTTTCAATGTCTTCAGTCTTTTATAAGAATTGTGACTAAGGTTTTAGAAACATTTGAATGCATATTGAGCACCCTATCCCATGCCAGTTGCTGTGCTAGGGCACAGGATGCTTTCTAAAAATCACAGGAATGAAAGGTAAAAGTTACGATAAGTGTTGGGGAAAAGGCATACAGTAATATATAGTAAGGAGAACTGGGTAGTTAGGAAGGTGATAATCTGGTTGATGGTGAGCCCATAGTGTTAGGAGCACTTTACAAGTGCCTGAAAGTTCTGTCATCAGGTAGAGAGAAGTTCGATTTTCCCAAAATTACACAGCTAATTGTGGTAGAAAAGCAGGAGTTAATTGGGCAGTTTGGAGACACTTCGTGGCAGTGGGAAGAGTATGTGCAAAGCCTTGTGGGAAGCACCATGAGGCATTCAAGGGAGTGCAAGAGAGCGAGTATAGCTAGATCAAAGATTATAATGGGAATGAAAATTAACTGGGGCAGGGGAGGGACTAAAGAGGTAGGGTGGGGCCAGACCCCACAGCCTGGTAAGTCATATAAAGGATTTTGGTATTCAAAGAGTGAGAAAATCATCATTAAGCAAGAAGGACAAGCCGGGCTCCGTGGCTCAGCCTGTAATCCCGCACCTTTGGGAGGCTGAGGTGAGTGGATTGTCTGAGCCCGCGGGTTCGAGACCTGCCTGGGCAGGCGAGATCTCATCTCTACAATAAAATCAAAAAATTAACCGGGCGTGGTAGTGCGCGCCTGTAATTCCGGCTACTCGGAAGGCTGAGGCGGAAGGATCGCCGGAACCCAGCAGGTTGAGGCTGCGGTGGCTGGGAGCAGCCACTGCCCTCCAGTCTGGGCGACAGAGTGAGACTCCAACTCAAAAAAAAAAAAAAAGAGGGACAATAGAAGGTTTATGTTTATAATAAAGATCACCAATTGGTAAGGCTAAGGACAGGAAATGTCCTTTGGGTGCAGTGATGTAGAGACCACTGATCACATCACTGAGTGAAGCACCAAGACCAGAGACGGTGAATAGCTTGATCCCTGAAGTGTGTGGGATCAAGAGATGCTTGGATGCTAAATGGACATGAGTTGGTGATACCTCAGATGCAGAGTTTGGGAAGGGAGCCTATCAGGGATGATTTCCAGCTTTGGATTTTAGTAACTGATGAACGGAAGCAGCATGGGTAGGGGAGAGAATCAGAAACATGGAGGGTGGAAGGTGGCACAGAGCTCAGTTTGGGTTGCACTGAGACATCCAAATAACTGTCAAGTAGGGCAGCTGGAAATACTGGTGTGGAGTCCAGAGAAGAGGTCCTGGCTAGAGGTTTGAGTTCTCTATCTATTTTGCTGGTCATTAAAGCAGGGGGAGAAAATGAGATTGCCTGGATCTGGAGTCCACAGGGAGAACAGGGCCTAGGACTGTGTTGTGAAGTGGCACATTCGATGGGCATTAGTGGAAGATGGGCTTGCAAAGGAAACAGGGAATGACTGGGAAGATGGTAGGAAAGCCCCATGTGCTTTCTTAGAAAATTGAAGGACAGATTTCAGTGCCCAGGATGTTGCTGAGAGGCCAAGTAAGGTAAGAAAAGAAACTGTCTTTTGGGTTCAGTGGTGTCACCTGAGCAAGAGCTCTCTCAGTGTAGGAATGAAGGAAGGAACTAGAGTCAAAATGACTGAGGAGTAGAGGCAGAATGTGAAGACGGTGGATCTGATTTTATTTTTCATTTAGTTTCTGTTTTGCTCTGATGAGGTGGTGAGGAGAGTGGTTTCTAAAGAAATCTAGTAAGAAAGGCGTTCAATTACAAAAGAGCGATCATCAGTGTTCTTCAGTTACAGCAGTGGCTCACACCTGTAAGCCAGAACTTTGGGAGGCAAAGGCGGGCGGATTGCTAGAGCCCAGAAGTTTGAGACCAGCCTGGACAATATAGCAAAACCTCGTCTCTACAAAAAAAAATCAAAAAAATTAGTCAGACATGGTGGTGCATGCCTGTAGTCCAAGCTACTCAGGAGACTGAGGTGGAGAATTGCCTGAGTTCAGGAGGTTGAGGCTGCCAAGAGCTGCGATGTGCCCGATCCTGCCACTGCACTCCAGCCTGGGTGACAGACCCTGACTCAAAAAAAAAGAAAAAAAATTGGTTACAGGAGAGAATCCAGAGCATAGGCTTGGCTATACTCCTTCAGTCAGAAATTATTTAATTGAGCAGCTAGTATATGTCAACCTCTAATAGGTGACAGGAATATAGCAGTAAGTGAACTAGTCATATTTCCTAGCCCTGAAGAGCTTATAGGGGGCGGGGCCAAAATAACCAGAATTTAGTTATTAAAAATTGTGTATTCTCACGTTTAAACTTTAGTCACCTTCAAAGTACTCTCCATTTAATGCAGTATTGAGACGCTTTTTCCACTGCTCAAAATGGTTTTTGAACCCATCTGTTTTGATGCCTTTTAGTGTTTCTGCCGTTTTTTGTTTCACCTATTACACATTGGCAAAACGTTTTTCTTTGAGAACTTTTTTCTTTCTTTTTTTGAGTTTGAGTCTCACTCTGTCACCCAGACTGGAGTGCAGTGGCACACTCCTGGCCACCGCAGCCTTGATCTGCTGGGCTCCAGTGATCCTTCTGCCTCAGTCTTCCAAGGAGCTGGAACTACAGGCGCGCACTACCACGCCTGGCTAATTTTTTTTTTTTTTTTATTGTAGATATGAGGTCTCACTAAGTTGCTCAGGTGGGTCTCGAGCCTGCGGGCTCAGGCAATTCACTCACCTCGGCCTCCCAAAGCACGGGATTACAGGTTGAGTCACTGAGCCCAGCCTGAGGACTTTTTTCGTCAGGGGAAACAAACAAAAGTCACTGGGGTGAGATCAGGTGAATAAGGAAGGTGGGGCACAGGGGTCATGCTAGTTTTGGTCAAAAACTGCTGAACACTCAGCACAGTGTGACTAGATGTGCTTCTAAATCACCCATCATGAAATGGACAAACATGTTGAAAGAATCTCCCAAAAAAATTCACAAAAGCAGCCTCTCACAACAATGCTAGCTGATACACTGATGCCAATGGGCTCCTAGAACACTTACCTGGTGAGAGAAGCCTGTGCTACTAGGGGCCCACACTCCAAAACTTAATTCCGGGGTTTTTTGGGGAGGGTTCCCTCATATAAATGTGTAAACAAAGAAAATATTTTCATCTGGCATTAAGGGTATAGGCAGTGACTAGAGAAAAACTTTTTGAACTTGTGTTTAGTGCCAGTGATCTTTCTTTGTGGTAGCTGATATCTGTAATCCCAGGACTTTAGAAAGTAGAGGCAAGAGAATAGCTTGCCAGGAGTCCAAACCAGCCTGGGCAACACAGTCAGAGTTCATCTCTACAAAAAATAATTAACCAGGTGTGATGGTGTGTGCCTGTAGTCCCAGTTACTGGGGATGCTGAGCTGGGAGGATCACTTGAGCCCAGGAGTCCGAGACAGCAGGAGCTATGATATTACCACTACACTCCGACCCCGTCTCTTAAAAAAATCTAAAAAAAACAAACAAACAATAAAATGTACTATATTAATCATTTTTAAGTGCACATTTCAGTATTAAGTATATTCACATCGCTGTGCAACCAATCCAGAAATTTTTCATCTTGGAAAGCAGAAAACTCTGCTGGTTAAGCAACACTCCCCTTTTCTCCACCTCCCGCCCAGGTAAACCTCATTCTACTTTGTTTTTGCGACTTAGATTATTTTAGATATCTCATATAAGTGAAATCATAAAGTGTCTTTTTGTGACTGGCTTATTTCACCGATCTCATAGGGTTGTGAAGTTAAAATAACGTAGGTTATAAGCATCTAGGGCCTGGCAGCCCTCTTTCAAGTCCCCTCCCGCTTGACAGCTTTTTTGTCTTCTAATAAACTCCTTTCTCAAAAAAAAAAAAATCTAGGGCCAAAGTGATATGACAGTGCTCCTCTCCCCCATATGTTTGCTGCTTTCTGGAATTTAAGAAGTGGAAATATTCTCAGAATCATCCACAAGGGCTTTAAAAAGCTGCTGGTGGCTAAAGACATCCTCTGCCCGCGCCTCTCTGGCAGGACTTGCAAGGACCTACCTAACCGATAGCTCCTAGTACCTAACATTCTTTCCTGACTACTGGCAAAATTTCCACCATCTGGGCCTCACTTTGTGGCTTAAAGTTTGAGCTTTGTTAAAAGTCAAACCACATCAAAAGATGTGGCCCTATTCCTGGCCCTCTGGGCCTTCTGGTTTGGGAACAAGATTGGCCTAGGCAGCAGAGCGAGTTCGTGAGCACGTTCCTCCCCAGGAATCTCCAACCGCCGGATCTCCAAAACCTGGTGGCTCCACCCACAGGCTGCAAGAAGGTGAGGCGGGAAAGCTCTGGTCGCTACCGCGGGGCTCCGGCCAAGAGCCCCGCCCCCTCCCCAGCCGTCCCCGCCCCTCCCCAGCCGTCCCGGCCAATCAGCTCTGCTTCCTCCAGGAGCACTCTGCTCCGTCCCCACTGGCAGATCCGCCCCCTCTCCGGCGGCCCCGCCCCTCCCCGGCCGATCTAGCCAATCGGCTCTTCTCCCTCCTGGGGCGATCCTGCTCCGCCTCGCGCTAGCAACTCCGCCCCCTCCCAGACGGCCCCGCCCCACTCCACTCAGTCTCTCCGCGCCCTTTCCCCCCTTGGTGGTCTCGGGCTGCGGTCCTCGCAAGCAGAAAGCATGGGCGCCGGGTGGGAGCTGGGGGCTGCAGCGGGTGGCTCGCTGCTGCTGTGCGCCGTGCTGCTGGCGGCGGGCTGCACCCTGGGCCTGCGCCTCGGGCGCGGGCGGGGGTCGGCGGACCGCTGGGTACTGGCCTGGCTCTGCTACGACGCGCTGGTGCACTTCGCGCTGGTAAGTGCCGGCGCTCTGAGCCTGTCTCCTTGGAAACCCTTCCCTCCGCATCCCAGGGCGTGGGAAGTCGGGCTTGGGAGGATGGGGTGAGGGGCCCAGCGACTCTCAGCCGCAAAGTGGCCGCCGTCCCCTGTGGCGGGAATCTGCAGGGACCCGGGAGGGACCTTGATGCCCAAGTCTGTGAACGGAGCGCAGCTGCCCAGTGCTGCCCATTCCCCCACCCAACTTAAACAAATCCTGCCGGGTGCGGTGGCCCACGCACGCCTGTGATCCCAGCACTTTGGCAGGCGGAACTGAGAGGATTGCCCGAGTCCAGTAGTTCAAGACCAGCCTGGGCAACTTGGCGAGACCTCGTCTCTACAAGAAATCAAAAAATTAGCCGGGCATGGTGGTGTACCCCTGTAGTTCCCCTACTTGGAAGGCTGAGGAGGAAGGATCGCCTGAGTCCAGCAAGTCGAGGCCGCAGGGGCCGTGAGGATGCCACCGCACTCCAACCTGGGCGACAGAGTGAGACTCCAACTCAAAAAAAAAAGTCTGTTCTCTACGTGTTGTGTTCATTTACAAGGTACTGAACAGCGAGAACCTTGACCTCTTCATCTATAACCTGCACGTACATGTTCAACAGAAAATAATTGAAAGTAGAGGTGAGATCATGTCAGAATTGCCCCTGAGGAAGCAAGGAGAGGTGATAAAGCTATTGCAAAGTCCGAGAGTATACCAAGACAAATAAACCCGGGCCTACTATGTGCCAAGCACATTACTGAGTTTTAAATCTCAGAACTTTATAATATCCCATAAACTAGTTGCTGTTGTCCTCATTTTACAGAGTTGAAAACAGTCCCTGGAGTTTACAATGCCACACTGCTGGCATGATTCTGAGTCCAGCCTGGCTCCAAAGTTTGCACTCTTTATGTCACTCCAGGCTTTAGGAAACACACGGGCTCTTAAAAAATTAACCCACTTTATAGAATAGCCAGAAGGGCTGCATTTAAGGGAATTCTATTGAAATGCTCCCACTACATACACACTTTTTTTCTTTTTTTTTATTATAAAGATGTGGGGTACAATTCAGGGTTAGCTATACAAACGTTGATTATGCAGGTACCCTTGTTGACAAAGTGTGCCCCTCCCTCCCCTAGCAGTTTCCCTCAACTGCCAATCCCACCTCCTTCCCCTGACAGTTTCTCACTACTGCCAGTCGCTTTCTTATAGTATTTGTATAGTTCAAGGTATACTTATGAGTGAGAACATATGGTACTCTGTTCTTTGTTTCTATGATAGATCACTGAGTATGATCGACTCTAAATCCATCCAAGTTGCTGCAAAGTTCATATGTTTGTCCTTCTTTTTGGCTGCATAATATTCCATTGTGTATACATACCACATTTTTTAAATCCAGTCTAACTTCGATGGGCAACATGGTTGGTTCCATGTTTTTGCTATTGTGAATAGAGCTGCAACAAACATACGTGTACCAGTATTTTTTTTTGTAAAATGATTTGAGTTCCTCTGGGTATATTCCCAATAGGGGAATTGCTGGGTCATATGGAAGGTCAATTTCTATTTCTTCCATGTGGTGCTGCAGAAGCACTAAGAGAAACTAAATGGCCAAGGAATCAGGGAAAGCCTTCTGGAGAAAGTAATGTTCCCACTGTGAGATGAGAGCCAAGGTAGTGGCAACATGTAAAGGGCAGGCAGAGAAAAAGGAATCAATAAAAAGATGCAGTCAGCTGTGTCCAATGCTGTAGACAGGTCATAAAAAACAAAAAAAAATTTCTAGTTCTTTCAGAAGCTGCCACACTGTCTTCCAAAGAGGTTGCACTAGTTTGCATTCCCACCAGCAGTGTAGAAGGGTTCCTTTTTCTCCGCATCCTCGCCAGCATCTGTTGTTGTTTGTTTATTAGTGATGGCCATTCTTACTGGGGTTAGGTGGTATCTCAGCGTGGTTTTCACTTATTCTCTGATGATGAGTGATGCTGAGCACTTTTTCATGTGTCTGTTGGCTGCCCATATATCTTCTTTTGAGAAGTGTCCATTCACGTCTTTTGCCCACTTTTTGATGGGGCTGTTTGTTTTTTTTCCTTTCGGCGCGTTTGAGTCCTTGTAGATCCTAGATGTTAGACCCTTGTCAGATATACAGTTGGCAAATCTTTTTTCCCATTCTGTGGGCTGTCTCCCTGCTCTCTTGATGGTTTCTTTTACTTTGCAGAAGCTTGTTAGTTTGATGAGGTCCCACTTGTCTATCTTATTTCTTAAGGTATGGGCATTTAGGGTTCTGAATAGGAATTGGTTGTCTGTTCCAATTTCCATAAGGGTGTCTCCTTTGTCTTTCATAAGGATGTCTCCTCCTCAAACTATAAAGGATTCTTATAGTTTGAGATTTTACGTTTAGGTCTTTGATCCATTTAGAGTTAATTTTTGTGTATTGTGATAGGTAGGGGTCCTGTTTCAATCTTCCATATGTGATCAGCCAGTTTTCTCAGCACCATTTACTGAATAGATTCTCCTCTCCACAGTGATTGTTGTTGGTCAAAGATGAGTTAGTTGAAGAATTGAGGCTTTGCTTCTGGAATCTCTATCCTGTTCCATTGGTCTATGTGCCTGTTCTTATACCAATACCAGGCTGTTTTGATTACTGTAGCCTTATAGTAAAGTTTGAAGTCTGGAAGTGTGATACCTCCTGCTTTGTTTCTTTTGCTAAGGATTGTTTTGGTTATTCGTGGTCATTTATGTTTTCTTTTTTTTGAGTTGGAGTCTCACTCGGTCACCCAGATTAGAGTGCAGTGGCCGCTCCCGGCCACCGCAGCCTCGCCTGCTGGGCTCCGGTGATCCTTCCGCCTCAGCCTTCCGAGTAGCCGGAATTACAGGCATGTGCTACCACACCCGGCTGATTTTTTGATTTATTGTAGAGATGAGGTCTCGCTGCCCAGGCGGGTCTCGAACCCGCGGGCTTAGGCAATTCACTCACCTCAGCCTCCCAAAGGCGCGGGATTACAGGCTGATCCACCGAGCCCGGCTCATTTATGTTTTCATATGAATTTCTGTATTGTCATTTCCAGGTCTGAGAAGAATGATGTTGGTAACTTATGGATATTGTGTTGAATCTGTAGATTGCCTTTGGATGGACATTTTAATGATGCTGATTCTTCCTATCCATGAGCATGGAATATTTTTCCATTTGTTTTACGCACACACTTTTAAAAAGTTTTTAAAATTTTAAAAAACACTTGGGCCGAGTGCAGTGGATCACACCTTGTAATCCCGACACTTTAGGAGACTGGGGTGAGAGAACTGCTTGAGCCTAGGAATTTGAGAGCAGCCTACGGTTTGAGACACCGTAAGACCCTCTCTACAAAAAAAAAAAAAATTAGCCAGGTGTGGTGGCACATGCATATAGTCCCAGCTAGTCAGGAGACTGAGGTGGAAGGATCTCCTGAGCCCAAGAGGTCAAGGCTGCAATGAGCCATGATCGTGCCCCTGTATTCCAGCCTGGTGGACAGAGTGAGACCCCAATGCAAAAAAATATGTATATTAATATATTTAAATATACATATTTTAGCTTTATATGCAGAAATAATTTTTGTTGTTGTTGTTGTAAACGTGACCTCTCTTAACTCTAGACAAGCCTCTGGTTAATGTGAAGCCAAATTCTATAGTATTGAGAAAGAAAGAAAACAGTTTTTGGTAAACATCTACAGGCCTTGATCTGCCCTTGCCTGATGTTGCTGGAATGATGAAATTCCTTCTTTTAATAACCAGTATGTGAAGATAAGGGACTGTGAATATTTCTCTCAACTCATTTATTTATAGAGTTGATTTTTAAGCTATCACTTGAACCCAAGGTCTCACAAAGAACAGGGAGATAAAACAGATTGCTGGGCCCACTTAAAGAAAAATGTATTGTAGCTTACTTTAGGTATACAAAGCAGCTGTAAAAATATCAAAACATATTTAAGACATGTTTTACAATGGATAACATTGTTATCCGTGTGTGATTCACCTCTATTTGTGGCACCTTGACGCATGGTCTGCTGTGTGGAGTTACTGCTCTGCTTCCCCACTCCTACCCCAAGCTCCCCTTCCAGCCACCTCTAAAGGAAATGTCCCCTCACAAAGCCCCACCTTAAACTTTCTCCCTGCCCCAGCTGCACAGTGTTCCCTTGTGTGAATATGCCATACTTTTACGTTCTTCAAGTCTGAGATTTACATTCTTTCATATCTAAGAGCCATGAACGACATTCTCTAACCACTGTGGACCATTCGATTGATATTTCTCTGAAACTGGGATATATCTTACAGTTGATGATGATATATGATCATTTAACCAGCCCATGTTAATGGCCTGTTTTTATTATGCTGTTACAAACAATGCTTCCACCAACATTTTTGTAGAGATCAGTCAGGAGAACTCTTGAATTAAGCAGTCGAGGCCTGCAAGAAAAACATGGGTTGGGAGTTCATTGCAAGAATACCCAGATATGTGGGATGGTCTAAGACTGAGATGTAGAGCCTCTGTAGAACTGAAACTACAACTCACTTGTTCACTAGAACGCCAGTGGCCTCTCCTCCCTTCCTCAAGTGAGATGAGCTGTGTGGATTTTTTGTCTGCCATCAATTCAGAGCTCCCCATTGGACAGTTTCAAGCCAAGCATTTCCAGGGCAGTTCATCTGCCAGATGTCCAGAGTGCGGTCACCTTGGGCTCCGGCACTGGTCTTCAGTTCAGCCTTGTTGTGGCCAGAGCGGAGGGCAGGCTGGCGTCCCACCCATGCACCTGGTGGGAGCCATGGTGACACACCTGAGGAAGTCAGTGGTTGGCCCGCCATTTCTCAAAGGATGCTGCAGCGTGTCAGGCACTGGTGCCTTTTGAGTTGTGTCTTCAGCAGTCTATGTTTGACATTCAGGCATAACTGGAAGCAGGAGGCAGGATGTGTGTGCCTACGTGGAGGAAGCATCCTGACGTCCAGGTTTACTGGAGCACAGGGTTTACAGGGGGAGGAAGTAGGAGGACTGGAAAGGTGACAGATAGGGATTTGCATTTTATTTTATAGTAGGAAGTCATTGAAGGATTTTCAGCAAGGAAGTGGCATGGACAAAGAAGATCTCCAGAAAGATAATTTGGGGGTGATGTGTTAAGTCAGAAACTGAAGGGTCAGAGATGTTACTCAGCTTAGAAGGTAGCAAGTTAAGCCTGATTGGTTCCTCTAGGCCCAAGCCCTGCAAGGCCAGGTGTTACTTGTACATGCGGTGGGGGGGTATGATGGGAGAAGACCCCCCCCAAATTTGGTTCCCATCTCATATGAGCTGCTGGTGACCCTCTTTTGCTAAGGAGAGAGACTTTATCTTTACTTAGAAATGTAAACAAATCTCTGGGGAAGAGAAGGCCAGGTCTTTGTCTTTGCTACCCTAAAACATCTTGGGAGAGAGGGGTGGGTCTCCTAAGCTTAACTACCCTGGGAATGCTCATTATGTAAACATTCTTAAATTGGTACATGTGTCTTTGCTGGGAGACCCACACAGTGCAGGAATGTGAGGTGTTTGTGGAGAATTGTCTCCCAACACAGTGCAGGTTGGATCAGAAAGGATAGAGTTAAGGGACAAGAAGATCGACTAAAAGCAATTGCTGTAGTTTAAGAGTGAGGTTAAAAAAGGGAGGGGGAGATAATGTGAGAGACTTCCCAGGGGAGAATGTGGTAAGTCAGCGTGACCACTTGTACACTGGGGGTGGAATGATCTTGGAGTTTCGGCTCTGAGAGATGTCGATAAGGATAATCACATACACTAAGCCAGCAAAATCAGGCTTGAGAACTGTGCATCCTGGGGCACAGGTGTGCAGTTGGAGAGGAAATGGCCAGAAAGTTGAAAATGTGAGTCAAGTTGGAGAAACAGAGCCAGGGCGGAAGAAGGAGCATCAAGATGGATGAGTGTGTACTGAGCAAGAGGGGGTAGAAAGCTAAGGTTGCTGAGGAATAAGAGCAGGAGTTTTTGGAATGTCTGCCTTGAACAATCAGGAAGGGAAGAGAGGGGAATATCAGGAACCAGGAGAGTGCTACGCCCTGGATCCCACAGAAGAGAATTTCAGGATCACTGATAAATTGCTGTAGCACCAGGAAAAAAAATAAATGAGGGCAACCGACAATCAGGAAGTCCATGGGGAGAGTGGGATTAGTGATGAGTGGGAATGGGGACCAGAAGCCAGAGGGGAGGGACCAGAGGGCCAGGTAGAGGAGAAACGGAGGCAGTGGATGAAAGGTGAGAGAGATTTGGTGGTGGGAGGAAGGAGGGTGGGAAAGAAGCTCAAGGGACCTCTCGGGACAGGCGAGAGTGTTGGTTGTGTTGGAGATGGAAGGTCTGGGCACATTGTCAAGAGAGATTGACCAAGGAGCAGCAAGGGTAGAGAGGCGTTTAGGACAGCCCTTGCTGTCTGGCTGTGAGAATTGACCTGAGGCTTTGACAGCTTGTTCCCTGACACTGTGGGGCTCTGCTTAGGCTTGTCCTTCAGGGTCCCTGGAAACCTGGCCACAGCTGGCTGTCTGTGTGCATTCTACCTTAACACCCATGGATGATTTTCTTTAAGAAATCCCAAGGCCCAGGCTGCTCAGCCCCCTAGGAATGGGGGCGTTACTCTTCTCCAGTTAACATCGCCATCTGTTTCTCACCTTCCGCTATTATAATTTCATTCCCTGACTCTTCTTCCCACTCCCGCTTGCTGTATCTTTAGGTCTGAAGACATGTTATGGTCTCCTGGTTTCCCTTTTATTTCCTGGCATTGTCATCATCAGTTTTGCTCTAAGGTAAATATCCTTTCTAGTAAGTGAATTTGGATTCCTCGTACTATTTGGCAGACCTGGTGAATCACAGTTGGGTTAGCTGTATGTGGATGGAAAAGCTTAGAAATGCCGTCAAGGGCCAGGCGCAACGGCTCACTACTGTAATCCTGCCATTTTGGGCGGCCGAGGTGGGAGGATCAGTTGAGGTCAGGAATTTGAGAATAGTCTGCGCAACATAGCAGGACACCCCACCCCATCTCTACAAAAAAATCACAAAAATTAGCTGGATGTGGTCATGCCTGTAGTCACAGCTACCCCGGAGGCTGAGGCAGGAGGATCCCTTGAGCCCAGAAGTTCAAGGCTACAGTGAACTATGATTGTGACACTGCACTCCAGCCTTGGTCACAGAGTGAGAACCATCCCTCCCACCCCCCAAATTTTTTTAAGAATAAAAAATGCTGCCAAGTTGAAAACTCATAGTATAACTCAAAATGACCCACTGTCTACTTTTTACAGTTTGGGTGTGCAGCTCTTATACTTCTGCAGACCAAAAGTGAGTCTGTTTTCTAGCATCATGAGCAAGACAACATCACCAATAGGGATAGCTGTCTGTGTAGCAGATCTCAGAATGACATCCCACTTTTTTTTCCTCGTTCCCATACATTTTTGAGTATCTATGTGGGTGCCATGTGCTGTGCTAGGCACAGACAGATTAGATGGTCCTTGTCCTCAGCTGATGAAATAGCAAGGTTTTTCTCTTGTTGGTTCATGTGAAGAACAGTGGTTACTAATGTTACCCTCAATGTGAGACCTATATAAGAATTGTCTTTTGCAGATAAATGCTTGGAAAAGCTTAGTTTTTCCAGACACACAAAAAAATTGAGTGTGTTTATTCCTGTCTGACAACAAGAACAACATAAATGTTTCTTTTCATTCTGGCTGCCTGGAAGCTCAGAACCATGTTGAAGCACTTTAATAACAAAATGTGGCATGTGTGAGTGTATATATTCTTTTTTTTTCTGGAGTTGGAATCTCACTCTGTCACCCAGGCTGGTGTGCAGTGGCACACTCACAGCTACTGCAACCTTGACCTGTTGGACTCAGGCGATCTTTCTGCTTCGACCTTCCAAGAGGTTGGAACTACAGGCATGCACCACCATGCCCAGCTAATTTTTTTGATTTATTGTAGAGATGAGGTCTCGCTAAGTTACTCAGGCTGGTCTTGAACCCGTGGACTCCTCTCATAGTGGCAATCCTCTCGTCTCAGCCTCCCAAAGTGCTGGGATTAAAGCCACTATGCCTGGTTTGTATGTATTCTTATTGACCCCTAATCTGGGTTCTCACTCATTTTTATGTTTTTTTCATAATGAATATTTTAAAATTCTTATGTATATCCTATCATTTAATTGAATTTTTTGTAATAACTGACCTAAAATATTTTGTATAAGGAGAAAAATATATAAAACTCCAAAAAAAATTTTAATGCTACCAAAATATATTTTATTTCCTTTGAAATGGACAATGGTTTTCTTCCTCATAATGCTAAACACAGCTTCTAACTACTTGTCTTCCTCTATCTTCAATATCTGGCATACTGCCTGATTTGTAGAAGCTATTAATATATTTATAAATATTGAATGAATAGAAGAATGACTCTCTCCTTTTAATTTATAGTAGTTATCAGTCACTTACATTTTAAATCTCAAACTGTTATTTCAGATCTCTGAAATGTCAGAACTCTTTTTCTATCTTAGACAATCATAGTCTTTTAAAACAAAATTTAACTTACATATTTTCATGATCACTGTAAAAACATATAGCACATATCTAAAATGAAGAAAAAGATAAAATTGCCCAGAAATGATTATTGTTAGTATGAGGTGGGACCCCCCCCAAAAAAAAACCCCTGAAGGGTGGGGCCCCTTGTAGTACACTTGGAATTTGCTCCTCCAGATCAAATGATCAACAGAAGTTTTTATCTGGAAGTTTTGAGAAGGTTGTGTCAGGATACAATTTGTGGAAGAAATGTCCCAAGTTGTGCTAAACAGGTGACTGGTTCTTCCACCATGACAGTGCACCAACCCACACTGCACTGGGTGTTTAGCAGAGTTTTTGACCAAAAATGGCATTATCCATGCCCCACCCTCCCTATTCACCCGTCTTGCCCCCAGCAACTTTTTTTTTTGTTTCTCCGATGAAAATCCTCAAAGGGAAATGTTTTGCCTGTGTGGAAGAGGTAAAATAAAAAATGGCAGAAATACTAAAATGCATCAACATTGACAAGTTTAGCCAGGCACAGTGACTCATGCCTGAAATCCCAGCTCTTTGGGAGTCAGAGGCAAGAGGGTTGCCTGAGCCCAGGAGTTCAAGACCAGCTTGGGCAACTTGGCAAGACCTTGTCTCTACAATAAATCAAAAAATGAGCCAGATGTGGTGGCACTCGCCTGGAGTTCCAACTACTTGGAAGGCTGAGGCAGAAGGATTGCCTGAGCCCGGCGGATTGAGGCTGCAGTAGCCATGATAGTGCCAGCATGGGAGACAGAGTGAGATTCTGACTCAAAAAAATAAAATTGATGAGTTCAAAAGCCATTTTGAGCAGTGGAAAAAGCATCTTGATAGGTATATTGCATCAAGCAGAGAGTACTTTGCAGGTGACTGAAATTTAAACATGGAAGAATAAATGTACAATGTTTTATAAATAAGTTCCAGATTTTTGGGGTACCCCTCATATTTTGAGGAATAGGCTCCCAGAATATATGTGAAAATATATGCCCAGATAAATATTTATCATAGTACTTTTTTAAAAAATGGAATTATACTGTTCATTCCTTATTGTTTTTACTATTTAAGTTTGAAGGAGGACTCCTTCAAAAATGGAATTATCTTGTGAAAGTTGGGCCCCTTAGAGTACAGGCTTACCCCACAGCGTAAGTGTTCTAGGAACCCATCAGCATCCATGTACCGGCTAGCATTGTTGTGAGAGGCTTTGTTTGGCTTCAGTGAAAAAAAATTTTTTTTTTTTTTTTTTAGATTCTTTCGGTGCATTTACCCATTTCATGATGGGTGATTTATGAGTGTACCTGCCCTACACTGTGCTGAATGTTCTGCAGTTTTTAACCAAAAGCAGCATGACCCTCACACCCCACCCTCTCTATTTACCCCATCTCACTCCAAGTGACCTCTTTTTGTTTCCCCATATGAAAAAAGTCCGCAACAGGAAATATTTTGTCAATGTGGAAGAGGTGAAACAGAAAACGGCAGACGCACTAAAAGGCATCAACATTGACAAGTTCAAAAACAGTTTGTGCAGTGGACAAAGAATCTTGGTAGGTGTATTGCATCAAACAGAGTACTTTGAAGGTGACTGAAGTTCAAACATTTAAGAATAAATACACTTTTATACATAAATTTCAGTTTTTAGGTTCCCCCCTTGTATGTTCTGTGACCATCCCTATCATCATCTGTTGAATTACCTCATAATTTTTAATTACTACATAAGATTCCATTATACTTTATAATTTTTTTAACCAATCCCTAATTGTTGGACTTACAGATTCTTTTCAGTTGCTGGCAATTATATAGAACGTTCTCTGTGGATTTTTATGCACTTGTCTAATTATTTACTAAGGATAAACCCTGACAGGAGAATTGCTGAATCTAAGGGAAGTCAGTGTTGAAAAGTTTCAGAAAGATGGTCCCTGTTTGTTTTCCTATCAGCTAGTTGCTCACTCCTCCAGCACTGGGTATCAGTATTGTATCGATACCTCCTTGTACCACCTCAAGTTCTTGGCCTCACTGGACCCTTGACAGTATGTTCTGTCCCAGCCTTCATTTTACCCAACCAGATGGCACTTGGTCTCAACTCCTGCCCCAAGTGGCCTTGATGCCACTGAGGCTGAGACCCTCAGGCACCACTCAGGGCCCACACACATGCCCATGGGATGAAACTTTGATGGGTGTGATTTGGAAGCCACTGGATAAATTCTTCTTTCCCCTTCCAAGATAGGCTCCCCAGAGATGCAGTAGTTCATACAATCTCTTGAAAAATCCAAGACTCAAACATTAGTTACCTTATTACTAAGTAGTATTACTAAATTACCAAGCCTAGTGATACAGCCTCATATTTGATACATCTTCTTGTCTGTCTCATTTCTCATTCCCCCCCTCACTCCTGCCTCCCTGGAATAGCAATCCCCATAAAAGTGGGAGCATATGGTCTTATGCTCTCTGGGGACCCAGGCCAAAACAATCAAAAACCTACAATAAACATCATTGAATAGATATCTTTACCTCTGTAAGACATATTTCATTTTTTGGGGGTTTTTTTTGAGTTGGAGTCTCACTCTGTCGCCCAGACTGGAGTGCAGTGGCCGCTCCCGGCCACTGCAGCCTCGACCTGCTGGGCTCTGGCGATCCTTCTGCCTCAGCCTTCCGAGTAGCCGGAATTGCAGGCACGTGCTTCCATGCCCGACTGATTTTTTGATTTATTGTAGAGATGAGGTCTCACTGCCCAGGCGGGTCTCTAACCCGTGGACTCAGGCAATCCACTCACCTCAGCCTCCCAAAGGTGCGGGATTACAGGCTGAGCCACCGAGCCCGGCTAAGACATATTTCAAAACCAAGATTCTGTGTCAAAAAGTATACCTAAGTAGGTATAAATTTTACACCACAAAATGTGTTGCATGAGAAATAACTCTTTCTTTTATTCAAGTCAAAATAAATTGAATTGAGCCGGGCTCGGTGGCTCAGCCTGTAATCCTGCGCCTTTGGGAGACTGAGGTGAGTGGATTGCCTGAGCCTGCGGGTTCAAGACCCGCCTGGGCAGCGAGACCTCATCTCTACAATAAATCAAAAAATTAGCCGGGAGTGGTAGCACACGCCTGTAATTCCGGCTACTTGGAAGGCTGAGGCGGAAGAATCGCTGGAGCCCAGCAGGTCGAGGCTGTGGTGGCCAGGAGCGGCCACTGCACTCCAGTCTGGGCGACAGAGTGAGATTCCAACTCAAAAAAATAAATAAATAAATAAATTGAATTGGCAAGCTCCTATCCTGCTTAGGAAGTTCAACCTCGCTTATTTTGTAGGGTCTCATGAGAATGAGAGAGACTTACATGATTCCCAGAAAAGGACGCAGGGCATCTAATCTTTGCTTTACTTTGATCACAACTGATTCCCTCCTTGACTGAGCCTTCGGTTTCCTTGAAGCACAGCTCTGCTGTTTCTGTCTAGGCTTTGGGACAGGAATCTGGGACTTGGATGCTGGGGTTCTCCTCCTATGCCTGTTTCTCTGTAGGGTTGTTTATCTTTTCATTATTGATCTGTGAGAGGCATTCATATGTTAGTACAAAGAACTTCACCAACATTTTATTGTGCTCTTTTGGGAGAGGGCAAGAAAGTGTTATCTCCACCCTGTTTATTGACTGACACATTCTTTTTCCACTTAGTTGAAATTCTACTTTTATCACATACTAAAGTATTTTATATGCATGGATATGTTTGGGGACTTTTGAATTTAGTTCTGTTTTAGGGATCTTTTGATTCCAGTTCTGTTCATACTATTTTTTAAAATTATTTTAGCATTATAGTGTAGTCTAATACCTGATAAAGCAAACTTCTCTCCACTATCTTTTTTCAAACACTTTAAAAATTATTCCATATCCATTCGAATGTACTTTTAAATTCACTTTGCCAAGTTCTAACACTTGGTATTTTGATTTGTGATTTTCTTAAATTTATAGCTAAGTTGAGATTAAATGGTATCTTTATAAGTCTTCCCTTCTAGGAACTAGGTGGAAATAAGTTTGTTGGAATCTTTTGTTACAGTCTCTTGACACTTAATGTTTATTTCTAAATATTTAGTATTTTTATTGCTACTATATTTCCTCTGCATTTAAACTGGTTATTGTTATGATAGTGATAGCTATTGAGATATACCTATATCTGCATAGTACCCGGCCACTTTTCCAAATTCCCTTTACCCCCTCCAGCTTTATTGAGTTATAATTTATGTACAGTAAAACTCATCCATCTTATGTACAGTTTGATGAATGTTGGTGACTATATAAAGTTGTGTAAGCACCATCACAATCACAATATAGACTATTTCCATCACTTTCCTGAAAGTTTTCTCATGTCCCTTTGCCGATGATCCCGATCCTGACCACCAGCCCCAACAAACTCCTATCTATTTTCTGCCTTTAACGTTTTGCCGGGCTGAGCACTGTGGCTTACACCTGTAATCTCAGCACTTTGGGAGGCTGAGGCAGAGGATCACTCGAGCTGAGGAATTCGAAACCAGCCTTGGCAACATAGAACTCACCTCTACAAAAAAAATAAAAATAGTAGGGCATGGTAGTGCCTGCTTGCCTACAGTCCCAATTACTCTGGAGGCTGAGACTGAAGGATTGCCTGAGCCCAGGCAGCAGAGGCTGCAATGAACCGTGATGGTGCCATCGCACTCCTGCCTTGGGGATAGAACAATAACCCGACTCAAGAAAGAAAGAGAGAGAGAGAGGGAGGGAGTGAAAGTTTTGCTGTTTCTGGAATTGTCTATAAATGAAATAATGCAGTATATATTTTTTTCTCTAACATAAGTTGCTGAGTAGTATTCCACTCTATGGATGCATCTCAATTTGTCTATCCATATTATCACCAGTTAATGAACATTTGAGTGGTTTCTAGTTTTTGGCTATTATAAATAATGCTGCTATGGATATCTGTTTACAGGTCTTTGTGTGGGCGTGTGTGTGGGTGTGGTGTGGTGTGTGTGTGTGTGTGTGTGTGGTGTGTGTGTGTGGTGTGTCAGGGTCTTACTCTGTCACGCAGGCTGGAGTGCAGTGGCACTATCAGGGCTCACTGTAGCCTCGACCTCCTGTGCTCAGGCAATTCTTCTGTCTCAGCCTCCTGAGTAGCTGGGACTACAGGCATGTGCCACCATACCCAGCTAATTTTTTTTTATTTTTTGTAGAGACAAGTTCTCTACACTATGTTGCCTAGGCTGGTCTCGAACTCCTGGGCTCAAGCAATCCTCCTGCCTCTGCCTCTCATAGTGCTGGGATTACTGGCATGAGCCACCGCCCCTGCCCTGTGTGGGCGTATTTTCATTTCTCCTGAGAAAGGCCTTGGAGTGGGATTCTTTAACCTGAGTAGAAACAACCAAGCTGTTTTCCCTGGTGGCCATACCATGATGCATTCCCACTAGCAGTGTGTGAGAGTTCCAGTTTCCCCAGAGCCTCACCGGCATTTAGCATTGTTGTGTTTTTGTTTTGTGTGTTTTTAGTCATTCTGATCAATGTGTATGACTACAACTTGTCACTCACCCGCATACGTGCCATAGGTTGCATTTTTTTTTCCTGAATCATAGTCTCACTCCGTCGCCTAGGCTGGAGTGCCATCGCACACTCACAGCCACCCCAGTGTTGACCTGCTGGGCTCCAGCTATCCTTCTACCTCAGCCTTCCAAACAGCCAGAACTACAGGCGTGTACTACCATGCCCAGCTTTTTTTTTTTTTAATTGTAGGGATGAAGTCCCTCCAAGTTGCCTGGGCTGGTCTCGAACCTGCAGCCTCAGGCAATCCACGCGCCTCAGCCTCCCAAAGTGCTGGGATGACAGGTTGAGCCACCGAGCCCAACCAGGTTGCATTTTTAAATGCAGTGCCAATTTTTAAACTACTGCTGTAGAGAGTCTGACCATCATTCAAAAAACAGGGGCAGGGTGGGAAGGTGAAAAGAGAATGGGTTTTAGAGTGCAGCACATGTGCCCTTGAACACTGGCTTCCCTGCTTGCCAGCTTGGAAACCTTGAGCAAGACCCCTTCCCTCTACAAATCCTTTATGTAATGAGGAGGGGAAGGAGGGAAGGAAGCTTTTTCTGTCTCCGTTTCTTTATCTGTAAAGTATGGAAATAATGTTTTCTTCAAAGGGCTGTGAGAATCGAAAGAGCATTATAACCTAGGGCAATGCTTCTCAAACGTGACCGTGCACATGTCCGAGATTCTGCACTGGCCACCTGCTCGCAGGTGGTTCCCAGGCAGTGGTTCATGGACTGTGTTTGGGGCAAGGCTGTAGGGCGTCTGGCATTTGGCAGAGTTCAGAAAGCGTCTTTCTGTCTTCCTCTGTCTCCTTAGTGACTCCTCCTCACCATATTCCGACTTGGATCCGCTTTTCATTGTCATCCCATCCCTGTGTACTGAAGTGATGATGTACACATCCAATTAAGATGAGCCTTGGAAGGCTTCCTTGCAAATCCTCGATCTGAGAAGTAACAACCTTCTGGCAGAGGAGGGCATATTCTTTAAAAGGGAGAAATGTTTTACAAGTCCTAAACGAAACACGAAGCTGCAATATTGTTGGAACGATAGCACTTGTGTGGCTGTTTGATCCCCGTAGTTCTGAAAGGGACCCACATGGTCTCCTGTGCACGTGAGGTGACAACGGTCTGCTGGGACAGGTTCCATCAAGTGGAAGTCGTCATCTCATTAAGTGGACGACAGCTGGGCAGCATACATTCATGAAGTCACTAAAGCCTTGTCATCGAGGGACCATAGGAGGCTACAGCAGCTGATCCCTCTGGAAACCGTGATATATGCTGTTGCCATGACATGGAAAAATCCAGTCTGATGAGGCTGAGGTTCTGTGAGTCACATTTGAAAATGCTAATAAATGTCGATAGGGTTTTTGTACTGATTCCATTCTTACCCGTCTTCATTTTCCCACTTTGACCATGAAGGTTGCACTGTTTTCTCTGGGTCTCCTCCAACACCAAACAACAACAACAGCTCACAAATACATTCAAATACAAATTCAGCCTCAATGTGTGCTTTTAATTTTTGTAAAGACTTTTTTCCTGCTAGATTTTTCTTTCAAGATTGAAATGAGTAAATTGAGCATTCTCTATAAATCGGACATTTAATTATAGATAGCAGTAGCTAGCACCACTTAATCATTTGTTTATCTGAGCTTTCATTTACAGCTGTCTTGAAGTCTGTAAAATACAAGACCGGGCGTGGTGGCTCACGCCTGTAATCTCAACACTTAGGGAGACCGAGGCAAGAAGATAGCTTGAGGCTAGGAGTTCCAGACCAGCCTGGGCAACATAGTGAGATCCTGTCTCTACAAAATATAACAAAAATTAACCAGGCGTGTTGGCACACACCTGTAATTCCAGTTACTCAGGAGGCTGAGGCAGGAGGATCACTTGAGTCCAGGAGTTTGAGGTTACAGTGAGCTGTGATCACATTACTGCACTACAGCTTGGGTGACAGAACAAGATCCTGCCTTAAACACACACACACACACACACACACATCACACACATAAATATTTATGTCTGCACCATCTTAAGAGAAAAAAATTGATTTCAGATTTTTTTTGGAGTTGGAGTCTCACTCTGTTGCCCAGGCTGGAGTGCAGTGTCACGCTGACTGCCACCGCAGCCTCGACCTGCTGGGCTTAGGCAGTCCTTCCACCTCAGCCTTCCAAGTAGCTGGAACTACAGGCGCACGCCACCACCTCTTACGATTCTTAAGAGAGAATCCCACGCTTTGAGAGGCTGAGGTGAGTGGATTGCCTGAGCCCGCATGTTCGAGACCCGCCTGGGCAACTTGGCGAGACCTCATCTCTATAATAAATCAAAAATTAGCCAGACATGGTAGCGCACGCCTGTAGTTCCAGCTACTTGGAAGGCTGAGGCGGAAGGATCGCCAGAGCCCAGCAGGTCGAGGCTGCGGTGGCCGGGAGCAACCACTGCACCCCAGTCTGGGCGACAGAGTGAGACTCCAACTCAAAAAAAAAAAAAAGATTCTTAAGAGAAAAGAGACTGACTTTTGTTACTTAATTTTATTTGCCATGATATATTTTAGCTTTCAAGCTGATTTTGTTAGCTCAATTAAATATAGTTCAGTTATGTTTTAGACCATCCAATGGGAACTTCCCTATATTTTTTAAACCAAATTTTCTGATATACATTACTTAAATGAAATGTAATTTTTCTCATCATCCTCTGGGTTAATAGTAGAAAAAATAATAACAGGGAGAAAATATTGTATTTGTGACTATATACTAATACAAACATGAAAAATTTATCAAAGGCTATTATGGAACTTAACAGTGGTTGTCTTTAAAGAATGAGATCGGGAGTCAAGAGGGAGAGAAACTTATTTTTCACTTTGTACCTTTTTGTAGAGGTTTATTTTTAACTTTTAGCACGTATCACTTTTATTTTACTTTGTTTTTTGAGTTGAGTCTCACTCTGTCTCCCAGACTGGAGTGCAGTGGTACAATCATGGCTCACTTCAGCCTTGAACCTGGGCTCAAACAGTCCTCCCTCCTTAGCCTCCCAAGTAGCTGAGGCTATAGGTGTATGTCACCACGCCCAGCTGATTTTTGTATTTTTTTGTAGAGATGATGTCTGGCTATGTTGCCCAGGCTGGTCTGGAACTTCTGGGCTCAAGCACTTCTCCCTCCTTGACCTCCCAAGTAGCTGGGACTGCAGGTGCTTGCCACCACACCTAGCTGATTTTTGTAGAGACGAGGACTTGCTATGTTGCCCAGGCTTGTCTCGAAATCCTGGGCTCCAGCAATCCAAGTAATCCTCCCTTCTCAGTCCTGCCAGAGTGTTGGGATTACAGGCGTGAACCACCATGTCCGGCATATTCTGAAATGTAATATAAACTTCATGCCCCAGAGCATAGAATTAAATTTAAGAGGGAAGAAAAAGCACTGTAGAGTTCATTTAATATAAAGCATGAATTCATGGAAGGAACCATGTTTATCTCCATTCTCTACAATTCTGCAGATAATTTTGGTCCTTGGAAAATAGTAACTAGTGTTTTCAGTGACATTGATCTTAGGTATCTGTGTGGTTAGAACAGATTTGGTTCAAAAGTCCCCAAAACAATTTTTTTTTTTTTTGAATTGGAGTCTCACTCTGTTGCCCAGTCTGGAGGGCAGTGGCACACTCCTGGCCACCACAGCCTTGACCTGCTGGGCTCCGGCAATCCTTCCGCCTCAGCCTTCCAAGTAGCTGGAACTACAGGTGTGCACAACCACACCCAGCTAATTTTTTTGATTTTTTATTATAGAGATGAGATCTCGCCAAGTTGCCCAGGTGGGTCTCGAACCTGCGGGCTCAGGCAATCCACTCACCTCAGCCTCCCAAAGTGCTGGGATTACAGGCTGAGCCACCGAGCCCAGCCCCCAAAACAATCTTTGAAACCATAATCTCATCTGAAGCTGGGGTCTCTGCCTCCTGCACCCAATTTGTTCAGCTTTGTTTGAGTCTATTACTGACCAAGAGTCAACTGCAGATGCCACAGCTGACCGTGGGGTCCTGTATTTGTTGATTTACATTTCCCCTGGTGAGTTTCTTTGGGATAAAGACAAGCCAATGTCAGAATCACAAAACCTTCCAGGGATGTCACCTGAAGCTCTGATGTTGGTACGCTCACCACTCTGCTCTGCGTGCTTTTCCTGACTTCCATCTGAATGTCCTTCTCATGGTGGGCTGCATTAGGACTTGATATGAACCACAGGGGGCAGACAGATTTGCTGTGTAGGGAAGGGTTACAAGTCTTAGAGTTGTTTGAGGAGTGACCCAAATGGTTGCTCATGGTACATGGCCTACTTTATGAAGAAGAGCCATATGTTTGTGGATCCGTTTGGCTCCCTCTTTACGTAAAACACAAGGGCAGGTTCCCTATATAGAGCCACTGCACCTTCTGGGAAAAACATGACCAGCCATTTAGACAATGCTGGTCCACACTGACCCACCAACCCTACTCCATGTCTGCGATGGTCCTGTTTCTTTTATCACATGTAGTGAATGATTCAGCCACAGACCTTTGCAAATCACACCTCTGGACCCTGTTTCATCTCTGTTATAGTGAAAAAAACAAAAACAAAAACCTGAGGACTAAGAAATTAGGCGATAGCTGTGCCAAGTCTGGAGAATTAGCCTAGCATCGTCTATGAAATCTCACGGTACAAGTATTCAGTGTTTAATGCATGTGATCAGCACACAGGCCTACCCTGAAGAAGCTTTTCTAGTGGGGGAAATGGACAGGGAAACAAATCCTTGTCAAGGGATCTGATAAGTGAGTGAAAACTTTTTCAGGGCCTAGAGGTAGCATTGAGGAGGAAAGGATTCACGGGGTTTTAAAGTCCGAAGAAGAGGTTACCAGGCAACGAGGGAGTAGGTACTCAGGATGCACTGCAGACCCTTTGTTTCCATGGTGACTTGACAGATCTTGTCCTCAAATGCTTATGAAAGTGGCCTCTGCTCTGCTTTACCACATGCTTTGACTTTCGCGAAATTAGTGGTTAATCTTGCCCGTGGGGCAGTCTAGCCACTGCTTTCAGGTCGCAGGTGATGATGACTCAATTTGAAAACTTTTACTTTTTTTTCTTTTGCGAATCGTGAACCACTGTGCCAGACCAAAATTTGTACATTCTTAACACAACAACAACAACAGCAAACAACTCAAAGATGGGTGAAAGATCTGAATAGAAATTTCTCCAAAGAAGATATACAAGTGGTCGATATGCACAAGAAAAGACACTCAACATCACTAATCATTGGGAAATGCAAATCAAAACCACAATTAAACAGCACTTCACACCCATTAGGTTGATTATTATTTTTTTAAAAAAAGCACACCAAAGGAAAATAACAAGTGTTGGCCAAGGATGTGGAGGAATTGGAACTGTAGTGCATTGTTGGGAATGCACCATGGTGGGAGCTGCTGTAGAAGGCAGCATGGGAGTTCCCAGAAAGTTAACCGTGAAATTACTATGTGATCCAGCAATTCCATGTCTACATACTCACCCAAAGGAACTGAAACCAAGGTCCCAAACAGATTCTTGCATGCGTAGGTTCATAGCAGCATTAGTCACAAATATCCAAACATGGAAACAACCAAAATGTCCATCAAAAGACAAATAGATACACAAAATGTAGTATATCCGTTCAGTAGAATATTATTCAACCTTAAAAACAGGAAGTTCTGACACGTGACAACGTGGATGAGCCTCAAAGATACTATGCTAAAGTGAAATAAGCCGGCTGGGCTTGGTGGTTCAGCCTGTAATCCCAGCATTTTGGGAGGCCGAGGTGAGTGGATTGTTTGAGCCCGCAGGTTCGAGACCCGCCTGGGCAACTTGGCAAGACCTCATCTCTACAATAAATCAAAAATTAGCCGGGCGTGGTAGCGCGCGCCTGTAGTTCCAGCTACTTGAAAGGCTGAGGCTGAAGGATTGCCGGATCCAGCAGGTCGAGGCTGCGGTGGCTGGGAGTGGCCACTGCACTCCCGTCTGAGTGACAGACTGAGACTCCAACTCAAAAAAAAAAAAAAAAAAGCCAGACACGAAAGAACAGATATAGTCATGTGCCCCATAAGGATGTTCCCGTATAGAGTGGACCGAACATACCACAGTAATCCCGTAAGTATAACGGGGCTGAAAAATTCCTATCACCTAATGACGTTGTAGCCATTGTAATGCTCTAGTGCAGTGCATTATTTTTTTTATGTTTAGATCTGTTTAGAAATGCAAATAATGTTGTGTGAGTTGCCTACAGTTTTTAGTATAGTAGCGTGTTGTACCAGTTTGTAGCCTAGAAACAGTAGACTACAAACTTGTACATTCTTAACAACAACATATAGCCTAGATGGGTAGTAGGTTCTACCAGGGGTCTCCAACCCCCAGGACCATGGACTGGTACCTGTCTATCCAAGTTGTTATGTGTCTTAGCAGTTACTTCTTTCTTACTGCTATGTAATCCATGGGATGAACGTACCATGGTTTGTTGAACCGTTCACCCACTGAAGGATGTCCAGTTTCTAGTTGTTACACATAAAGCTGCTATAAACGTTTGTTTACATGTTTTTGTGAATAAAAGTTTTGGTTTTCCTGAGAGAAATACCCAAGTGTGCAATGGCTAGGCCCTATGGTTTTTGCTTTCTAGTTTTAGAAGGAACTGCCAAACTCCAGTTTTCCAGAGTGGCTATACCATTTTTATCCTACCATAAATATATGAGTGATTCCATTTCTCTACATCCTCATCAGTATTTTTTATTTTAGTCATTCTGATAATCAGACAGTAACATCTCATTGTGGGTTAAAGTTGTGTTTCCTTGGTGGCTAATGAAGTTGAACATCTTTTTGTATGTTTATTTGCAATCTGTGTGTTCTTTTGGTGAAATGTCTATTCATTTCTTTTGCCCATCTTCTAATTGGATTATTTCGTTTTTTTAAACTCTTGGTTTTTTTATCGCCCTCCTCTTTAAAAAAATTATCCTTTTAGTAAACATTTATTAGAATGTATTATGTATAGGCCATTTGGAATATAGAGATAAAAGACACAGACTTGGCCATAAGAAAGCCGGCGTTTTGGGAGGATATAATAAGCAGGTTTCTGTGCAATAGGGCACCAACGTCCCAGCAAAAGGATCAGTGAAATCTTGCTTCCTGGAGGAGGTAACATCTGATCAACATTTGAAGGCATGAATATATTCATTTTGCTTTAAATATATTATACTATCTTTGTATTTAGGATATTAATATGGTAAGAAATAGTGCATTCTAAAAGCCTCAACAGAGCATCCTCTTTTTAAGTAATCCATTATGTGAACTTGTCATTAGTTCAAGGTTAGCACACACTGAGCACAAAATATTATCCTAGCTTCTTGTGGTTCTCAAGATAGAGAGGACAATATTCCAGACCCCAAAGTCATGTGATCTAATAGGAACTGAAGATTCGTATGAGCAGACAGCTGGTGATTACAGAAAGACAGATTTAGTAACGTAGAAGTTATAGGAGAGTAAGCCATTAATTCTCACTGGGTTTGGGAAGGTTTCTTAGAAGAAGGGGTTTCTTGGAAGGGGAGAGGAGCTCAAGCTGGGACTTAAAAAATGAGTAGAACTTCAACAGGTAGATATAAAAGGAAACAGATTTGTTACATGCACACAGGTCCCTGTGTGTTACTGATTTCCAGATTCCCATTATGCTCTTACCCACAGAGTTGCTTCTGAGACAAGGTCCTTAATCTAGTATCAAAATCCATGATTTGTGACTGGGTCCACTTGAAGAGTTTGCTAGTGGAAGTTGCATCTAGTTTTAGGGTGAGAGTCACATCCTAAAATTAATGTTTTTAATTATTTTTTTATTTTATTTTATTTTTTATTTTGATATTGTGGGGTACAGTTAAGAGTTAGGTATACAAATATGCTTCATTTAGGCCCCCTTGTTGATAACAGGTGTCTCCCCATCCCCAGACAGATGTTTACTACCATTAGTCCCATCCCCACCCCATGGTTTCCCACCACTGTCAGTCATTTTCTTATGGTAGTGCGTTGGATGATCAAGGTCCACTATATGAGTGAGAATATATAATACTCAGATCTTTGTTTCTGTGAAGGATCACTCAGTATTATAGACTCTAGCTCCATCTGGGTTGCTGAGAAATTCATGATTTTGTTCTTTTTTATGGCTACATAGTATTCCATTGTGTATATGTACCACATTTTTAAAATTCAGTCCTCTTTTGAAGGACAGTGTGGTTGGTTCCAGGTTCTTGCTATTGTGAACAATGCTGTGATAAACATTCGTGTGCAGGTATCTTTTTGATAGAGTGATTTGAGTTCTTCAGGGTATATTCCCAGTAGGGGGATTGCAGGGTCATATGGGAGGTCAATGTTTAGAGCTTTTAGGAATCGCCACACTGCTTTCCACAGAGGTTGCACTAGTTTACACTCCCACCAACAGTGTAGGAGTGTTCCCTTTTCGCCACACCCTCTCCAACAGCTGTTATTTTTTGAGTTATTGATAATTGCCATTCTGACTGGAGTTAGGTGGTATCTCAGTGTGGTTTTGATTTGTATCTCCCTGATGATTAGTGAGGTTGAGCATTTCTTCATGTGTTTGTTGGCTGCTCAGATGTCTTCCTTTGTGAAGTGTCTGTTCATATCTTTTGCCCATTTTATAATGGGGTTGTTTGTTTTTTTCTTTTCAGCACATTTGAGTTCCTTGTAGATCCAAGATGTTAAGCCTTTGTCAGACCTGGAGTTAGCAAATACTTTTTCCCAGTCTGTAGGCTGTCTTCCTGCTCTCTTGATGGTTTCTTTGGCTTTGCAGAGGCTTGTCAGTTTAATGAGGTCCCACTTGTCTATCTTATCCCTTATGGCCTGTGGGTTTCAAGTTTTGTTCAGGAATTGGATGCCAGTTCTGATTTCCATGAGGGTATGTCCTTCATTTTCTAAGGTTCTTATGGTTTGAGGTTTTACATTTAGGTCTCTGATCCATTTGTAGTTAATTTTTGTGTATGGGGATAGATAGGGGTCCTGTTTCAATCTTCTGCATGTGGTCAGCCAGTTTTCCCAGCACCATTTACTGAATAGGTTCTCCTCTCCCCAGTGATAGGTGGTAGAGGGTTTGTCGAAGATGAGGTGGTTGAGAAATTGAGGTTTTGCTTCTGGAATCTCAATTCTATTCCATTGATCTATATGCCTGTTCCTATACCAATACCAAGCTGTTTTGATGATTGTAGCTTTATAGTAAAGTTTGAAGTCTGGTAATGTGATACCACCTGCTTTGTTTTTTTTGCTGAGGATTGTTCTGGCTATTCTTGGACGTTTGTGTTTCCATATGAATTCCTGTGTTGTTTTTTATAGGTCTGAGAAGAATGTTGGTGGTAGTTTGATAGGTATTGCATTGAATCTATAGATTGCCTTAGGTAAGATGGACATCTTCACAGTGTTGATTCTTCCAATCCGTGAGCATGGGATATTTTTCCACTTGTTTGTGTCATCTTTGATTTCTTTGAGCAGAGTTTTGTAGTTTTCATTGTAAAGGTCTTTCACATCTCTGGTTAGGAAGATGCCAAGGTATTTCATTTTTTTTGTGGCTATTGTGAATGGAATTGTGCTTCTTATTTGGGTTTCTGTTTGTTTATTATTGGTGTAAAGAAATGTGATTGTCTTTTGCACATTTATTTTATATCCTGAGACTTTGCCAAAGGTCTTTATCAGTGTAAGGAGGTTTTTGACAGATTCTCTTGGGTTTTCAAGGTACACAATCATGTCATCTGCAAAGAGAGATAATTTGACTTCCTCTTTTCCTATTTGGATACCCCTGATTGCCTTCTCTTCTCTGATTGCTCTAGCCAGGACTTCCAATACTATATTGAACAAGAGGGGTGAGAGTGGGCATCCTTGTCTTGTTCCAGTTTTCAGGGGAAATGGTTCCAATTTTTGTCCATTTAGGAGTATGCTGGCTGTGGGTTTCTCATAGATGGCTTTTACTACTTTGAGGTATGTTCCCTGTATGCCTAGATGTTCGAGGGTTTTTATCAAGAAGGGGTGCTAGATTTTATCAAAAGCTTTTTCTGCATCTAATTATATAATCATGTGGATTTTGTTTTGGCATCTGTTGATGTATTTAATTACATTTATTGTTTTACGAATGTTGAACCAGCCTTGCGTCCCAGGGATGAAGACTACTTGGTCATAATGGATGATTTTGAGATGTGTTGTTGAATCCGGTTTGCTAGGATCTTGTTAAGAATTTTAGCATCTATGTTCATCAAAGATATTGGCCTGTAGTTCTCTTTTTTTGTTGGATCTTTACCTGGCTTGAGTATCAATGTGATGTTAGCTTCATAAAATTATTTGGGGAGGGTTCCATCTTTCTCAATCACCTGAAATAGCTTCAGTAGGATTGGAATCAGTTCCTCCTTAAGTGTCTTGTAGAATTCTGCTGGAAAGCCATCTGGTCCAGGGCTTTTTTTTGTAGGTAGTTTTCTTATTACATAGTCAGTTTCCCTGATTGTCATTGGTCTATTTGGGGTCTCAATTTCTTCTTGTTTCAACCTAGGTAGGTTGTGTAATGACAGAAAGTCCTCCGTTTCCTTGAGGTTTTCAAGTTTGTTTCCATACAAGTGTACATAGTAGTCTCTGATGATCTTTTGTATTTCTTCAGGGTCAGATGTGACTTCATCTTTTGTGTTTCTGACTGTGCTTATTTGGGTTTTTTCTTTCTTTTTCTTGGTCAGTCTAGCTAGGGGACCATCGATCTTGTTTATCCTTTCGAAGAACCAGCTTTTTGTTTCATTGATTTTTTGTATTGTCTTTTTGTCTTCTATGTCCTGTATTTGGACTTTTATTTTGGTGATCTCGATTCTTCTGCTGAAATTAGGGTTTTTGTGGTCTTGCTTTTCCAGCTTCCTTAGGTGACTTGTTAGGCTATTAATTTGTGTTCCTTCCATTTTCTTTATGTGTGTTTGTAGGGATATAAATTCCCTTCTTACTACAGCTTTTAAGGCACCCCAGAGATTTTGGTAAGATGTTTCTTCATTTTCATTTGTTTCCAGATATCTTTTGATCTCTGTTTTGATTTCATCATTGATCCAGGAGTTGTTTAGTATCATGCTGTTTAGTGACCATGTCTTTGTGGGTTTTGGGGGGACTTTGTTGGTGTTAATGTTTATTTTTATTCTACTGTGGTCCAAGAAGGTGCATGGTAGAATTTTGGTCCTTTTAAATTTGCTTATGCTTGATTTATGGCCAATTATGTGGTCGATGTTGGAATACGTTCCATGCGGTGATGAGTAGAATGTGTATTCTCTGGTCTTTGGATGGAGTGTTCTGTAGGTATCAATTAAGTCCATTTGGTCCAGAGTCACATTGAGGTTCTGGATCTCATTGCTGATTTTTGTCCCAATGATCTGTCGAGGGTTGTGAGTGGGGTATTAAAGTCCTCAGTTATGATGGTGTTAGAGTCAATATCTTTCTTTAGTTTTCCTAGGAGTTGCTTTATAAAAGTTGGTGCACCTATATTAGGTGCATATATGTTTAGGATAGATATTTCTTGTTGATGGAGTGAAACTTTTATCATTATGTCGTGGCCCTCTGTATCTTTTTAAATTTTTGATAGCTTAAATGATATTTTGTCTGAAAGTAGGATCGCGACTCCTCCTTTTTTGTGTGTTCCATTTGCCTGAAAATTTGTTTCCCATCCTCTTACTTTGAGTCTGTGCATGTCCTTTTTAGTGAGATGGGTCTCTTGAAGGCAGTATATTGTTGCCTGATGATATTTTATCCATTTTGCCATTCTATGTCTTTTCAGTGGTGCATTTAGTCCATTCACATTCAGTCTAATTATTGAAATGTGAGAGTTCATCCCTATCATAGAGTTCTTATAGAGTTGTTCTTCCACTTGGTTTATTGTCTTTCTTTTGTTTTGGGGGTTGGTTCATGTGTATTTTATTCTTTTTCCTGTACTCTTGTGAAGAACGTTGCTCTTTTTTTCCCCGTTTCTTCTGTGTTAGTACTTTCTTAAGTGTTTCATGTAGAGGTAGTTTGGTGGCAGCGTAAGTTCGTAGGGATTGGATATCTGGGAAAGATTTTCATTCTCCCTTGCTGATGAAGCTTAATCTGGCTGGGTAGGTTATTCTTGGTTGAAATTGTTTTTCTTTTAGGACTTTGAAGTTAGGGCTCCAAGGTCTCCTAGCTTGCAGGGTTTCTGTAGATAAATCTGCTGCTATTCTAATTGGTTTTCCATGATAGGTGATCTGGCCTTTTTCTCTTGCTGCCTTTAGGATTTTTTCTTTTATGCCTACTTTGTTTAGGTGAATTATTATGTATCTAGGAGTTGGTTTTCTCATTTGTTGTCTTGCAGGGGTTCTCTGAATCTCTTGTGTTTGCCTAAAATTAATTTTAAGAAGTCTTTTATCCCACAGATAGATGAACTGAGGTCTACAGAGGGTCAAATTCAGCCCAGCCCCATTGCTTTACTGGTCAGGCCAGTGGATGTGCTTTAGTCTAGAAAGTTTTGAGACCAAACCAAAGAAGTGGTGTGGATCTCCCCCATGTCTTTACTAAAAATAAAAAGTTGGCTGGTGAAAATAAAGTGTTGCAAAGGAAGTGGACTGGGGAGTATATATTTGTTTAAAAACATGGCTATTTATCTCATGTTATCTTTTAAAATCTTTAAAGAATATAATATTGATATATGCTCAGATAAACCACATTTACCAACTTAGTAACTTGTAGAGAGTGTCAAGAAAAGACTAAATAAACCAGTTTCAGTGCCTCTGTTCAGCAGAGATTAAAATGGAGAAGAAGCTGAAAGACTTTCCTGAGATGGGGAGGAAGTCAGGCTTTTTTCTCTCCATCAGAAAAAAGAATGGTCAGACGCAGTGGCCCATGCCTGTAATGCCAGCACTTTGGGAGACCGAGGCAGGAGGATTGCTTGAGCCCAGGAGTTCGAGACCAGCTAGACAACATAGCGAGACCTCATCTCTACAAAAAAAAATTTAAATCTTAGCTGAGTGTAGTGGCATGCACCTCTGGTCCCAGCTACTTGGGAGGCTGAGGCAGGAGGATAGTCTGAGCTCAGAAGGTTAAGCTTTGGTGAGCCATGATCATGCCACAGCACTCCACCTGGGTGACAGAGTGAGACTCCAACAGGGAGGGAGGTAAGGAGGGAGAAAGGGAAAGAAAAAGATAGAAAGAAGGTGCAACCCCCTCAGGTCCACTTCCACTCTGGGAACTTTTCTGTCCTCTCAATAAATCCTTCTTTCTAAAAAAAAAAGAAAGAAAGAAAGAAAGAAAAAGAGACAATGAGCCAGGCTCGGTGGCTCGGCCTGTAATCCCGCACCTTGGGAGACTGAGGTGAGTGGAATGCCTGAGCCCGTGGGTTCAAGACCCGCCTGGGCAACTTGGTGAGACCTCATCTGTACAATAAATCAAAACATTAGCCGGGTGTGGTAGCACGCGCCTGTAGTTCCAGCCACTTGGAAGGCTGAAGCAGAAGGATCGCCAGAGCCCAGCAGGTCGAGGCGGTGGTGGCTGGGAATGGCCACTGCACTCCAATCTGGGTGACAGAGTGAGACTCCAACTCAAAAAAAAAAATAAAAAGAGAGGGAGAGAGGCAATGATAAACTATAGGATAAACAAAAATAGAACTAAGTCATGGCCCAGATAAGGAGCAAATTGAAATATAGAGTGATTTTAAGAAACTCATGAAGAAAGTATATTCCATGTTCAACATTCCCTTCAATGACACAGAATCCTAGAAAGACAGATACAGGATCCTGGAAAAAGAAATTGTGGCCCATTGCAGTTAGCACTGTTTCTGTAACCACAAGATCATAAATGCCTTTCTTTGGCTTTTCAGCTTCTAAAATCCACTGATACTCAGAACATGGAAATGTAATCAATCCCAACCATGTACAAAGAGGATAGAAGTTGAGTTGGAAGTGGGGAGGGGGAGCCTGGTGGGGCGCTCGTGCTCTCTCATAGGAGGAAGTCCAGAGGCTACACATTGTAGGTGAATGAGTGACATGGGTGAATGAGCTACTCAAATTACAAATTTGGGTAACGAAATAGAAGAATTATATAACTATCAACACTTATGATAGGACTGCAAAGAGGAGGGAAAGTACTAACTAATAATGACTTTTCAGATGAGCGAGTTCCTAGACCTGATAAACGACTTCAGTACAGTTTCAGGATACAAAATCAATGTACAAAAATCAGTAGCATTTCACTCCGTCACCCAGGCTGGAGTGCAGTGACATGCTCACGGCCACCCCAGAGTCGACCTGCTGGGCTCCGGAGATCCTTCTGCCTCAGCCTTCCAAGTGGCCGGAACTACAGCCGCCAGCCACCATGCCCCACTATTTTTTTTTTTTTTTTTTTTTTGATTGTAGAGATGAGGTCTCACCAAGTTGCCCGGGCTGGTCTCGAACTGGCAGGCTCAGGCAATCCATTCGCCTCGGCCTCCCAAAATGCTGGGATTACAGGCTGAGCCACCGAGCCCAGCATCAGTAGCATTTCTGTACATCAATAACGCTCAAGCAGAGAACCAGATCAAGAGTTCAGGCCCATTAAAAAAAAAATCTGGGAATACATCAACAGTTTAATGTCTTATAAATGATTGCTTTAGTAAAATAAGTGAGAAAAAAACATTGTACTGACCAGCATCAAAATTTGTTCAAAGGATCATCACGATATTCCGATATTCCAGTGAGCTCTAATTGTTTAGTTTTTGAAATGTTAGGCAAAGAAACACTTCAGTGATGGGAAGACACTAAGTGTAATTGGAGATATTTTATTACCTAAATATTAAACTGTAGCCTGTAACCATTTTAAATCATCCCAAATGTACCCTTTACTGGGGGAGAAGGGAATCGCTCAACTCTGGTATAAACATTTGAGTGCCATTTTTGTTCAGAGAGATCCTGAATTTTTTAAAAAAAATTTTAGGTTAAAAAATGAAACCAGGCTTGGTGGCTCAAGTCTGTAATCCCAGCACTTTGGGAGGTGGGGACAAAAGGATTGCCTGAGCTCAGGGATTTGAGACCAGCCTGGGCAACTTGGTGAGACCTTGTCTCTACGATAAATCAAAAAAATTAGCCAGGTGGTGTGGTTGCATGCACCTGTAGATCCAGCTACTTGGAAAGCTAAGGTGGAAGGGTTGCCTGAGCCTAGCAGGCCAAGGGTGTAGTGGCCATGAGCATACCACTGCCCTCCTGCCTGGGCAACAGAGTGAGGATACTACTCAAAAACAAAAACAAAAACAAAAAAAAAACCACCAAGATGTTCTTCTCAAAGATTTAAGATCCCTAAAATAATCTAGAGCTTGCTCTATTTAATAAGCTCTTTCCTTGAGCAACATTTTCACTTTTCTTCCACATTAAAATACCACTGATTTTTTTATAATGACAATCATTGAAAAAAATAACATTGTACATTGATGTTGGACGTAGCCATCTCCACAGTCCAAATAGCCAAGCTCCAGGATCTCAGCCAAGATTGTATAGTTGGTACCCCCGGCCCCGGAGCAAGATGTGGACACTGGGAAGTGGTGTGCAATGCCACATGTCCACGGTGCCATCCTGTGGTTATGTCACTATAGTAAAGCATGTCTTTGTTTTCTCCTCTCTAGGAAGGCCCTTTTGTCTACTTGTCTTTAGTAGGAAATGTTGCAAATTCCGATGGCTTGATTGCTACTTTGTGTAAGTAATTTCCTTTGAAATGTTTGAAGAGACTAATTGCAAGTGTGACTGTCAATTAAACAAATACCTGTATCACATACTGAATGATTCCATTTGTATGAAATACCCAAAAAAGGTGAATCTATAGAGACATAATAGATTAGTGATTGCCTAGAACTGGGGGTGGGGATGTTGGGGGGAAATGAAGAGTGACTACTAATGGGGATGGGTTTCTTTTTGGGGGTCATAGAATATTCTAAAATGATATTATGATGATTCAAATCTGTGAATATTCTAAAACCCATTCTTTAAATAGCTGAGTTGTATGACATGTAAATTATGTCTCAATAAAGTGATGTATTAAACAATTTTTGAGTCTGGGCAATATAGTGAGACCTCATCACTAAAAAAAACTTTCTTTAATTAACCAGAGCTGGGCATGGTGGTTCATGCCTTTAATCCCAGCAATTTGTGAAGTTGAAGCCGGAGGTTCGCTTGAGCCTAGGAGGTCAAGGCTGTAGAGAACTATGATCACACCACTACACTCCAGCCTGATGGCAGAGTGAGGTCCTGTCTCTTTAAAAAAAAAAAAGTAAGGCGGGCACAGTATCTTGTACCTGTAATCCTAGCACTTTGGGAGACTGAAACAAGAGGATCACTTGAAGCCATGAGTTCAAGACTAGCCTGGGCAACATAGCGAGACCTTGTCTCTACCAAAAAAAAAAAAAATCTTTAAATTGGCCAGGCATGGTGATATGCCCCTGTAGTTCTAGCTGAGAGAAGCGATCACTTGAGCCCAGGAGTTTGAGGCTGCGGTGAGCTACAATAGCACCACCGCTCTCCAGTCTGGGCAACAGAGCAAGACCTCATCTCTCAAAAAAAAAAAAAAAAAGATTAAACAAAATAAAAAGTGTTTATAGGGGTGCAGATTGAAGAGCTTGTAGCATATGTACTTTTAATATCAACTTTCATCGGACTTGGTGACTCAGCTTGTAATCCTGCGCTTTGGGAGGCTGAGGTGAGTGAATTGCCTGAGCCCGCGAGTTCAAGACCTGCCTGGGCAACTTGGCGAGACCTCATCTCTACAATAAATTTTTTAAAAAATTAGCCGGGTGTGGTAGCATGCGCCTGTAGTTCCAGCTACTTGGAAGGCTGAGGCGGAAGGATCGCCGGAGCCCAGCAGGTCAAGGCTGCAGTGGCCAGGAGCAGCCACTGCACTCCAGTCTGGGCGACAAAGTGAGACTCCAACTCAAAAAAAAAAAAAAATCAACTTTCTTTTTATTGTACACATATATATCTGTAGTCTTATAGATAATTTCCAAGACTCTTTCTGCTCTGCAGAGATATTAACTAGTTTTCCCTGTCTTCTTCATGCTCACTGTAAATCAATGAATATTCAGTTAATTAGTATGAACTACCTACCAAGTACTTTGTCAATACTGACAAATAAATGAGCCATGAGCTACTTTTATTTATCTTTTGAGTTGGAATCTCACTCTGTTACCCAGGCTAGAGTGCATGACATGCTCATGACCACTACAGCCTCGACCTGCTGGGCTCAGGTGATCCTTCTGCCTCAGCTTTCCAAGTAGCTGGAACTACAGGCACCACGCCTGGCTAATTTTTTAATTTATTGTAGAGGCAAAGTCTTGCTGAGTTGCCCAGGCTCGTCTTGAACCTCTGGACTCGGGCATTCCTCTCACCTCAACCTCCCCAAGTACTGGGATTACAGGCGTGAGCCACCGCGTCTGGCCTTTACCCCTTTTATAAAACTGTCTTGCTCGGATAACTGCTCTCAGATTTTACTTTGCTTTATTTCATTTCTTTCGTGACTCAAATCATCTCCTCCAGCTGGGATCGGTTGGAGACAGATCACTGTTTACCTAGTGTGAGGAAAATGTCCAGAGAATGAGTCAGCTACAGTTAGTGCTTCTCAAAATCAAACGTGGATCATCTTGATGCTCAAGTCCTAACCAGTGGTCACTCTAGAAGTGAGAGCCCCTGAGGCTGGAGCCAGCTACTTCAGCTTCAGGGGCTCAGAAGCTCCGCGCCTTTTTTTTTTTTTTTTTTTTTGAGTTGGAGTCTCACTCTGTCGCCCAGACTGGAGTGCAGTGGCCGCTCTCGGCCACCACAGCCTCGACCTGCTGGGCTCCGGCGATCCTTCAGCCTCAGCCTTCCGAGTAGCCGGAACTACAGGCGCGCACTACCACGCCCGGCTGATTTTTTGATTTATTGTAGAGATGAGGTCTCGCTGCCCAGGCGGGTCTCGAACCCGCGGGCTCAGGCAATCCATTCACCTCAGCCTCCCAAAGGTGCGGGATTACAGGCTGAGCCACTGAGCCCGGCTTCTGCGCCTTTTTGATGAGTGTTTCTCTTTTGATGAGTGGCACTTTGCTGAGGACAGTTGGTGAAGGCCAGATGATGAAGGACCCCAGTCAGTGTCACTCCTTCCTGGTGAGCATTCCTCTCGTCCCCCTTGTCAGAGGCTGTGCTGATGCTTCCCTGCCTGATGGAACCCGAATTTGACTGAATCCCATGAAATGCGAATGTCTAACGTGGTCTTTCTCCATCAATTCGACGTGCACATTATTCACCTTAGAGAAGTGAAAACTAGCCAGGCACAGTGGCACACTTGTAGTCTCAGCTATTAGTAGGCCAGGCAGGAGGATCCCTTGAGTCCAAGAGTTTGAATTCAGACAGGGCAACATGGTGAGATCCCATCTCTTAAAAAAGAAAAAGGAAGTGTGCCAGGTTCGGTGGCTCAGCTTGTAATCCACGTCTTGGGAGGCTGAGATGAGTGGATTGCCTGAGCCCGCGAGTTTGTGACCCACCTGGGCAACTTGGTGATACCTCATCTCTACAATAAATCAAACAATTAGCCAGGTATGGTAGCACGCACCTGTAATTCCAGCTACTCGGAGGGCTGAGGCAGAAGGATCGCCAGAGCCCAGCAGGTCGAGGCTGCGATGGCCGGGAGTGGCCACTGCACTCCAGTCTGGGCGACAGAGTGAGACTCCAACTCAAAAAAAAAAAAAAAGAAGTGAAAACTCATTTAATGAAGGTATCTTTATTTTCATGAACTTTCCAGACTTCAAAGTGTACAGAATCATCTGGGAATCTGGTTCAAATGCAGATTCTGATCCAGAGAGCCTGGGACAGGGTCTCCTGTTCCCTGTCCTTGGCTTGACCTGTGTCCTGTCATTGACTTCATTCACCAGGATGCAGGACCGGCTGTAAATATGGTGAAGATCCTCACCATCTTCTGATCTCCACTCTGGTCATGAACACAGCAGCTACTCTGGGAGTGGAAATGTACCCCAGTCTTTAGTTTGCATCTTTTTCCTCTCAACCTCTGTCTAAGCACAAAATAATCAGTCACAGAATAAATGGAAATGACCGCATCATCAAGCTTTTTAATGCCCGTTTGCCCTTTCATTGTTTATATGTTTAATACGCAAAGAGATAGTCCAAGTTTAGCAGTGGAAGAGGAGATGCCAGAGGCTTGGCACGCTGGGACTGGTGGACCCCTCACTGTCCATCCCTGCCTTCTTCTCCAGCATTAACTTTGCCTCTTGTCCACCCCCCACCCCACCCCACACACACTGTCTTCTTCAGCATCGCTGAAGGATCTATAGTTTCAGACATACTATGTTCTCTCAGCTCCATGCTCTTCCCTGAAACACCCCTATCTTTCACCCAGATTAGGTGTCACCTCTTGTGGTGTGAGGCCTGAAATTAAGATTTACTTGACATCTGGTAAAATCCAGAGGACCTCAAATAGCCCAGCTACAAGTCCCCCCCACACCCTGCTTCTGCATATAAGGCTCCCTAACCAAACAGCCTTCCCGATCACGGGGACCAGGCACAGTGCCTGCCAGTCCCTAAGCTGCTGGCTTCAGTTCCTCGCCAGCCCACGGAATTGCTCAAACCAATCACATCCTCTCACAGAAACCAGGGGTCATCCCATCCTTCTGCTACTGCACAGCCTGCTTCCATGGCCACTGGTTGTTCACAGTGTTCCCAAGTACAGCCCCCATGTGGCCCCCCTGGAACATGCCCTTGTGAGTGCGTGTGATAAGCCTCATCCGTCTCATCTGGCTAGTATCGGGTGTTGTGTGTTTGACCTCCGTCATCCTCAGGTAGGAATCTCTCCCTCACCACAGGGTGAAGAGGAAGTGATCAGAACGCCTCTAAGGAATCTTCCTTGATCTCCTTAGCCTGTCTTCAGTGCTACTTCCTCCATGTTCCCGCAGTCTATAGCCACCACTGACTGCATGGTTCTGACCTCACTAGAATGTGAGCCACTACAGGCAGATTTTGTGTCCAAGCTGCTGCTGCATTCTTGTGGCCTAGCCCTCCATAGCCTCAAAACAGATTTGTTAAATTAAAGAATGAATGAATGATTTTTTTTTCAAATATCTGAACCCCATGAATCTTTGTTCCTAAAGTGTTGACATTTTACTTAAGTGATGTTTCCTTAGATCTTGGATGCACTAGCACGTTTCACCTCCTTTATGCATATTGAAACTTTTCCTTTCAATGCGATGTTGTTTTCCAGGGAGGTCAGTTATCTGAGGGCACAGCCAACAGCAGACGGTCAGCTGAGGACAGGCCGATGGCTCTCCTGGCCTCCCGTTTGCTTCTAGCCTCTCACAGAACCTCCTCTCAGCGTGTGCCTTGTGTGTTATCTCATTAAATAGCTAATCGTCCTTATTGTCCTTTCTCTCAGGACAGCCTTTCATTAGAAACCCTTGTCCCTGGTCCCAAGGGATCCTTTCTCTGGCTATTACCAGACAAGAGCTTTGTGTTGCTCAGACCAGTAGCAGATAACAGGGCTGATTTTGGGCCATTCATACCTTTTCTGAACCGTGGAAGAACAGTACAGAAGGGAGAGGCGAGGTGAGGGCTTCCATGTCTTTCACTCTAATCATTTGAGATCTTAGGACCAGCATGTATCACTTTATAAATTTTAAAAGGCAATTAAATAAATAAGGGAGAAGAATGGTCTCCACAGGGTATGGCCATCAGTTCAGAGCTAAAAGGACTGAGTCATGGTGCTCTCTAGAAGAAAGCATTCTGATAATGGGTCCGGAATGGTTTCTTAGGGCTCGTCTGCTTCCAGTCAGCACAGCTGAGGCTTTGGGGGCAGGGGTGGGGGCTACTGTTAGTGATTCCTCTGTCCCCAGAGCAAGCTGAGATGCCCATTTTATCCGTTTGGGAGTCATCCCATAGTCTAAACTCCGTCGTGTCCCTCCCTCCTTCCCTGAGGTCTCTCCAGCACTCAGTTTCTTTTCACTTATTAATAAACATGATTTTTGTAAGCATTTTATTTTATTTTTTATTTTTAAAATGTGGGGTACAATTCAGGATTAGGTAAACAAGTGGACCTCATACAGGTAAAGTTTGGGCCTCCCTTTGCGGTTTGAGATCAGATACCCTTATTTATGTCATGTCCCCACCCCCCTCCACCCCCGCAGTATCCTGCTACTGCAAATCCCCTTTCTTATAGTATTATGGAAAATGTTAACATTTTCTTAAGAACAATTTTCCCACATCCAGATTATACTTGCACACGTTGTCTTGAGGTTTTGAAGTAAGGGATTGTAATGCATTTACTTACCAAGTTCATTATTAAAGATTCTCGGCCGAGCTCAGTGACTCAGCCTGTAATCCCAGCACTTTGGGAGGCTGAGGGAAGTGGATCGCCTGAGCCTGCGGGTTCAAGACCAGCCCGGGCAACTTGGCAAGACCTCATCTCTACAATAAATAAAAAATTAACTGGGCATGGTAGCATGCGCCTGTACTTCCGGCTACTTGGAAGGCTAAAGTGGAAGGATCACCCAAGCCCAGCAGGTCGACGCTGGGGTGGCCATGGGGTGACCGTCAGTGTGCCACTGAACTTCAGCCTAAGCGACAGAGTGAGATTCTAACTTAAAAAAAAAAAAAGAAGATTGTCTTTGCAAACTCTGACTATGTTGAATTAATTTAGAATTCTGCTACTTACATTGAAAAAGATGGGGGGAGGATGCCACATATATGAAAGCACTTGGAAAACCGAATTACTTTACAACTATAACTTGATTTTGGTTTTTGGAGTGGGGTTGTGGTCTAGAGACAGGCTGGAGTACAGTGGCATGATCATAGCTCACTGCAGCCTCAAACTCAGCTCCAGCGATCCTGTGCCTCAGCCTCTCGAGTAGCTGGGATTACAGATGCACCACCATGCCAGGCTAACTTACATTTTTTTTTTTTTAGAGAGATGGGGGTCTTGCTATGTTTCCGGATGGTCTCAAACTCCTGGGCTCAAGCGATCCTCCTTCCTCAACCTTCCAAAGGGTTGAGATTGCAGGTGTGAGCCACCGTGCCCATCCTAATACTGTTCTTATTACTTGTGTCAGGCAAATGCCATTTTAGTCTCAGGGCTTTTCCTGCCTTCCACTAAAGAATCACGGAGGATGTATTCTTTTTATCTCCTCCTTAAAGGCAAAAAGGTAATTTCTGATAACACTATAAAAATGATTGCCATTGGAGTGACAGCATGGATTTTGTCTTTAGGGAAAGAATATGGCAAAGCTGATGCAAGATGGCTTTATTCTGATCCAACCATTGTGTCTTTGGAAATTCTGACTGTCATCCTGGATGGGTCTCTGGCCTTGTTCCTCATTTATGCCATAGTCAAGGAGAAACATTATCGGTGAGTGCCCTTCTTCTGCTGAAAACAGGAGAAACGTTAGCTATGCCAGCACTTAAGTGACATTCAAAGTAGATTGTGACCACATTTACTTGTTAGATAAAAAGTAGAGCAGAAATAAGCTGAGCCGGCGGATCATCCCGGGATGCTTTCTTTCCAACAGGCATTTCCTGCAGATCACCCTGTGCGTGTGCGAATTGTATGGCGACTGGATGACCTTCTTCCCAGAGTGGCTTATTGGAAGCCCCAACCTCAGCACCAACAACTGGCTCTACTGTTGGGTCTATCTGGTATTTTTTAATGGTGTGTGGGTTCTGATCCCGGGACTGTTACTGTGGCAGTCGTGGGTAGAACTCAAGAAAATGCATCAGAAAGGAACCAGTTCAGGGAAAAAGTTTCGGTGAATTTTCAAAATCATAAACACTATTTTCTAGCGGGTTGTTTTTTTTTTTTTTTTTTTTTGAGCAGAGGCCTCACTCTGTCAGCTAGGCTGGAGTGTAGTGGCATGATCACGGCTCATCGCCACCTCAACCTCTTGGGCTCAGGTGATCCTTCTGCCTCAGCCTTCCAAGTAGCTGGGACTACAGATGCGTGTCACCATACCCAGCTAACTTTTTTTTTTTTTTTATTGACAAGGTCTTGTTATGTCGTCCAGGCTGATCTTGAACTCCTGGGCTCAAGCAGTCCTCCCATCTCAGCCTCCCAAAGTGCTGGGATTACAGGCATGAGCCACCACACCCAACTAGCATCATGAGTCAGAATATATCAAACCTTTTTGATTGGGCAAGATGTAATACATTCTACTCTGCACTTTCTTTTTATACTATTGTCCCTGAACAACCTGTTTCAAATTGTTTATAAGGTAACAAGTTTTTATTGTTGTTTTTTAATTAAATGGCAATGTATGGAAAAGAGAAAAAATTTCAACTTGTAATAATAACACGTTTAATTATACATTTTTATGACTGGTATTAATTGTTCCACATTAGTGAGCCCAATTAGCATAGAATACCATAGAGCGTGTTATATTAATTTTTTCTTCCAAAGGACATGTTCTTGCCTCATCTTTTAATCTTCTCACTAGCCTTTTTTGGTTACTAATGTGAAACCAGAAATGAAATGAATGCTTCTCTTTTATATTTGTACTTTCTCAAATTCGTGAACATGACAGTAGGCACTTGTGAGTGAACTAACTGCTTCTGGGTGAACACTGGAGTCCCACACGGACAGATGGTGAATTTGTAGCTGTCCAATTTCGAGGAGGAAGATTTGAGACCTTACAGAAACACATAGTACATTATGGTAAGAAAAAATAAATCAGGAATTAGGGACACAGGGAAAATAAGAGTGAGAAATAATAAAAGGAACATAAAGTCACCAGGTAAAACACATGCTCTAATTAATGTTCTATGAAATCAAGAGAAAGCAGCACAAATTTGGCACTTACCCTCAGTACCAGGAGAGATACACGACCACATTGTGTTTCAGGAACCACTCCGGGAGATGATTCTAGTAGTTCTGTCATGAGTAGGGAGCAGTTACTTGTATTAGCTTGTTCAACATCTGCCTTCTTCACTGGACTCCAAACTCGCACAAGTAATCTCTGCCTAGAAAAGTGCCGGCATGAAGACCAGGCCCTTGGTACGTTCTGATGGGTGTTCAGATAAACTCAGTCTGTGTTCACTGTCCCTCTGTCTTACCCTGCAGAGACTGTAGTCTCTGGTCCCAGAAGTCAAACTGGTTTCACTTTTCAGAGGCACTTGAGAGATTTGGAGGGTGAAGATGTAGAGGCCATCTCAACTGTTCCTTTTTCTTTCTTTTTTCTGTTTTGTGCTGACCATTAAGGTCACGGACATGTGAGAGTTTTGGCATTAGCATACTGCGTGTTTGACTTCCTGGGTGTTGAGAGGCAGTTGTTGCTGGGACAGCCGGAATAAAGGGTCTGTGGGCTACTTAGCTCTAGTGATGGACTCACTGGTCATGCCTCCCTTGGGAGGATTCATCCTGTGGTCATCCGGGAATCATCACCAGACCTTAACTAAGCACCTGTACCCTATAGCCCAGCAATACCCCCAAACCTGGCAATTTGACTCCTAGGTATACACCTCACAGAAATGCTTTGTATGTACATCAAAATGGCAGCCCCCCCTTTTTTTTATAGACAAGATCTCACTCTGTTATTCAGGCTAGAGTACAGTGACAGAGTACAAACAGCTGACTGCAACCTCAAACTCCTGGGCTCAGCGATCCTCCCACCTCAGCTTCCTGAGTAGCTGAGATTATAAGCACATATAAGCACATACACCCAGCTAATTAAAAAAAATTATTTTTATGTAGAGATGTGTCTTACTATGTTGTCCTGTCTAGTCTCGAACTCCTGACCTTAAGCAATCCTCCAACTGTGTCCTCCCAAAGCCCTGGGATTATGACAGCATTATTCACAATAGTCCCACACTAGAAACACATAAATACATTATGGCCTATACATACAATGAACTACTATACAGCAATGAAAACCAACAATCTTTTGCTACTCACACCATGGGTAATTTAACCGTGACTGAAAGAACCAGACCAAAAGAAGACTTGGTCCATGATTTTGTTTCTATAAAGCTAAAAAAATGGATGACACAAATTACTGGTGTTAGAAGTCAGGACAGAGGTTGCCTTTAGGGAAGAAGGTGGGTGTAGTGATGAGAAGTCACAAGGGGACTTCTGAGATGCTGGTGATGTTCCTTTCTTTCCATTTGGGTGGTAGTTACAATTTGTGATAATTCACTGGCCATGCACTTACAAATTATGTACTTTTAAAATATATGTTAGCCGGGTTCAGTGGCTCAGCCTGTAATCCCGCGCCTTTGGGAGGCCGAGGTGAGTGGATTGCCTGAGCCCGCGGGGTCAAGACCCTCCTGGGCAACTTGGCGAGATCTCTTCTCTACAATAAATCAAAAATCAGCCGGGCGTGGTAGTGCGCGCCTGTAATTCCGGCTACTTGGAAGGCTGAGGTGGAAGGATCGCCGGAGCCCGGTGGGTCGAGGCTGCGGTGGCCGGGAGCGGCCACTGCACTCCAGTCTGGGTGACAGAGTGAAACTCCAACTCAAAATATATATATATATATTATGCCTCAGTTTTAAATTTTTTATTGATAACATGATTATTTTATTTTGTAATATATTGCCAGAATTGCTGACTTTTAACAAGTAGTTATTCCTTCCTTCCCCATGGGCTAAACCCAGACTGATGTATGTGTTTTAACCGTAATCAGAAACCACACGCAACTTTTCAGGATTATAACAACTGCATTAAGAAAACATCTTCATATCTTTTTTAATTTGTGCATATTTATGGGGTACATGAGAAAATTTGTTACATGTATATAATGTGTAGTGATCCTATACTTCCATTTAAAAAGTTTATTTTTGGCTGGGCACAGTGGCTCACACCTGTCATCCAGCACTTTGGGAGCTTTGAGCTCTTGCTTGAGCTCAAGAGTTTGAGACCGGCCTGGGCAACATAGCAAGACCCTGTCTCTAGAAAAATAAAGAACTAAAAAAGTTTATTTTAAAAAAAATTTTTGATTTGAAGACCTGAAGACTGTCTACAGTGGTCCCCATGAAGACCCGTGGCTGTGTCCTTGGTGGCAGATTTGAAACAGCCCTGGCTGTTTCTGGCAGTGTCCCTGGTGTGGGCTGATGGTGGGGCGCCAGGGGGAGAGTCTGTGCAAGCCTTTCCCTGAGGGATTACCCAGTGCATTTCCAGCACTTTGCTCTCTGCTGACCTGGCTCAATCCAAGGGTAAACAGAGTAGAGCAAAATGGATGGGCTGTCGATTCTGCAGGCAGGCCTGAAAACATGATTTCTCTCCATTGACTTTTTGCTGAGTATTGGATGGGAGAGAAATGGGGATTATAGACTCTGACAGGAACTTGGAGTACAGATGCACTCCACTGCCAAGCAAGGGCAGATCTAAATGTTTTCACAATGAAGTGAGTTGGTGTCCCCATGTGGCAGTCAAGGAGCACAGGTCACTGTGAATAGAATCCTGTCTCCCTGTCAAGGGGAGGTGGAAGCAGCTGATTTAGGGGTTGCCGTATTTCATTGATTCTAAGATGGTGTTTCCCCCCCACACATATTTTCACGGTTTAAAAATTAGAATGCATTTTATAGGTGATGTGTTATAATTTAGTTGGCTGTGTTGTGTGTGTTTTTTTTTTCCTTTCAGACCTGTAGTATGTCTTATGCTTGAGTGGCATCTTAGAGTCAATGAAATAAAGCACTACCCTCAATGGTGTTTCCCTCTTCCAGCCTCAATGTCTCCAACTACTTGGGGTGAAGGACAATTGGAACGTTTTGTTTTGTTTTGTCTTTATTTTTTTATTTTTGAGTCAGAGTCTCATTCTGTTTCCCAGGCTGGAGTGCAGTGGCATGCTCACGGCCACCGCAATCTTGACCTGCTGGTTTCAGGCTATCCAAGTAGCTGGAACTACAGGTGCGCGGTAATGCTCAGCTTATTTTTTTGACTTATTTTAGAGATGAGGTCTCACCAAAATGCCCAGGATGGTTTCAAACCCCTGAGCTCAGGCAATCCTCTCGACTCAGCCTCCCAGAGTGCTGGGATTTCAGGTTTGAGCCACCACCCCTGTCCTTATTTTTATTTATTTTTTAACAGAGACAAGGTCTCACTATGTTGGGATGGCTGGTCTTGAACTCCTAGGCTCAAGCAGTCCTCCTGCCTTGGCCTCCTAAAGTACTGGGATTACAGGCATGAGCCACCACGCCTGGTTGGAATTTATTTCAAAAGTCTAAGTTTTGCTTGGAACCTTAGAGACTAATTACTTCATTATTTTAGATCCCCTCCCCATCACATCTGTTGCCTTCGAGCCAGCCATAGAAGATATGCGTTAATGAATATATAAAATGATTTGCAGTGGGTTGTGAACGGCTTATGCTGTAGGGAGTGCGATTCCAAACAGTCTATTCCTCCTACTATGGTTCGATTGTGTCCTCCAAAAAGCAGGTGTTGGAAACTTAATCCCCAATGCAACAGTGTCGAAAGGTGGAACATTTAAGAGGTGATTAGGTCACGAGGGCACAGCCCTCATGAATGAATTAATGCATCACTGAGTGGGTTAGTTATCACAGTGGAGTGGGTTCCTGATGAAAAGATGTGTTTGGCTCTCTCTATCTCTCTTGCTCTCACTCTCACTCTTTTACCCTTCTGCCATGGAATAACACAGCAACAAGGCCCTTGCCAGATGCAGCCCCTTAATCTTGGACTTAACAGCCTCCAGAACCATGAGCCAAATAAATCTGTTTATTATAAATTACTCAGTCTTGGGTATTATTTTATAACAGCACAGAACAGACTAAGATATTTTGCCATTATTGTTTATACTGTAAATTTGTTTTACAGACTTTTCCTTTCTAAAATGTTGAGACAAATGTCTGCATAACCCATTTAAGAAAGTCTACCTGATGACTTTTCTTTGCATTTAATTATGTCAACACTACAATTTCTGAAGTACTATTACTGGGGTGCCAAGAAAAGTCTATAGATTGCATTAGGAAAATTGTAAAAGAAAACTTTGTCAAAGAAAGTCTTGAGCTGGGCGTGGTGGCTCGCACCTGTAATCCCAGCACTTTGGGAGGCTGAGGTGGGAGGATTGCTTGAGCCCAGCAGTTCAAGACCAGTCAAAGCAATATAGCAAGACCTCATCTCTACAATAAATTAAAACATTAGCTGGGTGTGATGGTATGTGCCTGACATTTTAGCTACTCTGGAGGGTGATGCAGGAGGATTGCTTGAGCCCAGAAGTTCGAGGCCACAGTGAGCTGTGATCTTGCCACTGCACTCCAGCCTGGACAACAGAGTAAGACCCTGACTCAAAAAAAGCCTTGATGGAAGCCAGTGAAAAAGTTTAGAGGTGAGACCTTTTTGTTTTAAAATTATTATTAAAATCCATGTGCCCTTTTGTTTGTTTGTCTTGAAGGCTGGAGTTTGAAGAGAAATAATCAATAAAGAGGCTAATTGGGCAAAGTCTTGCATGAAAGCTGTTTACTGTTGATATCCTTAATTTTAACTCATTCACAATCGCTGATATGAATTTACGTCATTCCAAATTCTATTCCTGTTAGCTGCTGCTGTGAATTTACACCTTTGCAAATTCTGTTTCTGAATGTTGCAATGTTGTCATGTGAATGTGTAGAGATCTCTCTATGTCACCCAGGCTGGAATGTGGTGACATGATCATAGCTCACTGTAACCTTGAACTTCTTTTTGGGCTCAAGAGATCCTCCCATCTCAGCCTCCTAGGTAACTGACATGAACCACTGCTCCTGACTAACAAAATCCATTCCTTACCACCACTTCACTGTCGGAAATAAATCACACCTATTAATTAACATCAAGAGGTTAATGACTGATAGTGCTTTGATGTATTAACCCTCCTGAGTGTATTTGCATTAAACAGATTTATTACACAAATTGACATGTTTATTGCTAAAAAAAAATGGAAAAATTTAGATAAGCGAAAAAATTATTACTCCCAGTATCATCAGAGAGAACCACTATTACAAATTGAGTCTCTGTTTCCCAAACTTTTTTCTGTGTGTATAACATTTTGGGGAGACTTCTGAAGAAAGACTTTAATGCCCCTTCCTTCCTCTCTCTCTCTTGCCTTAATCTTATCATCCAGGAAGTAGCAGTTCTACACGTATACGCAAAACTGACTGTGGATAGTATTACAGAAAATGCCTGGCTGGGCTCAGTGGTTCAGCCTGTAATCCCAGCACTTTAGGAGGCCGAGGCAAGTGGATTGCCTGAGCCTGCGGGTTTGAGACCGGCCTGAGCAACTTGGCGAGACCTCGTCTCAACAATTAATCAAAAAATTAGCCGGGCATGGTAGAGCGTGCCCATAGTTCTGGCTGCTCGAAAGGCTGAAGCGGAAGGATAGCCAGAGCCCAGCAGATCGACACTGGGGTGGCCATGACTGTGCCACTGCTCTCCAGCCTGGGTGACAGAGTGAGACTCCAACTCAAAAAAAAAAAAAAAAAGTCTGTCTTAACCAGGCACGGTGGCTCGGCCTGTAATCCTAGCACTTTGGGAGGCCAAGGCGAGAGGATTGCCTGAACCCGGGGTTTGAGACCAGCCTGGGCAACTTGGTGAGACCTCATCTTTACAATAAATCACAAAAACTAGTCAGGTGTGGTGGTGGTGTGCATCTATAGTTCCAGCTACTTGGAAGACTGGGTGGAAGGATCGCAAGTATGGTGGCCATGAGCGTGCCACTGCACTCCAGCCCGGGCGACAAGAGTGAGACTCCAACTCAAAAAAAAAAAAAAGACTGTCTTTGCCTCTCATTTCTGATTCATGGTATTGTGTTGAGGGTGAAGGTGAACAGATCTTTGGTATCTTTTGGTTACATTTTGGGAGTCAGAGTGATTTCAGTCACTAGGGGTGAGCTCTAATTAGTAAGAGCTGGAAGCAGGAGACAGACCTTATGGGCGGCCCTGAAGCGCCCATAGTTTGAAGGGTCTCTCCCTCCATAAATTCACTCCCTGTCCTGAGATCTGATCACAAATATCCATGCTCCCTGGAGCAGTGACATCTGGTGGCCCTGGGGTGATAGGACAACAGTTGGGTGGCTGATATGTGGATTTTGATGAGATGACCTTATTCTTCATAATAAAGAAGTTGCCCGTCATCCTGGGAGCCACCTCCATTTCTCCAGAAGGCTCCGCTTCCAGTGACTTCCTCCCTCGGGACCCCTACCCTCAGTTAGCCCTTCTGGCTCTGGAACCTTCAGGGCAGCTCCTGCTTCCTCTGGGCACCCTCCTCTTAGCCCTGGAGGCTGCTGAGTGGCAGGCAGGCTATTGATAGCTGCCTTGGGAGGAAGAAGTGAACCGAGCCCGTTTTGTCTGTGTCTGCGGCCATGTGAGGCCAGGGCTGGCCTGGATTCTGGTGCTGGAAGGCCAGTGATTTACTGCCTCCCTGGGCAGCAGGTGGTCAGGGTATTTTTAGTATCTGGGGGAAAAGGTTTGGGAGGGGGTGGGGGCAGTGGTGAGGCTTGAGGGAGTCCACTCTTCAACAGTTTCTGTTCAAAGGCTCCAGATGGTGGCTCTCGACCTAGCCCCCTCTGGCCATCTGGCTCTTGGTACAGGGGTGCCCACTTAAACTTTAAAAAATCATGTCCATGTCTTGCCTCTGTCTGCCTTTTTCCTTTTCCCGTCAGCTTGTAAACATGAGTTAGGGAAAGTGATCACTTTACGATGCCAAGTTCTTGAGCGCCTGGTAAGGACTGGATATTATTAGTTCCCCCGTGTGCATAGCCACTCTACTTCAAAGCACCTTTCTGTTCATTGTAGATTCTCACAATCATCCTATGAGCCCCATGGACAGGGATTATCTCATCTTACTTCTAAAGAAATCAGAACCTGGCAACCAAAGGTGGGCAGTTTGCCCCATGCCGTGGGCGCAAGTGGCAGAATCCAAAGCCAGGCTGCCGGTGAGGGGCAGAGTGGGGCCCAAGCCCAGGCAATGCCACTAGGTAGGGCCAGGTGAGCCCTGCCCCTCGCCTGGAGAACCCTCGTCAAGATGTGTAACCTCCCTTGTCCCTGGCCTCCTCAACTGAAGACTGCCACTCCTGGTGCTTACCACATATGCTTGCAAGGGTGATCACGTGTTAAACACTCCATGAGCTGTTCTTGTCTGTTTCAGCTCACACTTTACTTGGCTTTGAGTCAGCCCACAGTACGGGGCCTAAATATACGACAATCTCAGAACTGACTGTCAGGGCTAGAGCAGAACAACGGGCCGAAACCTGGGGCTTCTGAACGGGGCACATCAGAAAGAATAAAACATAAAAAATTAAACAACCTGTGCGCCCAGAAACTTGGTCAGTCAGACAACCCGAGACTGGATTTGAGTTCCTTTCACACTGGAATTACTTGGTGGTGTATATGCTTCTGCGATTCCTTCGCCTGGTATCCCTTTATTTCCTTTCTAAGGGGACATCCTACCTGTGCTGCAGGGAAGAGGGCTTTTCATCAGCCCCTGGATGGAATGATGTCGGCCCAGGGAACCAGTACTAGAGACCTGGATAAATTGGAGAGATGGAGTGACTGAACCCCCTACTGTGTGAGTGGGGGATGGGCTGTGATCATAAGTTGGCACCTCCTGTGTTTTATCCAAACCATCTGGGTTGGATCTTCAGGGTCCTGCTGTCCTGACCATTTCCAGAGCCTGACCAAGGGCTGCCACTGGAGCCTCGGGACATCAGGCTGATGGAGAGGGGCTGCTGCAGGTTTGATCTTGGTTTCGCATGGGTCTGTCGACATGCTACAGATCTGTGTGTCCACTGAGTCCTTGCCTCCCTCCTGGGTGCCCACACATCTTACAACTGGGTCTCTGAATATCTGTTTTTTTTGTTTTGTTTTGTTTTTGAGTTGGAGTCTCACTCTGTCGCCCAGACTGGAGTGCAGTGGCCGCTCCCGGCCATCGCCGCCTCGCCTGCTGGGCTCCAACGATCCTTCCGCCTCAGCCTTCCCAGTAGCTGGAATTACAGGCATGTGCTACCACGCCCGGCTGATTTTTTGATTTATTGTAGAGATGAGGTCTCGCTGCCCAGGCGGGTCTCGAACCTGCGGGCTCAGGCAATCCACTCACCTCAGCCTCCCAAAGGCGCAGGATTACAGGCTGAGCCACCGAGCCCGGCTTGAATATCTGTTTTATTAGCACTTGTTTCCCATGGGAACAGAACCTGTCTCTAACCTCAGGTCATCTGCCTGTTGGCCCTACAGTCCTAATTAGACCCAGCTAGCCAATAGAGAGAGGCTTGGTGGTGGTGGCATCCCTGACTGATGCCCGCTCCCTTTGGAAAGTGTTGTCAGTTGTTCTCTAGTCTCAGCATTTTATGTGTAGAAAGGGATCCGTGATGATCAATGTGCTATATCATACCCTCACATACCATGCCTTAGAGATTGGCCGTTCCCATCATCCTATTCAGGGCTCTGAGAAGTCCTACAGTGAAGAAACGTGTTGAATGTCATTGAACCCAGCATTTCCCAAGTATGTTGGTCCATGGAACTCTCTTCCAAGTTAATGGCCCTTCCGGTCCTTCAGCACTAGCGTTTCACAGAACCCACCTTGGAAAGCAAGGCCCAAACTAGGCCAGAGCCACCTTAAGACAGCTGTCAGCTGCCTTGGCCCATGGCTGCACTCCACCTAGATGGCATCTCTTTGGACACTGACCCCTGCTGAATTAGAACCTGAGCTCTCCTCATGAGCCAGCCCCGCCTGGCCCATCTCCCAACCCTAATCCCACTCATTCCTGGCTTGCTTTCTTTCCCTACCAGTGTGCCTGGGACAGTAGGATTCCCATATGTTTTCAATCTGCTACATCTTTGTTGTTCCCCTTCAGGTCAACACCCATAGGGGGGCAGCAGTCTCTTTGCTTCTTACCTTGGAAAATAAGAATTTAACTCTCACTAGGTGTGGTGGCTCATACCAGTAATTCCAACATTTTGGGAGACTGAGGCGAGAGAATAACTTGAACCTAGGAGTTCGAGACCAGCCTGGGTAACATAGTAAGACCTCATCTCTACAAAAAAAAAAATTAGCCAGGCCTGGTGGTGTTTTTCTAAAGCCTAGCTACTTGGGAGACTAAGGGGGAAGGATCACTTGAGCCCGAGAGTTCAAGGCTGCAGTGAGCCGTGATCACACCACTGTACTCCAGCCTGAACAACAGAGCCAGACCCTGACTCAAAATAAAATTAAAGGCCGGGTGTGGTGACTCAAGCCTATAATCCCAGCACTTTGGGAGGCCAAGGCAAGAGTATTGCCTGAGCCCGCAGGTTGGACACCAGCCTGGACAACATGGTGAGACCTCGTCTGTACAATAAATCAAAAAATTAGCCGGGCGTGGTTGCACGTGCCTGTTGTTCCAGCTACTTGGAAGGCGAAGGCAGAAGGATGGCCTGAGCCCAGCAGGTTGAGGCTGCTGTGGCCGTAAGGGTGGCACTGTGCTCCAGTCTGGGTGACAGAGTGATACTCTGACTCAAAAAATTAAATTACATTCAATTAAATTAAAGCCAGGCATGGTGGCTAATGTCTATAATTCTAGCACTTTGGGAGGCAGAGGTGAGAGGATTGCCTGACCTCAGGAGTCTGAGATCAGCCTGAGCAACATGGTGAGACCTCGCCCCTACAATAAATCAAAAAATTAGCCGGGCATGGTGGCGTGCACCTGTAGTTCCAGCTACTTGGAAGGCTGAGATGAAACGATTGCCTGAACACAGCAGGTCAAGACTGTGGTGGCTGTGAGCATACCACTATACTCTAGCCTGGGTGACAGAGTGAGACTCCGACTCCAAATAAATAAATAATAAAATAAGATAAACTTAACTCATCCTCCATGCTCCACCCACACATATTTCCCTTCTCCCCACCATCCAATATAAATATTTTGTTTGAATGAGTATTTATTATTTACATTGTCATGATTGTGCAAAAATTATTCACAACTGAGCCGTTTAGGATAATATAATTACATTTTCTTTCAGGGCAACTTTTTATTTTCCCAGGAGTTAATAATTGTCTCCCCTTGTCCCCTTGTTTGTTTGTTTGCTTGGTTTTTCTACATTCTTACCAAGAATTCAACCTCAAACACAAAACTGAAAACTTCACTGATATAATCACATAGATAGGTAAGTGGTTGTTTTTGGTTGGTTGGTTGGTTTGCAACATCCTTCTCGGAACCATGAGCCCTTTTTCTCCCATCTCTCCTGGTTGCTCTGGAGGCCTTCACACAGCCATTGTTCTGGAAATTCTTTGCTTCCCTCAAGTTGAATTCCATGTTGCCTGGATGCCATATCTTCAACTTGGCTTATTCCTGTGGGGGGAGCATAACTACAAGTAGCCTCCTAATTAAGGGTGCACGAGCCTTGGCATGTCTGAGAAACATCATTATGCTCAGGATTGATTTATAATTTGGGCTGATTTACAGTTCTAGGCTGGAAATAGTTTCTCCTCAAAATGTTTTTTTTTTACTTTTTATTTTGAAATAATCTTAGAATTACAGAAAAGCTTCAAAAGCAGTACAGAGTTCTATTTAGTGCCTTTACCCAGTTTATGTTTTTTGTTTTGTTCTGTTTCGTTTTTGAGTCTGGCATCTCACCCTGTCGCCTTGGCTGGAGAGCAGTGGCACAATCATGGGTCACTGCAGCCCCGAATTCCTAAGCTCAAGTGATCCTCCGGTCTCAGCCTCCTGCCACCATGCTCAGCTCTGTTTTTGTTTGTTTGTTTGTAGAAACAGGTCTTGCTACATTGCCTAGGCAACCCTCCTACCTTGGGCTCCCAAAGTGCTGGGATTACAGGCTGAGCCACCAAGCCCAGCCTAGTCAAGTCTTTAGAGCTCACTTCCAGTTTACAGGATTTACAAGGGACAGAGAGACAAGTTAAATGTCGTTACAAATAAATCAAATGTGAGATTCTCCTTCTGTCATATGACGTGGACTCCTCAAAAACCCAACATTGCTGAGCACAGTGGCTCATACCTGTATTCCCAGCACTTTAGGAGGCCGAGCCTGGGAGTTTGAGACCAACCTAGGAACATAACAAAACCTAGTCTCTACAAAAATAAAAATAAAATAAAAAATTAGCAGATGTGATAGTGCATGCCTGCAGTCCCAGCTACTCGGGAGGCTGAGGCAGAAGGATCTCCTGAGCCCAGGAAGTCAAGGCTATGGTAAGCCATGATCATGCCACTACACTTCAGCCTCGGTGATAGAGTGAAACCCTGACTTAAACAAAAAATTTTTAGCTGGGTATGGTGGCAGGTGCCTGTATTTCCAGCTACTTGGAAGGCTGAGGCAGAAGGATTGCCTTAGCCCAGCAGATCGATGCTGTGGTAGCTGTGAGCGTGCCACTTCACTCCAGCCTGGGTGACAGAGTGGGACTCCAACTCAAAACAAAAAAAAAATTTAAACATCATGGGAAAACGAGTACTGTTGGTTGGAGGAGAATAAAGAGACACTAGCTAAATGAAGTGTGTAAACACAGAAAAGACATTCTAGATACAGTGGGGAAGATTGGGATATGACACTAGGAAATTCTGTTAAATTTTCTTAGGTATGATCATGGATTTACAGCTATGTGTGATAATGTATTTATTCTTTGAAGATGGAGACTAAAACATGTAGGGATGAAATATTATAAGGTCTACAACTCATTTTCAAATGGCTCAGAAAAACGATAGACATAAGAAAATGGCTGCCCTTTAGCTGAGATTATTTCATTAAATTATTCCATTTTGGCATTACATCCTTTCAATAACACACACATATATCTAAAGGCAAAGCAAATATGGTAAGATGTGAACAATTGGAGAGCATAGGAGGTGGGCATGTGGGTGTTCACTGTACTGGGTTTTTGTTTGTTTTTTTTCTGTTTTTCTGCGTGTTTACATTTTTCCATAATAAAAATGTAGGCACAAAGAGGAAGGTACCCAAAAGCTGAGAGAAAGTCATGTGAGCCTGTGCGGTGTCTTTTCCCCAGCTGGTCTGAATTCCTAGAAACAGCTCCCAAGTCCCGCTTGAGGTTTGTAGACCTCAGTGGGAGCTGAAAGGGAGAAGCGCAGCCCCGCCAGTCAGTTCACACTTTCACTCAATTCTCCTGTTTTCATGAATGTCCCACGCCATTGCAGAGAGGAAACTCATGGACTTCTGAGGGGCGGTTGCCTGCCTGAGAAAAATGGGGAGGGAGTCTCTCTTCTTACAGACTTTCCACTCATTCTGTTTCCAGATCCACTTGGTGCCACCTGATAGTCCTAGTCCTTGCTTGTCACCATGAGGCTGCGTGAAGCCAGCGTGATCTCTGGCGCCAGGCATATCTCTGCAAAGGTTCACATCCTGCTGTGTGACCCGGGGCCAGTTATTTAAGCTTTCTGCACCACATCTCCAAAATGAGGGTCCAAATCCTTCTAGCATTTTAGGGGATCAGACAAGTTAGTATAACTTCAACCCTTAGAGCTACACACACACACACCCCGGCCTCCACTAGACTTAGGTTTCTGCTTTCTCTGGTCTGTGACGTCACATGCCATCTTCCATGATTGTATTGCTATCTCAAGTCTGCTGCTCTTTCCTCTTCTGCTTTCTTTGCTCTTGTGGGTTTTGGCTTTTCTTTTCTTTTTTTTTTTTTTTTTTGAGTCGGAGCCTCACTCTGTCACCCCAGGCGGAGTGCAGTGGCAGGCTCTCAGCCACCGCAGCCTCCACCTGCTGGGCTCAGGCGATTCTTCCACCTCAGACTTCCAAGTAACTGGGACTACAGGTGCACATCACCACACCCAGCTAATTTTTGTATTTACTGTAGAGTTGAGGTCTCACCAAGTTGCCCAGGCTGGTCTTGACTCAGGCAATCCTCTCACCTGTGCCTCCCAAAGTGCTGGGATTACAGGCTTGAGCCACTGCACCTGGCTTAGCTTTTTTTTTGTTTGTTTAAATCCCTTTTTTAAAAACCTCTGATGAGGTTTGGCAAGATAGTACAGTTAAATGTATTTATGTTTCACAAGTGTGGACATTTCTTTCTGTGTCTGTCCTAAAGACCCCCTCCAGGTATAGAATTAATCCTGTTTCAGCCTGAACTCCCGGGGTGTTGAAGGCAAAGTCTGGGGAGCAAATGTCCTTACTTCTGGGTTAGGTCTAGAGCCAGCTCCAGATGTTAATCTGAGTCATCGCTGACTGGGAGGAAGGAAGGGCCTGTGGCAGGGTTACCCCAAGCTTGTGTAATAACCTTGTGACCTACGCTGGGTCAGAACAAAACAACCAGCAGGCTTCTGCACCCACTGCCTAGGGCTGTTGATTCCAATCATCTGACAGTCCTGGAAAACATGATCCTAGTTTTTAAATGGTAGAAGGGCTTTGCAAGTGACTTGCTTGAAGAGTTTGGAATGCCGGTTTAAGAGTGAATTCCCTCCTCGTTGGGATTTGGCCCATGGATTTTTTTTTTTTCTTTTTCCTTTTTTTGAGTTGAAGCCTCAACTCTGTTGCCCAAGCTGGAGTGCAGTGGCATGCTCATGGCCACCGCAGCCTCAACCTGCTGGGCTCAGGTGGTCCTTCTGCCTCAGCCTTCCAAGTAGCTGGAACTACAGGCTTGCACCACCACACCCAGCTAATTTTTTGATTCACTGTAGAGAAGAGGTCTCGCCAAGTTGCCCAGGCTGGTCTCGAACCTGTGGGCTCAGGCAATTCTCTCACCTCGGCCTCCCAAAGCACCGGGATTATAGGTGTGAGCCACCACACCCAACTTCTTTTTCTTTTTCTTTTTTTGAGTCAGGGTCTCACTCTGTCACCCAGGCTGGAGTGCAGTGGCACCATCACAGCTCACCACCACAGCCTCAACCTCCTGGACTCAGGCAATCCTTCCCACTCAACCTCCCCAGCAGCTGGGACTACAGGTGCACACTACCACCCCTAGCTAATTTTTTGACTATATTTATAGAGACGGAGTCTCACTATGTTGCCCAGGCTGGTCTCAAATTTCTGGGTTCAAGCAATCTTCCCATCTCAGTCTCCCAAAGTGCTGGGATGAGAGGCGTGAGCCACCGTGCCCAGCCAGACCCATGGCATTTTGTGATTGAGGGTTCTTTTTCGGCCTGGGTCATGATGCATGATGCTGTCCTGGACTTGGAGAAGACTCATTCATTCCTAGTGTAGGATACAACTGAGGAACACATGGCTTCTCCATGTAAAGGCTGAAACTACCTTCAGGCTGGTTATTTCCCAATATCAGCGCTCTCATGAGCTGTCCTACAGAGCTGCCGATTTTCCATCTGCCATTCCCCAACCCACCCTGGATCCATTCTCTGACTTGCCTACCCTGCTTCATGCCCTGGGAGGCCAATCTCTAATGGAGAGACTTGGCTGATGTCAGAGGAAGGAGAAGCCAGGTTTTCCCTTCCTACCCACTCCCTGACCTAAAGGGGTGCTCCTGGGTCAGCGATCTAGTTCTGTGACTTTGCAACTGGGGCCACATTTTTGAAGTGCCTGGAAAAGGCGGCAGTCCCACACAGAGGATGTCTTGGCTGTGTGAATGATGACACCTGAGGATGTCTTGGCTGTGTGAATGTTGACACCTGTGTGGCCCAAATTCATTAGGTTCTGCTGTGTCTGCCCAGATTTCTTTCAGCTCTTCTCAACTTTTAGCTTTGCTGCCTTACTAAAACGTCTCCTGGGCTTGAGAGTTTATTCACATTATGGCGTGATTGACTATCTTTGCTTTCCTTCGCCTAAGGATATTTTCTTTTAAAAACTAAAGTTCTTGCTGGGTGTGGTGGCTCACGCCTGTAACCCTAGCACTTTGAGAGGCAGAGGTGAGAAGACTGCCTGACCCCAGGGTTCAAGATCAGCATGGGCAACTAGTCTCTGCAATAAATAAATAAATAAATAATTAGCCAGGAGTGGTGGCATGCACCTGTGGTTCCAGCTACTTGGAAGGATCGCTTGAGCCCTGCAGGTCAAGGCTGCAGTGGCCATGAGTGTCTAGAGTTTCAGAGAGGAGCCGAATATGGGATTCAGTCCTCAGTCTGAATAATTTTTATAACCCCAGGGAATCTTTATATACCAGTCTTTCTATTTTTTTTTCTTTTCCTTTTCTTTTTTTTCCTTGAGTTGGAGTCTCACTCCGTCGCTTAGGCTGGAATGCCATGACACACTCACGGCCACCCCAATGTTGACCTGCTGGACTCTGGCAATCCTTCTGCCTCAGCCTTCCAAGTAGCCAGAACTACAGGTGCGTGCTACCACACCCGCTAATTTTTTCTTTTTATTGTAGGGACGATGTCTCATTAAGTTTTCCGGGCTGGTCTCAAACCCGTGGACTCAGGCAATCCACACACCTCGGCCTCCCAAAGTACTGGGATTACAGACTGAGCCACTGAGCCTGGCCTCTATTTTTCCCTCCAGTGGCCAATACTCTATTTTTCCCTTCATATGACCAGTACTTAATGCCATATGAAATTGAAGTTTGTGGAATCAAAGAAGTAGAATAAAAATTACAAAATAATATGGTGTTGTATTAATAATGCAGAGATTATTTATAACCGCGATGCTGCCTTTTATCTGAAGAATTGGAAGTGCTTTTATAAGAATCTGTGTTGCCCGGGCACAGTGGCTCAGCCTATAATCCTAGCGCTTTGGGAGGCCAAGGCAAGAGAACTGCCTGAGTCTGGAGTTTCGTGACCAGCCTGGGCAACTTAGTGAGACCCCATCTCTACAATAAATCACAAAAACTAGCCGGTCATGGTGGTGTGTGTCTATAGTTCCAGCTACTACCAGGAAGGCTGAAGCGGAAGGATCGCCTAAACCCAGCAGGTCGAGGCTGTGGTGGCCATGAGCTTGCCACTGCACTGCAGCCTGGGTGACAGAGTGAGACTTCAACTTCAAAAAAAAAAAAAAAAAAAAGATTATATGTGTTTAGGTTTGTAATATCATGGTTGAAATAACCTGCAAAAACCCCCATGTGCCCCAGGTTGGAGGCAGGTGGAAGGACTCATTGTTAGGCTTTAGCTTGAGATCTGAGGTAGAACAATGCTCTTTTTCAGGGAGAATTTGTAAATACTTACCATCTGTAGCTGCATAGCCAAATTTCCTTGAGGGGAACATGTCAAAGGCGTGGAAATCAAGACAATGAGGTGAAAATAGAAGACTTTTTTTTTCCTTTCTAAACTTGTTTTTGTTTTTCCTGAGTTGCTGCTTTTACAAGCCATGTGGGAAGGGAATTGGGGTCACCCATCAAGCCATGTGAAGTGCTTCCCTCAGCGAGTTCAGGACAGCCACAGGGGTTCATAATCTTGCAGGGGCTTGTGGGAGGGAGGGCCACAAGTCACGCTGAACTCGAGTTCATCATTCCTAATTAAGTGCCCTCCAAAAACCACCCAGAGTTTTCCTTTGCTCACTAGGATGTCTTCGGGTGATGCCTTCCTTCACCCATGCCACCTGACTGGTCACGGGTGCGGCTAAAAGCTCACAGAGCCAGGGCCATAGGCCTGAAGGTGAAATATTATTAAAAACAAATCTGTCAACCCAGGAAATCTCTCCACAAAGGTTGTCAAGAAGGAAAATGGTTGTATTTTGGAACAGGCATCCAAGCAGAATGTGACGAGCTTCCCAGACAATCCCCTAAGAGATTGCAGAGACAGAAGGAAACCTCTCCCTTTTCTAGAGCCAAGCAGAGGTGACCCATTTCAGACGTGTTTTCAAGGCAAACAGTAACTAGTCAGTCCTCAAGTAAGAGGACTTGACAGCCCCATTTGTCACACAGAGTTCACCCTAGATTCACCTGGCAATTGGGGTCACCATCTGTGTTAGCTAATTGGCTTTATACAAAGGAAAAATAAACCTCTCTCAGCTTTAGGATAGGACGTGAATCTGCAACTCAGAGTGAGGCAGCTGCCAGATTAGGCTCCTATCCGCCCACTGAAACCTTGATGATTGCATTTCAAAGGGCTGACTCTTCGGTCCTTGAAAAAGATAGTCCTGAGTCCTAAAGCTGCCAAGAGGCTTATGTAGCTTTTAAAAAGATTTACATACATCTCATAGAGACAGAGGAAAGAACCTAACTTTCTGAGTTTCCTAAACTAAATGCTCTAAGAAAAGGGAGAGAGGTAACGTCTCTTTCCTTATTCCTAAATAGGGAGAGTTCCTAAATAGGGAGAGTTAAACCTCTTATTTTTTATTGATACATAATAGATGTATACACTTTCAGGGTTACATTGACAATTTGATACATTCATATAATCAAATCAGGGTAATTGGGATATCCATCATCAATATTTATCTTTTCTTTACGCAAGGAAAGCTCTTCTAGCTGTTTTGAAATGTGCAATAGATTAGCCAGGTGCAGTGGCTCATGCCTATAATCCCAGTACTTTGGGAGGTAGAGGTGAGAGGATTGCCTGAGCCCAGGGGTTCGAGACCAGCCTGGGCAACTTGGCAAGACCTCATATCTCTAATAAACCAAAAAAATTAACTGTGCGTGGTGGCGACTGCAGTGTCGACTGCGGTGGCCATGAGAGTGCCACTGCACGCCAACCAGGGTGACAGAGTGAGATTCGAACTCAAAAAAAAAAAGAAAGATTCATTTTGACTATAGTCACCCTACTGATCTCTCAAATAAGCCTCTTCTGCTTCCTTTTTGGGGGGGAGTGGGGTAAGAGTCTCGCTCTGTCGCCCAGACTGGAGTGCAGTGGCACACTCAAAGCCACCACAGCCTTGACCTGCTGGGCTCAGGCATCCTTCCTCTTCAACCTTCCAAATGGCTGGAACTTCAGGTGCGCACCACCACCCAGCTAATTTTTTGCAGAGACGAGGTCTCATCAAGTTGCCCAGCTGGTCTTGAACCCCTGGACTCAGGTAATCTTCTCACCTTGGCCTCCCAAAGTGCTGGGATTACAGGTGTGAGCCACAACGCCCAGCCCAGCCTCTTCCTTTTAAATTGTATTTGCTGGGCCAGCCTAAGAGGCGACAGCTCCTCCTCCCCCTTGGGGACACACCCATCTTGACTCTGGAGCAGAGGCAAGAGCCACATACCAGTCTCCTTGTTCCTGTTCTACTTCTAGTCTGGTTCTAGGTTCCCACTGTCCACTCCCTCTCCTACACAGACTAAAAGTCAGGTCCTTCTGAGTGTGACATGTTCCAGAAAAAAAGCATATCTAGTCTTTTGTTGTTTTTATTACAAGGGATGCCTGAGGTCTAGGTTTGTTCTGCCATCTTGGCTTGCAAGCCAGTGAGCCTCTTGGGATTCTCATCTTGGGATTCCATTCTGTATAGTTCAGAGGACCTGGGACTCCCCACCATGACATCCATTTCCCTGGCTTGAATTAGTTATTCATTATTCACCTAAGAACTTAATGAGCAACTCTCAGTATCTCTTTCCAGTTTTTGAAGAAGGTCAGAAGGATGGAAGGCCTGGCCTCTCATCTCTAGGAATTTATACCATACCCAGAGAGAACACATATCAAGGTGGAACAGCCCCAGTCAAGGCAGAATGACGAGGTAGCGCCACGGGAGTTTGGGAGGAGGAATGGATGTGTGTGTGGACAGAGTCTCGGATGTGTGTGTGGACAGAGTCTCCAGGACAGGTGCTGTAGCAGAATGTGGCAAATGCTGAAATATATTTCTTGTATGATTGAGTGAATGAATGCAGAAACACATGAATAACTGCTTTGGGGTCAGCAGTTGCCCCATGGCAATCACCTGGGATGACAAATTGTCTCCCATTAATCCTGTGGCAGAAAGGGGGCTTGTAGCAGTTAAAGGTATTTCCTTTTGAAAGTCAAGCGTCGCCAGGCTTGGTGGCTCAGCCTGTAATCCCACATTTTGGGAGGCTGAGGTGAGTGGATTGCCTGAGCCCGTGGGTTCGAGACCCGCCTGGGCAACTTGGCGAGACCTCATCTGTACAGTAAAATCAAAAAATTAGCCGGGCGTGGTAGCACGCGCCTGTAGTTCCAGCTACTTGGAAGGCTGAGACAGAGGCTTGCCGGAGCCCAGCAGGTCGAGGCTGTGGTGGCCAGAAGTGGCCACTGCACTCCAGTCTGGGCAACAGAGTGAGACTGCAACTCAAAAAAAAACAAAAAAAAAGAAAGTCAAGCTCTCATGGAAATGCAAAAGAGTAACTAATTCACAGACTTGTACAAAAACCCCTCTTTTGAAGTTGACTGGTTTACAACCCTATTCACCCTGCAGTTCCTGGAGACCGTTTGTTCTTTGAAAGATCTGATTTTGCTGAGTACAACCTTGTAAATTCCAAAAAAAAAATGTGTAATTGCTCAACACGACCCCCCTCCCTTACCTAAACAAAGACCCCTCTTCTAGGGGGCTCGACCTGGAAGTGTTAGCCCGTAGAGCCCGCCAGTGTAATAAAGTTGCCACTTCCTATAATAGTCTCGGCTTCTTTATTTTCCTGCTACAGTGCAGTCTTAGGGTCCTTAAATTGTGAGCAAGATTTGAACAGGAGGTGAAGACAGGAAAGCAACCTATGCATAAAGAAAAGCAGGGGTGCGAGGAGGCTTCCATGAAGTTGTGTGGCCCTCTAGAACTGCTGCCACTGCTGTGGTCACTACTACAGCTACAAGAACTGACACGTGGCATGGCAACTCGACGGGGCAAGCCCATACACCGTGATGTTAGAAATCCCTGGAGCAGGGGTCCTCCAACTTTTAAAACAGGGGGCCAGTTCACTGTCCCTCAGACCGTTGGAGGGGCGGACTATAGTTTAAAAAAAAACCTGTGAACAAATTCCTATGCACACTGCACATATCTTATTTTGAAGTGAAAAAACAAAACGGGAACAAATACAATATTTAAAATGAAGAACAAGTAAAGTTAAATCAACAAACTTACCAGTATTTCAGTGGGAACTATGGGCCTGCTGTTGGCTAATGAGATGGTCAATGTCCGGTTCCATATTTGTCACTGCTAGTCGTAACAAGTTAAGGCGGCAAAAACACCCGGTGGGCCGGATAAATGTCCTCGGCGGGCCGCATGTGGCCCGCAGGCCGTAGTTTGAGGACCCCTGCCCTGGAGGGGGCACAGGGTCTTGTACCCTGTGAGACTCCTGTGCTCGCTTCAGCAAACGTTTCAGATGCCAGTGAACAGAGCGCCTCTGGGCTCTAAGGTTCTCAAATCCAGCGTCTGTCCAGAGAGAACTGTGCAGTTACCATTCTAGAACTCACCTGCTGGGTCATTCTATGTGAGCGATTTGATGTTCAGTTCCTCCAAGCAGGAGGCAGATCAGTGGGGAGTTAGGGGTAACACTAACTGGACATGGTCATTTTTCCAAAATCCTATCCAAGGGGATGATGAAAGGCCACTTCCCAGGACCTGTTAAGACCAAGCATGGCTGCCTTCAAAAACTATGGGCTTGATTAGATAAGCACTCAGTACTACCTGCTGGTCCTCTTGTCCACTGCGTCTCGTCCAGCAAGGAGCACACATGGGGAAAAAGCATGGGACAACATCCTGGCCCAGAGGAAGTAGGGGGATTGCCAAGAGAACAGGAAAAATAGTGTCTAGAGTATGACGGGCAGCTGTGGTGACAGTCCGTGCAGACCAATGGTGTCAGTAGTGTGTACCTGGATCGAAAGACACTCCTGGTCTTCCTTGTCTTAACCTGTCCCGCTGCCTCCAGGGTCCTTCCTCCACCCAAACACTGCCACCCAGGTTGTCTTCCTAAGCACAGATTTAATCATGTCACCCTCTTGCCAGCACCTCAAGAAGGCTCGTGGCCACATAACAAAACAAGTTCAAGCCAGGCACCATGGCTCATGCCTGTAATCTCAGCATATTAGGAGGCCAAGGCAGGAGGATCGCTTGAGCCCAGGAGTTCGCGACCAGCCCAGGCAACATAGTGAGACCTCATCTCCACAAAATATCAAAAAATTTACTGAGCGTGGTGATGCGCGCCTATAGTCCCAGCTACTCAGGAGGCTGAGGTGGAAGGGTCACCTGAGCCTAGGAGGTTGAGACTGTAGTGAGTACAACTGTGCCAATGGACTCCAGCCTGGGCAACAGAGTGAGACCCAAAACAACCACCACAACAAAAGCAGAACCCAGCCTGTTTCTCCGGTGCTCACCTTCCCAAGTGCATGGGATTCCAATTCCTCTTGTCAAGAAGACTCAAAATCTTGAGCCATCTTCAAATTCTTCCCCTCTCAGCTGTTTTCCTTCAAAATAGCTCTTGATTTTCTCATCGCTCTTCCTCTCCCTCCCCTATCCTCTGCAACGGTCCTCTCTGGTCCACTTGCCTTCCCAGCACTAGTTTCCCCCCTTCTTATCTTACCCCCACACTGCCACTAAGTCATTCTCGTAAATGACAAGTCCCACGATTTTGCTTCCCTGAGGCAAACTCCTGATTAATTAAGTTGAAACAGCCTTGCCTCCCGGGGCCTAAACTTCCTCTCCAGTTTTGTTTCTGTGATGTCACCCTCACCCCAAGCCTCTTCCAGGTACACTGACTTACTGATCCTCCCTATATCCCTGCCATGCTTCCAAGCAGTCTCTTCCCATTGACTAGAATGCTATGCCCCCAACAGGTCTGCTGACTGAAGGCCTACCCTGGCTGACTTTCCAGAAGCATGTTAGGGAAGAGCGCAGGCATCAGCGCTGAACAGATCTGGTTTCAAATCCCAGATATGTCCCTTTATAGCTCTGTGCCTCAAGCAACAAGAGGTCACAAGCTCCCCAGGCCTCAGTTTCTGACCAAGCACAGAGTTTGGTCCAAGCACGTGTTCAATAAACAGTTACTGGATTGAGCCTCTATCCTCACATTTTTATGGGAGTTATATCCTTACTTCCTCCCTGCTCCACGAAACCCAAGGCCTCACCTGTATCATTTTGCATCCTCAGTGTCTGACACAGGAAGTTATGAAACATGTCTTTTGGCAAGTAGTGGAAAGAACCAGGCACGCCTAAGTTGGGTCAGAAGGGACAGCTTTGGAGAGAGGGGCCTGGCAAATTGTTGATGTCACAAGGGTTTCTGAAGCCAATTTTTACTTGAGTGACTCCAGAGAGGGCAGAGCCACCGCCAGGAGCTGTTAGAAGACTGATTTTAATCCAGATGGCAAGGAATAGCCAACAGTTAGAGAGCTGTTTAACATGAGAACAGGTGCCAATGTAAACTGCTTGCCATTAAGAAAAAACTCGGATTATAGAAAGCGTTCTGGGGTTGAATGAGGAGTAAGACTAGATCGGTGATTTTTAACTTTTGAGAGTCACAGATATCTTTGAAAGCCTGACAAAAAGTTCTGGGTCTTCTTCCCTAGAAAAGTGGCCCAAAGCACAACAATCTGCAAACAATTTCAGGAATTTCGCGGCTCCTAGGTAAAGATCACCGGAAAGCCCTTTTAGGATGCTCAGGTCAACTTCCGTTTTTTTGTTTGTTTGTTTGTTTTTTTGAGTTGGAGTCTCACTCTGTCACCCAGACCTCGACCTTCTGGGCTCCAGCGATCCTTCCACCACAAGAGCTGGAACTACAGGTGTACACTACCACACCCGGATAATTTTTGATTTATTGTAGAGATGAGGTCTCACCAAGTTGCCCAGGCGGGTCTCGAACACGCGGGCTCAGGCAATCCACTCACCTCAGCCTCCCAAGGTGCAGGATTACAAGCTGAGCCACTGAGCCTGGTCCCTTTCTATTGTCAGTCATGAAAGAGAAGGCATCTAAAGCATTGCTGCCATCTAAAGCATCCCGCCTGTATCTTAATTTGTGCCTTTGCTACAAATTAAGCACTCCACGTATTTTTGTTAAGTGAATAAATGAAATAATTGATTGAATTTTTGAGGAAAGATATATGCTACAAGAAGAAAAGACAAGGAAAAAAGAAAGAAAATGAGAAGTTTTTGGAAAAGAACGACATAGGATGCCAAAGGATCAGGAATAACTCATTAGGGTCAGAGACTAGGAGACATTTTGGATGGCCTTAACCCGTCTCTTGGCCAGGGCTGAACATTCCAGGGAACTTCTTTTGTTTAGAAACAGTCTCACCTCATTGCCCAGGCAGGAGCGCAGTCACATGATCATAGCTCACTGCAGTCTGGATCCTCCTGCCTTAGCCTCCCAAGTAACTGGGACTACAGGTACATGCCACCACCACACCTAGCTAAATTTTTGTTTTGTTTTTGAGTTGGAATCTCACTCCGTCACCCAGGCTGGAGTGCAGTGGCACACTCACAGCCACCCCAGTGTTGACCCACTGGGCTCCGGCAATCCTTCCACATCAGCCTTCCAAGTAGCCGGAACTACAGGCGTATGGTACCACACCTGGCTAATTTTTTACTTGTTGTAGAGACGAGGTCTCGCCAAGTTGCCTGGGCTGGTCTCGAACCTGCAGGCTCAGGCAACCTACTCACCTCGGTCTCTCAAAGTGCTGGGATTACAGGTTGAGCCACAGTTGTTTTGTTTTTGGCAGAGATGAGGTCTGCTATGTTGCCCAGGCTGGTCTCAAACTCCTGACCTCAAGCAATCCTCCTTCCCTGGCCTCCCAAAATACTGGGATTATAGACACGAGCCACCGAGCCCATTCCCCAGGGAACTTTTAACCCACAGAGTCTGGAAGGGAGCAGACACACTGCTCTGGGAGGCGGGTAGGCCTTGCCACTTCTCCTCCGAGTAATAAGGCATAGCCCCAGGGACAACCTGGAAAAATCACTCTAATTTGATTTTAAAGTCTCTTTCCCTCTGAATTTAGGTCTCAGCTGTTATGTAACCACTTATGGCTCTGTTATTACAGTGACTCCATTCACACTTGAGAATGAGCTAGTCAATGAAGGGTGTGGAGGTGGAGTTTTTTGGTTAGAGTATCACTATTCAAAGAAGAGTTCATTTGCAACATAAACAACGCTGAGAATAAGGCCCCAGAAGAACACATCCTGTCCAAGGACAGAAGCATTTCTTGTTTGATAAACCGAGCTGAGGTTCTTTCCAGTTCATTCCAGCAAAGACAAGCTGCCCTGTCCCGGTCAAGATTTCTCGTGCTCGCTGCTCTCGGCCCTGCAGGCTCTGGCCTGGAGACACAGGTGCCTGCGAGACTTCAGGAGGCTTCGAAGGCTCTGCAGGGCCTCGGGCAGCCCCTGGCCGGTGAGGGCGCTGCAGGCCCGGATCTCCCAGCAGCGGTCCGGGAATCCCTCCAGGCCCAGCCTGCTCCGGATCTCAGGCAGCGCCAGCGCATCTGGCGCCTCCTGCTTGTTGGCCAGCACCAGGAAAGGGACGCTGGCCATGTTGGGGTCATTCAGGACTTCCGTGAGCTCAGCCGCCGCCTCGGGCAAGCGGGCTTCATCTGTGCTGTCCAGCACGTATACGAGGACGTCTGTGCCTTCCAGATAGTCCTTCCAGGTGGCCCTGAGCTGGGTCTGCCCCCCAACGTCCCAGAGAGTTAGCGACACGTGCCCAGGAGTTTCCAGAGGCTCCACGTTGAAGCCGATGGTGGGCAGCGTCTCCACCAGCGGGTGGCCCTTCAGCCTGTACAGGAGCGTGGTCTTGCCTGCCGAGTCGAGGCCCATCATCACCACCTGGGCTTCCGCCTTGTGACCTCTGGAATTCACAGAACCCATGGTGGCCAGTGGCTAAATCCTAAGGGAGGCACCAGGGGCACAGATCAGGTATTTTTTTCAGTCGAGTGGATTGCCTGAGCCTGCAGGTTCAAGACCAGCCCAGGCAACTTGGCGAGACTTCGTCTCTACAATAAGTAAAGCAGGGGTGTAGCTAAACAGATCTAAACAGAGAAAAGGCAACATCACTAAGCAGTAGGAATTTTTCAGCTTCGTTATAATCTCATAGGACCTCTGTAGATGCAGTCTGTCATTTACCAAAGTGCTGTTCATCAGCGCGTGACTATAGAGGCTATTTATAAATACTGGGGGCAAATGTATGCGTCAGAGAAAAGTGGTTTCTTCCACTGTCTCACCAAGGTAGATGACCGCTAGAACTCTCTGCGAGTTTTTAAAGATAAAAACCCATTCCCAACTCAGGAGACTCCTGGGTGGGACAGAGAAGGGACATCTCACCTCCAGAGGTGAATATCAGTGGCACATGGTGGAAAATAAGACAGCCTCCTCATCCCTCCTCCCAAGGGTAGAAGAGTAAAAATCAAAATTACCTCTGTGTTATTCTTAGACTGCGGCCGAGAGTTCCTCTGTGACTCTCCCCTCCCACAGAGCTGCTTTTTGCTCATCAGGCATGTCCCAAGGCGAGATATGAAGGAAGTGAGGCCGCTGTCCCTGCTTCTCCTTTTTCTGCTTCCGTTTCCCAGGTGGCTGGGGGCAGGGCGGGTGTCACAGCTCCTCCTTCAGCCCTAGGGGGCCCAGCAGTCATCTTGCTGGGGACTGGCCACAAACATGTCTCCATCTCTTCTGCTCCTGGCAGTGCGAGGCCCAGCACCAACTCCTGTTTCTTAGCAACTCAGACTCTATACACGAAGGAGGCAGCAAAGCTAGGAGCCGTGCCCAAGTCCAGCTGCCTTCTGCTCTCCCCTCCTAACCCCTGGCTTCCTCTAGGGAGGATTCTGACCTCTTCAGCACGTGCCTCGATGTTTTTCTGCTGCCTGGAGATTCCTTAATTTCTTTGGAGCCACACTTTGTTTTTTTCTTGAGTCAGAGTCTCACTCTGTCCCTCAGGTTGGAGTGTAGTGGCAAGCACGCTCACAGCCACTACAGCCTTCCCAGCAATTTGGGAGACCGAGGCAGGAGGATTGCTTGAGCCCAGAAGGTCAAGACCAGCCTGGGCAGCATAGAGACCTCATCTCTACAAAAAAAAAAAAAAAAAAAAAATTGAAAAATTAACCGAGTGTGGTAGCAAATACCTGTAGTCCCAGCTACTTGGGAATCTGAGGCAGAAGGATCCCCTGAACCCAGTTTTGAGGCAGCAGAGTCAAGAGAGGGTTCCTGCGAGTAGAATTATCCCAGGGCAGTCTCAGAGCAGTAGGAACTACCTGGTAGAGTGCTTGTCATTCCTTTTTTTTCTTTCTTTTTGAGTTGGAGTCTCACTCTGTTGCCCAGACTGGAATGCAGTGGCACAATCACAGCTCACCACAACCTTGACCTCCTGGACTCAGATGATCCTCCCTCTCAGCCTCCCAAGTAGCTGGAACTACAGGCACGCAGTGGTAGGGCTTACATGCGGGAAGGGGTAGGGGACTGTTGTTAAAATAACTTGGTGGCTCAGCCAGTAATCCCGCGCCTTTGGGAGGCTGAGGTGAGTGAATTGCCTGAGCCTGCGGGTTCGAGATCCGCCTGGGCAGCGAGACCTCCTCTCTACAATAAATCAAAAAATCAGCCGGGTGTGGTAGCTCGCGCCTGTAATTCCGGCTACTCGGAAGGCTGAGGCGGAAGGATCGCCGGAGCCCAGCAGGTCGAGGCTGCGGTGGCCGGGAGAGGCCACTGCACTCCAGTCTGGGAGACAGAGTGAGACTCCAACTCAAAAAAAAAAAAACAAAAAAATCTCACTGTATGAACCTTGCAAACTGGATGTAAGGTTGTGGCCTACATCTGCTTTCTCAAGGTTGCATCCCGAGGCTAGGTGATTAATGGTATCCTGTTACTGACTGTTTTATGGCAGACACCTGCTTTCTCAAGGATTACATCTCAAGGCCATATAACTATCACCCCCAAACTGCTTCCTCAAGACTTTGTGACCACCAACCCCCCTGCTTCCTCTGGACTACCCAAGCTATGTGACCAACAGACCCTGGCTAGGGGAATAAAAGGAACCCACAAAAAACAAAGGGGGACTGGTTTCTCTTTGGAGCCGGTCTCCTCTTGTCTCCCCTTTAATAACTTTCTTTTTCTTTGCCTAACAACCAGCTTGTTCTCTTGTCTTCTCCGCACTTGCCTTGCACACGTGACCACACCCAGCTTGTTTTTTGATTTTTGTAGAGACATGGTCTTGCTATGTTGCCCAGGCTGGTCTTGAACTCCTCGGCTCAAGCAGTCCTGCCTCTGCCTCCCAAAGTGCAGGGATTACAGCCATAAGTCACTGCACCTGGCCTTGTCATTCTCACCTGTGGTGCAAGGGGATCGGATTTAGCTGGGACTCAGTCCTGTCCAGGTTGAACTGATGAGTCAATGAAAATCCCTACTAGGACTCAATTTGCTTTTTACTTTATTTTATCTTATTTTGAGTTGGAGTCTTGCTCTGTCGCCCAGGCTGGAGTGCAGTGGCATGCTCATGGACAACGCAGCCTCAACCTGCTGGGCTCAGGCAATCCTTCCACCTTAGCCTTCCAAGTAGCTGGAACTACAGGTACCCACCACCATGACCCACTAATTTTTAAATTTATTGTAGAGACGAGGTCTCACCAAGTTGCCCAGGCTGGTCTTAAACCCCTGGACTCAGGCAATCTTCTAGCCTCAGGCTCCCAAAGTGCTGGGATTACAGGCTTGAGCCACTGTGCCCAGCACTGAACCCAGTTTGCAAGAGTATGGGGCAGGAAGAGGACAAGGACAGTAGGCCAAGGTTGACCCTAGTTCCCTGTGTAGCACCAGGGCCGAGTCTGGGCTGCATGGAGGAAGGAGAGGGGCCAGAAGCCTTGGCATGAGTGACTTGGAGTCATTATGCCAGGCTGCTTGGGTGCTTTGTGCCCTCAGGTGACACAGTGAGAAAAGAGACACTCCCCCCAGCCTCCAGCCCCATGGATTCCAGAAAAGACTGGGGCTACAATGGACAGACTTCAGGGCCTCTGAAGGCTTCTATGTGGCACCAACCCCAAATCTTAGAGTGGCACTGTCCTCCGTGGTTACATGGCATTGAGGATGTGGATATGAGCACCGCTGGGGTACTCATGCTCCTCCAGACATGGCCTGAGGGCCAGGGTCCTGTGTCAGCTGGGAAACCATGATGGCTTTGACTATGACCTCAGTTCTACCCAAAAGCCCTTGCAGCCTGAGTCTCCACACCCCTACCCCGCCCTCTCCAGTTAACCCAGAGGGAAGTTTCCCATTAGACACACCCAGGTGGGGACCTCGCAAGGGCTGCTGTCCAGAGAGGCGGTGCAGAGCTGAGGCTAACAGTGTGGCTTTGATTTGGGTCCACCTGGGGACACAGTTGGCTTCCACTACTTATTTGCTATGTCACCTCAAGCCTGTTCCTGAATTTCCTTGTGCCTGAGTTTCTTTCACTATAAAATGAGGTTGATAGCAATGGTGCCTAGCCTGAAAGGTTATTGGAAGGATTAAATAAATTAAGGCACAGCAAGTACTTAGCCCCAAACCTGACACATAGCCCCAGGTGAGGATGGAGAAGGAAAGGAGAGCCATCAAAAATAGTGATGAGCCAGGCTCGGTGGCTCAGCCTGTAATCCCGCGCCTTAGGGAGGCTGAGGTGAGTGAATTGCCTGAGCCCGCGGGTTCAAGACCCGCCTGGGCAGCGAGACCTCATCTCTGCAATAAATCAAAAAATCAGCTGGGTGTGGTAGCGCATGCCTGTAATTCCGGCTACTCGGAAGGCTGAGGCAGAAGGATCGCTGGAGCCCAGCAAGCGAGGCTGCGGTGGCCAGGAGCGGCCGCTGCACTCCAGTCTGGGCGACCAAGTGAGACTCCAACTCAAAAAAAAAAAATAGTGACGTGGTGGAGAAGGAGACACTCCCTCGTGTGTGTGGAGCCCAGAGTCTTTGTGAGCCTGTGACTGTGGCTTCTAGACCTGTAGGGAAGAGGGACTGTGCTGAGCTCACTGATGCCAGGAGAAACAAGGGTCTTGGGTCCCACCTCTACTGCCCCAAGAGGGCCTGAGAGTAGAGTCCCGTGGTTCAGAGTGTAAGTTTGTTTACTTATTTATGTATTCATTCATTTATTTTGAGTCGTGATCTCACTCTGTCACTCAGACTGTAGTGCAGTGGCATGATCACAGCTCACTGCAGCCTTGACCTCCTGGACTCAGGTGATCCTTCTGCCTCAGCCTCCCTAGTAGCAGGGACTACTCTAGTAGCTGAGACTACAGGTGTGTGCCACCACATCTGGATAATTTTTTTTTAATTTTTTGTAGAAACAAAGTCTTGCTATGTTCCCCAGGCTGGTCTCAAACCCCTGGGCTCAAGCAATCCTCCTACCTTGGCCTTCCAAAGTGCTGGGATTACAGGCATGAGTCATCACACCCAGTCAGCAACAGTATATATATTGGAGCTGAAGTCTCACTCTGTCTCCCAGGCTGGAGTGCAGTGGCATGCCCACGACCACTGCAGCCTTGACCTGCTGGGTTCAGGTGATCCTTCAGCCTTCCGCCTCAGCCTTCCTGAGCTGGAACTACAGGCACGAGCCACCACGTCTGGCTAAAAAGTATATTTCTATACATTTATTTTGTATCCTGAGACTTTGTCAAAGGCCTTTATCAGTGTAAGGAGGTTTTTGACAGATTCTCTTGAGTTTTCAAGGTACACAATCATATCATCTACAAAGAGAGATAACTTGACTTCCTCTTTTCCTATTTGGATACCCCTGATTGCCTCCTCTTCTCTGATTGCTCGAGCCAGGACTTCCAATACTATGTTGAACAGGAGGGGTGAGAGTGGGCATCCTTGTCTTGTTCCAATTTCAGAGGAAATGGCTCCAATTTTTGTCCATTTAGGAGTATGCTGGCTGTGGGTTTTCTTGTAGATGGCTATTACTATTTTGAGGTATGTTCCCCGTATGCCTAGATGTTCAAGGGTTTTTATCAAGAAGGGGTGCTGGATTTTTATCAAAAGCTTTTTCTGCATCTAATGATATAATCATGTGGTTTTTGTTTTGACATCTGTTGATGTATTTAATTACATTTATGGTTTTACGAATGTTGAACCAGCCTTGCATCCCAGGAATGAAGCCTACTTGGTCATGATGGATGATTTTTGAGATGTATTGCCGAATTCGGTTTGCTAGGATCTTGTTGAGAATTTTAGCATCTATGTTCATCAAAGATATTGGCCTGTAGTTCTTTTTCTTGGTTGGATCTTTACCTGGCTTGGGTATCAGTGTGATGTTAGCTTCGTAAAATGATTTGGGGAGAGTTCCATCTTTTTCAATAGCCTGGAATACCTTCAGTAGGATTGGTATCATCTCCTCCTTAAATGTCTTGTAGAATTCTGCTGGAAAGCCATCTGGACCAGGGCTTTTTTTGCAGGACGTTTTCTTATTACGTAGTCGATTTCCTTGATTGTTATTGGTCTATTTAGGGTCTCAATTTCTTCTTGTTCCAATCTAGGTAGGTTGTGTGATGTCAGAAAGTCCTCCATTTCCTTAAGGTTTTCAAGTTTGTTTCCATACAAGTGTACATAGTAGTCTCTAATGATCTTTTGTATTTCTTCAGGGTCAGATGTGACTTCATCTTTTGTGTTTCTGATCGTGCTTATTTGTTTTTTTTCTCGTTTTTTTCTTGGTCAGTCTAGCTAGGGGAACATCAATCTTGTTTATCCTTTCGAAGAACCAGCTTTTTGTTTCATTGATTTTTTTTGTATAATCTTTTTCTCTTCTGTGTCCTGGATTTGGGCTTTTATTTTGGTGATCTGTATTCTTCTGCTGAAATTAGAGTTTTTGTGGTCTTGCTTTTCCAGCTTCTTTAGGTGGCTTGTTAGGTTGTTAATTTGTGTTCCTTCCATTTTCTTCATGTGTGTTTGTAGGGATATAAATTCCCCTCTTACTACAGCTTTCAAGACATCCCAGAGATTTTGGTAAGATGTTTCTTCATTTTCATTTGTTTCCAGGTATCTTTTGATCTCTGTTTTGATTTCATCATTGATCCAGGAGTTGTTTAGCATCATGCTATTTAGTGTCCATGTCTTTGTGGGTTTTGGGGGGACTTTGTTGGTGTCAATGTTTATTTTTATTCCTCTGTGGTCCAAGAAGGTGCATGGTAGAATTTCGGTCCTTTTAAATTTGCTTATTGATTTATGGCCAATTATGTGGTCGGTCTTAGAATATGTTCCATGCGGTGATGGGTAGAATGTATATTCTGTGGTCTTTGAATAGAGTGTTCTGTAGGTATCAATTAAGTCCATTTGGTCCAAAGTCACATTGAGGTTCCGGATCTCCTTGCTGATTTTTTTGTCCTGATGATCTGTCTAGGGTTGTGAGTGTTGGTGGGAGTGTAAATTAGTGCAACCTCTGTGGAAAGCAGTGTGGCGATTCCTAAAAGCTCTAAATATCAACTTCCCATATGACCCCGCGATCCCCCTACTGGGAATATACCCTGAAGAACTCAAATCACTCTATAAAAAAGATACCTGCACATGTATGTTTATTGCAGCGTTGTTCACAATAGCAAGAACCTGGAAGCAACCATGCTGCCCATCAAAAGAGGACTGGACTAAAAAAATGTGGTACATATACACGATGGAATACTATGCAGCCATAAAAAAGAACAAAATCATGAATTTCGCAGCAACCTGGATGGAACTAGAGTCTATAATACTGAGTGACCTCTCACAGAAACAAAGATCCGAGTATCACATGTTCTCACTCATATAATGGACCTTGAACATCCAGTGTAATACTATAAGAAAATGACTGACGGTACTGGGAAACTATGGGGTGTGGGGGAGATGGGATTAACACCAGCAAATATCTGTCTGGGGTTGGGAAAACACCTCTTATCAACAGGGTGCCTGAATGAAATGTAATTGTACACCTAACCCTTAACTGTACCCCACAAAACCATAATAAAAAATATTGATTATGAAAAAAAAGTATATTTCTAAACTTTCAGTCTGAGGCCAGGCATAGTGGCTCACACCTATAATCCTGGCACTTTGGGAGGCTGAGGCGGGAGGACTGCTTGAGCTCAGAAGTTTGAGACCAGCCTAGACAACATAGTGAGACCCTGTCTCTATTTTTTTTTTTTTGAGCTGGAGTCTCATTCTATCACCCAGGCTGGAGTGCAGTGGCACACTCATGGCTACCGCAGCATCTACCTGCTGGGCTCAGTCAGTCCTTCTGCCTCAGTCTTCCAAGTAGCTGAACTACAGGTGTGCACCACCATGCCCAGCTAATTTTTTGATTTATTATAGAGATGAGGTCTTGCCAAGTTGCCCAGGCTGGTCTCAAACCCCTGGTCTCAGGCAGTCCTCTTGCCTCTACTTTCCAAAGTGCTGGAATTGCCGGCATGAGCCACCATGCCCAGCTCCCATCTCTATTAAAAAGAAAAAATATAAAGCAGAAATATATTTTTGCCAATTCTCATGCAGGTAGTCAGGCCTACAGGGGCTAGGTATACCCATTGCACTTAAAAAAAAAAAGTATAAGCCAGGATGCTTTATGACATTTCCAGTGGGATCTGTTTGGCTCAAGATCTGGGTCAGTTATCTGTGCAGCACCCCTGGGAGAGGGAAAGGGAAGGGAAGCGTGTGGAAGATGCCTCTGGGGACTGAATCAACTGTAGAAATGACATCCAAGGAGTTGTTTGGAAACAATGGAAAGTTGCTGGTTTTTGAATGCAATATATTCGTGAAACACAACAGTGCTTATGCCCCTAAATCTATACAATTTTTTTAAGGTGGTGATTCTTAAGGGATTGGCTATCATGGAACAAAGCCTGGTGAACAGTTTTCTGCTCTCTGCATATAGGTCCAAAGGAAGACAGTGCTTGGATGTGTGCTCTGTTCCCCTGGAAAGTGTTGGAGAAACGCCTGCAGAGTCCAATTTTCCAGCTCTCCTTTTCCCCGGGCTCCATAACAGTCTCCGTGGCCTCCTCTTTCTGTGGCCAATCACTTTCTCAACTTGCAATACTTAAATTACTAACGTTTCCTGGGGACAGTGGCTCACACCTTGTCATCACAGCACCTTGGGAGGCTGAGGTGGGAGGATGGCTTGAGCCCAGGAGCTGGAAACCCGTCTGGGCGACATAGCAAGACCTGTCTCTCCAGAAAAATGGGACAACAACAAAAAAATTAGCTGGGCGTAGTGATGCACACCTGTAGTCCCAGCTACTCAGGAAGCTGAGGTGGAAAGATCGCCTGAGCCCAGGAGGTCAAGGCTGCCGTGGGTCATGATCATCATGGTCTTGCCACTCATGCCAGCCAGAGTGACAGAGTGAGACCCCGACTCAAAAAAATTATTAACTTTTCCCAAGGGTCACATTTTTTTTTTTTTTGAGTTGGAGTCTCACTCAGTTGCCCAGACAGGAGTGCAGTGGCTGCTCCCGGCCACCACAGCCTCGACCTCCTGGGCTCCGGCGATCCTTCCGCCACGCCCGGCTAATTTTTTGATTTATTGTAGAGATGAGGTCTCGCCAAGTTGCCCAGGCGGGTCTCAAACCCGCGGGCTCAGGCAATTCACTCACCTCGGCCTCCCAAAGTGCGGGATTACAGACTGAGCCACTGAGCCTGGCCGGATCACATTTTTAAAAACAGATTTTATTTATTAATATTTTCAAACTTTCCAAACAAAAGTCAAAAGGTACAAAAGGGCTGAGTGTCAAGGGTGCTCTCCTCACCCCAGTGCTCCAAGCCATGCTGGGTCTTTCCTGGGAAACAGCCAGCATCACTGGCTTCATAGATATTTTCACAGATATTTTCCTACTTTTTAGATGTTCTATACACATATAAGTAAATAGGAATCATTGCTTTCTTTTTCATAGTTTTCTTTGTTTCCCCCAAGAATGACATACTTTGAGGAATGTGATCTCTTGAGTGAATCTTCTCTCGGTCAGAAGTTCTCAGCCTGGACTGTGTCAAAGATCAGTGGGTGAGAAAGAGGAGGAGGGACAGTCACAGCCCTGGGAACTATCCAACTTTCCTACCCTTGGAGCTCCCCAGGGAGGGATGAGACTGGGTGGGCACAGACAAGTTCTCCTTTGGGGTATCGTGGTGAGAAACATGCTCCAATCATGTTAAAGGTTGACATTCCCCCAGAAATGTAACTCCGTCTGTACAATTTTTTTTTTGAGGTGAGGTCTCACTTTGTCACCCAGGCTGGAGTGCTGTGGCACGATCACAGCTCACCACAGCCTCAACCTCCTGGGCTCAGTGATCCCTGTCTCAGCCTCCCAAGTAGCTGGGACTACAGGTGAGCGCCACCACGCCCGGCTAATTTTTTATAGAGGTGAGGTCTTGCTGTGTTGTCCAGGCTGGTCTCCAACTCCTGAGCTCAAGCCATCCTCTTGCTTCAGCCTCCAAAATTGCTGGGATTATAGGTGTGAGCCGCCACACCTGGCTAGTGACTATCATTTTGAGAGCCCTAAGCTGAATATCTGATTTTGAGGTGGTTGCCACAGGTGCAGCATGTGCATGGTGACTGTCTACAGGTACTCATGCCCATAGTTAGGCTTTCCCAGGTATGGAGAAAGGTGGGTGGGGAACATGAGGTTGACTCATGTGTTGGAGCAGTGGTTCTCAATGACAGCTCTTTGAAAGTCTGATTAGCGTTATGCACCTAGCATTCTGTGGGCGGGAACCAGAGACACTGGACATCGTATAATCCCCAACATAATTCTGCACAAGAAAGATTTTTAAAAATTTGAACTTAACTTTTGAATGTCCCAGACATTTATGTAGTAGTTTGGTGATCCTTTTGTTTGTTTAGTTTTGGTTTTGGTTTTTTTGTTTTCTTTGAGACAGGGTTTCACTCTGTTGCCCAGGCTGGAGTGTGGTAGCACAATCATCGCTCACCACAGCCTGGACCTCCTGGGTTCAGGCCATCCTTCTGCCTCAGCCACCTGAGTGGCTGGGACTATAGGCGCGCACCACCGTGCCCGGCTGATAATTTGATTTGTTTGTAGAGACGAGGTCTCACTATGTTGCCAAGGCTTCTATCAGATTCCAGGCCTCAAGTGATCCTCCGCCTCAGTCTCTCAAAGTGCTGGGATTACAGGTGTGAGCCACCATGCCTGGCCTATATGGTAGTTTTTTAAAACCCACTATTTAAAGATTATCTAATCCTAGAACCTAATTTTGTCTTATGTATAAGTGCGGACCATTTTTTGCATGCTTTTCTATTACGCTACACTTTCCAGAAATGCAGCTCCTGCGTGAGTGGAGGGAAGCTTGCACTGTTTTGTGTGGAGCTTTACCGCCAGTTGTTTCTTGTTTCGGAGGATCACGTCGCTGACAGCAGGGGCTTTGAACAGCAGTGCGGCATCTAAGTTGCTGATATAGACGCACCAAAACACCCACCAGGGGCTGATGCGCTCATGTGGATTCTGGGTTTAGGGGCAGGAACCTGACAAATTCATGAATGTGATGATGTTTGAGCACTTATGGATGGGAATATATATTTATTTTACTATAAATTATCTTCCTTAGCCAGGCGCGGTGGTTCATGCCTGTAATCTCTCCACTTTGGGAGGCGGAGGTGAGAGGATTGCTTGAGCCCAGGGTTTCGAGACCAGTCTGGGCAACTTGGCAAGACCTCATCTCTACAGTAAATCAAAAAATTAGCCGGAAGTGATAGTGTACACCTGTAGTTTCACTACTTGGGAGGCTGAGGCGGAAGGATCGCCTGAGTCCAGCAGGTCAAAGCTGCGGTGGCCATGAGCGTGCTACTGCACTCCAGCCTGGGTGACAGGGTGAGACTCCAACTAAAAAAAAAAACATTACCTTCCTTTATTTCTTAAATTACAGTGACAGCATTATATGGATTTTCTTTCAAGATTATGTGGGTAGGAAGATACTATTACATATTATTTTCATTTCTAGATTCAAAAAAAAGAGACATTGTAAAATATGTGTTATATAAGAAAAGAGGCTGGCTCATGCTTCTAATCCTAGCAATTTGGGAGGCAGAGGCGAGAGAATTGCCTGAACCCAGGGACTCGAGATCAGCCTGGCAAATTGGTGAGATTTTTGTCTCTACAGTTAATCCAAAAATTAGCTGGGTGTGGTGGTGTGTGCCGGTAGTCCCAGTTACTTGGAAGGCTGAGGTGGGAGGATTGCCTAAGTCCAGCAGGTTGAGGCTGCAGTAGCTGGTAGTCTCTGCAATTAGCAACAGAGTGACAGAGTGAGACTCTGACTCAAAATTTTTTAAAAAGTAAAGAAGAAAAGCGGCCACATGCTCAGTGTTAGGGCCCGGACATGCTCAATGTTAGGGCCCATCAATAGAGAGGACAGAGCTGGGTAGAGGAAACTGATATCAAGGGGCCAGATGAATGAATGACAAGGGGAGACCCTGAATTGGAAGTCATCCCTGGAAACAGCCAGAGGCACCATCATCTTACCCTCTGAGTCAGTGAGCTCTGTACCTTCCCAGGAACACATCTCATGCTTCAGAGAACCTGCTTCACTAGCAGACCATGGGCTACCCTGGAGCACAGCACTGCTCTGCCAATGCAGGCAGTGGCGCATAGGCGGCTGGCAAAGGAGCTGCGGGGAAAGTACTAGTCTCAGCCAGAACTCCAGATTCATAGTGGGTGGGGATTTTTATGGATCACAGTTTTTTTTTTTTTTTTGGAGTCCCACTCTGTCGCTCAGGCTAGAGTGCAGTGGCGCGCTCACGGCCACAGCTGCCTTGACCTGCTAGGCTCCGGTGATCCTTCTGCCTCAGCCTTCCAAGTAGCTGGAACTATAGGCACACGCCACCATGCCTGGCTAATTTTTTGATTTATTGTAGAGACAAGGTCTTGCCATGTTGTCCAGGCTGGTCTCGAACCCGTGGGCTCAGGCAATCCTCTCACCTTGGCCTCCCAAAGTGCTGGGATTGTAGGCGTGAGCCATCGCACCTGGCCAGATCACAATTTAATGGATCGTAGGATAGAATAGACGTTAATTGCAAAAATGTTATATATTTTTTCTAATATATACATATATTTATTAATTTTATTTTTCTTGTGCTTTTAAATATATCTATATATGTGACTTATTTCCATGCTTTTCTTAGGTCACTGGTATCATGAAATTTGTGGATCTCTTGCCCTCTACAGAACACTTGAGAACAGAACTCCGCCTGCCTCTGCTTTCCCAGAGTCAGATCATGAACAAGGCTTTCCTGAGTAAGGGTGAATCAGTAGGAAACATCCTCCAAGAAATACTCGTCCAGCAAATGGCACGTGGAGACCATTTTCCTGCCTTGCAGGGTCTGGAGAGCAGGATGTCTTCCTGGTTCATCTCCCCACATGCCCATGCCATGTCCCAGGTGGGTGGCTTCTATAATGGATGCCTTCTCTGGGTGGAGTCATTGGGGGATGGCCTGCATCTCTGCCGCCCCCAGCGCCTTCAGCTCTGCATTTGGCTGGACTATTTGGCACTTTTTTGTTGTTTTTTGGTTTTTGAGTCCAAGTCTCAGTCTGACACTCAGGCTGGAGTGCAGTAACGCAAGCATGGCTCACTGCAGTCTCGACCTCCTGGGCTCAGGAGGTCCTTCTGTCTCAGTCTCGCCCCCTCCTCAGAAGCTGGGACTACAGGCACATACCACTATACCCGGTTAAGTTTTGGTGTTTTTTTGTAGAGACAAGGGCTCACTAGGTTGCCCAGGTTGGTCTTGAACTCCTGGGTTCAGGCAATCTTCCAGCCTCGGCCTCAGCCTCGGCCTCCCAGAGTGCTGGGATTATAGGCATGAGCCACCATGCCCAGCCTGCCTGGACTATTATGAAGTAGCCTCAGTGGAGAAGAAACAGTGCCCTCAGGGCACGGGATGTGCACTGTGAGCTTCTCTCCTCTTTCCTCCCTTGTCTGGCCAGAGTTTCTTCAACAATCCCCAGTCCCCTTATTTCCTGTGTTCCACTGGTTGCACTTATTTAACAATCGCTTTGCCAAGAGCAGCCCAGCCTAATTATAACTATGCCCCCCTTCCCCCCGACCCCGTGGCTGTAAGCAGCATGTTACAGACAGTTTTGTATTCTGATTTTTTTAATTTAAGTTTACATAAAAAATTATGTTGCCTTGTTCCTACATAGTCTCTAATAAAAATTATTGTGTTAGTTTCCTGATCATATTACATCAAGAGGAAATGTCATGATTTACCCCTAAAGTCTGAAAAAAAAAATCATGCTGAGTTAAAGATTTGATGAGTAAAGTTTTTCTCTTCATTTGGATTATTTCCATGGGCTAAATTGCCAGAGGTGGGATTTCTGGGACAGAAGAAAGGAAGATAGTGTGGCTTGCTAAGATGGTTCGATATGTCATCATGCTGCACTACAAAATAAGCTTTCATTTTACATGCTTGCTTTTTATTTGTGTTGTTTTCCCTTATAGGTCGGACCCCTACCTTCCAGGGCCAAGTCTCCCGTGCCTAGGCTCCTCAGAACTCAGAGGAGAGTAGCTGCTGGGGGTACTGAACTCAGGCCTCTACCGTGGGAAGAAGGGACCAGATGCTGGAGTAGAGAAAACATTCCCATTGTGAGGATTTTTTTTTTTTTGAGTTGGAATCTCACTCTGTCGCCCAGGCTGGAGTGCAGTGGCACGCTCATGGCCACCACAGCCTCGACCTACTGGGCTCAGGTGATCCTTCTGCTTCAGCCTTCCAAGTAGCTGGAACTACAGGTATGCACCACCATGTCTGCCTAACATTTTGTAGTGACGAGGTCTTGTCATGTTGCCCAGGCTGGTCACAGAATCCTGGGCTCAGGCAATCCTCTCGTCTCGGCCTCCCTAAGTGCTGGGATTACAGGCATGGCCTGGCCTATGATCACCATTTTATAAAAGAAAAGGCTGAGGTCCAGAGAGGCACAGTGATTATGCTTTTGGCTGCAAGTTACAAAACACCTAACTGCAAGTGGCTGAAACAATATTTTCTTGTTCTCTCACATGACCATACGTCTGGAGGGAGGTCATTCCAGGCTGGTTTGGCAGCTCAAGTATCTTCCAGAAGCCAGTGTCCTTCCATGTTTCTTCTTTGACACTGTCAACTTGTGGGTGATGTTTCCCTCCCTGCTTGGTGCACCAAGCATCTTGTCCTCCCACAACTGAATTTGAAATCAGGAAGAAGGGGAAGGATGGCGCTCTGCTTGTGTATCTGTGTGCACGTATGTGCATTTATTTCATCGGGAAGGAAATAGTTCCCAAAAGATTCCCAGCCAATTTCTCCTTAGATCTCATTGGCCAAAAGAATCAAATCACATAGCTTGGCCAGCCTGGGTTCACCTCCTCTGTGCACACTGCCCCCCAGTTCCCCACATCTGAATACAATTATGCTGTTCTTAGCAAGAAAGAGCGGGAATGGCGTTGGGTGGGAAACATCTGACAAGCTTCCTTCCCCATCACTTCATGGTAGAAGATTCTCTTTTCTAAGACAATGCTGTCTTCCAAGTTCTTTGTCCCTTGGCATATTAGCTGTGTGTGTATGTGTGTGTATGTGCACGCGTGCGCACATGAAGACACACATATCTCAGGCGATCATAATTTTCTTACCGGTATAGTTCATCAAGTCAGGAAGTAAGAAGTCAGAGGGAATGCTGCAGTAATTCTTACCTGCTATCTTGCAAATAAGACAGAAAAAGACAGTGTGAGGCACCATCTTAAATTAGGAAGAATGCAGGTTGAAAAATTCAATCTGGATTCTAGCCCTGGGTCTGCTACTTTCTATCTGTGCTGACTGGGATAAATTATTTACTCTTTCTGAGCCTCAATTTTCTCATCTGTACAGCAGGAAGTTTGGACTGTAATGTCTAAAGCACGAACGTTCCATAGGCATATTGCAATATTTATGGAACACCTACAATCAATGCTCTGTACAGTATATCACATTATTTTTTAAAAATCTGCATGTCTTATGAATCTTCTTATTGTATAAGAAGATGAAGACAGCCAGGCACGATGGTTCAAGCCTGTAATCCCAGCAGTTTGGGAGGCCGAGGTGAGGGGATTGCCTGAGCCCAAGGGTTCGAGGCCCGCCTGGGCAACTTGGTGAGACCTCATCTCTACAATAAATCAGAAAATTAGCCGGGTGTGGTGGCATATTCTTGTAGTTCTAGCTACTTGGAAGGTTGAGGCCGAAGGATCACCAGAGCCCAGCAGGATGGGATGGCTTATGAGCGTGCCACTGCCCTCTGGCCTGGGCAATGGAGTGAGACTCCAACTCAGAAAAGAAAGACTAAGACATCATATAACAGAATTAGAGATAGAATAGAATAGAAGCAGATTACAGACTCTTAAAATGTCATTATTTTGCATTACAAATTGTACTTTGAATGATTACGCGTTAAGTGGCTTGTGTTTTACATTTACAACACAGCTCATCTTCCAGAACTTTCCTGCTATTTCTACTCCCTATTTCATTGGCAATGCCGCTTCTTTATAACTGAGTGAAGTACATGGCAAGACGGGAAAATTTTTGTGCCTGTCTCTTTTTGTTCTCTCTCCTCCTCTGAACAGAAATAGTATCTTGGCCAGGCATCTCTTTGTCTCCCCTCCCCCATCCCCAAAAACAGGAAGAGGAAATAGCAATGGATGATCTACTTTCTGAAACACTGTAAGAAAGATCCAGAGACTGTTAGTTTTGTACTGAAGCAGCTTCAATTTCTGCTTTTCCAATATTTATAGGAAGTTTCCTGACACTGAGAGGGAAAAGAAGCAGTGGCCGGGGACTTTCTCCTAAAAATATGCAGGAAGGGGAACACAGAGGCATAGACAGATCTGTGTAAGGTGCTCCAGGCTTGCTCAGAACAGGAGCTGAGCTTTTGGCATTTTTCTTCCAAGGTTGTGTCAGTATGCAAAGTAGGCCCTCTGAGGCAGCTGCTAGTCAATCAGCCACATTTCCTGAACTGGAATAGTGTATTTTTAGTTGGCAGGAAACAGAAAAACAACCCAAAAAAAACCCAGTTAGATTAGGAAGGAGGTTGGAAGGTCACTTAGAAACTCAGATCAGTGCTTGAGACTTTGCAGCATTTCCTAGATGAGTTACTGTTACCCTTGCAGCAATGAACCCAGTGTTCAGTTCAATTCTCTTTTGTTTGAAAATAAACTATAGAGGTAATGATAAATACATTTTTCTTTACAAGGGTCAAACAAGCCGGGTGCGGTGGCTCTCACCTGTAATCCCAGCACTTGGGAGGAGAAGGTGAGAGGATTGCCTGAGTACTGGGGTTCGAGACCAGCCTGGGCAACTTGGCGAGACCTCAGCTCTACAATAAATCAAAAAATTAGCCAGGCATGGTGGTGCTTGCCTGTGGTTCCAGCTACTTGGAAGGCTGAGACAGAAGGATCACCTGAACCCAGCAGGTCAAGGTTGTGGTGGCCGTGAGGCTAAATTTTTTTATTATTTATTGTAGAGAAGCGGTCTCACCAAGCTGTCCAGGCTGGTCTCAAACCCTGGGGCTCAGGTAATTCTCTCACCTTGGCCTCCCAAAGTGTGGGATAACAGGTTTGAGCCACCACACCCGGCCTTCACTCTACTTTCTAGATTTCTCCAGTGATATCTTTTAATCCTTCCATTAACATGTTTATTTGTGATTTTATATTTTTAATTTCTAAGAACTCGTTTTTGTTCTTTGGATTTTTACAAAATAAGGTCCTTATTTGATGGCATCTCTCTGAGGATCTACAGGACCAGGTAAAATAGGAGACCCTGAATCAGAAAAACCTATATGATGACAACCAGAATGTTCTTGTTCTTGAGTGAGTAGAGTCTACCTCCTTCAAGGTAGACTATCTGTTTTCTAGCATGGAGCCTGCCAGCCTGTTTCCACTTGGGTCCTATATGCCACCTTGGAACAGAACACTGTCTTGTCAATGTGTACCACGATTACATAGGGGGCAGATGAAGGAGCACAGGACATTCACCAACTGTATGCTGAGCTACAAAACACATTTAAATAATTATTAAAGCATCGAAGGTCGGGCATGGTGGTTCACACCTATGATCCCAGAACTTTGGGAGGCTGAGGTGAGAGGATTGCCTGAGCCCACAAATTCAAGACCAGCCTGGACAAATTAGTGAGGCTTCATCTCTACAATAAATCAAAAAATTAGCCCGGCGTAGTGGCATGTGCCTGTAGTTCCAGCTACTTGAAAGGCTGAGACGGTAGGATCACTTGAGCCCAGCAGGTCGAGACTGTGGTAGCTGTGAGCATGCCACTGCACTCCAACCTGGGCAACAGAGTGAGACTCCAACTCAAAAAATAAAAATAATAATCATTATTATTATTAAAGCATTGAAGGTATACAGCATATATCCTCAGTGTGACCACAGTGAAACTAAGGTAGAAATAAAAAAACAGAAAGACATCAGGAAAAATCCCCAAACTTTTGGAAAATGAATTTATTATGCTTCTGAATAACCATAGACCAAAGATGAAATCACAAAAGATATCAGAAAATATTTGGAATGGTAGTAAAAAGTATAACACATCACAATTTATAAGTTGCAGCATAAGAACTACTTAGAGGGAGGTTTATCTGCTAAAATGCTTTTATTAGAAAAGAAAAAAGCTTGGTGAGACCTCATCTCTACAATCAAAAAAAAAAAATTAGCCGGGCCTGTGGTGTGCATCTGTAGTTCCAGCTACTTGGGAGGCTGAGGCGGAAGGATCGCCTGAGCCCAGCAGGTAGAGGCTACAGTGGCCGTGAGCATGCCCCTGCACTCCAGCCTGGGCGATAGAAAAAAAAAAAAACACAACTTGAGGTCTTCACTTTTAAGTTTACAGTACCTTGCTGTACAGCAGATCTCTGGAACTCGCTCATCTTGCATAGCTGTAACTTTATACCCATTGAACAACTCTGCATGACCCCTCCCCTCTTCCACTGGTAACCACCATTCTGTTGTCTACTTCTACTCCTGTGACTATTTTATTTATTTATTTTTTGAGTTGGAGTCTCACTCCGTCACCTAGGCTGGAGTGCAACTACAGGCGTGCACTGCCATGCCTGGCTAATTTCTGATTTATTATAGAGACGAGGTCTCGCCAAAGTTGCCTGGGCTGGTCTCCAACCAGCAGGCTCAGGCAATCCACTCACCTCAGCCTCCCAAGTTCTGGGATTACAGGCTGAGCCACTGAGCCCAGCCTTCTGTGACTATTTTAGATGCCTCAGATGAGAGGGATCATGGGAGTATTTGTCCTTCTGTGACTGGTTCATTTCACTTAGCATAATGTCTTCCAAGCTCATCTATATTGTCACAAGTGGTAGGATTTCCTTCTTTTTTTAAGGCTGAATAATATTCCATTGCATTATTCATTACATTGAATAATATTTCAACAAAATGTGTAGACCATCTTTTCTTTATCCGTTCATCTGTCACTGGACATTTGGGCTGTTTCCATATAGATCCTGATTTCAATTCATTTGGATGGATACCCAGAAGTGGGACTGCTGGATCATATGGTAGTTCTATTTTTAATGTTTTGAAGAATCCCCATACAGTTTTCCATGGCAGCTATGACATTTTACATTCCTATCAATAGTATACAAGGATTCTAATTTCTCCCTGGCTTCACCAACACTTGTTCTTTATCAGTTTCTTTTTTCTTTTTTTTTGAGTTGGAGTCTCATTCTGTTGCCCAGGCTGGAGTGCAGTAGCATGCTCACGGCCACTGCAGCCTCTACCTGCTGGGTTCAGGCGATCCTTCCGCCTCAACCTTCCAAATAGCTGGAACGACAGGTGTGTGCTGCCGCACCCAGCTAATTGTTGCCTTATTGTAGAGATGAGGTCTTGCCAAGTTGTACAGGCTGGTCTTGAACCCCTGGACTCAGGCAATCCTCTCACCTCTGCCCCCCAAAATGCTGAGATTACAGGCATGAGCCACCACACACACACGCACACACACACACACACAACACACACCATAAACAAAACAAACAAAAAAATCAATGGACACAAGGAAATTTTTGGAGGTTGTGGAGTGATGGATATGTTTTGTTTTGTTGAGTTGGAGTCTCACTCTGTCGCCGACTGGAGTGCAGTGGCCGCTCCCGGCAACTGCAGCCTCGACCTGCTGGGGCTCCGGCGATCCTTCCGCCTCAGCCTTCCAAGTAGCTGGAACTAAGGCGTGCGCTACCACGCCCGGCTAATTTTTTATTTATTGTAGAGATGAGGTCTCGCCAAGTTGCCCGGGTGGGTCTCAAACCTACGGGCTCAGGCAATCTATTCACCTCAGCCTCCCAAAGGTGCGGGATTACAGACTGAGCCACTGAGCCCGGCTGATGGATATGTTTATTATCTAGATTGTGGTGAGTGTAAGAGGAGTGTATACATATGCCCAAACTCACCAAACTGTATATGTTAGCTGTGTGCAGTTTTTAGTATATCAACTATACTTTTATAAAGCTGAGGAAAAATTGATAAAGAGGATATTCTGAACAACTTTATGCCAGTATAATAAACAACTTAGAAGAATTGAATAAATACTATTTGTTAAATAAGTCATCTTTTTGCCGGGCACGGTGGCTCAAGTCTGTCATCCCAGCACTTTGACATCCCAGAGGCAAGAGGATTGCCTGAGCCGGGGGTTTGAGACCAGTCTGGGCAACTTGGTGAGACCTCGTCTCTACAATAAATCACAAAATTAGCCAGGCGTAGTAGCACATGCCTGTGGTTCTGGCTACTTGGAAGGCTGAGGCGGTAGGATCGCCTGAGCCCAACAGGTCAAGGCTGTGGTAGCCACGGGCATGCCACTGCACTCCATCCTGGGCAACAGAGTGAGACTCTAACAACAACAGAAAGTCATCTTTTTCTGCTTAATTTGAAATATCACCTTTATTGTGCACTAAATTCATATGTATGGGGTACCAAAAATGCATATACACTTGAAGTATGACGTTTGCGCAAAAGATGGCGTTAATCAAATGAATGCTAATGTCAACATGTGACAGCAGGACAGTCAAAGAAAATGGCAGAAGCATGATTGAGCAAATGTCATACTATAATATACATTGATACTATAATTTAATTTAACTTTGAAAAGCAATACATAGATAACATCTCTTAAAATGTGTATACGTGCATGGGCTCAGTGGCTCAGCCTATAATCTCAGCACTTTGGGAGGCCGAGGTGAGTGGATTAATTTTTTGACTCTTTTGTAGGGACAAGGTTTCACTATGTTGCCTAGGCTGGTCTTAAATTCCTGAACTCAAGCAATCCTCCCATCTCAGCTTCCCAAAGTGCTGGTTTTACAGGCGTGAGCCACACTGCACCTGGCCTCCATTCATATATGTATGTGTGAGTTTGGGTGTTTCTGCCTTCTATATTCCATTCCACTATTCTATTTGTAGATATTTTTAGCCGATATCACACTATGAGGGGGGACCTTCCCCAAAAATAGAATTATCTTTTGGAGGGCAGGCTCCTCGTAGTACAGGCTTCCCCGGCTTGGTAAGTATTCTAGGAACTCCTCAGCATCAGTGAACCAGCTAGCATTGTTGTGAGAGTCTGCATTGCATTAGGCTTCAGTGAATCTTTTTTTGGAGATTCTCTCAACACTTTTGCCCATTTCATGTTGGGTGATTTACGAGCACATCTACCCACACCTCACTGAGTGTTCAGCATATTTTTTCTTCCGTTTCTTCTTTTCTATTTTCTTTATTTTATTTTATTTTATTTTATCTTAAACATGTGGGTTGCAATTCAGGATTAGATATGAAAGTGGTCATCATACGGGTAAAGTTTGGACTTCCCTTTGGTCCCCCTTTCACTTGGTTTGAGATCAGGTACCCTTATTGATGTCTCCCTTCCCTTCGCCCTTGTTTAACAGTTTTTGACCAAAAAATGGCCTGACCCCAGTGTTCCACCCTCTCTATTTACCCAATCTCACCTCAAGCAACTATTTTTTTTTTGAGTTGGAGTCTCACTCTGTCATCCAGGTTGGAGCGCAGTGGAACGCTCATGGCTACTGCAGCCTGGACCTGCTGGGATCAGGTGATCCTTCCGCCTCAGCCTTCCAAGTAGCTGGAACTACAGGCACGTGCCACCATGCCCGGCTAATTTTTTGATTTATTGCAGAGATGAGGTCTCACCAAGTTGCTCAGGCGGGTCTTGAACCCCTGGGCTGAGGCAATCCTCTCACTTCGGCCTTCCAAAGTGCTGGGATTATAGGCATGAGCCATCATGCCCAGTCTTCAAGCAACTATTTTTGTTTCCCCAGATTAAAAAAAAAAAATCCTCAGAGGGAAATATTTTGTCAACGTGGAAGAGGTGAAACAGAAAAGGCATCAAAATTGACAAGTTTAAGAACTGTTTTGACGAGTAGAAAAGGTGTCTCTATAGGTGTATTGCATCAAAGAAAGCACTTTGAAGGTGACTAAAGCTTAAACAAGCAAGAATACACACTTTTTAAATACACTTAAAGGATTTCCTCCTTAAATATCCAGTTGTCTGCTGCCCTAAACTTCATCCACTGTCATCTTGAACTGGTAGGACTGTAATTTACCAGGAGAGCTTGGGGTATTGGGGCACGCCCCCTGCTTGAGAGCCACAAACACTCAGCTCTTACCTGATTGTAGTAGCAGTCGTTCAAGAGTAAATTTTTCTCAAGTGTCATCTTGCATCAAATAGTTGTTTTTAATAATTCTGTTCAGTTTTTATAATTGTTAACTATGGAAGAAATTGCCCAACATCATGATACCATTCAAGGAAGTTCTGCCCTCTAGTGAACGTTAAAAATATGCTTTGCGGCCAGGCACGGGTGGCTCAAGCCTGTAATCCCAGCACTTTGGGAGGCGAGGATAGAGGATTAACTGAGCCCACAGGTTCAAGACCAGCCTGAACAACTTGGCGAGACCTCGTCTCTACAATAAATCAAAAAATAAGCCAGGTGTGGTAGCACACGCCTGTAGTTCCAGCTACTTGGAAGACTGAGGCAGAAGGATCACCTGAGCCCAGCAGGTTGAGCCTGCAGTGGCTGTGAGTGTGCCACTACACTCTAGCCTGGGCAACATAATGAGATACCAACTCAAAAAAAAAAAAAGAAGATTTGCATATTTTTAAACTTTTTTACTTAGTATTTTAGGGTTTTTACTGCTATTGGTAATGGTAATTTTGTCTAAATACATTTTCTAGGCCAGGCGCAGTGGCTCAAGTCTATAATCCCAGCACTTTTGGAGGCCAAGGCAAGAGGATTGCCTGAGCCTGCGAGTTTGATACCAGCCTGGGCAACATGGTGAGAACTCGTCTCTTCAATAAATAAATTTTTTAAAAAGCTAGCTGGGCGTGGTAGTGCCCACCTGTACTACTTCGAAGGCTGAGGTGGAAGGATCACCTGAGCCCAGCAGGTCGAGGCTGTGGTGGCCAGGAGGTGCCACTGCACTCCAGACTGGGAGACAGAGTGAGACTCCAACTTAAAAAAAAAAGAAAGAAAAAAAAATACATTTTCTAATTAGTGATTAATTTTTATGTGTTTCTCTTACATTAGACTTATATTAATTATATTTATATATAATTATAAATATATTTATATTAATTATAATTATATATTTTTTGATTGGTTTTTAGTTGGTTTTCTTGATTGTCTATAGAGACAATCATATTGTCTGCAAATGTCAGTCACATTTTATCCCTTCCAACATTAGGCCTCTAATTTCATTTACTTGACTTATTGCTTTGTCTATAAACTCCAGTTGAATGTTAAATAATAGCAGTACAGCAGGCAACCTTTCCTAATTTTCATGTTTTGCTGGGAAGCAAATTGGTATTGCTGGGAAGCAAATTATCTCAAAACTTAGTAGCTTCAAACAACTATTTTATTTTGCTCATTATTTTGAGGGTTGAGCTTTTAAAAAGTGTTGATTAGACAGTTCTCTCTTGTGGTGTTCTCTCAAGCATCTACAGTCAGCTGTCAGCTAGGGATGGAGTCATCCAGAGGCTCACCTAGGCTGGATGTCTAGGATGGCTCACACACATGACTGACAGTTGATCCTGGCAGTCAGCTGGGAACTCAGCTAGGATTTCAACTGGAGGGCCTACCTATGACCTCTGTATATTAATTGACCTCTTCACAACATGGTGGCCTCAGGGCAGTTGGACTTCTTACATGGAAACTCTGAGTTCTAAAAGTAAGTGTTCAGGCTGAGCACAGTGGCTCATGCCTAAATCCCAGCACTTTGGGAGGCTGAGGTGAGAGGATTGCCTGAGCCCACGGGTTCGAGACCAGCCTGGGAAACTTGGCAAGACTTCATCCCTACCATAAATCAAGAAAAATTAGCCAGGCATGGTGGCACATGCTTGTGGTTCCAGCTACTTGAAAGGCTGAGATGGAAGGATCGCCTCAGCCCAGCAGGTCGAGGCTGCGGTGGTCGTGAGCATGCTACTGTACCCAACGTGGGCAACAGAGTGAGACTCCCACTAAAAAAATAAAAAAATAAAGCAAGTGTTCCAGTGAACAAGTGGAAGCTACAACACCTTTTCTGACCCAGCCTGAGAAGTCATATAGTACCACTTCTGCTGCATTTCATCAGTTATAGGCAAATTGTGAGTCCATCCAAATTCAAGGGCAGAGTATGTAGATGGCCACAAAGAATTCATGGCCATATATTTTAAAAAATTCATACACTGTAGCCAGGAACCGTGGCTCACGCCTGTAATCCCAACACTTTGGGAAGTGGAGGCGAGAGAATTGTTTGAGTTCAGGGGTTTGAGACCAGCCTGAGCAACATAGTGAGACCTTGTTTCTACAATAAATCATAAAATTAGCCAAGCATGGTGGCACACTCCTGTAGTTCCAGCTACTTGGAAGGCTGAGGTGGAAGGAACGCCTGAGTCCAGCAGGTAGAGGCTGCAGTGACCGTGAACGTGCCACTGCACTCCAGGGTGACAGAGTGAGACCGACTCAAAAAAAAAAATTCATACACTGTCTTTAGTGGTGATGTTTTACCATTAAGAACCTACCATTTTCTGTACGTTCTTGACAGATATCCTTGATAAGTTTGAGGACCCCCTCATATTAGATTATGGGCAAATGGAAAGAAATAGCAATTGTCATTTGTTTTTCTCACAAACTAATATAATTCGTGGAGAATAGTTGTGGTAAATTTATATTGCCAAATTCATGAAAAATGTCTACGCAGATTAAAGTTACTACACAACACCAAATAACAAAGAAGATATATTTATATATATTTTTAAAATTTATTTTTACTTCATCTTATTACAAAGATGTGGGGTACAAATCAGGATTAGGGACATAAGCAATGTATGTGGAGGTGAAGTTTAGGCCTCCAACTGGTCCTTGCTTTCCCTGGTTTAGGACCAGGTACCCTTTGTGTTGGTATGTCTCCCCCCAACTCTCCCACCCCTCTCACCCCTGCCCAGCAGTGTCACAAGCACCCTATGCATTGTGATTAATGTTCAGGTCCCACTTATTAATGAGAACATGTGGCATTCCGTTCTTTTTTTCTGTGCTAGATCGCTAAGAACAATTGGCTCCAGCTCCATCCACTTGTTGAGAAGTCCATGATTTTGAAGATGCTATATCATTGTTCAGAGTATTTTATAAGTAGGATATTATTCTTTATGAGTTGTGATTTGGCTAATCATATTTAGCAAAAGCCATCATATAATTGCAACAAGGTTAATTGGGAAAAGAATGATTTGGTTTTTTAAAATGTGAGAAATTTCTTAAACAATTATCGTAACAATATAAGAAAAGTTTGGGCAGTAGCAGGAAACTGCCGGGAGGCGGGTGGGGAAGAGGGATTGGCAATAGTGGGAATCTGCCTGGGGAAGGGGGGCATACCTCATCAACAAGGGTACCTGGATAATGAACATCCGTATACCTAACCCTGAATTGTACCCCACATCTTTAAAATTAAAAAATAAGAAAAAAAAAGAAATGTGAGAAATTTCATATAGACATATTACATTTTTTGTTTATGGAAAAGAGAGATTTTTTCTTTAAACAGGGGATCTGGACAAGGGACAGTTAATTAACACACTTCATTTCACTGAAGCCTCAAATCCCCCTGTAGAAATCTGCTGAACTAGTTTAGATTTGACCATATGGTGAGCTCTTTAAGCAAAACTAAATGGCCTCCTTCCTAGACCCACATGCACCACCTCAGTTCTAAGGAAAGGTTGACCTGGAACACATAGGTCAAAGACATGAATGGACAAGAACTAGAAGATGTGCCCCAATCTCCAGAGTTAAACTGATTTAGGCCCTCTGTAGCCGACCCTTCTGGAACAGGGAATGGTGCAACTTCCAAGGAAGCTGGCCCCAGGCCCTTCTTACCTGGTTGCCCAGGTGGTGGTCAGAAGGGAGATAAATGCTCTAAAGGGAAGGCAGAACATCCCCCAATAGGATGGGGGTTGACACAATATAGGATGATTCTTTTTTTTTTTTGGCCCCTAGAGACCACAGTTCACATGGTGTTTTTGACTCTGGCCCATACATACCTATGCTTGGAAAGAATGTGGAAGTTGGGAAGATAAGAGGTAGTGGAAAACCTGGAGCGTAAAGAAGCTTGGACTTCCACTGACATCCCACCCTCTCCCCCCCTTTCTTTTCAATGTAATCACAGTCACTAAATTAATTCTGCTCCCTTCTCAAGTCACTCATTAGGTGAAATAACAAGTTCACATTGCAGTGTGTGTGGGCTTACCCCTACAAAGCTTCCATCCAAAAACGAGGATGATATGGAGACTTTTTCACCCTCAAGCATTAAGAAAAATTTCCAGGCCGGGCATGATGGCTCACGCCTATAATCCCAGCACTATGGGAAGCCAAGGTAAGAGAATGACTTGAGCACACAGGTTTAAGATCAACCTGGGCAATTTGGCGAGACCTCATCTCTACAATAAATAAAAAATTAGCCTGGCATGGTGGCACGTGCCTGTAGTTTCAGCTACTTGGAAGGCTGAAGTGGAAGAATCACCTGAACCCAGCAGGTCAAGGCTGTGGTGACCATGAGTGTGCCACTGCACTCCAGCCTGGACAACAGAGTGAGACTCCGACTCAAAAAAGAGAAAGAAAAAATTTTCCCCTTTGGTTGCTTTCCTCAGTGACATCAGGTGAGTTATAGTAGATATTTTATGTGAATGCATGTGTCAGAATTTTGGAGTGGTAGAAAAAAGAAAGAAGTAGCAACAGGACCAAAGAAAGGAAGGACATTAAAGAACTGTATCAGTATATGTATCAGTAAATAACTGCTGCGCCCCAGTCATTAGAAACAAGTGTTAGAAGCAGCAGCAAGACCAGAGTTCCTCTTAGACACCTGCTGAGGTAAACAGCTTTCTATGTCATTCTTATTTTGATAAATGCGGGAAGAGGGCTGGGAAATGTCTGCCTGGTGTGTTAGAACATGTTACATGCTGTTAAAACTCTAGGAAATTGTGAATCTGTATCTGTCATAAATTCTTTTTTTTTTTTTTAGTTGGAGTCTCACTCTGTTGCTAGCTCATGGCCACCACAGCCTCGACCTGCTGGATTCAGGCTTTCAAATAGCTTGAACTACAGGTGTACACTACCACGCCCGGTTAATTTTTTGATTTATTGTAGAGACAAGGTCTCACCAAGTTGTCCAGGCTGGTCTTGAACCCCTGGGCTCAGAAGATCCTTTCGCCTCGGCCTCCCAAAGTGCTGGGATTACAGGCTTGAGCCACCGTACTGGCTGTCATGAGTCTTGACTCTTCTTCGGTGAGGGTGTTTCATACACTTTTTTTTTTTTTTTTTTGAGTTGAAGTCTCACTCTGTCGCCCAGGCTGGAGTGCAGTGGCCGCTCCTGGCCACTGCAGCCTCGACCTGCTGGGTTCAGGTGATCCTTCCACCTCAGCCCTCCAAGGAGCTGGAACTACAGGCCACGCCCGGCTAATTTTTTTGATTTACTGTAGAGATGAGGTCTCTCCAAGTTGCCCAGGCGGGTCTTGAATCCGCGGGCTCAGGCAATTCACTCACCTTGGCCTCCCAAAGCGCGGGATTACAGGTTGAGCTACCGAGCCCGGCAACATTTTCTAGTAGTCCTTCATACTACCTATTTGGAGGACTGGGAATTCTGCCTTCTAATCTGGCTCACTGATTAACTTTTGAATGAACTGAGATAAATCCTACAATTTGCTGAGTTTGTTTGTGACGCACTGAAGTAATCTTGTGATTGTGCCTAGTTTACATTTTAAACGTTGTAGTCATTCCTATAGCAGATTTTAAAATATTGCAATGATTTCAGAATTAAATTAAGAAACGTATCTTGAAATCTAAAAGTATGTAAACCTATAGAATTTCCTGGGTATGAATTTCTTACTGGCAGTATGAAATCTAGATTGATTAATAAATAAACTAGAGGCAAGAAAATAAATGGAAATAATATTTGACAGACGTTAGATCGAGTCCAGGCCACACGGTGGCAGGCTAACCCCACATAATGCTTCCTCTTCAAGGCCTGGAAAAACCCCCGGGAAAACAAACTTCATCAAGAAACAAATCTTAGTGTTTAGATTTAACTACATTACATCCCAGTGTTTAGAAAATTAACTTTAAGCCAGGTTCGGTGGCTCAGCCTGTAATCCCGCGCCTTTGGGAGCTGAGGTGAGTGGATTGCCTGAGCCTGTGGGTTCGAGACCCGCCTGGGCAACTTGGCAAGACCTCATCTCTACAATAAATCAAAAAAATTAGCCAGGCGTGGTAGCACACGCCTGTAGTTCTGGCTATTTGGAAGGCTGAGGTGAAAGGATCACCAGAGTCCAGCAGGTCGAGGCTGCGGTGGTCGGGAGCATGTCACTGCACTCCAGCCTGGCTGATAGAGTAAGACTCCAAAAAATAACAATAATAATAACTTTGAGAAAGAATATTATAAATTGGTAGCTAGATTATATTTTCTCTAAAAAATGTCATTTTACATTACATTGTACCTGAGCAGCTGGGATTTGACCTTCATCAGAACACTTTTCCTCTGAATCTCAATTTCCTCACCTCTAAAATGATGGGTTCCAATTACTTACAGTTCTGAAATCATCATGATTCTCTTGCAACTAAAAAAAGAAGCTTAATGTTATTCTTCATTAAAAAAGGAATATCAATCAGTCATGTTGCAGTTACCTTTAAAAGGAATATGGTTTCTGAAGTTCAACTACCTGGAGAATTTGAGTTTGATTCTGCTGTTTATTAACTATGAGATATTAGGCACGGTATGCAGCCTATCAAAATTTCAGTTTCCACTGGGCAGCCACATGCAGAAGAATGAAACCGGACCCCTATCTCTCACTATATGTAAAAATCAACTCAAAATAGATTAAATATTTAAATGTAAGACCCCAAACCATAAACATGCTAGAAGAGAGCCTAGGGAATTGTCTAGGCACAGGCAACAAAACCAGAAATAGACAAATGGGACAATTAAACTAAAAATCTTCTGTATCATAAAAAAGATAATTAACAGAGTGAGGAGACAACCTGTTGAATTAAAGAAAGTAGTTGCAAGCTATTATTCTGACAGGGTACTAATATCTAGAGTATATAAGGAACTCAAACAAGTCAGCAAGAAAAAGACAATGATCCCAGTAAAAATTGGGCAAAGGAGTCAGGTGCAGCGTCTCACACCTGTAATCCCAGCACTTTGGGAGGCTGAGGTGAGAGGATTGCCTGAGCCCACGGGTTAAAGACCAGCCTGGGCAACATGGTGAGACCTTGTCTCCACAATAAATTAAAAATCCTTCTGCTTCAGCCTTCCAAGTAGCTGGAACCACAGGCGTAATGATGCATGCCTGTGGTTCCAGTTACCTGGAAGGCTGAGGCGGAAGGATCGCCTGAGCCCAGCAAGTCGAGGCTGAGGTGGCTGTGAACATGCCACTGCACTCCAGCCTAGGTGACAGAGTGAGACTCCTACTCAAAAAAAAAAAAAAAAGAAAAAAAAAATTGGGCAAAGGACAGGAATAGACATTTCTCAAAAGAAGACCTACAGATGGCCAACAGGTATACAGAAAAATGGTCAACATCACCAGTCATTAGAGAAAATGCAAATCGAAACCCTAACAAGGTTTCATCTTACCCCTGTCAGAAAGGCTATTATTACAAAAACAAAAAAATGACAGATGTTGGTGAGAAAAGAGAACTCATACACTGTTGGTGAGAATGTAAACTAGTATAGCCACTATGGAAAAACAGTATGGAGATTTCTCAAAAAACTAGAATTAGAATTACTATTTGATCCAGCAATCCCACTAGTGAGTATCTATCCCAAAGAAAAAGAAATCAGTGTGTCAAAGGGATACCTGCACTGGCATGTTTATTGCAGCCTTACTCAGAATAGCAAAGATATTAAATCAATCTGTGTCCATCCATGGATGACTTGATAAATAAAATGTTGCATACATGCACAATGGAATACTATTTGGCCATAAAAAAACAATGAAATAATATCACTTTCAACAACATAGATGGAACTGGAGGTCATTATCTTAAATGAAATAAGCTGGGCACAAAGAGACAAATACTGCAAGTTCTCACTTAAATGTAAAAGGTAAAAAAAAATTTGATCACAGGAAGGTAGAGAATGGGAAGTTAGATAACAGAGACTGGGACATGAATGGGAGGGAGGGGTAGAATGAAGAGAAGTGGGTTAAAGTGTACAGTGCGCAGTTAGAGAGTAGGAATGCATCCAACACATGGTGGTAGAGTAAGGTGACTCTAGTGCAGGAAAATGTATTGTACTCTAGTGACAGACACCTAAACACCCTGACCTGATTGCTATGCATAATTATACATATAGGAAATTTCACATGTACCCCATAAATATGTACAAATTAAAAAAAGTTGACTGGCTCAGTGGCTCAGCCTGTAACCCCAGCACTTTGGGATTACAAAGTGGATTGCCTGAACCCACAGGTTCCAGACCAACCTGGGCAATTGGTGAGACCTCGTCTCTACAATTAAAAAAAAAAAATTAGCCGGGTGTAGTAACTCACACCTGTAGTTCCGGCTACTTGGAAGGCTGAGGTGGAAAGATCGCCGGAGTCCAGCAGGTTGATGCTCGAATGGCCGTGAATGTGCCACTGCACTCCAGCCTGGGCAACGGAGTGGAACTCTAACTCAAAACCAAAACCAAAACCAAAACCAAAACAAATTCAGGTTGGTATCATCTTGAAAATAATAGTTAAAATTATTTCTTCCTTGTGACTACTTCAGTCCATGTTATGATTCCTTCAATGTTTTCTCTCAGTATTTCACGCAATGCTTATACTTCTTTTTTAAAAAACCGAATTCCATGACCTATTAGGATATATATATATATATATATATATATATATATATATATTTTAATTTTAAGATGGGATCCACTATGTTGCCCATGCTGGAGTCCAGTGGCTAGTCACAGAGTGATCATGGTGCACTACAACCTGGAACTCCTGGCCTCAAGCAATACTCCTGCCTCAGCCTCCCAGACAGTTGGGACTACAGGCACATACCACCTCACCCAGTTATCCTTTGTTTTTGAAAATATTTTCTTTCTTGGCTCAAATAGCTTTTGCTGTTTTAGTGCTTTTGCTCACTGTGAGTCCCCAGTTTTCTCCAATGAAATTTTACCTCTCTCTCTCTCTCTCTCTTTTTTTTTTTGAGTTGGAGTCTCACTCTGTCGCCCAGGCTGAAGTGCAGTGGAACGCTCATGGCCATTGCAGCCTCAACCTGCTAGGTTCAGGCGATCCTTTCTGCCTCAGCCTTCCAAGTAGCTGGAACCACAGGCATGCGCCACCATGCCCAGCAAATTTTTTGATTTATTGTAGAGATGAGGTCTCACCAAGTTGCCCAGGCTGGTCTCGAACCCCTGGACTCAGGCAGTCCTCTCGCCTCAGCCTCCCAAAGTGCTGGGATTACAGGTTTGAGCCACCATGCCCAGCCCAAATTCTACCTCTCTTAATGCTCAGATAAACTTCATGTTTTCAGTTAGCGCCTTCCAAGACATCCTCATGGGAAGAGATCCTACCTCGCTAAACTGTAAAGCTCATACCAATTGCAAACTCTTACTATTTTCTATCTCCTATCCTAGTTTTATTTTCAGGTGGGTTTTTATAGCTTGCTTCTCCCTAAGAGGGGTATGAACTTCCTGATAAGAACTGTGCTTTTTATTTTATTTTATTTTAAGTTGGAGTCTCACTCCCTCGCCCAGGCTGGAGGGCAGTGGCATGCTCACGGCCACCCCAGCGTCGACCTGCTGGGTTCCAGTGATCCTTCTGCCTCAGCCTACCAGGTAACCGGAACTACAGGCGTATGTTACTGCGCCTGACTAATTTTTGGTTAGCAATTACCTTGGCCTTCCAAAGTGCTGGGATTATAGGCATGAGTCACTGCGTCTGGCCTAGTACTATTTATTCTTATAAAACTTCATGAAAGATAGATAAATTTGGAGAAATCTCATAAACTTGACTTTTAAATGAATGAGTCAATCATCAATAGCTATTTGCACAGAACTTTACTATTTTCTGTGAGCAATACAAATCTTTTAAAAAGCACAGTCGATCGGGCTTGGTGGCTCAGCCTGTAATCCCAGCACTTTGGGAGACCGAGGTGAGTGGATTGCCTGAGCCCATGGGTTCGAGACCAGCCCGGGGAACTTGGCGCGACCTCTTCTCTACAATAAATCAAAAAATTAGCTGGGCGTGGTGGTGCATGCCTGTGGTTCCAGCTACTTGAAGGCTGAGACAGAAGGATTACCTGAGCCCAGCAGGTTGAGACTGCGGTGGCTGTGAGTGTGCAGTAGCACTCCAGACTGGGTGACAGAGTGACTCTGACTAAAAAAATAAAATTAAATTAAGTAAATAAATAAAGAGCACTAGTTCTCATAAAGTTTCTTTCATAAATGAATAATAATTTATATTTGGGGATAATTGTGGTAAGGTGGTATTTTAATAGTCAGTGGTTTTGGTTAGATAAATTTTACAAAGAATAAATTGGTGCCTGTTTTTTCATACTGAAATGAGGACTATTTTATATGTATTACTAATTAAACTTATTTTGCTTTTTTTGTCCTTCAGCCTAACTATTCACCTTTTTCTCTTTTTTCATATTTGCTTAAGATGTTTTCTTTAAAAATATTAAAACTTATCAAAAATTTGAACTTCATATTCTTCAACATCATAAAGATCTTAGACTGTTTTAACTCTGAATGTTGCCTTTTATCTTTAATTTGATGGCTATATAATATTCTAGTTCCACTTTGTGTTTGTCCTTTGACAATCAGTTATTTATTTGCTCATCATTGACACTTGCATCCTAATCTCTTCTGCTGGGTTTATCTTTCCTTTTCTAAACTACTTCTTTCAGAAGTTCTCGCCAGGCATGGTGGCTCACACCTATAATCCCAGCACTTTGGGAGGCTGAGGTGAGAAGATTGCTTGAGCCCAGGAGTTTAAGACCAGCCTGAGCAACTTGGCAAGACCTCATCTCAACAATAAATTTTAAAAATTAGCCAGGTGTGGTGGCACACGCCTGTAGTTCCAGCTCCTTGGAAGTCTGAGGTTGAAGGATTGCCTGATCCCAGCAGGTGAAGGCTACAGTAACCTGAGCATGCCACTGAGCTCCAGTCTGGGCAACAGAGTAAGACTCCAACTCTAGATAGATAGATAGATAGATAGATAGATAGATAGATAGATAGATAGATAAAAGAAATTCTTTCAGCAAGGACTGTGAATGGGAAATCCCTTCAGCCTTAGTTTGAAAGTGTTATTTTACCTTTACCTTTGTGTGCTAGCTTAGCTAGAGAGATTAACAGTTATTTTCCCTCATCATTCTGAATATATTATTCTATTATTCTCTGGCATCTACTGTTTGAAACAAGAAGCCAGTTTTCAAGCTACATATTGATTCTTTTTTGGTAATGTGACTTTCAGGCCCAACCCTAAGATTGGTAAGATATGGTGAAAAATTACAAAAATGAGCCGGGTTTGGTGGCTCAGCCTGTAATCCCGTGCCTTTGGGAGGCTGAGGTGAGTGAATTGCCTGAGCCCACGGGTTCGAGACCCGCCTGGGCAGCGAGACCTCATCTCTACAATAAACCAAAAAATCAGCCGGGCGTGGTGGCGCATGCCTGTAATTCCGGCTACTCAGAAGGCTGAGGCGGAAGGATCGCCGGAGCCCAGCAGGCCGAGGATGCGGTGGCCGGGAGCGGCCACTGCACTCCAGTCTGGGCGACAGAGTGAGACTCCAACTCAAAAAAAAAAAAAAAAAAAAAAAAAATTACAAATGAGGGCCTGTTATGGTCCGTGTAACACTCGGCTGTCCCCTTGATACCAATAAATCAAAAGAGCAGGGAACTGGTAGAAAGAAGTTTATTTCTGAGTTTGAATCCAAGGAGCAGAACTGGACTCAAGGTCTTTCTAAAATGGTTCTGCTCAGTCTCCAGGTTTTTACAGTTCATTTTTATAGTCCAGAGTTGTCGGTACCTATACATTAGGCAGGTGACTAGCAGAGCATTGTACAGAACTTAAGTTACAGCTGCATTTTACATTTAGATAGTAACATTTAGAGTAAAGAAAGTTTACAAGGCCTAAGGCGTCAAGCATTGCAAAAGTCATGCAAATCCCAAGACTTACAATTACAATGATACTATATAGTTCAAAGAAAGGGAGTAAAGGGGATTTATATCTTTGGGTGTAGTCTGCTGGGAAGTCAAGGATGCCCTGAATGTGGAAGAGTGCTTGAATTCCCACCATGCCTTTCTCTAGGGACTGTGGCAACGTAGAGGGACATTAGTGGGTCTCTGTATCAGACCCACATACCTGTTGACAGGTCAAACTCTATAAAAGATTTTTTTTGGGAATTGGAGTCTCACTCTATTGCCTAGGCTAGAGGGCAGTGGCACACTCACGGTCACCGCAGCCTCGACCTGTTGGACTCAGGTGATCCTTCCGCCTCAGCCTTCCAAGTAGCTGGAACTACAGGCATGCACTACCACGTCTGGCTATTTTTTTTTATTTATTGTAGAGATGAGGTCTCACCAAGTTGCCCAAGCTGATCTCGAACCCGTGAACTCAGGCAATCCTCTCACTTTGGCCTCCCAAAGTCTTGGGATTATAGGCGTGAACCATGATGACTAGCCTTGATTTTTTTTTTTTTTTTTTTTTGGTCAGAATTTCACTCTGTCACCCACCCTGGAGCACAGTGCATACTCACAGCTCTAGCAGCCTCCAACTGCTGGGATCAGGCGATTCTTCACCTCAGCCTTCCTAGGAGCTGGAACCACCAAGGTGGGCCTGAAAGAAAAAATTCTAAAGGTAGCTAGAGAGAAGGGACAGACTACTTTGCCAAGGAAGACCCATCAGAATTGCAGCCAACTTCTCAGCCAGAAGAGCCTCAGGTCCCATCCTTGGCATTCTTTTTTTTTTTTGAGTTGGAGTCTCACTCACTGTCACCCAGACTGAAGTGTAGTAGCTACACTTCACTGTTCACTGCTACAGCAGCCTCAACCTACTGGGTTCAGGCTATCCTTCCGCCTCATCCTTCCAAGTAGCTGAAGTCACATTCCACATTGCGGGCCACCATGACTGGCTAATTTTTTAATTCATATGTAGAGATGAGGTCTTGCCAAGTTGCCCTGGCTGGTCTCGAACCCCTGAGCTCAGGCAATCCTCTCACCTTCATCTCCCAAAGTGCTGGGATTATAGGTGTGAGCCACTGTGCCCAGCTCCTTAACATTCTTAAAGAAAAGCAATTCTAGCCAAGAGTTTCTTACCCTGCCAAGCTAAGTAAGCTTCATTAATGAAGGAGAATTAAAATCCTTCCCAGACATCCAACACCTAAGAGTATGCTAACTCCAGACTGGCTCTTCAGAAGATGCTTAAGAAAGTTCTAAGTACAGGCCAGTCGCGGTGGCTCATGCCTATAATCACAGCCCTTTGGGAGGCCAAGATGAGAGGATTGCCTGAGCCCACAGGTTCAAGACCAGCCTGGGCAACTTGGTGAGACCTCATCTCTACAATAAATCACAAAAATTAGCTGGACATGGTGGCGCGAGCCAGTATTTCCAGCTACATGGAAGGCTGAGGTGGAAGGATCCCCTGAGCCCAGCAGGTTGAGGTTGCAGTGGCCATGAGCAAACCACTGCACTCCAGCCTGGGCAACAGAGTGAGACTTCAACTAAAAAAAAAAAAAAAAAAGTTATAAGTACAAAAGAACATTTTCACCCACCACAAAAACGTAGGCAAGCACAGAGTTTATAGACCATACAAATGAACCACAAAACCTAAAAAGCAAAACAGCGTTTTAATAGTAATACAACAATAGAACAAACCCCCTATATCAATAATTAACTTAAACTTGGGCCGTGGGCCAGGCTTGATGCCTCAGCCTGTAATCCTAATACTTTGGGAGACTGAGGCTAGTGGATTGCCTGAGCCCACGAGTTTGAGACTAGCCTGGGCAACTTGGTTATATCTCATCTCGACAATAAAAATAAAAAATTTGCCGGGCGTGGTAGCGCACACCTGTAGTTTCAGCTACTTAGAAGGCTGAGGCAGAAGGATCGCCAGAGCCCAATAGGTAGATGCTAGGGTGGCTGTGAGCGTGCCACTGCACTCCAGCCTGGGTAACGGAGTGAGACTCTAACTCAAAAACAACAACAACAACAACAACAAAAACCTTGGCTCAGTGGTTCAAGCCTGTAATCCCAGCACTTTGGGAGGCCAAGGCGAGACGATTGCCTGAGCCCATGGGTTCAAGACCAGCCTGGGCAACTTGGTGAAAATCTGTCTCTATTATTAATAAAAAAATTAGCAGTGCGTGGTGGCGTGTACCTGTAGTTCCAGCTACTTGGAAGGCGGAAGCCGAAGGATCACCTGAGCCTAGCAGTTCAAGGCTGGGGTGGCCATGAGTGTGCCACTGTACTCCAGCCTGGGTGACAGAATGAGACTCCACCTCAAAAAAAAGGAAAGAAAGAAATTCTTCCACCTTGGCTTCCCAAAGTGCTGGGAATACAGGCATGAACCTCTACACTTGGCCAAGAGTAGCTATTCTTACATAAGACAAAACAGACTTTAACCCAATAAAAGTTGACTGGACATGGTGGCTCATGCTTGTAATCCCAGACTTTTGGGAGGCTGAGGTGGAAGGATTACTTGAGTCCATGAGTGCGAGACCAGCCAAGACAACATAGCAAGATCTCCTCTCTACAAAAAAATAAAAAAACTAGCCAGGTATGGTGGTGTATGCTTGTAGTTCTACCTATTTGGGAGGCTGAGGCAGAAGGATCGTCTGAGACCAGGAGGTTGAAGCTACAGTGAGCTGTGATCGTGCCACTGCATTCTGGCCTGGGTGACAGAGTGAGAAAATTAAAATTAAAAAGGACACTGAAGGACACTACATAATTGTAAAAGGTTCAATCTGCCAGCAAGAAATATCCAATTTGAATATATATGCGCCCAATGTGGGAGTACCCAGATTTACAAAACAATTGCTAATTAAAGAAAGAGAAGACATAATAATATGTCATGCAATAGTAGTTAGAGTCTTCAGCCCCACTAACAGCCTTAGACACATCCTCAAGGCAAAAAACTAACAAGGAAATCCAGAACCTTAACTTGCCACTCGACCAATTGGACCTAATAGACATCTACAGAACATTTCACCAAACAGTCACAGAATATATATTATTCTCATTAGCACATGAAATATATTTCAAGATCAACCACATACTCAGACATAAATCAAATGTGAACAAATTTAAAAGGTCAAAATTATATCAAGCATCTTCTCAGACCACAGTAGAATAAAAATAAGTATCATCACCAACAGAAATCTCCTCAAAACACACAAATACCTAAAAATTAAACAACATGCTTCTAAATGACTTTTGGGTTAACACAGAAATCAAGGCAGAAAATAGAAAGATTACTAAAAATGAACAAAAACAGACACAACACATGAAAACTTTTGGGATACTATGAAATCAGTGCTAAAAGGGAAGTTTATAACATTGCTTGTAAGTGTTAAGAAAATAGAGGGATCTCAGCCAGGTCCAGTGGCTCAAGCCTATAATCCCAGCACTTTGGGAGGCAGAGACAAGAGAATTACTTGAGCTCAGGGATTTGAGACCAGCCTGAGCAACATGGTGAGACCTTATTTCTATAATAAATCAAGAATTAGCCGGGTATGGTGGCACATGCCTGTGGTTCCAGCTTCTTGGAAGGCTGAGGCAGAAGGATCACCTGAGCCCAGCAGGTGGAGGCTGCAGTAACTGTGAGTGTGCCACTGTACTCCAGCCTAGTGACAGAGTGAGACTCCGACTCAAAAAAAAGAAAAAGAAAATAGAGGGATCTCAAGTTAACAGTCTAATGTCACATCTAAGGGAGCTGGAAAGAGCAATCCAATCCTAGAATTAGTAGAAAAATGGAAATCACTAAAATAAAGTCACAGCTACATGAGATGGAGATTCAAAAAAAATCATACATAGGGTCACTGAGATGAAAAACTGTTTATTTGAAAGGATAAATAAGATTGACAGAGCCCTGGACAGAGTAACAACAACAACAACAGCAAAAACAACAACAACAACAAAAAATATATATACATATATATATAGAGAGAGAGAGAGAGAAAATTCAAATAAATATAATTAGAAATGAAAAAGGTGATGTTACAATTAACCTTGAAGTAATACAAAAGATTATCAGAGATTACTATGAAAATCCATTTGGAAGTAAACTAGAAAATCTGGAGGAAATGGAAGAATTCCTGGCATCATATAATCTCTCAAGATTGAAAAAGAAAGAAATAGAAACTGGAAGAAACCGAAACCCTAAACAGACCAATAACAATCCATGAAATCAACTCAGTAATAAGAAACCTCCCTGCCAAAAAAAACCTGAGCCAGATGGTTTCTCAACTGAATTAGATAATACATAAAAAGAAGAGCTGATACCAATCATATTGCAAGTATTCCAAGTAATCGAGAGAGAAGGATTTATCCTTAGCTCATTCTATGAAGTCAGTATAATTCTGATACCCCCAAATGGCAAAAACCCAACAAAGAAAGAAAACTACAGGCCAATTTCTCTGATGAACATAGATGCAAACATTCTCAAGATTTTAGCAACATTTCAACAGCACATTTCAAGGATCATCCATTATGACCATGTGGGCTTCATTCCCAGGATGCAGTGTTAGTTTAGCAATGAATTCAAAGCCAGCCACAGTGGCTCATGCCTGTAATCCCAGCACTTTGGGAGGCTGAGGCAAGAGGATTGCTTGAGTCCAGGGTTTGAGACCAGCCTAGGCAACTCTACAATAAATAATAATAATTAAAAAATTAACCAGGCATGGTGGTACGCACCTGTAGTTCCAGCTGCTTGGAAGGCTAAGTCAGAAGAATCACCTGAGTCCAGCAGATTGAGGCTGCAGTGGCCATGAGTATGCCACTGCCCTCCTACCTGGGCGGCAGAGGTGAAACTGACACAAACAAACAAAACAAACAAACAAACAAAGCAATGAATTCATGGCCAAGTCCTCAAAAGTAAATGCAGCAAAATCTAAAATTGACAGGTAGCTAAAAACTTTTTTCACAGCAAAACAAAACAAAAACAAACCCATCAAGAGAGTAAAGAGACAACCCACAGAATGAGAAAAAATATTTCTACACTATGCATGCAACAAGACATAATATCCAGGATCTACAAGAAACTCAAACAAATTGACAGGAAAAAAACCCAAATAATCCCATTAAAACATTGGCAAAGGACATGAACAGATATTTCTCAAAGGAAGACATTCAGGCAGTTGGCAAACATACGAAAAAAATGCTCAGCTTCACTAATCATGAAAGAAATGTAAATTAAAACTACACTGAGATACCACCTCTCACTGGTCAGGATGGCTATCATTAAAATGTCAAATGGGGCCAGGCGTGGTGGCTCAACCTGTAATCCCAGCACTTTGGGAGGCCAAGGCAAGAGGATTGCCTGAGTTCACGGGTTTGAGACCAGCCTGAGCAACTTGGCGAGACTTCATCTCTACAAGAAATCAAAAAATTAGCCGGGCGTGGTGGCACGTGCCTGTAGTTCCAGCTGCTTGGAAGGTATTGGTGGAATGATCGCCTGAGCCTAGCAGGTCGAGACTGCGGTGGCTACAGTGGCTGTGAGTGTGCTACTGCACTCTAGCCTGGATGACAAGAGTGTTGACAAAGCTGCAGAGAAAAGGGAACACCTCTACACTATTGGTGGAAATGTAAGCTAGTTCAATCTTTGTGGAATGCAGAGTAGCATTTTTTCAAAGAATTAAAAATTGAGCTACCATGCAATCCAGCAGTCCCACTTCTGGGAATATACTCAGAGGAAAATGAGTCACTCTACCAAAAAGACACCTGCATATGTATGTTCGTTGCAGCACTATTCACAACAGCAAAAACACAGAACCAACTCAGGTGCCCATCAAAAGTAGACTGGATTAAGAAAATGTGGTATATATACACGATGGAATACTACACAGCCATAAAGAACAAAATCATGTCTTTTGCAGCAACACAGATGCAGCTGGAGAAGTGAACTAAGTGCATTGTCACAGAAACAAAAAACGAATGTCACATGTTCTCACTCATAAGCAGGCCCTAAACACTGGGCAGGTGAGCATAAAGGTGAGAACAGCAAACAAGGGGGGATAAGGGCCACACAATCACCCCCTGGGTATCACATCCACTACTAGGAAGAAAGAGGACTCGCAACCCAAATCTTACTTGAATGCAATTTACTTATATAGCAAATTCTCATATGTACCCCACAACTCTAAAACCAATTTTAAAAAAAGATTATAAAGTTGACTGTTTATAAGTTTTTATGCATTGAGCCATCATGATCTTGGTCTTAGGTATACAAAATTGAAGGATTGTGTTTAAACCATTTGAGTTGAGGGATTTCGAGAGGCCAAGTCTCAATTTGTCAGTAGTGTGTCTGTCTTTGATTCGGAGGGTCTGAACTAATTTTATTCCTCAAAACCATTCCCTATCGTCCCTATACACCCACCTTTTTCATAATAATTCCTGGGCCTAGATGAAGTGTATTTGATATGAGATAGCTTTTTTAGTAGCGTTTTGGTCATGGAAAACAGACCCAGTGGGACTGAATAGTTCTTAAATTCTGGAACCATTAGGTAGAGAGAGTAAGGTAATTTTTGTTATTTATTTAGTTGTTGTAAGTTGCAAATAGCTCATAAAAGAAAATGAGCTCTTTTGACTTCTGAAAACAAAACATGTAGAATTAGCAATGCTTTAAACAAAAGGTCATGAGTCCTGTGTAGCTTTGAGAATGACAGAAAAAGGAAACTTATAGATAGTTAAACATATACATTGTCTAGTATTAAGGCATAGTAAAATTTATATTAATTTAGATAGAGGCAAAAATTATTATTTTTTTGAGTTGGAGTCTCACTCTGTCATCCAGGCTGGAGTGCAGTGATATGCTCATGGCCACTGCAGCCCCGACCTGCTGGACTCAGGTGATCCTTCCGCCTCAGTCTTCCAAGTACCTGGAACACCAGGAATGTGCCACTATGTACAACTAATATTTTGATTTATTGTAACGAGGTCTTGCCCTTTGCTCAGGCTGATCTCAAACCCCTGAGTTCAGGCAATCCTCTCACCTCTGCCTCCCAAAGTGCTGGATTTTAGGCATGAGCCAATGTGCCCGGCTGAGGCAAAAATTATTAAATGAGTCTTAATGTTTTTGAATACAGGCCTGGCCCTGTGTCTCATGTGCCATGTGAGCAATTTTTTGATTATCACTTTTTTTCCAAAAAAAAGGTGAAGCTTCTTTTTTTTAGTTGGAGTCTCACTCTGTCACCCAGGCTGGAATGCAGTGGCACACTCATGGCTACCACAGTCTGACCTGCTGGGCTCAGCAATCCTTCTGTCTCATCCTTCCAAGTAGCTGGAACTAACAGGTGTGTGCTACCACACCTGGCTTATTTTTTGATTTATTGTTGAGACACGGTCTTGCCAAGTTGCTCAGGCTGGTCTCGAACCCCTGGTCTCAGGTTTAATAAAATATGTTCTATCCTCCTGTCTTGATAAAGATTTTTTTTTTTTTTTGAGTTGGAGTCTCACTCTGTCACCCAAACTGGAGTGCAGTGGCCGCTCCCAGCTACCGCTGCCTTGACCTGCTGGGCTCCGGTGTTCCTTCTGCCTCAGCCTTCCAAGTAGCTGGAACTACAGGCAGCTAATTTTTTGATTTATTGTAGAGATGAGGTCTCGCCAAGTTGCCCAGGTGGTCTCGAACCCGCAGGCTCAGGCAATCCACTCATCTCAGCCTCCCAAAACGTGGGATTACAGGCTGAGCCACCAAGCCCAGATGATATAGATTTTTGTTTTTGAGTTGGAGTCTCACTCTGTCGCCCAGACTGGAGTGCAGTGGCCACTCCCGGCCACCGCAGCCTCGACCCGCTGGGCTCCGGTGATCCTTCCGCCTCAGCCTTCCAAGTAGCCGGAATTACAGGCATGCGCTACCACGCCTGGCTGATTTTTTGATTTATTGTAGAGATGAGGTCTCACTGCCCAGGTGGGTCTCGAACCTGTGGGCTCAGGCAATCCACTCACCTCAGCCTCCCAAAGGTGCGGGATTACAGGCTGAGCCACTGAGCCCGGCTTGATATAGATTTTTAATGACCTGGATAACCAAGCTTCAAATTTAAGATTCTTGGAATCCTAGGAGTTCCATTTTGGAACTTGGCAGGGTAGTAATCACCTCCAGACTCTGCACCTTGGGGCAATAGAGCAGTTTTATAATCAAAGCAATCAAGTTAATCATTCAAATTTCTATCTGGCGTATACAATTACATTGATTAAGAGCGATGACGACGATTGTTTTCAGCTTTGCTTGGTCATCTGCATCCCATGACTCATTACTGGGAACATGCATACTCTTAGGAGACCAGCTGTAGCCAAAGGCTGCTCACTAGGGGAAGGGACAGAAAGAAGCCAGGTATGGGGGTAAACAGTCTATGTCTGGACAATACCTCACAGTAGTCATGTTGGCTGAGAGTCTGAAGGCAGGAAAGGGAAACCCATATACAAGATACCTGCCTATTTCTATGAAAATGCCTGGCCCCTGGGCAACCCCCTGCGGTCCCCTCTTGCTCTCGGAGTTTTTCTATCCTCTCAATAAATCCTGCTTCCTCAAAAAAGAAAGGAAAAAAAAAAAAAAAAAATGACTAGCCCCTTCCAGTGTGGAAAGAGTCCAATATGGCCAACTTGCTACCAACTAGTTAGTTGGTATCTTTAAGGGGTAGTGCTATATAGGGTCTCAGCAATGGTTTCTGTTGTTGGCAGGTTGATTGGATGACCATGGCAGTAGTTAGATTAATATCGCTGAATGGGATGTCATATTGTTGGGCTCATGTTATCACCTTCTTCCTTGCTACCATATCTTATTTGTTCATGAATTTATTGTTGCCAGTACTAGAGTAGTTAATGAAAAAGCTGGCTGATATCACTGGCCAAATAATTCTACTTGATTATTTAATGCTCTCAGGACATGTGAAGAAAAGGAATGGAAGCAAGACTGGGCAGAAAGAGAACGTGGGCTGCAGTGCAGTCACAACCAGACTTCAGCCAACTCTGCAGGAGTTCTGAGGCGAGGTTAGAGTTGTCCCTCTTTGAGGTGAGGGAGTCAGGTTCAACAATCCCACATTGACCAGTCACTTTTTTCAAATTGGAGTCTCACTGCTGCCCAGGCTAGGGTATAGTAGCATGATCATGGCTCACTGCAGTCTCAACCACCTGGTCTCAGGAGATCCTTTTGTCTCAGCCTCCCGAGTAGCTGGGACTAACAGGTGCATACTACCACACCCGGTTTTTTTTTTTTTTTGTAGAAATGCTGTCTTGCTGTGTTGCTTAGGCTGGTCTTGAACTCCTGGGCTAAAGCAATTCTCTTGCTTTGGCCTCACAAAGTGCTGGGATTTAAAGACATGAGCCACTGCGCCTGGCCTGACTAGTTGTTTGTTGCAGGTTGCCCCAGAAGGTGGCACGACCTTGGGTAAAGTCTCCTGTTTTTTATTAAGCTAAGACAATAAATGAAGAGGGTTGCTAGCATACAAGCTTCCCAGAAACTGGGTGAGTAAATACTTGTCTTTTTTTTTTTTTTTTTGAGTCGGAGTTTCACTCTGTCACCTAGGCTGGAGTGGAGTGGCACGCTTGCGGTCACCACAACATTGATCTGCTGGACTCAGGCGATCCTTCTGCCTCAGCCTTCCAAGTAGCTGGAACTGCAGGCCCGCACCACCATGCCCAGCTAATTTTTTGATTTATTGTAGAGATGAGGTCTTGCCAAATTGTCCAGGCTGGTCTTGAACCCACGGGTTCAGGCAATCCTCTCACCTTGGTCTCCCAAAGTGCTGGAATTATAGGCATGAGCCATTGCACCCAGTAATCCTTCAGTCTTTTTTTTTTTTTTTGAGTCGGAGTCTCACTCTGTCACCCAGGCTGGAGGGCAATGACACACTCATGGCCACCCCAGACTCGACCTGCTGGGCTCCGGCAATCCTTCCACCTCAGCCTTCCATGTATCCAGAACTATAGGAGCGTGCTACCGTGGCCGGCTTATTTTTTATTTTATTGTAGAGACAAGGTCTTGCCAAGTTGCGGGCTTAGGCAATCCACTTGCCTTGGCCTCCCAAAGTGCTGCGATTACAGGCTGAGCCACCAAGCCCGGCCAATACTTCAGTCTTTTCTGTATGTTTGTTTGTTTTGAGTTGGAGTCTCACTCTGTCGCATAATCCTTCAGTATTAAAGGAGAGATTCAGTAATGCAACATAGCCCCCAAGAGAGAGACCATTGCTATTTTATTTACCAGTATATACCCAGAACTTAATACAGTGTCTAGCACATGGTAGGTATTCAAAAGATCTTTTTGAATAAATAAATTCTGAAATGTTCTTCTTTCTTGGTTTGGAATATAAAGGTCACAGCTCATTCCACCTTTCAACATTTACTTTGAACCTTCCAAAGTTTAAATAAGAATATAAAGAACACCTCCTAGATTTAACAGTTCTTAATATTTTGCCATATTTGCTCTCTCTTTATGAATATGAATATGTATATATTAATTTTTTGCTGAACAGTTTGCAGTCCTTATTACACTCTGGTCTTAAATAGTCTGATGTGCATCTCCTAAAATTAAGGACATTCTCAATATTACTATTATCACATCTGAAAAAATAACAGTAGGCTGGACACAGTGGCTCACACCTATACTTTGGGAGGCGGAGGCGAGAGGATTGCCTGAACCCAGGGGTTCAAGACCTTGTCTCTATAATAAATCAAAAAATTAGCCGGGCGTGGTGGCACGTACCTGTGGTTCCATGTACCTGGAAGGTTGAGGTAAAAGGATCATCTTAGCTCAGCAGGTTGAAGCTGTAGTAGTCGTGCTGGGGCCACTGCACTCTATCCTGGGTGACAGAGTAACACTCTGACTCAAAAGAAAAATAAAAGAATAAATTTAAAAAAACAGTAATCTCCTAATACCATATATTATCCAGCCCATATTAAATTTCTATGATTCACCACAAAATATCATTTAATAGTTTTTTAAAATTAGAACTAAGATTCTAAGATTTATGCATTGCATCTGAATATAATTTTTCTATAGTCTCTTCTAACCTAGAACAGTCCTCCCCCTTTTATTCCCCATAAACTTAACTTTATGGAAGTTAAAGTCAAGGGCTTGGAGAGCTCTTGTCTGCCATTCTGTACGTGTGATTATTTCCTCAGAGTCATTTAATTTGTCCGTGGTAATTTCACCTTTAATATTTCTTTTTTTAGCTGGGCTCAGTGACTCAGCCTGTAATTCCAGCACTTTGGGAGGCTGAAGTGAGTGGGTTGCCTGAGTCTGTGGGCTCAAGACCAGACCGGGCAACATGGCGTGACCTCGTCTCTACAAGAAATAATAATAAAAAAAAAATTAGCCAAGTGTAGTGGCACGCGCCTGTAGTTACAGTTACTCGGAAGGCTGAGGCGAAGGATAGCCAGAGCTCAGCAGGTCGACGCTGGGGTGGCCATGAGTGTGACACTGCATTTCTTTTTTTGGGTCAGTGTCTCATTCAGTCACCCAGGCTGCAGTGCAGAGTGGCATACTCATGGTCACTGCAACCTTAACCTGCTGGGCTCAGATGATCCTTCCACCTCAGCCTTCCAAATAGCTGAAACTACAGGCGTGTGCCATCACACCCGGCTAATTTTTTTTTTTTATTTCTTGTAGAGATGAGGTCTCACCAAGTTGCCCGGGCTGGTCTCGAACCCCTGGACTCAGGCAATCTTCTCGTTTTGGCCTCCCAAAGTGCTGGGATTACAGGCTTGAGCCACCGTGCCCGGCACCTTTAATATTTCAAACTAATGAGTCAAGCCTAATCTGAGAATATTCTTTTTTTTTTTTTTGAGTTGGAGTCTTACTCTGTCGCCCAGACTGGAGTACAGTGACCGCTCCCGGCCACCGCAACCTTGACCTGCTGGGCTCCGGCGATCCTTCTGCCTCAGCCTTCCAAGTAGCCAGAACTACAAGCGTGCGCTACCACGCCCAGCTGATTTTTTGATTTATTGTAGAGATGAGGTCTTGCTGCCCAGGCGGGTCTCGAACCTGCGGGCTCAGGCAATCTACTCACCTCAGCCTCCCAAAGGCATGGGATTACAGGCTGAGCCACCGAGACTGGCGAGAATATTCTTACTACCTTTATCACCACCTGGGACACTCCAAGAAGTTCTCAAATGCATATTAGCATCCAGAATCCCGTGTCATAGTCAATTGCAGTCAGAACTTTTACTTCTTGGAAGGCTAGACACCTCATATCTCCTACCAGAAGTTGGTGACCTTCTGATGAGCCATGGTGCCACTACAGCTAAATGCAGGTAGAACAAGGACTGCTGCTGATGAATTAAAAAAAAAAAGTCCCAGTCAGCCTACATACCAGTGCCAGAATTCCACTTCTAAAAAGCTATTTCACCTGACAAAGGACAAGGAAGCAATTTCAAACAGAAAATTTTGAATCCCTCTTATGCCTAAAGGTGATCTTAGGTGGAGTGTTGTTGACAATCATGAAAGGTTTTCATGCCAAGTCTAAGGAGTGGTGTATGTAGGTTTATCTCATCATGCCACCTGTTCAGCACAGGATCTGTCTCAGTGCAGGTGAAGATATGAGTTTGCAAGGTAGTCTATAGTAGCCAGGGCTAAGATACTTGTTTATTTCATGTGTTTGTATGGTTAACAAATTCATCTGGTTCTTGGTGTGAGGGAAGAAGAAATTAGAATGATAATTTTTCCCTCAATTCTCAGTGATCTTTTCTCGATCTTTTCCCCCCTATTTTATGCAAAATTTATTTAGCCCAACTATAAAAGCAGAAGTTATCACAGTCGTTTGATAGATGATTAAGTCTGTAAAACTTATTGTGACTGATCATGTTTACCCTGTTTGGTTAAGCTAATTGAAAAATCAAGGTGGAATCTCCCTCTAGATAGATTCTGTGTTTTTGTGTGTAAAATCCTAAAAGCTATGTCATCCTCAATTTTCAAAATCATATTGTTGTTGAGACTGTCAGATTTCCTGACTGTGTATTACATAAAAAGGAAGCAATCTTTTTTTTTAGGAAGCAATCTTATATGGTGAACTAAACAATCTATTTAGCCAATACAAGAGGTGATCCTTCATCCTAGAGGTAAATGAAGTCATCAGGTCAGCAATGCAGGGTTACTTGCTTTTTCCTAAACATATAACACTGTTTCATGCTTTACAACCTCTGAAAATATTGCTTTCTCCTGAATGCCTTTCCCTTCCTCCCTCATCTACTGTTTGTCTTCCAAATTCACCTTCCCAGGAAGTTTATTCCCAACCCTCTGATTTGTAGTCCCTCATTTGTGTTCACTTAGCACCTTGTATCATGATACTTTTCACCCTGTACTGGAATAATGAACTAGGCTGCACATTCCCTGTCATTCAGCCATTATCCTCCAGGATGCGCCAAGAATGACACATAATAAGCAGTGAGCGCTCAGGATATAGCTGATGACTCATACCCAAGCCCCCATGTTTTCCTCAACAATGTTTTACAGAAGTTCTTTTGATTAAGTTGAGGCCAAAAAACAAGCAAACAAAAAAATGAATTTGTTTCTTTGTTCGAGGTAGACCTCTTTTACTAAATTCTCTGAAAGAGGCCTACTTCCAACAAAGGAACAAATCTGGCTACTACTTTGGGCCAGCCCCTTTATTCAGTGGATATTGAGGGTCTATCACATGCCAGGCGCTATATTAAGCCCAGAGAGTTGTATTTCAAAGAGTTTATTATCTAAGGGAGAAGACAGCTATAGACAATTCACCTCTTACAGGAAATGTATGGTATATTTCTGGGCAATGTAAGATTTATATATCAGAATATATACAAGAGTGTTCTGGAAATCAGTGAAGAAGTTGCAACTGACACTGTATGAATGAACTTCAATTGCTGAATCTGTTGAATCAGAGAGGATGATGCATGGAAGGAAGACAAGAGTAGGTAGTATTTGACCTGGATTTTGAAAGATGAGTAGGAGACTGATGTGTACTTTGGAGGCTTTTAAAGAAAGTCAGAGCCAGACAGTAACTCAAGTAAAAACAGATTTTATTAAGGAACTAGTGCAATAGAGGAAAAGAGACCTCAGATTAGATACGGAACTCAGCTCAATCATCCTATTGGACGTTTCTGAATAAAATGTTTTTACCACTTTACTCTCTGGCTCTGGTGTTCTTTAAGTGGGGGAGGCAGTGATTCAGGACATTTCATATAGAGGCAAAACAATGAACAAAGCAAAGCGATATAAAGCAACTTGGGGAAAAAGTTAAGTAATTCAAAGAAAACGAAGTAGTCAAGGAAAGCAGGAATTCTCTGTAGCCAGATCCTAGAGGTGTTGGGGAAGTGGCAGAAGACAAAGAAAAGGCTTTTAAAAAGTAACTCAGTGGAGTTGTTTGGTGAAAACCAGAAAATGAAACGTTTTTCTGTTTATTTGTGGGAGTTTGAATGGGAAAGGTAAGTTTGAACAAGACTGCTTGGAATGCTACGACAAGAAGTTTGGACTTCATCTTGTGAGTCAACTGGGAGTTTTCAGGTGAACAGCGTTTTATAAAGATAGTTGTAGTCTCAGTAGGGGATAGGCTGGAGCGGTAGGAAGCAGTTCCTCTCCCGGCCTCAGTTTACTCAACCGTAATAAGAAACGGGTTGGGTCAGTTGCTCTCTTAGACCTCTTCCAACAGTGACGCCCTGCTTCCGCGACACCTCTGCCCTCCTTCCACTGCCTGGACTCTGTGCCTCACCTCCCGCTTCCTTCCTATCTTGCTCCAGTGGCCATCTTTCCCGTCCCCGGACTCTCAATCGGAGATGGGGCGCGGGGAGGGGGAGACACGTCTCCAGGAAAAGCAGACGATTCCCTGCTCCTCGGTCTTTCGTCCCAGGGCGCACTACCTGGGTGGTGCTCAGAGCCAGACGCGCCCCAGAGTGGGCAAGGAACCGGGATTTCCGGTCGCTTTTCCGTCCGGGGTCCCAGAGGGTGGGAGGCCTGGCCTGCCCTGCCCCGCCCCCAGCCCAGCCGGCTCGGGAAGAAAGCACGACCCACCCCCGGCCCGGAGACAACAAAGCTTGGAAGTCTCGGCAGCAGCCACCAGGCTTCCGCCGCGATTCTCCCGAGGCAGGGTCTCCAGGCTGGACTCCGGTGGTCAATCGGCTTCTAGAGCGGTCCCCGGACCCAAAGAGCAGGACTCCGGGCGGGGTGCCGCGGGCAGGCAGCCGGGTTCTCCCGTCCCGGGCGCGCGCGGCGCCGGGTCACGTGAGGCAGCAGGGCCCACGTGACCAGCGGGCCTCGCGCTTGGCTCCGCGCTCTTCCCCTTCGCCCGCAGTCGGTGTGGCCCCTCGCTCCCGCTTCTGTGTCCGGCGGAGCTTCCCAAGTACCCGCGGCGCTGGGCCTGGCCGGACGCGCGGCAGCAGCTGGCCTTGCAGGTAGCGGGTGGGCGCGGGTCGAGCTCGCGGAGGGTGCCCCCAGCCCTTTCCCTGCCTCCCTTCCCCGCGGGCCGGGCCGGCCGTGCCCCGTTACTCCTGCTCTTCTCGCCTCCCTCCCTGCGGCTCCCGGTCCGGCCCCGCGGGGCGCTGCGTCCGGGGCGAGTGATGGGGCCCGGCCCGACCCGACCCCGCTGGCACCTCGGCTGACGTGCTCCCAGCGGGGAGGAGGGAAGGATGGGGAGAAGGGAAGGATGGGGAGAAGGGAAGGATGGGGAGAGGCGAGGGAAAGTTTTCCCTACTCCCTCGCTCTTGAGCTGCATGGACTCGGTTTTGCCTGTCACTGCTCGGGGGACGGCTGTGATGAGAGGCGACCTCCCCTCCGACTCTGGCCATCCTCATTCGGCCCTTCCCAAGATCTTAGCATCTTTTCTTCTCTCCCGAGGGTAGTTCTGTCGCAAACTACTCTTTCCCTTTCCCCTTCGACACGGAGTCCACAAAGGGGGATTGTCTTAGTGGGGACATTTTCCCGGGTGTGCGGTGAACAGAGGGAATGACGTTTCCCTTGTCCTGCCTCTGCTAAGGTACCCACCTGCTCTATTTAAAATGACCATCGAGCTCTGTTCTGACCTCCTAATTGGCTTTTTATTTTCATTTGTTTGCACGTGAGACACTTCAGAGCCATGCGCAGAATTCTGTGCTGCTGGGATTACAATTTTATAAAGCAATCTTGTAATAAGGCTTTTAAAAAACCAGCTTCATGGTCTTATTTGCCGTTGCCCTATTCTTGGGAGGATTAAAGGCCTTAGTGGGCAGAAACTGAGTTTCTGAAACTGGTGTGTGTTATGGGCTAGCAACATAAAAAAACGGCAAAGTATTTTGCCAGAAGGAATGGAAAAATGATTGAATCCTGAGGGAAATTTATAGGGTGCTTTAAATTTTGGAGAGTGTCCATTTAAAGCACTGGGTGAATTTTAAACTCTTTGAAATGCTTTCAGGGTCGAACATGTAACTGTATATTTAGATACTATTAATATAGCAGTTCATCTGGGGATGGATTTTAATCCATTTAATCCATTGTGTGAATACCAGTCTATTTATTATTACTTCTAGACAGGTCCTTTTTTTTTTTCTACCTTCTACTCTGTTTCTCTTGAAGAGGAAGTATATTAATTTTTAATGAGATTTATTTTGCAAGTGAGTTTTATGTGTGTGATCCAAGTAATCCAGTTCTGGGGACTTCAGAAAACAAATAGCCATAAACCCCAAAGCTGTCCAGCTTGTAGCTTAAAAAAAAAAAGTTTAAATTATTACAATTAAAGAGTGCCAGTATGTTCCAACAAAAGCTTGTCCCAGGAGCAGGGAGATCTGAGACAGTGTTCTTCTTTTCCTGAGAGTCATTGTGGGAAGAGGAAACTGTGAGGCAAAGTAAAAGACCTTTGTTATGATGGCACTATTCCTTCTGTGTGAACCACATTAGACAGTGGGAAATAAGATTTGGGCCCTTGGACCCGTCGCGGTGGCTCACACCTATAATCCCAGCACTTTGGGAGACCTCAAAAAAAAAAAAAAGATTTGGGCCCTTAAGGAGTCTAGTGTCCAGGCAAGGCATTAGGACACATTTTATTTTATTTTATTTTTGAGTTGCAGTCTCACTCTGTCGCCCAGGCTGAGTGCAGTGGCACGCCCCCGGCCACCGCAGCCTCTATCTACCTGCTGGGTATGTAAATCAAGAATCAAACAGTTTGAGGTTAAGTTCTTCATTACCAAACCTCTTGCTACGGGCTTTCCTAAATTTAGGAATGAGCTAGATTTGGATATCACAATATCCCTCACAGTCTGAAATCTCACTATCTGAACTCAGGAACCCAGTAAATTTGCAGAGCAAAAAGTATTTCTATCCCCAAATATTGACTGTTGTCTTTAGAAATTATAATTATAGGTCATGTACATTCTTCTTTCAACTTACTTGAGTTTTCTTCTTTTGCTTACAAAGTTAAATAAAAAAATTAGTTCATATTGTAAATTAAAAGTACTTGGAAAGTTTTTAAAAATTAAGTGCGTACTGTGGGTCAAATACACAACTGATTTAGATAATTACATATTTTATTAACTGATCTCCTCTAATAAGTCTACTCTGGTTAAATTCAGCCAATACTCACCACACCTCTCTTGTGCATTCCTCAACAAATACACAATATGTAACATTTTGAGTTTTGTTTTGTTTTTGTTTTTGTTTTTGTTTTCAGTTGGAGTCTCAATCCGTCACTCAGACTGGAGTGCCGTGGCACACTAAGGGCCACCCCAGCATCGACCTGCTAGGCTCTGGCGATCCTTCCATCTCAGCCTTCCAAGTAGCTGGAACTGTAGGCTCACACTACCATGCCCCACTAATTTTTTATCTATTGTAGAGATGAGGTCTTGCCAAGTTGCCCGGGCTGGTCTCGAACCCGCGGGCTCAGGCAATCCACTCACCTTGGCCTCCCAAAGCGCTGGGACTACAGGCTGAGACACCGAGCCTGGCCGAGATTTTTTTTATTTTTTAACTCATAGCATATTTTTTGTTTTTATTTTGGGGGTTTTTTTTTGAGTTGGAGTCTCACTCTGTCGCCCAGACTGGAGTGCAGTGGCCTTGACCTGCTGGGCTCCAGCAATCCTTCCACCTCAGCCTTCCAAGTATCTGGAACTACAGGCATGCACTACCACGCCCAGCTAGTATTTGTGATTTATTGCAGAGATGAGGCCTCGCCAAGTTGCCCAGGCGAGTCTCGAACCTGCGGGCTCAGGCAATCCACTCACCTCAGCCTCCAAAAGGCGCGGGATTACAGGCTGAGCCACCGAGAATAAACACGCTTTTAAGAATGAGATCCTATCCATGCATATACAGTAACAAATTGTAAGGTATGAAATGACTTCAGGAAATATTAACTCTTGCCCAGGGAAGACTGGACGCAGACCATTCCGAAGGATGATGTCTGTCCTTCCCACAGCCCTGGAAAAGAAGACCCATAATTTTTCTGAGATTAACATGTCGCAGGGTCAGCTCTTTGCTGGGATATTCTTTTATGCTTAAGAAAAAAATAGTTCTAGTTTTGGAAATAGCCTGTCTCCTCGAATGTTTCAGTCCTGAACACAAGTGGCATAGTGGAAACATCCAGAAGTATTGTTTACAACTGTGGTAGGTTGTTTCCAAAGATGACTACTGGCAATTCTTCCCATCCCTGTGTTTGACTGCCAGCTCCTCCCATCAAGAGACAGAGTCTGTTTCTGCCCTATTTGAATCTAGGTTGGACCTATGACTTGTTTTGATCAATAGAAGTTGGCAGAGGTGATACGGTGCCAGTTCTGGCATAGTCCTTAAGAGGCTTGACAGCTTTAGTTCTCTTGGAAGACAATCATGTATAGAAGCTTGCTGTAGATTATAGGTGAAAAAAGACCCCTTGAAGTGTCCCAGATACATGAGTGAGGCTTATTTAACCCTAGTCAAGCTTCCAGTGCCTTCAAACTGAGTATACTTAGTTACTTCAGCTGAGTAACTCCAGCCAAACGTGCTTAAAACACAAATTTGAGAGAGATAACAAATTGCTATTGGTTTAAGCTACTCAGTTTTGGGATGGTATGTTATTCAGCAATAACAACTGAAACAACAGCTATATAGCCTCTTGTACCATAAATCTGGATCACGTATAAGTTAATCATATAAGTTGTGCTCAGTAATGCTGATCACAAAATTGTGGTCAACACACAAGAATGCTTTAGTGATCTTTAAATTAATTAAATCTTCATGTCACATTCGCATATACTTATTGAAGACTGTGGCTATATTTCACACTCTACAAGGCAACTGGTTAAACCAAAAAAGTCATTTTCTTTTTATAATTGACAATTATTTTTGTATGTGATTGTTATGATAAGTTTTAGGTAAATACTTTGTGATACGGTTATTCTAAGTGTTTGAATGTAGTAAACACTTTATGATACAATTATTCTAAATATTTAAATGTAATTACCCATAATTGAGATGATGTATGTATGATGTTTCTCTTGCCGTTTGCCATTTGATGAAATTAGTACCATGCCTGTGGTTATAAATCCTTACGGGAATGATGTAGTAAGAGCTGTAGTGAACAAATGGATGAGATGCTTTCAGAGGTCAAGGAGGGTGACTCTTAAGCAAACTGTTATTTCTAATGTGTATGTTACAAGACAAACAAAATGATGGACGTCTCAGGAGCACTTCTGTCATTGCCTTTAAATGAAAAAAATCCTCTGAGCAACTTTCTATTCCCGTTCTGGTTAGATCAACTTTTAAAAAAACAAAAACAAAACTTTTTCCTGGAGAAGAGAAGCTCACAGGAGATCAGATGTGTACCTTTAAAGACTTATGGTCTCCAACTTCCCCTGGGCTCTGTCTTACCATCTTGGTAGGGTTTCCCTGCTCGAAACCACTTTCCCATCCTCTCTGGTGGCTGGGAGGATTTTCCCAGTTGCTCCACTGCTCCGCAGTGTCTTTATTTTTTTTTTTTTATTTTTATTTTTTTGAGTTGGAGTCTCACCCTGTCGCCCAGACTGGAGTGCAGTGGCCGCTCCCGGCCACAGCAGCCTCGACCTGCTGGGCTCCGGCGATCCTTCCGCCTCAGCCTTCCAAATAGCTGGAACTACAGGCGCGCTACCACACCCGGCTAATTTTTTGATTTGTTGTAGAGATGAGGTCTCACCAAGTTGCCCAGGTGGGTCTCGAACCCACGGGCTCAGGCAATTCACTCACCTCAGCCTCCCAAGACGTGAGATTACAGGCTGAGCCACCGAGCCCAGCTTGCAGTGCCTTTAAACCCACTTGCGTTTGTACCCATCCTTCTCCTCCTGTGTGATAAAGGAGGATATCCCCCTTTCTACAACTTTTTACACCTCTGTTTCACATCCCGTTCTCCATTACTTACTCAATACTTACTTTTAGTTGTTAGAGCCTCTCTTCTATCTTAGATCTTTCTTTCTGCTGGCTCCGTCCCATTAGCATTTAAACATATTCAAGTCTCTGCATGTTTAAAATTAAACATTTAACAGAAAATGTCCCTCACCTCCAATTATTTCTCGCAGTTACTACCCTGTTTCTCTTTTTTCCTTCACAGTCACGTTTCTTGAACAAGTTGTTCATCTTCGTTGTTTCCTTTCCTTCACCTTTCACATACTCCTCAACCTGCTGCAATCTGGCTGCTTCCGCCCACAGCCTCCCTGAGACTCTTGCTGAGGTCACCAGTGGACGTTTGTCAGCCCTTGTTTGGTGTCCCAGCAGCATTAGACACTAACATACCTCCTGCTTGTGATGCTCACGTTCCTTGGCCTCCATGACAGTGTCCTCCCCTGATTTTCCTCTTACTCTGCCTATTCTTTTACAGTCTCTTCTGTGGGATACTCTGTCCCTGTACTGTTGGGGTTTCTTTTTTTTTTTTGAGTTGGAGTCTCACTCTGTTGCCCAGACTGGAGTGCAGTGGCCGCTCCTGACCACCGCAGCCTCGACCTGCTGGACTCCGGCAAGCCTTCCGCCTCAGCCTTCCAAGTAGCTGGAACTACAGGTGCATGCTACCACGCCTGGCTAATTTTTTTATTTATTGTAGAGATGAGGTTCTGCCAAGTTGCCCAGGCGGGTCTCAAACCCGCGGGCTCAGGCAATCCACTTACCTCGGCCTCCAAAAGCGCGGGATTACAGGCTGAGCCACTGAGCCCGGCCTGTTGGGGTTTCTTAGAGTTCTGCTCAAGATCCTCTGCTCTTCTTACTCCACACACTTTTCCTTGGATGATCTCATGCCGAATTTCCAAATCTCCAACCCAGATGTCTTCCATGAGCTTAAGACTTATAAATCTGGGCCAGGTGCAATGGCTCATGCCTGTAATCCAAGCACTTTGGGAGGCTGAGGCAAGAGGGTCATTGAACCCGGAAGTTCAAGACCAGCCTGAGCAATATAGTGAGACCTCATCCCTACAAAAAAATTTTAAAAATTAGCCAGGTATGGTGGTACACGCCTGAAGCCCCAGCTACCTGGGAGGCTGAGGCCAAAGGATTGCCTGAGCATAGGAGGTCAAGGCTATGGTGAGGTGTGATTGTGCCATTGCATTCCAGCCTGGGCAACAAAGTAAGACCCTAACTCAAAAAAAAAAAAAAGATTTATAAATCTTGTTGGGACAATCTGCTTTGATATCCCATAGGTACTTAAAAATTAAAATGTCCCAAGTAGAATGCCTCATTACCACGAGACCTGCTCTGCTGTGTTCTCTGCTACAGTCAGTGGCAGCACAGTTCATTCACTCACACAAGCTGAGCATTTGTGTGTCAGCCTTGACACGGCCCTTCTGCTGATCCAGCTCCTCTGGTCCTATCAGATCAGTCACTCGGTCACAGAATCCCCTAGAGCCTGTCTCTTGTCCAGTTTTCTCCATTTCCCTGTTGGGGCTTCCATCCTTTCTTTTCCTGGTTTACTGCAGCCACCCTGGACTCCCTCTGAGCACTCCCTTCTCGCCCCCTGCAGTCTTTGTGTCCACCCATTGTAATCTTTCCCAGACCTACATCTCATCATGCTATTTCCCCTCTTAAGACCCTCCAGGGATTACATGGGCTTCTTAGGATAAAGCCTCAGCTGTTTGGCTACAGCCATGCCACCTTCCTTTCCATTCCTCCACCAGGCCTTTCTCTGGCATGTGAGCCCACTGTTGCCTCCCTCTCTTTGGTGGTTGAAGCACACGTCCCAGCTCTGGTGCTTTCCCATCAGAGCACCGACCTCACTGTTTTTTGTTTCCGTTTACGTGTCTAAATCTCCCCTACCCTGTGGAATTTCTGCTGGGGGAAGCGGGCTGTGCTGTAGGGTCTTTGTTCTGATTACCTAAATGTTAAATTCAGTAGACATTTATTGAGTCAATAGAGTGTGGTTCTGCTTATCTATTGCTGGAAATTTAGTTTGGCTTTGTTTTTGTTTTTGTTTTTGAATTGGAGTCTTACCCTGTCACCCAGACTGGAGTGCAGTGGCCACTCCTGGTCACTGCAGCCTCGACCTGCTGGGCTCCAGCGATCCTTCCACTTCAGCCTTCCAAGTAGCTGAAACTATAGGCGCGCGCTACCACGCCTGGCTAATTTTTGATTTATTGTAGAGATGAGGTCTCGCCAAGTTGCCCAGGCAGGTCTTGAATCTGTGGGCTCAGGCGATTCATTCACCTCGGCCTCCCAAAGCGCTGGGATTATAGGCTGAGCCACCAAGCCTGGCTTAGTTTGGCTTTAAGTCATTGCAGGATACAGTATCAACTCCAACAAGTAGTTGGAGACTAGTAGATGAAAGCACTTTGGGGACATCCATACACAGAAGGTTCCTGAAACCAGAAATAGACTTGAATTTGACTTCTCCGTTCAAACCTGGAACTCATTTGGAAAATGAAGTATTATTGTGTTCTATCCATTTCTCTAATCTTTGATTTGCCTATTTTTATTGGGTCTATTTTGTGACCCCTATAAGTTGAGTGCAACAATGAACGAAACTGTAAAAAAACATTATTCCTAGCTGGGCTCAGTGGCTGAGCCTGTAATCCCACACCTTGGGAGGCTGAGGTGAGTGGATTGCCTGAGCTTGCGGGTTCGAGACTTGCCTGGGCAATTTGGTGATACTTCATCTCTACAATAAATCAAAAAATTAGCTGGGTGTGGTAGCGCGCACCTGTAGTTCCAGCTACTTGGAAGGCTGAGGCAGAAGGTTCGCCGGAGCCCAGCAGGTCTAGGCTGCGGTGGCCGGGAGTGGCCACTGCGCTCCAGTCTGGGCGACAGAGTGAAACTCCAACTCAAAAAAAAAACAAAACAAAAACATTATTCCTAATCATTGGTATTTCTTTTCTGGTTTCCTTTTAAAAACAACAGTATTACATAAAAGTGGTACTTTTATAAGATCACAGCTTCACAACCCCGGATATGTGTATATATATATTTTTTGCTGCTAATACTATTGCTACTTGGGTTGTTTGCTTTTCTAACCTGAACACATGGCTTCAGTAGAATTATTTCTTCGCTTACAATGAGCTGTTAGATGCTCTGTGCCTTAGAATTGCCTAAAGTTTCTGTGCTATGAACTGAAAGCCGCCCCTTGGATGATGGGGTAAAGTAGTATTTCCAGAGGTCATTATTGCAAGTTGTACTTCTAGTCAAATCAGTTATTTGCAGTGGGAAATGACAGTTGTCGGAACCTAAGTTTTCCTCTTAAATGAACAATGAATTTTAACAAAACTTATGAGGCAAAAGGTAGTCACGATCAGTGTTAAGAAATTCTAAAACAATTGTGGCTGGGCGTGGTGGCTCACGTCTATAACCCCAGCCCTTTCGAAGGCTGAGGTGAGAGGACTGCCTGAGCCCACAGGTTCAAGACCAGCCTGGGTAACGTGGTGAGACCTCATCCCTACAATAAATCAAAAAATTAGTGGGTGTGGTGGCATGTGCCTGTAGTTCCACTACTTGGAAGGCTGAAGTGGAAGCTTCACCTGAGCCCAGCAGGTCGAGGCTGATGTGATTGTGAACGTGCCACTGCATTCCAGCCTGGGCAACAGAGTGAGACTCCAACTCAAAAAAACCCAAAAAACAAAATTCTAAAACAGCAGTCAAGCTGTTCTTTAAATGAAGGTAGGAGGGCTACCTTCAGTCACCTGTGCAAGTGGCTTCAGCTGCATCTTCATGAAGGACGACAAACTTTTGGAGAATGCTACACTCTCAGACTCCTTAGTCTTGTGGAATTTGTCGAGGATTCAGGGCATTCTTTCTGATAGTAGTGGATGGATGACAGCTGTTCAAGCAGCTGTAACAGTTAGTGTCTCAGCAGATCTCTGACGCTTTGTTTCTTTTTTGCAGCCCTTTTACCATGGAATGGGTGAAATAGTTTTAAGGTATATTTTATTTTTAAAATGTTTGAGACTATTCTATCTAGACATGGGAAATGCATTTAATCTAAAGCAGAGGTACAGCTGCTCAGACGCAAAAAGCCTACCAGAATTAGTATGGAAGACTTTGTTGAAAGTAACATTTGGCTTTTCTGTACTCTGAGAGGGTTTTTCAATTGTTTTTGCTATAGCATAAGATGAAAGACATAACAAATTGTAGTGCTGTATACCAAAACATTTACCCTAAGCCCCGGAACTCTCTTATTCGAAAGTTTTCCTAGAATGGAATGTACTCAAAAATAGAGAAAAGATAGTTCTACCCTTAAATCTTTTGTGCTCAAATGGGAACTTCCGTTGGTAACAAAGGAGGAATGCTAGTAAGAACTCTTGTTCCTGCCAGAAACTGGATTATATCCACTGAGGAAATGCTTACATTTTGTTTGCTGGGACATTGAGAATTTGGCTTCTGGGATTTGATATAACCATTTTCTGGAATATATAATTTTTGTATAGTTGTTACTATTTTGCAGACAATTTTTTTCCCTCTAACACATTGACTAGTATCGCATGGGCCAGTTGCAGTGGCTCATGGCTATAATGCCAGCACTTTGGGAGGCTGAGGTAGAGGATCCCTTGAGGCTAGGTGTTTGAGACTAGCCTGGGCAACATAGATCCCGTCTCTGCAAAAATTAAAAAAGATTAGCTGGGCGTGGCGGCAAGGCCTATAGTTCTAGCTACCCAGAAGGCTGAGACCGGAGAATCAGTTGAGCCCAGGAGTTCCACATTATGGTGTGCTGTGGTCGCACCACTGCCCTTCAGCCTGGGCAACAGAGTGAGGTCCTGCCTCAAAACAAAACAAAACAAAACAAAACAAAAAAACATGTATTACACGGACTGCATATTGCATGTTGTGTCCTGTTTGCATAATTATTCCAGTTGTATTTGCATCCTAGGTTTCTGCTTACTTAGGATTTGACTTTCTGTTAGACCTTCAGCTCTGCAGAGGCAGACACTGTGATTGTATTGTTCTTTATGATGTTTCTAGCATCGTTGTTATCTGGGGTCATTGCAAAAGAATAATTAATATATGCTATTGAGCAGGGCTTGGTGGCTCAGCCTGTAATCCCGCGCCTTTGGGAGGCTGAGGTGAGTGGATTGCCTGAGCCCGCGAGTTCGAGACCCGCCCGGGCAACTTGGCGAGACCTCATCTCTCCAATAAATCAAAAACTAGCCGGGCGTGGTAGCGCACACCTGTAGTTCCGGCTACTTGGAAGGCTGAAGCAGAAGGATCACCGGAGCCCAGCAGGTCGAGGCTGCGGTGGCCAGGAGCAGCCACTGCACTCCCGTCTGGGCGACAGAATGAGACTCCAACTTAAAAAAAAAAAAAAAATATATATATAAATATATATATATATATATATATATATATATGCTATTGAAGTTGGCCCTCTGTATCCATGGGTTCCATGACCATGGACTATGGATTGAAAATATTCAGTTATATATGCAAAGGAGCAAAAAAAAAAGAAAGAAAATATTTTGAAAAAAATTGTCTGTACTAAATATGTACAGACTCTTTTCTTGTCATTACTTATTAAGCAATATAATATAACTTTTTGCATAAAATTTACATTGTATTAGGTATTATAAGTAATCTAGAGATGATTTAAAGTCTACCGGAGGATGTGGTTAGGTTATATGCAAATACTAAAACATTTTATTTCTGGGCTTGGGCATCCATGGCTATCCCCAGTTGGTACTGGAACCAATCACCAGTGGATACCAAGGAACACTGTATTTTGTTCATATATTATGCAGTAATGCTTTTTTTTTTTTTTTTTTTAGTTGGAGTCTCACTCTGTCACCCAGACTGAAGTGCAGTGGTCGCTCCCGGCCACCGCAGCCTCGACCTGCCGGGCTCCAGTGATCCTTCCGTCTCAGCCTTCCAAGTAGCTGGAAGGAACTACAGGCGTGCGCTACAACGCCCGGCTGATTTTTTGATTTATTGTAGAGATGAGGTCTCACCAAGTTGCCCAGGCGGGTCTTGAACCCGCGGGCTCAGGCAATCCACTCACCTCAGCCTCCCAAAGGCGTGGGATTACAGGCTGAGCCACTGAGCCCTACTTTTTTTTTTTTTTTGAGTTGGAGTCTCACTCTGTCGCCCAGACTGCAGTGCAGTGGCCACTCCCAGCCACTGCAGCCTCGACCTGCCGGGCTCCGGCGATCCTTCCGCCTCAGCCTTCCGAGTAGCTGGAATTACAGGCACGCACTACCACGCCCGGCTGATTTTTTGATTTATTGTAGAGATGAGGTCTCACCAAGTTGCCCAGGCGGGTCTCGAACCCGCAGGCTCAGGCAATCCACTCACCTCAGCCTCTCAAAGTGCGGTATTACAGGCTGAGCCACCGAGCCCGGCTGCAGTAATGCTTTTTTAATGAGGCATCTTAGACTTTATTAATAGCTAATTAATTATAAATAAATTCTTATTGTAAGACAGCTTAGCCACTTGAACTGGTAACTAAAATCACATCACCCATTCAGTTTATGCAAATAGGGAAACCTATACTAGGAGCTTTCAGTGTCCATGTGAGTGCTTTCATTCAGTTTTTTGCAATTAAAAATAATCAATTGGCATTTTGACATTGCTGTTTTGAGTAGTCTAAACCCATAGCTTGCTTACTGAAAAGTGTTTAGGCCTTTTTAAATGTATTGTTTCAACAATACAGTTTCCTCTGAGAATCTTCTTCTGTGATGAAGAGTGACACAAACTCTTTTCATGCTCCAAAAATGACACCAGAAGAGTCAGATATTGGTGCTAACCAGGCCTGAAGGGTTGCTTACTGTATTCTAGCCTCTTATTTAGAAAGCTTTTAGCTTGGGGCAGAGGGCAGGGCTAAAAAAAAAAGAAAAAAAATAAAGCTTTTAGTTCTTTCGTCTGGGCTGCAACCGTGCCATCCAGACTGAGGAAGACCCGGAAACTTCGGGGCCACGTGAGCCACAGCCAGGGCCACATCTGCAAGCACCAAAATACCTGGGAAGCTGTGGTAATGCAGGTGGCTTGCATCACCACAGGATCAATTTTGACAAATACCACCCAGGATACTTTGGGGAAGTTGGTATGAGGCATTACCATTTAAAGAGGAACCAGAGCTTCTGTCCCATTGTCAACCTAGATAAATTGTGGACTCTGGTCAGTGAGCAGACAAGGGTAAATGCTGCTAAAAGCAAGACTGGAGCTGCTTGATTGGCCTACTACAAAGTTCTGGGAAAGGAAAGCTCCCAAAGCAGCCTGTCATCATGAATGCCAAATTCTTTAGCATAAGAGCTGAGAAGACTAAGGGTGTTGGGGAAGGCTATGTCCTGGTGGCTTGAAGCCACATGGAGGGAGGTTCATTAAACGCTGACAAATTCTTTTAAAAAAAAAGCTTTAGGTCAGCAGAAGACTTGTCTAGACGTTAAATGTCCTGTTGGTGGCATCAGCATCCAAATACATTCTGATTAGAATGAGGGGTTGAGATCTGTGGAAGCCACATGCTTTTAGGTCAACCCCAACTTCTCAGTATTGTTTATATTGAGACGATTATTTCATCAAAAACAAAGTTTTCCTGTAGTATTTCTCATTTCCTGTTTTTTAAGCACTGTAAACACATTCAAATATATTTTTGCTAGATCAGTAAAATAAAATCCTCCCCACTCTTCCTTAACACTTGGTTCCTAGGAAGAAGTAAAATAAATGTGCTCTTAGAGGATTTAAAGGATTGGTTGCTCCATTACTCCTTCAGTCCTTCAATTCTAAATGTCTCTTTCTAAACTTAGAAGCTCTGTGTTTGCCCTCCTGATTGAATTTGCTTTCAGAATATAAAATAAAATAACTTCTTTTTTTTCTCACGCCACAAGTTCTCTGAGGGACAGTGCCAGTAACTAGGAATAGCCATACCGGGGAATGGGATATCGATCTGCACTACTAACGGACATAGAATAAGTGCAGTGAGGGTACAGGATATATTTTTAAGTGCTGAAGAAAATACAGAGTGGGTCAGCATATTATCTTTGAGGGCAGTAAATGCTTTTCCCGCCTCTACTTGCATTTCTCCTTTCTGTTCTTCTGCCTTTGCTTTATCTCCATATAGTAAAAAAGAAAAAAACATTGATTCACGTAATAATAATGCACAGTGAGTGATAATTCAGGCTGAACATATTAGTGCTATTCATCAGAAAGCATTTCCTAGATAAAATAGTAGATTGAAAATGTTGCAAAAAATGTGATGTGAAGTACTTCGAAAGTAAACTTTTAATATGACACATGCTAATTACAACTCATCATTTTTATGATTATCAATCAAGCCCTGGAAAGACCTGTTTTTTGTTTGTTTGTTTGTTTTAGTTGGAGTCTCACTCTGTTGCCCAGGCAGGAGTGCAGTGGTATACTCACAGCCACTCCACTGTCGACCTGCTGGGCTCCGGTGATTCTTCCACCTCACCTTTCCAAGTAGCCGGAACTACAGGCACACACTACCACGCTCCGCTAATTTTTTTATTTATTGTAGAGATGAGGTCTCACCAAGTTGCCCTGGCTAGTCTCAAACCCGCGGGCTCCCAAAATGCTAGGATTATAGACTGAGCCTCTGAGCTTGGCCTGGAAAGACCTAATATCTTAGAATTTGTTTGGTCTAGTTTGAATTGTATGTGCTGGAAAGTTCTATGAAGGCTATATTTCTTTTAGAAATGTTCTGTTGCGTTCTCAAGATAGAATTAAAGAAATACGGATTATACTTTTTCAGAAGTATTTTTTAAGGACTGAAACCTTACTTTATTTTTATTTTTGAGTTGAAGTCTCACTGTCTCCCCGGCTGAAGTGCAGTGGCACTCATGGCCAACTGTTGACTCGACCTGCTGGGCCCAGGAGATTCTTCTACCTCAGCCTTTTTAGTAGCTGGAATGAGAGGCACACGCCACCATGCCTCGCTAATTTTTTCATTTCTTGTGGTTAAGAGGTCTAGACAAGTTCCCCACACTGATCTTGAACCCCTGGGCTCAGGCAGTCCTCTTGCCTCCGCTTCCTAAAGTGCTAGGATTATAGGCATGAGTCACCACGCCCTGCCTACATCTAATTTTTTAAAAAATGTATCTTTGAGTTTATTAATGCAGGCCTGCTATGTGGAATCATTATTTGACTTTTACAGATTGTGGTAAAAGATACATAGAATAAAATTTACCACTTTAACTATTTTTAAAGATATATTTTAGTGACTCTATTATTCTACTTTCTGTCTATGAATTTGACTATTCTAGGTCCCTCATGTAAGTGGACATATTCAGTATTTGTCCCTTTGAATCTAGCTTGTTTGACATTAGCATAATGTCTTCAGAGTGTCTGTTGTAGCATGTGTCATAACTTCCCTAAGGCTGATGCATGTTCCATTGTATGTATATATACACTCTGTTTATTCATCTGTTCGTGGACATTTGGTTTGTTTCCACATTTTGGCTGTTGTGAATAAGGCTACATTGACTATTGGTATGTGACTATGTGTTGAAGTCTCTGCTTTTGGGCATATACTAGAAATGGACTTTCTAGATAATATGGCAATCCTGTGTTTAATTTTTTAGAACTCACAATCCTGTTTTCCACCGCAGCTATGCCATCTTACAGTTCTACCTTCTACATTTATTTTTATTTTATTTTTTTATTTTTTGAGTTGGAGTCTCACTCAGTCACCCAGACTGGAGTGCAATGGCCGCTCCTGGCCACCGCAGCCTCAACCTGCTGGGGTCCAGCGATCCTTCCGCCTCAGCCTTCCGAGTAGCTGGAATTACAGACACGTGCTACCACGCCCGGCTGATTTTTTGATTTATTGTAGAGATGAGGTCTCGCCAAGTTGCCCAGGCGGGTCTCGAACCCGCGGGCTCGGGCAATCCACTCACCTCAGCCTCCCAAAGCGCGGGATTACAGGCTGAGCCACTGAGCCCGGCTTACATTTAGTTTTATATTAATAATTTATTTATTTAGATTTTGCTTGAAACATTCTGCCATTATAGGTTATGAACCTAAGGCAGGAATAGATCTTAAACCTTTTAACAACTTAGGAAGTAAAACTTAATTCAAATAAGTTTTTATTTTCATTTAAAATATTTATTTTATTAAAAAATTTATTTTTTGATCACAAAATATTTGTTATAGAAATTTGGGAATATATATGTGTATATATATATATATATTTTTTTTTTTACTGGAATGCAGTAGCATGCTCATGGTCACTGCAGCCTTGACGGAAATATATTTTAAAAATACAAAGAAATGGGAGCAGAAATATATTTTTAAAATACTAAAAAAGAAAATGTCACATGTAATCCAGAGAGTCATATTTTGGTGTACACATTTCTGTGTATATTATACTTAAAAAAAGTATAAGCATGCAGTATATTTTGTTTTATAACATTGCTAACACAACTAAGTCTTACAGGGTACATTTATTTTTGTGGTTTTGTTTTGAATTTGGGGATTATCACATAGTTTAACTGTAAGATACTTTTTGTTGGCATCTTCCCTTGGGATACTTCCTTGGGTGTGGTTATAATTTGGAGGATGCATAGTGTCATGGGAAGGAAAGGAGTTGGGTTACCTTTTTTAGGAACTTAGTTAAGCACTGCTGGATACTTACCAAGGTCCATGCCTGTCAGGGAAGGGCTGGGTTGAGCAAGCCAGTTGAAGATTTTTCCTGTTAGCAGCGCATCCTCATAGCAGTGCCTATGAATTAGACTATTCCGGGTACCTCATGTAAGGTTAATAGAATCACTTCACACCTTACTATTTGAAACATCTAAATTACTTTGCAACCCTATGGGATGATTAATTAAATGAAATTTAGTTGAATGATACTTATAGTCCTTTGAAATGAAATCCTTACAATTAGGACAAATCTGTTTTGTGTTTAGGAAAATTTAGTAGATGTCATGACATCAGAGCTGTCCTAACTAATATTGCTCTTCTTGTGATAGATCCTTGTATTTTGGAGTCATTTTTAGCCATGGGGTTCTTCAGTCTGATGCAGATTTAATAACAATTTAAATACTACTTAATTTGTAATGACTGCACCTGCTTTAACTTATTAGGTTGGTAGTATATACACTTTGTAATTTTGTATAGAGGGTCAAACAGTAATTCTTCTTGAAGTTAATAGAATTATGATACTTAGTACAGTTTTCTTAATGGCAGCAAAAGACATCACTGCCCCCAGGAAAATGGAGTAATTAAACATCTCACCACAATAATCAAATTGTAATGATGATGGTAGTGATTTTGAGTAAATTAGACAATTTTGATGGTGTTTACATTTATACTATGCCGCCTTAGGAAGGAAATCTCTTGTGCCCAAGTTAAGAACTCTGTTCTGTTGGTACATAGTATGTCATAAGTTAATACCTCCACAAACCCTCTCAGAGAACCTTGTCTGAGTTCTGAGGATACCTGTGCATGTTATTAGCTGGGGTATAGCCTAATGAAGACATACTTTGTGCTTTAGTCTACAGCCCCAGAATGCACCTTGTATTGTTGTGAGCTCCCTAAAGACAGAAGTCGCAATTGGTCTCCAAGGCCTGCCTCCCAGTGGTTGTTGGAAGAGTGAAGGAATAGGTAACTTATGTTCATGAAGTTTAACTGGGCAAGTCTAAGCAGGCACATTTTGGGGAGTGCTTTTTTTTTTTTTTTGAGTCTTACTGTTGCCCAGGCTGGAGTGCAGTGGCACGCTCACAGCCACCATAGCCTTGACTTGCTAGGCTCAGGTGATCCTTCCACCTCAGCCTTCCAAGTAGCTGGAACCACAGGCATGTGCCACCATGCCTGGCTAATTTTTTTATTTATTGTATAGACGAAGTCTCGGCATGTTGCTCAGGCTGGTCTCGAACCCCTGAGCTCAGGCAGTGCTCTCACATCCGCCTCTCAAAGTGCTGGGATTACAGGCTTGAGCCACTGTGCCTGGCCTGAGGTAATTTTTATACTTAAAACACTTTGAAAACAGATACTGTACATTTATGAGACAAAAGAAAGTCAGAAGAAAGTAATGTTGGAGAAGTTTAGCCTTGGACTGGTGGGCCAGGACTGGTGTTCTCTGTAAGAAGAATTGGAGGGGTGAGGGTTGAATCCTGACTTACTGCTTACAGCTGTGTGATCTTGTCAAGTCGTTTCACCTCTGAGCCTCATTCTACCAGGAATGTTTCTCATCTCCTCCTTATAAGATTATCATGAAGATTAAATGAAATAAGGGTTGTGAAGCTCCTTAACACAGTGTCTGTGACAGGGTGGGTTGTGGTAATTGTTAGTTTCTTCCCTCCTCTTTGTTTGCTTTGCCTGATTGCTGCTAGGAGTCATTACTTGCTTGGCCAGCATTACTGCCCCTTTTCTCATGCATTCAAGACCCCATAGCTTTCTCATTATATCTTGAACATAAAAGTACAACTTGTTAGTGGGAAACCCAGGCTCAAACAGAGATGGGGCATGTCATACTGACTGATTAAAGTACACCCCCGGACTAGAGCACAGGCCTCAGGATTCTATCATTTCCACCATACCAAGACTATTGAGGATGCTTGTTTCCTTTTTTTTTTTTCAATAATCAATATTTTTTATTATGGTTTTGTGGGGTATAGTTAAGGGTTAGGTATACAAATACGTTTCATTCAGGCACCCTGTTGATAAGAGGTGTTTCCCTGTCCCCAGACAGATATTTGCTACCGTTAATCCCACCTCCCCCCCCCATAGTTTCCCACTACTGTCAGTCATTTTCTTATACTATTATATTGGATGTTAAAGGTCCATTATATGAGTTAGAACATGTGATACTCGGATCTTTGTTTCTGTGAGAGGTCACTCAGTATTATAGACGCTAGTTCCATCCAGGTTGCTGCAAAATTCATTATTTTGTTCTTTTTAATGGCTGCGTAGTATTCCATCGTGTATATGTACCACATTTTTTTAATCCAGTCCTCTCTTGTTGGGCAGCATGGTTGCTTCCAGGTTCTTGCTATTGTGAACAATGCTGCGATAAACATACGTGTGCACGTATCTTTTTTATAGAGTGATTTGAGTTCTTCAGGATATATTCCCAGTAGGGGGATTGTGGGGTCATATAAGAGGTTGATATTTAGAGCTTTTAGGAATCGCCACACTGCTTTCCACGGAGGTTGCACTAGTTTACACTTCCACCAACGGTGTAGAAGTGTTCCCTTTTCACCACACCCTCTCCAGCAACTGTTATTTTTTGAATTGTTGATAATTGCCATTCTGACTGGAGTTAGGGGGTATCTCAGTGTGGTTTTGATTTGCATCTCCCTGATGATTAGTGAGGTTGAACATTTCTTCATGTGTCTGTTGGCTGCTCGGATGTCTTCCTTTGTGAAGTGTCTGTTCATATCTTTTGCCCATTTTATAATGGGGTTGTTTGTTTTTTTCTTTTCAGCACGTTTGAGTTCCTTGTAGATCCAAGATGTTGAGCCTTTGTCAGACCTGGTGTTGGCAAATACTTTTTCCCAGTCTGTAGGCTGTCTCCCTGCTCTCTTGATGGTTTCTTTGGCTTTGCAGAAGCTTGTCAGTTTAATATCTTCTCTCTTATGACCTGTGGGTTTCGGGTTTCGTTCAGGAATTGGATGCCAGTTCCGATTTCCATGAGGGTATGTCCTTCATTTTCCAAGGTTCTTATGGTTTGAGATTTTAGATTTAGGTCTCTGATCCATTTGGAGTTAACCTTTGTGCATGGGGATAGATAGGTCCTGTTTCAATCTTCTGCATGTGGTCAGCCAGTTTTCCCAGCACCATTTACTGAATAGGTCCTCCTCTCCCCAGTGGTAGGTGGTGGAGGCTTTGTTGAAGATGCGTTGTTGAGAAATTGAGGTTTTGCTTCTGGAATCTCAATTCTATTCCATTGATCTATATGCCTGTTCCTGTACCAATACCAAGCTGTTTTGATGATTGTAGCTTTATAGTAAAGTTTGAAGTCTGGTAATGTGATACTACCTGCTTTTTTTTTTTTTGCTGAGGATTGTTCTGGCTATTCTTGGACGTTTGTGTTTCCATATGAATTCCTGTGTTGTTTTTTCTAGGTCTGAGAAGAATGTTGCTGGTAATTTGATGGGTATTGCATTGAATTTGTAGATTGCCTTAGGTAAGATGGACATCTTCACAATGTTGATTCTTCCAATCCATGAGCATGGGATATTTTTCCACTTGTTTGTGTCATCTTTGATTTCTTTGAGCAGTGTTTTGTAGTTTTCATTGTAAAGGTCTTTCACGTCTCTGGTTAGGAAGATGCCAAGGTATTTCATTTTTTTGTGGCTATTGTGAATGGAATTGTGTTTTTAATTTGGGTTTCTGTTTATTATTGGTGTAAAGAAATGTGATTGTCTTTTGCACATTTATTTTGTATCCTGAGACTTTGCCAAAGACCTTTATCAGTGTAAGGAGGTTTTTGACAGATTCTCTTCGGTTTTCAAGGTACACAATCATATCATCTGCAAAGAGAGATAACTTGACTTCCTCTTTTCCTATTTGGATACCCCTGATTGCCTTCTCTTCTTTGATTGCTCGAGCCAGGACTTCCAATACTATGTTGAACAGGAGGGGTGAGAGTGGGCATCCTTGTCTAGTTTCAGTTTTCAGGGGAAATCGTTCCAATTTTTGTCCGTTTAGGAGTATGCTGGCTGTGGGTTTCTTGTAGATGGCTTTTACTATTTTGAGGTATGTTCCCCGTATGCCTAGATGTTCGAGGGTTTTTATCAAGAAGGGGTGCTGGATTTTATCAAAAGCTTTTTTTGCATCTAATGATATAATCATGTGGTTTTTGTTTTGACATCTGTTGATGTATTTAATTACATTTATGGTTTTACGAATGTTGAACCAGCCTTGAGGATGCTTGTTTCTTTTATGATGGGTGCTGGTGTGTAAGTTGTGTGAACTATTTTTAAATTGACTCTTAAATTACAAGTCTTTGTAGAAATACCCTATAAAAGGCTTTAAGTAATTCAACAGTGGGTGAAGTCAGTTCATATAGTACACTGTCATTATGAAGGATGGCCTGATCTTGCAGTAGATTACCAAACCCTTAGGGCAGAGTTGCCTGCATCTCATTAATGATTTCAGAATAATTGTGCTGCTGTCAGGATGTTGTGTGGTTTTGAGTATGTAATATTTATCCCTTTGTGTTGTAATTTTAAAGGTAATGAGTCATATTTTTGGCCGATTCTTTTTTTTTTGAGTTGGAGTCTCACTCTGTCACCCAGGTTGGAGTGTACTGCCATTGTCACAGCTCACTGCAACCTCCTGGGCTCAAGCAATCCCTCCACCAAGTAGTTGGGACTATAGGCACGTGCCACCACACCTGGCTATTTTTTATTTATTGTAGAGCTGAGGTCTTGATATTGCCCAGGCTAGTCTTGAATCCCTGGGCTCAGGCAGTCCTCTTTCCTCAGCCTCCCAAGGTGCTGGGATTGTAGAAGTGAGCCACTGTGCCTCTCTTTTTGGCCAATTCTATGTCATATAAAATTTAAAATTTTGAAAATTAATTTGATATGGTTCATATTCTAGGAAAATATACTTCCTGGATTTTCTCGAAACATATCCGCCTTCTTATAGGAGTTTATATTACTGACTTCTTGTGACTTCTTTCACCATCTCTTTTGTAAGAGACACAGCAGGCCATTTGAGGGGCATCTTTTTTTGTTGTTTTTTACTTCTAAAAACACTTAAGATAATCTTACCATACAGAGAATATTTGTAAATCAAGAAAAAGAATAATAGTCCAGTAGAAAAAAATAGGCACTTTGCAAAAAAGACTGACCATGGGCTCTTAACCAGATGTACATGAGAGGCGAAGAGTGCAGACCCAGACTGATGACCTGCGTTCATATCCTGACTCTGCCACTTAATGAGTTTGAGCAAATCCTTTTTTTTTTTTGATTTGGAGTTTCACTCTGTCATCCAGGCTGGAGTACAGTGGCACTCTCATGGCCACTGCAGCCTCGACCTGCTGGGCTCAGGCGATCCTTGTGCCTTAACCTTCCAGGTAGCTGGAACCATAGCATGTGCCACCACACCCAGTTGATTTTTTGATTTATTATAGAGACAAGGTCTCACTATGTTGCTCAGGCTGGTCTCCACCCCTGAGCTCAGGTAATCCTCTCGGCTGTGCCTCTTGAAGTGCTGGGATTACAGGCATGAGCCACTGTGCCTGGCCTGAGCAAATTCTTAAAATCTCTTTGTTTCCCTATTCTCACTGGTAAAGGGAGGATTAAATTAACTAACAAATGTAAAACTATTTTGAACTGTACTTGGCACATGGTGCTCAGTAAATCATTATCATCAAAATCATTCTGATTATTATTTTTTTTAATGATGCACGATTCCACTCATCATAGGAGAAATGCCAGTTTAAAAACCAAGGGCCAGGTACAGTGTGACTCATGCCTGTAATCCCAGCACTTTGGGATGCTGAGAGAATTGCTTGAGCCCAGGAGTTCAAGACCAGCCTGGGCAACATAGCCAGGCCTTGGCTCTACTACACACATACAAAAAAAATCAAAAAAATTAGCTGGGCATGGTGTTGCACACCTCTAGTCCCAGCTACTTGGGGTGCTGAGGCAGAAGAATTGCCTGAGCCCAAGAGGTTGAGGCTACAATGAGGTGTGATCATGCCACTACACTCCGGCCTGGGTGACAAGAGTGAGTGCCAGCTCAAAACAAAAAACAGAAAACTGAGATACTATGATAATACACTGTGTGGAAAGGGTGTGAGTAAGAAGTACTATCCTACATTGGGGCAATTTTATATATAGATACTATTTGAAATAACTATTAAGGGTAAAATAACTATTAGACTTTGACCTAGCAATTCCATTTTTATTTGAGTAGTCTGGCTGTGACAGGGAGCAGCCTCGATTTGATGATGTTTAATCCTGATCTTGTGGGATGATACTTGGGACTGATAGCAGGCAACTGATCCTGCTGTTGTCTAAGTTGGTGCTGCTGGGGCATGTATCTCTGGATAGTGGGAACGGAGACCTTGACTAAGTATGTTCCAGCCCCAGGGTTCCCTCTGCATGTGCTGTTGGAGGTGCTGGAGCCAGAAAGAACTTGAACTTGATCCTGTCTTTCTTGGCTGTTTTTAGAGGTCTTAAGAAGAGGGTGAATGGGAAGCATGTGGGGAACACATAAGCAAGACACACAACTAGTTCTAGCAAGTTGTCCTCTTGTTCCAGGAAGAGACCCAGGTTTGAAGGTGGAGGAAGGATTGGACACATTGCTGGGAAAAGTGAGTGATCCATTTAACAAAAAGTAGTTCATTTATTCTGAGTTAGCTTTTGTAACAGGCCTTCTTTTTTTTTTTAATTAGTGGTTATCTCATTTTTTCTTAGAATCCTTTTTTTTTTTGTTTCAGCAGAAATGTCGGCTTATTTATAGGAATTGCTTGAAGCCAGAGTCATGGTTGATGTAGGAAAGTGGCCAATCTTCACTCTGCTCTCCCCTCAAGAAATTGCGTCTATTCGGAAAGCATGTGTCTTTGGTACCTCGGCCAATGAAGCACTGTACGTTACTGACAATGATGAGGTAAGAATCTTTTAAAACCTAGAGTTTAGTTTTAGGACTTCTTTGGGGGTTGGTCTTCAAAGAATGCAGTTTGAAGATAGAGAAAAGATGAGGGATTGAGAGAACTTGAAGCTCAAGAAGATCATGTCTTTGATGCAGTTTTTCTCTTCTTTCAGTTTCTTCATTTAATATGCCTCTATCCCATTTGTACTCTTTCATACATGCAAACATTCCAAGTAATGTCAGCAAGGTTGAATTTTTCCTAACAATCTTATCAGTCTCCTTTTACCTACTGAGCTCTTTAATTGAACTTGAGGTGTCCTATTCTCAGAGCAGAGAAAGGAGCTTTTAATATAACTGTAGGCCAAAAGACTCAGACAAAGCTATTTGTTTTCTAGGTCTTTGTATTTGGACTGAACTATAGTAACTGTCTAGGAACTGGAGATAACCAGAGTACGCTTGTACCCAAAAAGCTAGAAGCCTTATGCGGAAAGAAGATTAAAAGCCTTAGCTACGGGAGTGGACCACATGTTCTTCTCAGCACTGAAGGTAAAGAGGGGACAGATCTAGCTTTTCAGAATTGTAGGAAATCGGGCAGTTAATTCTAAACTAAAGGGAGCTAGGGCTATCCCAAATAATGAAGTTTGGATTGTTTGGTTCTATTTTTTTTTTTGATTTGGAGTCTCACTCTGTCACCCAGACTGGAGTACAGTGGCCGCTCCCGGCCACCGCAGCCTCGACCTGCTGGGCTCCGGCGATCCTTCCGCCTCAGCCTTCCAAGTAGCTGGAACTACAGGCATGTGCTACCACGCCCGGCTAATTTTTTGATTTATCGGAGAGATGAGGTCTCACCAAGTTGCCCAGGCAATCCACTCACCTCAGCCTCCCAGAGCGTGGGATTACAGGCTGAGCCACTGAGCCCGGCTGATTGTTTGGTTCTTAATTTCTGAGGGAAAGTTCACAAAGCGCAGGTAAAAATTAAACATTTCAGGCTAATTCTGTAATAGCCATAGTGTGTCTTGCAAGGTAGGTGGACTTTGAAATTTTAGACTACTTAAGTAAAGCTGTTGCAGATTAGATACAGCAGTCAAAGTGGTCCTTCCAGCCTAATTGTTCTGGGGATTTGTGGCTACAAGGACAACTTTGAGGGTTCTCTTGGTACATTTTTATAAACACAGATACTACTGTTTTTCCTTTCTTTGTGTAGTTGTGAATCTTGAATGGAGAAGTCTTAGTTTATTCCCTGGCATTCAGTGGGTGCCATGTTGAAAGAACAGAGATGCGGGTGGATGGATTCTTGTCCTTTTTCTCTGCCTCTTCAAGATCACTAAATGAGAGTAGGCATTTCTCTTTGGTGATTTATCTGCACTGTGGGCAACCAGCACCCTCTGAAAGTTTGTCACGTGTAATCTAGATACTTCCTTTCATATTTTGGCGTGTTTGCAGAGGTCCTCAGCTTTTTGTTGGATAATCCGCCAGGGCGGCATTTGGGAGATGGTTTGCATCCTTACCTTTCTGTGTCTAAACTGGGGTGCCATAGCTTCCTTAGGTGCTGTCATTGATCTTAGTATCTAGCTTTTTAGTTGCCTGGAACTCATCTGAATCTATTCCCAGTTCTCTGTATCTTTCTCAAGTTATAAAATCCAGATCTGAATGTGATGGTGTGGTATGAGCCTTAGTGGAGTTGAGCACGATGAAGTGATTATCTTGCTTTGGCAAGATTTTGTCTAATCATGGCTTTTGGCATCACACTGGTTCTTCCAGACAGTTACTTCATTACTAACCGGTTCAGCTTATTATCCATTGTGACCTAAGGATTTAATTTTTTCCTAACACACATCAAATTTAACTAGTCCTTGATTTTTGACCATAAAATACTGAGGTAGGTTTTTTTTTTAGAGCAAACATATAAAACATATACACTCAGATTCTTGGCTTTCTTCAAAGTAGTGACCTTTGGAAACTATAGCTCTTTTTTTAGAATTATATTCAAAGTCCAGGTCATACAGTTTTAAGTATCTTGAGTGTGCATGCCTTAACTTAGTCCCAGCTATTTGGGAGGCTGAGGTGGGAGCACCACTTGAGCCCAGGATTTGAGACCAGCCTAAGTGGCAACAACAAAAAAATTGAGCATTGCACTTCAGATATAAAGAAATAAATACCTTTTTGTGGGAATATCTTTCTTTAATTCAATTTTGATTTTATAAATACATTTTACACAATATACATTAGGCATGCTATACATTATGTGCCATAGTATGCCTAATGCATATACTCATGTGTGTTATATATATATATTACAAACAATCAGATGATTTTAAAACAATTTAATGCTTTAAACTGTCAAATAGTATCAAATTTTTGGTGAAAAATAGAAGCGCCTCTACCTTTACCCTTCACCCTCTTAGTAATTCTTTAGAAGGAACCACTTTTTTTTTTTTGAGTTGGAGCCTCACTGTTGTCACCCAGGCTGGAGTGCAGTGGCATACTCATGGCCATTGCAGCCTTGACCTGCTGGGCTCAGGCAATCCTTCTGCCTCAGCCTTCCAAGTAGCTGGACCTACAGATGCACACGCCACCATGTCTAGCTAGTTTTTGTGATTTATTGTAGAGATGAGATCTCACCAAGTTGCCGAGGCTGGTCTCGAACCCCCAGGCTCAGGCAGTCATCTTGCCTTGGCCTCCCAAAGTGCTGAGATTACAGGCTGAGCCACTGCTCCCAGCCAGAAGGAACCACTTTTAACTTTTTCAGATGTTTTTTCTGGTGTTTAATCTCATACTTTTATTTTTTGAGTTGGGGTCTCACTCTGTTGCCAAGGCTGAAGTGCAATATCACAGTCACAGGCGATCCTTCTGCCTCAGCCTTCCGAGTAGCTGGAACTACAGGCGCACGCTACCACGCCCGGCTGATTTTTTGATTTATTGTAGAGATGAGGTCTTGCCAAGTTGCCCAGGTGGGTCTCGAGCCCGCAAGCTCAGGCAGTTCGCTCACCTCGGCCTCCCAAAGTGCTGGGATTACAGGCTGAGCCACCGAGCCCAGCCCAATGTCAAATTTTTAACATTTCTGCTGTCATATATCCAAGTGCTCTTTCTTGTTCTCTAAATGTTCCTTTCTAAAGCTTCTTGCTATTATTTCCTGCATTCAACATTTTCTCTTTGAGACACTCTACTCTAGCTGTATATAACTTATATATTTTTTAATTTGTAGAGATGGGGTCTTGCTCTGTCCTAGGCTGATCTAAAACTCCTGGCCTCAAGCAGTCCTCCTACCTTAACCTCCCAAAGTGCTGGGATTACAGGCATGAGCCACTGCACCAGGCCTGAGCAGTGTAATTGTAATCATAAAGGCAGTATAAGTGTAGGTTATTTTAAAGTTATTCTTCTATTCTCTATCTTGTTTCTTTTTCTTCCCCCAAATTTCTGTTTCTCTTTGTTTTGGTCTCTGATTTTTATGTTAGAGGCTTTCTTCAAAGGTTTGGTAATCCTTGACTGTCTGTTCACTGGTAAGAGCAAGGCACTAACACAAGTATTGGGAGTTCTGTGAACCCCATGGTCATGTGTATGATGCTGTTCCTCTTTTGTTATAAAGTTGGTCCCTTGGTCTAGATGTTTTGTGGGATCCTGGGATCCTGTGCCAATGGCTTCAGTGCTCTGTAAACCCTGACATAGCTGAGGCCCTATGGGCAGGAAACCTGCACCTGCATTGTGTATTGATTTCTGTTGATAGAAGTGTCTGTTCCTTCTAGGATCAGATGGGTCCCTTGTAATCAGTTTACCACCAAATGACTGGTGGGTCTCCTTGGTGGGGGGCTTGTTACTGTGTTGGGGGCTCTGCATTGCTCTCTGCTACTAGCATGTAGACTTTTGGAAATGAAGTAGCTAGATTAGCCTTGGTGACCCTGGTCTTCTGTTGTGTTAAGATGTCATTAGCATATTTTTCTTAAGAATGAGGTTGAACATCTTCTCATATGTTTAAGCGCCATTGTATTTCTTTCTCTGTGAATTGTTAAATTCATATTTCTGTAGGGTTCTCGATCTTTTGCATTTTTAGGATCTCTTCTCTTAGTGATATAAATTAAATATTTTCCCCAGTGTTCAATTTTTTTCTTTGCTCATGGGGTTTTTTTTTCCAAGTAAAAATGTTTTTCTTTTTTGTGTTTTAAAATGTAACTAGATTCATCAGTCTTTTTCTTGTTGCTTCTGAATTTTTTAAGTCAGTAACGTTTTCTCTAGGCCCAGGTTATGGAGGAATTCACTATTTTTTTCCTCCTTGTTCCTATATAGTTGTATTTTTTTTTACATTTAAATATCGAATTCATTGAGAAGTTGTTCCAGTATATTTGTATGAGGAATGAATCTAGTTTTTTGATATAACTGTTCAGTTATCTCAACCCAACTTGTAAAAGCCCATTTTTACTGATGTAGCTTTTATTTACGTTTGCAGTTGGTCTATTTCTGGACTTTCAGTTCCATTCCATTGGTTGATCTATGTGTTCACGTCCTAATATTAATCTCAGTTTTAGAAACTTTTTATAGGTTTTAATAACTGGTAGAATTAACTATTCTTTTGCTTCTTTTTTAATAGAGTTTTCCTATTTATTCTTGTAAATTTGGTCTTCCCAGTGAACTTTCTTTTTTGTTTTTTTGTTTACATTGGGAAATATAGTTTATATAGAAAGTAAATTAGAGAGAGATAAAAAGAGGAGATTCACATCCCCAAGGTAGGGAAGGGGGCCAGAGTCAGGAAATATGGTGATGTCCATAGCTCAAAGAGCACATGGCCACACCAGAGTTAGTAAGGCCATGGCACCCAGTGAATTTTCTAATCAGTTTTCTACCTCCTGGAAGTAATTTGAAATTTTTATTCCTATTTCAAATGTCTAAATTTACATAGGAAAAACTGGAATCTTTATGGTATTGAGTTTTTCTATCCAAGTCTATTTTTCTGTTTTCAGGACTTTTTGTTTTTGTTTTTGTTTTGAGTCGGAGTCTCACTGTCACCCAGGCTGGAGTACAGTTTTATGCTTATAGCCACCGCAGCCTCAACCTGCTGGGCTCAGGCAATCCTTCCACTTCAGCCTTCCAAGTAGCTAGAACAACAGGTATGTGCCACCACGCCCAGCTAATTTTTTTATTTAATAAAAAAATATATTTTCTAGAGACGAGGTCTCGCCAAGTTGCCCAGGCTGGTCTCAAACACCTGAGCTCAGGCAGTCTTCTTACCTTGGCCTCCCAAAGTGCTGGGATTACAGGCATGAGCCAGCATGCCTGGCCTGGTTTCAGGAGTTAAAACACTCATAAGGTTGAACATTTCTTTCACCTAATAAAACTTCAACATAATACTGTGGATCATATTTTTTAGGTTTATACTCTTTCACTCTTGAGCCTCATCCTTCTTAGGATGTAGTTTCCCATTTATGATTTCTGTCATACTTTCTGTAGTAGGGAACACCTCTCGTGAGACACAGAGGTTCTCCAGATCTGCCTTGAACCCGAAAGAGGTCTCCTAATTTGTGTGGGCAGCCATCATTTCAGGGTAGAATAGTAGGAGTCTGTTTACCCTGTTTGTCAGATAGCAGCCTAACCGTGACACTTGGATTTCTGCTACTGTCCTTGTGTGTCATTGTTGCCAGGTTGGATTTCCTTAAAAGGTCAGAATGTTTTATCACCATGGGAATGACTTGAAAAGAAGGTCTAACTCGGGAAGACCTACCCTTGGTACTTAGGTGTCCTATGGAAAGAAATGTACAAAACAATAGTGCTACAAGAGGGACACAAAACAGAGAAGTTTCCTCTATCAGAATCCCAAAAAGACAGTCATTTAAAAAAAAAATTCAGACTGGGTGCAATGGCTTACTTGTAATTCCATTGCTTTGGGAGGTCGAGGCAGAAGGATTACTTGAGACCAGGAGTTCACGACCAGCCTGGGAAACATTTGGTCTCTACAAAATATTTTAAAAATTAGCAGGTCAGAGTGGTGCACACATGTAGTCCCAGCTACATGGGAGTCTGAGGTGGGAGGATTGCTTGAACCCAGAGAGTGGAGACTGCAGTGAGCCCAGCTTAGGCCACTGTACTCCAGCCTCAGTGACAGAGCAAGATCCTGTCTCTAAAAAAAAAGAAAAAAAAATGAGACAGAGGAGCTTCCAGGTTGGTGAACATATCAAGGTGCTGGGAGAGCAGCACACCAGGGAGAGCATGGAAGCCCACGCAATCCCCCTACCTTGCCCTGTGCCTCTCCTCCATCTGGCTCTTCCAGAGTTGTGGCCTTTATGATAAGCTGATTATGCTTTCCAAAGATAGCCACGGCAGCATGAGTGAAGATGCCTCCAGATGATGCCTGCCCCCAGCCTTCGATTCACCCCCAGTCTTTGATGCTTCCTTTGGTTACACGTATCATGAGGGAAAGATAAGACATCTTCATTGTCCCCTGTCCTAATTCCTGACACACAGAATACATGAGCATAATACAGCAGTTGCTTTATGTTAAAAAAAAAAATCAGCCACTGAAACAGTCTACTTGAGAGAACTCTGTGACTTTTGTTTCCCTTCCAAATAGTATAACTCTTTCCTCTGTACTTTGTGAGTGAGTGACACACACCCTGCAAGTTCCCTGAAAACTGGTGTTTTGGTAAAGCGATGGTAAATGTTAATGCTGAACTTTCCTGTGCCTTCTGCCTTTTGCTTGGTTCCTGACAGAAGTTATTGTGATGAATCAAAATGTTTCAAAAGTCTAATTTTTGTATGCATAAACTTTGACTTTGGACCCCAAAGCTGATCCTCCTCCTATGTTAGTTCCAAGTCCTTTTTTATGGGTTTTGCCTGTGTCTACCCTGTTCTCTCATCCATCCCTCTCTCCCCCACCCAGTCCATGGTGACTTAATAGAGAGTAGGGGCCTGTGTGAGAGAAATGGAGGCTGGAGAATGAGCTGTGCAGAGTACTGGGGAAGAAAGCCCAGGGGCTCCCCTTGCTTCTTGGGGCTGAGTCTTCGTGTGCTTTATGTGTGCAGATGGAGTGGTTTATGCCTGGGGCCACAATGGTTACAGCCAGCTTGGGAACGGGACCACCAACCAAGGCATTGCCCCTATTCAAGTCTGTACCAACCTCTTGATCAAGCAAGTGGTTGAAGTCGCTTGTGGCTCCCATCATTCAATGGCTCTGGCAGCTGACGGAGAGGTAAGTATGCTGCTTTTATTCTTTTAAAAAATTGTGATAAAATACACATAACATAACATGTACCAGCTTAACCATTTTTAAGTGTATAGTTCTGTGGCATTCAGTGCATTCACATTGTTGTGCAGCCATCACCACCGTCCACCCACAGAACTCTTTATCTTGCAAGGAGGAAGCTCTGCCTGTTAAACATGAACTCCCTGCCACTCCCGCCCCCACCCTTCTAGCCCCTGGCAATCACCACTCTGCTTTCTGTCTCTGAGTTTGACTTCTCTAGGTACCTCCTATGAGTGAACCTGTACAGTATTTGTCTTTTTGTGACTGTCTTATTTCACTTAGCATAGTGTCCTCAAGATTCATCCATGTCATAACATGCGATAAGATTTTCTTCCTTTTTAAAGCTGAATAATATTCCATTGTATGTATACTATAAGTCCTCATTTAGCATCCTCAATAGGTTATTGGAAACTGTGACTATAAAAGAAAGGACATGTAATGAAACCAGTTTTACCATAGGCTAATTGTGTAAACGAGTTAAGTTCCTGTGGCATAGTTCTAACAACAAAAACATCACTAAACTTCTAAAAAAAGACCCGAAACACTTCTCATGTTAAACATTGAAGTAAAGGTGATCTGTGCATATATTTAAGAAAGATTAATAAAGACAAGTGGTTTAAATCAAGGAATAAATGTTTGCAAAGCGAAAATTTTGAGGCATATCTCCTACCACACTGCAGCTTGAAACAGTCACAAATATGGTGGCTCGCTCAACACTTTTGCACTGCATCGTTTATTGCCATGCATTTGGATGGTTGTTGCCTACTTTATGGATTTTATTTTCCAGTGGTTTATATTTACTCACTTATTCATCTTCCAACCTGCTTATTCCAGTTCAGAGTCGCAGGTGGCCGGAGCCCCTCCCAGCCACTCAGGGCGCAAGGTGGGACCCCACTCTGTACTGGATGTCATCCTATTGAAGGATGCACCCACACATTCAGACTCACGCTGGGCTCATGCAGACATGTGCTCAGCTTAGATGCAGCCTAGCATTCACAGCTCTGGGATGTGGGAGGAAACTGGAGCACCTGGAGAAAACTCACAAAGACAGTTGCCCCCAAACCCAAAGAATCAATTTTCCCTCCCCATCAGCATTACAAAGGAATGACGTTATTCAAGAACCCTCTGTCTTTCACGTTTTTGTTTATCTGTTCATTCACTAGTGGACCCTTGCATTGCTTCCACTTCTGGCTATGTAAAAGTTCCCTGCTTTTAAAAAAATAAAGTAGTGACTGTATTTGTGGATATGATGTGAACACTGCAGCCCTGAGTGTGTAGCTAACAACACCATGGGAGCGCATACTTTCTCTAAATAACCTGTACTGTGTAATCAAGACTTTTCTTTTGATGACAGTAGAAATCAGTCTCAAGGCAGCTGCATCAAGAGATGCTCTTTACTAAAACTATACATCAGAGATGTGTGACAGTGTTCTGCACTTATTTTTTTAAATAACTGATCCCCTAAGATCTATTTTGTTTTTCAATTTATGCAATAATGTTCGAGAAAATAACTTTACCAACATTTCAGTAGGAACTGTATACCACTTTTCAGCCCTGGAGTTCCAAGTTTATCTTAAAGATTACTCATCCTATTGATCCTACCTCTAATACTATTTTGTTCCTCTCCACCTCCATCACCTTTGGTCAGGTCTGGTCATCACCTGTCTGGACTACTGCCATAGTCTCTTCTATACCATATCTTTTAAATTGTTCTGCCTGTCCAATCTTACTTCTCTATCCCCCTATGATTTCCAAAACACAAATTAGACCATAGTGTTCCCCTGTTTTAAAGTTCTCCAGTGACGTGATTTTACTAGGTAGGACAAGTTATAGATGAACAAACCAAAAAGCTCAGGAAGACCAAGCTTTCATGACTGGGATGTTCTGGAGCCAGACCTGATACCTAGAATCCACTGTTTGCTAGTCCCTTTCTTGGTTAGTGGAACCATAGCACTGATTTTTAAATAAAAGGTAGCAGTGTTGCAAAGGAACTTGCCGTATTTGAGGAGTGCTAGAAGAGTGGTTGTTGAAATTAGACAACTTGCTAATTTTGCAGGCTGGATTCCCACTTTATTTTAAACTTAAGCATGTGGTACTTTGGATAACTGCTAAATAGTTAGATATTCCTGTGAATGTACTTTGAGGTGTTTGCGGGTTACTTCTTTTGTACTTGTGAAATGAACCTGTAGCTCACGTTCTTTTAAGACATCAGCTATGGGTTTTGACTGTTGTTGTCTTGGGCAGCATCAGACTCGTGAACTTGGATAGAACGTACTGACCAAGGAAAAGCAGAATCGTGGCGGCCAAACTTAGCATGTGTATGGACCACTACCTGCAGGCAGGTGAAAGGGGGGAGATGGGGGCTTAGAAATTCTCCCAGTGTTGGAAGAAGCTATTTCCTATACCACCAACACCTCCCTCCCTCACTCATCTCTCTGCTCATACGCTTGTTTAGGAAGATTCCATGAAAAGTGGAATATTTGTGCCTAAAGAGCTGAGCAATTTTTTTTACATCACTGATACTTACGTGGTGTGTACTTCATTTCCTATTGATGCCACATTATATACAGAGGATGCCAAAAAAGTATACACATTTTAAGAAAGGAAAAAACTGGCCGGGTGCAGTGACTCATGCCTATAATCCCAGCACTTTGGGAGATCGAGATGAGAGGATTGTCTGAGCTCACAGGTTTGAGACCAGCCTGGGCAACTTGATGAGACCTCATTTCTACAAGAAATAAAAAAGAAATTAGCCGGACTGATGGCGCATGCCTATAGTTCTGGCTACTTGGAAGGCTGAGGCGGAAGGATCACCTGAGCCCAGCAGGTCGAGGCTGCGGTGGCTGTGAGCATGCCATTGTACTCCAGCGTGGGCGATAGAGTGAGATTCCAACTCAAAAAAATGAAAATAAAAAAGGAAAAAACTACTGTATTAAAATTATAATGCTCAATATATACTGAAAAAAAAAAGATGAATACAAGTTACATTTGACTTCTGCAATTACAAGAGGTGCTCAGAATGTTTACCATCAGCATCCAGATATTTTTGATTATGGTGAACTGAAAGTAATACATAGATAGCACTGCTTAAAATGTGTATACGCTTCTTTGACACCCTCAGTATGTATGTGTGTATGTGTGTGTGTGTGTATGAATGAAGTATCTGCAATCATTATAGAGGCAATGTGGCATGGTTGTTAAGACTGCTTGGGCTTCCATTCTACTTGGTCTACAAATTGCTGTCACTTAGCCTCCCTGTTCCAGTTTCCATATATAAAATGGGGACATTAATATCATCTACCCCGAGTCACTTTGTAGGATTATCATGAGGATTGAATAGGTTCATGTGTGTAAAGCAATTAGAACCATTTAGTACATCACAAGTACTCATTAAGTGGATTTATTTTAATTTATGATTATTTGTGTTAGAGGTAGAATTTTTACCCTATTCTTTCTTTTTTCCTTCTCTTGTATTTTTCCTCCTTTTGTAGGTATTTGCTTGGGGCTATAATAACTGTGGCCAGGTGGGATCAGGATCTACGGCAAATCAGCCAACTCCTCGAAAAGTTACAAACTGTTTGCATATTAAGAGAGTGGTTGGCATTGCCTGCGGTCAGACCTCGTCCATGGCTGTTCTGGACAATGGTGAGGTGAGCTGTCTCTCCAGTCCATCCCCCTTCTGCCTCCCCTTTCAGTTAAATGTCAGTTTCTTCACGAGGTGTGTGTAGGCTCGTGAAACGAAGAGTGCTTAGTTTTGGCAACTCCACTGATAGTTAACTGGCTATTGACTGAGAAGTAGCTAGAGTGTTTGCTCCTCAATATGACTTTTTTTTTTTTTTGAGTTGGAGTCTCATTCTGTCACCCAGACTGCAGTGCAGTGGCTGCTCCCGGCTACCGCAGCCTCGACCTGCTGGGCTCCAGCGATCCTTCGGCCTTAGCCTTCCAAGTAGCTGGAACTACAGGCGCGCGCTACCATGCCCGGCTAATTTTTTTTTGATTTATTGTAGAGTTGAGGTCTCGCCTGCCCAGGCAGGTCTCGAACCCGCAGACTCAGGCAATCCACTCACCTCAGCCTCCCAAAGGCGCGGGATTACAGGCTGAGCCACCGAGCCCGGCCTCAATATGACTTTTAAAAATTCCACGTAAGCTGGGCTTGGTGGCTCAGCCTGTAATCCCACGCTTTGGGAGGCTGAGGTGAGTAAATTGCCTGAGCCTGCGGGTTCGAGACCCGCCTGGGCAACTTGGCGAGACCTCATCTCCACAATAAATCAAAAATTAGCCGGGTGTGGTAGCACGTGCCTGTAGTTCCAGCTACTTGGAAGGCTGAGGCGGAAGGATCGCCAGAGCCCAGCAGGTTGAGGCTGCGGTGCCCGGGAGCGGCCACTGCACTCCAGTCTGGGTGACAGAGTGAGACTCCAACTCAAAAAAAAAAAAAAAAACATTCCGAGTAAAAGTTCTAGAATGTCTAAATATTGTTTTTTGTAAGATCCAAATAGCCTAAGGATTATAGGTATTTGTTTGTGATATTTAATGTAAAGGATTAAATAATTTGAAACTACTTTTCTCTTCCTATGAAAAAGTAAGTTGTGAGGTTTTTTGTTTGTTTGTTTTTTGAGTCAGGGTCTCATTTTGTCATTCAGAATGGATTGCAGTCATGGCTCGCCACAGCCTCTACCTCCCGGGCTCAGGGGATCCTTCATCCTCAGCTTCCTGAGTAGCTGGAACTATAGCCATGCCCTATCATTCTAATTTTTTTTGGGGGGGGCAGCGAGTGGGGAGAGACGAGGTCTTGCTATATTACCCAGTCTGGTCTCGAACTCCTGGCCTCTAGCGATCCTCCCACCTTGGCCTCTCAAAGTGCTGGGATTACAGGCATTAGCTACTGTGCCTGGCCTAGCTATACATTTCATTAAAGTTTGCTGAAGAAGTCCTTGTAGAACTACCTACCTACATCTTGAATGTTTGTTCACTGGTGGACATAGCTTATAAAAACATATATATTTTTTGGCCTGATTGTTGTTAGCTATTTATAAAAACTTACCTTTCAGTTACACTCTACTATGGGCACCTTTGAGCTAATGGTTACTTATTTTATTTTATTTTATTTTTTTTGAGTTGGAGTCTCACTCTGTCCCAGACTGGAGTGCAGTGTCATGCTCCTGGCCACCGCAGCCTCGACCTGCTGGGCTCCAGCGATTCTTCTGCCTCAGACTTCCAAGTAGCCAGAGCTACAGGTGCGTGCTACCATGCCTGGCTAATTTTTGATTTATTGTAGAGACGAGGTCTCACCAAGTTTCCCGGGCGGGTCTTGAACCTGTGGGCTCAGGCAATCCACTCGTCTCGGCCTCCCGCAGTGCTGGGATTACAGACTGAGCCACTAAGCCCTGCCGTAACTGTTACTTCTAAGAAATTATTTCTGGTTTCAACTTCCTTAAGTGACCCAGTTACTACTTATGCACATTTTAGTACATAAAAATTGTACCAAGAGATTTCTTTGTACACAGTCGTATGCCATCATGCGTTTGGGTTCTAGGATGCTTTAGAATTTACTTAATGCTTACCTGTGTGAACTCATTTTTCATCAATCCTGGACTCATCCAAGTTGACTTCAGAATTCCTCTTCTTTGCCTCTCTTGGCACTCCTTAGTTTGGAACCTCATCAGAGCTCACCTATTTGCTGAAATGAGACAAGATAACCTGCTAAATGGTCTTCCCTCTTCTAGTCATATATCTACCTGTCACCCTTCATGTTGTGGCCAGTGTGATCTTTCAAAAATGCAAGGTATAGCCAGGCATCATGGCTCATGCCTGTAATCCCAGCACTTTTGGAGACTGAAGTGGGAGAATTGTTTGAGCCCAGAAGTTCGAGATCAGCCTAAGCAACATGGCAAGCACTTGTCTCTACAGAACATCAAAAAATTATCTGGATGTGGTGGTGCGTTCCTGTAGTCCCAGCTACTCAGGAGGCTGAGGCAGAAGGATTGCCTGAGCCCCGGAGGGTAAGGCTGTGGTGAGCTGTGATCAGGCTACTGCACTTCAGGCTGGGAGACAGAGTGGTATCCTGGCTCAAAAAAACAAAGCCGGGCTTGGTGGCTCAGCCTGTAATCCTGCGCCTTTGGGAGGCTGAGGTGAGTAGATTGCCTGAGCCCGCGGGTTCGAGACCCGCCTGGGCAACTTGGCGAGACCTCATCTCTAGAATAAATAAAATTGGCCGGGTGTGGTAGCACGTGCCTGTAGTTCCAGCTACTTGGAAGGCTGAGGCGGAAGGATCGCCGGAGCCCAGCAGGTCGAGGCTGTGGTGGCTGGGAGTGGCCACTGCACTGCAGTCTGGCCGACGGAGTGAGACTCCAACTCACAAAAAAAAACAACAAAAAAAAACCCCAAGTTAAATTAATCCATTTTGAAATATTTCAGTGGAAAATTTGTGGACATATTGCACTTTCCCTAGTATGTTTTTTGTCATTTTTATCTCCTGGCTCTTTCCTTCTAGTTTTTCCCCTACTACTGCCTGAATGTATCCAGCCAGGCCCGCCTACTTGCCCTAACACATTCGGACACAGCCTTACCCTCATTCGTCCTTCAGCTCTGCTTAGATCTGTGCTATGTGAAGCGTCTTCCCTAAACTTTCTTCCTGAAGCTAAAGCCTTTCTCCTTGCTGCTTTTACAGTGCTTTAAGCCTATCTCTGTTTTAGCACTTGCTACACCTGTCTGCAAAAAAATTTGCGTATGTCTTATCTGCTCTGTTAAATAATGACCAAAAACTTACTCCTAGTACCTTTCACAGTGTCCTGACAGGTGCTTAAAAATTGTTAGCCTCAACTTCCTCATGTATAAACAGGAAAGAGTGACTTGTCTGGGTGTCCCGGGCTAACTCCTAAGTCATGGGGTAGGAACTGATGCTAAAGTGTGTCATCCCCACCCCTACGTATCTTCTATTTGGAGACCAGTTGTAAGAGCAGAGGAAGTAGAAGGTGGGTGTTGGAAGTATCTGATGTGTTTAGATAGGCTTGGTTTTTATCTCTTCATTCTTACTAGCTGTTTAAAAAAGCCATTCTCTAGCCGGGCATGGTGGCTCATACCTGTAATTCCAGCATTTTGGGAGGCAGAGGTGTGAGGATTACCTGAGTCCAGGGGTTCGAGATCAGCCTGGGCAACTTGGTGAGACCTCGTCTCTACAGTAAATCAAAAAATTAGCTGGATGTGGTGGCATGTGCTTATGGGTCCAGCTACTTGCAAGGCTGAGGCGGAAGGATTATCTGAGCCCAGCAGGTTGAGGCTGCAGTGTTCATGAGCGTGCCACTGCACTCCGGCCTGGGCAATAGAGTTTGACTCCTACTCAAAAAATAAATAAAAAACCTGTTCTCTCCCTTTCTCTCCTTTCTAAGGTGTATGGCTGGGGTTACAACGGCAATGGTCAGCTGGGCTTGGGCAATAATGGCAACCAGCTGACCCCTGTGAGAGTGGCAGCTTTGCACAGTGTGTGTGTGAACCAGGTATGTGTGGAGACCTCTCCACTAGCTGGTCCCCATCCACCTTCCCTGCTCCGACTTAGAGAAATATGAGAGGTTTATTCTTTAATTGGTCTTTTCTGCCAACTCCCTGTGCCTTTATCTTCTACATTGAATATTACATTTACCCAAAATTTTCATGAGGAGAAAAAAGACCATGGTATTGGCACATTAGTCTTGACAACTTAAAAAAATAATAATGGAAAAATTCAGTAGCCCAAGGTTTAGGCTTTTCTTGTGTTGCTTTAATGTTCTAGCAAATGTCAGTCCACGCCTTGATGATAAGTGGCATTCTGCAGAGGCTGGCTGTAGCATTAAGTAGATGTTTTCCCTGCCTTTCCTGTTTTCCTGTTAATGGTAATCATTTAAATTTACTTGCAGATTGTCTGCGGCTATGCACATACCCTAGCACTAACAGATGAGGGCTTGCTCTATGCCTGGGGAGCTAACACATATGGGCAGCTGGGAACTGGCAATAAAAATAACCTGCTAAGCCCAGCACACATCATGGTGGAGAAAGAAAGGTAACTTGGCTGTGCCTTGTCTCAGACTGTGTGTGTGTTGTGGCCTTGGGACTGTGTGTGGCAGAGCTGTGGTGTTTGTCTTTGTGACTCTTCTGTTTGTTAACACTCTCATCTTGAACACAAGAGTTTTGAGTAGGAGCCAGAACAAACACGAAGTTGACACGATTCTTAGGCAGCATTCTGAGAAAACCACCGGTGACGGATAGGCATGAATGCATCTTGGTGTAGTTCCTCCAGACCTGCCATTACCCTTCTAGTAGGGAGGACAAATGGAGTCTGTGGCCACGTTGAGATCCAAGGTGTATATGAACTTTCCCTTGGAGTCAACTTTTAAATAATCCTGCTCTTGAAAGGACATTGACTGTTTAAATATTGATTTGATATAATGTATGTTACTGGAATAAATGCTTAATGTTTGGTCAGTCAGATTGTGAGGTCTTGCCCACTGAGTTTTGGAGGTATTGACTTCTAATTCCAGGACCCTGCCTAAGAAGCATGCTGCTGAGAAATGTAGTAAGTTTGGGTGATATGCCCTTGGATTGGAATGCTCAGGATCCATGGCCCCTCAACAAGTGCTTTCCAATCTAATGAGTGTTCTGAGCTCTGATAGGAAATGAGAGAAAAAGTTGTATTTATAAGGAAATGGTATCTTGAAGACAGTATTTTTTCTACTGTTTAAGCCCCAAGACTTGTCAAATATCTTGTCAATGTCCGCTTTTCTCACTTGCTTTGGTTTCTAGTCTTTCACTCAGCAGTACGTATGACTTATCCTTACTCACGTGAGCTTGGAAGAGAAGTGGGCAGGTAGGAAGCTAGAAGTACATGCTCTGGCCCTGATCTTTAAGTTTTGTTGATGTAATGACTTGGCAGCTAATGCCTCTGAATTGTGGGCTGTTGTTTTCTGAGGTATTCCAAGCATGAACTTTTTAGTATCCTTGTGTATGGTGTGCCGTGAGCGTCTGTGATAATGATGTAACATGCATCTTTAAAAAAAAACTTTTCAGGGTAGTGGAGATCGCAGCCTGTCACTCTGCCCATACGTCTGCTGCCAAGACCCAAGGTGGGCATGTGTATATGTGGGGCCAGTGCCGAGGCCAGTCGGTGATCCTCCCTCATCTCACCCACTTTTCCTGCACAGACGACGTGTTCGCCTGCTTCGCCACCCCTGCTGTCTCGTGGCGCCTCCTCTCTGTGGGTAAGAAAGCTCTGGGCTAAGTCGTGGTGGTGGCTCACACCTGTAATCTCAGCACTTTGGGAGGCAGAGGCGAGAGGATTACCTGAGCTCAGGAGGTTTGAGACCAGCCTGAGCAGCATGACGAGACCTCTGTCTTTACAATAAATTAAAAAATTTGCCAGGCGTGGTGGCACAAGCCTGTGGTTTTAGCTACTTGGAAGGCTGAGGTGGAAAGATCACCTGAGCTCAGCAGATCAGGGCTGTGGTGGCCATGAGCATGCCATTGTACTCCAGCCTGGGTGACAGGATGAGTCTCCAACTTGAAAAAGAAAAGAAAAGAAAAAAAAAAGAAAGCTCTAGGTTGTGACCAACTGACCAGTTTTCCCGCATATTTGCTGATTGTGGGCTCTTTTAGGTTCTAGAGTGTTTTATTCTCTCTCTCTTTTTAAAAAATTTATTTATTGTAGAGATGAGGTCTCACCAAGTTGCCCAGGCTGGTCTCAAACCCGCGGGCTCAGGCAGTCCACTTGCCTCAGCCTCCCAAAGTACTGGGATTACAGGCTGAGCACTGAGCCCAGGCTGTTTTATTCTGTATTAGCTTTAATATTTTTCCCCAAATTGGATTTGCATAAGCAGATTTATTTGTTATCAAATATTGCCATAGACTTACTATTTTTCTCCTTTAGTGCTTTTATTTTAGTTGATACCAAATTCACATAACGTAAAATTAATCATTTTAAAGTGTATGATTCAGTGACTTGTAGTTCATTCATAGTGTTGTGCATCCACCACTTATATCAAGTTTCCAAATGTTTTCATCATCCTGAAAGAGAACTCCATACTCATTAAGCAGTCATACCCTACTCTTTCTTCCCTCCAGCCCCTGGCAACCACCAAGCTGTTTTTCGTTCCCATGGCTTTACCTCTTCTGGATATTTCATATAATTGGGAGCATATAGTATGTAACCTTTTGTGTTGCTTTCTTTTATGTAACATTTTGGAGGCCCACCCATGTTGTAGCACGCATCAGTACTTCATGCCCTTTTGTGACTGGACAGTGTTCATTTTATACGCACACACACACATATGTACATCATATTTTGTTTGTCCATTGATCTGTTGATGAACACTTGAGTTGTTTTCACCTTTTGACCATTGTGAACAATGCTGCTATGACGTATTAGTATTTGTTTGAGTAATCTGTTCTTAAGTGTTTTGTCATTCTAAACTTATTGCATAATATATTACTAACCTGGGCTGTTGTTTTCTGAGGTATTCACTGTTTTAAAAACAGTGACAAGCTTGACTTGTGGGTTTTTTAGGTGATCAGTTAATTTCACCTAATTTCTCTCTGACTTTGTCTTTCAACCAGTTTCAAATTCTTCTGTTTCTTGAAGGTTATAAAGGGTGGTGGAATTCAGGGTGATATTTGGTTACATGGTTTTTACCTTTTCTAAATATCATCTTAAGAATGCATTATTGGTTGAAGATGTTGAGATATCTTCCAGCTGAGTAGCCATTTACAAGGTGATTTGAATCTCTTTTATTTCTTGTTCATTTTTGTGTTTTGGCGGTGTATTTCTTCTAAGCTGTTCTTTTGTTTGTAAATGGAGACTTTGAGTCGTGATGCCCTGTGCTTGAGATTTAATATAGTTCTTGATAACTAAGGTGTTTGAGTTGCTCACAATTGATATTGAAGATTTTAATAGGTGAGATCTCACTGTTGTCCAGGATGGAGCAGTGGCTATTCATGGGTTCACTGAAGCCTTGAACTCCTAGGCTCCAGTGGTCCTGCTGCAGTTTCCTGAGTAGCTGGGACTGCAGGTGCATGCCACAGCGTCTGGCTTAGGTTAGTCTTCTGATACATGTCATGCTTGGGGGGTATCAGACATCTGGGGTTGTCCCATCATTTGGTGACCAGTCATGGTCATGGGGGCAAGAGTGTGTTTAGGAAGAGTTAAACATGCTGCTTAAAGTGAAACACACTCAATATTTCTTTTAAATTCATTTTGCCAGATTCTTTCACTATACTATGATATTTTGTGTGTGTGAATATTATGATTAGAAAAAATTTAGTTTACTGAATGGTACTATTTGGGCGTATGTGTAGTGTGCACAGCCAAGCCCTTCTGTGCACATCTTCAGATTTAGCGATACTGCTTTACCTGGATCTGTTTGTTAGAGGCTTCCCAGGCTCTTGCATCTTAAAATGGCACAGACATGCTTTTCAGAACAAGTGTCCTAACATTTTTTTTTTTTTTTGAGTTGGAGTCTCACTCTGTCGCCCAGACTGGAGTGCAGTGACTGCTCCTGGCCACCGCAGCCTCGACCTGCTGGGCTCCGGCGATCCTTCCGCCTCAGCCTTCCGAGTAGCTGGAACTACAGGCGTATGCTACCACGCCAGGCTAATTTTTTGATTTATTGTAGAGATGAGGTCTCGCCTGCCCAGGCGGGTCTCGAACCCGCGGGCTCAGACAATCCACTCACCTCAGCCTCCCAAAGGCGTGGGATTACAGGCTAAGCCACCGAGCCTGGCTTGTCCTAACATTTTTAATGTTAAGTTTGGAAAATATATGGTCATTGAATATATCTCCTAGATAACTTCTTTCCCTTCTGCCCACTAAAAGAGCATTTTTTTCCTCTCAGTTTATGATCTCAGCTGTGTGTTAGAAATTCAGATGATGAATTCACCCCTCTGAGGAACAGGAATTAATTATACAGAAACAAAGAGGGAAAGGGTTATTTCATCCTGAGACTAGACAGAGAAACTGAGGCACTGATGAGATGGATGGATGGATGGATGAGGTAGCATTGTAGACCCCGTACTCTTTGCCCCTCTCAGTCATTTCCCCTCACCCACCTGTGATCCAGGTTACTGGGTCAGGGAAAGCCTTACTTTTAAGAGTTTTTCCACCTTTCCTCCATAGCCAGGAGAGCTCTGCAGCATGTGGGAGGAGGGAGGGCTATATGTCAAGGTCACAGGGCTTAGGGACATGACATTTCCTTGGGAGAGTCTGATGATAAAGTTTGTGAATAAGCTCACTAAGTTTCAGCCTAGGTTTTAGCCGTTGTCCCTTCTAGGATTTGCCTTGGTAACTCTAAGCTCCTGAGTGACACGGGTCCATCCCAGGCTTGGAAGCTGAGCTCTTTGATTCAGTCACCGTTCTTTGCTTTTGGATAGTTGAAACCTATCTCCTTTGTCCAGAGAAGCTTGATTCACTGCCCAGCGAGGAGCTCTGGAATTTTTTTATTTTTCCATTTGCCTTCTACTTTTTTCTCTTCTTTCATACATATGAAGTAGGAACACAAGGAAGTATTGCAGGAATTTGTACAAGTGCCTTTACTTTTCTTCATAATGACACAGTTCTGATTCCATCTGATCATAACAGCAATTCTCTGTTAGGTAAGGGTTCACATGTTCTTGTAAAATTGCTTCCTTTGCCTGTACAGGGTTACTAAGTAAATTTGCTCGGTTTTTAGAAAGTGTGTAAGAATTATTTTGTACATTGATTTTTTTTTTTTAATGGTTGTGAGGAATGTTTAGATTCCAGATACCTAGGGAAAAGAGCTTCTCTGCTCAGAATGTGACTGCTTAGTTTTGCCACATAAGTGATAAGCTTGATTCCTGGGCCTCCTTGAGTTAGCTATGCCCTGGAAACTAGCCCAAAGCAGAGATAAGAGATGTTCTCAGTCAAGGAAAGTTGATAAATTTGTAGTCTTAGAAAAGAACTGTTCAAGTTTTGAGAGTGTAGCTATGTCATCATGGACTATGTATAACTTTTTCTTTTTTAAACATGCACATTTCTACCTAAGCATGTAAGATTGGTATGTGGCCTTTCTAAATACTTGTAGGGTTTTTTTTGGTATTTAAAAAAAATTTTATTTTCAAGATGTGGCGTACAGTTCAGGATTAAGTATATAGGTGGTCATCGAACAGGTAAAGTTTGGGCCTTCCTTTGGTCCCCACTTTGCCTGGTTTGAGATCAGCTACCCTTATTGATATTGTGCGCAACCCCCACCTCCCCCACCCCAAGTAGTATCCTACTACTTCAATCCCTTTTTTTTTTTTTTTTTTTTGAGTTGGAGTCTCACTCTGTTGTCTAGGCTGGAGTGTAGTGGCATACTCATGGCCACCCCAGTGGTGACCTGCTAGGGTCTAGTGATCCTTCCACTTCAGCCTTCCAAGTAACTGGAACTACAGGTTTGTGCTACTGCACCTGGCTAATTTTTAAAAAAATTTATTGTAGAGGTGAGGTCTTACCAAGTTGCCCAGGCTGGTCTTGAACCTGCAGGTTCAGACAGTCCACTTGCCACAGCCTCCCAAAGTGTGGGATTACAGGTTGAGCCACTGAGCCCAGCCCCAATCCTTTTCTTATAGTCTTATGGTAAATGTTCAGGGTCCGTTTATGATTGAGAACATGTGATACTCTGCTCTTTGTTTCTGTGATAGATCACCGAGTATGATAGACTCTAAATCTGTCCAAGCTGCTTCAAAGGCTACTTATTTTAATACTGTGAAGTTGATTTGTCAAATAAGGTTTGAACTCTCTTGAAAAAAAAACCCAGACTATCCACAATGCTCATGATGATCTTTTAAAAGTCTTGAATCTGTTCCCTGAACTTTCTGTATTAATAGTGTGTGTGTTGCCTTCAGAGCATGAAGACTTTTTAACAGTCGCAGAGTCACTGAAGAAAGAATTTGATAGTCCAGAAACTGCTGATCTGAAGTTTCAAATTGATGGGAAATATATTCATGTCCATAAAGCTGTTTTGAAAATCAGGTATTTTTGCATGAGCTTAGAGACATCAGTAATCTTGCTTTGTTTTCGCCATTTCTATTTTTCTGTTATTCCACAAAATAGGTACTGATAGGAAATAACCTTGGTAATAGAGATGTCACAACTTAATGTTTTTGTGGCTAGCGTCAGTCCTTTTTTTATTGAAGAGTTTTGCATGTACACTCATGTGCCTTTTAGAAAAAATGTAATGTGGGAGTGTAAATATTTATCTGTTGTATTTTAAATTCAGGATCTTGTGAACATTCATTTTTATTCAGAAATTTGTTTACATGGTTAAGAAAACTTACAAAATGTTGTCATTGAAAGGTGTAGCCAGTGCACGCTATGCCAATAATTTCGACACTTTGAGAGGCTGAGATGGAAGCATGATTGCTGAGGCCAGGAGTTTGAGACCTGCCTGGGAAACATAACAATACCTCATCTCTATAAAAAATAAAAATTACCGGGCTTGGTGGCTCAGCCTGTAATCCCGTGCCTTTGGGAGGCTGAGGTGAGTGAATTGCCTGAGCTCGTGGGTTCGAGACCCGCCTGGGCAACTTGGTGAGACTTCATCTCTACAATAAATAAAAATAAAAAATTTAGTTAGATATGGTGGCATGTGCCTGTAGTCCCAGCTGCTTGGGAGTCTAAGGTAGGAAGATTTCTTGAAGCTAGGAGTTTGAGGTTGCAACGAGCTACAATCACACCACTGCACTCCAGACTGGGTGTAGTGAGACCTTGTCTCAAAAAAAAAAAAAAAAAATAGAAAGTGTATATGTCCTCTTTTATTTAAGGAGCTTCCCCAAGCAGGAAACTCATATAGTCAGGAATGCTGGACTTTTTATCCCTAAGGGACATCTAATAATCAGTTAAAATACATACTTTAGATATGAGAAATGGCTAGTGTTCCTTGTATATAAATGTGAAGGAACCGTGCATTTATTAATAACTATTTGAACTGTTGCTCACTGAGGTTACCATTATAGAGAAAGAAGCACATAAAATAAGACCACTAAACAGGCCACTAACAAGTCTTTTTGAAATTTTACTCAAAAGCCTATTTGTAAAATAATATATTTGGGGAAGAGAAGAGCTCTGTGTCATTCTTAACCTAAGGGAGTAAATATCTGAGCCACAGTATAAACTGAAAAAGAGAACTGGAAATGTTTCTCTCTGACCCTGTGGTCTGTTCCTTTCACGTACAGTTTTCTGACCCATTATATCCATTATCCCTTGCTTAGGCAATGATCTCTGTTTTGCTTCCGAGATGGAGTCATTTCTTATGTTCGTGAAGCCATTCTTTTTAGGATCCAGAATGGATTTTGAAAATAAATTCTCACTTTAAGATAATTTGAAAAGATGACTTTTTATTTATTTTTTGTATTTTTTATTTTTTTGAGTTGGAATCTCACTCTGTCACCCAGACTGGAGGGCAGTGGCACACTTGCAGCCACCGCAGCCTCGACCTGCTGGGCTCCTGTGAGCCTTACACCTCAGCCTTCCAAGTAACTGGAACTACAGGTATGCGCTGCCACATCCGGCTGATTTTTGATTTATTGTAGAGACAAGGTCTCGCCAAGTTGCCCAGGTGGGTCTCGAACCCGTGGGCTCAGGCAGTCCTCTCTCCTCAGCCTCCCAAGGTGCTGGGATTATAGGCTAAGCCACCAAGCCCGGCGAAAAGATGACTGTTTAGAAAATATAAAAGTATGATAGATTTTAGGAAAATCCAGTATTCAGAAATCAGTTCCTCAGGCAGGTGGTTTGTCCAAGTAAATACAATATAGGAGGACTCATAGGTTTTCTTGAACTATGGGACTGCCCTAGTGAATGTGAGTGTTTTAGCAGTGAGTTTGTAATGGGCTTGGAAAGAAAGGGATGGAGCAGGCAACCCAAAGAGACACAGGTGGAATGATGACTGTTTGGAAGAAAATATAATGGGACAGTAAATAGCTTAATGTAACCCCGTTAACATTTAAAATTGTTAAGAATATACTTATTACAAAAAAAGAATCATTTTAATTATGTTAATATATAGTCCAAAGTTTTGAAGTCTCATTTCTGAATTTCTTTCATTTTATTGTTTAAAATGCATTTGTGTACATCTTTATTTTTTTATTTTTTTACTTTTTGAGTTAGAGTCTCACTTTATCACCCAGGTTGGAGTGCAGTGGCACGCTCATGACCACAGCAGACTCGGCCTGGTGGGCTCAGGCAATCCTTCTGCCTAAGCCATTCAGGTAGCTGGAACTACAGGTGTGTGCCACCACACTCAGCTAATTTTTTAAAAAAAAATTTATTATAGAGATGAAGTCTCACCAAGTTGCCCAGGCTGCTCTCAAACAGGTGGGCTCAGGCAATCCTCCCTTCTCAGCCTCTCAAAGTGCTGGGCTTCCAGGCGTGAGCCACTGTGCCTGGGTTGTATACATCTTTAAAAAAAAAAACCAAAGTGAGCAAAAAATATGTGGGGCCCATCAAATATAAACAGTAGTATTGTTGAAGTGCTAGGTGCTCCTAGGGTCTACATATAATTCTTAATATCTAATAGGAGATATACAAAAAATGAAAATGAGTGTATGTAAAAGGCATGTATAACACCCCATGTATGTGGAATGTTTTTAGGGTGCTAGCGAAAGATTCATGACCCTGATGTGTGAGGGCCCACATATAGTTGTTAAGGATACTTCTGATCTCTGCTTAGCTGATGTCATCAACTCATTAGGTGACTTTTGCTTTTCTATTTGAGGTGTGAGCACTTTCGATCCATGTTCCAGTCATATTGGAATGAGGATATGAAGGAAGTGATAGAAATCGACCAGTTTTCTTACCCAGTGTATCGTGCCTTTCTCCAGTACCTCTACACAGACACCGTTGACCTGCCGCCAGAAGATGCTATAGGTACTGGGCTGCTCTGGGACTGGCCACACCACATGGTCGAGAGTATCTCCTCATGTTCTTAGAGTCCTGAAATGTAAAAAGTTTCAGGTTCCTTAGCTTTTACTGGGTGTTTAAAAAAAGATTAGAAGTAAAAGTCTTTAAAAATACTATTGTGTAGTTATTATGAATAATTATGGACATACTTTATGACTATGGACTTACCTTAATTTTTCAATATTGAAGTATAAGTCACTGATGAACTTATTATTTTGGAAACAAAATGAGGACAGAAGTGCTGTTTTTTGCCCTTGCTTTATATTACAGAAGAAATTGTATAAGGTAAGCATAGACGAGGTATGAGGGCAGGAAAGGTAGGCAGTAAAAAATAGAATTTGTGGCCGGTCGCGGTGGCTCACACCTGTAATCTCAGCACTTTGGGAGGCTGAGGTGAGAGGATTGCCTGAGCCCATGGGTTCAAGACCAACCTGGGCAACTTGGTAGTCATCTCTACAATACATCAAAAAATTAGCCAGATGAGGTGGGTCCAGCTACTTGGAAGGCTGAGGTGGAAGGATCACCTGAGCCCAGGAGGTAGAGTCTGCGGTATCCGTGAGCATGACACTGCACTCCAGCCTGGGCGACATAGAGTGAGAGACTCCAACTTAAAAAAAAATTAAAGAGAATTTCTTTACTCAAGTTCAGAATATTATTCACAAATAAACTTCTACAGATTTTCCTACATAACTCTCTTCACCAAGATGAAAAGTATATGTTGATCAGTTATGAGAAATTATTGTAAACTCAATTAAGCCTTTCCCACTTTTTTCTTTTAGGTCTTTTGGATTTGGCGACATCTTATTGTGAAAACAGACTGAAAAAACTTTGTCAGCACATTATCAAGCGAGGAATTACTGTGGAGAATGCCTTTTCGTTATTCTCTGCTGCAGTCAGATATGATGCGGAGGTAACATAAAACAACACACAGAAAACCAAAACCACCCTTAACTCCCCTTCTTCTCACGTGAGACAAAGAAAATGATGTGTAACTTCATTTCTGTTTAGGGAATCAGTGAACTGCCTGATCCTTAAAAACTGAAATTTGGTCTTGCTTCTTTGTTCTCTGTTCTTTGATTCAAAAGTGGTTGTTCCTCTACATCCATTTTTAACTGAGATAAGAAACTAACTGGAGTTCCAGCAGCTGTCCTGCAGGTTGGAATATAAAGTGCTACACCTAACTGGACTAACAAACAGCAGAGTTTAGCATATGTTTTTTTCAAGACCCACTTTGTTTCTTCTCTATTCTGCCCTGTCATAAGTCAGGGATGCTGTGTGGTTTATATCTGTGTATGCTCTGAAATCTAGCACTGTCTGATTGTAACTCACAGTTATTGGTGTGTTAAGAACTTGCTGCGATCTCCTTTTTGTTTTTGCACTGGATTGAGTTCCTACTATGGGATTCACAGATCTCTGGAAAGTCTACGAATTAATGGGCTTTGGGAGTGTGAAAGTTTGTGTTGATGTGCATTTTCTTGAAGTTAGGAACCAGAGCATCCTCACGAGCAGGAACTGTGTCTTCCTTGTGTGCATATCCAGTAGTCCCTGGCACATGTGAGGCATTGTTAGCTGGGTGAGACGGTACCACCTAAATGGAGCATGGAGAGTAATCAGTGAGCTAAAGACTGGTATGGTTGGTTTCACAGATTTTTTTTTTTTTTTAGTTGGAGTGTCACTCTTGTCATCCAGGCTGGAGTGCAGTGGCACGCTTACGGCCACTGCAGCCTTGATCTGCTGGACTCAGGTGATCTTTCCGCCTCATCCTTCCGAATAGCTGAAACTATAGACATACGCCACCACACCCGGCTAGTTTTTTTTGTGGTTTATTGTAGAGACGAGGTCTCACCAAGTTCATCTCAAACCCCTGGGCTCAGACAATCCTCTCGTCTCGGCCTCCCAAAGTGCTGGAATTACAGGCTAAGCCATTGTGTCCGGCCGGTTTCACAGATTCTTAGAGAAGAAAAGCCAGAGAGCAATAATAGTCTCAGAGGTTCAAGATGTCTAGCTAAGGTGTGCATGTAAAATGACACTGTTAGCATGTTTACAGATATTTTGCCACCATTTGACAAGGCAGAGTATCTGGTATCAAGGAATTTATCAAACACCTGCAAAAATCTACAGCTGTGACCTTTGAGGTGTAACAGAGGACAGACTTCATTGCACTGGGGAACAAAGTCAACCTTTATGACTTGTATTTCCAAAATGTATTCTAGTTTTGTTTGAGGTTATATTATGATTATAAATATTTGATGAGATCAAATATAGCTGACTTTGTAGTCTGACAACAGATGGAATGATGATCGAAGTAAATCATTCCTAGTACAAAATGAAGGGATGACTGGCTTCCTGCACTTCCTGAACCTCTTATATCAGAAATATTATTTCTTTAGATTTTATTTTCACCCAGTAATACAATTTTGAATATTGTCAGTCCATGCCTTTTATCTTCTTGTAGTGATAAATTTCAGAATCTTCTCTTGCCTGTCCACACTCATCCCCCCATTTAAAAAGTTTCATACTCGGGATTCAGCCCTTGCTGACCCACAATAGTCAGGACAACCTGTGCATGGGCCGACATCTCAGTTCTAGTTGCTGGAGAGTTCTTTCTTACCTTAAGCTAAAACTGTTGCAGGAAGTTTACAGAAAAAGCCACCTACCACATCTCTTCCACCACCCATGCCAGCAGATCATTTCCTTTAATAGTTTCCATTTTGTCATTTTAAGTATAAACACATTAGAAGTTGTTCCTTTAAGTCCTAGTTGGGGCAGTTAGACAAGGGAAGGAAATCAGGGGTATCCAAAAAGGAAAAGAGTAAGTCAAATTATCCCTTTTTGCTTACAATATGATCCTATACTTTGAAAATCCAGGAGAATCTATCAAAAACCTGCTTGCACTGACTGATAAAGGACTTTGGCAAAGTGTCGGAGTACAAAATAAATGTGCAAAGGACAATTGCGTTCTTATACACCAAAAACAAGCAGGCAGAGAACCAAGTAAAAAGTACAATCCCATTCACAATAGCCACAAAAAAAAAAAAAGAAAGAAATACCTTGGCATCTTCCTAACCAGAGAAGTGAAAGACCTTTACAATGACAAGTACAAAACACTGCTCAAACAAATGGAAAAATATTACAAGCTCATGGATAGGAAGAATCAACATTGTTAAGATGTCTGTCCTACCAAAGACAATCTACTGATTGAATGCAATACCCAATTAAATTACCAACATCATTCTTCTCAGACCTAGAAATGACAATACAGAAATTCATATGGAAACATAAAGGACCACGAATAGCCCAAACAATCCTTAGCAAAAGACAAAGCAGGAGGTATCACACTTCTAGACTTCAAACTTTACTATAAGGCTACAGTAATCAAAACAGCCTGGTATTGGTACAAAAACAGGCATATAGACCAGTGGAACAGGGTAGAGATTCCAGAAGCAAAGTCTCAGTTTCTCACCCAACTCCATCTTTGACAAAGCCTCCACCAACAACCACTGGAGAGAGGAGACCCTATTCTGTAAATGGTGCTGGGAAAACTGGCTGATCACATGCAGAAGATTGAAACAGGACCCCTACCTATCACCATACTCAAAAATTAACTCTAAATGGAACAAAGACCTAACCGTAAAACCTCAAACTATAAGAATCTTAGAAAATGCAGGAGATACCTTTATGGAAATTGGAACCGGCAACCAGTTCCTGATCAAAACCCCAAGTGCGCATGCCTTAGGAGATAAGGTAGACAGTGAGACCTCATCAAACTAAAAAGCTTCTGCAAAGCCAAAGAAACCATCGAGAGAGCCCCCGCTGACGAAGGCCTAACATCCAGGATCTACAAGGAACTCAAACGTGCCTAAAGGAAAAAACAAACAGCCCCATTAAAAAGTGGGCAAAAGACATGAATAGACACTTCTCAAAAGAAGATATATGGGCAGCCAACAGACACATGAAAAAGTGCTCAGCTTCACTAATCATCAGATAAATGCAAATCAAAACCACATCGAGATACCTCCTAACCCCTGTCAGAATGGCCATCATTAACCAAACAACAGCAGATGCTGGCAAGGATGCAAAGAAAAAGGAATGCTTCTACATTGGTGGGAATGCAAACTTGTGCAAACTCTTTGGAAGGCAGTGTGGCGATTTCTGAAAGAACTAGAAATTGACCTTCCATATGATCTAGCAATCCCCCTATTGAGAATATACCCGGAGGAACGCAAATTCTTTTACAAAAAAGATACCTGCACACACATGTTTGTTACAGTTCTATTCACAATAGCAAAAACATGGAACCAGCCATGCTGCCCATTGAAGCTGGACTGGATTAAAAAAATGTGGTACATGATCATACTCAGTGATCTATCACAGAAACAAAGAAAAGAATACCATATGTTTTCACTTATAAGCGGACCTTGAACAATTATCATAAAACTATAAGAAAGGGATTGGCAGTAGTGGGAAATTGCTGGGGGGAGTGGAATGGGATTGGCAGTTGAGGGAAACTGCCAGGGGAGGGAGCGGCACACCTCATCAACAAGGGTACCTGCCTAATGAACATTTGTATACCCAACCCTGAATTGTACCCCACATCTTTAAAATTAAAAAAAAATTTGTTCCTTTAAAGAGATTGCAAATATATAAGAGGGGATCCAGAAAAACCCAGAATTTATTTATAAAAAGTTATGTATTTATTTTGACATGTTTAAAGTTTAGTCATCTTCAAAGTACTCTCCATTTGATGCAATACACCTATCCAGACACTTTTTCCAGTGCTCAAAACAGTTTTTTAACTTGTCCATTTTGATGCCTCTCAGTGCTTCTGCCATTTTTTGTTTTCCCTTCCACATCAGCAAAATGTTTCCCTTTGAGGACCTTTTTTCATCTGGGAAAACAAAATAAGTAGCTGTGGGTGAGATCAGGTGAATAGGGTGAGTGGTGCATGGAGGTCATGCTGTTTTTGGACAAAAACTGCTGAACACCCAACGTGGTGTGGGCAGGTGCTTTGTTATGGTGAAGAACCAGTTACCTGTTTGCCACAACTCAGGACTTTTTTCCCACCAATTATGACACAACCTCCTCAAAACTTTCAGATTAAAAAAAATTTGATATGGAGGAACAAATTCTGAGTGTACTACAAGGGGCCTCCAAAAGATAATTTCTGTTTTTTTGTGCCCCCCCTTGTATGTGATTCCTTGCGTCTGTCACAGTGTAGGCATTGAGTTGGCACTCAAAAATTTATATTGAATTAAATGAATGAATATATTTGAAACATCTCACCATGAATGTGCACGTAAAGAAATCTATCTATCTGTCCATCCATCCATCCATCCATCCATCCATCCATCTGTCATCTGTCTATATTTTAAAGGCCAGTTGTGGCAACTTATGCCTTCTAATCCCAGCACTTTGGGGGACCAAGGCAGGAGGATTGTTTGAGACCAGGAGTTCAAGACCAGTCTGGGCAACATAGTGAGACCCTGAGGTGCAAGGATTGCTTAAGCGCTAGAGTTCAAGGCTGCAGTGAACTATGATCATACCCCACTACACAGTCCAGCCTGGGCAACAGAACAAGACCTTGTCTCAAAAACAAACACAAATCTTAAAATCCCAAAGTTAGAGAATAGAAGACAAAAATTAATTCTAGGGTATACTTTTTAGGTTCTGAAATGAGTTAAATAATTGACTAATGTGCTTTTTGCATTTCATTTTTATACTGTAGAATGTAGTAAGTATAAATGAAATGTTTAGCGTACACAAATAAAATGCACTCTATGTTTGTTAATTGGTTGGAAACTACTGATTATCAGGTTGGAAATTAATTGTAAAAACTATTCTCAAAAGTTCAGTGTGGGAATGCAGGATGACTTTGCCTTCTTTCTGTGGGGCAAAACACTGGGAAGGCGAAAAGTAGTACCTGCTTCTGCTGTTTCTTCTCCTTTCTCCACAAGTTACTGCCGTTACTCCCTGGCCCCTTTGACAAGATCGTTTTGAAGCAAATGTACACACTCATAAATATACAGACTCAGTAGTTACAAGTATTTTTAAAAGTCAGCTGATTATTGTAGAGCCCATTCTGGATGCATCATCGAACTGTCTACAGGTTTATAAAGAAAGACTTGAAGGGCGCACATAAATATTCTTCCGGTACAGACCTGATTATATATTGGCGTCAAGGGAGACGATGTAAAAAAACATTGTCTCAAGATAGTTCTGTATTGACCAGGCACAGTGGTATGCCTTAATCCCAGCACTTTGGGAGGCTGAGGTGGGAGGATCACTTGAGTCCAGGAGTTCAAGACCAACATAGTGAAACCTCAGCTCTCCAAAAATTTTTAAAAATTAGCCAGGCAAGGGGTATTTGCCTAGTCCCAGATACTTGGGAGGCTGAGGAGAAAGGATGGCTTGAGCCCAGGAGGTTGAGGCTGCAGTGAGCTGTGATTGTGCCGCTGTACTCCAGCTTGGGCAATAGAGTGAGACCCCTGACCCAAAACAAGCAAACAAAAAAGGTAGCTCAGTATCGCATTGCAGACATTCTACAATGCTCTATTTATACTGATTCTTTTCAGGAAATTCTTGTTTTTTATGTATATTTGAACATTAGGAGAAATGGTTGGGAAGTATTTGTTTAACTAGAGTAGAACACTTTCCAGAAAAGCCTATGTGCTCAGCCCCTTGTATTTTATGATCGTACTTCTGGTGGGAAACCATAAACATCAGCCCAGGAATCTAGTTCTGAAGTTGGTTTTGGATGAGGGTATTGGACAGCTCAGTACCAAAGATGGATGGTCAGTGCTTGTCTCTTCTTTTGGTGGGCCAAATTAAGAGTGTTCCATCAGCAGTAAGGTGTAAAATGTTTTTTGTGTAATGAGAGAAATTATTTTTTCCCATATGGTAGGACATTTAAATCCATTCTGAAAAACAAAAACAGAACCCACTATGATTTGGGATATTTTATACTAGACATACTAAAAGTTAATTACAGACTTACAGTTTTGGGCTTTTGTTTTGTAATTACTTTAACAACAAGTTGGACAGACTTAAGTAATTCCTTGAGTGGCTTGTGATATTTTGCCATCTGGAATGTTTCTCCTACGTAGCTGTAATGACACAACCTGCTCATCCTGGCCAAGTGGTCTTCAAAGAAGTGTTAGCATTCAGCTGTCTTAGCTTTGGAAATTTTGGACTCGATAAGAACTCCGTTAAAAGTTGCATTTTTTAAAATGAGGATATTAAGACCATTGATCCTCTGTGTTTAGTTACTAAAGAAAATCTGTGGAAAGTAAAAACACCTTATTTTCAGAGAATGTATAGTGATTGGAATAATTTAAATGTTTAAATATTTGGGATGAATTTGTAAATTATTTCAGAATAGCAGTTTTTTAAATCTTTTTTTTTACTAATAACAATAGATTTGGTGTTTTATCTCTTTTGCCTCAGAACTGCTTTATAATTTCATCACAGAATGTCCTAGAGTTCAGTTTCTAATTCCAAGAAGACTGTATCAGACCCTTTTGATTTTACACCTTCTGTACTTCCCTATTTCATGGGCTGGAACAAGACTCTTATTCTGTTATGAACTTTTTAATCTACTAGTCAAATGATCCTTCCTGTCCTTCTTGGAGTTGTTTTATTTAAAGCCCAGCAATCCAGTTATAGTTGACTTAGTTGGGCAAAAGTTGCTTCTTCTTGTGGTGATTGAAAATCTGATCATTTGCGCAATGAGGGGAACAAATCCTGTAGGCTTTGGTAATAGGTAAGACGGACCTCATCAGAAGGAAGTTTAACTAAGTCACCATCAAAGGCTGACAGACTCAGGCATTGGTTGCTGGTTGGTTGTGCTTGACTGTGCCACCCCCTAGATCATGTAAATGAACTTGCAAATTCAAGTCTCTCTCTCCAGATATATTCAGTACTACCTAAATTTTACATAGATCTGCCTTAACCAAGGTTCAATTCGTTATTTAAACAACCCAGATTTAGATTGTTTTCAGTATTCTCTAGTTTAACTTTTAGTATTTGAAAAAGTCTGAACTGCTGAACATTTATGGAATACCACTCTCTCTCCCAATTTAAGCCAGTTAGAGGGGAAGAGTAGGCTGTTTGACAGAATCTTTTTTTTTTTTTTTTTTTTTTTTTAAGTTGGAGTCTCACTCTGTCACCCAGACTGGAGTGCAATGGCCGCTCCCGGCCACTGCAGCCTCGACCTGCTGGACTCCGGCGATCCTTCTGCCTCAGCCTTCCGAGTAGCCGGAACTATAGGCACGCGCTACCATGCCCGGCTAATTTTTTGATTTATTGTAGAGATGAGGTCTCGCCAAGTTGCCCAGGCGGGTCTCGAACCCGCGGGCTCAGGCATTCCACTCAAAGCACTGGTATTACAGGCTGAGCAACAGAGCCTGGCCTCAGAATCATTTTTATAAATGAAGTGAATTGTAATTAGCAACACCACTTGTATACCTGTACTACATTAAAGTTAATTTCTGCGCAGTTAGTAAGCTGAATAAATTCACTTTAAATTCACTTTATAAAAAAAATTTATCTATTTTCACTTTTTAAAATAGACTACAAAGATCTTGAATTCCAAACCTTATACAAAAGTGATGAGATTTTCTGATGCCAGTACTTTTCTTTTTCTCTGGATTCAAAGTTATGTAATTAATATTTAACGATCCTTATCTGATACATTAAATGGTTTGAAGAACTTTCTTTGCTCATGACTGACCACTTCCTAAGTTATATGTAGGTAAACTAGTTTTCTATGTCTACTAACTAAATTAGATAAAAATGTGACTTTTATGTCCCTGTGGAATGTAGTTTAGTTCCGAGAGCTATTTATTAATCATTGGGTTATACCAGGCGTAGTGCTTTTTCTTGAAGAGTAATCTGAGAGGAAAAACTTTCTACAGTTTGGCGTTTTATTTTATTGTAAGACACAGACCATTCCATCTAGCTCACTGGGAGTCTCTGATTAAAAAAACATAAATCCAGAGGTCAAGCTAACATTTTAAGTGCATTTCGAATTATCTAGAAAATGAAACTCTGGCAGCAGCCACTGATCCACATTAGGTTTAATGTGGTTACTCTCTTAATGGTCATGTGACTGGGTATGTTTCGTGAGTTTAGGAGACCTTTCAGCCAGGGACTGAAGGACCCTCAGAACAAGGAACCATTGTTTGCAAGCAGAGATCTGACTGAGAGAGCAGAAGAGGGGTCTCTCTGTGTGGTCTCTTCTCCACTCCATCTAGAATCTCCACTTTGAGAGGACTGGAAATGTGAAGCCAAGACTCCGCAGTTGCGTTGTTGTTGAGTTTCCTGTTCTATAGAACTCTGAGTATTGACCTTCAATGTAGACCTTATCAGCTGGCCAAGTTATAAAAGTCAAGCTATTTGCGATAAGAGCTTTTAGTGTGGTTTGCTTTTATATATTTATTTAGTCTTTGTATACATTCCAGGTGCAAGATTGATTTAATAAAAATGTGTTCCACTTTTTGAAGGGAAAACCATATTAGAGTTTTACAGGCAGAAATTGATTTTTATTTTTTATTTTTTTTTGAGTTGAAGTCTCACTCGGTCACCCAGACTGGAGTGCAGTGGCCGCTCCTGGCCACCGCAGCGTCGCCTGCTGGGCTCCAGCGATCCTTCCGCCTCAGCCTTCCGAGTAGCTGGAATTACAGGCACGCGCTACCACGCCTGGCTGATTTTTTGATTTATTGTAGAGATGAGGTCTTGCTGCCCAGACGGGTCTCGAACCCGCGGGCTCAGGCAATCCACTCACCTCAGCCTCCCAAAGGCACGGGATTACAGGCTGAGCCACCGAGCCCAGCTAGAAATTGATTTTTAAATTGTCCCGATTTACCACTTGTATTTGTTGCTTTCCTTCTTAATGTTGGTAGTGGTTGACTTCCATTGGTCTGACTGAAAAATCCAATCTGTGTAAACTTCTCTGGGGATGACAATATGAGAAATTATTAGTATGGTGGAAATTATAGCATATTATTCTTTGTGGCTTTAAAAATGAAATCATTTTTATTAGGAGAGCATGAAAGTGAACTTAAGGTATTTTGGGGGGATTTTCTTTTTAATGTGTCATTTTAGGTTGAATCCATCTCTCTGTTACTTTTCTGTTTGCTAAAGTCTTTTCTTTCTTTCTTTCTTTCTTTCTTTCTTTCTCTCTCTCTCTCTCTCTCTCTCTCTCTTTTCTCTCTTTCTTTCTCTCTCTCTCTCTCTCTCTCTCTGTCTCTCTCTCTCTCTCTCTTTCTTTCTTGTCAGAGTCTCACTCTGTCACCCAGGCTGGAGTGCAGTGGCACGCTCACGGCTACCACAGCCTCAACTTGCTGGGCTTAGACATCCTTCCGCCTCAGCGTTCCCAGTAGCTGGAACTACAGGTGTGTGCCACCATGCCCAGCTAATTTTTTGATTTATTGTAGAGATGAGGTCTTGCCATGTTGCTCAGGCTGGTCTTGAACTCCTGAGCTCAGGCAGTCCTGCCTTGGCCTCCCAAAATACAGGGATTATAGGTGTGAGCCAATGTACCCGGCTCTGTCTTTAATCCACATCTTAATTCTTTTCTCTGATTTCTTAATTGTGATAAAACACATTCTGTGGACTAAAGTAGCAGTCTGCCATTTACAACGGTGTCTTTGAGTATCACTAGACTGTGATAACCATGCAGGAAATGTTTTTCCCCACAGTTCTTGTGTGTGAGTGTGTGTGACATTTGAGTTGGGGGAACCATTGCTTTCACTGTGTTGTGATGAAATAGTATGTGTTTTTCTGACACCTACCTGTGGTCACCTGTTTACCTGTTTGAGGTATCTGGCCTCTCAAATATCTTTTCTGTGGGAGGGTGAGAGATTTGGGGTGAGGGGCTTGGAGAGAAATAATTCAATCAAAGTTAATTAAAAAAGACCTCTTTTTGTTTTTATTTTTGTTGTGTGTGTCCAGGATTTAGAAGAATTCTGCTTTAAGTTTTGCATCAATCATTTGACAGAAGTTACACAGACTGCTGCATTTTGGCAAATGGATGGCCCTCTGCTAAAGGAGTTCATTGCTAAAGCCAGTAAATGTGGAGCCTTTAAGAACTGAAGCCCAAGGCTGCTGGGTTGTGTGTGAGTGCTCTGGGGCACTGCTGGTGATGTGCCCAGTTTGTGCTCTACGGGTGATATAATTCTGCAGGTAAAAAAAACCCCATCAGGTTGTTTTCTTCACATGCTGAGACATGGTTCTCTGGGTAGGAAGACATGCAGGAGGTACGGCTTTTCTTGAGCCCGTTAAGCTACTCATATTTCCGGATATGTGTATCTTATATGTGACCGGTCTTACATTTGGGCTGGAACATGTAAAGGGTGAAAGTGTAGCTGTTTTTGGTTTTGTTTTCCTTTTTGATTGGAGGAACGTCTGAACTTGGGAGGGAGTTAGTGACAATTCTCCTGGGCCACATGTCGGTAACCCTTGGATACCAGGAGTGGTGACAGTGTGTGAATAGTGAGATGAACATGGGACTGCACCCATGTGAATTCCAGATGCTGACTTGGGGCTTGCTGAGGTGTGGTGTGGTTACTGGTTCAGTAGCCTTACTGTGGAGGAGCAGTTACGACTGTTTGAGGCTTTGTGTGCTTGCACTGCTGATGACTTCTTTTAACGTCAAGATATAACTAAGTAATATTCAGTTTAACATGAGTTACACCTGTTGAAATGACAATTATGTAAAGATGAATTTCTGAGTTAGCCACGATTTCCCTTAAGATTTAATTTAATAAAGAATAGTAATTTAGAACTATCCATGAAAAGTTGATAAAGAAACTTCATTTGGATAAAGGTGTTTTATAAATTAGAATCTCCATAACTTATCCCACAGTGTTTTATATCATTCGGGTAGAATTTGTAAATTCTGTAAATGCTGACTCATGAGAGGAGAATGGTGACATAGGTAGAATAGGATGCTCTTCTTGCCTTCCTAAATTGGGGCGCTAACTCATTGGAGCTACTCCGTATGGCTGGAAGAAGTGGGTCTGAAAGCCAGCTTTCTTCCAGGACTTAAGGGAATTTGCTTTTTCCACTTTATCTAGGCCATATACCATTACAAATTTGCTTTTGAAACTTAATCACCTTTCACTTTTGGCTTTTGCTTTTAATTGTGTTAGGTGTAATATTTAGCACAATGTAGCCTTGGAAAAAAGGTCACCATTGTGATATTCCTGAAAGATTCTATTAAAAGACAAGGTTTTTTGAACTGGTTATGAAAGGTGTCTTTGGAATGTAAGCGTGTTTGGCTTTGAGTTTTATCATGTGTGTCCATTGAGCTTGCTTTAAGGACAGAATTTTGCTTTGCTCTCTGGTCTGTGAACTTATTTCCATCTGTGTGAGCTCCCTTTGTGAATTTTGTTTCCTGCTTGGAAGGCCCTTCTTCTGAACTTGGAGCCTGAGTACATTGTCAGAGCCAAATACACAAGAGGGTGAAGATATGCTGCAGCTGCTATTTTTAGCAATGTTTTGCAACGTGTACATATTGGGGTGGGAGGGGGAGTGAAGCCCCAAGGTAGGAATTCATTGATAGATGAAATAGACACAAGCCTAGTAGTCCAGTCCCTCTTTTCGACCATATCACAATTGATTGAAGCCCAGTCAATTATTAGGTTAGAATTAGTTCTGCAATGTGATAGAATTTTTCTTACTAAGTTGATAAATGCACATTAATTTGATTATTAGCAATGATGGATGGTGTTTGTAACAGTCACTGTACTGTGGGCTTATGATCGGAAGAAAAGGAGGGTTCAGTGTGTTTACTGTTGTTCTTACTTGAAAAAACTTCTCCAATAAAGCACAAATTAATGTAGTAGCTCCATATCCATCGATAGCTCATTCAGTGGAGGACCACTTCTCATATCAGTTATTGAGCAGGGTGTGTGTGTGTGTGTGTGTGTGTGTGTGTGTGTGTGTGGCCATGAGGAGAACAAGAGGAAGTCCTTCAAAAAGTACTTGAGTATCTTTTTTTTAAAACATACACTCTTATTTTTCTACTTGGTTTTGTTGTTAATCATAGCAGGATATGAAAACTGTTCTTATTGATTTTCTTCATCTGATGTAATAATGGAAGCCAAAGTATTTACATTTCTTAAAATAGCCCTAAATGTACTCTATAACTTCTTACCGGAACAACGTTTGATACTCTAGTACATGGCTGTATTTCTGTAATGTTTAGACATATTAATAAATAAAGTAACCCGTTAAAGCAGGCATATGGAGTTGTTCTTCCCCCTCAAAAAATCGTTAATGTACAGCCTTAAAAAGGAAGGAAGTCCTGACACATGGTGCACATGGACGAACCTTGAGGACGTGATGCTTAGCTAAATGGGCCAGTCACTAAAGGACAAGTACTGTGTGATTCCACTTGCATGCGGCACCTAGAATAGTCAAATTCATAGAGACGGAACACAATGGTAGTTGCCAGGGACTGAGGGAAGAGGGTGGGGTGGGGAATGGAGAGCTCGTTCTTCTATTTTAATTTTTTAAAATTTATTTTATTTTTTTGAGTTGGAGTCCCACTCTGTTGCCCAGGCTGGAGTACAGTGGCATGCTCATGACCACTGCAACTTCAACCTGCTGGGCTCAGGTGATGCTTCTCTCTCAACCTTCCAAGAAGCTAGAACTGTAGGCATGTGCCACCACTCCCAGCTAATTTTTTGATTTATTGTAGAGACGAGGTCTCACCAAGTTGCCCAGGCTGAACTCGAACCTCTGGACTCACATAATCCTCTCACCTCAACCTTCCAAAGTGCTGGGATTACAGGCTTGAGTCACTGTGCCTGGCCTGAGAGCTGTTGCTTAATGGATGGGTGGATGGGTGGGTGGTGGTGATGGTTGTACAACAGCGTGAATGTATTTAGTGTCATTGAACCATACATTTAAGAATGGTCGGGATGGTAAATTTTATGTTCTGTATATTTTACCATAACTTCTAAAAACCAGTAGTAAGATTCTTATCAGATACCAAATTAAAAATAGGTAACACCATGAACGTGTCAACTGCTCAATTCTCAGCTACACACAGACACATCATAGAAATCCTTGGATTTTATTTCTGGTAAAAGTTAGTGCAATTGAACTGTCACAGCCGAAAAATGTATCTGAATACTTTGGATATGCTTACAAATGAAGGAAAAGACATATTCCCTATCCTCAAGGAACATACACATTTTTAGGAGAGGAAAGATAGGATTAGAAATGAACACAACAAGGTCTTTATAAACAGCTTTTCATCATAGTTCATGAGAGAAAACCAAATAGGGTCAACGTGACAAGCAGCTGTTCTGAAGATGCTTGTGCAGGGTGGGGCACATGAAATGTCTTGTTCAAAACAATGGGTTAGTGGCACAAACAACGGCTTAGAGGTGGGGGCTAATGAACCTTCTGGAACTTACCATAAGCAAGTTGGTTTGGTTAGAATGGAGAAAATAAGCCAGGAAAATGTTGGCAGAGTGTGTGTGTGTGTGAGAGAGAGCATTTATTTCCCACAGCACCCGGCACTGTGCTCAGGGCTTCACATACATTTTCTCACTTAGTGTCCGCATTTTGTCCCATAAGGTAGGCAGAATTATTCTCAGAGAGATTAAATAATTTGATTCAAGGTTTTCCATAGTGACATAGCTGAAGCACAAACCCAAGTCTGTTTTAGCAGTTTGCCCAATATTTGCTCACTTTGTGACACCCAAAAACCTGTTACTTCATTGTGCTAAGTTACCCACCGTGACTGGCAGATTAACTTTGAAAGTAAAGAGGGGTCACTGATTTTTTTCTTAGCAGAGATCATGACATCAAAACAATTAGTCACATAAGCTTTGCTCTAGGTGTAATGTCAAGATAGGAAGCTAAAGCTACTGTAACCATCTAGACCAGGGGAATCTGAGATAGATTTCTGGCTTCTGTAGTTTTTAAAGTGCCCCAGATGGTTCTGATTTGCCGCCAAATCTGAAAACTACTGATTTAGACTTTGCCCTTCAGGTAATAATGACTTGGACTAGGATCGCCATCACAACAGGAATGAGATGTTCTTTTTCATCTGTGTCATAGTCTTTCTTCAACAAATACTTTTTAAATACTTATTTTTTATATGCCAGACACCATACTGAGAGCTCAGTTCAACTCCACTGAAATACAGTATTATTGTAAATCAGAGTTAAAAGTTAACCACGGTTACAAACTGGGACTGTGAATATGAAGTTTTCAGGGGTCAGACGTGGTGTGGGCATAAAAATCTGAATGGCATATTGTTAAGAAAAATGTAACTTACTTTTTTTCATTCTTGCTTATTACCACTGATGTTATTTTTCAAAGCATCCAATTTAAAATTTAGATGTTCGTTTTGAAGATGAATGCTGATGTGATGACTGTCGCTGGAAAAGAATTTTTAAAAAGCAGACTTTATGGGGCTGGGCGCAGTGGCTCATACGTGTAATCCCAGCACTCTGGGAGGCCGAAGTGAGAGGACTGCATGAGCCCAAAAGTTCAAGACCAGCCTAGGCAACACAGCAAGACTCTGTCTCGACAAAAAATAAAAAACTTAGCTGGTGGTGGCATGTGTCTGTAGTCCCAGCTACTGGGGAGGCTGAGGTGGGAGGATTGCCTGTGACATGAAGATAGATAAATTTGGTACACGTAAAGTAGTAATAAAAATTTATTATATCTAAGAGCCATTATGGGTTGGAACTAGTCTCAGAAGTCAAAAAAATTTTACACATTTATTCCACAAAAATTGAGGATGCTAGGTGCTAGGAGTGTGATAGCAAAACACGGTTGTGAGCATAAAACAGAATAGTGTGCACTACACAGGAGTGAGTTTCTGCTGCTGAGAGCTTGTACTCTAATGGTGTGATGTGAGATACAGTCAATTAGATTGAGAAGTGATATGAAGGAAAAGTACTGTCGGAATAAACGGGAGACTAATGATGAGGTTGGCAGGAGGAGCAGACAAAGGTGATAGTTGAGACTTCATAACAGGATGTGCAAAGGCCCTGGGGGTTGGAGCACCAGCTGTGTTATTAGATTCAACTGTGGGTGGGAGACGAATGCATCAGCAAGAGGCACCCACAGGATTTTAAGTGCAGCGATGGGAGAGATGGGAGGCATGGTCCAATTTCCCCAAGCAGGATCTGAGCAGCTTTTTATTGGAGAGAGACTAGGAAAAGAAGTGAGATGATGACGGAAGGAGGCAGTGAATACCTGGCTGGGCTTGAAGTCAGTCAGCAAACAGGTAAGAGCTGCTGGGGGTTGCAGTTCATGCCCCAGGGCCAGACGAGAGGCCTAGTCCCAAAAATGTGTGCTTTTCATGACCGGGGCTCTGGGCTGGAGCCGGGTTGCCATGGGGCCTGCTTCCTGGCTTAGCAAATGTAACTATTAAGAAGACAGGGAACATGAAGTTGAGGTAGAACTTGACTCGGGGTCTCTGTTTTCTTGAAAAAGGCACATGGTTTTTTTTAAGTCTTGAAGAAGTTCAATCTGTTCGTCCAACTGCTGCTGCCTTTCTTGAGACTCATGAATTTTTTCCTCTATTGCTATGAAAAGAAGAAACAAAGTGACTTCAGATTATTCAGTGGTTTCAACAGAAATAATACACTAGTTCTAGCCCTTTCCTTTGCCAGTGCAGTCTACTCAAATGAGAAGAATCTCGAGTCTTGTGAGCTAGACTGGTTCCTTTATGCCTTTGCTGCTGCCTTCTGATTCAGGAGAGAATTCTAACATGTATCACACACAAGGCTAGTCAGTAAGTATTTCAGATCTTGTATACATTTATAGCAGAACAAGCCCTATTTGTTTGCCTTTGAGCACTGGAAAACTGTGTAACCTTCATTCTATACTATATCCATTTGTTGAGAGATGATAAATTGGAGATAGTGTGGCTAGAATACCAAGGGTTAAGGCAGATCTTTCCTAAAAATGCACCCAATTTATAATGTTACAAAAAAGCTTTCGGTTTTATTTAGAAATCGGAAACTTAGGAAGAAGCTTTTTGATTTAAGCTTTATAAATAAATAGTACTCAGTAGCAATATAATTTTTTAAAGCTTCAAAATTGAACAGTTTAAAAATACACAGAAACATAATATTTCCTCAGAATAGGAGGAAAGATTATGTATCTGTGTTTTTTTGTTTGTTTTTTGAGTTGGAGTCTCACTCTGTCACCCAGACTGGAGTGCAGTAGCTGCTCCCGGCCACCACAGCCTCAACCTGCTGGGCTCTGGCGAACCTTCTGACCTCAGCCTTCCAAGTAGCTGGAACTACAGGCGTGCGCTACCACACCCAGCTAATTTTTTATTTGTTGTAGAGATGAGGTCTCGCCAAGTTGCCCAAGCGGGTCTCGAACCCTCAGGCTCAGGCAATTCACTCACCTTGACCTCCCAAAGCGCTAGGATTACAGGCTTGAGCCACTGCGCCTGGCCTAATTTTTAAAATTTATTTATTGTAGAGACAAGGTCTTGCCAAGTTGCTCAGGCTGGTCTCAAACTCCTGAGCTCAAGCAATCCTCTCTCCCTGCCTCCCAAAGTGCTGGGATTATAGGCTTGAGCCACCACGCCCAGCCAGTAAGGCTTAATTAAGCAAGCCTTTATCAACTGGGTTGTCAAAAAGCCACATGGCCAGGCACAGTGGTTCATGCTTATAATCCCAGCATTTTGGAAGGTGGAGGTGAGAGGATTGCCTGAGCTCAGGGGTTCAAGACCAGCCTGGGCAACTTTGTGAGACCTCGTCTCTACAATAAATCAAAAAATGAGCTGGGCATGGTGGCGCACACCTATGGTTCTAGCTACTTGGAAGGCTGAGGTGGAAGGATAGCCTGAGCCCAGCAAGTAGAGGCTGCAGTGGCTATGAGCGTGCCACTGCACTTCAGCCTGGGCAACAGAGTGAGACTCCTACTCAAAAACAAACAAAACCAACGTAAGCCTTTTAAGCTGGTTCTCTTGCATTTCCAAGTACTGACACCTCCCAAATACTACACTGTAATATATGTGCTCCCACCTAAGCCATCCAGGTAGTGATATGTGACATGTCCCAAATGTCACAACACAGATGAAAGTTGCCTACAAAATAAGACTTTTTAGAAAAAGATTTTAAGGGCTGCTTTAAAAAAATATAGAGATACTCCTATTAGCAGTTACTTTCTCAAGACTCTAAAGAGACACCATTTTTGGTAGATTTTTAAAAGTACCTTTTTTCTGATTATAAATGTAATTCAAAACTCAAACAAGTGTATAGTATAGAAAGATAAAAGGAGGAAGGTTGTATGTGAGGAGGCAGGGATGCGAATGGATGTTTTCCACAGGGAAACCTATTGTCCTAAGGCCATTTGTTGGATAGACAGTTTCACCTTTGGAAAAGGAGAGTGCAGGGTCTGTGTTGTGCAGCCTCTGGGGAACTGTCCACACTCAGTTCTGGGTAATCTTCACAGCCTGCCCTGCCACGTGGTAACTTTCACAGAAAGGTCAGACCAGACTCAGAAGTAGGTAGAACTCTAGGTGGTCTTGAAGGCCTCTTTGCCAGTGCTGAAAGGAGGTCTCGCTCGATAAATGGTTGCTATTTCATGGAAAGGCTAAGTCTCCTTCCATGCAACCCTCACCAGAATTTCTTCTACAAAAATTTCTTCTCTATTCTTGCTGCTTTTTTTTCCCTGATGAACTTTGGAATCAATGACAACCCTCCCTCCCTGCGTAAGGGATTAGATTAGATGTGAAGGCTTGTGGTGGGAGACTAGACATTTTTACATCTCTTCCCAAGTGAGATGGAGGCAGGCTGTGGGTGGTTTCTCACAGCCTCACCCCCTAAGAACAGAGGCTGCAGGAAGCCTCACCAGCTTCTGCCTGTGCCACTTATGTGCCAAAATACTCTCCGATTTTGGAATCACTTTTTTGTTTTTTTTTTCTGATTATAAAAGTATTCGTATATACATAGAAAATTTGGAAAATGTAGCACTATAAAAACAGACAAAAGAGGACAGGCACAGTGGCTCAAGCCTGTAACCCCAGCAGTTTGGGAGGCCGAGATGAGGGGACTGCCTGAGCCCACAGGTTTGAGACCACCCTGGACAACTTGGCAAGATCTCATCTCTACAATAAATCAAAAAATAGCTGGGCAAGGTAGCATGTTCCTGTAGTTCCGGCTACTTGGAAGGCTGAGGGGAAAGGACTTCCTGAGCCCAGCAAGTTGATGATGGGGTGGCCTTGAGCGTGCATGCCACTGCATCCAACTAGAGTGATGGAGTGAGACTTCAACTCAAAAAACAAACAAACAAACAAAAGAAATCACTATCATCCAACCACCTACAAATAGTTACTGCCTCCACTGGGTACAGTTTTCTGTGTATTTTTTTCTTGTGTTTGTGTGGGGGGTGTCACACTATTTTTGTAATGGGCTTTTTCATTTAATAAAACAATGAATATTCTTCTAAAGTAGGATTTTTGTCATCTGCATAGTACTATTATTTTAATACCTATGATAAATATTTCCAAACTACGCTGCTCAGTTATATAACTCATACCTGCTTGAAAGTTGACAAATGTGTCTTCAAACAATCTACAGTCAAAAAGTAAAGTCCCAATTTCTTTATAGTCTGCAGGGAGAAAAACATTTTCAGTATTAATTTTATTTTATTTTTAAATTTTTTCCTAGGATAGGACCCTAGTTCCACAAATTTTTTTTTTAATTGAGAAGACAGAAAAGCTCCCACAGTGGGAAGGGACCCCAGGGGGTTGCCCTAGTTCCAAAATTTTAATTTAAATAGTCTTTATAGGCAGAAACTACTCAGAAAATAACCCAAAATAGGGAGAGTAAAGAGAATAATATTAGAATACAGTAGCAGCAGCAGCACAGGGAACTATTAGAATGCTAGTCCTCGGCCTTTCTGGTGAATCAGAGCCTCTGGGGAGACCAAGCTCTCCGCGTTTCTGCAAGCCCTCTGAGTGATTCTCAGGCACACTCTAGCTTGGAAAGTGCTTGGTCTAGAGGAAATAAATGAATACATAGAACGATGAGCTTTTAGAAATGCTTGCTATTTTCACTTTTCAGCTTTGCCCTGTAGAAAGTAATCTTTTTCAAATAAGCATATAGTTTACATTATTGCCTATCGAGCGTTTCTTTGTGAAATAACTATCTTAAATTTTTAAGCTCCAGTTTAAGCCGGGCTCGGTGGCTCAGCCTGTAATCTCACACCTTTGGGAGGCTGAGGTGAATGGACTGCCTGAGCCCACGGGTTCGAGACCCACCTGGGCAACTTGGCGAGACCTCATCTCTACAATAAAATAAAAAAAAAATTAGCCGGGCGTGGTAGCGCGTGCCTGTAGTTCCAGCTACTTGGAAAGCTGAGGTGGAAGGATCTCTGGAACCCAGCAGGTCGAGGCTGCAGTGGCCGGGAGCGGCCACTGCATTCCAGTCTGGGCGACAGAGTGAGACTCCAACTCAAAAAAAAAAAAACACAAAAAAACTTAAGTATAGTTATTTTACAAGGAAAATAAGCTTCTTATAACTTGAGCTCGGGCCTCAAGTTTTAAGAAGGTTAAGTATGAGTTGGGCTCAGTGGCTCAGCCTGTAATCCCACGCTTTGGGAGGCTGAGGTGAATGAATTGCCTGAGCCCGCGGGTTTGAGACCCGCCTGGGCAACTTGGTGAGCCCTCATCTCCACAATAAATCACAAACTAGCCGGGTGTGGTAGTGCACGCCTGTAGTTCCAGCTACTGGAAGGCTGAGGCGGAAGGATTGCCGGAGCCCAGCAGGTCGAGGCTGCGGTGGCCGGGAGCAGCCACTGCACTCCATTCTGGGTGACAGAGTGAGACTCCAACTCAAAAAAAAAAGAAGGCTAAGTAGCTGTATACGTGTACATACAAATGGAACTTCAGTTTCTCAAAGAGCTCTTTAAGAAATAGGGGCAGCGAGACCTCATCTCTACAATAAATCAAAAAATCAGCCCGGCGTGGTAGCGCATGCCTGTAATCCCGGCTACTCGGAAGGCTGAGGCAGAAGGATCGCCGGAGCCCAGCAGGCGAGGCTGCGGTGGCCGGGAGTGGCCATTGCACTCCAGTCTGGGCAACAGAGTGAGACTCCAATTCAAAAAAAAAAAAAAAAGAAATAGGTTTTTTAGGCTGGGCATTGTGGCTCCTGTCTACAATCCCAGCACTTTGAGAGGCTGAGGTGGAAGGGTTGCTTGAGCCGAGGAGTTTGAGACCAGCCTGGGCAACATAGTAAGACCTGATCTCTACAAAAAAATTAAAAAAAATTAGCTGGGTGTGATGGCACGTGCCTGTAGTCCAAGCAACAAACGAGGCTGAGGTGGAGGACTGCCTGAGCCCAGGAGGTTGAGGCTGTAGTGAGTTGTGATTGTGTCACTGTGCTCCAACCTGGGCAAGATTGTGACCCCACTCAAAAAAACCAAAACAAAAACAAAGGAACTCCTTTAACAGAGTTCTTATTTAACTAAACCAAACTTCAATCAAAACATTTCTTTTTTGGGGGGGGGGTTGGAGTCTCACTCTCTCGCCCAGACTGGAGTCTGGCCACCGCAGCCTCGATCTGCTGGGCTCCAGCGATCCTTCCACCTCAGCCTTCCGGGTAGCCAGAATTACAGGCGTGTGCTACCACAACCGGCTAATTTTTTGATTTATTTTAGAGATGCGGTCTCGCCAAGTTTCCCAGGCGGGTCTCGAACCCACTCACCTCAGCCTCCAAAAGCGCAGGATTACAGGCTGAGCCACCAAACCCAGCTGACACTTGGTTTCTTAAGACAAAGAGTTTGAGCCAGATCAAAACTGTAATGTAACACCATTCCCAGATTTTTTTTTTTTTTTGAGTTGGAGTCTCAATGTTATTGCCCAAACTGGAGTGAAGTGGCACACTCATGGCCACAGCAGCCTTGACCTGCTGGGCTTAGGCGATCCTTCCACCCAGACTTCCAAGTAGCTAGAACTACAGACACATACCACCATGTCCGGTTAGTTTTTGTGATTTATTGTAGAGATGAGGTCTCACTAAGTTGCTCGAATCCCTGGGCTCCCAAAGTTCTGGGATTATAGGCTGCACTGCGTCTGGCCCATTCTAGGATCTTAGCAACAGTTCAGGGCAGCAGAGGCACATGTGTGACCAAATCTAGCTCAGAACAGGCCCATTCTCTTAGTGACCAGTGTGTTACACACTGCTGGAAAATGTGTCACAATTCTCAGGGCATCAGGGTACTTTTGACGGACTGAGTTTGTGAATTGCCCACATCTTGTTGATTTATAAAAGATGATAGATTTGGTACAATCATTTTTATTGAGGAATGAGGTAAAGAAGGAAAAGAAACAAATACCATGGATAGAAAATGGGTCTTTTTTTTCCTTCATGGTTTTGATTTACTTCACTGTCTGTGAGAAGTCTAAACTTAGAAATAAGGCTGTTTCAGTACCTGATTCTGAAGTAGTCTCACACATGAGTGTTTCCTGAATGCAATGAACTTTGTCCAGTATTTCTTCAAATAAGTCATCGAGCAGTCCTGCTTCCTTGCATTTCTTAAGAAAAGGAACTTTCACAATTGCATATAAGAATAAGAAAAACATTTTAGAAGGAATTGGTCTGACTTAGGGCACCTCATCATAAATCACTTTATGCTTTTTCAGAACTTGCTTAGTGGTAGATGAACATAATCAATAAAATAATGCATATAGCGTTTTCACCTTTTCTAGCAATTGTCATTTCATCATACTGCATTTTTTGCCAGCTGAAACAATTAATGAAATGTTACAGAAAGTGAAAAAAACTTAGCTTACAATAACTCTGAATTAAGAGGATTTTTTACAATTTACCTTCAAATCTCTGAGATGATAACCCCTGTTATTTTTTCTGCTGCAGTCACTATGTGTTGTTAATGGAATTGTCTATTTCCTTCAAGAACAGAAAGTTGCAGTTACTGGGGTCCAGTGTGAGGGGTGGCACATCACAGGATTCTGAGCCCAGGCAAGCCTGGCTGCTACTTTATTAAGAAGTGTCTCTCATTATGAACTTCGCAGCAACTTGGATGGACTTAGAGGCTATGATACTGAGTGATCTATCACAGAAACAAAGAACCAAGTATCACATGTTCTCACTTATCAGCAGATCTTGAACAACGATCATAATACTATACGAAAGGGATTGGCAGTAGTGGGAAACTGCGGGGCGTGTGGGGGGGCACACCTCATCAACAAGGGTACCTGCATAATGTATACCTAACCCTGAATTGTACCCCACATATTTAAAATAAAAATTTTTTTTAAAGTGCCTCTCTTCATTCCGAAGAGAAAATTTTTGGAACAATTCAAAAGAAATGACCATTTCCTCTGAAAAGAGGATTAATTTACAGTGTTATAATCTTCTTTTAAAAATTAAGGCATTATTGTTATCTTTCCCTGTCAGTAGACAAAGATTTAAAGCAATACTTTTTTTGAGTCGGCGTCTCACTCTGTCGCCCAGGCTGGAGTGCAGTGGCACGCTCACAGCCACCGCAGCCTCGACCTGCTGGGGTCAGGTGATCCCTCTGCCTCAGCCTTCCAAGTATCTGTGTGTGCCACCATGCCTGGCTAATTTTTTTATTTATTGTAGAGACGAGGTCTTGCCAAGTTGCCCCGGCTGGCCTCAAACCCGTGAGCTCAGGCAGTCCTCTCACCTTGGCCTCCTAAAGTGCTGGGATTATAGGCATGGGCCACCGCGCTCGGCCAAAGCAAGACTTTTTATAGTATTTCCTGATGAGTTAAAAGGGTACTGACTGAAAAATGAGGGCAGAGAAACTGTTTAGAGAGTGTTGTTTACCAGTGGGCACCATGCTGAACTCGTCTTTTCCAAAGAGGCCCTGACTCTAGGTCACAGTGAACATTCCAGATGTGGCACTGCTAAGACACTAATATGTTCTAGCAGTGCACCAAGGCCATGCAAGAATGAGTGTAGCCCGTAACTCCAGCTAGCCGGGCTCCAGTCTGCCTGAATTAAAACTGAAATGCTAACTGTGCAGTCTTAGGACATTTTCATTCAGGGAATGTGCAGCACTTCAAGAATTTTATCTACTGAAAGTTTTAATATCCCTGTAGAAGAGAAACAGTCACAAACGTCACAACTTTTTACTGTGTCTTAGTTTGGTTCTGTGAGTTTAGTGAGGATAAAGATGCCAGAGAAAAGCCTGGAGAAGTCTTGTTCACAGAGACAGCCAGTGACAAAACGTAGTGCAAAAGGAAGTTGGCCATTTTACAGGAATGTAACATTTTAGTTCAAAATTTTTATTTTATTTCAATGAGACTAGTAAATCTAACTATTCTCTTTCTTACCTAAATGTTTACCTTTCTTTCTTTAACACAGTACTAAATTTTAGAAACTTACCATTTGGAGTGTTGTTTGGTGATGAAGCATGTTTTTGGCAAAGCAGTCTGAAAATAAGTAATTTCAAAGAATTATAAAATATTTTTATTCATCATTTTCAATTATATCTATTTTCTTGTGATTAAAAGGTTTTTTTCACAAGGGTGTCACATCAAGTGTTTTTTTAATGCTGTCTAAACCCTTGTAAGATGAGTGGACCCACATAAGGTGCAGACAGAGTGTCTTCAAGTGTCTTTTGTGCCCTCTGAGCCTCAGGAGAGCATTATGTTTTCTGCAGGACATAATGCTGATTAAATGTACTGAGCAATACTAGTTCATATACGGTAGTCAGTGGGATTTTACTCTATAAGGGTACCTAAAGATCTGTCTGACTACACGAAATTCTGCCTTTGTTCAACAATAAATAGCACAAAATCACATGCATTAATTTGGGGAAGAAGTAGTTTTCAAAGTCAGCATGTATCTCCCTCAGATCTTAGATGTGACCTACAAAGCACCTCTAAGAGAAAAAAGTAGCATTGGAGGCTATGATGAAGAAATGAAGTGAGTGGATTTGAAGGGGCTGCACAGCCTCATTTTCTTTCCGGTCTTTCTTCTCAACATCAGCTACTTCTGCCCTCCTTTCTGCTAGGTGCTGACTGCCAGGATGCAGTGCTCTCCCCTGGGGGAATGTACAGCTTCTTCACACCTTACTCCAGTTCCTGCCTCCTCCATGCAGGCTTCTCAGCAACACCCAATCAAAGTGAATCTTCTCCCCCTGTGGATTCTGATGTCTCCAAGCACTTGTGTTTGCCAAGTTAAACTTTTTCAAATATACCAAACAGTCTAGAAAATATTAGGATGAACTGCCATGTCCGCCACCCACCCCCCAGTCCTCAATAGGCAGATTTTAGGAAGCATTTAGACCTTTTACTGTAGGCCAAGCTGGCAGCCTACCCCATCCCCTCAGCAAATCTCCATCAGATGCAAGACAAGGACAGCCCAACATTTCAGTTCATGGTTTAGCATAATCTCTAAGGAACTTTCAGGTTCCTTGTCAAAGGCAGAAAGTCAAAGATCACTCCTTAGCTGGCTAAAGCCATAGCAATGAGAATAAGACCACCTTTTTGCTAAAGAGCTTGTGGATTGGAATGTCTGACAGGCCTTTTGTGGGAAAAACCCTTCTCCTTGTCTCCTCCCATCTAGCCTATCACCATGGCAGCAATCACGTGACTAACTCACCTATTTGCCTGCTGTCCATCACCTGAAGTCTGCACCTGCGCTTACCTGCCTCTTCGTGATGATGTGGAGCAGACCACCACCCTATCAACTTAATGACCTTCCCCCATCTAAGGAAAGAATTAAAAGGACTCAACCATGAAAGTACCATGGCCATAGCCTTGCTTAAGCTTTGGCACCTTCCCCTACTTTGGGGAGGTGCATCTCCTCTCTCTCCCTCTAACTTACTTTCTAAATAAACTATATTTTCCAGTGTAACTTCTGTGCAATTCTTTGCCTTTTTCTTGGGGCACCAGATTGCACACCAGACACCCATATCCCCAGCGGGCCTGACCTCATATTCTGGAGGCCCCGCTGAGAGTGTGCCCTAACAAATAATAAAAATGTAACTCTGAGAACATAACAACCTGGTGAGTTTCTTAGCAAATCAAATATAAAAAGTGCAGTACAAAATTAACATATTTATATATTTCCTTTCTAATGTCTCAAGCAACAAAATACCTATGGAACTTGCTCAAAATCAGATTTTAAATGATAGGCGGGAGCTGGGCGTGGTGCCTGTAATCCCAGCACTTTGGGAGGTGGAGGCGAGAGGATTGCCTGAGCTCAGGGGTTCGAGACCAGCCTGGGTGACATGGTGAGACTGCATCTCTACAATAAAAGAATTAGCTGGGCATGGTGGTCCGTGCCTGTGGTTCCAGCTACTTGGAAGGCTGAGTTGGAAGGCTCGCCTGAGCCCAGCTGGTTGAGGCTGTGGTGGCCATGAGCATGCCACTGCATTCCAGCCTGGGTGACAGAGTGAGACTCCAACTGAAAAAAAAATTAGCCAGGTGTAGTGGCGCGTGCTTGTAATTTCTTGGGAGTCTGAGACGAGGATCACTCGAGTCCAGGAGTTGGAGGCTGTGGTATGCTGTGATCAGCCTGGGTGACAGAGACCCTGTCTCAATCAATCAATCAATCAACAAACAAGCCATACCTTAGTGGAACACTAAGGTAAAATTGGTGATGTTTTGCGCACCAGGGAAAAAAATTAAGTCTCTGAATGGGATTTTAAAAAATCATTTAAAGAATGTAACAAATCTTACAAAAATAATTTTAAAAAAATAATGCTCTCCTAATACTAATGTTATTCAGAATATTATAATTCAAAAAATATGTTTCACTGAAATTTAAAAATTCAAGCAGAACCTATGCACATGCCCCAAAAGAAGTGAGAAATGTCAGCCTGGCTCTTCAACTTCAGACCGTCATTTTCTTTTGTAGTCCACGTCACAACTTTAAGAGGGTCAACATTGTTTCTAAGATGGTTTGTTCCTTCACCTTTTGTGTGACATATCTTAGACTGCATCTGTTATGCAACTGAACATGATCTGAATCAATTCAGTTAACAACTTGAAAAGGTTAAGAGTTAATATGGCGGGTACCTGCATAATCGATGTTTGTATACCTAACCCTGAATTGTACCCCACATCTTTATAAAAAAAAAAAAATAAAATAAAGAGTTAATATGGCGATGCTTGCTTTAAAGTTAAGATGGGGTAGTTTTAGTTAATAGAAAGCAGCCATTGCAAGTTAGCTCAGTTTATTCCTGCTTAAAACAGCAGCTTGTTTTTAGATTTTTCCTATTAGCTCACAGAACCTGTTGTCCGGAAGTAAAAACTGATAATTGCTTATAAGCCCCTAGCTATTTCTTTGTGTCGATTATACCTCCCTATTCTGAACATTTGTTTTCTAGGCATGAGAAAGTAAGCTGACCTAACTATTGTGATCAGTCTTCCCTGCCTACCCACCGGACCACCACCTGGAGTAACAAAATGTATGTTGCCCTGACAACCTGAAGGCACAAGATTGATGTCTTCAGTGCCTAACAATGCAGCTGCAAGGAAACTTTTACCCATCCCCTGTTTCCCCATAAAAGTCCTAGCTTTAAACAGACCCTGCACTCAGACCCACTACCACACTAACTCTTAGCACGGTTCCTGTCCCTTTTGGATGTGAATAAAACTGTTACTTGGTTTTTGCAGTTCTTTGCCTTACTTCCCATGGCACGGGGCTACCGACACCCACAGGACCCAAACACAAATGCTTTACTGATTTTTTATGATTAAATTGTACAATTTTTTTTTTTTGGCATTGGAGTCTCACTCTGTCACCCAGGCTGGAGTGCAGTGACATGCTCACGACCACCACAATCTTGACCTGCTGTGCTCAGGTGATCCTTCCACCTCAGCCTTCCAAGTAGCTGGAACTACAGGCACATGTTACCATGCCTGGCTAATTTTTTGATTTATTGTAGAGATGAAGTCTCACCAAGTTGCCCAGGCTGGTCTCGAACCCATGGGCTAAGGCAATTTTCTCAACGTGAGCCACCACCCCCGGCCTAAATTGTACAATTATTTAACTTAACTGAAATCTTTTGTTAGGAGAAAAACCAAGTTCTCCCTGGATAAACAAATATACTTTTATTGGACTTGAAATCTTCCTTACAAGGTCCAAGTTAACACGAAAGAATTATTGAAAGAAACTGAGAAAAAATTAAAACCCAAAGCAAACAGGATGAGTTTATTTAAGGCCTTAATGATGATTTATTGTATTTGCTGCAGTTTCTTTATCATATTTAGTAGCTACTTGTAGGGAAGATGGTGGTGGTGACAAGCAGTTATTTATTGGTCTGATGGTGGGAATTTACATTTATTCTGCACACAAGATGGAGGGAGAAGTTGATGAACCTGTGGATACAGAACTGAGGACCGGCTGCGCCCACACCTGTAATCCCAGCACTTTGGGAGGCAGAGGCGAGAGAATTGCCTGAGCCCATGGGTTCGAGACTAGCTTGAGCAACTTGATGAGACCTCATCTCTACAATAAATCAAAAAAAGATTAGCCAGGTGTGGTGGCACACATCTGTAGTTCCAGTTACTTGGAAGGATGAGGCAGAAGGTATGCCTGACCCCAGCAGGTACAGGCTGCGGTGGCCATGAGCAGTGTGCCACTGCACTACAGCCTGGGTGACAGAGACTCCGACTCCAGAAAAAAAAAAAAGTGAAGACCTTTTCCTGTTTGCAGAAAAGAACAGGTTGGAACTGGTTACTGTCTCTTACCCTTTGGAGCCATCCCTCCCACTATGACAAGCCAATGCTTTCTGTTAGGAAAGAAAGGATGCAGGGACATTAAAAAACAAAAAAACATAAACCAATTCCTTGCATTATTTTCTTCCTGTGACATTTAAACAGGATGTTGTGAAGTTAGGTTCCCAACTGAGCATCCCCCAAACCATGTTCTCATTTGAAAATGACACATAAAATTAGCTTTTAAAAGCCTCCTTGTCTTAATCTAACCATTCCTCACCCCAGTCTCCCAAATGTAGTTTTTAAAATGTTGTATTCAATACTTATAATTTCCGCCATCATTTTGTGGAACTGCGTGGTCCTTCTGGGCACAGAAAAAGTGGTAATTCTTCTTACAGTATTTTACATCACATCCCACGGTGGCTCCTCTCTTATGACAGTGTGCGCATTTCTATAGAACAATAGATTTTACTGAGTTAGCACCTGCTTTCCACAATCTTTGCTGAAATTTAAAGTTCAGGATATCATTATATGTTATTTAAGTTAGTGGCCCTGCATTTTATCCTGGCTGCTATTAGCAAAATCCCATCCTGTTACAAAACTTAGGTACAGAACTTAAGTTCAGTTGCCTATTTGGAAACTTCAGCAAAAGCTAACTAGAATGCTTGGCACAGGCTGTTTGTTAATGATCTGATTAAAAGCAGAAAACGCTTTTTGTTTCAAAACACACACTCTCTCTTTGAAAAAGAGATTTCTAAAAAGCAGAGCTGGCAAACGTGTCCAGCTCTAGGCAAGGAGTCCTGGTAGGGACATTGAGACTGAGGCAAGAGCAGCTGTTGGCTGTCCCACTAAGAGCTATGTGGCTTCTCTGTCAGACTCAGATTCCTCCCAAGGGTAACAATACCTGTCTTACAGAGTTGCTATCAAGAATAATGTGAGAAGCCCGCGGGTTCGAGATCCGCCTGGGCAACCTGGCGAGACCTCATCTGTACAATAAATCAAAAATTTAGCCGGGCGTGGTAGCGCGTGCCTGTAGTTCCAGTTACTCGAAAGGCTGAGGCGGAAGAAGGATCGCGGAGCCCAGCAGGTTGAGGTTGCGGTGGCCGGGAGCGGCCACTGCACTCCAGTCTGGGTGACAGAGTGAGACTCCAACTCAAAAAAAAAAAAAAAAAAAGAATAATGTGAGATAAAGAGAAACTGATAGGGATTGTAGGGGGATGGGAGAGGAGGTTGTAGTTAAAACAACTCATCATGTAAACCTTGCAAACAGAGTTGCAATGGCCCAAAAAGCTAACACTCGCTCTAACAGCGTCCTGTGTTTGTTTTCCCAAGATAGCATCCCAAAGCTATGTGACTGATAACATCCTGGTACTGACTCCTCCAGGTTCTGACTGTCAATGTTTGCTTTCCTAAGGCTGCATTTCAGAGACAGTGATTAACAACACCCTGATAGCGACTGGTTTAGTGCAGACATCTGCACTTCAAGGCTGTGGGACCAGCAGCACCCAACAGTGCCAACATCTGCATCTCAAGGTCAGGTAACTGACAGTTGTCCAACAGTGAGAAAGTTGTCTGACAGTGAGACTCCAGCTCAAAAAAAGTAAAAGCAAGGAAAAGATGGAAAGAAAAATGTTTGCAGCATATTAGACAAAGTGTTAAGATTCTAATAACCCACAGAAAAATGGTAGCAGGCAAAACACAAATGGATAACATTTATTCATTTAAAGACTACATAAGTATGTAGTCTTTATTTAGCATGTAGTAACCATGATGTGGCAGGCACGGTTCTAGGATAAGGGGGTACAGTAGTGAACAAAGCACAGAAGACAGCTGTCCACATGAAGCTTACACTCTAATGGAGAGAATGTACAGTGGTCAAAGTAAATTTACATTCAAGTTTATATTCTAGTGGACAGACAGGCAATGTTCAAATACAGCAAATTTAAAAATATCTCACAAAGTGATATATGCATTGTATAGAATTAAAATAGGGCCATGGGACAGAGTGTTACCGGTTTCGTATTTCAGATTGGATGGTCAGTAAAGTATCACATCTAAGGAAGCTGAGATTTGAATAACAAGAGCTGCTAGCATGCAAAAAAAGCCAAAGAAAAGACATTCTAAGCAGAGGGCCTTAAGTTCTTCTGGCAAGAAAGAGCTTCCCCCAGCAAGCTGACCGGAAGGACAAGAGGGGCAGCCAGTGCTCTTGCAGTGAAGTAGGCAAGGGGCAATCTCAGGAGCAATCCGAGAATAAGGGCTGGATCATGTGGCGCTTACAGGCCAGAGGAAGGAGTTGGGGTTTTGTCTTTGTGCAAGGGAACACAAACTAACATTTTAAAGAAATCATTTGGACTGCTGGAAGGAAAACGGGCTGAATAGGGATGCAGGAGAGACAGCAGGGCGAGTGTCAGTACTCTTCAGCAACCACTGAGAAAGAGCAAGATCGGTGACTTCACTATGGTGGGTTTGTGACACTGAGAGAAGTGGGTGGACAGATGCTTGATGGTGGCTGGGAGGTGAACGAGGAAAAGTTAATCCTTAGACTTCTGGCTTGGACAAATAGATAACGATGGTGCTGTTTACTAGGGCAAAGAATGAGCAGGATTAGATGTAGTGTGTGTGTCTGCATGTAGGGTATGGCCCTGTGTTCTTTTTTTGGCCAGTTCACTACGAGATGCTATTAGATATCCATGTGGATATGTCGGGTTGGTGGTCTGAATTCTAGGGAGGGGACAGGGATTGGAGATATAGGCGTGAATCCTTGGCATATATGGGAACTGGATGAGGCCACCTTGGGAGGATATTCAGGTTGAGCAAAGAGCCCAGGACAGAGCCTTAGGACACTCCAAATTTTTGGAGTTGAGTAGAGGAGGAGAAAGCAGCTAAGGCGCCTGGGAAGAAACAGCCAGAAAGGCAGGAGAAGCTTCGAGTGTGTGTCAGGAAATGAAAAGAAGAAAGTGCTTCAAGATGCAGGGCAACGCCGGGCATGGTGGCTCACGTCTATAATCCCAGCAGTGAGCGCACATGAGAGGATTGCCTGAGCTCAGGGGTTCGAGACCAGCCCGAGAAACTGAGCAACATAGAGAGAACTCATCTCTATAATAAGTAAAAAAATTAGCCAGGCATGGTGGCAGCTACTGTGGTTCCAGCTACTTGAAAGGCTAAGGCAGAAGGATCGCCCGAGCACACCTGTTCAAGGCTGCGGTGGCAGTAAGTGTGCCACTGTACTCCAGTCTGGGCGACAGAGTGAGACTCTGACTCAAAAAAAAAAAAAAATGCAGGGCATGGACAACTGTGTGAGGAATACTGCTGAAAGGTTAAATTAGGACAAAGAAGTGACATTGTATGTGACCAGTTTCTTATGTATGAGGATTTGTTTTAAGATGACATGATCAGTTAGTTGATCCTGTTTGTATGCTGAGGGGAATACTCTAGCAGCAAGGGAGATACTGATGTGAGGAGCACAGAGGAGCAAGAGCCTTGATCTTAAGAAGGGTTGGGGTGGCTCCAAAGCCTCAGTGGAGGTTGGCTTGGACAGGAGGGAGCTCAGAGAAATGGGGACAGAGAAATGGGGACAGAGGCTATGGGCAGTAGTTTGGGTGGTGGGAGTCTCTGTCTAATGGGCTCCGTTTTCTCAGTAGCAATCAGGCAAAGGCAACTTGGGGTTGGGTGAGGTTTTACTGGCTGGTTTCGAACCCCGGGGCTCAGGCAATCCTCTTGCCTTGGCCTCCCAAAGTGCTGGGATTACAGGTTGAGTCAACGCAACAGGCCTGGGAGAGGTTTTAAAGAGAGATGAAAGGATGTGAAACTGAATGTCGAGGGTGGAGGGTGAAGCACACATACAGGAGAAGTGCTCAGGGCCCTTCTGAGGTTTGTGGACACAAATCTGAGATCAGGCAACACATCTGTGGGGTTTTCTCCAATTGTTCACCTACTCAAGTGCTCTCGCAGACAACAGACAGGTGGGTTTAACCAGGTGGAGTTTTGCCAGGTGAAAAAAGAAGTGGGTCAAGCTCAGTGGCTCAGCCTGTAATCCCGTGCTTTGGGAGGCCGAGGTGAGTGAGTTGCCTGAGCCCACGGGTTCGAGACCTGCCTGGGCAACTTGGCAAGCCCTTGTCTCTACAATAAATAAAAAAATTAGCCAGCTGTGGTAGCACGCGCCTGTAGTTCCGGCTACTTGGAAGGCTGATGTGGAAGGATCACCGGAGCCCAGCAAGTCGAAGCTGCAGTGGCTGGGAGCAGCCACCGCACTCCAGTCTGGGCAACAGAGTGAGACTCCAACTCAAAAAAAAAAAAAAAAAAAAGAAGTGGTACATGTGGTGGTGGGGGAGGGGGATGGAGTGCAGGGTGGACCATGGCTCTGAGGTTGGGCCACTGACTGTAAAGGGATCATTAAGGAATTGCTGGGGCTGAGGGAGCCAGGAGGATGGGAGATATTTCCCTAAAGGGAAATAATGTGCAACCTCTTAAATGATCAGCAAAATGCTAGGGAAAACTTTTCTATCAGGTTTGCAAAAATGAACAAAGGTAGTGATACTCATTTTTGTCAAGGGCTGGGTCCCTGATGACATCATCGAGCCACTGAATCAGCCAACTTTGAAGTAGGTTCTGATTAAATGAAAAAATAAGTATCCTTTTTGTAAATGTCAATTTGAGCTGGGGTTTCTTCTACCTACAGCCAAAAGCATTGTAACTCATGTTTACTTTGTTGATGAGGCATATGGGAGTTTATTTTAAAGTATTAAATGTTAAGCTGAATCTAATACAGGTCCTCCTCCTTTCAGCTCTCCAAGATGCTTCCCTGTCCCTGGTTTATCAATCAAAAAGATGTTCTTTTTTTTTTTTTTTGGAGTTGGAGTCTCACTCTGTTGCCCAGGCTGGAGTGCAGTGGCACACTCATGGCCACCCCAGTGTCAACCTCCTGGGCTCAGGCGATCCTTCCACCTCAGCCTTTCAAGTAGTTGGAACTACAGGTGTGCACTACTACACCCAGCTAATTTTTTAATTGTAGAAACGAGGTCTTGCCAGGTTGCCCGGGCTGGTCTCGAACCTGCGGGCTCAGGCAATCCACTCACCTCAGCCTCCCAAAGTGCTGGGATTATAGGCTGAGTGACTCAGCCCAGTCAAAAAGATGTTCTTTTAATGCATCTTTTTCTCTTTATATTCTTTTTTTTTTTTGAGTTGGAGTCTCACTCCATTGCCCAGGCTGGAGTGCAGTGGCACACTCATGGCCATGCCAGCATCAACTTGCTAAGCTTTGGTGATCCTTCCACTGCAGCTTTCCAAGTAGTCAGAACTACAAGAGTGCGTTACCACTTCTGGCTAATATTTTATTTATTGTAGAGACGAGGTCTCGGCAAGATGCCCAGGCTGGCTTGAACCCGTGGGCTCAGGCAATCCAGTTGCCTTGGCCTCCCAAAGAGCTGGGATTACAGGATGAGCTACCAAGCCCAGCAAATGCATCTTTTTAATATAGGGTATGTTTGCCCTGTACGAGTAATAAAATCATTCATACTTACCAACTTCCTTCCTCTGCGGATTTCTTTCTTTACTGATTCCACATCAAAATTTCTGTCAGGATTATGTGGACCATCATCCTCACATTCCACAAGTGCTGAAGAATATAACTGCAGATTGAAAAAAAAAATCCAGAGTATGCAAAAAGTAATATTGAAAGGTACAAGTCATAAAATCATACCAAAAGTACTCACCAGGAGTGGAAGATGGCCGCTCCCGGCCACCACAGCCAAGACCTGCTGGGCTCCGTCGATCCTTCCACCTCAGCCTTCCAAGTAGCCGGAAGGCATGTGCTACCACGCCCAGCTGATTTTTTTTTGATTTATTGTAGAGATGAGGTCTAGCTGCCCAGGTGGGTCTCGAACCCGCGGGCTCAGGCAATCCACTCACCTCAGCCTCCCAAAGGCGCGGGATTACAGGCTGAGCCACCGAACCTGGCTCTCTAGCTCATTTCTTAGACCTATTTGCATGCCAGTCTTTAGGAACCCGAAATGCCCCACAACTTTATTACAACCCCCCTTTTTATGTTTAGGCCTGCTCAAGTTTCCATGTGCCACTTAAAACCAACAAAAGAGAACATTTTTGTGACATTGGGATCGGCAAAGATTTCTTGCTTTTCTTTCCTTCCTTTCCTTCTTTTCCTTCCCTTTTCTTCCTTCAATTCTTTCTTTTGTTTGAGTTGGGATCCTACTCTGTCACCCAGGCTGGAGTAAGATCCCAAACGAAAGTAGCACGATTATGGCTCACTGCAGCCTTGACCTTCTCAGTTCAGGAGATCCTTCTGTCTCAGTCAACCGAGTAGCTAGGACTACAGGTGTATATGACACCACACTGGGCTCATTTAAAAAAATTTTTGTAAGCCAGGCGCGGTGATTCATGGCTGTAATCCCAGCACTTTGGGAGGCGGAGACGAGAGGATTGCCTGAGCCCGCAGTTTCGAGACCAGCCTGGGCAACATGGCAAGACCTCATCTCTGCAATAAAGCAAAAAAATTAGCTGGGCGTGGTTGCATCACTGTAGTTCCAGCTACTTGGAAGGCTGAGGTGGAAGGATCACCTGAACCCATTAGGTCGAGGCTGCAGTGACTTAGAGCGTGTCATTGCACTTCAACCTGGGTAACAGAGTGAGACTCTGACTCAAATAAATAAATAATAAATACATAAATAACACAATTCAATTAAAAGTGAGCAAAAAATTTGAACAGACAGTTCATAAAAGATTTATGAGTGGCAGCTGGGTGCAGTGGCTCATGCCTGTAATCCCAGCACTTTGGGAGGCGGAGGCAAGAGGATTGCCTGAGCCCAGGGGTTTCATACCAGCCTGGGCAACTTGGCAAGACCTCATCTCTACAATAAATCAAAAAATTAGCCAGACGTGGTAGCGTGTTCCTGTGGTTTCAGCTATTTGGAAGGCTGAGATGGAAGGATTGCCTGAGCCCAGGAGGTCAAGGCTGTGGTGGCCGCAAGGGTGCCACTGTACTCCAGCCTGGGCAACAGAGTGAGACTCCAACTCAAAAAAAAAAAGATTTATGAGTGGCAAATAAGCATGTGAAAAGATGCTCAATATTATTAATACTTAGGCAAATTAAAACCACAATGAGATACCAATACGTATCCCCTAGACTGGCTAAAAATAACATGCCTAAAAATACCAAGTGTTGATGAAGATGTTGAGCAAATTAAACTCTTATACACTGTTGGTAGATGTGTAAAGTAATGCAATCACTTTTCAAGTTAAGCATGCACTTACTTTATGACCCAGCAATACCTCTAGGTAGTCATTCAAGAGAAATAAAAGCATATGTCAGCCAGGTTCAGTGGCTCAACCTGTAATCCCATGCCTTGGGAGGCTGAGGTGAGTGGATTGCCTGAGCCCGTGGGTTCGAGACCCACCTGGGCAACTTGGTGAGACCTCATCTCTACAATCAATCAAAAAATTAGCCGCGTGTGGTAGCGCGCGCCTGTAGTTCCAGCTCCTTGGAAGGCTGAGGCAGAAGGATTGCCAGAGCCCAGCAGGTCGAGGCCGCGGTGGCCGGGAGCAGCCACTGCACTCCAGTCTGGGCGACAGAGTGAGATTCCAACTCAAAAAAGAAAAGAAAAAAAAAAGCATATGTCTAAAAAAAGACTCATATACAGATTCTCAGAGCAGATTCTTATCAGGATAGCCCCAAACTGGAAATAACACATATGTCGATTAACAGCAAATGTGATAACAATTTGTTGTAAACAAATTGTGATATATTTTTACAACTGAATACATGAAGAAATAGAAAGGAACAAAATACAGATACAGGCAAATGGATGGTTTTCTAAAACACTGCTAAGCAAAGGAAGCCAGACACAAAAGAGTATTTCTTTCATATAGACTTTGAGAAAAGATAAGACGAATCTATAGGGACTTGGGGTAGGGAGGAATTGATTACACAGAGGCATGAGGAAACCCTTTGGGGTAATGAAAATGTTCTGTATCTTGATCGTGGTAGTGGTTACACGGGTTTCATGGTTACATATCTCAAAACTTTCCAAACTGGACACTTAAAATGGGTGCATTTTGTTTTACGCAAATTGTATTATTTTATGCAAATTAATTATTTTATTTGTATTAATTTTTGTTGTATTTTATTGTGGCTTTTTCTTGAATATTTTCGATCTGAGGTTGGTTGAATACCTGAATAGAGACTTGTGGCTAGAAAGGACTGACTATAATTAAGAAAATGTTGTACCAAGTCAGAGACAGAAAAGTAGAAACAGATCATGCACATACAAGTATGACATTTGCTATTGTTAGCACTCTCATCGAACTAGACTGCCTGGATGAGAATGCTGGCTCAGTCACTTACTAGCCATTGGACCTTGGGAAAGTGACTTAATCGCTCTGTGCCTTGGTTGTTTCATCTTCAGTTTGGGAATAGTCACAGTACCTCTTAGGGTTGCTGTGAGGATTAATAGTTTATGTAAATAAACCGGGCTCAGTGGCTCAGCCTGTAATCCCGCGCTTTGGGAGGCTGAGGTGAGTGGATTGCCCGAGCCCGCAGGTTCGAGACCCGCCTGGGCAACTTGGCGAGACCTCATCTCTACAATAAATAAATAAAAAATTAGCCGGGCGAGGTAGCACGTGCCTGGAGTTCCAGCTACTTGGAAGGCTGGGGCAGAAGGACCGCCGGAGCCCAGTAGGTCGAGGCTGCGGTGGCCAGGAGCGGCCACTGCACTCCAGTCTGGGTGATAGAGTGAGACTCCAACTCAAAAAAAAAATAGTTTAAGTAAAGCTCCCAGAACATTATCTTGCACAGAGTGAACACCAAATAATAATAATCCTTATTATTACTGTGTTATCCTCAGGAATTATTACTACACACTCAAAGAAAAGGATAAATTATTCCATAAATAGTGCTGGGAAAAGTTGTTAACCACGTGGAAAAATAAAATTATATCCACTTTACACAACAGTAAAATTGCAATTGGATTAAGAAACTAAATGAAAAAATCAAACTGAAAAACTTTGGGGAAAAAATAGACTCAATACAGAAAAGACTTCGTAGGAGAAAAAGTTGCACAAACTAAAAATGAAAATAATAGTGAATTTAACTACATTATGACCTCATATCTGAAAGTAATGTAAGTAAAATTAAAACCCAACATATACAAGAAATCAGTAGGGTAAATTTCTACATAAATAAATACAGATAAGCAAAACCAAACTCAAAAACAAAGTGTAAAGCTTGTGAACACACAATTCAGAAGTGGAAACCAGACAATGCAAAAGCACATCAAATGCTATGTAATCCCACCAATAATCAGGGAAACACAAATGAAAATGAGATTCTATGCTGAACCTTATACTTGGCCACAAGCCTATACTACCTCCTCAGGAGAAAGAAGATAGAGCCCCTTCCTTTAGGACATAGGGATTAATGGAAAAGATGGTGGGTCAGAAAGAGTGCCAACTAAGAACCACCTGTGTGCTCATGTTACTGAATGCTATTTTATTTTATTTTATTTTTTTGAGTTGGAGTCTCACTCTGTCGCCCAGACTGGAGTGCAGTGGCCGCTCCCGGCCACCGCAGCCTCGACCTGCTGGGCTCCGGCGATCCTTCCGCCTCAGCCTTCCGTGTAGCCAGAATTACAGGCGCGCACTACCACGCCTGGTTGATTTTTTGATTTATTGTAGAGATGAGGTCTCGCTGCCTAGGCGGGTCTCGAACCCGTGGGCTCAGGCAATCCACTCACCTCAGCCTCCCAAAGGCGCGGGATTACAGGCTGAGCCACCGAGCCCGGCTTCTGAATGCTATTTTAAAAGACTTTGAAAACTAGGTGGTATAATGTACAGGAATTAGAGCTGAATGGTTAGAGATTATTCTACATCTATCTTGCTGTGATACCTTGGACAAGTCACATAATAAATCAGCAATGCAATTGTAGGATGGAAATAAAAATATGTGATGACTGGTCTCAGTGAAAAAAAAAATGAGATTCTACTTCATACCTATCAGTGGAAAAAAATGAAAATCTCATAATGTCAAGTGTTGGCTAGGATGGAAACATACTCCAAAACAATGGTAAAAGTTAATGTTGGTACAATGGCTTTGAAGACAAATTCAAAGTTGGCAAATTTAGTGAAGGTACAAAACATCCTCTCTCCCTGTGGCCCCATAATTCCATTCTTTTTTTTTGAGTTGGAGTCTCACTCTGTCGCCCAGACTGGAGTGCAGTGGCCGCTCCCAGCCACCGCAGCCTCAACCTGCTGGCCTCTGGCGATCCTTCTGCCTCAGCCTTCCGAGTAGCCGGATTACAGGCATGCGCTATCACGCCCAGCTGATTTTTTGATTTGTTGCAGAGATGAGGTCTCGCTGCCCAGGAGGGTCTCGAACCCGCGGGCTCAGGCAATCCACTCCCCTCAGCCTCCCAAAGGCACGGGATTACAGGCTGAGCCACCGAGCCTGGCTTCATAATTCCACTCTTAGCTACATGGCACAGACCAGAGAAATGCTCACATGTAAAGGAGATCTAGACAAGAATGTACACGACAACTTGTTAGTCATAGAAAACAAAACTGGAGAAACTAAATGCTCATTCATGGTCATACAGTGAATACTATGAAAAAGAGCTATGATTACCAACATGGATAAATCTAAAAAATCTGTAGAGTTTGGTAGAAATTATACCTGGATAGGCCGGGCGCAGTGGCTCATGCCTATAATCCCAGCACTTTGGGAGGCCGAGGTAAGAGGATTGCCTGAGCCCACGGTTTCAAGACCAGCCTGGGCAACTTGGCAAGACCTCATCTCTACAATAAATAAAAAAGTTAGCCAGGTATGGTGGTGTGTGCTTGTAATTCCAGCTACTTGGAAGGTTGAGGCGGAAGGATCGCCGGAGCCCAGCAGGTTGAGGCTGCGGTGGCTGTGAGCATGCACTGCACTCCAGCCTGGGCGACAGAGTGATACTCCAACTAAAAAAAAAAGAAATTATACCTGTGGGTATCTGTTATATTTGAAATATTTCATTAAAATATCTATTAAGAGGCTTCTTCATCATAATTATTTTTCTTTGTGTGTTTGACCAGTTATAAATAAAATCAAAAGTAATCAATCAAGAGTGATAGAACTGAAGCAGTTCAAGATTAGAAAAATATACTCCCCAATCCTCACTTAAAGGCTCAGTCATAGTCAATTTGTTATTCTTTGTACCCAGAATATCATTTATCTACCTCAAAAGTACTCATGTACTTTCCTCCCCCCCCCTTTTTCTCATGTACTTTTAAGTATGTTTTCAAGTCACTTACCAAACAATTTTCATGAGCAGCTATATTCTCTGATTGTGCAAAGTACAGAACATCATAATCAACACCGCTGGGGCAGAGTGCACATTTCCTTTTTTGCATCCTTTCTGTAACATTAAAGACGCCTGTAAGTAACATCCCTGGTAAGAAAATGGAATTTCCTGGTCTTAGTAATTCCTCCTCAAGTAATAAAGCAGAAGGCAGGACACTTGTTTTTCTGAGAGACACTAAATTCTCAGAGACAAAAACAAAAAGAAAAACAAACAAACAAACAAAAAAACAGGGACACAGTGGAAAAGCAACTTATTTTTTAATGGGCTAGTAAAAGAATGAATGAATTCATTTTATAATGCTGAAAAATTTTTTTTTTAGAGACAAGGTTTTGTCTCCAGGCTGGAGTGCAGTGGCACGATCATAGCTCACTGATTTATGTCTAGGCTCAAGGGATCCTCCCGCCTCAGCGTCCCAAATATCTGGGACCACTATCATGCTTAGCTAATTTTTTTTTCTTTCTTCTTTTTTTTTTTTTGATGGAGACATGGTCTAGTTATGTTGCTCAGGCTGGTCTTGGAGTCCTCACCTCAAGTGATCCTCTCATTTCAGCATCCCAAAGTGCTGGAATTATGGGTGTGAGCTACTACAACCAGCCAAAATTAAGAAAACCTTCATTCAAAAAAAACACAGCCAGGGGCTGGGCGCTGTGGCTCAGCCTGTAATCCCAGCATTTTGGGAGGCCGAGTTGAGAGAACTACCTGAGCCTGGGGGTTCGAGACCAGCCTGGGTAACTTGATGAGACCTCGTCTCTACAATAAACCACTAGCCGGGCATGGTGGTGTGTGTCTGTAGTTCCAGCTACTTGGAAGGCGGAGGCAAAAGGATCGCCTGAGACCAGTAGGGTCGAGGCTGCAGTAGCTGTGAGTGTGCCATTGCACTCCAGCCTGGGTGACAAGAGTGATACTCCAACTCAAACAACAACAACAACAAAAAGATCACGCAACCAGGAATTTAGAAACAGGTAAAGCTCTCAAAACACTGTTGTGGCTGGGTGCAGTGGCTCATGCCTGTAATTCAGGAGGCCAAGGCAGGAAGATTGCTTGAGCCCAGGATTTCAAGACAGGCCTCAGCAACATAGCGAGACTGTGTATCTACAAAAAAATAAAAAATAGAAAATTTAGCCAGGCATGGTGGCACACACCTGTAGTCCCATCCAGCAGGTCGGGGCTGCAGTGACCATGAGCATGCCACTGCACTCCAGCCTGGGTGACAGAGTGAGACTCCAACTCAAATAAATAAATAAGAGGAATATAAGAAATCGAGAGCAAGAAAGAGAAGGGAAGAGGCAGAGAGAGGGAGAAAACAGCCAGCTGCTGGGAAGGACCTCCCCTCTCCCCTCCTTCTCCCTACCTACCCTGTGTGCCAGTAAGAGGCAAGCTTCGAAAACTGCTTATTTGCTATTAATTTGGTCACAAGAATCCACAGACGTTTTTGTTTGCCTATTGCAATGCTTATACTCTTAATTCCTTTGGTTTTCTGTCGTAGAAAACAGCTTTTATTTTTAGTCTTCAAATTTTGGTTTTGAAACAAAGATTTGTTTTACCATTTAATGGTAAAGTTTTAAATTAAGATTAGGTTAGCTGCTTGAGCGGTTTCTAAAAGTCACTTTTTAAAAAATTCAAATCTCTTGCACTTTCATTCCCTTTCTCTCTTTCTCTTCCTCTTTCTAAGTTATGTCTTTCATTTTACAAAGTCAAAAGTCTGCACTTGGAGGTAGTGTTTATTTCACATTCAGATGAGTTTCTTAATTTCTGTTTTTGAATTTGTTTTTTTTTTTCCTTTTTTTTTTTGAGTTGGAGTCTCACTAAGTTGCCCAGACTGGAGTGCAGTGGCCACTCCCGGCCACCGCAGCCTCGACCTGCTGGGCTCCGGCGATCCTTCCGCCTCAGCCTTCCGAGTAGCCGGAATTACAGGCGTGTGCTACCATGCCCGGCTAATTTTTGATTTATTGCAGAGATAAGGGCTCACCAAGTTGGCCAGGTGGGTCTCGAACCTGCGGGCTCAGGCAATCCACTCACCTTGGCCTCCCAAGGCGCGGGATTACAGGCTGAGCCACCGAGCCCGGCCTGTTTTTGAATTTGGGACCCATCTAGTGAGGATGCAAATTAGTAGTCCCCTGCTCCCCACAAATCGAGAAAAAAGGGCGCAATAGAGTGGAAACTGCTTAGATGGAATGGGCTGTTTTTTTTCATTCATTTCTGTAGCAGCAGTAACCCCAAATCTGAGAGGGGTACTTGGACTAGGTAATGTTTACCTATTCCAAAGACGTCACCTGGAGGTCTCGCAGGGAAATAGTTGGCTTATTAAAACCCGGAAGGCACCGATGGCTGAAGTTCAGTGAAGAATCCATATCTCAGGGCAGTACAACAAGCATTTTTATAATCAGAGCAGTCGAGTAAATCATTCAAATTCCTATCTGGTGTTTACAATTCGAGCTTGGTGACGACACTGTTTTTTTTTTTTGAGTTGGAGTCTCACTCAGTTGCCAAGGCTGGAGCGCAGTGGCACACTCACGGCCACCCCAGTATTGACCTGCAGGACTCTAGCGATCCTTCTGCCTCAGCCTTCCAAGTAGCCAGAACTGCAGGTGCGTGCTACCATGCCCAGCTAATTTTTGATTTATTGTAGGGACGAGATCTCGCCAAGTTTCCCGGGCGGGTCTTGAACCTGCAGGCTCAGGCAATCCACTCGACTCAGCGGGAGGCTGAGTCGAGTGGATTGCCTCCCGCAGTGCTGGGATTACTGGCTTGAGCCATCTCGCCCTGCTGGCGATGACATTGTTTTCAGGTTGGTTACCTGCATCCCAGGACTCCTTACTGGGACTATGTATACCCTTCAGAAATCAGTCTTGGCTGGAGGCTGCCTCCTGAGGGAGGGGCAGGGAAACAAGTCTGTGTTCGGGTTGGGCCAACCAACAATTTGGGAGTACCTCTTGCGTGTGAGTCACTGCGTTGGGTGCTCTAAATCAGTGTCCCCAACAGAAACATAAAGTGGCCACAAATGTGAGCCACAGGTGTGACGGAAAACTTTTTCTTTTCTTTCCCTTTTCTCTCCCACCCCCACTTCCTTTTTTCTTTTTGTCGCAGGCTCACTGTATTGTCCAGGCTGGAGTGCAATGCTGTGATCCTGGGCTCAAGCGATCCTCCTATCTCAGCCTCCTGCGTTGCTGGGATTGCAGGAGTGTGCCCCTCTCACCCCCTTAGCTTCACTGAAAACTTTCTAGGAGCCTTATTTAAAAAATTAAAAGCCGGGCTCGGTGGCTCAGCCTGTAATCCCAGCACTTTGGGAGGCTGAGGTGAGTGGATTGCCTGCGCCTGCGGGTTCGAGACCTGCCTGGGCAACTTGGCGAGACCTCATCTCTACAATAAATCAAAAATTAGCCAGGCGTGGTAGCGCGCGCCTGTAGTTCCAGCTACTTGGAAGGCTGAGGCGGAAGGATCGCCGGAGCCCAGCAGGTCGAGGCTGTGGTGGCCGGGAGTGGCCACTGCACTCCAGTTGGGCAAGAAAGTGAGACTCCAACTCAAAAAAAAAGAAAAAAAAAATTCAAAAAGAAACAGGGGAAACTAATTTTAAGTGTGCTTTATGCAACCAAATATATCTAAGAACATTATATTCTTTCAACATTTTAGTCAATGTAAAAGTTATTAATTCATTCTTTTGTACTGAGTCTTTGAAATCTTGTGTATTTTGTGTGTAGAGCATGTGTCGATTGGACGAGTCATGGTAAGTGTTCAACAGCCACATGTGGTGAGTGGCTAGGTACTGAACAGAATAGCAGAGGATATAAAGAAATGCGAGACAGAACTAGTGCCTGCAAGAAGCTTACAAGATAAACAAAGAGACAAATTAGCAAATAGGAAAACAAAATAGCAGAACAAGTGCCATGGGTAATGCAACTGCCAAGTGAGTGGGAAATCCAATAAATGCTATGAAGGAGCATTGTCAAGGGCGCAGCCTTCAGCTGGTGCAACTTGAAGACAGGGAAAGAAGAAGGAGTGGGAGGGACGTTGCGGATGGAAGCAGCCCTGTGGGAAGCGCCCAAAGGTTTAGCCCAGAGGGCAGCCGCACTGAGGTGGAGAGGCATGCACAGGCCGCTGGAAAAGGATTCTAGGACATGGTGAAAGGCTGCCAAGCAGGATATCTGAGCAGAGGAAGAACATGACGGCAAGAAATATTGGGGGCCGGGCTCGGTGGCTCAGCCTGTAATCCCAGCGCTTTGGGAGGCCGAGGTGAGTGGATTGCTTGAGCCTGCGGGTTTGAGACCAGCCTGGGCAACTTGGTGAGACCTCATCTCTACAATACATCAAAACAAAAACAAAAACAAAAAAAACTAGCCGGGCGTGGTAGCGCGCACCTGTAGTTCCGGCTACTTGGAAGGCTGAGGCGGCAGGATCACCGGAGCCCAGCAAGTCGAGGCTGCGGTGGCCAGGAGCGGCCACTGCACTCCAGTCTGGGCGACAGAGTGAGACTCCAACTCAACAACAACAGCAACAAAAAATATTGTGTCCTGGATAGGAATGTTGGATAGTGTAATGATGTCAATTCTACCCCCATTTAAGTTTTAGGTTTAATATAATTTCAACCGAAATCCCAAGAAGGTTATTTTTTAAAACGTGAAAAAATGATTATTTGGAAGTGTAAACAGGCATAGACGGGGAAGAACATTTTTTTGGGGGGGGAAGAGAGGGTATCTCCCTACCTAATTTAAGTACATATTGTCCAGGTACAGATAGGACAGAAGATTAGATTATTGAGTCAAAAAAGAACACGAAGTACTAGAAGAGGTGGATCATAATCTAGATATGTGAATTTAACTTGCAATAAGATGGTATTTACATTTCTTCTCTCTAAGGCATAGACGTCCTTAGCCCATTTTTTTGAGTTACTTACTATTTTTGTATTAGCTTATAATAGTCAGGATATTAACACTGTTAGTCATATATTTTGTCTTTTAACTCTGTTTATAATGTTCTTTGATATACAGAGTGTTTAAATATTTTATTTGATGAAATGTTTTTTTTTGGAGTTGGAGTCTCACTCTGTCACTCAGACTGGAGTGCAGTGGCCGCTTCTGGCCACCGCAACCTCGACCTGCTGGGTTCCGGCGATTCTTCTGCCTCAGCCTTCCAAGTAGCCGGAATTACAGGCATGTGCTACCACGCCCAGCTGATTTTTTTTAAATTTATTGTAGAGATGAGGTCTCGCTGCTCAGGCGGGTCTCGAACCCGCGGGCTCAGGCAATCCACTCACCTCAGCCTCCCAAAGGCGCGGGATTACAGGCTGAGCCACCGAGCCCGGCTTGATGAAATGTTTTATTTGATGAAATCTTTTATGGTTTCTACCCTTGGGAAACCAGGGACTTAGAAAACATTTACAGTCATTGCTTTGTTAAAGTCTGGCGTCTCCATGTGGCTCTTTGAGCTATGACTGTCATGTTTCCTACACTTGATCTTAACCAAAAGGCAGAGAAGCGATACTGCCATGTTTCCTAAGCTTTGGCTACCTCCCCTACCTTGGGGAGGTGAATCAACCTCTCTCTCTCTTTCTCTCGTTCTGATTTACTTTCTAAATAAATTTTTCTTGAAAACAAAAAAAAATTACCTGTATTTTCTCCTAGAACTTTATTTATTTATGTATTGAGTCGGAAGTCACTCTGTCACACAGGGGGCAGTGCAGTGGCGCGCTCAAGGTCATCAGAGCCCGGACCTGCTGGGCTCAGGCAATCCTTCCACCTCAGCCTTCCAAGTAGCTGGAAGCACAAGTGTGTGCCACCACACCCAGCTAATTATTTATTTATCGTAGAGATAAGGTCTCGCCATGTTGCTCAGGCTGGTCTCGAACCCGTGGGTTCAGGCAATCCTCTCACCTTGGCTTCCCAGAGTGCTGAGATAATAGGCGGGAGCCATGATGACCAGCCTGGCCTATGTTTTAAATTAAGATATTAATATGGTTAGCTGGGCGTGGTGGTGTGGATCTGTAGTTCCAGCTTCTTGGAAGGCTGAGGCAGAAGGATTGCGAGAGCCCAGTAGGTCAAGGCTGTGGAGGCTGTGAGCGTGCCACTGTACTCTAGCCTGAGCGACAGAGTGAGACTCTGACTCAAATAAATAAAATAAAATATAAAATAAAGATTAATCTGGAATTAATTTTATTGTAAAGTATGAGATGGGGATCTAAGTTACGTTCATAATAGTTAGCCACTAACTTAAAATATCATTTTCGGGGGGAGGATTGGCATTGAGGGAAACTGCCAGAAGAGGGAGGGACACACCTCATCAACAAGGGTACCTGCATAATGAACATTTGTATACCTAACCTTGAATTGTACCCTACATCTTTAAGATTAAAAAAAAAAGGAAAAAAAAAAAAACAACAAAAATCATTTTCATATATTTAGATTTGGTCCTGTACTTCTATTTTATTCTACTGAACTTCCTCCACCAATGCCATACTTTAAAATTTTCATGCTTTAGAATATACAGGGGGTGCCAAAAAAAGTATACATATTTTAAGTATGACACTCACTCAAAAGATGGCCTTAATCAAATGAATGCTAGTGTCACCATGTGACAGGCAGGGCAGTCAAAGAGAGCACGTTTGAGCGAACATCATGCTACACATTAATACTGTAATTAAATACAACTTCAAGTAACACATAGATAACATCTCTTAAATTGTGTATACATTTTTTGGGCACTCTGATATTTTAATATTTTATTTTATTTTTTTTAGTCTAAGTCTCACTCCATTGCCCAGGCTGGAATGCAGTGGCACACTCACGGTCACTGCAGCCTCGACCTGCTGGGCTCTGGCGATCCTTCTGTCTCAGTCTTCCAAGTAGCCAGAACCACAGGCATGTGCCGCCACCTCTGGCTAATTTTATTTATTTATTTATTCATTGTAGAGACGAGGTCTCACCAAGTTGCCTAGGCTGAATTGCAAACCCATAAGCTCAGGCAATCCTCTCACCTCAGCCTCCCAAAGTGCTGGGATTATAGGCGTGAGCCACTACACCAGGTCCCATTTTAATATTTTAGAACACAAAGCCCCCTCCCTCTGTCCTAGGATGAAATGGGGAAAAAAAAACCACCCAATATTCGAATCACCTCAGACCCCAAATCTACTTTGACAGAATACTATGTTTTATCTAAGAAACACTCAGACATTAAAACTTGCTAAGTATAAGCTTAAAAAAGCATTAGGCAGCTAAATTACTAGTGCTAAATTCCCTAGACTATCATGTCTTCCTAATAAACTATGACACCGTCTGCTAGGATATGCAGCTGCCCCTTGTTGTACAGGAGCTGGACATTTTTGCACAGCATTGCCTGTTTCTGTGCAAGCTGGAGGCTACCTGCACTGCATTGGGTGGAGCTGTCAGGTCAGATGTCAGATACCAGAACATGTGTTCTCCCCCCCCCACCCCAGTGCCTGCCGTAGAGGATAGAGCCTTAGCAATCCATTATCTAGGAGGGCCTGTGCCTGCTCTCGGGGCTCTGTGCTCTGAGTCACACTCCCAAGTACTTAGGCTCTTTGGGGTGTTTGGGAATACAGAAAATAAAGCAGATGTGCTGACAACACTGTTGTGCCAGTCCTGTGAGTCTGTCTCCAGCGCTGATGGAGAAAAACATGAGGTGACCCACAGGCTCCCCTGGTGGCTTTTTCCTGCTAAAATCCCCCCATCTCAGTGTACAGAAAGAGCTCGGCTCTAGCTCTTTAATCTTCTAGACTGGAGGAAGCGCATGACTCTAGCTGAGGAGTCACATTGGGGGATTTTACACAGGCATCTCTTAACTATCTGAACTCCTGCTATGTGTCATCCGAATCTCATGGACCAAATACATATGGACATTTTGGTAGGCCTTGCCATCTGAACTCAAGAACTATATAGGTTCAGATAGGGAGGGAGGGTGGAGGGCAGTTGCCCGCTCACAGCCACCATAGCCTCGATGTCTGGGTTCAAGTAATCCTTCTGGCTCAGGCTTCCAAGTAGCTGGAACTACAGGCATGGGCTGCCATGCTCAGCTAATTTTTTTGTTTTCGTATAGAGATGAGGACTCGCCAAGTTGCCCAGGCTGGTCTCGAACCCCTGGACTCAGGCAATCCTCTTGTCCTCTCTCCCGAAGTGTTGTGATTACAGGTGTGAGCCACCACGTCCAGCCTAGAATTCTTAAAAATGAAACTGGTAGCCAAGGATGTTTATACAGAATGAAGCCACAGAAAAAAATTACAAGCCTGGAATATGAGACCTTAGAGTAATCCAAACAACATAGCAATTACTAGTCTTCAGCAAACTCCAGGCCCTCCTGGATAATGGATTGCTAAGGTATAGCCTCTTCAGCGGGATCCTTTCCAGCGCTCCTCTACCCAGAGAGGTCGTAAGGCCCTCAAGACAAGAACAACCTACCCTAGGGACAGGATCAGGGGTAGCCAGGAAGGGTGGCCAAGGAACATATTATGCTACTAAATAAATGAGTAAAACGGATGGAATGAAATTCACTAATCATATAGTTTCACTTAGTCTCCTTCTAGTAGAGTATAGTTTTGTTCTGGGCTGGTGCTGGTGTGGAGATTTCATCCTCTTGTTTCCTTTGACTGGTAGAGGGCAATTTTCTATTTTAGTTCTTCCATTGTATGCTGGATGCATAGAAGTCAATTTTATCACTGAGTCCAGTGACTGCCTACCTGAATTAGATAAAGACCAAAACAGAAGAGGAGTGGACATCACCTAGAAGCTTGGCAAGAAACTTGATAATGAACTTGGAGAATGACTGGCTCCATGGCATTGTCTCTGGATGATGTGGCAGGATATAACTCTGGGAGAAGCGTGATTGAATTTTTATTTATTTGTATTTTGGATTTCTGGGAACATCTTTAGAATGTAAAAACAGGAATAAGAATGTGTGTATTGTAGGGGAGGGATGGTGGGCAACCAAGGGGTAGGATGTTCAATGGACTCCTTTAGGGTATCTGTCCAGCTCACAATGATACCCTGGGTGATCCCCGGCGGGGATGTTTGTATTATGTGACACAACTGATAGTCCTAGAGGACCTACCTGCCCATCTCCCAGATATACAGAATTCAGAAAAGAAGATTCTAATTCAGATTGGGCTGGTTTCTTGAAGATGTAAAAACTGGGAGGCTGTGAGGGTAGCCATCTTCTATTCCATTATCAGGAAAACTGGACCAAGGAAAGAGAACAAAGCAGATATACTGAGAGATGCAAAAATAAGAGACAGAGGAGACTGCTGTCAAAGTTTATAATGGCTTCTCAGGTCCTAGTTCCTAGCCCTTTCTAGAAAATGCTGCAGCTGCTGTGCTCTGGGGGTTTGTGAGTCTGGTCTCCCTGCTTTCCAGTAACAAGCATTCCTTATGCTAAACTAGATCAAGTTGTTTTGTACTCCTTACAGCCAGCAAATACTTATTCACACTGGAGCCTGCTATGTGATCTGTGTGCACACACATACATATATATTTATACATGTATTTTAAGAGAAAGACAGTTCTCTCAGTGGTGCGGAAAGTGAACTGTCCTGCCTCGATGTCTTTTACCTGTCCTATTCCAATAATCTCACATCCCTGCGTCTGTTTCCCTGTCATGACCCGGCTCCATTCTTTTTTTTTTTTTTGAGTTAGAGTCTCACTCTGTCGCCCAGGCTGGAGTGCAGAGGCACACTCACGGCCACCACAGCCACGACTTGCTGGGCTCAGGTGATCCTTCCTCCTTAGCCTTCCAAGTAGCTGGAACTACAGGTGTGTGCCACCACACCCAGCTACTTTTTAATTTATTGTAGAGATGAAGTCTCGCCAAGTTGCCCAGGCTGGTCTCGAACCCCTGGGCTCAGGCAATCCTCTAGCCTCCGCCTCCCAAAGTGCTGGAATTACAGGCATGAGCCACCGCGCCCAGCTCCATTCTTTATGTTTACTGCCAGGGAAAATGTGCATCTGCCCGCATTTCCCTATCACCTATAGAATAGAAGCCAAGCTTCCTAGTGTGTTATATACAAGCCCATTTATTCCTTCAACAAAAATTTAATGGGAACCTACTATATTACCATTATTTAACATTTAATAATATTTAATGAGGACCTACTATGTCCTACTACTACCAGGCAAACCACTGTAGTCACTAGGGATACAGAAGATAAGACAAATTTACATTCTGTGGTAGAGATAGACATAAAACACTTTTTTTCTTTCAGGTAGTAATAAGTGCTGCAGAGCAAAATATAGCAAGAGAGAGTAATAGGAGTCAGGGAAGGGATGTTTCTTTAGACAGATGGACAGGCAAGGCTGATGGGAGATATATACGACCTGACTATGATGAAGCCGGGCTCGGTGGCTCAGGCTGTAATCCCACGCCTTTGGGAGGCTGAGGTGAGTGGATTGCCTGAGCCCCGCGGGTTCGAGACCCGCCTGGGCATCTTGGTGAGCCCTCATCTCTACAATAAATAAAAAAATCAGCCGGGCGTGGTAGCGCGCGTCTGTAGTTCCAGCTACTTGGAAGGCTGAGGCGGAAGGATCGCCAGAGCCCAGCAGGTCGAGGCTACGGTGGCCGGGAGCGGCCACTGCACTCCAGTCTGGGTGACAGAGTGAGACTCCAACTCAAAAAAAAAGAAAGAAAAATGGGACCATGTGGTGGGGATTTTTCCTTGAAGAGGGAATAGCAGAAACAAAGCTCCTGAGGCAGGGACAGGTTTGGTGGCTTAGACAACCCACAGCGCAGGAAGGGTTGGCAGAGCCAACCAGGACAGGCAGGGCCAAATCAGATAAGAACATGGGGTGAACTGCAGGCCATGCTCACAGACTGTTCTGAGAGTAGTGGGAGACTCTTGAGGATATTGGCGGGTTCTGAGTAGGAGAACCACATTTGCTTTTTGTTTTTTAAAGATCACTTTGGCTGCTGTACAGGTTTGCCTGTATGAAAGGTTAGAATAGGAGCCAGGAAAACAGTAGTCCAGGCAGATGATGGTGGCCTGGGCTTGGGTGGTAGTAATGGAGGTGGTGAGAAGCAGTTAGGCTCCAGATAGAGTTAGGCTGAAGACAGGACTGCCCTGATGCATTAGAGAGGCTGTGGGGAGGAAAGAAAGACTCTGAGAACACTGCTAAGGTTTCTGGGTGGAACAACTAGATGAATGGAAGGCTTGGCTGATGGTTGCGTAAGTTTGGAGTGCCCGAGTATAGTGAGGGATACGAGTCCTCTTTGGAACATACTCGGTGTGCAATCATTCCAGACATGTAAGCCGTTAACAGTCTGGAGTTTGGGGAAGAGGTCAGGACGAACCCTCAGGTCCTGTGGAACCTCATGTCCTCATCTTGCAGTCCATATATGTACTAGCTGGATGAAGTATTCAACCGACTGGCTTGTGGTCGCCACGCATGATGTTCTGTGGCTGGTGCCTTTAGTTATCCTCTCACCGGAAACGTCCTTTCTACCTTTGGCTGAGTCTTGCCCTTTACAACCCAGATCAGGCATCCTCTCCCCATAAGCTTTCCGCGTGCCCCTCTGTGCCTTAGCGGTCCTGACCGCCTGGTATCCTATCTGGAGGGCAGGGTCTGCCTACTCTCACCTTGCATCCTCAGCACCGTTCCCCTCCCCCAGCCCGGCACTCAGTAGGAGCTCTACACACATTCACGTGAAGGGCAGGAATCCCTGAGAGGCCCACCTAAGTCGAGGGTGAGAACTGGAGGTACTGAAGGGGGCGGCTCCGTGAAAACTTTCCTAGCCGCTTTCCCAGACCTCTCTGGCCCCTCGCCCCGGTGTTGGCGGACGGGTGGTCCCGTCCCCCGCGGGGGGTCAGCCGAAGCCCACGCCCGCTGCCCCCACGACGCCCTGCGCAATCAGAGCCGCCTCCCGCCCCGCCCGGTGCCGCGCCCCGCTGCCGGGCCCCACAAGCCGAGCCTGGAGTCGCCCCCCAAACCCTGCCCCCCCCGCACTCACCGACGGGACGAGGCACCGACGGAGCGAGGCACCGCACTTTCCCGGGCCGGGGTGACGGCGCCTGGGCCATGGCTGCGCTCCCGCGGCGGAGGGGCCGGCGACTGTGTGCTCCGCCCGCGCCCCCGGAAGTGCCGCGGCGCCAGGTTCGCTTTCGCTTTCCTCCCTCGGCTCAGTCCCCGCCGGCCGCCAGCAGGACGAGGAAATTCGCGAGCGGCCCGACGTGAGTTGGGTCTCCTCTGCTCCAGATCTGAGTCTCAGTATAGCTTAAAAAACCAAAACGCCGGCGCCCCTACGGCTCAGCTGGAAATGATCGCTCCCCTGAGGGCTTCCTCTTCTAAAAATGTTATCACATAGAGTTTGGCTTAAATAAACATACACAGACGCAGAATTAACCGATCCCAAATCCGGTTGCCAGTAGCAAGCCTTTATTTAGCACCCATGGGGTACAGAGCACCATACAAAATGAGGTTTTCGGTGCATGTAACAAATATATATGTAGGCAACATAAATGCATATAATTACAGTTTTAAAAGTTGTTTTGGAAAAGCTGTATATACAGTTGGTTTGCTGAGAAATTAGTCAAAGGAAAACTTCTGGATCTCATGCACTTCCAGTAGGTTGCAAAGAGGAAAGAATGCAAACTGGGGATAGCAGTAGAGAAAAACAGTTTTAAAAAGGACAATTGGGTAGTCTTGACAAATAGATGAATTACAGAAGGAGTGTGGGGGTTGCAAAACAGAGAAATGAGCAGGCCCTATGGCCCTGTTTTTCTGTCCTCCAGGCAGGAGGATGTGAGCGTATTCCTTGCCAGGCCAAAATGAAAAGTCGTAAAGAGACTGACATCCGGGGTTCTCCAGCAAAATAACTCAGGTAGGTCACAGTAAAGCAAAGAGCTCTTTACCACTCTCAGCTTACAATAAGCTTTTTGGTATTCCACTCTTGAGTAAACTACCAAGATCACTAACTCTGAGGAAAGCTATAAAGTGAAAGATCAAGTAAAAGCAAACATACAGGAAAAACAAACCTTCGAGGACAGAGAATATGCAGAAATAAGAGAAGAAAACACAGATATCAATGCATGTATGTATGTGTATGTATATTTGTTTGAAAGGTAACCAAGCTAAACTCAAAATCAAGTCCAAAAATAAAATAAGTCAGACGCAGTGGCACATGCCAGAGGCTCAGCACTTTGAGAAGCAGATGCGAGAGGACTGAGTCCACTGGTTCTGGACCAGCCTGTCCAACTTTGCGAGACCTCGTCTCTACAAAAACAAAACAAAACAAAAAACTAGCCAGGTGGTATGATAAGGTGCACCTGTGGTTCCAGCTACTCGGAAGGCTGAGGTGGAAGGATCACCTGAGCCCAGCTGTTTGAGGCTGCGGTGGCACTCCAGCCTGGGTGACAGAGTGGACTCCTACTCAAATAACAAAACAAAAACTTATAATCCCCCTTAAAACCCAGAATTACTTTTTTTTTGAGTTGGAGTCTCACTCTGTCGCTCAGGCTGGAGTGCAGTGGCACCCTCATGACCACCGCAGCCTCAACCTGCCTTAGGCGATCCTTCTGACTCAGGCTTCCAAGTAGCTGGGACTACGCCACCATGCCCAGCTACAGAATTACTTTTAATTACTCCTTTTCAACTTGGTTTCCCATCCTAGTTCCAAGAGGAAGTTCTTGGCAACCAAATGTACATTTTTCTTTCTTTTTGAGTTGGAGTCACTCTCACCCAGACTGGAGTGCAGTGGCATGCTCACGGCCACAGCAGCCTCAACCTACAGGGCTCAGGCGATCCTTCTGCCTCAGCCTTCCAAGTAGCTGGAACTACAGACATATGCCACCACGTCCAACTAATTTTTTGATTTATTGTAGAGATGAGGTCTCACCAAGTTGCCCAGGCTGGTCTCGAACCCCTGGGTTCAGGTAATCCTCTCGCCTCGGCCTCCCAAAGAGCTGGGATTATAGGCTTGAATCATGGTGCTCGGCCTCAAACATACATTCTTCTCCAAAATTAGTTTTGACTCTTGGGCTTCCCTTTTCTACTAGATGACCAGAGCTAGGTAACCTAAAGTAAAGTGGTAATTCTTTCCCTTTTTCACTAGAAAAACAATTAGCAAATCATACCCAGGACATACCAAGAGGCTGTTTCAGATTTTGCAGCTGAGAATTGTTTTGTTTTCTTGTGTTTTTTAAGTGAAATGCTTGCCCAACACAATTTCTTCAGGTCTATATAAGCCAAGTTTAATAGTTTCTAGGTTTCCTTTTCTTATAGCTCTACTCTCTCTTGTACAAAAATTGTCGATATTCCTCCAGGTTTTTAGTCCCTTTTCTCCTGTCTATATGTATTGAAAGAGTGAAGAAAACCTATGGAAAAGAAGATTAATCAGAAAGAATGTGCCAGAACCTTACTTATAAAAGAGGTTCTATTTCTACTCAAATGGTTGATGGGACATATGTTTCATGGAATCAGATATAGTTTCTCCAACATGTGTTAAAATACTTGGGAATAATATGCATAAGATTAGTTCTACATATTCTTCAGGCTCTGTTGCCTACCTTGTTGCTCACAATGGTAAATTACTTGTCAGTAATTAAAAATCAATTTTGTAAGCAAAGACACAAAATTTGGCCCTTTGGAGCATGAGCTAAAAGATAATAGTCACAAAAGCAATTAGAAACAAGAGTTCTTTTATGATATTTGTTTCTCTTAATATATAATTTATAAATACATTACAAACTATACAGAGGTATTTCATATAAAATATACACTTTCACCTAGTCATGTAAAGTTGAACAGCAGTAAGAACAAGAGATACACTATGGGTATGAAAATGTCCTTATTTTGTTCTGGTATTTCAAAATCAAATAGAATTAGAAATAAATATGACAATGGAAACTGAATTACTTTGATAGACTTAAATCTAAATTAATTCCACTGATGACTGAGGGTTCTCTTACATGGCTTTAATTTTGGCCTGATAAACTAGTTTCATGAACAGGCATTAGCTACACATTTATAATATTTTTTTTCTACATTTATTAACCCCACACTGGCAGAAGATTTCTTTCTCAGGCATAGTCCCTGCTTCATAACCATAATCCCAAGTTAGTTCTGTTCTTGCCTTCACATACCTAGAAAGTAGATTTAAAAACAATCACAAAATACCCTAAAAACCAAATGAGTCACACTCGATTATATCAGTTTTCTTATTAACATCGTAACAATCCTCAAAAATATGATCTATTCTCTTATCCAGCACTCAATAATTAGGAATGACCTTTTATTAAGACTAATTATTTGAGTTTTATTTCAAATCTCCCAAAACCATAAGGAGCCTGTCAACATGAAGAAGGCAATGTATTTTGCAAACAGTGGTACCCAGTGATGTGTCTGAGGTGTGCAGTATGGAAGTAGTCAGGGAATAGCTCTGACTTAAATATTTAGCATGCATCATTTATACCCTGAATTAAACTGGGTGATAATCTGACATCCTTAGCCCTTTCAATTCTAAGTGGGAATAAGAATTGAAATTTTAGGTGTTTGAGATCTTATTAACTAGGAACAGTTTAGGAGAACTGAATATTCTAGAGTATCAGATAACTGGGGCTATAGTATTCATCATCTTTTTATGTTTTCCTATTGATATTTTTTAAATCACAATTTCAGAATTAAATCATCTATGCAAGAGCAAGTTCAAACCTGTTGGTGAAGAATGCCATCAATGGAAAATTCCTGTTGTGTGTTTCTACAAAAACACTCTGTACCAAGAGATTTGGGCAACAACTATGCTGTTAAAAAAAATTAAACACAATGGTTAGAATGAGCATTAAGTTTGATGACTTGTGCTTTAGAGCATTAGATTACCATTCTGTTTCTAACATATCTCACTGATGTTGTTTCTTTCTCTTTTTTTGCTAATATATAAAAGATCATAGCTCATGATAGTTCTATTAATAGCAGGAACTCATTCAGAAAAGCTGTGCTCTGACATTCATAACTTATTGGTGGAGATGCAAAAATGGTAAAATCCCTATAAAATTTGTCATTATTATAAATGTATTTATCTTTGGATTCTGCAATCCTACATTTAGAAATATATTCTACAGATTAATCTGCATATGTATCTATGTGTAAGATTATTCATTGTTTTTAATGGTAAAAGTTTGGAAATAACACAAATATCTCCCGAAAGAGAACTGGTTAAATAAGCTTCGGCACATCCACACAATGGAATTCTATGCACCTATAAACAAAAACATACAAACAAAAAGAATGAAGAGGGCTGAGTGCGGTGGCTCACATTTATAATCCCAGCACTTTGGGAGGCTGAGGTGGGAGGATCACTTGAGCCTAGGAGTTTGAGACTAGCCTAAGCAACATAGCAAGACCTCATCTCTACAAAAAAAAATTTAAAAATTAGCCAGGCATGGCCGGGCGCAGTGGCTCAGCCTGTAACTCCAGCACTTTGGGAGGCGGAGGCGGGAGGATTGCCTGAGTCCGAGGGTTCAAGACCAGCCTAGGCAACTTGGTGAGACCTCATCTCTACAATAAATCACAAAAATTAGCCGGGCGTGGTGGCGTGTGTCTGTAGTACCAGCTACTTGGAAGGCTGAGACGGAAGGACTGCCTGACCCCAGCAGGTCAAGGCTGAGATGGCTGTGAGCATGCCACTGCACTCCAGCCTGGACAGTAGAGTGAGACTCCAACTCAAAAAAATAAACAAAAATTAGCCAGGTATGGTGGCACGTACCTGTAGTTCCAGCTACTTGGGAGGCTGAGGTGGAAGGATCTCTTGAGCCCAGAAGGTTGAGGTTGCCATGAGCTGTGATTGTGTCACTGCATTCTAGCTAGGGTAACATACTCTGACTCAAAACGAACTAACAAACAAATAAGCAAAAAAACCCCAAACAAACGAAAAAAACCAAATAGAATGAGGAGCTCTCTGTGTATTGATATGGAAAAATCTCCAGAATACACTGTTAATTTAAAAAGCAAAGTAGGATAGTGAATAAAACATGTTATCTTTTATGTAAAGGGAGAGAAATAATTTGCTGAAAGAAACAGAAGAAAACCCAAGAAACGAATAAAAATGATTACCTATGGAGAGGGTATAGCAGGGGCAGGGGGAATGGGAGCATAGTACTTTTCAAGGTATAGCTGTTTCTTTTTGTAACAAAACAACGTTTTCAGAAAAAAGTTTAATATAAAGAATGTATGCAACCCAATGTTTATATCACCGCAAAAAAACAGGCACACTGGAGAGGAGATGTGTATACTCAACTGATTTCTCTGCTGAACACAGCCATTATGTCTCTTCGTTCCAAGGCTTCTACCTAGATAATACTACTTCCATATATATATAAAATAAATTTTTTTTTCTTCTTTGAGTAGGAGTCTTATTGTATTGCCCAGGTTGGAGTGCATGCTCACGGTCACCACAGTCTCGATATGCTAGGCTCAGGTGATCCCTCCGCTTCAGCCTTCCAAGTAGCTGGAACCACAGGTGCACGCCACCATGCCTAGCTAATTTGGGGTTTATTGTAGAGACAAGGTCTTGCCAAGTTGCCCAGGCTGGTCTCAAACCCCTGAACTCAGGCAATCCTCTTGCCTCCACCTCCCAAAGTGCTGAAATTACAGGCGTGAACTACCGTGCCCAGCTTATTTCCTTATATTACTACCATTCCAATATTGCTCTGACTGCCATCTCCACACATTCATTTATCACAAGATCCACGAAGGGAACAAATCTCTGGACATGTATGCCTCAATTTAATTTCAGTGATAACTTCTTGTTCATACATTTTTTGCAATTTGAGCAGGTGAGCTGGAAAACCTTTTGATACGTTTAAATACTTTTCTTATACAGTATTTCCTATAGGTTTTTAAAGCAAACACTTAACTATGTGCTAGGCAATGTTTTAAGTACTTTATGTTAATTCATTTAATTCTCACAGCATCCTGAGACATTATTATTTTTCCCATAGAGGTGGAAAATGAGGCATCAGAGGTCAAGTAATATGCCCAACAGTCATACGAGTGGAGGGACTAGAACTCTAACCCAGGAAGTCTGGCTTTAGAGTCTGTTTATCATATTTTCCTAATGATTTTGTTAAGAAACACACATAAACAGCTGTATAGAAACAGGACTCTTCAATAGTGGGATGGGGGGTGGGATTGGCAGTTGAGGGAAACTGCTAGGGAGGGAGGGGCATACCTCATCAACAAAGTTACCTGCATAATCAACGTTTGTATACCTAACCCTGAATTTTACCCCACATCTTTAAAATTAAAGAAAAAAAAAAGAAATAGGAATCTCAGCCCCATACTCACATTAAGGAAACGGCCCACATTTCCTTCTTTTGTGGCATCCAACAAAAACACATTCCCTTTATTGGACTTCGTTAAAGAATCAGATGAAGTATTCTTGGTTTCACTTGGCAACTCTTCATCACAAAAGATCTGCTGCTTTTGGCATGGTGGAGGTTGTTCCTCTTGGGGTTTTCGTATTTTAGCCTCAAAGTCCTTGTTAATATTCTGATTACCCAAGGTGGTTGCTTGGTTATATCTGCTCCCTGGTGGAGTTTCCTTTCTACATTTAGTGATATCTATGACATCTGATTCAATCAGCAGATTGTCTCCAGAATCTTCAACTTGGTTTGAACTTGAGTCCTCTAATAAACATTTTGGAAGGAAATGTCAGGAAATACACTTGGCTGAGCAATACTGCTGAAATTAACAACACGAATTAGATACTATTTTCTTTATCATTAATTCTTATAATGAGTTAGGTAGGTAGTATTATTTTATTTTTTATTTTTTTTGAGTTGGAGTATCACTCTGTTGCTCAGGCTGGAGTGCAGTGGCACACTCCCGACCACTGCAGCATTGACCTGCTGGACTCAGGAGATCCTTCTGCCTATCCTTCCAAGTAGCTGGAACTATAGGCGCGCAGTACCATGCCCAGCTAATTTTTTATTTTATTGTAGAGACAAGGTCTCACCACGTTGCCTAGGCCAGTTTCGAACCCATGGGCTTAGGCAATCCTCTCACCTCGGTCTCCCAAAGTGCTGGGATTATAGGCTTGAGTCACCGTGCCTGGCCTGGTATTATTATTATTATTATTATTTTTGAGTTGGAATCTCACTCTGTCGCCCAGACTGGAGTGCAGTGGCACGCTCCCGGCCACTGCAGCCTCGACTTGCTGGGCTCCGGTGATCCTTCCACCGCAGCCTTCCAAGTAGCTGGAACTACAAGTGCGCACTACCATGCCCGGCTAATTTTTGATTTATTGTAGAGATGAGGTCTTGTTAAGTTGCCCGGGCGGGTCTCGGACCCGCAGGGTCAGGCAATTCACTCACCTCGGCCTCCCAAAGCATGGGATTACAGGCTGAGCCACCGAGCCCAGCCAGTATTATTTTAATTGTACAAATGAAAACTGAGTCTCTGAAAAGTGAAGAGACTCACCTGACCCAAAATAATAACGACAAACCCAGAAATGTCTGGCTCCCAATATCTGTTTTCTTTCTACCACATGACAATGCCTTTTTATGACTCTATATGTTTCCTCAATACTATATTTAATTTCTACTCTTTTTTTTTGAGTTGGAGTCTTACTGTCACCCAGGCTGGAGTGCAGTGGCATGCTCACGGCCACCGTAGCCTTGACCTGCTGAACTCAGGTGATCCTTTCGCCTCAGCCTTCCAAGTAGCTGGAATCACAGGCGTGCGCCACCATGCCTGGCCAATTTTTTGATTTATTGTAGAGATGCGGTCTCACCAAGTTACCCAAGCTGGTCTCGAACCTGTGAGCTCAGGTAATCCTCTCGCCTCTGCCTCCCTAAAGTGCTGGGATTATAGGCGTGAGCCACCACACCCGGCTCTACTCTTAACAAACTAATTTTCTTCTCTTTAACCCTAGAATCTGCATTTAAGTATATTCTAAACAGATGTAACAGAGTGAGTGTTTCAGAGGCACTCTAGGCCTTTACAAAGCAAATAAAAGGCCTGAGAAGACTCAGTCTGAATCACCCTCCCCATGGTCCAACAATGACAAGTGTACTGCTAGGGGTTTTGTAAACATCAGTGTTTGGTGTTTTGCCAAATGACCATTCATTACATTTTTATAAACAATTAATAGTTTAAAAGTGGATGTACTGCTTAATCATTTTTCTTATCCAATAAGGAAAATAACTTTTTGACAGCGTTTAAAAGTATGAATGCATTTCACACAGAATAATATCATTTATTTAAAAAATGCCACTCATGCCACCTAACTCAGTGACACAAAGAAATTATATTATTTTTCTAAAATTAAGGCTCTTGGTTGGGTACAGTGGCTCATGCCTATAATCTCAGCACTTTCGGAGATTGAGGTGGGGTGATTGCTTGAGCCCAGGAGCTCGAGACCAGCCTGGGCAACATGGTGATACTCTGTCTCTACTAAAAATAAAAAAATTAGCCAGGCAAAGTGGCATGTGACAGTAGTCCTAGCTACTTGGGAGGCTGAGGCAGGAGTATCAAGATGGCCCGAGCCCAGTTCAAGGCTATATCAAACTATGATCATGCTACTGCACTCCAGCCTGGGCCACAGAGCAAGACCTTGTCTCTAAAACAAAACCAACAAATAAAATTAAGGCTCTTGATTTAATCATTATTTTTGCTGGCTGCTATTCCTATATGTACTCGTGGGGAGAAGGGGTTGCAGGGGAGAGAAGAAACAGCAGTGGCTGGCTAGTTCTTCATAAAAGGACATCTTTCAGTAATGTCTCCCCACTAAGGGACACCCTGAAATGCAAAAGCACCAAAATAAGGTTTGTCCACTTGTATTAACTATGGCAGGGATGGGTAACTCTGAAGGACAAACACTCGGGGTAGCAATACTTTAGCCTTTTGCTACAGTCATGCTGAACAGTCTCTGCAGCATTGGTTAGACTATTGCAGGAGAGTGATATGCCTTTATTTTTCTAGGAGTCCAAAACACGGAGTTAGAAAGTGGTTGCTTTGGACAGTGCTTCCAAAGTCACAGACAACAATGTTGGATCACATAGAATCAGAATTGTCCATCTGACCTCTTCTGCCAGGCATCAAGTCACTGTTGGCAACTGGACCAGAGGTTAGCAAACTTCTGTAAAGGGCCCACCAGCAAATATTTTTGGGTTTGCTGGTCATGTGGTTTCTGTTGTAACCATTCAACTATGCTACTGTAGTATGAAAGTTGGCAATATGCAAATGTTAACTGGCTGTGTTCTAATACTGTGTACTAATACACAGTAATAAACTATATTTATGAACACTGAAATTATAATTTTATATAGTTTTATGTAATTTTATATAATTTTCACATGTCACAAAATATTATTTGCCCTCTAATTTTTTTCAACTATTTAAAAATGTAAAAACGAATCTAAGCTCACATGCCATATTTGATAGGTGGTGAGCCGGAGTTAATTTACAAACAACAGCTTGCCCACCTGGGATCTAGGCAAGTTAAACTTTAGTGACAAATGCAGAATGTCTGTTATGATATCTGAAAAAATGAGTCACAAGTATTGAGCAAGAGACAAGTAGAAAAGGGAGATAATCACAGAATGAAACAAAGCCTACTTTGCGTTCCTTCAGCTGTAGAGTTCAGATGTCCTTGGGTTGATTTAAATCCATCATTATCTTCTAAGGTGACAGACTCCAAGGATACAGAGTCCTTAAAAAAACAAGAAAGATGTCTTTACTTTCTAGGTCAGGAAAAAACAGGCCTCTTTCATCAAGTGTCGATATTCACAGCCTGTATACAGTAGATTAGTTTTGAAAAGCCTCAAAGCTGACATCATAAGCAGTCTTTAAACTCATGGAGCCAGCCAGGTGTGGTAGCCCACGGGTGGCTCACACCTGTAATCCCAGAACTTTGTAAGACTGAGGTAAGAGGACTGCCCGAGCCCAAGGGTTCGAGTCCAGCCTGGGCAACTTGGCAAAACCCTGTCTCTACAATAAACCAAAAATTAGCCAGCCGTGGTAGCCCACGGGTTTGAAACCAGCCTGAGCAACTTGGTGAGACCTCAACTCTACAATAAATCAAAAAATTAGCCGGGTGTGGTGGTGCATGCCTGTAGTTCCAGATATTTGGAAGGCTAAGGTGGGCCCAGCAGGTTGAGGCTGAGGTGACCATGAGCATACCACTGCAACTCCAGCCTGGGTGACAGTGAGACTCTGACTCAAAAAAAAAAAAATTTGGCTTCAATTCTATGTGATATTGAGATGTGCAAAGATAAAAACATTCACTGGCTAGTTACTACTTCAAAAAAAAGATTAAAGAATTTACCTGTCTTTATGCATTGTAGACATTGCATTTAATGCCTGGCACCCAAGTAAGTGCTCAATAAATGTTGATCATTATTACACTATTTACATTCTCAGTATTTGAATTGTCAAGATTTATTGAGAACTTAATTGGGTGCCAAGCATGGTGCTAAGCAGTTTCTGATGTCTATCTCATTTAAACTTGATAACTCTAAGACAGATACTATTATCCTTTCATAGATAAAAGAAATGGCTGGGCATGGTGGTTCATGCCTGTAATCCCTGCACTTTGGGAGGCTGGGACAAGAGGATCGCTTGAGCCCAGGAGTTTGAGAGCAGTCTAGGCAACATAGGGAGACATCTTCTCTACCTGCCCCCACCAAAAAAAATGCATGCATGGAGATGTCATCTAGTTAGCAGGTCTGTGTGGCCCCATGGCCCAATCTTTTCATAATTATGTGATATTGAGGAGGCATTTACTGTACTATTACTAGCCAGAGAGCAAATATTTGCATGACACCTACAGCAGAGTTTTTATTTTTCATCAAAAAGTTTAAAGTAAACTAGAACTATGTCTCCCTCTGTTCTTTTTCCTATATCTTTCTCTGCTTCTAGTTTTTAGTCTCTGACTAGTCTTCTCAGTTCAGAGTGTTCCCTTGAGGTTACCATGTAAAGTAGTGTTTTCTGGATAATTCTTTCATGAAATCGCATCTCTTCTTTCTCCTACATCTGAAAACCTCCTTCTCTTTAACCTAAATTACTCAGTCCTTTTTATTATTATATGTCACTATTTTTTATTTTTTGAGTTGAAGTCTTATTCTGTTGCCCAGGCTAGAGTGTAGTAGCACACTCATAGCCACCGCAGCCTCGACCTGCTGGGCTCAGGCAATCCTTCCGCCTCAGCCTTCCAAGTAGCTGGAACTACAGGCATGTGCAATCACACCTGGCTAATTTTTTTGATTTACAGTAGAGATGAGGTCTCACCAAGTTGCCGAGGCTGGTCTCGAACTCGTGGGTTCAGGCAATCTGCTCACCTCGGCCTCCCAAAGTGCTGGGATTATAGGCATGAGCCACTGCACCTGGCCTATATGTCACTATTAACTCTTGAACACTTTAGCTTTTCTCACAAATTTTCAGAGTGGGACAGTTCTTAGTCTCAGTGGACACACTGACAGATCATCTGTCTAAGCTGGCAACAAGCCAACTGCCATGGATGCTACTAAAGAAATAAAACATAGGCCTAACACTTCCACAGTTGACCCATTCCGAAATAATGAAATAAATTCTACGCAGTCTTAAGTAACACAAACATTCTCATCTAAATAAAGGTTAGAAAGGTCAGGCAGTAGTTTATGTTCTCAGAAGGGCACCATCTATATTTTGTAGTTTTTATCACCTTTCTCCCATTGCGTTGAAAAATGGCTGTCTTCAATGTAGGACTTCTAATAACTGAATGATATTGAATTCTTGAAATATTGTTATACTTCATTTCCCTGAAAAGGAAAAAAAAGTTATTCTGTATATACTAAAAATTCTCCTTATTGGACCTTGAAATGTAGATATCACTATTACATAAATGTCCATGAATGTCCATGATTATTAGAAATTAAGTAAAAAACATCTATGACCACCCCTCACTGAAAAAAGGACATATAATCATACTTAAAGTCAATGATTTTTAAGTATGTTAAAAAAAGGAATTTTTTTAAGCTTTGCAGTTAGGCTAATAGTATAAAATAAAAAGCACAGCAAAACTTATGGCATCCATAAAAATCCTGATTAAAGTCATATAAGGTAAAATTCCAGAAATGGGACACCAAGGAAAGTATGCTGGCTAGCTTTATTTTTCCCCCTTTTATTTTAAAGATGTGGGGTACAATTCAAGGTTAGGTACATAAGTGCCCATCGTACAGGTAAAGTTTGGGTGCCCTAATTGATGTTATGTGCACCCTCCCCGCCGGCAGTGTTCTACTACTGCCAATCCCTTTCTTATAATATTATGAGCTGGCTAGCTTTTTGAGTGTCCTTGATTTCTCAAAGTGTTAAAGGTACAACTGTGAAGCAAGATGACATATAGAAGTGGGGGGAAATTAAGCAAGAGAGGAAGGAGAAAAAACCATTTTTAATAAAAAGTTAGATTTCCTCTGGGGTTCCTAAGCTCTTACTTACGTAATAAGCTCTTTGGGATTATTATAGAACTTTGGTGGACATGCCTCAGTTTTAACACTTCTAGACTGTGTTTCCAAGTCTAATGAAATAACTTCAACCTCACAATCAGAACATGCAACTTCCATTTTCCTTTTTTTCGAGAACATCTTTTTCATAGTATTCTCTTCTTTTCCATTTTCATCAATTGCATTAGGTTTCTCAGTGTTAGTTCTGCCGAGTAATCTTCCTAAAAAGAGTTAGAACAAAACAGAAAATTACATAATTGCTAACAACAAACAAACATCTCTATTTCTGCATTAGGTTAAAGAACTTTGTACTGTTTATTTCTAGAATGAAGATAAACACATTAAGTCATTCTAGAAAATTGTTGTAAAATAAACAAAGGTCAATGAGGGAACTCTTGTCTTCCAATGTATATATATTGGATACTATATGTATAGTATATTATACTATCTAACCATTTGTCTGTTTTGGTATTATACAAAAGAAAAGAGATTTAGCTACAATAATATTAAACAAAAATATGGATCATAAAGTATTCTAGAAAATTAGAGAGGTGACCACTAGTCTTAAAATTGTAGCTTTTGTGTCTGGTTAAAAAGGCTTTAGCTGGGCACAGTGGCTCAAGTCTGTAATCCCAGTACTTTGGGAGGTGGAGGTGAAAGGATTGCCTGATTCCAAGGGTTTGAGATCAGCTTAGGCAACTTGGCAAGACCTCGTCTCTACAATAAATCAATAAATTTAGCTGGACCTGGTGGTGCGCACCTGTGGGTACAGCTACTTGGAAGGCTGAGGCGGAAGGATCACCTGAGCCCAGCAGGTCAAGGCTGAGGTGGCCATGAGTGTGCTACTGCACTTCAGCCTGGGTAACAGAGTGAGACTCCTACTCAGAAAAAAAAAAAAACAAAAATAAAAATAAAAAAGCTTTATTATTCAAAACTTACACTTTTAAATAAAACTGCCTATTTAAATATGTGATGATAAGTACCTATTGTTCTCATATTAACTCCTGCATTACATTAAAGTTGTAATCTAAAGATCACACATTTTCTTTCAAGGGGCTCAAAATTATAGTTACCAAGTCAAAATTAGCAGCAGGATATTCTTAGCCATCATTCGATCAGAGATACCTTAGGTACATTTTCGAGCAACGCAGATAATGCCAGTGATACTTCCTGGAGACAATTTGGGATTTTAGAGACAGTTTTTATCCATTAGTTATTTTGAGACGTATGAGAGATGGATGTGTAGGCAGGCTGTGTAGTATGTGTCCAAGTGGGGTGTGGCAGGGATCCATAAGTGTGACTGCGGGCCTCTGCTTGCCCTCTCTGAAGTGAAGCTGGACTTTCAGGTGAGGAGGGTTGCTCCGGTTCCTGTTGCCCAGCTACCAAGATTCAGCCCAGCACATATCCTTTAGGCTGGCTGTAAAGCTGTGTTTCCTGAACTTTCTCACATGCGGGTGTACACAGAAAATAAGGCTTTTTGCCTGACATGCTGGGGGTAGATGGTCAAGACACTGAGACCGAGATGTTTGGACCTTGGGGATGTGATGCTAAGGAATCAGTAACTGCACAACTGTAAGACACTACTTGGGAAGTTTTGCTCTAGAGTATGGGCAACTCTTTGGAATCCCTGCAGTGGAGTGAGCTGCCTAAAATCATTGCCTGAATCATCCCATGAGATGTTTATTACCAAATTAACTTGTTAAATCTAATAATAGCTCAAAACACTGGACAAGATAGTCTTTGATTGCTAACCTTTACCTTAGCAAGCCAGTCATCTAGTTTTTGTTTTTGCTTTTTTTTAAAGTTTTCTTCCCTTACCCCAAAGCATCTACAGCCATGGAGACAAAACAAGACAAAAGTGCCTTGTATATAACAGGCCATCACGCAATAACCTAGGTTTTATCTCTGAGCCTTTCTTTTCTGGAACATGTGGTACCTCCTAGGGCATCTCATCCCTTCAGTGTTCAATTTCCCAGTCCCTTCCCTTCCTCTGATCCCCTCTTAGGTACTGTCACTTTTTACTTTGCTGTAAGATCTCAAAGGCCCTGACTAGGAAAATGGATATTCAGAAGAGTAGATCCTACTACAGAATAATCTATAAATAAATCTTTGCTTTACCTGAATAAATGCAAACAAATGTCCCTCTGTCAATGTCATCCAGGCAGCGTACCCCCCATCCCTTCTTCTCAGTTTTGAACACCTGTAGCCTCACTTGAGGACCATGTTGGACAACTCGGTTTTGACATAATTGTCGATTACATTTGCACAACAGGCTGCATTCATAAATGCTGTAATAAAATATGCAAAAGAGAAAATTGGACACCACAAAAAGCAAAAAGCAGTTTATACTGTCACTTCGCTGGCACTGACAACTACCAAGGGAAGATTAAGTCTGAAAGTTCTTAGAGCTAAACTGCCTAGGTTCCCACCACAGCTTCTGTATTTACTAGGTGTGTGACCTTGGATGAGTTATTTAACCTCTCTGTGCTTTAATTTTTAACTTTAAAAAACAGAGATTATACAATGGTACCTACTTCAAAGGGCTGTCTTGTGAAGATTAAGCCATTAATATTTACAAGGTACTTAAGACAATGCTTGGTACAAAGTAAATGTTAGCTTTTTAAGAATGTCTTTTTAAAGGTATTATTATTTGTTAATAACAACCGTGAAAGGCTGAAAATTCCCAGTTCTCAGATGAGTTTTGCATAGTATATTCCCCAATAGGGAATGACTATCCAAAACAGGCTGACCCTTGAGGGGTAAGAGCCAGATCCAAAGCATGTTTACTCTGCATGTTATATGTGTGGTCTCTGAATTCCATTTCCTGGTTTTTTATTCTTTAATAATTTAGATTTTTGGTATTATGAACTGAGATTTAACAATATCTATAAGACTGCAGACCACAATTTTAAAAATACCTACCTTCAAAGATACAAACACCCTGCAACAAATCCTCAAGTATCTTACCCAGTAGGTATTTGTCTCTGTAGTCTCTTATATTTATATCCAGTGGTTACTGTATTACTTGACAAGGGACAAGTTTTGGCATTCCTTGCTGTCAGCTGAAGACACGCACATTTTGTACTAAAAGGAAGGCAATGGATGGAGAAGTCAGAATAAAGAAGCACCAAATTAACTAAGATTGTCTTGATAAAAGCATAATTAATGTTGCAAAGGATGCAACAGCATTTAGAATAGTTTGGTTCCTGAACAGTATGGACTTCTTCCCTAAATAGAATAGACCTCTTTGAAGGACAACATCTAATATATAAATAACTTTACACTGTATCTCTATTTGCTCATGAAATAAATACTTAAGCTGGGCTCGGTGGCTCAGCCTGTAATCCCGCACTTTGGGGAATGAGGTGAGTGGATTGCCTGAGCCCGTGGGTTCGAGACCCGCCTGGGCAACTTGGCGAGCCCACATCTCTACAATAAATAAAAAAAATCAGCCGGGTGTGGTAGCGCGTGCCTGTAATTCTGGCTACTCGGAAGGCTGAAGCGGAAGGATCGCCAGAGCCCAGCAGGTCGGGGCTGCAGTAGTCGGGAGTGTGCCACTACACTCCAGTCTGGGCGACAGAGTGAGACTCCAACTCAAAAAAAAAAAAGAAAGAAATACTTAACTTTATGAGTTTTCCTTAGCTTTTCAAAATAAATTACTTTTCTTTTTTTCTGAGTTGGAGTCTCACTCTGCTGCCCAGACTGGAGTGCAATGGCACGCTCCCGACCACTGCAGCCCTGACCTGCTGGGCTCAGGTGATCCTTCCACCTCAGCCTTCCAAATAACTTGGAACTGCAGGCATGTGTCACCACTCCTGTCTGGGCTTTTTTTTTTTTTAGTTGTAATCTCACTCTGTTGCCCAGGCTGGTGTGCAGTGGCACACTCATGGCCACTGCAGCCTCGACCTGCTGGGCTCAGGCGATCCTTCTGCCTCAGCCTTCCAAGTAGCTGGAACTACAGGTACATGCTACCACGCCTGGCTTATTTTTTTATTTATTGTAAAGACGAGGTCTCACCAAGTTGCCCAGGCTGGTCTTGAACCCCTGAACTCAGGCAATTCTCTCACCTCGGCATCCCAAAGTGCTAGAACTATAGGCATGAGCCACTGAGCCCGGCCAAAATGAATTAGTTTTATTTCCTATTCACTAGAAGCTTGTTTGTGAAAATTCTGCTAGTTCTTCTCTCCTACAATGGATAAACTTAAGTGTGTCAAATTTGCAAAGGCATAGTTTTACAGATGTCTTAAATTCTCTCTTACTCCAGTGACACAAAAACAGACTGGGGAGATTGATGCTGGGTATCTAGCTACTCAAATCCTTTTTTCATACTGTTGTCAGGCAGAAAACTTGCAACCATAAAATTTAAACTTTCCCTCTAACTAGTTAGATGATTGTCTAAACCTGACAGGGACTCATAATTCAATAGAGTAAGGATCTCAGCTGTGAACTGGTATGTGATTACTGGTGAGCTGGTTAAAATCTCTGGATCTTAGTCTTCTTTGTTGAACAAGTGACTCTAAGGTCTTTTCCTCTATAATTCTCTTCTGTATTTTCTGTATATACATAATACACATCAGATTGGTGGCTGCTATTTGCAAGAGGAAAAAAAAATCAACAAACTCATTAATTTGACTTCTGTTTACAGCTGTAAAAATCTATGGTGGCTCTTTTCCATATGATTGTATGCAATGTTTAAAAAGTATAGAAAAGTACAAATAATAATAGACACCTATATTTCTACCACCCAGAATTAGTTGTAGGTACTTTATCCAGTCCTTCTTTTTCCTATGTATGTAATTTAAAATATATGCACCATATGTGTGGTCATTAAAAAAGTTAAAACATTACAGAGAAAACAAAACTCTCAAGAGTTTTGGGGTGCTGTCCTTTACACTTTCATATACACATATATCTAGACAATATACTGTATTTTTCTCATGAAAAAATAACTATAGTTGTTATTCTATGATTGCTACTCTTTTTTTTTTAATATAATATTTCTGAGATCTCTCTGTGCTATATACAGATCTGGCAAATTCCTGTTAACTTTTTGACAGTCTTTAGTTACTGCCTACTTGATATACAATTAAGTTGTCAATAGTTTTTCAATATAATAATGTTGCAAGGAGAATCCTTTTTATTTTATTTATTTTTTGAGTAGAGTTTCACTCTGTCATCTAGGCTGGAGTATAGTGGCATGCTCGTGGCCACCTCAGCCTCTACCTGCTGGGCTCAGGCGATCCTTCCACCTCAACTTTCAAAGTAGTTGGAACCACAGGTGTGTGCCACCACACCCAGTTAATTTTTTTGATTTATTGTAGCAATGAGTCTTGCCAAGTTCCCTGGGCTCAGCTAATCCTCTTGCCTCAATCTCCTAAAGTGCTGGGATTACAGGTGTGAGCCACCATGCCCCCTCCCCCGTTAAAGAGGCAGGGTCTTGCTGTGATGTCCAGGCTGGAATAAAGTGATATGATTATAGCTCACTGCAGCCTTGAACCCAGTGCTCAAGTGATCCTTCCACCTTTGCCTCCCAAGTAGCTGGGACTACAGACATGAGCCACCATGCTCAGTTAATTTATTATTATTATTATTATTTGTAGAGATGGGGTCTTGCCCAGGCTGGTCCAGAACTCCTGGCCTCAAGTGATCCTTCTGCCTTGGCCTTCCAAAGCACTGGGACCACAGTTGTGAGCCATTATACCCATCAAGTATCCTTATTATTCACATGTGTAAGCATCTCTAAGGTAGCAGCTTTCAAATATTTTTGACCATGACCCACAGTAATAAATACATTTTCGTCATGATCTTGTACAGGCATATATATTTACACACACGTATGTGTATAAACTGAAACAAACCCTTATGTGTGATGCACTTGGGTATTTTCTGTACTATTTAATTTTAAAAAGGCTAATTATAACTCATTAAAAGTGTTTACATCCCACTAAGCTTGTCGTTTGGAAAACGATGCTCTAGATATACCTAAAAGTACTATTGGTAAAAAAAAAAAAAAAAAAAAAAAAAAAGCAATAAATATATATATCTTCAATTGCTGTGTAATTGGGAAAAAAAATCACCCTTTCACTTTAAATGATTAGCTAGGTACAAAATTTTAGTTTTACAATAATCTTCTTTTAGCACTTTAAGCTATATGCCATTTTTCTGTCTTCCATTATTTCTGATGAAAAGTATGTTGTCATCTGTTTGTCTTTTGTATGAAATTTGTCTTTTCTAGCTGATAGCTTTTGGGATTTACCCTCTACTCCAAATATTTTCAAAGCTGCATCATTTTACATCACTATATATTTAGAACATTAACCCCATTTCGCCTTCTTCATACAGAGTAGGCTTTTTCAATTTGAGGACTCCTTTCTTCAATTTTGGAAAATTTTCAGTGATTATCTCTTTGTTATGTCTTTTCCCATTTTCTGTCTTCCTCTCAGATGCATAATGGTATTCCTCATTTTATGCTCCATATTTTTTTAACCTGTAAGTTACTTTCCCCATATCTTTATCTTTTTGCATTCTGAGAGACCTCTTTAGTTCTGCCTTACAATTCACTAAGTCTTTTTTAGAGACAGTCTTGCTGTGTTGCCTAGGCCAAAGGGCAGGGGTGCAATCATAGCTCAAGTGAGTCTCCTGCCTCAGCTTCCCAAGTAGCTGGGACTAGAGACACGTGCCTAGCTAATTTTTAAAATTTTTGTAGCGACAGGGTCCAGACTGGTCTCAAACTCCTGGGCTCAAGCAATCCTCTGGCCTCAGTCTCCCAAAGTGCTGAGATTACAGGTGTGAGCCACAGCACCCAGCCCAATTCAGGAATTCTTTCTTCAATTATACCAACTCTACCATTTCATCCATCTATTTAGTTGTTACCTCAATGACTATGTGTTTTATTTTCCATATTTCCAAATGGCTCTTTCATAAATATCATATTCCTTTTATAATCTCCTTTTCTTGTTTCATGGATGTATGTGTTTTATCTCTTTTGACATTTTAGAAACACCTATTTCAATCAGATTCTACATTTGTCTCTGATTCCTCTGGTGACAATTCTTTGTACTTGTTGGGACTCATGCTGCTGCCTGCAGTCCTAAATATTTTTGCGTGCTTTAAATGTCTGAGGGCAACCATCTTTGGGGTCCTCTCCCACTGCGGGAGCTTTTTGGTCTTCTTTTTTTTGGGGGGTTAGAGTCTCATTTTGTTATCCAGGCTGGAGTGCAGTGGCACACTCACCGCCACCACAGCCTCAACCTGCTGGGCTCAGGTGATCCTTCCATCTCAGACTTCCAAGTAGCTGTAACAACCTGTGCGTGCCACCACATCTGGCTAATTGTTGTTGTTTTTTAATTTATTGTAGAGACGAGGTCTCACCAAGTTGCCCAGACTGGTCTCGAACTCCTGGACTCGGGCAATCCTCTTGCCTCAGTCTCCCAAAGTGCTAAGATTCCAGGCTTGAGCCACTGTGCCCAGCCTTTTCTGTCTTCTTAATAAACTCCTGCTTTCTAACCAAAAAAAAAAAAAAAAAAAGTCTGTTTGAAACCATGCCTCCTGAGGGGTTTACTCCTGTGTACTCCTCTATGTTGGCTGCTTTGTCCATTGCTTTGGTTCTGCCCTATTGGTTTGATAGTTGTGAAACAGATTTTCATTAATACAGTTTCAGGCCTTGAGAAATATTAGCCTAGTTCCCAATCTTGAGCAGGTACCTGTTTCTATCTCCCTGAAGAGCTCAATGCCCAGATGAAGAAGTAGTTGGGTTAAATTCAGAGGCAATGTTTACAAAATAAAATACATATTTTTAAACAGACTAAAACTTAACACAGTGAGAGGTTATCTCTATGAGCGGCTTAAAGCAATTGAGTAACAGTATATTTATAACTCTCATTTCACACCCCAACTAACAGAGGACAGCGAAAATTATTATCTATGCTATTTAAATTATACCTTCCTTTTATTCTTTTTCTTTTGCCTAGTTCAGGTAGCTAAATTTGCACTGTTAAATGTAGATATAATCCAGCAACACTCTACATCTGTATACCTACAAATTACATGTATATCATATGTTCTTAAAATGTTTTTTAAAGTTTTAATATATTAGAACATGTTGCCATTTTTAAAATGTAATGTCAATACTGTACTACAATCAAGAGAATACCAGTTATAAGCATCATCACCCTTCAAAAAATTAGCTAGGCAATGATTTTTAATTGTAAAAATGTATTTTTAATTGTAAAATACAACACATAAGACAGTAATTAAGAACATGGGTTCAAACATGGCTCTATAATTTGTCCTATAAATTCTCCAAATTGACTTCTCTGAGACTCAGTTTCCTTATCTATTACGTGGAGATAATCTACTTCATGGGTTTTTGTTAGGAATCAGAAAATATGCCATGTGTGGTGGTGTCCACTTGAGCCTAGGAGTTTGAGGTTGCAATAAGCTATAATCACATCACTGCACTCCTGCCTTGGTGTCAGAGTGAGACCCTGCCTCTAAAACCAAAATTGTTTTTAAACTTAAAAAATCATAAAAAAAGAATAAGAATGTAAAGTACTTGTCACAGTGTCTGGCACTATTGAGTGACATTTGTTGTAATTGCTATTATTATGATTATGGTACTAGATTAAAGGAAATATTTATCCTTGGAAGAAATAATTTTCAAATTACTATATTTGGCAAACAGTTTCTTTCCTCTTGCTAATGAAACAATGCATCTTTCCATTTAGACTCTTAGTGAACATGTTTTAGAGAGACAGACAGATTAAACTGATACACAGCAGGACTTCTTAACAATTATCCCTATAGTCAGAAGATTTTTTGAAATGCCATGTTTTTCTACTCACATGTCTGTGCAGCCCTCAGAACAGTCACATGAATCAGTAAACATGCTGGAAAAGCTGTTGAGATAATATTCCCGTGGCCATATAGTCTTTCTGTACTTAAACTGTGGAAGCTTTCTACTGTCTATTTCATTACAAAAAGAAATGGGTACTGATTCCACTCCATTGCTAATATCCACATCAGAAACAATTTCTTCTTGCTTTGGGTAATTCCGAGTCAATTGAACATACGTATTGAAAGAAAAGTTATCTGTAAATAAAAAGTTACACTCGGTCTCAAGCAGGTAACGAAAAACTTCCTCCATGTTTCGCAGACTCCTTCCACAGGGGGTCTTATAACTCACGTGGAGTGCTGAAGAATGAGAGTTTGTCTTCGCATGTCGTCTCTGGAAGTGACATTTGATTGGTAGCTGCAGAGGGTTTTCCCCCTTGAAAGTTGATGGCATTTTCATCAGACAGGCACCAAAGCAGTCATGACTTTGGTAAGGTAACTTCAAAGACGATTCTTTTTCTCTAAAGTCTACATCTTTATTTTCCAGAGAGGGGATTTTCTTATTTTCTGTGTATCTGTTAAAGTAAATTAGTTATTAGTATCTTAAATTTAGAGTTCAATTCTCCACTTAAAAAAAACACTCCATGTTAAGGTGGTATTTATTTCCCATTATCTTCTTAGAGAACATTAAAATAAGCCAGATTCTAAAATAAACATTTTAGGATGTTCTGCAGCCATATAAAGATTATACCTAATTCTTTTATTAATAAAACTTTTTTTAGACACGAGGTCTCACTATGTTGCCCATGGAGTGCAGTGATTATCCACAGGCGTGATCGTAGCTCACTGCAGTCTCAAACTTCTGGCCTCAAGCAGTCCTTCTGCCTCAGCCTCCTGAGTAGCTAAGACTACAGTCATATACTACCACATTGGCCTTACACCTAAATTCAGAATACTCCAGGAAGCTGCAATTATAACTGTAACTTTCTGCTAGCAGCACCTCGCAAATTTAGAGTTTATTTAGGGCATACACTCAAAAAAGAATTGAGAAAGGTTACTTCTTCAGGCATGCTTGGTTCAAGCTCTTTGCCTGCAAAAAAAAAAAAAGGTAAAGGAAGGCTAGTTGAAGAATTATTAATTTTTCAAGAATCCTTTACATTGTTTACCTTTGACAATTGTACCAACTGAATTTTTTCCATAATATGTAATCCACCTGGAAATCATACTGATACATCTGTGAATGATGGCAAACTGGCAGGAGAAAATGTGATGATTACTGATTTCAAGGAAAAAAAATCTGTGAAAAGATTCCATGTGTTTGAAAATCAGGTTTTAAATTTTCAAAAGAAAACTGAGTTTTGCTTTACACAATATTTTCTATCTTCAGGCATATGTTACAAATAAAATAGGTATTTTACAGATTTAAAAAAATATATTCGCTATATAATTCAGTACTGTGCAATAGAACTTTCTCCATTGTTAGAAGTGGTCTATATCTGGGCTGTCTAATAGGGTAGCCATAAGGAATATGTGGCTACTGAGTACTTTTTAAAATGTGGCTAGTATGACCAAAAAACTGAATTTTAAGTTTCATCTAGTTTTAATTAATTCAAATTTATAAAGCCACATGTAGCTAGTGACTTCCATACTGAATGTGCAGATATAGAGCTTCCTCATCCTGTCTCCAGGTTTATGGTAATCCTCTGTGTGAGTCCACAATTAACTTAGTCTACAAGAGTGGACTTTCCACCATAGGTAGTATATACTAGACCAGTGAACTACTTAAATAAATTGGAACTTATGCAGTAATTGCTTAAGTGATCTTATCATAATAATCTCTGCTATTACAAATCATGTTGAACATAACAATTGCATACATGTAAAGATATTACTACAGAATATTCCTGAAAGTAGGAGTTTCTAGGTCACAGGGTAAATGGATTAGTAACTCTGTTAATATTACCAAACTGCTCTCTATGGAGTCAATTCCTTCAGCAACATGAAATTACTTGCTTTTACAGTTTTACCACTCAAGGAGGTCTTGATGCTTTTTAAATCCAATATGGGAAAGAATGTACTGTAACTTATTTGTTCACCTTTTAATGTTAGAGATGTTTGTCTAACATCTGTCTCTACTTACTACTTTGATGAACATCCTCAAATGTAAATCTCTGACCAAATTCCTAGGTATTACATAAAGAGACAGTCCTTTAAGAGGAATTATTATTAGCTGGGCATGATGGTACACTCCTGTACTCCCAGGTACTTGTAAGGCTGAGGTGGAAGAATTGCCTGAACCAAGCAGGTTGAGCCTGCAGTGGCCATGAGCATGCCTCTGCACTCTAGCCTGGGTGACACAATGAGACTCCAACTCAAAAAAAAAAAAAAAGAGGAATTATTGCTGGGTGTGGTGGCACCTGCCTGTAGTTCCAGCTACTTGGAAGGCTAAGGTGGAGGAGGATCATCTGAGCCCAGCAAGGTGAGGCTGCAGTAGCTGTGGACCCAACATAGCTGTGAGAACTGCTTTGGGAGGCTGAGGTGAGAGGTCTGCCTGAGCCCATAGGTTCAAAACCAGCCTGGGCAACTCGGCAAGACCTCATCTCTACAATAAATCAAAAAATTAGGTTTAAAAGTGCTTTCAATATGTATTCCTGTTGACCTAGTAATTCCTCTTTTTTTTTTTTTGAGTCAGAGTCGCATTCTGTTGCCCAGGGTGGAGTTCAGTGGCATGCTCATGGCCACCATAGCCTCGGCCTGCTGGGCTCAGAAGGTTCCTCCTCAACCTTCCCAGTAGCTGGAAACACAGGCACGAGCCACCTGGTTAACTTTTTGATTTATTGTAGAGATGAAGTCTTGCCATGTTGCTCAGGCTGATCTTGAAACTCTGAGCTCAGGTAATCCTCTTGCCTCAGTCTCCCAAAGTGCTGGGATTACAGTTGTGAGCTACCCCACCGGGCCTTTCTGAGGTTTATATATACATATCTCCTACAACTCAGGACTGTTTCTCTCAAGAACCCGAAAGTCATCCCTTTGAAATGCAATTATTAGGAGGGATGGGGCTTCTGTTTCCCTGTCTCTTTGTGGGAGGATGAAATCCGAACTTTAATCTTTGATAACTGCCAGCTAGCAGACACAGCTAGCTGAATCACATTTACACTGACCAAACCTTTGCAATTTTTCACTAGTTCCTTTTCCTGACTCTCTGGATGCCCTTTAAAATGCCCAGTCACTTCTGCCCAAATGAGACTGGTGCTCAGCTCTTTCTACTACTGTTAGTGGTTACTGAGTACAATCTGTTTTCACTGCTTTAACTAATGTCCAGCTTTGTTATCTTTGATACTTATTAACAAATTTTAATGATTATTAACATTTTTGCTTATTTTATTCCATCTGTTCTCCCTCCCTTTTGTCCCACTCTGAAACTCACACCCACAAATTTATTTCTGCAGTATTTTAAAACAAACCCTAGACATCCCATTTTTTTTTTACCTGAAATAATTCAGTATATCTTTAACAGAAAAAGCTGTAAAAAAAAAAAAAACATAATCTTAATGGCCCATCTTCACATTTCTCTGAATTCAAACAAGTCCCAAATGTATTTGATTCAGACACCTTTTATATCACTCTACTAGCCTTATAGCAGTTATGGTTTCCCTTTTCATCTTATGGCATTTATTTGTTGAAGTTGAATAAATTGTGTCATTTCTCCTGTAGCATTTCCCACATTCTTGAATTTGGCTGATGCCTTGCTTGTGGTGATACCATTTTCCTTATTCCTCTATCCCTTCTATTTCTGGTAAACTGGTAGTCAGTTCTAGAAGGTTAATTAGATTCAGGCTCAACTTGGGTAAGAGGGTGGCAAGAATAATTCATAGGTGGTATTATGAATTTTCTATTGCATCACGTCAGGAGGCACACAATGGCTGGTTGTCTTACTTTTAGTGATGCTAAGGTTGATAAGAGAGAGGGTTTGGGTGTTTTCAGCCAAATCAAATCTGTCCATTTAAAATTTCCTCATGAATCCTTCACTTATTGGTTTTGGCATTCACTTATGACTACTGCCTAGGCCAGTGCTACTCAAGGGGTGATGGTGCCACGTCTCCAATAGTTTGCTTCCAGTCTGTGATAACTGAAAAATCAAAAGTGTTTAGAAATTTTTATAGTAATTTAACACTGTTACAAGATTGTATTGCATTTTATGAGACTATCACTTCTTAATAAACTGGAAGTTTAAGACAAAAGAAAACACCTTTCTTAGCAGAGTTTGGGATCACAAGCCTAAGGGCACTGGTGTGTGTGTGTGTGTGTGTGTGTGTGTGTGTGTGTGTGTGTGTGTGTGTGTGTGTGTGTGTAGGTTGCAAAATAACAATATTCTAATGGTATCACTCCTACCGAATTTTCTGGCTTGAATTCTTTTATAAAGAAGAAATTTTCCTCACCAACCCTTGGGTTATCCTGCCATATAGGAAAGGCAGAATAAATGATTCTCTTTATTTATGAATATTCAGAATGAGTATATCCTAGCAATAGTCAATGTGACTGACTTTTGAAATGTTATTAAATACATGCTATTATGAACTCATAAATTTTTATATTTAATGTGTTTAAATTAATCACAGTGACTCTTTGATGTTCAAATTGTGCCATTTTTTTCACCAGTGGGAGCACCTTCAAGTTTGTTCCTCTATCCTTCTAATACAACCACTAGTCTGTGATAGCTTTTTTGGTTTCTGTTACAAGACGTCCCAGGCCTGGAGTCAGATATTTCTCTAAGGATCCTGGGTTCCATTTAATAAGAAATGGTGTGTAGAGATCACAATCGTAGTGCTAGGAGGTATACACATTTTAATCAATACAGATCCCCAAACTGCTCTCTGGACCAATTTATACTTCATGGACATGTATGAATGCTGGTCTGAATATTGTTTTTAATTTTTTAATCCATTTCATACATGAAAAACAGTGTAATACTCCTTAATTTGTTTTTCTCTATATAATAGAAGTTTGAATATTATTTCATGCTATTGGTCTTTGGTGAAATATCTATTCATATATTGTGCCCATTTCTTGTTGGGGGTTTGTTCATTCCAAGGTTTCTTGAGCTAGTAGCAATGGCTTATGCCTATAGTCCCAGTTACTTGGGTGGCTGAGGTGGGCGAACTGCTTGAGCCCAGGAGTTCAGTGAGTTACAAATGCACAACTGCACTCCAGCTTGGTGACAGAGGGAGACTCTGTCTCTAAAAAAAAATTTTTCTTGAGTGACTGCAATGGAAAAAATGATGGCAGCTCCATGATCTCAGGAAGCTTAAGTTCTAGGTAGTACTTACAATAAAGACTATTACAATATTTACAATAAAGTCTAAAGAATGCTATAAAGCTGTGATAAATGTCATGGAAACATATGAAAGACATCTAATTTTTAGTATTTTTCTGGATTTCTGAGGCTATAATTCTATAATGAATTCTTCTATGCTTTAGGAGTCCAATTTCATCTGGAATTTATTCTAATGTACCATGAAGTTCTAACTTACATTTTCTACATCACATCCAATTATTCCACAGTCATTTTTGAATAAGCCTTTTTTTAACCTTGTGACTTTTGATTTACTAACTTAATCATATCCTATGTTTTTATAAGCACATGAAAATGTTCTTTCTTTTTTTAAGCTTATTATGTCTCTTGATCGAACTGTTATTAATAACTCTTACAACAACACAACACTTAAAGCAATATACCCCATGGGTTCGAGACCAGCCTGGGCAACATGGCAAGACCTCATCTCTACAATAAATAAAAAAATAAGCCAGGCATGGTAGTGCACGCCTGTAGTTCCAGCTACTTAAAGTCTGAGGTGGAAGAATTGCCTGAGCCCAGCAGGTCACGACTGTGGTGGCCGTAAGCATGCCACTATACTCCAGCCTGGGCAACAGACTGAGACTCTTACTCAAAAAAAAAAAAAAGATTAGTACTATGTTATTGATGGCTATGTAGATATTAAAAAATGAACTAGAAAAATTACTGATGCAGGAAAAGAAACAATCAAAAAAGTGAAGGGACAACCTATAGAATGAAAGGATCTGCAAACTATGCATATGACAAAGGGTTAATATATAGAATATTTAAGAAGTCAAATGACTCAATAGAAAAAACAATTCAATTTATTTAATTAAATTAAATTAATTTATTTATTTTTACGTTGGCATCTCACTTGATGCCCAGGCTGGGTGAAGTAGCACGCTCATGGCCACCCCAGCATCAACCTGCTGGGCTCCTGCAGTCCTTCCACCTCAGCCTTCCAAGTAGCCGGAACTACAGGCACATGCTGCCATGCCTGGCTAATTTTTTATTCATTGTAGAGACAAGATCTTGCCAAGTTGCCCCAGCTGGTCTCAAATCCATGGGCTCAGACAATCCTCTCACCTCGGCCTCCCAAAGTGCTGGGATTATAGGCTGAGCTACCAAGCCTGGCCAAATAATCCAGTTTAAAAGTGAGCAAAAGACTTGAGACATTCTTGCACAGAAGACATACAAATGGTTAACAGATACACAAAAAATGCTTAACATCACTGATTATCAGAGAACTGCAAATCAAAGCTACATTGAGACATTGCTTCACCCCAGTGAGAATGGCTATTACAAAAAGACAAAAGATAACACATGCTGATGAGGATTCAAAGAAGGAACTCTTACTCTGGCACACCTCAATTTATTGTGCATTGCTTTATATCTGTTATGTTTTTAATATATCTGCTATGGTGACCTGTGGTCACTACTCTTTAATGTTATTGTTAATGTTGGAGATGTGTCATGAACCTATATAAGATGGCAAACTTACATGAGAATTATCATAAGTGTTCTCACTGCTCCACCAACCAGCCATTCCCTGTCTCCCTCTCCTTGTGCCTCTTTTTTCTGACACACGATATTGAATTGGGCCAATAACCCTACAACAGTTTCTAAGTGTTCAAGTGAAAGAAAAAGTCACATATCTCACACTTTAAATCAAAAGCTGAAAATGATTAAGCTTAGTGGGAAAGCCATATGCTGAGATATGTCAAAAGCTAGACTTTTGTACCAAACACTTAGACAAATTGTGAATGCAAAGGAAAAATAAGAAAATAAAAAGTGACTCCAGTGAACACACAAATAATAAGAAAGCCAAACAGCCTATTTATTGGTATGAAGAAAGTTTGAGTGGTCTAGATAGAAGATTAAACCAGACATAACATTCTCTTAAGCCAAAGCTGAATCCAGAGTAAGGCCGCAACTCTTCCATTCTGAGAAGGCTGAGAGGTAAGGAAGCTGCAGAAGTCTGGAGCTAGCATAGGCTGGCGCGTGAGATTTATGGAAAGAAGCCGTCTCCATAACATAAAAATACGAGGTGAAACAGCAAGTGCTGATGTAAAAGTTGCAGCAAGTTATTCAGAAGATCTAGCTAAGATCATTGGTGAAGGAGGCTACATGAAACAATAGATTTTTCAGGGTAGATTAAAACAAACTTGTATTGGGAGAAAAATGCCATCTATGACTTTTTTACTGAGAGAAAAAGTCAATGCCTGACATCACAGCTTTAAAGGACAGGCTGACTCTCATTAGGGGTTAATATACTGGATGACTTGAAGTAGAAGCCAATGTTTATTTACCATTCTGAAAATCCTAGGGATCTCAAGATTTGTGCTAAATCTACTCTACTTGTGGTCTATAAATGGATTAACAAAGTCTGGATGATGGCATATCTATTTAGTCAACTGTTGAGACTTGCTGCTCAGAAAAAAAGATTTCTTTCAAAATATCATTGCTCCTGGTCACCCAAGAGCTCTAATAGAGATGTTCAAGGAGATTAATGTTGTTTTCATGTCTGCTAACATAACATCCATTTTGCAACCCATGAATCAAGGAGTAACTTTGGCTTTCAAGTCTTATTATTTAAGAAACACATTTCTTTCTTTCTTTCTTTCTTTTTTTTGAGTTGGAGTCTTACTCTGTCGCCCAGACGAGAGTGCAGTGGCCGCTCTCAGCCACTGCAGCCTCGACCTGCTGGGCTCCGGCGATCCTTCTGCCTCAGCCTTCTAAGTAGCTGGAACTACAGGCGCGCGCTACCACGCCCGGCTAATTTTTGATTTATTGTGGAGATGAGGTCTCGCCAAGTTACCCAGGCAGGTCTTGAACCCACGGGCTCAGGCAATCCACTCACCTCAGCCTCCCAAGGCGTGGGATTACAGGCTGAGCCACTGAGCCCGGCTGAAACACATTTCTTTAGGCTATAGCTGCCATAGATAGTGACTCCTCTGATGGGTCTTCACAATATAAATGGAAAATCTTCTGGAAAGGATTCCCCATTCTAGATGTCACTTGTGATTCATGGGAGGAGGTCAAACTGTTAACATTAGCAGGAGTCTGAAAGAAGTTGATTCTAACCTTCATGGATTACTTCGAGGGCTCAAGACTTCAGTGGAGATAGTGATTGCAGATGTGGTAGAAACAGCAAGAAAATTAGAATTAGAAGTGGAACCTGAAGACGTTGACTACATTGCTGTAATCTCATGACAAACTTGAACAGGAAGAGGTGCTCCTTATGGATGAGCAAAGAAAGTGGATTCTTGACTTGGGATCTACCTCTGGTGAAAATGTGGTGAACATTGTTAAAACGACAACAAATGATTTAGAATATTAAATAAACTTAGTTGATAAGCAGCAGGGTTTGAGAGGATTCACTCCAATTTTGAAAGCAGTTCTATATGCGTAAAGTGCTATTAATGAACAGCACGGCATGCTACAGAGATATCTTTCATGAAAGGAATAGTTAATCAACGTGACAAGCTTTATTGTCTTAGTTTAAGAAATTGCTGGCCATTGCTTTGCTAGACTCTGGTGTGGCCATGTGCTCTCTGAGCTATGGCTATTGCCATGCTTCCTGGCTTTGGTCTCCTCCCCCACCATGGGGAGGTGAATCTTCTCCTTCTCTCTCTCTAATTTACTTTTAAATAAACCAAATTTCCAAACCAAAAAGAAAAAAAAAAGAAAAAGAAATTGCGGCAGCCACCCCAACCTTCAGCAACTACTATCCTGATCAGTCAGCAGCCAATAACATCAAGACAAGACCCTTCACTAGCAAAAAAATTACAACTCTCTGAAGCCGGAAATACCCATTAGCATTTTTTCATAATGAAGTATTTTTAAATTAAGGTATGTAAATTCGTTTTAGACATAATGAATATTGCACACTTAACAAACTAAAATATAGTATAAACATAACTTTTACATGTACTGGGAAACAAAAACTTTGTGTGACTTACTTTATTGTGGTGGTCCAGAATAGAACCCTCAAATATCTGTGCACTGTTGGTGGGAATGTAAATTAGTACAGCCATTATGGAAAACAGTATGGAAGCTCTTCAAAAAATTAAAAACCACGACCATATAATCGAACAATCTCATTACTGGGAATACATGCTAAGAAAGTGAAATCAGTATGCCAGAGACAACTGCACTTCCATGTTCATTGCACTGCTATTCACAAAAGCCAACAAGTGGAACCAACATAAATGCCCATCCACAGCTAAATGCATAAAGAAATGCCACACACACACACACACACACACACACACACACTCTCACACACAATGGTTATGATAAATACTATTCAGCTATAACACAGAATAATCTGCCATTTGTGGCCACATGGATGAACCTGGAGGACATTAGAATTTTGAAACTCAGAATTGCTTGAGGCCAGTTCAAGCCCAGACTGTGCAATCTAGGGAGATTCTGTTTCTACAAATATTAAAAAAAAAAATTAGCAGGGTAAGCTGGCACGCAACTGTAGTACTAGCTACTTGGGAGGCTGATGAGGAAGGATCCCTTGAGCCCAGGAGTTCAAGGTTGCAGTGAGCTATGATCACACCACTACACTCCAGTCTGAGTGACAGAAAGACTGTCTCAAAAAAAAAAAAAAAAAAAAGGAAAAAAGGATATAAGTAGTAGTTCTGGTATTCTATTACACAGTAGGGAGACAACAGCAAATAAATATGTAGTATATATTTCAAGATAGTCAGAAGAATTGAAATGTTGTCATGCAAAGAAATGATAAATATCTGAAATGATGGATGTGGTCATTACTCTGATTTAATCATTATACAATATGTATATATGTCCTGATTGTACCTCATAAATATGTACATTTATGTGTCAATTACAAATGTTAAAAAAGAAAAATAATTGATAATAGTGATTGCTACTCTGTGACAGAAGTGAAAGAAGACAGTGAATAGTGAAAGAAGTGAATAGTGAAAGAAGACAGGGGAAAGAACTGTGTCATGCTGGCAAGTTGGATATGGTTCAAAGATACTATAATGTTCTCTTTTCTTTTTTTTTGAGTTAGAGCTTCACTCTGTCACCCAGGCTGGAGTGCAGGGGCTGTGAGCCTTCCAAGTAGCTGAAACTATAGGCACACGCCACTGTATTTTATTTTTTAAAAAGAAACTGGAAATAAAATGAAATGCTAAAAGCTATTAATTCTGGATAGTGTGAATATGGGTGTTTATTATATTCCTTTATATATTCTTCATGTTTTACATTTCTTTTTTGGGGGGGAAAGCAGGATTTATTGAGAGGACAGAAAACCTCCCACAGTGGGAGGGGACCCAAGGAGGTTATCCTCTTTTACACTTCTTGAAAAGACAGTAAAAAATATTGGCGAGAATGTAGCTAAAAGAATATAGCTAAAGGAGGCTGGGTAAGATGGCTTATCATGCCTGTAATCTCTGCACTGTAGGAGACCGAGGCAGGAAGATGGCTTAACGCCAGGAGTTTGAGACAAGCCTTGGCAACACAACCACGCACTGTTTCTAAAAAAAAGAAAGAAAACATTAGCCAGGTGTGGTGGTGTGCACCTGTAGTCCCAGCTACCTGGGAGGCTAAGGCTGAAGGAATATTTGGTTTCAGGAATTGGAGACTGTAAATTCATGCACTCTAACCCGGGCAAGAGTGAGACCTTGTCTTACGTTTACTGTAAATACATCACTATCCATGGACTACTGTGCAGTAATGCCTAATGCATTAAAAATGAAAGGGAAAAATGTGGGAAACAAAGGTAATGTTTCCCTTAAATAATTTCAATTTATTTTAGTACTTTTGAAGGATGTTGAGAAGCATACAATATAGTAAAAAATATATTCTGTAACTCACCTTTTATTTTACTTTTCTATTTAACATCTATCTTCTTCAGCCTAGTCCACTTTTGTAATTATGTTTATTACTTGATTTATATTGATTTATATTTCCTTATTTTTTAAAGCTGGTACCTGGAACTTTGTTTCCTGTAATTAAGTGTCAAGTTCTTTTTTACCACTTTTTCTTATAAAGCACTACAATATATTCTGGACTCTGGACACTTTAGTTTATTTGTCTACCTGAGTTCTCCCCCCTTTCATTTTCTTTAATTCAGAATTCACTTTGGCTGAGAGTGGTGGCAAATGCCTGTAGTCCTAGCACTTTGGGAGGCCGAGGAGGGATAATCACTTGAAGCCAGAAGTTCAAGACCAGCCTGAGCAACAAAGCAAGATCTCATATCTATTAAAAATTATTAAAAGGGGGGGGGCTAGGCGCAGTGGCTAATGCCTATAATCCCAGCACTTTGAGAGGCTGAGGTGAAAGGATTGCCTAGGCCCATGGGTTTGAGACCAGCCTGGACAACTTGGCAAAACCTCATCTCTACAATAAATCAAAAAATTAGCTGGGTGTGGTGGCACGTGCCTGTGGTTCCAACTACTTAAAAGGCTGAGGTGGAAGGATTGTCTGAGCCCAGCAGGTCAAAGTTGACAGAGTAAGAATCCCACTCAAAAAAAAAAAAGCAGCAGCAAAAACCCAGCCAGGCTTGGTGACTCATACCTATAATACCATCACTTCGGGAACCAAGGTGAGAGGACTGCCTTAGCCCACAGGTTCAAGACCAGCCTGGACAACTTGGCAAAATCTCATCTCTACAATAAATAAAAAAATTGGACAGGCGTGATGGTACATGTCTGTAGTTTCAGCTACTTGGAAGGCAGAGGAGGAAGGATCACCTGAACCTAACAGGTCAAGGCTGCAGTTGCTGTGAGTGTGTCACTGCACTCCAGCCTGAGCGACAGAGTAAGACCCCGACTCAAAAAAAAAAAAAAGAAAAGAAAAAAGAAAGGCTAAGCATAGTGGTTTAGCCTGTAATCCCAGCACTTTGGGAGGCTGAGGCGAGAGGACTCGCTGAGCCTGGGGTTTCGAGACCACTCTGGGCAGCTTGGTGAGACCTCATCTCTACAATAAATCACAATAACTAGCTGGGCATGGTTGCATGCGTCTGTAGTTCCAGTTACTTGGAAGGCTGAGCCCAGCAGATTGAGGCTGCGGTGGCTGTGAGTGTGCCACTGCACTCTAGCCTGGGTGACAAGAGTGAGACTTCAACTCAAAAAAAAAAAAAAAGAAAAAACCCAACTTACAAGTCTCAGGTGTAAAGTATTTCACCCCATTTTACAGAGAGGAAGTTTAACTTTATTTCAGTGTTAAGACACATTACAGAAAGACAAAACAGAAATAAAGAAAAACAATTCTATGCACAGTATTGTAAACCTAGTTATTGACCCTCCAAAAATATAAAAATGCTAGGGGTAAACACAGGATAAATTTGCTATTTGTAGGATAAGGAGGTAACTATGGTTACCCAGTACAGGCAATTGCATGTCAGCCTCTGTGTAAGGGTTTCTCAGTTGCATGTGGTCTGACAACTGTTCTGTCATTAGTTACCTTGAACTTCAAGGTGAAATGTGGCTCAGAGGCTGCCAACTGATTATCTAGTTTTTGGCAAGGCTGATATAAAAAGTCATTCTATCCTTTAGGATCTTTAAGGGGGCATATTTTTAAAAATTAGTGTAAACTGTATTCATCTTAGAGATTAGCAGATACACTTGGTTTTAGCTCACTCCTTTCTTTGGTCATCTTCTTTTGCAAGGTGGCATATTAATTTCAGTATACTAAAAGATGTTGGGTTTTGTATGCATACTAGGCTATTTATGCTGTCTGTCAATAATTGAAATTAAGACATAAAACATATATCATGAAGTAACACTTGCACTTAGAAGGTTATGTGGAATTTAGTTGGAGCAGCTATGTTAGGTCATGTAGGAACAGAAAAAAAAAAAAAACGACTGATAACAGATGGAAAGAAATACAGTTGAGACATTATAAACCTTGCTTGACCTTAGGCACTGACTTTCTGGTTCCCATTTTAGTGCCCATATGGCCTGCTGTGTTCCATTTTATGTTCTTTAACATCTATTTTACATATGTGTGTGTACCTGCACATGTGAGTATGTGTAGGCACGTGTGTGTGTGTGTGTGTGTGTGTGTGTGTATAAATAAAATGATCTTTAGGATCTGTGTGCATGTCATGTGAAAAGCCAAATGGTTTGCTGGGTGTTGTGGCTCACGCCTATAATCCTAGCACTTCGGGAAGAAGATGTGAGAGGATTGCCAGAAACCAAGAGTATCAGACCAGTCTGGGCAAGTTGGTGAGACCTTGTCTCTACAATAAATCAAAAATTAACTGGGTCTGGTGATGTGTGCCTGGGGTTCCAGCTACTTGGAAGGCTGAGACAGAAGAACAGCCAAAGCCCATCAGGTCAAGGCTGCTGTGGCCATGAGCACACCACTGAACTCCAGTCTGGGAGACAGAGTGAGACTCCGACTCAATAAAAAAAAAAAAAAGAATGTCTTAAATTTACCCCTGTGTCTTTAAACGGGGGGAAAGCCTACTGTCAACCTGTATCCAAAGCTATAAACTTGACCTATCTCTAATGAATTCCAATATTTAAACTAGCTTGAGTAGATGTGAATTCCTGACAAATCAAAGTATTTTAACAAGAAAAATAATTCAGTCAGGTATCCTAAAATCATAAAAGTAGATATCTTTAAAAAATTATCATTAGTCGAGTGCAGTGGCTCACACCTGTAACCCCAGCACTTTGGGGTGGGGAGAGAGGATAGCCTGAGCCCAGGGGTTTGAGACCAGCCTGGGCAACTTGGTGAGACCACATCAAAAAATTAGCTGGGTGTGTTGGCGTACACCCGTAGTTACAGCTACTTGGAAGGCTGAGGTGGAAGGACCGCCTGAGCCCAGTGGATCGAGGCTGCAGCAGCTGGGAGCATGACACTATACTCCAGCCTGGGTGACAGAGTGAGATTCCAACTCAAAAAAAAAAAAATCACTCAAGTAAAATTTCTGGATTTATATTTACCTATATCATAACTCACACGGAGTGGAAATCGATTCTGGTCAAACGAAAAGCCTGTTTCCCATTAGACCTAAGATTTTCATACCAAATTTTGCCATTGACAATTTGTATATCTTGAGCAATTAAGTTGGGTTCAAAAGTCCCAGCTTAAGTTTTTGACTATATAGTTCACCAGTCAGCCTATGGGACCAGCAGTCTGCTAGAAGGTATAACTACTGAAAGTAAAATAAGCAATAACCTTGTGATCTGCAGAGGAAATACCAAAGGAGTTATTTAAACACAATTCTGGTCAAGAATGAAATGTTTCTTTGGAATTCTTTTTTTTTTCAGTTGGATTCTCACTATGTCACCCAGGCTGGAGTGCAGAGGCATGCTCATGGCCACCATAGCCTCAACCTGCTGGCCTCAAGTGATCCTTCTGCCTCAGCCTTCCAAGTAGCTATAACTACAGGCATGCGTCACCATGTCCGGCTAATTTTTGTTTTTTTTAATTTATTGTAGAGATGAGGTCTTATCAAGTTGCCTAGGCTGCTCTCTAACCCATGGGCAATCCTCTTACCTCAGCCTCCCAAAGTGCTGGAATTATAGGCGTGAGCTACCATGCCCGGCCTCCTTGGAATTCTTAATGGCAAAGGAAGAAAATCCTGAGCCTAGTAAGACATGTCCATCTGAAAAGATCTCAAAAAATTAAACTCAAAATTAGGTATGATTTCATGGACAAAGTCTCAGTGTGGGAGTTCAGCAAAAGAGGGGTGGGAGATTCCTAAGGAAATGAAATTCTGATTGTATAATAACAAATACTGCTAATGAGATGGAAAGCAGATAGAAAGCCCAATTCAATTTTTCTGGAAAGTTCAGATTTTGAAAAGAATATGTACAAAAGACAACTAATAATAAACACTATTCATAATTTAAAATATTGGTGTGAGGCCAGGTGCAATGGCTTACACCTATGATCCCAGCAGTTTGGGAGGCTGACATGCCTGAACCCATGGGCTCGAGACCAGCCTCTAAAATAAACCAAAAAATTAGTCAGACATGGTGACGTGTGTCTATAGGTCCAGCTACTTGGAAAGCTGATGCAGAGGGATTGCCTGAGCCCAGCAGGTCGAGGCTGTGGTGCCATGAGCTTGCCAATGCACTTCTGCCTGGGCAATAGAGTGAGACTCCAACTAAAAAAATTACATATATTGGTGTGAAACTGCAAGAGAAGCGTCAAAAAGACTCAAGCCTAGTAAGAACTGAAGTTTCCAAACATGCTAATGTGACAACAAAAAATTTTAAGATATGCTTAGAACAAGAAAATAATCTGTGAGGGGAAAAATGGCATAAAGCTAACTGATAACAAAGAGAAGTTAGAGTATCTCAAAAACAATTTTGCCTTTGTCTTTTCCATCTAAAAGTACAGCCCTCAAGTTGGAAATAGAAAAAAAAAAAGAATAGAAGAAACTGAAGTCTATAACAGCTAAAAAGAGGCTACCAGAGCTCACGTTTATTTAAACATATATAAGACTTTATGCCTGAACAAATTATATCTCAAGGTCTTGAAAAAAACTTTAAATATGTAGGAATTAAAAATAAAACAATGCTGCCCTGATTTCTTTTAAAAAGGAAAGAAGGGCAGACTCCTGAAAATACAGAATGATTAGCTTCAAACTGATCTCTTAGAAATTTCTAGAAGAGAGCATCAAGTGTATGATTTAAAAAAAATTTTTTTTGAGTTGGAGTCTCACTCTGTCACCCAGGCTGGAGTGTACTGGCACGCTCACGGCTACTAGAGCTTCGACCTGCTGGGCTCAGGCAATCCTTCCGCCTCACCCTTCTAAGTAGCTGGAACCACAGGCACGCGCCACCATGCCCAGCTAATTTTTTGATTTATTGTAGAGATGAGGTCTCATCAAGTTGCCCAGGCTGGTCTTGAACCCATGGATTCAGGCAGTTTTCTCACTTCAGCTTCCCAAAGTGCTGGGATTACAGGCTTGAGTCACTGCACCCAGTCTTAAGTATGTGACTTCAGAATACCTAGAATTTATAATTTATTTGTTTGTTTGTTTGAGTTGGAGTCTCACTCTGCCCCCCAGGCTGGAGTGCAGTAGAATGCTCATGGCCACCGCAGCCTTGACTTGCAGAGCTCAGGTGATCCTTTCACCTCAGCCTTCCAAGTAGCTGAAACCATAGGCAAGCGCCATCATGCCCAGCTAATTTTTTGATTTACTGTAGCGAGGAGGTCTCATCAAGTTGCCCAGGCTGGTCTTGAACCCATGGGTTCAGACAATCCTCTCACCTCCCAAAGTGATGGAATTATAGGCATAAGCCACCGTGCCCAGCCCTAAGTGTGTGATTTCTAAATACTTAGAATTTAAAAAGCCACACTAGGTGCTGTGTCAACAACTAAAGTCCAAATTTACTGAATTTTCCTTTTTGATAAGGTTTCCTAATAAGGTTTTTATTTTTTGTTGTTTTTTTGAGTTGTAGTCTCACTCTGTCACCCAGGCTGGAGTGCAGGGACACGCTCACAGTCACTGCAGCCTCAACCTGCTGGCTTCAGGTGATCCTTCCACCTCAGTCTTCCAAGTAGCTGGAACCACAGGCATGCACTACTACACCCAGCTAATTTTTTGTTTTATTGTAGAGATGAGGTCTCGCCAAGTTGCCCAGGCTGATCTCAAACTATGGGCTCAGGCAATCCTCTCACCTCAGCCTCCCAAAGTGCTGGGATTATACACATTAGCCACCACGCCCAGCATCTAATAAGGTTTTTAATAAAGTTTGGTAATACTACAGAATGCTGTAGCAGTGAAACTTTGTCATGACATCCTTGGAAGACAGAAATAAAGGTGAGATAATAGTGGAACTAAGTATTCCCATTTCGTGGAATAGTTCTTCCTGAAATGTGATGAAAAGAGGTTATCTAGTAATGAGTCAGCTATAGGTCCTTGGTCACATCCTGGTCAATATTTTCAGTGACCATAATAAAGATTAGAAAGCTTATTTTATTTGTACAAGATGATAAACTAAAAAGGACAAAAATATTACAGACAAGAGCTCCAAACTTCAAAAAGATTTTGATAAGCTAGCACAACAAACTGAAACTAAAAAGTGATGCTTAATATGGATTTAGGTTTAAAACATAATTGTCTCAATATATAGACAATTATTTGGTGAGTTTGTTTGGTGGTAATTTATATGAAAATGAGCCTTATATTTTGGTGATTAAGACTGACAATCCATTTTTTAAAAATCAATGAAATTCTACACAGTATATTAGAAGGTAAGAATTTCTAGGAAAAAAATGTTTTGTTAGCTACTGAAAAGGGCAGTCAAGAAGTTACAAAAGTGTACACTTAGCTTTTCCTGACAGCATTTTAAAACATGCTAAATGGGTCTTTTAGAGTCATTCAAATCACAATGACATCTCTAATATTTATAAATACAAATCATGTGAAATTGTGTCTATCTACAACTCTCATAGACACTAAAATGAAAAAAGATTCTATATTGATTTGTCAATATTGAGTTTACAGAACAAATAAAACAAGGACAATTTAAGAACTTTCTTTCCAAGAATATTTTTTTTATTTTTTGACACTATGTTCCCTGCTCTAGCACAAAATACTTTCAGAAGCTTCCCTTAAATTAGTATTTGATGGTTTTGGTACAGGCAATATCTACTAAAGATAAAGAAAGACAAATTGTCAGAGTATGATTCCCCCTTGTACAATTCTCCTTTATACTGAGGAATACTTATTGAAAGTAATAGTAAAAGGAAAAAGAAAAGGTCAGAAAAATTTAGCCTAGTCCTATAAGCTTTTTGTACTACTTTAGAGACATTATGCATTTTAAAAACTGAACTGGGTTAGTGGTACGCACCGGTAGGCCCAGCTACTTGGAAGGCTGAGGCAGAAGGATTACATAAGCCCAGCAGGAGAGAAACACTCTGACCCTTTTAAAATCTCCAAATAGTCTGGTGCAGTGGCTCAAGTCTGTAATCTCAGCACTTTGGGAGGCCGAGGTGAGAGGAATGCCTGAGTGCAGGGGTTTGAGACCAACCTAGGCAACTTGGTGAGACCTTGTTTCTACAAAAATCAAAAAATTAGCCGGGTGTGGTGGCACATGCCTGTAGTTCCAGCTACTTGGAAGGCTGTGGTGGAAGGATCACCTGAGCCCAGCAGGTTGAGGCTGCGGTGGCCATGAGTGTGCCACTGCACTCCAGCCTGGGCAACAGAGTGACTCTGACCCCCCCATTCCCGCAAAAAAAATAAAGAAGGCTGGGTGCTGTGGCTCAAGCCTGTAATCCCAGCACTTTGGGAGGCTGAGGTGAGGGAATTGCCTGAGTCCACGGATTTGAGAATAGTCTGGGCAACTTGATGAAATCTCATCTCTACATTAAATAAAAAATTAGCTAGGCATGGTAGCATGCGCCTGTAGTTCCAGATATCTGGAAGGCTGAGGTGGAAGGATCACCTGACCCTAGCAGAGTAATGCTGGGGTGGCTGTGAGTGTGCCACTGCACTCCAGCCTGGGTGATGTAGTGAGACTCCAACTCAAAAAAACAAAAAACTCCAAATAATCCAAAAATTTTAAAAAAGAAAAAAAAAAACACAACTCGGTAGTAGATATTAATGTATTAATAAAATACACCAAGATATTTTAAGCTAAATCTTATAAAGAGACTTGATTAGCTAAGGATATCAAATAAATAACCTATTAAGGGACTCATAAAACTTTATTCTACATAAAATACTAAAATGTACAACTTTTAAAGCTTTAATGGGAAAAAATATTTTAAATATATTTTATCTATTCTGATACCAATTAATTTATACAGAGCAAATCTCTTTCTGGAGCAAAAGCTCCAGAAAGTTATATTTAACAACATAAATAATTTGTATACATACAGAAATGTACAGTCTTCTGGAAAGGAGTTTTCATGTGATGTAGAGGGAAATGCATTTGATTTGCTTTCCTGTTCATTCTGAGTCACAGGTGTATGATCTACACACAAAAAAAAACCATAAAATTGAGCAACAAGTACAGCAAGTTAAAAGTCATTCACTATAATACACAAATGATACACTCATTGACTTGAGTGTATGAAGCCCTAAGATTTGCAAACATATTTAGATTTCAAGATTGATCCAAAAGATTAGGTTTCAATACTTTCAAAAAGCAAAAACAAAACATTTAGGACAGAAAAGATTTTTGCCAGGTGCCGGTAGCTCATACCTGTAATTCCAGCACTTTGGGAGGCCTAGGCAAGAGGATTTCCTGAGCTTAGGAGTTCGAGACCAGCCTGGGCAACATGGTGAGACCTTGTGTCTACAATAAATCAAAAAAATTAGCCGGGTGTGGTGGTGCACACCAGTAGTCCCGGCTACTTGGAAGGCTGAGGCAGAAGGATTGCCTGAAGCCCAGGAGGAAGCTGTGATGGCTGTAATTGTGCCAATTCACTCCAGCCTGGGTGACAAAGTGAGACTTTAACTCAAAAAAAAAAAAAATTTTTTTTTTAACCCAAGAAACTCTAGTTTGCCTTGAACTTGATCTGAATTTTAGCTAATCTTTTAAGTGAACATCAAATATCCCTACATCTGCCTGTATTTTATAGAAAAATACACAATTCTTCAAGACTATATAAAAGGTCAGAAATGGAAAGTTTATGTATTTTTTGTTTTCCTATTTTTCTACAATTATTTGGGAAGGGGGGTGTTGAGGCAGTTTTCTATTTTGAACCTTCTATCTGTATTTTCATATTTCTTCATATATTATTTTACACTTGATTTTATCTCATTTCTTGTTTCTTTTTCTATTTCATCTATTATCCTATAATATGACTACAAATATTTAATAAAAATGTAAAGATTTATTGATTTTTTTGAAAAGTGTATATGTGAAACAGTTTATATATCATAGTTATATATCAACTTTGTTTACACATTCCAACTTCCCTCATGCACTTTTTGTGCTTTTTTTTTTTTTATAGAGGTAAGACCTTGTCTCTACAATAAATAAAAAAATTAGCCAGGCGTGGTGGCACACACCGGTGGTTCTAGCTACTTGGAAGGCTGAGGCCGAAGATCACCTGAGCCTAGCAGGTTGAGGCTGCAGTAGCCAGGAGCATGCCACTGCATTCCAGTCTGGGTAACAGTGAGACTCTGACTCAGATAAATAAATAAACAAACAAATACATAAATAAAGCATGTTGAAGGCAAACTTTACTTAGGACCATCATAAAATGCAATTTTGCAGTGAAAGAGGGAGAGTGGGCTCATTTGGAGCAGGGTACGGGGGCAGTGAATGGAAAAATTACTAAGAGGAAACATCACTGAGAAAGGGGGATCTGGCTAAACTGACCTAATGAGACTCTTGCTGAAGACAGGCCAGCCAGGTGAACAGACATCACCTGGGGACACTGGAGGATGAGGAATCTGATCAAATATCAAGATCGATCAGATACGGGGGGGGGGTTCCTGCTAAACTGACTTAGTGGGTTCTTGTTAAAACTGGATTTTACAAAGAAGTACAGTAGTTCCTTCTAATACTCAAGGAGTATGTTCCAAGACCCCTGTATATGACTGAAACCTCAGATAACCAACCTTCTATACACATACACACTATATTTTTTCTGCAAGTGTATAACTATGATAAAGCTTAATTTATAAATTAAACAGAGCAAGAGGTTAATAATAATAAAACAGAACAATTATAACAATATACTGTAATAAAAGTTATGTGACTGTGTTCTTGCTAGATGGTATGGTTCCATGATGCTACTCAGAACAACACATGATTTAAAACTTACAAATGTTTATTTCCAAAATTTTCCATTTAATATATTGGACTGAGGTTGACCCTGGGTAACTGAAACCACTGAAAGTGAAATGGTTGGTAAGGGGTTACTAGTGTACTCAGATGGGCCAAGGAAAAAATTTAGGAGCCTAACTAGAGTTTATTCAAGTAAAGAATCTGTCATCACATTGATCTGTTTTAGTGCAGACCAGTGTTTGCAAAACAAAAACAAAAACAGTATAAGTAAATAAAATAATATTTTACTCCAAGGCTGCACCTTGGCTAATTGGAAAACCAGTATCACTCTTTAAAAATCATCCAGGTAGAGAAAGAAGGTCTAAAATCTGTTAGCTGAAGAGAGCTATGCTGAAAAAAAAATTCTATGTTCTTCCAAAGTTATTACACCAAAGGAAAACAGTCAATTCTTGAAACCTGACTCATGTACATAACTAATTTTTTCTTTGGTGTATGAACATTGCTTTCTGACTTTTGTGTTGAGATGTTATATATGAACCAGACTCCCTGTTCTTTTGTGGAGACAGGGTCTCTGTCGCCCAGGCTAGAATGCAGTGGTGCAATCATATCTTACTGTAACCTTGAACTCCTAGGCTCAAGCTATCCTCCCACCTCAGCCTCCCAAAGTGCTAGGATTACACATGTGAGCCACCACATGAGCCAAGACTCTGAGCCTTTATTCAAACCTAGAGAAACAGACCTTCTGACTGTTATCTCTTTATAGTAGAATATTAAACACTCACTGAGAATGTAATCAACAGTAGGCAACCAAAACTAATATTTGTATGTATGCCTTTGTCTGGAAAATGCTATAATTCTATTCAACACCTCTGTTCTGCCTATTTAAAGATCCTCACTTTTCCCACATCAGGAGCACTGACCACCATTCTTTGGTGTAGCTCTGTCCCCTGGATGGCCACCCTTGCATTTTGTGTTTGAATAAACTCTCCTTACATTAGGTTCTCACTCTTTTGACTGTTTTATGTTGACAGCTATATAACTGATTAGAAATTAAGTAATGTTGACAGTTACATATATAACTAGGTAAATTGCTGGGTGAGGTGACTCATGCCTGTAATCCCAGCACTTTGGGACGTAGAGGCAAGAGGATTGTCTGAGCCCATGGGCTGGAGACCAGCCTGGGCAACTTGGGGAGACCCCCAACTCTACAATAAATTAAGAAAAAAAAAATTAGCCAAGCCTGGTGGCATGTGCCTGTACTTCCAGCTACTTGGAAGGCTGAAGCGGAGGGATTGCCTGAGCCCAGCTGGTTGAGGATGAGATGGCCATAAGCATGCCAATGCACTCCAGCCTGGGTGACAAAGTGAAACTCTGACTCAAAAAAAAAAAAAGGTAAGTTTAACAAATTAAGAATTTCTGACTTTCCCCCCAGCTAATTTCTTTGCAAGAGTCACACAAGTCTATATTAATGAACATGAACAAAACAAATGTATATAAGCATAGCTGCACATGAGACTTACTGAAAAACATGGAGATTTAAAATGAGTAATTAGGTAAAAGAAAACACTAAACACTAAACCAATAATTTAATGAGGATCTAGTAAATATTGGCAGCTATATATAAGGAAAATAAACGTAATTAGTGTTTTGATCACAGCCTGGGGAATCTAGGCTGGATTCAGAATGGCTTATTTTGATCTCATCACCAAATCCTTTTGTTTCTCTCAGACTCAACATTCTTTTTAAGATAAATGGAAAGATAAAACTTTATTATTAGAAAGTTTTTAATCCTTATATTTGCCAAAAGTGTCAATTACATAAACTGTCCCCAATTACTTACTTAAAAAACATTTCTTCACCACTGGTAAATAAGTATACCTTAGTTTTGATAAATCTGTTATACTTCAGATGAACAAGCTACGTACGAATATGAAATTACAATAATCAGCATTTCCATCGATGAAATTATTACCTTAAAAGACTCAAAACAAAGACCAACTTACTTTTAGTGGCAAACAAGTTGTTTCAAGAAGAAAAAAAATGTTATTTAGAAACAGTAACTTGTTACCATGTCTCTTGGTAACAGCTCTTCTCTTGCATAATAATATAATCCCTTAAAGATTGTCCCAATGTGCCACAGTGGCATAAAGATTATTTTAAGATGAAGACATCTGGGAATTAACAAATGGAAGAAGTGGTTTTCTCTGAATTTCTCTTATCTGGCTAAAAGCAAATCCTCCAAAAAAAGCTTAACTGGCGTAAGTCTCCTCCTTGGAAGTTGGAAAGTTTCATTAAACAGGAAAGTTTAACTCATCACAGGAGAGAAGAGAAAGTCAGCACCACACCCTGACATTGCTATAAATTATAATTCCCACTTATTCTCCTGGAACCCATTTATCTCTCAAAAGTTATCTGCGCTTCCTTAAGTAAGTGTTCTTTCTGCTTTTCCTTCTAAAAAGTCATTTATTTTTCCAGAAGTACTCTTCTACCCCTCCCGATGTTTTGTAAAATATGCTCTCAAATCTCACACTGATTTGGGTATTCATTCTTTCTGTGATGCTCCCCTGCACATAAAATTAAAAGTTAACACACTTGTATTTTTTTTTCTCCGGTTGATCTATCTTTTGTCAGTCTAATTCACAGCTCTAGCCCCAGCCACTGAAACAGAGAAAAAGTTTTTCCTCCCCTACAATTCCAAGTGTTATAGAAGGATACTGTGAAAAGGAGATTGTTTTCTTCTTATCTCAGCAAGCTATATTTTAGGTACTTAAATTGAGAACACTTTTTTTTTTTTGAGTTGGAGCTGCACTCTGTCACCCAGGCTGGAGTGCAGTGGCACGCTCACGGCCACCCCAGCATCGACCTGCTGGGCTCAGGCAATCCTTTTGTCTCAGCCTTCCAAGTAGCTGGAACTACAGGCGTGCGCTAGCATACCTGGCTGATTTTTTTGAATTATTGTAGAGATGAGGTCTCAAGAAGTTGCCCAGACTGGTCTTGAACCTGTGGGTTCAGGCAATTCTCTCACCTCAGTCTCCCAAAGTGCTAGGATTACAGGCTTGAGTCACTGCGCCTGGCTAAGAATACTTTTTAATAACAAAAGTTTTATTTAAAATAGACTGGTGATTCTAGAGTGTAGTTTCAGAGATTCAAAAGTCTTAAGTTTCCAAATCATGATAGTGACACAAAAATTAAGTTTATTAAAACTGTTAACAATATCTAATAGAATTAAAATCTAGTAAAAGTTGTACTTCTTTGATACTTCAGCAAATTTGTGATAGACTAAGATCTATGGAATGGTGATTCTGATAAAATAACTTTTCCTTTTTTTTTTTTTGAGTTGGAGTCTCACTCTGTCGCCCAAGCTGGAGTGCCGAGGCATGCCTCTGGCCACCGCAGCCTCGACCTGCTGGGCTCCGATGATCCTTCCGTCTCAGCCTTCCAAGTAGCCAGAACTGCAGGTGCGTGCTACCTACTATGCCTGGCTAATTTTTGATTTATTGTAGAGACGAGGTCTCACCATGTTGCTCAGGTTGGTCACGCGCTCAGGCAATCCTCTGGCCTCGGCCTCCCAAAGTGCTGCTATTACAGGTTGAGCCACCAAGTCCGGCCAAAATAACTTTTCAATTTTTCTTTTTCTAGTCTTAGTACATGCAACATAATAAGAAATATATATTTTATCTCTACCCTGGCTCCTGATAGAATTCCTAAAACTCTTATAATTTCTTGAGTGACAGAAGCACTGTTAAAATATTACTGTTACATTTGGTCCTAGTCCCTGGTTCCTGACACAAGAGCTTCTAAGACCCTTACAATCTCTAGGAGATTGTTTTTGTATGCTGAGATGACTGATAATGGAATGGAGGGTCCCTAGATACCTGGGGACTGGTTGTCAAGGAGAGGGGATGGTTATCAAGAAGAGCAGGGCACGTCTGATTAAGGTATGATTAGAGTTGGAACTTTCATCCTTACCCTCTCCACCCCCATCTCAAAGGAGGGGAGAGGGACAGGAGATTGAGCTAATCACCAAGTGATTTAATCAATCATGCCTATGTAATGAAATTGCCATAAGACCTTTCTACAAGTCGGGGTTCTAAGAACTTTCAAGTTGGTGGATACATCCACATGCTAGTAGGGTGGTACACCCAAAAATTCCACAGGGACACAAGCTCCTGCACTTAGGACCCTTCCAGACTTCCCCCTATGTACGTCTTCATCTGGCTATTCATGTGTATTATTTATAATAAATTGGTAACCATAAGTAAAGTGCTACCCTAAAGTCTGAAAGCCATTATGGCAAACTACAGAAACAGAGGAGGAAGCTGTGGGAAGCCAGTCAGAAGCATGGGAGGCCCAGGGATTGTGATTGGATTCTGAAGTGGGGAGGAAATCTGTGGAACTGAGCCCTTAATCTGTGGGGTCTGTGCTAACTCTAGGTAGCACGTGTCAGAAGTAAAATAAATTGTAGGACATCCCTTTGGTAGTCACAGAAAATAGCTTCACAGAAATTTCTTCAACCAATTGCTTGGTTTGAAGAACCTACACGTTTGGTTTTAAAAGTGTTATGAGTGGAGAAAAACTTTTGCTTTAGTACATTATCTTTGATCCTTCTAAACTAAGTTTGTTTAGAGCCTGGAAGACTGATGATGGTCTAAAAACAATCTAGATAGCTGGGTGTGATGGCCCACACCTGTAGTTCCAGCTACTTGGAAGGATGAGGCAGAAGGATCACCTGAGCCCAGTAGCTTAAGGCTGTAGTAGCTGTGAGCCTGCCACTGCACTCCAGCCTGGGAAACAGTTGACTCTGACTCAAAAAAAAAAAAAAAAAAAAATCTAGAAATGAAAAATTTATTCACCAACTTTTCTATCCCAGAATATACCTTTTTGGTAGTGTTCTTCATAGAAAGTCAGTTTATAGTGGTTTAAAGTCTTAGGATTCTATCTGCCCTCTTTCTATGAGAAGGTATTCTTGAAGAAGATACATATTTGTTTATTCTTTCCCTAGGACGCTTAGTTAGGCATGCATTTCCTATCTCCGGATGATCAGGACTGTTCATTTAATAGGGGAAACTTTGATGGATATAACTTAGAAATGTGTATCTTACATTTTATTTTAAATTAGCTTTAATTACCTGACATATTAAGGCTGTACTGCTTCATGGCAAGAAAATACCAGAGAATACTCAAGATTGGGATTAGAGATATACATACATACCCTTTATCAATTGTTGATGTGAATTGTTACCTATAGTTGCTTCATTCACTAGAATCATTGCTTGTACGTATTCTGTTAAAAAACAAAACAAAACAGCATCACCATCATCTTTATTTGTAGTGCTAGCTACTATACTAAATGATGTACATAGTTTTAATTTCACTTAATCTTCACTACTTCTCTGAATAATTATGACTATCTGCATTAGAGACAAAAAAGCTGAAGCTCAGTGGTAAAGCTGTTTATTCCAGAACATTCAGCTAGGAAGTAGTAGAACTGGCTTTAAACCTAGATATATCTGACTCATGAAGGATTGAGAAGGAACAGTAAGATGAAAAACAGTCAGGTGCAGTGGCTCACCTGTAATCTCAGCACTTTGAGAGGCGGAGGCAAGAGGATTACCTGACTGATTCCAGGGGTTCAAGACCAGACTGGGCAACTCAGAGAGACCTTGTCTCTACAGAAAATCAAAAAATTAGCTGGGCATGGTGGTGCACATGTGGTTCCAGCTACTTGGAAGGCTGAGGTGGAAGGATCACCTAAGCCCAGCAGGTCAAGACTGCAGAGGCCAGCAGTGTGTCACTGCACTCTAGCCTGGGCAACAGTGAGAGTCTGACGCAAAAAAAAAAAAAAAAAAAAAAAAATCAAGAATCAAAAATCAAAAAAATATATAAATAGATAAAATAAAATAATGGTCCCAATTTTTTGACAAATACACAATACCATAAGAACATGAGAAAGAATTAAGAATAGTCTGGGGGAAAAAAATCTTGCTTTAAAACCATATATGGGCTGGGCATGATGGCTCATGCGTATAATCCCAGCAATTTGGGAGGCCGAGGTGAGAGGATTGCTTGGGTCCCGGGTTTGAAACTAGCCTGGGCAACTTGGCAAGACCTCATCTCTACAATAAATCAAAAATTAGTCGGGCGTGATGGTGCGTGCCTGTAGTTCCAGCTACTTGGAAGGCTGAGGCAGAAGGATCACCTGAGCCCAGCAGGTTGAGGTTGTGGTGCCATTGCACTCCAGCCTGGATGACACAGTGAGATGGTAACTCAAAAAAACCCCATATATGTCCTGATGAAATGAAAGAGAATGCCACATTAAAGTCATATGTTTGGCAGGGCGCAGTGGCTCAGCCTGTAATCCCAGCACTTTGGGAGGCCAAGGCGAGAGGACTGCCTGAGCCCGGGGGTTCGAGACCAGACTGGACAACCTGGTGAGACCTTGTCTCTACAATAAATCACAAAAACTAGCTGGGCATGGTGGTGTGCACCTGTAGTTCCAGCTCCTTGGAAGGCTGAGGCGGAGGGATCGCCTGAGCCCAGCAAGTCAAGGTTGCAGTGGCCATGAGCGTGCCACTGCACTCCAGCCTGGGTGACAAGAGTGAGACTCCAACTCAAAAAATAAAAAAATAAAGTCTTTCAGAAGACTAGTAGAGTACATTGTATTTCAAGTAGGCAAAATAAAGTGATTCATTCTTTTTATATGTACCTATAAAAAAACTGGTTGCTGAATATCACATGTTCTCACTCACATAATGGACCTTGAACATCCAATGTAATACTATAAGAAAATGACTGATGGTACTGGGAAACTATGGGGGGGAGGGGGATGGGATTAACAGTAGCAAATATCTGTCTGGGGATGGGAAAACACCTCTTATCAACAGAGTGCCTGAATGAAACGTAACTGTACACCTAACCCTTAACTGTACCCCACAAAACCATAATAAAAAATATTGATTAATAAAACAAAAAACAACAACAACAAAAAAAAACTGGTTGCCTCTGAATGTGGGGTAGTGAATAATTTTTGTTATATTTTCCTATGAGTACCAAATGTTGTATAATAAGCAGATATTACTTTTGCAACAATCCCCTTCTCCTCCACAAAAAAGACATAAAGGTAAAAAAAGAAAACGAGGGGAAAGAATAGCTGAGATAAGAATAAATAAATTTAGTGGCTATTATCCACAAGTGATCATATTCACCTACCTTTACAAATATTGGAAGCACAATTATACTGTATTGCCAGAAATATTTAGTACTAAACACTGTCAAAGTTTTTATTATTTCATACCTTTATTTGTTGCAGATCCATCTTTGATCTTTTGTTTCAGTGACTGCAGTACATTTTGTACTTGTTCAAATATGAAGTCCACTTTTCCATCATCTTCTAGTTCCATCCAGAAAGTTTTTGCATCACCTAAAATAAACATATGGAAATAGCCTAAGAGTTAAACAGAAAAAGACTGCAATTTCCCTAAGACAAATGTTACAGAAAAATCTACTTGGTATCTAAATAAAATCAAGATTCAATTGGTCTATCACTTTCCTTGAGGAAAAATATTGAATAAGATTTCCTTACAAAGAACTAGAAACAAAGAATATGATCTCATTTATTTTTGTTAATTTAAAAATATACATATTGAAAACTTTAGTGACACTATTTCTTGACTAGAAAGCAGAAGGAACGACTTCACTTGAGTGATAGTGGGGCATACATATACCTATATGTGCATTCTTTTTTAAGTCTTTAGGGATATAACCTCCACTGAGTATGATTTCAGAATGAAACATCTCAATGGTTGCTGACATAACTAAGTGTCCAACAATATTGCCTTTTACAGTCTGTTACATTAAGTTTAGTTATATGACATGAAATAATGTTTAAGGTATTTCCAGCTAAAGTTATGTAAATAAGCCAATATTTCTGATGGCCAGCACACTAACATCTTAATTAAAATTTTCCTAAATAATTTTTTTGACCAGGTGCAGTGGCTCATGCCTATAAACCCAACACTTTGGGAGGCCAAGGTGAGAGGATTGCCTATGGCTACGGGTTTGAGATCAGCCTGGGCAACTTGGCAAGACCTTGTCTCTACAATAAATCAAAAAATTAGCTGGACATAGTGGCGTGTGTCTGTAGTTCCAGCTACTTGGAAGGCTGAGGTGGAAGGATTGCCTAAGCCTAGCAGGCTGAGGCTGCGATGGCTGTGAGAATGCCACTGCACTCCAGCCTGGGCAACAGTGAGACTCCGACTCAGAAAAAAAGAATTATTTCAAAATTGAAAAGAGAAATATGAAAAAGGCAATTAGACGAATTTGGCAAAAGCCAAATCTTTTTTATTTTAAAGATGTGGGATACATGGGAGGCTGAGGTGAGAGGACTGCCTGAGCCCGCAGGTTCGAGACCAGGCTGGGCAACATGATGAGACCTCGTCTCTACAATAAATCAAAAAAATTAGCTGGGTGTGATAGCAAGCGCCTGTAGTTCTGGCTACTTGGAAGGCTGAGGTGGAAGGATTGCCTGGGCCCAGCAGGTTGAGGCTGCAGTGGCCGGGAGTGTGCCACTATACTCCAGCCTGGGTGATAGAGTGAGACTCTGACTCGGGGGGGGGATGATGTGGGGTACAATTCAGGATTAGGTATACAAGTGGCCATTGTACAAGTAAAGAAAAGCCAAATCTTACACACTATGTTTAAAAATAACAAAAATGAGTCGGGCTCGGTGGCTCAGCCTGCGATCCCAGCACTTTGGGAGGTTGAGGCGAGAGGACTGCCTGAGTCCAGGGGTCTGTGACTAGCCTGGGCAACTTGGCGAGATCATCTCGTCTCTACAATAAATAAAAAAATGAGTCAGGCGTGGTAGTGCGTCTGTAGTTCCAGCTACATGGAAGGCTGAGGCAGAAGGATTACCTGAGCCTAGAAGGTTGAGGCTGCAGTGGCTATGAGCACGCCACTGCACTCTAGCCTGGGCATCAGAGTAAGACTCTGACTCAAAAAAAACCCAAAAAATAAAAAACCCAAAACCTAAAATGTTAAGCATGACCTGTTTAAAAAAATGTCAAAATGCATAATGTATAAAATTAATTAATAAGTCCTCAAGCAAAGAAAAGACATAAGAGTATTGCATTTTAGAAGGCCACTTGCGTAGGCTGGAGGAGGATTAATGGGCAGAGAGCCCAGATAGTTTGCAAAAAATACATTTCCTTAATAAAAATTAAACCCAGAACCTCTGAGTTTGGCGATGGAGGGAGAACCTTCATAAGGAAAGAGGCTTAGACATCAGCGCCCCAACTACTGCTGACGTCCCCTTACCCAAAGGGGACCTCTGGCTATTTAGAGCTGCTGTCAATGCAGTGGCCGCAGGAGGGGTGCTGTTTCCCTGTTAATACTCTGAGCACATGTATACTACATAAGATGAAGCTTACTTTAAATTCTACATAACTCAGTTCAGACAAGGATTCAAGATGTGAAACAAATGCAATGTGAAAGGACAAAATGAATGAGAATTGGTGCTTCAAAAGGCAAGTAGAAGACATAACATGGAGAGAGCCTTGTGCACCATGCCAAGCAGCTTTACTTTTATATGGAAAGCTACTCAAGAGGTGTAAGCATCTTATGATGCCATTGGATACCTTTCTCAGAAAGATCACTCAGGCAGCAGTAGGAGTAGTCAAGAATGATTTCCATTTACCTGCCTCAGACAATCTATGGAGGGTAATGGAATAGAGATAAAGAGACAGGTAGAAAATTCAAGTAGGTAGGGGCTCACTGAGCAAACTGGATAAACAGGCTTCAGAGAGTAAGATTTGGTTCAGAAATACACATTTTGGAGGCATCAGCACACAAATGCTTACTGAAACCACAGAGCAGATGTGATTCCTTGGGGAGAACAAACATACAGAATAAGAAGGTTCTTCTGGAGAACATCAACCTGCAAGGGATGAATACAAGGAAAAGGAACCATAGATACTGAGAAGGTGGAAGGGAACGCCAGAGAATAGTATCTCCGGAGTCAAGGGAAGAATGGGTCCGTGGTGATTAACAATCTAGGTTTTGGAGTTCAGGTGTATTTGAGTTTGATCCCAGTACAGTCACTTATTAGCTGTGTGAACACATCTGTAAAATGAGAATAATAGTAGCCACCTACTTCATAGAGCTGATGGGTAGATAAGCCTGTAGCAGTTGGCAAGAAATTACTATAAATAATTAACAGGAAATACAGGCAAAAAATTTGCTCTTTCATCGTGGAATTTTGTTTCTTGAGTCAAAGTTTCAGTCTATCGCCCAGGTTGGAGTGCAGTGGCACACTTACGGCCACTGCTGCCTCGACCTGCAGTGCTCAGGTGATCCTTTTGCTTCAGCCTTCCAAATAGCTGGAACAACAGGCATGTGCCACCATGCCCAGCTAATTTTTGACTTATTATAGAGATAAGGTCTCATCATGTTGCCCAGGCTGGTCTCGAACCCAGGGGCTCAGGCAATCCTCTCACCTCGGCCTCCCAAAGTGCTGGGATTATAGGCATGAACCACTGTACCTGGCCCAAAATTATTTTTCAAAGCACTTAATGGATTATTGTCATTATGTTTCCTTTCATAGGTGAGTCAATATCCCTTACTAGGAATTTATCTTTATTAGAAATGGACATCAAGATTGGAAGGATTTTGAAACTATTTTAAAAAATAGCTTCTGGTAGCATTAAAATATTCACACATGCCGGGCTCTATGGCTCAGCCTGTAATCCCGCGCCTTTGGGAGGCTGAGGTGAGTGGATTGCCTGAGCCTGTGGGTTCGAGACCCACCTGGGCAGGCGAGACCTCATCTCTACAATAAATCAAAAAAATCAGCCGGGCACAGTAGCGCATGCCTGTAATTCTAGCTACTTAGAAGGCTGAGGGAAGGATCACCGGAGCCCAGCAGGTCGAGGCTGCGGTGGTCAGGAGCGGCCACTGCACTCCAGTCTGGGTGAGAGTGAGACTCCAACTCAAAAAAAAAAAAAAAAAAAAAAAATTCACACATAACTGTCCTAGACTGAGGGAAAAAAATGATGCTAAAAGACAGCAATCAGGATTTATTGAATTTTTTCAGTGACTATCACTGAAAATTGTTGTGTGGTTATTTAATAGGAAATATTTAAGATGAATTATTTAAAAACAAGCAGAATAAATGTTTAGTCTTAGAACTGATTAATAAAAAGGACACTGCCAATAAAATTTAAGAAAACAAAGCTGGCCAGGTATGGTGGCTCACACCTACAATTCCAGCACTCTGGGAGGTTGAGGAGAGAGGATTACCTGAGCCATAGGTTCGAGACCAGTCTGGGCACTTGGTGAGACCTCATCTCTACAATAAATCAAAAAAGTAGCTGGGCGTGGTTGCGTGTGCCTGTAGTTCCAGCTACCTGGAAGGCTGAGGCAGAAGGATGGCCTGAGCCCAGCAGGTCAAGGGTGCAGTGGCTGTGAGCATGCCACTACACTCCAGCCTGGGTGACAGAGTGAGACTCCGACACAAACAAAACAAAACAAAAACTAAGGAAATCAAGCTGGGGCGTGATGGCTCATGCCTGTAATCCTAGCACTTTGGGAGGTGGAGGCGAGAGGATTGCCTGAGCTCAGGGGTTCGAGACCAGCTTGAGCAACATGGCTGACCTTGTCTCTACAATAAATAAAAAAATTAGCCAGCTGTGCTAGTACATGCCTGTGGCCAGCTTGGAAGGCTGAGGCAGAAGGATCGCCTGAGCCCAGCAGGCTGAGGTTGGGTAGCGGGGAGCGTGCCACTACACTCTAGCACTTTAGCCTGACTCTGACTCAACCCCAAAAAAATATATGAATAAACTAAAGGATTCAGTTAATGATAATGTGTCAATATTGGTTCATTAATTGTAACAAATGTACCATTCAAATGTAAGATGTTAATCATAGGTGAACCTGGGTACTAGGTATATCAGAACTCTGCATTTTTCTCTAACACTAAAAGTTTTCTGAAAAATAAAGCTTATTTTTAAAAAAGTACATCAAAGTACTGATTTAGGATTGCTGATTCACAATTAGTTAAAAAGACAGTCAAAACTGGTGGCTACATGAGAATAAGTCCTTAACTCCCTGTAGTTCAGAAAAGTTCTTTGCAGTAGAAAAAACTTGAGAATTCCACAATTCAGCTTACCCTATGTACTTTAAAATTTTTAAACATAAAGTGTAACAATGTGTTCTTCAACCTACCATTTTTTTCTCCCATCTTTTGATGTTGTTTATAAATATAAAATGCTTCACAATTTGGTTTATCATAGGACTGAATGATATGAATCACTTTGATTGTAGAATATCACTGAAATCCAGTTGTGGTCTCTGTGGAATTTATAGTCCTCAGACAAAACATATAATTATATCATTCTAAACCTGGTATCCTTTGATACTTGATTTCAAATATAAACTGTGGCTGAAGAAATATTCAGAAATGACCAATAGTCCAACCAAAAGACAAGTCCATGCATCTTCATCAAGTAAATATTTATAGTCGTATCAGATCATTGACAGCATTTTTTAAAAATGAAAACCAACTCCATCTTTGGTCCACAAATGTATGAAACATTCTGTAAGGAAAACAATAAAGAATAGTGTATATGTGTAAAGAACAACATATGTAAGGAAAAAAGATTGTTATAACAACAGCCCTATCTTTTTAAATATCATGAACCATTACGAAAAGAATACATGTGATCTGGAAAAAAAACGAGTGAAATAGAAAATTAGGAATATCACAGAGAAGACTCACCCAGAATCCTATTAACCATATATAACATATTTGTTAATTAACATTTACATTACATATTGTTAATGAACAACTCAACTATCCTCATTTTTTTTTTTTTTTGAGTTGGAGTCTCATTCTGTTGCCCAGATTGGAGTGCAGTGGCCACTCCCGGCCACTGCAGCCTCGACCTGCTGGGCTCCAGCGATCCTTCCACCTCAGCCTTCCAAGTAGTTGGCACTACAGGCGCACGCTACCACGCCTGGCTAATTTTTGATTTATTCTAGAGATGAGGTCTCACCAAGTTGCCCAGGCGGGTCACGAACCCACAGGCTCAGGCAATCCACTCACCTCAGCCTCCCAAAGGCGCGAGATTATAGGCTGAGCCACCGAGCCCAGCTTATCCTCATTTTATAAATATTTCATAAAAACTTTTAAAATGAGAATAATAATGCTAACTACCTCATAGGTTGTTGTGAAGATAAGACTTAATCACTTACAATAGTGCCTGACAAAGAAAAGATTCAATAAATGCTAGCAATTATGATTACTCTTTCAGCATACAATTTTAAAATAAAAGTTGTATTTTAGGTGTTTATTTTTTTATAAGCTTTCATTAGTAAGATATCCTGCCCTGTCCTCCATCATCAGTATTTTTGTATAAGACTAAGTGGCTGCATAATGCACTTTGGTCAATAATACATGCATTACTATAATGGTTTTAATAATTAAATTTTAATGAAGTATTAATTAGCAGTATAAACTTCTATATTGGACGTTTAGATTTTTATTTTTATTTTTTGAGTTGGAGTCTCACTCTTGTAGTCCAGGCTAGAGTGTAGTGGCACGCTCATGGCCACCGCAGCCTTGACCTGATGGGCTTAAGGCGATCCTTTCACTTTAGCCTTCCAAGTAGCTGGAACTACAGATGCACACCACTATCCTCAGCTAGATTTTTTGTGATTTACTGTAGAAACAAGGTCTCACCAAGTTGCCCAGGCTAGTCTCAACCCAGGCTCAGGCAATCCTCTTGCCTTGGCCTTCCAAAGCGCTGGGATTACAGGCTGAGCACTGCGTCCGGCCTAGATTTTTATTTTTTAGATTAAGTTTCAGCATAATAAATAATTCCAGAATAATATACTTCATCCATGTCTCTGATTATTTCCTTAGGACATACACCTAGAAGCAGAACAAATAGGTCGAAAAGAGATCAACAATTTTCATTCTCAAGATGTCAGCCAACATATGCCACTTCCACACCAAATCTGTAGAAATGTTCGAATTTTTTCTTTTCTTTTTGAATTTCTTTGAATTTTTTTTTTGAGTTGGAGTCTTACTCTGTCACCCAGGCTGCAGTGCAGTGGCATGCTCACAGCTATCATGGCCTCGACCTGCCAGGCTCAGATGGTCCTTCCACCTCAGCCTTCCAAGTAGCTGGATCCACAGGCATGCGCTACCATGTCCAGCTTATTTTTTGATTTATTGTAGAGACAAGGTCTTACCAATTTGCCCAGGTTGGTCTCGAACCTCTGAGTTTAGGCAATCCTCTTGCCTTGTCCTCCCAGAGTGTTGGGATTACAGGCTTGAGCCACCGAGCCTGGCCTAGAATATTTTTCATTTTTACTTTTATTTTTTTGAGTTGGAGTCTTACTCTGTGTGCAGTGCATACTCCCAGCCACCGTAGCCTTGACCTGCTGGGCTCAGGTGATCCTTCCGCCTCAGTCTTCCAAGTAGCTAGAACTACAGGCACGTGTCACCACACCTGGCTAATTTTTTGATTTATTGTAGAGATGCAGTCTTGTCAAGTTGCCCAGGTTGGTCTCAAATCCCTAGGCTCAGTCAATTCTCTCACCTGGGCCTCCCAAAGTGCTGGGATTATAGGTGTGATAGGCTGAAAACACAAAGGGAGCTCTCTATGGGCCAAGTGTGTGAGGCCTCTGGGGAAAGCAAGCAGACCAGAAGCTGCAGAGATGATGTCAACCACAATCACAGCAGCAAATGGACGGGAAGAAATCCTCTCAGAGAAGATGAACACACCAACCAAGAGGCTCGTGCAAACATTTGAAAAAGGCTACACCATGAAAGAGACTGAGTTAAAGAAGGAAACCTCATCCTTGAAATAACAATTTGGAAAAATAACCAGTTAGGTATTTTAGATATAAAAATAGTTGTTAAAATAAACTCAATAGATGACTGAATGAATAATAGAGCAGACTCAAATGAAGAGCCTGCTAGCAAGCTAGAAGTCTGAGTTGAACACAGAGCAAAGAAATAAGAGAAAGCATAAAAAAGGGAGAATAGGGATGAGGCAATAATAACCCCAAACTTCTCAGAACTGGAAAACACAAACACCCACTGCATCCACTGAGTGCCAACTAGGATGAAATTCTTAATATATACCACTAGACAAACTGGCAAACTTCAGCATAGCAAAATTGCAAAGTCTCAGATGCTTCCAGAAAATCTAGATTATCTAAAAAGGAAGTATATCAGACTAGTAACGAGACTTCTCATCACAAATGTCAGATGCATAATGTTAAAGGAAAATAAGTATAAACCCTGAATTCTATATCCAGCCAAGCTATCTTTCAATACGGAGACTGGGAAAAAGACTTTTATACACAAAGAGCCACTTTAGAGCTCTTTGAAAGAAATAAGGAAGCACCCTATGAGGACAAATGAACCTAGAAGAAAGCAATAGTGAGCAAATACATAAGTTAAACACATTGCTAAGAAAGCACAGATTAAGATGAACTTCAATAACAAATGAAATAAAAAATGCTGTAAGATACCACCATGAGAGATAATGTTCTTTCTTGGAGAGGTGATGGAGGCATTGTTGCAAGACCAGAGAAAGTAAAGAAGCATGCTAAATTCTTCTGTATAGGGAAGATATCAATACTGATTCAATTTTTATTTTGTTAGAAAAACAAATTTAGAACTGTAGTGAAATATAAAAATTTACTAAAAGAAAACGGAACAGAAAAATACTTGAGGCTAAAAGTGAAAGTGAAAATAGACAAATAAGAATGATACAAAGAGAAGCACAGTAAATCAGATGATAAGAATAAGACCAAATATGTTAATAATCACGATAAAGGTGAATGTGCTTACCTCACCTATTAAAGGATACACTCTCAGATTGGATTACATGCAAAATCTAGCTATGATATTTTTAAGTAAAAGACCCACTTAAATCACACAAATGTTATAGAAGTTTGAAAATGAAGGAACTAAAAAAAGACACCTGCAAATACAAGAAACATTCATCTCAAACAAGAAGTTAATATAAAAGTAAATACAAGTCAGAGAAAAATATTTTATACTGTCAGAACAATTCACCCAGATTTAATATTCATGAACTTTTACGAACAAATAATATCACTATGAAATAAATAAAGCAGAACTTAAATACAAGTAAAAGGCCCAAATCCAAGATTTGTTGGGAAAGTAATAGATCTTTCTCAGAAATGACATAAACTGGGAAAAAAATGAGAATATAAAAAATTTATGTGACAGATAAATTAACAAACTTACTCTAACAAATGTGTAGAGCTTTGCATCCAATAGAAAATACTTTTTGTGGAGGAAAAAACATAAAATTTACAAAAATTCACTGTGTACTAGATCTAAAGGAATTCTCAACAAATTCCAAAGGATTTATGTTATACAGAGCACAGTCACTGAATGTAATAAAAGCCCGATTGAACATTATGAATTAACCTCCCACCACACATTACCTGTGGAAAAGCAAAAAGCCAATTTCTAAATAATTTATGGTTTGCAAAAGAAATCAAAGTAGAAATTTTAAGATATTTGGAAAGTGATCAGTTGAAATAATACATTTAAAAACCTGATGGATTCTGCCAAAGCACATTCAGAGAAATATTTAAATTTTTTTTTGAGTCAGAGTCTCACTCTGTTTCCTTGACTGGAGGGCAATGGCACGCTCACGGCCACCACAGCCTCAACCTGCAAGGCTCAAGTGATCCTTCCACCTCAGTATTCCGAGTAGCTGGAACTACAGGTGTGTGCTACCACGCCTGGCTAATTTTTTGATTTATTGTAGAGATGAGGTCTCACCAAGTTGCCCAGGCTGGTCTAGAATTCGTAGGCTCAGGCAATCCTCTCACCTCGGCCTCCCAAAGTGCTGGGATTATAGGCGTGAGCCACCGCATCCAGCAATATTTAAATCTTAAATGAATTTTATTCATTGGAAAATTGAAAATATTGACTTAAATTAAAGAAGCTGGGAAAAGATCAACAAAATAATAACAAGTAAAAGATATATTGACAGCTACTGAAAATATTTTAAAATATTTTTAAGGTTCAAATAATTTTATGCCAATAAATTTGAAAGCATAGATGAACGACTTTCTAGGAAATAAAAACTACCATGAAGGCTCAAGAAAGAAAAGTCCAAAAGTAAGCATAAAAAGAAACTAAAACTATAAAGATCTTACCAGAGCTGCATACCACACATCCCCATAGCTGCATATGAAGTCCATAAAATTTCAAAGATGAATAGTACAAAACTTTCAAGGAATGAATAATATCTATCATATACAAACTGTTCTAAAGCATGAAGAATCTGGGAAGCTACTCAACTCTTTTTATGAGATCAGCATAACCTTGGCGCACACATAGAAAACTAAAGGCCAAAATCACTCTGAGTATAGATATGAAAATACTGGTTGGAGGCAGTGGCTCACTGCCTATAATCCCAGCACTTTTGAGAGGCCGAGGTGGGAACTATACTTGAGCTCAGAAGTTTGAGACCAGCCTGAGCAACATAGCGGAATCTCAGCTTTACCACACACACACACACAAAAGCAAAAATATTAGCTGGGTGTGGTGGGGCCTGCCTGTAGTCCCAGGAGGGGTAGAGGGGGGTTGAGCAGAAGGATCACCTGAGGAGATCAAAGCGGCAGTGAGTTGTGAGTGTGCTACTGCACTCTAGTGACAGGGTGAGAACCTGACTGCACAAAACAAACAAAAACAGATGAATGGAGAAAAACTACCACCTCATGCAGAAGAACAAATAATTCAATAAAAGTTAGTAATTATTCTGTGGAGAGTTACAGGGACCCTTGGCAAACTAGGAATGAAAGAGAACTTCCTGAAAGCGATAGAGACTATCTACCAAAACCCAGCAGCAAACACTATACTCATGATGAAATATTAGTAGCATTTTCATTAGTCAAGAACAGGATGAAGGCACTTGCTATCACTGCTCGTATTCAATTTTGTACTGGAAATCTTAGAGAAATGCAGTAAGAATAAAAAGAGGCCTCAAGATTGGAAGAAGAGAAAAATCTATCTGTTGAACAAATAAATAAAACTAACAAAAAATCAAAAACCAAGCAAGAAGTTGAGAGAAAATGTTTGCAACATACTTTAGCAATAGCAGCGATAAGGAAGCATAATTAACCATAGACACTGAAGAGATGTTAAAAATTATATAGGATACATAGTAACCAGGACACATAAAGACCTCCATAAATCATCTTCAAGAAAAAGATAACCCAGTACAAAAAGTTTTCCTAAAAAAGGAAATTACAGAAATTTAAAGAAATTATAGGTTAATAACTATATAAATAGATATGCCAACATTAAATCATAAAATGAAAATTAAAATAAGTATTATAGACGGAGCATGGCTCATGCCTGTAAGACCAGCAACTTTGGGAGGTGGAGGCAAGAGGATTACCTGAGCTCAGGGGTTCAAGATCAGCTTGAGCAAATGGATAGAAATCGTTTCTACAACAAATAAAAACATCAGCTGGGCATGGTGGCACATGCCTGTGGTTCCAGCTACTTGGAAGGCTGAAGCGGAAGGATAGCCTGAGCCCAGCAGGTCAAGGCTGCGATGGCTGTGAGAATGCCACTGCACTCCAGCCTGGGTGAGAGTGAGACACCGACTCAAAAAAAAAAAAAAATTACTATTTTCAGCCATCAGATGGGCAAAGATGAAGAAGACAATATGGTGGTCTAAACTGTAGGGAAAATGAACTCTCATAAACTACTTGTGGGATGTATAAATTAGTAAAGGTTTTTGGAGACAAATTTAGAATAATCTATTAAAACTCAAAATGTTAAAAACTTAAAACCAAGCAATTCCACTTTTAGGTATACATCTTGAGAAATTAAACATGTACACAAGAAAACAAAAATATTTTCCTTGCAGCATTGCTTGTAAGGTGAAAAACTGGAAAAACAAAACAAAACAAAAACCTAACATCGACAGGGCTCGGTGGCTCAGCCTGTAATTCCAGCACTTTGGGAGGCCAAGGCAAGTAGACTGCCTGAGGTTGTTGGTTCGAGACCCACCCGGACAACTGGGCGAGACCTCCTCTCCACAATAAATCAAAAATCAGCCAGGAGTGGTAGCGCACACCTGTAGTTCTGGCTACTTGGAAGGCTGAGGTGGGAGGGTCGCCGGAGCCCAGCAGGTCGAGGCTGCGGTGGCCGGGAGTGTGCCACTGCCCTAGTCTGGGATATGGAGTGAGACTCCCACTCAAAACAAAACAAAACAAAAAACACAAAAAACCCTAACGTCTATCAAGAGAAAAATGACAAATACAACCAAAATAGGATTTAATAGGGAAACCAATAAAAGAGACAAAGAGAAATAGTTTACATTAACAGAATATACAGTCATACACTGGAATATTATGTTGCAGCTAAAGAAATCCAAGCTGGGTGTGGTGGTTCACACAGATAATCCCAGTACTTTGTGAGGCCGCGGTGAGAGGATTGCCTGAGCCCACGGGTTCGAGACCATCCTGGGGAACTTGATGAGGCCTTATCTCTACATTAAGTCAAAAATCATCAGGCATGGAGGCACATGCCTGTAGTTCCAGCAACTTGGAAGGCTGAGGCAGAAGAATCACCTGAGCCCAGCAGGTGGCGGCTGCGGTGGTCATGAGCATGCCAGTGCTCTCCAGCCTGGGTCAGAGTGAGACTCCAACTCAAAAAAAAAAAAAAAAAAAATTAGCGAGGCAGGGTGGCCCACGCCTGTAGTTCCAGATAACGGAAGACTGAGGTGGAAGGATTGCTGGAGCCCAGCAGGTCATGGCTGCAGTGGCCATGGGGATGCCATGGCACTCCAGCCTGGGTGACAGGAGTGAGACTCTGACTCAAAAAAGGTAAAACAAAATAACATGAAATAAAAATAAAAGAAATTCATAAATACCATAATGAGCTATCACTAACAACATGAGTACACTGCAAAAACATCGTCAAGTGAAGAAATAAAGCTACGGAATATTATTTCCATTGAAAATTTACAAATGCATACACGCCCCTTTAGAGACTATATAACAGCTTTAAAAAGCAATTTAAAAAAAGACTTGTAGGTTCTGTACCAAAGTTAGGGTGAAGGGAAGGCGGAGCAGGAAAACAAGGGGACATTCAGGGACCTGATTATGCTCTTTTTCTGTAAGGTTCTAATTTTGTAAAAAGTAATGTAAAGTGCACTTAATTTTAAAAATTAAGTATATTTCAATTTTCAGTGGAATTGTTTATTTTAAAGCCTTAAATAGCATTTGTCAAACTGCCTTTCACAAAGTTTCTACCAATTTATGGTTTCAATTAAGCACACTCAGTAATACTTTTATTTTTAAAAAGCTCTCACCAGTGTTCACACCTTCTAAAATTTGAAAATAATTGACCTTATACAAGTAAAACATGTCTACTGAAGAAAATCTGCAAAATACAATAAAGCATAAAGAAAATTTAAACCACAATTTCATCTTGAGACAACAGGTGTTACTAATTCAAAGAGTAACCGGGATTTTAAAATTTATTCATCTTTTTCTCCCCCTTCTCGCTTTTTTACTTTGGCAGAAGAGAATTCAACCTGCTTTGCTTCAGTGTATGGTTCTTTCCCGTGTTTAAAAACAAGCTCTTGTCAGGCGCGGCGGCCCATGAGGCGGGAGGATTGCTTAAGACGAGGAGTTCGAGACCAGCCTGGGCAACACAGCGAGACCTGCCTCTGTATATTTAAAAAAAAAAAAAAAAAAAAAGCCGGGCTCGGTGTCTCAGCCTGTAATCCCGCGCCTTTGGGAGGCTGAGGTGAGTGGATTGCCTGACCCCGCGGGTTCGAGACCCGCCTAGGGAGCGAGACCTCATCTCTACAATAAACCAAAAAATCAGCCGGGCGTGGTAGCGCATGCCTGTAATTCCAGCTACTTGGAAGGCTGAGGCGGAAGGATCGCCGGAGCCCAGCAGGTCGAGGCTGCGATGGCCGGGAGCAGCCACTGCACTCCAGTCTGGGCGACAGCGTGAGACTCCAACTCAAAAAAAAAAAAAAAAAGACTCTAGCCGGGCTCCGTGGCTCAGCCTGTAATCCCGCGCCTTTGGGAGGCTGAGGTGAGTGGATTGCCTGAGCCCGCGGGTTCGAGACCCGCCTGGGCAACTTGGCGAGACCTCATCGCTACCATAAGTCAAAAATGAGCCGGGCGTGGTAGCGCACGCCTGTAGTTCCAGCTACTTGGAAGGCTGAGGCGGAAGGATCACCGGAGCACGGTAGGTCGAGGCTGCGGTGGCCAGGAGCGGCCACTGCACTCCAGTCTGGGCGACAGAGTGAGACTCCAACTCAAAAAAAAAAAAAGAAAAAAAAAAAAGACTCGTAAGATGCCCTGACTATTGTCTCTCCGCTCCTTCTGTTTTGTGACGACCGTAATAAAAATTTGAGTACGCGTGTCACGCTTTTAAATACTTCATGTGTTCTTATTTAATCCGCATAACAATCATGTGGGGTAAACGAGCATGCTCATTTTTCTGATGAGGAAGCTGAGGCATTGTCATACGTTAAGTGGCACAAAAGGAACCAAGCAGCCTGGTTTCAGAGGCCGTTTTGACTACTGCACTCCGCTGCCTCCAAGTTCCTCCTCTTTGGTATATACAGAACTCGCTGTAGGTTTCCACATGTACAGTTAATTACATGCCGTTCCTTATTTACTTACTGGGCAATTACTTATTGGGCTGTGGCTGATGGGAGTCAAGTCTTAGGATGTAATCGCAACTCCGTGATCGTGGATCAATTATTTCACTTGCTGCATTTTGGACTTGCGTACTCTTACCTGTGAAATGGGTCAGTGGCTAAACCTTGAGGTTCTGCTTCTGGATTCTGTACTGCTGTTCATTTCCTCCGGCCCCTTATACAGCCTCAGGTTCCCAGCTGCTTAGGAATCCCCTCTCCTTAGGGTGCGTACCAACCAGGAGACAGAGGCCCCCGTGTCCACGAGGGTTGAGAACCCGTGCACCCGTGGTCCCTTCCCCAGCCCGGGACCGCACGTGGGTGCAAGCAGAAGGGAGGCTGCAAAGCTAAGGTGTGGCCCCTGCTCCCGGGGCGGAGGGCTCCGTTTCCAGGTCCTCCAACAGCCTGGCCGGAGGAACCGTCGGGGCCCACTCGCGGCGGTGCCTTGGCAACACTGAGTTTTCCACGCAGCCCGCCAAACCTGACGGCTGCGCTCCGCCCGCTCCGCTGGCGAGCCCGGGTTCCTCCGTGGGTGAGGCTTTCCTCCGACGCCCAGCCGCCGAGCGCCGCAGCCCCAGGTACTTCACCATTTACTAACCCTCAATCCGCAACAGCCTTCCCGCACCACAGGGGCCGGGGAGGAGGGAAAGCGCGTCTAACGCCCAGGCCCACCTAATGGCATCATTAAATGGGACGAGTCGGACAACAGCGGACGGCACACCACCTGGCTGGCAGCCCATTGGTCGCACTCCCCACCGGGTCACGCCTCAGAAACCCGGCTCGCGTACCGCCGGCACCGCAACAGCGCCCGAGCGCGCCGCCTCCCGATTGGCTGTCAACGCTCTCGGCTTGTCTCGCGCTCCTTAGACGGGCCAATAGGATTACCCGCAGTCGAGAGGCCGGCATCTCTGGAGTGGTGGCGCAGCTGTTTCCTCCGGTAGGTGTGGAGCTGCCATCTTGTGTGTGGCTGGGTCTGGGCTACTGAGGGTTGGAAGCTTATAAAGAGGTTCGCCGTCTTTGCAAGAGGTCCTGGGGGAGCGTTAGGGTGGAGGAGAGGCCTGAGAGAGGAGAACTGGCTCCTTCTCACTTGTCTAACAGTGTGAGAGTTTTGGACCTGAGCCTCCTCCCTGGCCAGGAGAGCGAGGAATGGCGGCGATGGGGGTGGGGGTGGGGCGGTGGTAGTGGTAGTGGCAGGGATCCTGGGCTTTGGTGTGCCGGTCATTGTGGGGACTGGGCTGGGTCTTTGATGCCTCAACATTAGTTCCTTGGAACTAGGGCGCTCTTTCAGTATTTTTTGTCTCGTAAGGAGGCTAGGTGATGGTCTGCCTGATTCATAAAGGAACAAAGCTGGTAATGGAAGGGGAGTGTCGCCGCTGTCCTCAGGTTCTAAAGAGACCTCTTCGTCTTCGGTGGTTTTCGATGGGGAGGCTGCGGAACTAACTGTTGCTCTTTTGGGGGTACCTTTGATGAGGCCATCCTTTGGTGTTAGTGGGTGTCCAATTCTGCTTTTGGGTAATTTTCAGTAAGCGTGCGTTCCTGCAGCCGTCTTTTTTCTTAAAGGTAGAAATTGGTGCTCTTGGAAAAACAGGAGGTGAAGGAACACTTTTCACACATCTTGATTTCCTTGATAAGGATTTGTTGAAGATTTATAAGTATCTTTTATTTATTATTATTATTATTTTTTTGAGTCTCACTCTGCCGCCCAGGCTGGAGTGCAGTGGCACGCTCATGGCCACCGCGGCCTCCACCTGCGGGACTCCGGCGATCCTTCCACTCAGCCTTCCAAGTAGCTGGAACTACAGGCGCGTGCTACCACACCTGGTGTATATTTTGATTTACTGTAGAGACGAAGTCTCACCAAGTTGCCCAGGCTGGTCTCGAACCCCCAGACTCAGGCAGTTCTCTCACCTCGGCCTTTCAAAGTGCTGGGATTACAGACTGAGCCAGCTTGCCTGGCCGATTTATAAATCTTTACTGTTAGGGTTAGGGTCCGCATCATCGGAGCCAGCATGCCTGGGGTGGGGGCTGGTAATCAGAGATAGGAGTAACACAAAGATTTGCAACACACCAAGAAGTGAAAAAGAAAAGATCACTTCCCACAGACAGGAGGAGGGCCATCAATTTGAGTGTGGCCTTGAAGGCTGGGGTACTGGGTATATTTAAAGCTCTTGGAGAGCATTTTGATCAAGGAGAATGTTTAAAGTTGCAACAGAAATCACAAGTCTTGTGTCTTGACATCACCAGGCCCCGGTATCTCATGACTCCAGGTGGTGGACTGGAGGCTGGTCACAGTAAACTACTAACAATACATCAAGGCCAGAAGCACTGATACTTCCCCCGGGTGGATGATTTGTAGACCTTGAGGAACTATAAGGCTCTACTTTATGATTACAATGGGCAGATACTGGTCATGTTTGAGGGATCTGGGTTTCTGAAATGACAAAGTCAGCAAAGTTAATTAGTCTTTATCTAAAGTATGCATTCCTTCAGGACACAACTTTTACTTTCTCCTTAGTGTGTTAAGATTTAGTAACTGGCTAGGGGCTCAGTGGCTCAGCCTGTAATCCCAGCATTTTTGGGAGGCGGAGGTGAGTGGATTGCCTGAGCCCGCGGTTTTGAGACCAGCCCGGGCAACTTGGCCAACCTGGGCAACTTCGCAAGACCTCGTCTCTACAATAAAAATAAAAAATTAGCCGGGCGTGCACGCGCTTGTGGTTTCAGTTACTTGGAAGGCTGAGGAGGAAGGATCGCAGGAGCCTAGCAGGTGGATGCTGGGGTGGCAGTGAGTGTGCCACTGCACTCCAATCTGGGCGACAGAGTGAGACTCCAACTCAAAAAATAAAATAAAATACAGTAAAATAATTTAGGAACAAAACAAAATGGCTTCTCGTTTTCAGTCTGTCCTTTCATTTATGTCTCTATAACAGGCTTGCTTACTTAGTCCTGAGCAGACAGAGGCTCTTGTGAGGGAAAACACCTCGAGTTTAGTTTTCATTAATTCAAAGTTAACTAATGGCCCAACTGAGTCAACAGTACATGATGTGTACATTTTGTGACAGGAATAGAAAAAAATCAGCAAAATAATTGACAAATTTAAAAGTTTTTTAAATTTTTTATCCAATGGCTTTATAAAACCTAAGTTACAAGAGTTTAAATATTAATAATTTAGCGTTGAATTGATGGCTCAAGTACATGTAATATGTATCAGGATCAGATAAGAGATTTGTATCTCATTTGCTTATAAGAGTACTTGGAATATATTAGACAGTATAGTTGTTGAATGAATAATTAAAATAATGTAGTGGTTGGGAGGTGTGAGCATACTGTTTTTGGGCTAACTGAAAAATAACGTTTTAGTTTTCTTTAATTTTTTTTTTTTTTTGAGTCAGTGTCTTACTCTTACCCAAGTTGTAGTGCATTGGCAGGATCACGGCTCACTGCAGCGTCAACCTCTTGGGCTCAGACAGTCCTCCGCTTCAGCCTTCCAAGTAGCAGGGATTACAGGCATGTGCCACCACAGTCGGCTAATTTTTTATTTATTTGTAACGATGAGGTCTCCCTATGTTGCCCAGGCTGGTCTCCAGCTACTGGACTCAGGCGATTCTTCCACCTAGGCTTCCCAAAGTGCTGGGATTACAGGTGTGAGCCACTGTGCCTGGCCTTAAAAAATAACTTTTTAACTTGCTTTTTAGAAAACCTGATTTTCAGTTTGGACTAAATGTATTCTTGCTTCCAATTTATAAGCAATATTAAGGATAGGTTCATAATCCTTTCTGTGTGAGAAGTCAGTTTAGGAGATCTTACTATAGAAAAATGTAGGTAAGATGAGCCCTCAAGCAATAATGCACTGTTTGTCGTTTTCTTGAAAGCACATAAAATCTCTATAGATTAATACCAAACATAGCCTCAGTGCCTTAGATCTCTTCTGTTGAAGAAAGTGTATTTTTTTAGTTTCTTTTTTAACATTTCAAAGTCAAAATACTACTTTAAATTTAATATATTGCACAAATATGTTGTATAATTTAAAATAGATAAAAAATTTTGAAATAATAGGTGTCTTCAGATGTTTTGGAAGAACTCAGTCTATATCGATTTCATAATATATCATCTGAAGATCTTTAGGCATCTTTAAAAATGTCATTTTTTGCATGAGCTATTTTAAATGACTAAGTAAAAATGGTTTTCACTAGATTAGTATGGTAAAGATTATTTTCCAGTGCAGTCTCACAATATATACACATTTAGATTTTTCCCATTATCAAGTGATGTACTCTGTCTAGTTATAAACGTAAAAATTTGGTAACACTTTAAAAGTAAATGTAGTATTTTGTGACAATGTATATTAAAATCTGTTTATATAACAGCACAGAAAAAATCTATGAAAACTGCCGTTAGGACCTATTTGGATTTGCTGTATTTGGTACTTTAAAAATCTAAATGATTATGGGTGAAGTTTTAGGGTTATGTTTACACACTTTGCAATAAAAACCACATTTCAAACATTTTAGGTGCTTTTTCTTTTCGGTAACTAAAAAACCAGCTCACATATAATGCTCATTTCCTCTTTTTAAAATTGTTTTTGAAGTAGTAGAAATACTTTGCTGTGCTTTGTAATAATTATGATCATATAATATGTGACTTTGGGCCTGTAATCCCAGACCTTTGGGAGGCCAAGGAGAGAGGATTGCCTGAGCTCAGGAGTTTGAGACCAGTTTGGGCAACTTGGCAAGTTCTCATCTCTATAATAGATCAAAAATTAGCCGGGCGTATTGGCGCTGTCTGCGGTTCCAGCTACTTGGAAGGCTGAGGCTGCGGTGGCTGAGAGTGTGCCACTGCACTCCAGCCTGGGTGACAGTGAGACTCCAACTCAAGAGATAAGAGGAAAAAAAATGTCACTTTGGGGGAACATTTGAGATTTATTTGCAGAAATATTTGTATATTCCTCATTTATTTAGTGCATTTCATCATTACCTTTCTAGTCTTTAACCAATATAGTCCCTTATGGGAATAAGTTAATACGACAGAAAATAAAAGATGATTTAAAACTGTATAAAGGTCAAAATGACCACTGCAGTTTGTGGTGTTTAGCTATTCCATGAAACTGCTTGAATGCCTGAATTATGAAGATTTCCTTTAACCACTGGCAGTGCTTGTTAGATAAGCACGTGGACCATTAAGATTGTTTCATAGACCGTAGCTCAAGCCTGTAATTCCAGCACTTTGGGAGGCCAAAGCGAGAGGATTGCCTGAGTTCAGGGGTTTGAGACCAGACTAGCAACTTGGTGAGACCTCATCTCTACAATATAGTTTTAAAAAATTAACTGGACGTGGTAGCACGTGCCTGTAGTTCCAGCTACTTGGAAGACTGAAGTGAAAAGATTAGCTGAGCAGTAGGTCCAGGCTGCGGTGACTGACCATGCCACTGCACTCCAGCCTGGACGACAAAGTGAGGCTCCCAACTCAAAAAAAAGCCCCCAAAAATGAATATTGTTTCACTTGCCAGGTACAGGGGCTCACACCTGCAATCCCAGCACTTTGGGAGGCTGAGGCGAGAGGTTTACCCGAGCCCAGGGGTTCAAGACCAGTCTGGCAAGTTGGTGAAACCTTGTATTTACAAAAAAATCAAAAAGTTAGCCAAGCATGGTGTCGTGCACCTGTGGTTCCAGCTACTTGGAAGGCTGAGTTGGAAAAATCCCCTGAGCCCAGCACGTCAAAGCTGCGGTGGCTTTGAGCATGCCACTGTACTTCAGCCTGGGCGACAGAGTGAGACTCCAACAACAACAAAAAAAACCCCTAAGCGTATCCCTCCTGGATAACATTTATATCCAATTCATAGGGAAGGGATTTGTTTAGAATGTCCAGTCCCAGTGGGATCCCCCCTTGGTCAATTGATACAGTGGGTCATACTATCCATGCTAAATGTACGATAACTGCCCTCCAATACCCCAACAATCCCCAAAATTCCTGCAGATGTTTGGGCAGTGTTGGGAGGGGAGCCTGGATCTTGTCTGCTAATAGTCCTTTCCCCTGCAAATGCTCAATCTGCTGTATTGCTGCCTACTCTACATTTGTAAGAGAATCAGAGATTAGCATGGCATCATTTATACAATGAAACAGTCTGATGCAGGTTGCCTCCAACATTCTGAATCTTGAATGACAAGACATAATGTAGGGCTGTGTAAATTCCCCATTGGCAGACTGTGAATGTCTGTTTTCTGTTCCAGGTGAATGTGTACTAGTCTTGACAATCTGCATGAATATCAGGACTAAAGAGCCAAATCCACTACAAAATGTTAATGTTCTGGGTTGTGTATAATGCACTGAGTGTTGCAATAACACTGACAGCGATATAATCAACAGCCAAAAGATTCTAGCCATAAACCAATTCTTGGTATGTAATCCATCCTGGAGCTCTCTTAGCTCTGCCTGCTCCATGGCCATGAAGAAAGCAATGCTCACCAGGACTGGCCTCTAGGGACCCTGTACATTTTGGTTCTGCCCCGAAGCTGCCTGTTGGCTCTATCTTTGGGAGGCACCTCTCTTTTTACTGGGGGTCCACTGTAGTACCTAGACCTCAGCCCTCTTTTCATGGATAGGTTGGTAGCACTTTTTTTTTGGAGAGTTGCTTTCATAATCCTGCCAACACTGCATTGGGTTGCTTATTTATCTTGTTAGGATCCACCTCTGCCTTAACTAAATCTACCCACATTTTCTTGCAGGTTACCTTTATGGGACCCTCTGCTGTGTTTTCCCCCTTTGAGTTCCTTTCACCTTTCTTTTTTTCCTTTTTTTAAAGTTTTCAAACAAAGTTTATTAGAAAAGGAAAAGAGGGGAGATAGACATGCCAGAGCAGGCATGATCCAGAGAAACCATGCCTTTTGCTCTTTACAATAGACCTGATATACCTTCACTATGATTGATATGCTAAAGAGGGTGGAGCCCAGGTAACTGCTGCCCTCTCTGCTGCTGATGGAAGGAGGGGTGGTCTTATTATCATTTCCATGGTTTGGGTCAGTTAAAGGGTGGGGTGGAGCCTTTTACCTTCAATGGGGAACCTGAAGGATATTTTGTGATTCTGAGCTGAAAGGTTGGGCTGTCCTATTCTTTCATCTGATGGAATTTTCTTTTGATTTGCCAAGTGGGTGGGGTACACTGCCATCTTAGACTGATATAAAATGTAATTTTTAAAATGTCTGAATGCTTCCTAAAACCTACCTATGGGAAATTTATGTATGTCTAACCTGTGCTAGCTATCCTGCCTCAATTCCTAATTACCTTTTGTACAAGAGCTACAAGGCCTGAGGTTACCAGCATAATTTAAATAATAAACCTTAATTTATGTGACTTTATTATGAATACTAACTTTTAGAGTTTCTGATGTATTTCTAGACTGTAGTGGCAGCCTGACAGATTTCTTTTTGGACTGTAATTTGAACTAGGCACTTAAGTGAATCTTATATAAAATTTAAAGATAAACCTGAAAATGTTTGGAGACTTGCACTTAGAAACGACTTTATGATATAACTTAAATTGCTGAAAACAATAAAAACTTAAAAACAATGAACAAGAGAATTTAAAACAGGTGTATCAGTTTCTTTTGAAACATTTTTTTCAGTTTCCATTTTTGTTAAAGACAAATTATAGTAGGATTAATTTGTTAATGGAATTAAAGTTAAGTTGTTTAGACCTATTATATCTTATTTGCACATAGTGTAATGAGATTATTTGCCATATAGACTTTTCTTAAAACTGGCTTTGTTGGAACTTTTCCCCCCATAAAGAATCTTAGGTTAGATTAAACCTTAATCTTAATTCTTTGAAGCAGTCTGTTTTGATACATTATTTTAGTTAAAGCCTTGGTAAAATAACCAGTGTTTCTAATCACATTTTGTTATAAAAGAAAACAGATTCTTACTGAATTTAGGCAAACAACTATACTGTTAGAAATTAATAAACACTTCTGTTACATTTTGGAGAAATTAGGCAGAGAAAAAATACATGTTTTACATTTTGCTTACAAAGCAATACTTTACTTATTTGTGAAAAAAACTGTAAATTGCTCCTCCAAGAAAAAAGTTTTCCTAAGCTGGGCATGGTGGCTCATGCGTATAATCCCAGCCGGGGTGACTGAGTGAGACTACAACTCAAAAAAAAAAAAAAAAAAAAGCGTGTGATGTGTTAAACCCCACTAATGCTAGATAACACTGCTGTTTGCATTGTAAAGTTTGTTAAAGGTTTTTTTTGGAAAAAGTTAGGTTACTTTACTAAGCCCAGTACTTCTCCTGTGGGACAGGTAAAATGCTGGGTGCTCTGTGGCATTAGGAGCGTGCGCCCTCACCACTCTCACCTAATTGTCCACACGTCAAAACTAATTGTATGAACTATGTTAATAAAACCCAAATAATATTATAACTTCATTGTTTATTTATTTTTTTGACTTGGAGCTTCACTCAGTTGCTGAGGCTGGAGTACAGTGGCACACTCATGGCCACCCCAGTGTTGACCTGCTGGACTCAGGCGATCCTTCCTTCTCTGCCTTCCAAGTAGCCAGAACTACAGGCCCACGCTACCACGATGGGCTAATTTTTTGATTTATTGTGGAGACGAGGTCTCACCAAGTTGCCCAGGCTGTTCTCGAACCCATGGGCTCAGGCAGTCCCCTCACCTCGGCCTCCCAAAGTGCTGGGATTACAGACTTGAGCCACCGTGCCTGGCCTGGCTCATTTCTAAAATGAATTTTAGAGTGGCCAGCAAAGTTTTCAAAGTTTATTAGAGAGGAAAAGAGGAGAGATAGAGAGACATGCCAGAACTGACATGGGTGAAAGAAACACCGCCCCTTTCACCTTTCGAACTCCATTTCTGTCTAATCAAATCAATTTCTCCTGAGTCTGCTATCGCTTGCACAGCCTACTGTTAACCATCTCACCTCTAGTGGGGATAGCACAGATCTCCTACTTTCTACCTGAGTTAACTGAGCATCTTTCTCATTCACTACTTTCAACAATTCCAGCAGTCTGGTTGGCATTTTTGAGGAGTCCCGTACTCATGTGGCTAGCAACTTAGAACCACATCCAGTCAGTGGTCCAGCCTGGTATCTCCCTCAGGGACATACAGGTATGTCCCCCAGCAACATTCCTCCCCTCTGTGTCTCTCCCACAGCCACTCCAAGGTGGCAAGGGGGTTCTCTGGAATATCCCCCCTGACTCTACCAATTGTAATGCAGCTACCCCAAATTAGAGGGGGCTTGTGCATAATGTTTGCCTTTTCCAAAGAAGATACCTGGAGGTTCAGCAGGGAAAGACATTGGTTTATTAGAATTTACAGGAGTTGGTCACAGTGGCTCACGCCTGTAATCCCAGCACTTTGGGAGGCAGAGGTGAGAGGGCTGCCTGAGCCCAGGGGTTTGAGACCAGCCTGTGCAACTTGGCGAGAACTCATCTCTACAGTTAAAAAAAAAAAAAGCCAGGCTCGGTGGCTCAGCCTGTAATCCCGCACCTTTGGGAGGCTGAGGTGAGTGGATTGCCTGAACTCGCGGGTTCGAGACCCGCCTGGGCAGCAAGACCTCATCTCTACAATAAATAAAAAAATCATCCAGGCATGGTAGCGCATGCCTGTAATTCCGGCTACTTGGAAGGCTGAGGCGGAAGGATCGCCGGAGTCCAGCAAGTCGAGGCTGCGGTGGCCGGAAGCGGCCACTGCACTCTAGTCTGGGCGACAGAGTGAGACTCCAACTAAAAAAAAAAAAAAAAAAAAAAGTAAGCTGGGTGTGGTGGTGCACACCTGTGGCTCCAGCTACTCAAACGGCTAAGGCAGAAGGATTGCCTTGTTATGGTCCGAGTAATGCTTGGCTGCTCCCCTTGATACAGTAAATCAAAGGGGCAGGGAACTGGTAGAAAGAAGTTTATTTCTTAGGGAGTAGAGCCGAACTTTCTAAAATAGTTCTGCTCAACCTCCAGGCTTTTACAGTTCACTTTTATAGTCCAGAGTTGTCGGTACCTATACATTAGGCAGGTGACTAGCAGAGCATTGTACAGACCTTAAGTTACAGCTGCATTTTACATTTAGATAGTGACATTTAGAGTGAAGAAAGTTTACAAGGCCTAAGACATCAAGCATTGCAAAAGTTATGCAAATCACAAGACTTACAATTACATTGATACTATACATTTCAAAGAAAGGGAGTAAATAGGGATTTACATCTTTGGTTGTAGTCTGCAGAGAAGTCAAGGATCCCCTGAAGTTACTTATTGGGAGTGCATAGAAGACTAGGGGACTCACAGTGATGTGCATTTTTCAGGTCAGCCTGGGCTTCAAGAGTGTCACCTCAATGGGTCAGCCATCCAAGCCCCAGAGAGGGTCGTGGAGGGGCTGGTAAGCCTAGCCCCGCAAACATCAGCTGTAATGGGCTGGCAAGTCAAGCCCTGAGTGTTGCGATTGGGGGGGGGGCTGGCAAACCTAACCCCCTGGATGCCTCAGCTTTGGAGTCTCGTCTTCCTCCGGCAGCTCTCCTGGTTCGGCTGGCTCTGTTGTCTGGCAGGCCAGCCTCTGGGGTGCATGACTTTTCTACTCCGATGATCTTCTGTAGCTTTTCAGGTTGCAGCTCATCAGGGTCAAGGTTCTTGTCTCACTCCCAGGAAGAATGAGGGACATGGACAGCCAGAAAGTGAGAAAGCAGGATTTATTGAGGACAGAAAAGCTCTCACAGCAGGAAGGGGCCCGAACGGGTTATCCATCTGGGGCTAAAAACCTGGGGCTTATATATCCCTAAGTTCAAGTCAATTGGCTAGCACTAGCTGTGAGCTGTAGCTGTTATGATTGGCCAGTATTAAGGTAGGGACCTAATGGTGAGCTGATTGGTTGCTTTTCAGCACAGCAGTGAGGACTTTAGCTCTAGTTTGAGAGGCTTACAGGGAGTTGTTTACCAATGCTGAGCCTGAGAGGCCTGCTGGTAGTTCTCTACGTTGTTATCAGAGGACCCGCCTCTCTGTCTGCCTAGGCTTTCTCTTGCTGTCTCCTGTCACAACAGTATTTTGCTCAGAAATGTAAAGTAGTGCTTGAATCCCCACTATGCTCTTCTCTAGGAGCTGTGGCAACATGAAGGTACATTAATAGGTCCCTGTATCAGCCTGAGCCCGGCATGTTGAGGCTGCAGTGGCCATGATCATGCCACTGCACTCTGGACTGTGACACAGAGTGAGACTCAGACTCAAAACAACAACAACAAAAAACAACTTACAGGAGACACTGAGGGGTAGCCAATTGTGAAAAATGCCTCAGGACAATACAACCAGCAGTTTTATAATCAAGCAAGTTAGTTATTCAAATTGCTATTCTGTGTTTACAGTTACATTGATTAAGAGTGACACCTACATTGCTTTCAGTGCCTATCAGTCACCTGCACCCCATGACTTTTTACTGCAAATATGTATCTCCTTCAGAAACCTACCTTGACCAGTGGCCAGTCCCTGAGTGAGCGGGAAGAAAGAAGCCAGATATAAAGAGAAGGGAGTCTATGTCCAGACAATACCTTATACACTGCATTAAAAAAAAACCACCCAGGTTGACAAGGTGGCTTATGCATGTAATCCTAGCACTTTGAGAGACTGATGCGGGAGAATCACTTTAGCCCAGGTGTTTGAGACTAGCTTGGGCAACACAGTGAAACTTCATCTCTACATAAAATAAAAAAAATTAACCAGGTGTGGTGGTGTGTAGCTGTAGTCCCAGCTACTCGGGAGGCTGAAATGGAAGGATCACCTGAGCCCAGGAGGTTGAGGCTATAGTGAGACATGATCTTACCATGGCACTTCAGCCTGGAAGACAGAGTGAGATTCTACTCACAAACAAAAATTCCATTTTTTATGCCTTCAGGTTATTGACAAAGCTCACATTCAGCTTGGAATTTCTGTTGATTAAGACATAGGCTTGCCCGGGCTTGGTGGCTCATGCCTGTAATCTCAGCACTTTGGGAGGCCAAGGTGAGAGAATCGCCTGAGCCTACAGGTTCTAGACCAGCCTGGGCAACATGGTGAGATCTTGTCTCTACAATAAATAAAAAAATTAACCAGGCATGGTGGTGCACACCTGTAGTTCCAGCGACTTGGAAAGCTGAAACAGGATTCAGTAGGTCTAGGCTACAGTGGTCATGAGTGTGCCACTGCACTCCAGCCTAGGCGACAGAGTGAGACTCCGATTAAAAAAAAAAAAACTTAGGTTTGACTGTGATGAAAAATAATAGTGGCCTTAAAAAATAAAATTTCGGGCCAGGTACAGTGGCTCACACCTATAGTCCCAGCACTTTGGGAGGCCGAGGTGAGAGGATTTCCTGAGTTCTAGACCAGCCTGGGCAACTTGGCGAGACATCATCTCTACAGTAAATAAAAAAATTAGCCAGGCTCAGCGGCTCAGCCTGTAATCCCAGCACTTTGGAAGGCTGAGGTAAGTGGACTGCCTGAGCCCACAGGTTTGAGACAAGCCCGGGCAACTTGGTGATGAGATTCTGACTCAAAAGAGTATGTCATGAATGCAAAAGTTATATGTAGATACTGGTCTGCTTTCTCATTTACTACTATAAAACATGCACAAATCTATTTTTTTGTTTGTTTATTTTTGAGTAGGAGTATCACTCTTTCACCCAGGCTGTAGTGCAGTGGCACACTCACAGCCACCACTGCTTCCGCCTGCTGGGCTCAGGTGATCCTTCTGCCACAGCCTCCAAGTAACTGGAATGACAGGCATGTGCCGCCACACCCGGCTAATATTTATTTATTTATTGTAGAGACGAGGTCTCGTCATGTTGCCCAGGCTGGTCTTGAACCCCTGGGCTCAGGCAGTCCTCTCGCCTCTGCCTCCCAAAGTGCTGGAATTACAGCCAGGGAGTCATTGCACCTGACATAAATCTATTATAAAAAGTTAAAATTTATAAAAACTTGCACATATAGACAGTATATGGCTGACTCCATTTGTAGTTGAGAAAAGTGTCACAAATGTAAAGATACAGTATCAAAGCATAACACATTAAATAACTATAGTACACACTGTATTATTGTAAAAATTTTGTAGCCACCTCCTGTTGCTGTTGTGGTGAGGTTAAGTGCTGTATCACACTTAAACCTTAAATGCCATGTGACATCTCTATGTGAGCAGTTAGCCTTTCCGGTAAATTTATGGCTGTAAATAGTGCAACATTGTAAACCTTGAATCATATTGTGGGACCCATGTGAAGTGCTACTAGTGGTGCTGCAAGTGCTCCCAGGATGCAGAGAAAAGTCATGAGGTTACAAGAAGTTGAAGTGCTTGATAGGTACTGTAGATTGAGGTCTGCAGCTGATTGTTTACCATTTCAAGAGAAAAGAATTCAGCATAAGGACCATTAAAAAAAAGAAATCTGTAAAGCCATGTTGCAGCTATGCTTGCAAGTGTGAAATCTGCACTTTTTAAGAAATACAAAATGCGTGTTAATAAACTATTTATGTTATTGGTGAGACTTCCAGTCAGAGTAGGCTGTGTAGTTAAGTTTTGGGTGAGTCAAAAGTTATAAGTGGGTTTTGGACTGCATGGGGTTAACCACCATGTTATTCAAGGGTTGACTGTACTCAGACTTTTTTTTTTTTTTGACTCAGGGTCTCACTCTGTTGCCCAGGCTGGAGTGCAATGGCACACTCACAGTCACCTCAGCCTTGACCTGCTGGGCTCAGGCGATCCTTCCACCTCAGTCTTCTAAGTAGCTGGAATTATAGGAGTGCACCACCACACCCGGCTAATTTTTTGATTTATTGTAGAGATGAGGTCTTGCCAAGTTGCCCGGGCTGGTCTCAAACCCATGGACTCAGGCAATCCTCTCACCTCGGCCTTCCAAAGTGCTGGGATTATAGACGTGAATCACTGAGCCTAGCCAGACTCTTAATTTATACATTTTTTATAAGTTCTGTGGAAAATAAAATAACTCCTTGGAAGGCAAGATTCCTTCCTGAGTCTAGTGACAGAGTGAGATGCCCACTCAAAAAAAAAAAGTCTTTGATTTTACTTTTTTTCTTTCCATCCTCTGTATCTCTTATTGTGCTTTCTGTGATGCATATTCACTCATTTTCTTTATAATTTGATCATTTTAAGACGTCTCCTTTTTCCTAGTTTTTCCTGAGGTGAAGTCTAACTGTGTTGCCTAGGGTACTCTCGAACTCCTGGGCTCAAGCAATCCTCCTACTTCGACCTCCCAATGTTCTGGGATTACAGGTGTGAGCCACCATGCCTAGCCACACTGTGGTTTTTAATTTGCGTTTTTCTGATGACTATTCTATCTATACTGTTTACATTTAACACCAAATTGTGACTATTTTCCTATGTTATTTAATAGACTATGTTAATAAATAAACTTTGAAAACATTCCTTTTTAAAGGTTGAAAACATTATAATAAATGTGTCATAATTTACAAAACCATTTGATATTTGTTATTTCCCATTTTTCACAAGTATTAAATTACATAGTGATCAAAAAACTTTGATTATATCTCCATTTCCTTAAAGGTTTTCTAGAAAAAGTCAAGGGGCATACATATTTTTGTTTCTTGATGCATTTTGACAAACTGCCTTCTAAGAAAGTTATTTAAAAATGTACATTTGTACAGTGCTTATGGATTTTTTTTAAAGGTGAGAATGTAGGATTTATTGAGAAAACAGAAAAGCTCCAACAGTGGGAGGGAGCCTGAATGAGTGACCCGTTTTTTTTTTTTTTTTTTTTTTTTTTAGTTGGGGTCTCATTCTGTCACCCAGGCAGAAGTATAGGTGATCCTTCCACCTCAGCCTTCCAAGTAGCTGGAACCACAGGCATGTGCCATCATGCATGGCTAATTTTTTGATTTATTGTAGAGATGAGGTCTCACCAAGTTGCCCGTGCTGGTCTTGAACCTGTGAGCTCAGGCAATCCTTTCACCTTGGCCTCCCAAAGTGCTGGGATTGCAGGCTTGAGCCACCCGGCCCAAATATTTTTTTTTTTTTTTGAGTTGGGGTCTCACTGTTGCCCAGGCTGGAGTGCAGTGGCACACTCCTGGCCACCGCAGCTCGACCTGCTGGGCTCAGGCGATCCTTCCACCTCAGACTTCCGAGTAGCCAGAGCTACAGGTGCGTGCTACCACACCAGCTAATTTTTTGAATTATTGTAGAGACAAGGCCTCACTATGTCGCCCAGGTTGGTCTTGAACCCACGAGCTCAGGCATTCCTCTTGCCTTGGCCTCCCAAAGTGCTGGGATTATAGGCTTGAGCCACCTTGCCAGGCCAAAAGATGTTTTTTAAAAGGAGTTAAGAGGTGACAAGACAGGCAAAAAAAAAAGCCAAAATAAATGTAAATGAAATTCCCCAAATATATACCAAGTCATTGTAATGATGGTTATGCAGCAGCGTGAATATACTTAATGCCACTAGATTATATACTTATAAATAGTTAAAATGGTAAATTTTATGTTATTTTACCACAATAAAAAATGTAATAGAAAATAATGGACCAGAACAATTCTTACAATTCTTATAATTCAAGAACACTTAACTTTAAAGATTTAAATCTACATATGTTAATAGGCACACTGTAAATCTGGAGGTATCAACCCACAATAGTTAATGCTGAAATGTAGTCTTATAAAATTGTTGGATTTTAAAAACTTTAAAAAAGCTAAAGTAAACGTAAAAAAAAAAAAACAACAACACGTTTTTTGCATCCATGGGGAAAAAAAGGCCAAGTCACTTAGAAAATTAAGATTGGATTAGATTTTTGGGCAGCAACATTTAAGTATTCAAAAAAATAAAATAATTTATATCTCACCAAACTATCCTTCATGAATTCAGGGCATTGATAAATATAAATATGAGATAATTCAAGAAATTATGGCTATACTTCGTCTCATGAACCCTTTCTGAATAATATACTAGAGATCAAATTTGTGATAACCAAGAAATGATTGGAAAGTCTTCAACATAATATCAGGTGGTGATCATTGAGTATGTGGGGAGACTCTCACTCCCCCCCCCAAAAAAAAGAAAAAAGATTTTTTTTTGGAAGGTGGGCCTCTGGTAGTACAGGCTTCCCCCCTCTAAGTAAGTGTTCTAGAAGCCCAATGGCATCAGTGTACCAGCTACCATGGTTATAAGAGACTGCATTCATTCAGCTTCAGTGAATTTTTTTTAGAGGTTCTTTCAGTGCGTTTACCCATTTCATGACAAGTAATTTACAAGTGTACCTGCCCACATCACACTGAGTGTTCAGCAGTTTTTGACCAAAGATGGCATGACTTCTGTGTTCTACCCTCCTTGTTCACCCAACCTCATCCTGAACAACTTTTTTTTTGGGGGGGGGGGTTCCTGGATGAAAAAGTCCTCAAAGGGAAATGTTTTGCTAATGTGAAAGAGGTGAAATAAAAAATGGCAGAAGCACTAAATGTCATCTTGAGCAGTAGAAAAAGCTTCTTGATAGGTGTATTTCATCAGAGAGTACTTTGAAGGTGACTGAAGTTTAAACATGTAAGAATAAATACACAATTCTTGTTTTTTTAGTCCTCCCCTTGTATTTTGTGTGTAGTACTGTTAAATGAAGTTTAGCCCCAAACTGCCTTCTGGTAGATTTTAAGTTCAGTCTAAAAGTTTCTCTATACATAGTAAACTGAACCTAACTGGTTGTGTAAAGACATGTATTCTAGTCTTGTGCCAATCATTGAGTTTCAGTCAGTCACAGGTGACCAACTGTTCAAGCCATGTTCAAATAAGGCAAAGGCCAAGCTGTAACCAATCTGGCTGTTTTTGTACTTCACTTCTGTTTTCTGTATGTTGCTTTCCATTTTCTGTCCATAATCCACCACACAGCAGCTTGGGATCCTCTCTGAACCTGTTCTGGTGCCAGGGCTGCCTGATCATACATTCTTTATTTATACTCTGTTTAAGTTGTCTAAGTTTTTTTTTTAACAGTACCAAGATTAAAGGATGGAGATACAGTAATGGTGATAGAATAGTTCGTAAATGTTTTATTGTTTGACACTGCAGAAATAATATAACCCTGCTGGGCACGGTGGCTTAAGGCTGTAATCCCAGCACTTTGGGAGGCTGAGGTGAGAGGATTGCCTGAGCCTAGGAGTTTGAGACCAACCTGGGAAATTTGGCGAGATCTCATCTCTACAATAAATCAGAAAATTAGCTGGGTGTGGTAGCGCATGCCTATAGTTCTAGCTACTTGGAAGGCTGAGGTGGAAGGATCTCCTGAGCTCAGCAGGTCGAGGTTGCAGTGGCCGTGAGTGTGCCACTGCACTCCAGCCTGGGCAACAGTGAGACTTCAACTCAAAAAAAAAAAAAAGAAAAGGAAATAATATTACCCACAAAAAAAAAAAAAAAAAAAAAGGAGAAGAGAAGAGTGAATGTGCAGTAGAATAAATTCATTTACCTCTTAGGAATTAGCTGGGAGTAAAAAGATAATTCTTGAAGTTGACTGGTAGAAGCTTATACATCCTCAGAAGTATAAGATAAAATATGAATAAAAGTAATACTAGTGACCTGCAAGGAAGTTTAAATTTTCTTCTGAAGGCTTGATAATTGTGCCTACTGAAATAAATTGAAAAAAGAGAGATTAACAGGAGGAAAAGCATATACATTTATCAACACACAAGCACATATTCATAACTAGCATAATGTCAAATTATGGGTATATTGGGAAATCAACACTGCAATCCAGCAGAATCCTGAAACCCATGCAAACTTGGCAAGCGAGCCAGAGACAGCACAGGGAAATGGAACCTAGGAGCAGGATAGTAGGGAATTGAGAAGTACTGAGAAGAGGTGTATGACCCGTTAGACAAAAGGAAAGGACTTGAAAGAAAGTAGAACCAAAGGGACAGTATCAGGAAAGTCTCTTTCTGGGGAACAGGATAACTTGGAAGGACCACTATCTACCTGGAGGCTTGGTGGTACAGAGAAAGAAGAGGTAGTAGAAATTAAGAAATCCTGATGAAACAGATTATAGATTATTCTTTCTCCCATCCAAAAAGGAGCCACCAGTTTAAAACACACACACACACACACACACACACACACACACACACACACACACACGTACTTTATTAGGTACTATAGAACTAGAAAATTCTGTTAACTCGTCCAAATCTATACACAATCGTCATCTGGTTTAGGAAAAATAAAATACTAAGGTGAACAGAAGATGGCAGACAACATCCATATAAAGTTACTTTAACTAGAAAATGAGAGTCAAAACATTTCAGTTGATGAAAAGTCTCCCCAAAACATTAAACTATAAAGTTAAAGAAAACTACAGCACAATACCCCCACCTGAGTTAAGAATATTCTTTTTCTTTTTAAGCAGGATTTGTTGAGAGGGCAGAAAAACTACCACAGTGGGAGCCGAAGGGGTTGCCCCCAAATATTCTTAAGCTAGCATTTGTAGAGATGAAAAGTCTCAACTCCAAACTCAGAACTCCAAAACAAAATGGACAAGAAGAGAAACATGTGAAAAGTGAATTTATTTAACTCAGGAAATAAAATGAAGAAAAAGAAAAGTAATCTTTTGAAATGAAACTAAGGCTGGGTATGATGGCACTCATCTGTAGTCCCAGCCACATGGGAGGCTCAGCTCAGGAGTTTGAAACCAGCGTGAGCAACATAGCAAGACCCCTGCCTCTAAAATAGGTAAATAAATAAAGCTAAATTCCAAGGTACCTAAGGGAGGATAGATTGGACTGAGTATAAGGGGTTCTGAGAACAGGCATAAAGACAGCCAAGAAAATGAAACTTAAATCAAAGGTAAAAATAAAGTGATTATTGTAAATAAAAGAGATATGTAAAATTAGAGTTTATAAGAAGAAATTGCAATAGTAGGGCTAGTGTTCAAACTTCAATCCTTGAAAACACTCTAGAAATAAGAGAAGACTCAAAATTACATATTGAAAAGGCTCATTGTGTACTGGGAAAATTGATCCAGAATCATCAGCTCCAAGTCATGTCCTAGTAAAATAATTGGACATTAAATAATGAAGAAAAATTCCTCTGGGCTTTCCGTCAGAAAGAAGAGGTTAGCAACAGACCTCTAAACAGCAACATACAAAGCAAAACAGCCCTGGAACAACATATTTAAAGTCTATGAATGTGTAAGCCAAAGATTTTATAACTATGACTCACTCCCAGAAGAAATTAAAGCCATGATAAATCCCACTATTAGGAAAAGTATTTATATGATGAAAAATGCTATGAAAGTCAAAAGGCAAACAGCAAAGTGCGGGGAAATATTTGGACTTAGATTGCAAACAGCTAATCTGAACAAAAACTGCCTAAAAATCCAGGCAAACAAGAACTTCAATCCAGTAGAAAAATGGGCCAAAGATATGAAATGAGAATTCACAGAAAAAGAAATGAAAGACATATAAAAGATGTTTCAACTTCAGACACACACAGAGAAATACAAATTAAAGCTATACAAGGGCATTTCTCACCAAAATCCAAAAGTGGTACAATGTACTCTGTAGCCTGTGGAGAAATAGGCACTTTTATCCATTGCTGGTGGGGATACAAAGCATACACCTCATGGGAGAGAACTGGACAATATCCAGCAAAATTACACGTGGGTTAATTTTTAAGCACAGGCATTTAGCTTTTAGGAGTTTGTCCTGAAGACCATTGAGATAAAATACAAACTGGCATTTGTATAAGATCAGCCATAGTAGCATTACTTGTATTAGCAAAAGATTGGAAACAACTAAATGCTCCTTAATAGGGGACTAATTGGGTAAACTACGTCTATCCAAACAATGGAACAGTCTCCAGGTAGATGGTTAGTACCCTTTTCAAGTTAATCTCTTTCCCTAGAGGTCATAAAAGAGAATATAGAAAGTCTCTATGTATGATCTGCAGAATGTGTGATGGAGTAGAAGAAAGGCATGGAATCGTATATAGAGTAATCAAAAGGCAGAAAGAAGGAGCGGGAGAGAGTTACCAACAATGGAAGAGAGAATTCTCTGAATATAACTTGTTTACTCAGCCAGGTGTGGTGGCTCACGCCTGTAATCCTAGCACTTTGGGAGGCCAAGGTGGGAGGATTGCTTGACCCCAGGAGTTCCAGACCAGCTTAGGCAACATAATGAGGCCTCACTGATACCAAAAAAAAAAAATTTTTTTTAAAATTACCTAGACATGGCAGTGCATGCCTGTAGCTACTCAGGAGGCTGAGGTGGAAAGATCTCCTAAGTCTGTGGTGAGCCATGAGCAGAGCATGCCACTGCACTTCAGCTTGGGCGATGGGGTAAGACCCGGACTAGAAAACAAAACAGAACTTGTTTACATAGTTTTGACTTTGGAATCATGTGTATGATTCACGTATATTTACATATTCTAAAATAAAAAGGTAGAATTAAAAAAAAAGTCTGAAAAGGAACTGAAATAAGTTTATACAACTGTATAGCATTTGGTCACGTAATCCCACAAGAAAAGGAACAATTTCTAGTGACTTTGGAACATCGATTTTGAACTGTACCTTCTTGGCGAGATATATTCGGTAGTATTATTGTTGGTGTTCTGCTATTTTGAAAATATGTATGTTATTGGGTAAAATTTGTGTTGCAAAATGTTGACAATTATTGGACAAAACCACAGAAGTTTATCAAGGCCATGACTTAAGAAAATTTAGGGGCCAGACGTGGTGACTCAAGCCTGTAATCCCAGAACTTTGAGAGCCCAAGGTGAGAAGATTGCCTGAGTCCAGGGGTTTGAGACCAGCCTGAGCAACATGGCAAGACCTCGTCTCTACAAAAAATAAAAAATAGTAGCCGGGCATGGTAGCACATGCCTGTGGTCCCAGCTGCTTGGAAGGCTGAGGTAGAAGGATCACCTGAACCTAGCAGGTTGAGGCTGCAGTGGCCGTGAATGTGCCACTGCACTCCAGCCTGGGTGACAAAGTGAGACTCCAACTCAAAAAAAAAAAAAAGAAAATTTAATCTGGTGCTGGGCGTGGTGGCTGAAGCCTGTAATCCTAGCACTTTGGGAGGCCCAGGAGAGGGAATTTGCTGAGTCCAGGGACTCAGAACCACCCTGGGCAACTTAGCAAGACCTCGTCTCTACAAAAAAAAAAAAAAATTAGCTAGGCATGCTTGTAGTTCCAGCTAGTTGTAAGACTGAGGCAGAAGGATTGCCTGAGACCGGCAGGTGGAGGTTGCTGTGGCCATGAGCGTGCCACTGCACTCCAACCTGGACAACAGAGTGAGACTCTAACTCAAAAAAAAAAATGAAATCTGGGAAGTCCTTTGACTGATAAAGTAAAGTGAAAATGAAGTACGGAGGTTCATTTTCACATGAGTGAAAAAGTGAGGTTACACAGAAGGAGTACTCACATAATAGATTACACGTTCTATGGCAGGCACTATGTATGCTGACACTATGTATGCTGTGCCATTTGATCTTGCAGCTACACACTAAGACCTGTGACATGATTTTCCTGATAGGTTCAGAGAGGTTAAACATTTGTTTCAGATTAGCCAGTTACTAATTAGAAGACTAAGATTTACAGCCAGATCTATGTGACTCCAAGGCATGTGCTTTTTCTACTATATTATTGCAAACTATACAAGAACATCAGGAACCACGTGTTCCGTTTAAACCTGTAGTTGCTGCTCAGAAAATAAAGATGCAGACCCCATTCTTTATACATTCTTCATGCAAGAGTAGTGTACTAAAGAAGAGAGGTGTAAGTTTTTACTTATTTATGATGGGAAGACATAGGTGGATACACATACTCTTACGTGCGTGTGGGAGATAAATTTTTACAAAAGTTGCCGTTGACAACTGAACTTAGTAAAAGGTGTGAACTAGAAATGGCAAGCGGACACAAAACCTAGCAATCATGGTTTTCATGATGCCATTAAAACAAAAAACACTTCAGAGATTCCCTTTGTGACTTTTCAAAGCTACTCTTCCATGTTTTGTGTATGAAACAATAGGAATATGAAAGAGCTAAATTTTTACTGAGCATCTAGTAGGAAGAAAAGATCCTTAAATCAAGAATGGCTTTGCACAGCCTTTTTGTAAACATTGGCCTTTAAGATGCTGGCTTAAATAATTTGTGATTCTTCCTTTTGAGGATAGGGGCTGTTGGAGTTTTCAGAGGTATTAGAGCCCCCTTTACACAAGCCAGCCTCTTATGCTTCTGTTAGTTTCCTTTGATCATAAGTATATTTTTCATTCAGTCCAATACTGCTATTTGAAAGGTCTGCTTCTTGAAGGAATTGGGGTATGGGGATTTACCTGTTTTAACAGGATTTCTCTGTATTTGATTATGATGGAAATTTAATTGGTGATTCTATATACCATGTGATAGCAATAAGAAACTATTTTGACTTTGTGCTAAAGATTTTCAGAATTAATTTTGAAGCTTTTCTTTTTGTCAGAAGCTGTGTTGATCAGTGGCTTCAGTGAAGGCTAAGATTATTAGAACAAATTTACAAATGATATATAACTTCTAAGATAAGCTAATGTGATGATTCAATCAAGATTATAAATGCTCTTAATACACTTGTAGGCCAGGGGTGTCCAACCTTTTGGGCTTCCCTGGGCCACACTGAGTAAAGAGGAATTGTCTTTGGTTGCACATAAATTATGTGATATAGTTAGTGTATAAATATAATAAGAGTTCTTTCTTTTTTTTTTTGAGTTGAAGTCTCACTCTGGAGCCCAGGCTGGAGTGCAGTGGCATGCTCATGACCACTGCAGCCTTGACCTGCTGGGCTTAGGTGATCCTTCCTCCTCAGCCTTCCAATTGGCTGGAACTACAGGCATGTGCCACCATGCCAGCTTATTTTTTGATTTATTGTAGAGAGAAGGTCTTGCCAAGTTGCCCAGGCTGATGGGAAGACATAGGTGCATATACATACTCTTATGTGGGTGTGGGAGATAAATTTTACAAAAGTTACTGACTTTTGTAAAAATTGATGACTGAACTTAGTAAAAGGTGTGAACTAGAAATGGCAAGCAGAAACAAAACCTAGCAAGCATGGGTTTTCATGATGCCATTAAAAGCAAAAAACACTTCAGAGATGCCCTTTGTGATTTTCAAGGCGCCTCTTCCATGTTTTGTGCTATGAAACAATAGAAATATGAAAGAGCTAAAATCCTTGAGCTCAGGCAATCCACTCGCCTAGGCTTCCCAAAGTGCTAGAATTCTAGGCTTGAGCCACCGCAGCCGGCCCCATAATAAGATTTCTTTTATTTATATTTTGTATTATAAAGTTTGGAAAAATGAGAACAATATAAAACTAGTGGGTAATTTGCTGGGCGTGGTGGTTCACTCCTGTAATCCCAGCACTTTGCGAGGCTGAAGTGAAAGGATCACCTGAGCTCAGCAGATTGAGGCTGCGGTGGCTCATGCCTGTAATTCCAGCTCTTTGGGAGGCAGAGGCGAGAGGATGACCTGAGCTCAGGGTTTCGAGGCCAGCCTGGGCAACTTGGTGAGACCTCATCTCTACAATCAAGAAATTAGCTGGGCATGGTGACACATGCCTGTGGTTCCAGCTACTTGGAAGACTGAGGTGGAAGTACTGCCTGAGCCTAGAAGGTCAAGGCTGCGGTGGCTGTGAGCTTGCCACTGCACTCCAGCCTGGGTGACAGATTTAGATTCCTATTCAAAATAAATAAATAAATAAGTGGATGATTTGACCTTATTTTTGTAAAGCAAATCTATCAATGTCTGGTTTAATGGAAGTTGTCACAATTCTTTGTGCATTCTTAAGGTGCTCATCAGAAATATTTGTCTGAATTTTACTCTTTGTGTGTTTTCCATAATTGAAAACAGCTGCTCACAAATGTATGCCCTGCAAAAAAAGGATGTCATGAATACGGTGTGATTGTGAGCTTCAAAAATGGAACTATTCATAGAGTCACAAAGAAAACAAGTGCTAAAAAACACATGATGTTAAAGGATTTTGTGGGGCTGCATTACTAGCTCTCCTGGGCTGCAGGTTGGACATGCCTATTGTAGACTATACTCGAGCACCCCAACATAAAATTTATCAGGAATAAATATAATGTTGTATTTAAGTTTTACAAAGTAATTGCAGAAATAATAGACTTCCATTTGTACCAAGTGATAGACAAGACACCTTGAGTCTCTCCCTCTACCAAATATGTGGAGGGTGCAGCAGGGGAAGGTGAAGAAGAGAATACAGAGAAACAGGAAGGATCAAGGAGGTTCACTATCTTGAAGTGAAGATGGTTTCACAGGAAAATGTACACTGTTAAAACTTTTTAAACAGTATCCTTTAAACCCTGTTCAGTCAGCTAGGCATGGTTACTCATGCCTGTAATCCCCAGCACTCTTGAGAGTCCTAGGTGGGAGGATTGCTTAAGCCCAGGAGTTTGAGACCTGTTTAGACAACATAGTAAGACCTCATCTCTAAAATAAAAAGAAAAAAGTCCAGGCATGGTAACTCAGCCTGTCATCCCAGCACTTTGGGAGGCTGAGACGAGAGGACTGCCTGAGCCTGGGGATTTGAGACTAGCCTGGGCTACTTGGTGAGACCTTATCTCTACAATAAATCACAAAAACTAGCTGGACGTGATGGCATGCATCTGTAGTTCCAGCTACTTGGAAGATTGAGGTGGAAGGATCACCTAAGCCCAGCAGGTCGAGGCTGCGGTGGCCATGAGCGTGCCACTGCACTCCAGCCTGGGCGACAAGAGTGAGACTCCAACTTAAAAAAAAAAAAGAAAAATTAGCTGAGCTGGGTGTGGTGTTACATGCTTGTAGTCCCAGCTACTCCAGAGGCTGAAGCAGAAGGATCACCTGAGCCCAGGTGGTGGAGACTGCAGTGAGCCATGATTGTGTCACTGCACTCCAACTTGGGTGACAGAGTGAGATCTGACTCAAAAATAAATATGTGCTGTTTATTGTATGTTAATTATTTTTTAGTAGAGCTCTTTTTTAAGAAATAAGGCAAGAAAATCGAACTAGTGAATAGAGGAACATATCTTTTTTTAAGATTATTACAAAGATGTGGGGTACAATTCAGGGTTAGGTATACAAACGTTGATTGTGCAGTTACCTTGTTGATGAGGTGTGCCCCTCCCTCCCCTAGCAGTTTCCCTCAATTGCCAATCCCTCCCCCCTTCCCCTGACAGTTTCCCACTACTGCCAATCCCTTTCTTATAGTATTATAATTGTTCAAGGTCCACTTATAAGTGAACATATGGTACTCTCTTCTTTGTTTCTGTAGTAGATCACTGAGTATGAGTGCCTCTAAGTCCATCCAAGTTGCTGCGAAGTCCATATGTTTGTCCTTCTTCATGGCTGTGTAATATTCCATTGTGCATATTTACCACATTTTTTTTTTAATCCATTTCAGCTTTCATGGGCAACATGGTTGGTTCCATGTTTTTGCTGTTGTGAATAAAACTGCAACAAACGTGTGTGCAGCTATCTTTTTTTAGAATGATTTGAGTTTCTCCGGGTATACTCCTAATAGGGGAATTGCTGGGTCATATGGAAGGTCAATTTCTAGTTCTTTCAGGAACCGCCACACTGTCTTCCAAAGAGGTTACACTAGTTTGCATTCCCACCAGGAGTGTAGAAGCGTGGAACATATCTTGATAATAATTCATGAGAAAGGCCTGCAGATTGGGTTTCTATTTGGATTATATGACCTTGAAATCTCTCAGTGTGATTCTATTAAAATATGAAAGGAGCAGGTATGAGACATTTGAAATATAACAGGAATTATGAATTAAGATTCAAATTATTTAATAAGAGCAGGCAAAGATAGCTTCAGGCAGCTATATCTAATCCAGCCTCACCTCTAGAGCCGGAATATTCAGATCCTGAGACCAGACAACTCTCTGAGAGCATGCTTGAATGGACCTTGCCAATTTAACATTTTTCCCCATCATATACTTTAATGGCTGACCAGTGCCCATTCTGAATAACCCATTTATCTTTTTTTTTTTTTTTTTTTTTTGAGTCAAGGTCTCATTCTGTCACCCAGGCTGGAGTGCAGTAGCATGATCACAGCTCACTACAGCCTCAAACTCCTGAGCTCAAGTGAGTTTCCCACTTCAGCTCCCAAGTAGTTGGGACCACAGTGTGCGCCACCACACTCAGTTAAGTTTTAAAATATTTTTGGAGAGATGAGGTCTCGCTATATATCTGCCTGGGCTAGTCTTAAACTCCCGGGCTCAAGCAATCCCCCTGTGTCGATCCCCCAAAGTGCTGGCATTACAGGCTTGAGCCACTTCACCTGGCCATTCATCTTTTGAAATCAATATGTTAACACTTTCAGTTAGGTTATAGTGAAGTTGTGTGGGTCTGCAAGCCATTTTGTCTCTTTTAGGTAATGTTACACATGTTGACTGAGTTTCTTGAGCAGCTTTTGCAGCTAAATTCACAGCACTTATGTTATTTATCGTAGCTCCTTATTATTGTGGTTATTTTACTCCTCACAATTATCTACACTCATTAGCAACATGAAAAAGAATATCAAGCTGGCTCATGCCTGTAATCCCAGCACTTTGGGAGGCAGAGATGAAAGGACTGCCTGAGTTCAGGTGTTTGAGACCAGCCTGGCCAACTTGATGAGACCTCGTCTCTACAATAAATCAAAAAATTAGGTGGACATGGTGGCACACGCCTTTGGTTCCAGCTAGTTGGAAGACTGAGGTGGAAGGATCACCTGAGCCCAGTGGTTGAGGCTGCAGTGGCCATGAGCTAGCCATTGCACTCCAGCCTGGGTGACAGAGAGACACTCTGAATCAAAAAACAAAACAAAACAAAAAAGGCTCAGGATAAACACAGATATGAATTTATGATTCTTATAAGAGAAAGTAAAAAACAAACACAAAAGGAAATGTTCATTCACCCAAGCAATCAAATACATGCAAATTAAAACTATGAGAGAAAATTTTCTTTCTAAATAAGCAAGAATTCAAAAAAGTACTTGGAGATGGTGATGTTCTGGTGAACCTCATGGTATACTCACATTGATAGCATCTTTAATTAGTTCATTAAATTAAATTACTTTTAGGAATCAACATATATACCCAAGCTTCTCAAAATATACATATATTTTGATCCAGTTGACCTATTTGTGGAATTTTATCTGAATAAGGTAGCTTAAATGGGGAAAAAAATGCATGAAAAAATTTTGGTAGGATTGACTATAAGAGTGACAAGTGGGATATAACTTAATGTCAGTGATAGTGAATTGAGTAAATTACGACCAGTTAAAACTGTGTTGTCAAAATGATATTTTTTTCTAAATGATTATGTAGAGACATAGATAATGTTTTATATAGTAAGTGATATAAGTATGTAAAGTTTTATACTATTACTGCAGCTTTGTGAAATGTATATGTGTATGATAAAAAAGTTTTAGGAAATATTTTGAAATAAACTTAGCTTTTGTGTTAGCAAAGTGAGATATTGTATGTATTATTGTTCATAAATTTGTTTAAAATTCAAAAATGAGTTTTCAGTGGAAAAAAATACACCTTAAAAGAATTAGCTAAGTGGACGACTGCTTTTTGGCCTAGAACTGTAAAATTTTTTTTTTTTTTTTTTGAGTTAGAGTCTCACTCTGTCACCCAGACTGGAGTGCAGACCTGCTGGGCTCCAGCGATCCTTCTGCCTCAGCCTTCTGAGTAGCCGGAATTACAGGCACGCGCTACCATGCCCGGCTGATTTTTTAATTTATGGTAGAGATGAGGTCTCGCCAAGTTGCCCAGGCGGGTCTCGAACCCGCGGGCTCAGGCAATCCACTCACCTCAGCCTCCCAAAGCACGGGATTACAGGCTGAGCCACCAACCCTGGCTAGAACTGTAAAATATTAATTTTCTTCAACTTAATTGAGTTCTTGAGTTAAATTATTTCTTAAATATGTAGAAGTTTTGAAGTGAAATCACTTTTTACTTTGCCTATTCAAGTCTTCTGTCACTAGCATACACAAATGTCATTGATTTGATTGGGGTAGGTGTTGTATTTTGTAAATTTGCTGAACAAATTGTATTTTACTTGAAGTTCTTTCATATGAGTTATTAACAATTCACATGACTGGTTAAGTGAGTGTCTAATTAAAGACTGAAAGTCATCGTTCAGGGTACATTTTTGAATTATTTTATCTTAGTTATTAGAGCTAATTACCAGATTGTAAATTTTTGTTGTTGTTGTTGTTGTTGATGTTTCCATATCAAGAAAAAAATGTTTTTGGGGTTTCTGTGACAAGCCAAAGAGAAAAAAGAGCTAAAGAAAATCATGTTAGTATAATGTATATTATAATTTAATTTTCCCTATGGGAAGAGAGAATTGATTCACATATGATTCTTTTATTTCCCAAGTAGATAACATACATGGATCCAGAGAGCTGAATGTATATGTGAGCTATAGTTCAGAGGGTTATTGGGACATGAAAATTGTATGTGTAGGTGTTTTAGTGATGCGCATTGTTTTGATTGGTATAATACAGACATTTTAAAAGGGAGGTTTTTTTCCTGTTATTTAATTTAAAATATTTATTTTTCTTAGTTCACTACATAGTTGATAATAAAGGTGCTGGAGGGAAATATGTGGAGAGCTGGTGATTATAGAGAGATATGCAGGTGGTTCATGGGAATTCATCTTTTATGACCCAGTGTATCTTTTTTTTTTTTTTGAGTTGGAGTCTCACTCTCGCCCAGGCTGGAGTGCAGTGGCATGCTCACAGCCACCACAGCCTTGACCTGCTGAGCTTAGGCGATCCTTCTACCTCAGCCTTCCAAGGAGCTGGAACCACAGGCATGTGCCATCATGTCCAACTGATTTTTTGATTTATTGTAGAGACGGCGTCTTGCCATGTTGCTCAGGCTGGTTTCGAACCCCTTAGCTAAGGCAATCCTCTCACCTCCGCCTTCCAAAGTGCTGGGATTACAGGCATGAGCCACCATACCTGGCTCATTTTTCTTTCTTTCTTTTTTTAATCGGAATCTCACTCTATCGCCCAGGCTGAAGTCAATGGCACACTCACAGCCACCGCAGCCTTGACCTGCTGGGCTCAGGTGATCCTTTCTGCCTCAGCTTTTCAAGTAACTGGAACCACAGGCACACGCCACCATGCCTAGCTAATTTTTAAAAAATTTATTGTAGAGATGAGATCTTGTCAAGTTCCCCAGGCTGGTCTCGAACCTGTGAACTCAGGCAATCCTCTCACCTCAGCCTGGGATTTTAGATGTAAGCCACCATGCCCAGCCCCCTTTTTTCTTTAAATGGAAGTGTAACAAACTATCTTTAGGGGCTTGAATTGTAAGAAAGCTTTTTAAAGTTGTAGCTCAGAAGGATTTTAGAATATAAGAAGAAAACAATATAACTTCTTATAGGGTGTAAAAAGAAACATCTCTTTGAGAACAATTGAAATATAATAAGGGAGTTAAATGATTACTCTAAATAACCAATAATTAATACTTTATCCTATAAGATAATAAATCTTAAACTATGTGTTTTAAACTTATAAGCTTTGGATAATTGTTATGTAACAGATAACTAATATTGATATTGGTACCAGAAATGGATGAATTAGACTAAATGTTTGTGCCCTCCAAAATTCATATGTTGAAATGTAACCTATAATGAGATGGTATTTGGAGATGAGAACTTTGGGAGGTAATTAAGTAATGAGGGTAGAACCCTCATGAATGGGTTAATGTCATTATAAGAATGCCAAGAGAGCTTGTTTCACCTTCTGCTATGTGAGGATAAAATGAGAACTTGGTCATCTGTGAACCAGAAAGTGGGCCCTACCAGACACTGAATCTGCTGCTGCCTTGATCTTGGGCTTCTCAACTTCCAGAACCCAGTTTATGTTATTCTGTTATAGCAGCTCACATGGACTAAGATAGGTGATGTCATGACAAATATTTCTAGAAGTGGTTGTGGTTGGCTAAATGTGGTGCCTCACGCCTGTAATCCCAGCACTTTGGGAGGCAGAGGTGAGAGGATTGCCAGGGGTCCGAGACCAGCCTGGGCAACTTGGCAAGACCTCATCTCCAAAATCAAAATATTTGCTGGGCGTGGTGGCACACGCCTGTGGTTCCAGCTACCTGGAAATCTGAGATGGAAGGATCACCTGAGCACTGGGGTGGCAGTGAGCTTGCCACTGCACTCCAGCCTGGGCAACAGAGTGAGACACCAAATCAAAAAAAAAAAGAGGAAAAAAAAAAAAAGTAAAAGAAGTGGTTGTTGTTTTGGGACCTGGTAGTGTAAGAGATGGATGAACTTTGAAGATAGTGTTAGTAAAGTATTGTGAAGAAATTGTACTCTTATGTTCTTTGATGAGGTTCCAGTGAGGGCTTAAAGGAAAGTGGGGAGAATCTTACTAGAAACTAGAGGATAGGAGAGCCTTCTAATGTATTAACAGAAACTTTATAAAGCAACACTGTTACTTGTCATAATGTAGAAACTAGAAAATGTGCATAATGAACTGATGAGCTAGCTAAGGAGATTTCTGGCCAGAGTTGACTATGCTACTGGTTTATTCTTGCTGTTTTTATTAAATTGTGGGAGGAACATGTATGCTAAAGTGGGGACAGATAAATATGAAGAAGGTTGATGGTTGTGACAATTTTCAGCTTCTCCAGACAGTAAATGATGCTAAAATACAGAAGTGGCTTCTAAGTGAAGGGGAGAAATAATAATTTTTAATTATTCTCAATAATTCAAATAATTTATCAGTCCTCATAGGTTCATAGTTGGGACAGACTCCTACAGAAAAAGACAGATTAACAAGAGAAAAGCAAGCAAGTTTATTAATGTAAGCAAGTTTGTTAATGTGATATTTCTCTCGCATATCAAACAAGATAAAAATAACTCAAGGTAGTGACTTAGAGTTCCATTTTATGTAAGATCTTCACTTAAGAGCAATAAATTTTAGAGAAGTGACAGGACAAAAGGAAAGCAGTTTAAGTTTAAGGCTTCCAAAGGCAGGAAAATGTTAAGTAAATTTATGGGGAAACTAATGAATTAAAGTCTGCTCAGGCACAGTGGCTCATGCCTGTAAACTCAGCACTTTGGGAAGCAGAGGTAAGAGGATTGCATAAGCTCACAGATTCAAGACCTGCCTGGGCAACATGGTGAGACCTCTTCTCTATAACAAATCAAAAAATTAGCCAGGCGTGGTGGTGCAAGTCTGTGGTTCCAGCTCCTTGAAGGACTGAGGTGGAAGGATCACCTGGGCCCAGCAAGTCCAGGCTGCAGTGGCCATGAGCTTGCCGCTGTACTCCAATCTAGGCGACAGAGTGAGACTCCAACTCAAAAAAAAAAGTCTCCTCAGATTGCTCTGGCACCATCTCTAAACTGATAAAAGTTATAAAGGAGAATTTACATCCTGTCTTTAGGGAGGAAAAGGCAGTGGAGGGAGGGTGGTTAGAAGGACCATTTGTCTTTGTAATTCTCTGTCCTGCTTGTAGGCAAACGGGAAGGCAGAGAGCTCCGCTGCATCTTAATTGCCTTTAGCTCAAAATAATATTTTTGTCAAAGGAGCATATTTTGAGGTGAAATATTCTGTTTTCCTTCCTATTTGAGTAAAGATCAGATCCTTTAGATAAAAGGGGCTCTATAGGGCTTCTAAGAACTTAACGATATGATCCTTATCCTGCAGCCATTTCTGTATAATCTCAAGGAAGAGTTTATCTGAAAGGAATTTGTTCATGAGGATTTTCTTTTAATCAGAAAGAACCCCAGTGAGATCCCTAGGAGACCCACAAAGCTTTAAGAGAATTGTATTTTAAGGATCACCCGCAGCTTGTGTTAAAGGGGACAGAGAGCACAAAAGGAAAAGAGGCCTTTGGACCTCCAAACTTCTGTAAGCAAGAGGCAAGGTAAGAAAATGACTAAGCTGAAAGCATGTGCTACCTTTCCTGAAAAAGGAAGAATGACTCTGAGGGCTGAACCTAGAGAATGGAGCCAAGAGCCAGGGAGAATTGTTTCCTGATAGAAGTAGGACTAAGTCTTAATCAAGGAACTTCCAACATTTGCCTGATTGGATTTCAGTGATCCGGTCCTGTGTTCTTCCCCTTTCCTTCCTTTTTTTTTTTTTTTGAATTGGAGTCACTCTTGTTGCCCAGGCTAGAGTGCAGTGGCATGCTCATGGCCACTGCATCCTTGACCTGCTGGGCTTAGGCGATCCTTCTGCCTTAGCCTTCCAAGTAGCAGTAACTACAGGCACATGCCACCACGCCCAGCTAGTTTTTGTGATTTATTGTAGAGACAAGGTATCAACAAGTTGTCCAGGCTAGTCTTGAACCCTGGGACTCAGGCAATCCTCTTGCCTCGGCCTCCCAAAGTGCTGGGATTACAGGCTGAGCCACTGTGCCTGGCCTTTTCCTTCCTTTTAAAAACAGCATTATAATGAGTACGTATATGGTGTCTACAATGGCTATCTCTCAATTGTCAAAAATTGCATAGGTCAGTTAACTTCTCTTTTTAGTTTAGGAGTTGGCAAACCTTTTCTATAAAAGGCTAGATAGTAAATATTTTGGATTTTATGCTATTTTTTTCATAGTTTGCAAGATAATTTTGCTAACATAGCTATGCATTTTTCTATCTCTTGATTCACTTATTGTATTCCTACTTGGAAATTATTCCCATGACAATGCATAACTGAATTTTTGTACTAATCTCTATGTATGTGTATGTATATGTATGTATTTTTCTATATGCATGTATTTTTGTATATGGCAATTTTGAGTAGCAGCCTTTGTAATAATTTCTCCTAGTCTTTTATATTTATTCCTCTAATTCTTGTTTTTGTTGATTATATAAACATTTTTATTTTTCATATATTTGAATTGATTTGTCTTTTTTTCTTTTTTTTTCTTTTTTGAGTTGGAATCTCACTCTGTCGCCCAGACTGAAGTGCAGTGGCCGCTCCCGGCTACCGCAGCCTTGACCTGCTGGGCTCCAGCGATCCTTCTGCCTCAGCCTTCCAAGTAGCTGGAACTACAGGCTCACGCTACCACGCCCGGCTCATTTTTTGATTTATTGTAGAGATGAGGTCTCGCCAAGTTGCCCAGGTGGGTCTCGACCTGCGGGCTCAGGCAATCCACTCACCTCAGCCTCCCAAGGCACGGGATTACAGGCTAAGCCCCCGAGCCCGGCTGATTTGCCTTTTTTTTTAGGACTCATAAATTTTTCTCCTAAGATACTATGAAAAAAGTGCTTATTTTTATTTGTATTTATTTATTTATTTATTTTTGAGTTGGAGTCTCACTCTGTCACCCAGGCTGGAGGGCAGTGGCATGCTCCGGCTACTGCAGCCTCAACCTGCTGGGTTTAGGTGATCCTTCCACCTCAGCCTTCTAAGTAGCTGGAAAAATAGGCATGTGTCACCACCCCTGGCTAATTTTTTTATTTATTGTAGAAATGAGGTCTCAACAAGTTGCCTGGGCTGGTCTCGAACCCATGGGCTCAGGCAATTCTCTTACCTCAGCTTCCCAAAGTACTGGGATTGTAGGTGTGAGCCACCACGCCCAACCAAAAAAAAGTTGTTATGTTGTATTTTAGGTATTCTTGGATCTTTCTTATTTTTACATTTTTTAACCTGTTTGTATTTTTTAACCTCCTGAGATGTTTTGTCATGTGTGTTGTGAAATACCAATTCAGGTTCATTCTTTTCTATACTGACATACTGTGGTTTCATTATTTGTTTAATTGGATTTGCTTTGTCTTTAGTTACATTTTAAATTCATTTTGCTACTGAAAATTTTGGGGCAAGTTTTCAGCTTAATGCACTCATGGATTTTGTCATTTATAGCATATGGTGTAATTCTGGTGAAATGAATTAATTACCGTTAACTTAAAATAAATAATTTGATATTTTCATCCTTTTATTATGAAATATATATTAAACTTATTTAGCCATTTCTGTCAGGAGCAAATTTCTATATTCCTATTTATTACTTTATTTAACTAAATAAGAGATTCACATTTTCTACCATTGGAGTTGTATAACTTTTAAAAACTAGGTTAGTATTCTTAAAAATTAATTACCAAGATTTTAATGTTTTAAAATCAACTTTATTTTTTTGAGTTGGAGTCTCATTCTGTCACCAAGGCTGGAGTGCAGTGGCACGCTCATGGCCACTGCAGCTTCAACCTGCTGGGTTCAGATGATCCTTTCACCTCAGCCTTCCAAGTAGCTGAACTACTGCAGGCATGCGCCACCATGCCCGACTAATTTTTTTATTTATTGTAGAGATGAGTCTCACCAAGTTGCCAGGGCTGGTCTCGAACCCATGATCTCAGGCAGTTCTCTCATCTCAGCATCCCAAAGTGCTGGGATTACAGGCATGAGCCACCACGCCCTGCATTAACTTTATTTTTAAGAATTAAAAAAAGCCAGAGGTGGTAGTGTGCCCCTGTCGTTCCAGCTACTTGGAAGATTGAGGTGGAAGGATCGCCTGAGCCCAGCAGATTGAGGCTGTGGTGGCCGTGAGCATGCCACTGCACTCCAGCCTGGGCTACAGAGTAAGGCTCCAACTCAAAAAAAGAGGAAAAAATAAAAAATAAATAAATTATTTTGAATTGGGGTTTTTCAATATAAAAATTAAAAATTTTAATGTTCTTGGTTTTATTCTTCTAAGAATTGCACACTAAATAATATGAGAGAAGAATAAATTTGAAAAGTGCAAGGAATTCATTTTAGTTGTTTCAAGCCAAATAATATGCTTAAGAAATAAAAAAGGAGGGCTGGGCGTGTTGGCTCACACCTATAATCCCAGTACTTTGGAAGACCAAGGTGAGAGGATTGCCTGAGCCCACTGGTTCAAGACCAGCTTGGGCAACTTGGTGAGATCTCATCTCAACAGTAAAAAAAAATTAGCCAGCCGGTAGCAGGCGCCTGTAGTTCCAGCTACTTGGAAGGCTGAGGTGAAAGGATTGCCTGAGTCCAGCAGGTGGCGGCTGTGGTGGCCGTGTGCCACTGCACTCCAGTCTGGGCAACAGTGAGATTCTGACTCAAAAAAAAAAAAAAAAAGAAGATAAAAATAAAATAAAATAAGGGAGAAATAAATTTTCCAATGCCAAAATTTCCTTGAGCTATTATTTCTAGGAAATACTTAAATCCTTCCTTTACCACTGTTTATCATTTCCTTATGTTATTTCGAAAATCTGTAAAGGCATTTGCTATGCAAGTGCAGAGTGTTAGTGGAATGTCAGTCTGAAGAGCAATAAAATTTTGATAGGAAAAGAAAAATTGTATAATTAATCTCAGTCATCTCAGTGATGGCATCTGTTGATTATCTTTAATCATTCCATTTGAGATGGGTTCTGATTATCTCCCCAGATACATCAGACAAGTTGTAAATCTCTTCATGATTTTTTTTTTTTGAATTGGAGTCTCACTCTGTCGTCCAGACTGGAGTGCATTGTCACCATCACGGTCACTGCAGACTCAACATGCTGGGCTCAGGTGATCCTACCACCTCAGTCTCCCAAGTAGCTGGAACCACAGGCATGTGCCATCATGACCGGCTGATTTTTTTTTAGTTTATTGTAGAGACAGGTCTGGCCATGTTGCTCAGGGTGGTCTTGAACTCCTGAGCTCAGGTAATTCTCTCGCCTCTGCCTCCCAAAGTGCTTGGATTACAGGCATGAGCCACCACGCCCAGCTGAATCTTTGATTTAATGAGTGATTTTTTTTTTTTTTTTTTTGAGTTGGAGTCTCACTCTGTCGCCCAGACTGGAGTGCAGTGGCCACTCCCGGCCACCGCAGCCTCAACCTGCTGGGCTCCGGCGATCCTTCCGCCTCAGCCTTCCAAGTAGCTGGAACTACAGGCGTGTGCTACCACACCCGGCTAAGTTTTTGATTTATTGTAGAGATGAGGTCTCACCAAGTTGCCCAGGCAGGTCTCGAACCCGCGGGCTCAGGCAATCCACTCACCTCAGTGATTTTTGACTGAAACCCTGACATCTGTGTATTATGTCATAAGACTCTGGGCCTTATTAAATCTATTTTAGCAGGCCCCCTTCATCATTGCTGTTGGAGGTGGACATAGTTACTGCCTCATTACCACTAGGTGGAATTGGAAGTCTAGATTCTCTGCCTGCCCAAAGTTGACAGCCTTGGGGAGGGGAGTTTGCTTGTTACTCCTGGACAGGTACAAGGGAGTTTGGGCTCTTTGCTTGGCCTCTACTGATATTCCCCAGGTTGGTAGATGAGCACCTCATTACCACTCCCCACAGGACCTTTACTGACACCACGTGGAGTGGTGGCCTTGGTACTGCTGAGCGGTGGTGGTGAAAGCCCTCATTCCCTACAAGTCCCTCTGGTACCTCTCCTGCAGGGAGCGGGAGGGCTGCCTGTGACTGTGTGGAGTGGAAGTCCAAGCTCCTAAGGTGTTTCCACTGACACAGATGGGGTAGAGACGGGTATTGGTTCGTGCACAAGGGGACGAATGTCCCAGCTCCCTCCCCCCCATCATTGTTCACCATTTAGGAGAAGAGGTTGAGGTGCCACCTTACAGTCAAGCAGGGACAGAAGTCCAGGCTGGCTGGCTTTCTTTCTCTTTCTTTTTCTCTTTCTTTCTCTCTCTCTCTCTCTTTCTCTTTCTTTCTCTCTTTCTTTCTTTCTCTCTCTTTCTTTCTTTCTCTCTCTTTCTCTTTCTCTCTTTCTTTCTTTCTCTTTCTCTCTTTCTTTCTCTCTCTTTCTCTTTCTTTCTCTTTCTTTCTTTCTCTTTCTCTTTCTTTCTCTCTTTCTTTCTCTCTCTCTCTCTCTCTCTCTCTCTCTCTCTCTCTCTCTCTCTCTCTCTCTCTTTCTTTCTTTGTCTCACTCTGTCACCTAGGCTGGAGTGCCGTGGCACATTCATGGCCACCGCAGCGTCGACCTGCTGGATTCTGGTGGTCCTTCCGCCTCAGTCTTCCAAGTAGCTGAAACTACAGGCGCACGCTACCGTGCTTGGCTAATTTTTTGATTTATTGTGGAGACAAGGTCTCACTATGTTCCCTGGGTTAGTCTTGAACCCGCGGGCTCTGGCAGTCCTCTCGCTTTGACCTCCCAAAGTACTGGGATTATAGGCTTGAGCCACTGGGCCCAGCTAGAAGTCTAGGCTTTCTACTCTGTCTTTGCTGACTGGGCAGGGTGGAGTCTTACTTGTTTTGTTCTGTGGTGTCACTCTGGAGTTTTTCTGTCTTGGCTGGGTGTGGTGGATTACACCTGTAATCCTAGCACTTTGGGAGGCCAAGGTGAGAAGATTGCTTTAGTCCAGGAGTTTGAGACCAGCCTAGGCAACATAGCAAGACCTCATCTCTATAAAAATATAAAGAAATAAGCCCAGGCATGGTGGCTCACACTCCTTGGGAGACTGAGGTGGAAGGACCACCTGAGCCTAGAAGGTTGAGGCTGCAGTGAGCCATGATAGTGCCACTGCACTTCACCCTAGGCAGCAGAGGGAGACCCTGACTCAAACAGTAAAAATAAAAATAAAAATAAAACAAAAATAACTTTTTTTTCTGTTTTGCTGCCCTTTGACTAGAGAGAGCAGTCAATTGTGGGGCTTTTTTGTTTGTTTGTTTGTTTGTTTGTTTGTGTTTGGCATTTCTGGGTTACTGGCTTCAGCAGATTCTGGTCTGGGATATAGAAGGCAAAAAGATGAAAACCCAGGGAACTAATTTTCATGTTGTTCCTTTGGTTCCTAGTGTGCCTTCTTGCCACCTTTTAGAATCTTTTTGTTTTATTTTATTTTTTGTTTTATTTTTTGAGTTGGAGTCTTACTCTTTGCCCAGGCTGGAGTGCAGTGGCATGCTCACAGCCACTGCAGCCTTGACCTGCTGGACTCAGGTGATCCTTCTGCCTCAGCCTTCCGAGTAGCTGGAACTACAGGCATGCGCCACCACTGGCCCAGCTAATTTTTTTATTTATTGTAGAGATGAAGTCTCTCCAAGTTGCCAAGGTGGTCTTGAATCAGGCAATCTTCTCGCCTCCACCTGCCAAAGTGCTAGAATTATAGGCATGAGCCACCACTCCTGGCTCTTTTTGTCTTAAATATATTGTACAGGGTTTTTAGTTTTATTTAGAGATGTAAAAAAATATGTCTAATCCATCTTCCCAGAAGCCTCTACTTGCATTTTCTTGTCCAGGACTTAGTCACACTGATACACCTAGCTGCGAAAGAGCCTGGAAAATGGAGGTTTTATACTGTTTGGCAAAGTGCTGAAATCAACAGCATTTTGTTACTAATGAAGAAGTGGAGAACGGATATTGGACGTTTTATATGAATGGAATCACACTATACAAGGGAAACCCCCAAACACATGGAATTATTCTTTGGAGGGTGGACCCCTTGTAGTACAGGCTTCCCCCACTAGGTAAGTGTTGTAGGAGCCCATCGGCATCAGTGTGCTAGCTAGCATTGTTGTAAGAGGTTGTGTTCTGCTTCAGTGAATTTTTTTTTTTTTGAGATTCTTTCAAACCATTTGCACAACTCATGATGGATGATTGACCAGTGCACCTGCCAACATCACGCCGAGTGTTCAGTAGTTATTGACCAACTATGGCGTGACCCTCCCTGTTTACCCAATCTCGCCCCAAGCAACATTTTTTTTTTGCTTCCTGGGGTGAAAAAAGTCCTCAAAGGGAAACATTTTGCTGATGTAGAAGAGGTGAAACACACAGTAGCAAGAACCTGGAAACAACCATGCTGCCCATCAAAAGAGGACTGGACTAAAAAAATGTGGTACATATACACGATGGAATACTATGCAGCTATAAAAAAGAACAAAATCATGAATTTCGCAGCAACCTGGATGGAACTAGAGTCTATAATACTGAGTGATCTCTCACAGAAACAAAGATCCGAGTATCACATGTTCTCACTCATATAATGGACCTTGAATATCCAATGTAATACTATAAGAAAATGACTGACGGTACTGGGAAACTATGGGGGGGGGATGGGATTAACAGTAGCAAATATCTGTCTGGGGAAGGGAAAACACCTCTTATAAACAGGGTGCCTGAATGAAACGTAATTGTACACCTAACCCTTAACTGTACCCCATAAAACCATAATAAAAAATATTGATCAATAAAAAAAAAAAGAAGAGGTGAAACAAAAAGAGGCAGAAAGCACTAAGAGGCCCAAATTGATGAGTTCAAAAATTGTCTTAAGCAGTGGAAAAATCATCTTGATAGGTGTATTGCGTCATACAGAGAGTACTTTGAAAGTGACTGAAGTTTAAACATGTAAGAATAAATACACAGTTTTTTAAGAATCTTTTTTTTTTGAGTCGTCACACTAGGTCATCCAGGTTGGAGTGCAGTGGCACGCTCATGGGCACTGCAGCCTCGACCTGTTGGACCCAGGTGATCCTTCTGCCTTAGCCTTCCAAATAGCTGGAACTACAGGCACATGCCACCATGTCTGGCTAATTATTTATTTATTGTAGAGATAAAGTCTCGCCAAGTTGCCCAGGCTGGTCTCACAATATTTCAATAAATAAATTCCAGATTTTTGGGGGTGTTTCCTCATATGTAGTCTTTGTGACTGGCTTCTTTCACTTAGCAGAATGTTTCTTTCTTTTTTTAAAAAAAGCAGAATGTTTCAACCATGTTGTAGTATGTATCAGAACTTGTTTTGGCCAAATAATATTACATTTTATGACTGTATCACATTTTATTCATTCATTCATCAGTTTAATGAACATTTTGTTTCTACATTTGAGATATTAGGATAATGCTGCTATGAACATTCACTACTAAGTTTTTGGTGGATGTGTTTCATTTCTCTTGCACATATACCTAGGAATGGAAATGCTGGTTCATATGGTAACTCTATACTTAACTTCTGAAGAACTGTTGAACTGTTTCTCAAGCAGCTACATCACTTTATACTCCTACCAGCAATGTGTGAGAGTTTCAGTTTCTCTACATCTCTTTGTCAACACTTATTATCTTCTTTTTCATTTTGTCCTCTTACTAGATACTACTTTCTGTCTATTCATCATAATGACTTGCAAATTTTTTTACTCAGAATTTACTTCCTGTATTGAAAACATAGGTAAGAATTCTGCCTCTAGGCACTGCTAAATCTTCCTGGGAGAATACCAGATGATGTTATAGTTTTATCTGTCTTTCTCCTTATAGAATCTTCTCCTTCTCCTAAATTCCCAAAGATGTGTTTTATCTTTGTCTTCTCTTCTCTTTCCCTTAAGGATTAATCCTTTATAGGTTCCAGCATTTGCCTCTATCAGGCTTTGGAATCTAGTTTAGATATCCTTACTTTATTTGACACTTTATTGTTTATTTCCATTATAGAACATGTTGGCCTCACTGTAGAAAGAAAATGTAATTTCTATCAGATATAAAAATGTTGAATAGTCAGGTGTTTTGGTCATATTTGTGGAAATTGGTTGGGGTCTTTGAATGGTCTGGAAATACTTGATTATTTTCTTTCTTTTTAAAAAATGTATTTGTTTATTTGTTTGTTTATTTAGAGAGACAGAGTCTTGCTATGTTGCCCAGTCTGGCCTCCAGTGATCCTCTTGCCTCAGCTTCCTGAGTTGATTTTTTCCTTTGTGTAAAATAAAGATGCCAGGTGTAGTGACTCGTGCATGTATTTCTAGCACTTTGAGAGGCCAAGGTGGGAAGACCACTTGAGGCCAGGAATTTGAGGCTGCAGCGAGCTATGATTGTGCTATTGCACTCCTGCTTAGATGATGGGGCAAAACTCTGTCTCTAAAAAAAAAAAAAATTAAAACAAACAAACAATGAGACATGGGAACAAGAAGTGCCTGCAAATAGGCAGATGATGCTAATAGGAGTGAAGGAGGTGTTCTAAAAGTGAATGGTGATAATGGTTGTACTACCCTGTCAACTTGCTAAAATCATTGTCTGGAACACTTAAAGCAATTCAATTTTGTGGCATGCAAAATTTTATTTTATTTTTTTTGGAGTTGGAGTTTCACTCTGTCGTCCAGGCTGGAGTGCCATAGTGACTCACAGCCACCGCAGCCATGACCTGCTGGGCTTAGGCGATCTTCCTGGCTCAGCCTTCCAAGTAACTGGAACTGCAGGAGCGTACCACCATGCCTGGCTTATTTTTTGATTTATTGTAGCGACAAGGTCTTGCCCAGGCTGGTCTCGAATCCCTGAGCTCAGGCAATCCTCTCACTTCGCCCTCCCAAAGTGCTGGGATTACAGGCTTGAACCACCTTGCCTGGCCAGTATGCAAATTTTATTATGACCGAGCTATTTTAAAAATCAGAATATAGGTTGTCCACCATCTGAAAATTATTCCACATAATCAATAATGTGGGATAATAATAAATTACTCTCTAACCATTATTTATTTATTTATTTAATATAATTAGATAAAAATTATATTTACTTAGAAGCATTCAGAATGTCAACAAAACATCTGCAATTTTTTTTTGCAATTGCAGAGTGGTATTCAGTTAACAGGACAAAAATTATTTCATATACGCTGTATCAGAGAAAACTGAAGACGAGAAAACTACTATCCCTATATATGACTAATTTGTGCTGTACTCCAGTAGGAACCTGCTTTAAGTTTCCATGCCCATACTGAACTAGGCAAGGTTGATGGCTATTGAAAATACCACCAGGACAGGGCTATCTAAAAACACATTTGGTAGTGTGTTAACTATACAAAAAAATGACACTACAGATTAAAAACAAATCTTACACGGCCTTGTGTTTCAAATTTTTTCTTTTTTCTTTTTTTGAGTTGGAGTCTCACTTGTCGCCTAGGCTGGAGTGCAGTGGCATACTCACGGCCACCACAGCCTCGACCTGCTGGGCTTAGCTGATCCTTCCACCTCAGCCTTCCAGGCAACTGGAACTACAAACGCACGCCACCTTGCCCGGCTAATTTTTGATTAATTGTAGAGATGAGGTCTCACCAAGTTTCCCGGGCCGGTCTCAAACCTCTGGTCTCAGGCAGTCCTCTCACCTCAGCCTCCCAAAGTGCTGGGATTATAGGCTGAGCCACTGCATTTGGCCTCAATTTTTTTTCTTCAAAAGAAGTGAGTTGTGTACAGGGGGTTTAAATGCTTTATAGACAAAAAAAAAAAAAGAACTACACTAGAACCAATTTATTCATCATCATCGTCTGGCCTCCTTTTCCTTCTCTTCCTTCTTTTTCTTGCTCTTTTCGGCCTTGACAACTCCCTTTTTCACCGCATCAGGCTTGCCTTTAGCTCAGTATGCAGCAATATCCTTCTCATATTTTTCCTTCAGCTAGGCAGCCTCCTCCTCATAAGGCTGCTTGTCATCTGCAGCAGTGTTATTACATGTCTCTCCTAACTTCTTCGTGACGTCACCAATGGACAGGCCAGGATGTTCTCCTTTGATTTTGGTGCGATACTCAGAACAAGAAAAAGATCGAGGGAGGCCTCTTGGGTGTGTTGGGATCCTTGAACTTCTTTTTTGTTTCCCCTTTAGGACATATCTAGGTTTTCATTTCTCTTTCATAATGGGCCTTGTCTGCCTTTGTCAAATTTTCCCTTCTCTTTGGAAGAGATGATCTTACACCTCTCTGAGCACTTCTAAGAAAACTCTGAGAAGCTGACGGATGCATCCGGGTGCTTCTTGTGCTCCCCCTGGCAAGTTTACACAAAGAATGCATATGAATGACATTTTGCCTCTTGCTTCTTGGGATCTTCTTTGCCCATGTTCACTTATTTTTCTTCCGTGTGTGCACAGAGTTGCCCAGTGCCTGTCCATCTCTCACTTACCCCAGCACTATCTCTATGGAGCTCAATGTACTCTAACCATTATTTAATCAGGAGTAGATTAGATTCAGATAACAGGGCTGAATGTATATGTGTTGGGAAAAAAAATCTTCTCACTCACCCGTGAGATTTTTTTTTTTCTGAGTCAGAGTCTCACTCCGTCATCCAGGCTGGAGTGCAGTGGCACGCTCAGGCAATCCTTCTCTCTCTGCCTTCCAAGTAGCTGGAATTGTAGGCATGTGCCATCATGCCCAGCTAATTTAAAAAAAACTTTATTGTAGAGATGAGGTCTCACCATGTTGTCCAGGCTGGTGTCAAACCCACGGGCTCAAGCAATCCTCTCGACTCAGCCTCCCAAAGTGCTAGCCACTGGGCCTGGCTTCCCACTGAGATTTTTATATGACAACATAAATTATGAGATCTAACCTGAATATCTAGGCATCCAAGAGAAATAACAAATAATATGGAGGTACATCTGATTGGTTCTATGCAGAGGATTTAGAGATGATCAGTTTTCATTTGTTTCTAATGAGGGCATGAGAACATGTAGGACCTCTTGACCATGTCGTATATCCTACCTATTTATCAGTGTGTGTTCTTCATCTCATTAGGCACAGTAATAATAATCTTAGCTAATATTATACAATGCTTACTGTATATCAGGCACTGTTCTAAGTACTTTATATATATATAAAAATTATATATATGCATTATTATAATATATATATAATATATATATATTATAAATATATACATATATATAAATGTATATATATATATAAATTCATTTAATCCTTATAAGAAACCTGAAACATAGGTACAGTTATATCCTTTATTTTGCGTATTAGGTAACTGAGGCACAGAGAGGTTAAGCAGTTTGCCATGTTCATCTAGCAAGTTTTAGAGCCAGTATGTGAAGTCAGGTGGAAGCCTCCTGTTTTCCTAATGACTACACATTCCCTCATTACACAGAGGACAGAGGTTCAGAAGAAGAGTATTGTTGCCAGGCATGGTGGCTCATCCCTGCAATCCAGGACTTTGGGAGGTGGAGGCAAGAGGATTGCCTAAATCCAGGGGTTCAAGACCAGCTTGGGCAACTTGGCAAGGCCTCTTCTTTACAATAAATTTTAAAAAATTAACTGGGTGTGGTGGCACACACCTGTGGTTCTGGCTATTTGGTAGGCTGAGGTGGAAGGATCACCTGAGCCCAGCAGGTCAAGGCTATCTATGGTGGCCGTGAGTGTGCCACTGCACGCCAGCCTGGGCAACAAAATGAGACTCCTACTCAAAAAAAAAAAAAGCACTGTTCTTCTTGGCAGTGTTCTTCAAACTTGCTTGCCACTCATTAGAGGTTTGTAGAATCAATTTGGTGGGTTATAAGCCATGCTTTAAAAATATATAGAAATATCAGAGTGCATCAGATGTGATAATAGCACTTGTTTTGTGAAAACTTTGCTTTAAATTGTATGCATGTTAGTTTGTTACTGGGGTTTTTGTGTCAGCCATATTTTTTATTGTGGGTCAAGGTGAAGGTTTAAAAGCACATTCTAGATCACTGCTCTTCTATTTATAATCTTAGGCCACTGGTCTTTACTTATTGTAAAGCCAGTAATAGGAAGTGACATGTTTTGTCCACTCAAACCCAGTTTAGGTACATCTATCCATTCATGAACAATGAGAAAGTTGCAATAAAAGCAGGACTTTCAGAAGATATGGTTCAGCATAAATGCTCTTTGATTATGAAAAAAGTCATTACAAAAGTTGAACACCTCAGAGTAAGCCTAAGGCTAATTTATATCTGAGAGAAAGCATTTTTCCCTTTTAGGGGTAGAAAAAAGCCCCCAAAACTCCGTTCTGATTTTTGAACTAACCCCACTCATCACCTAAAAGCCAGCACTTCCTCTCTGTCTTTCCATTAGAGACAAAAAATATGGTAGAAAACAGGAAGGTGATTTATAATTAAAAAAAAAAATCAGCCATTTATTAACATTTTTTGTTGAGTGCCTACTGTGTGCCAAGCATTATTCTAGGTGTGGAAGATGAAGCAGTGAAAAAACATAACCAAAACTCTGCCCTCAGAAAGCTTAAATTCTAGTGTCATTAAAATTGTCACATATGAGGTCCAAGTCAGGACCTTCCCTGTATACTTATCTCTTTCCTCAACGTGGAGTTACAATGGAAACTCGAAGTCTTCGGGCTTCACCAAATACATATGATACCATAATGCAGCGTATATATAGACTGTAAATGTATCAGAGGCCACATTCCTGGGCAACTTGGTGAGACTTCATCTCTACAATAAATCAAAATGAGCCGGGCGTGGTAGCGCGTGCCTGTAGTTCCAGCTACTTGGAAGGCTGAGGTGAAAGGATCGCCGGAGCCTAGTGGGTCGAGGCTGCGGTGGCCAGGAGCGGCCACGGCACTCCAGTCTGGGCGAGAGAGTGAGACTCCAACTCAAAAAAAAAAAAAAATTGCCAATTTATAGGGAAACGTAGCAGTTTCTTTTTTTAAAAATAGTTTTTCTACTTATAAATGTTATGGTAGAAAACTTGATTATTACTGAAAAGTATAAGCAGAAAAAGTAACCCATAATCCTAATATCCAAAGAAAATTACCATTAAGATTTTGTTATCGTTAATTTAATTTTGTTGTCTTCTAGTCTTTAATCTGTATAACATTATGTATGTGAACACACACTCAGTTGTGTGTATATATTTATAATTTGAAATATATTAGTTCTAGTTCTTGACTTTTATTTAACATCTTTCCTAATATGAATTTATGGCATTTAAAAATATTATTTTGATAGCTCTGTAATATTTTAACATGGTAGCATAACATAATTTAGTCAACCATTTCCCTTTTTTTTACTTTATTTTATTATAAAGATGTGGGGTACAAGTCACGGTTAGGTACATAAGTCATGTATGTGCAGGTGAAGTTTGGGCCTCCAACTGGTCCTCGCTTTCCCTGGTTTAGGATCAGGTACCCTTTGTGTTGTTGTGTGCCCTACCGTTGCCCACTACCCCCCTGACTGCCTATCCCTCCCTTGTGCTTTTGTGATTAATGTTCAGGTCCCATTTATGAGTGAGAACATGTGGTATTCAGTTCTTTGTTTCTGTGATAGATCGCTAAGAATGATCGTCTCCAGTTCCATCCAATCTGCTGAGAAATCCATAATTTTGTCTTTATTTATAACTGTAATATTCTATTGTGTATACCACATTTTCTTTCTTTCTTCTTTTTGAGTTGGAGTCTAATTTTTCTTGATTTATTGTAGAGATGAGGTCTCACCAAGTTGCCCAGGCAGGCCTTGAACCCATTGGCTCAGGCAGTCCTCTCACCGAGGTCTCCCAAAGTGCTGTGATTATAGGTGTGAGCCACTGTCCCTGGCCTCTTTTTTTAGTAGGTCTCACTCTGTTATCCAGACTGGAGGGCAGTAACATGCTCATGGCCACCACAGCCTCAACTTGCCGGGCTCAGATGATCCTTCCTCCTCAGTCTTCCAAGTAGCTGGAACCACAGGCACACACCACCACAGCTGGCTAATTTTTTTGTTTATTGTAGGGGTGAGATCTCTCTCGCCAAGTTACCCAGGTTGGTCTCGAACCCCTAGACTCAGGCAATCCTCTCCCAAAGTGCTGGGATTACAGGTATGAGTCATTCTGCCCAGCTACCATATTTTCTTTATTCAGTCTACTTTTGATGAGCAGTAAGGTTGGTTTCACGTTTTTGCTGTTGTGAAAGTGTGTCAATAAACATATGCAGGAGTCTTTTTTTGTAGAATGGTTTGTGTTCCTCCAGGTATATTCCTAGGAGGGGAATTGCTGGATTGTATGGAAGGTCAATTTCTAGTACCTTTAGATATCACCACACTATTTTCCATAGAGAATGTGATAGTTTGCACTCCCACCAACAGTGTAGAAGCGTCCCCTTTTCTCTGCACTTGTGCTAGCATCTATTGTTTACTTACTTATTTATTTAGTTTTTGAGTAGGAGTCTCACTCAAAAAATAAATAAATAAGTAAGTAAACAATAGATGCTACTCTGGAGGGCCTCGCAGGCTGGAGGACAGTGGCACGCTCCCGGCCACCGCAGCCTCGACTTGCTGGGCTCAGGTGATTCTTCTGCCTCAGCCTTCCAAGTAGCTGGAACTACAGGCACATGTCACCACACCTGGCTAATTTTTTTGATTCACTGTAGAGATGAGGTCTCACCAATTTGCCCAGGCTGGTCTTGAACCTATGGATTCAGGCAATCCTCTCACCTCGGCCTCCCAAAGTGCTGGGATTATAGGCGGGAGCCATGGCCTGGACTTTTGATTTATTAATGATAGCCATTGTTACTGGGGTAAGGTGTTATTTGTGTGGTTTTGATTTTACATTTGATTTTTATCAGTGTGGTTTTGATTTGCATTTATCTGATGATTAGTGAGGCTGAGCATTTTTTCATGTATCTGTTGGCTGTTGGTATGTCTTCTTTTGAGAATTGTCTATTCATGTCCTCCACCCATTTTTTAATGGGTTGATGTGTTTTTTTCCTTTTGGCTTGTTTGAGTTCCAAGATCCTGTGCCCAGACTCGCTTTGTGGCCGGGGGTCCTCAGCGCACCTGGACTTTGTCAATCAGGTGGGCCAGCCTCCTGAAAGTCTTGTGAGAAGACATGGCGAGCAACGATCCTGGATCTTCGTTGGACACATAATTAGCAAATATCCTTTCCCATTTTGTGGGCTGTCTCCTGCTCTCTTGATAGTTTCTTTAGCTGTGCAAAAGCTTTACAGTTTGATGAAGTCCTGCTTGTCTATCTTATCTTTTATGGCATGTGCTTTTGGGGATTTGATCTAGAATTGGTTGCCTACTCCAATGTGCATAAGAGTATCTCCTGTGTTTTCTTCTAATCTTAGAAGTTTGTGGGTTTATGTTTAGGTCTTTGATTCTTTTAGAGTTGACCTTTGTATATGGTGATAGGTAGGGGTCCTGTTTCATTTTGCTTTTGAACATTTATTTATTTATTTATTTGAGTTGGAGTCTTACTCTGTCGCCCAGGCTGGAGTGCAATGGCACGCCGATAGCCACCACAGCCTCAACCTGCTAGGCTCAGGCGATCCTTCCGCTTCAGCCTTCCAACTAACTGGAACTACAGGTATATACCACCATGCCTGGCTAATTTTTTTTTTTTATTGTAGAGATAAGGTCTCACCATGTTGCCCAGGCTGATCTCAAACCTGTGGGCTCAGGCAATCCTCTCACCTCGACTCCCAAAGTGCTGGAATTATAGGCATATAGACCACACCCGGCCAGGATTGTACTATTTTGTTCTCTGCCTGTTTTTTACTGGTGGATAGAAATGCCACTGTCCTTTGCATACTGATTTTGTACCCCAAAACTTTACCAAAGTCGTTTTCAGAGCAAGGAAGTTTTTGGCATACTCCCTAGGGTTTTCAAGGCATAAGATCATATTGTCCACAAAGATGGATAGCTTGACTTCTTCTTTTCCTATTTGGATACCCCTGATTTCCTTCTCTTACCATTTCCCTTTTGTAGATATTCCGGGTTTTCCTATTTTAAGTAACATTTCACTAACATCATTGAGTATCTAGCCATCTCTGATTATTTTCTCAGGAAAGTGTTCTGTTAGTAGACGTGGTCTATTAAAGAGCATGACTATTTGGTAAATTATTTTCTAAAAATGTTCGTAGGGATTTTGTTCTCAGTGGTATATGAGATTCTCTTTCACCACTTTCTTCCAGTTTTTAAAATTTTTAATTTTTTTGAGTCATAGCCTCACTTTGTCACCCAGACTGGAGTGCCATGGTACACTCATGGCTTACCACAGCCTTGACTTCCTAGGCTCAGATAATCCTTCTACCTCAGCCTGCTGTGTAGCTGCGACAACAGGTATACACCACCACACCTGGCTAATTTTTTGATTTTTTTTTGTAGACACAAGGTCTTGCTCTGGTCTAGGCTGGTCTTGAACTCCTGAGCTCAAACAGTTCTCCTGCCTTGGCCTCTCAAAGTGCTCAGATTATAGGCATAAGCCACTGCATCCAGCTATAGCTCTTCTTTATGTATTGAAAATCTTTCTACCTGTATTTCTTGGGAAGAATAATTCTGTTTCTTTTAGCAGTTATGCTTCTTTTTACTAAGGCAAAATCTTTCACCTACATTTTTGACTCTGTATTGAAATGGAGAAATTGTCAATCTTTTAGTAGTTGGCATAAAAATTGTTTGTGTAGAAAATGCTGAATTTTTTTTTGAAGAAGTGAATTGATAATCATTTATGATGCAAGTTGAATCTACTAGGGACTTGTTCAAGTATCAGATGGTTGTTAAAATTGCCTTTCAAGGAGATGTGTCCTGGTCATTGGAAGGATCTCTGTTTTGTTGAGTTTCAGGATAATTTAGGAATACAGATTTGGAAGTAGGAGCTGAGATAGAGCTTGATTTTACCATTTAAGAAAGGGAGGAAAAATTTGAAAGGCACAGGAAAAATTCAACAGAAAAGAAACAGGAACTTTGGAGAAATGCTCTATGTTGTGGAATGTGATTCTTTACCATGACTCCACAAATAAAAACTTACAAAAACTCAGAAGGATTTGGTGTACTTGGATTTCTCGTAGAAATCATTGAAGAAGCTGAATACTGAGTAATGGTTGAAATGGGACTAACACATTTGGCCAAGTGCACAAGGAACAACTTTTACCTCTCCACCGGCTTCTTCCTTTACCAACAAATGTATGTGTCTTCCTGTCCCACCACTTGACTTCAAAAACTATTCTCTATGTTTCCCTTGTATCCATGATTTCTTTTCTCCTATTTCCCTAGCTCTCCTCCTTGCCCTTTTCCTGTTTCCCGTTCTTCTGTTACTCTAGACTTCAAGTTTTTGCTAAAAGCATTTTCCCAAGCTGGAAATATTGTCCCATTTTCTATCTCACTGATTCAAATCCTAGCATTTTTTCATAATGCATCTAAATTCCCATTTCCTCCACTCATTCCTTACCCTTTCTCTCTTCACTTAAGTAATCTCTGTGTTTTACCTTATGGCATTTGGTCCCTTTCTTATTTCTTCTTTCTTTTATGCTTTCTTCAATCTTTGTATTCAGGCTTAATTATTTCTTTTCTTTTCTTTTCATTTTTGAGTTGGAGTCTCACTCTGTAACCCGGACTGGAGTGCAGTGGCTGCTCCTGGCCACTGCAGCCTTGACCTGCTGGGCTCCAGCGATCCTTCCGCCTTAGCCTTCCAAGTAGCTGGAACTACAGGCGCGCGCTACCACGCCCGGCTGATTTTTGATTTATTGTAGAGATGAGGTCTCGCCAAGTTGCCCAGGCGGGTCTCAGACCCGTGGGCTCAGGCAATCCACTCACCTCAGCCTCCCAAAGCGCTGGGATTACAGGCTGAGCCACCGAGCCCGGCTCAGGCATAATTATTTCATACAGACAGCTAAGGTTTTTTTTTTTTTCCTTCAAAAAGTTCCAGAAGCTCCTTGAAAACAAGTCCTTCATCACAGACTTCTTTTGAATTCCTTAGAGAACCTAGGGCTGTAATCAGTTTGTGAAAACGCCAATAAAGAGTTGCTAAATGTCATTAAACAACAGTGGGGAATTAATGAGAATTAGCTCCCAAATCATACTGGGTAGCCAGTGCTTGTCCAAAGGCTATAATATGTATTTAATTTAAAAACCAATTGTATTTATAAGTTTTCAGAATTATTGATAACATTGTATTGAAGACGACAACTTTTGCATATGGTCACCAGCCATGAGAAGCCAAAAAATCTTTATTTAAAAATGAAAAAAAATTTTATTACTGTTGGAGGATCATTTCACAGCTTTTTGCAAAAGAGAACTAGCATCATGATTTTTTAAATCCTAATTTATGTTTATGTTATTAATGAATAAATTTTAAATAGATTATAAAATAGTAAACAAAGAAGACAACCCACCTAAATATCTACAGTCAAATAAACTGTGTTACAACAGTTTAAGAAACACCAGGCAGCTCTTTTAAAATGAAGTAAATCTATCACGTCTGGCATGTGAAGAAATCCAGGATCTACTATAAAGAAACAAAAATAAAAAGCAGCATGTGTAATATCCCATTTAAAAAATTGTTTCAATGTGTATTCAAACAAACACATATGTCTGTGTATGCCTGGAAAAAAAGGTCTAAAGGGATAGCACTGTTAACAGTGGTAAACTTTGGGGAATGGAATTAGAGAAGAGGAAGGGGATTTTCAAACAACAGAGAAACGTATAAAATAAAAAAATATTTTTTCATGGACTTTTAATTTAAAATTAAAAGACAGGTCAGGCATGGTAGCTCACACCTGTAATCCCAGCAGTTTGGGAAGCTGAGGCAAAAGGATCGCTTGAGTCCAGGAATTCGAGACCAGTGTGAACACTGCAGCACGTCACTACAAAATATCAAAAAGATAGCCTGACATGGTGGTGCATGCCTGTAGTCCCAGCTACTCGGGAGGCTGAAGGTGGAAGGATCGCCTGAGCCCAGGAAGTTGAGGTTGCAGTGAACCACGATGGTGCCACACCCTCCAGCCTGGGTGGCAAAGTGAGAACCCAGTTAAAAAAAAAGAAAAGGGAAAAGCAAAAAGATGAAAAGACATATTTTTAGAATTAATATAGCTAGAAAAGCATACTAGTTTGTATTGTATTTGTAAAACAAGATAACATTCCGCGTTTACATTTTATTAAAGGTATTTTTCTCATAATAGTTCTTAAAAGACTATAATTTCTTCCAGTATTCTAAATTGTGTTTTATAAGTCATCAGAGTTATGGTAATGTGTTTAGTGAAATGAATGGAATCCACTGTAATTACTGGACTGATCCCATAGAGATTTTTCCATTCACTAAATTACCCGAGTACAGTTTATTGCAAATACTATGTGTTTGCTTGCTATAAATGACTTTGCTTGAATCTGAAAATTAAATGTCATCTGTAGTATTTTCATTATTAACAAACTTTATAACCACATAAAAAAAGATACTTTGAGATGAGTTTCCCTTGACATTTAAAACTGAGTTTATTTATAATCCAAGGTTTTCTGTCCCTTTACCCAGCCTACTTTTTTCTTTTTATGTTCTTTTTGGATCCTGTTTTTCTGCTTTGATCCATATCACCAGCTTACAAGTTGTACTTTAAAAGATTTATAACAGTAATATGATTTTCCAATATAACATTTTTGTGTAGTTCTGATTTCAGTAATTTGTAGAAAAATGAAAGTTGTAAAAACTTGGAAAATTAGAGTGTGACACATCTTATAAAAGAGAATGTGCGTCAGTTTTCAACAGGGTGGGAATTGTTCTTTTATTAAAAGGTGCCTTGTGTTTTTAACTGGTTCAAGCAAGAACTTTTCATAAAAGTACCAACTGTGGAAAAAATAGAACATAGATCCAGCAAAGATGGTCAGAGAAATATGAGAATTATTACCACCCGTCTGTGGTTATAGCACTTAAACCCATTTGTTAGTTATGTATTGTATCTCGGGTCTCCAAGACCTGTTTCTTAACCTCATCCTTTGTTATCCCTTAATTTGGGAAGTTGGCAGAAAACCATAGCATGTATAGCATTTCACTTAGTGTTACTATATTAGTTGGATATAAGTAGAATGGTAACTATTAAACTTGAGGTTTGGTATACATGAGATAGCTTTTCTTCTTACTCTATTTATGTTGGTTTTTTTTTTTTTATAAGACCAGTTTTTACTTTGCTCAAATGCACATTTTCTTAGTCCATCTTGTTCTCTTTAGATGACGTTGAGTCCTGCTTTTCTGAGAAAACTGAAGCAAACATGTGCTTCTGAACTTCATTCCTCTTTATCTGGGCAGCCTCTGAACTCATACTTTCTCTTTCCTTCTCATTTTAGAAAAATATGTGTCATTACACTTTTTTTAATTTTTTTTTTTTTTTTGAGTCAGAGTCTCACTGTTGCCCAGACTAGAGTGCAGTACCACGCTCACAGCCACCGCAGCCTTGACTGGCTGGACTCAAGGGATCCTTCTACCTCAGGCTTTCAAGCAGCTGGAACCATAGGTGCGCGCCACCACACCTGGCTAATTTTTTAATTTATTGTAGAGACAAGGTCTCACCAAATTGCCCAGGTCAGTCTTGAACCCCTGAGTTTAGGCAATCCTCTCATTTCTGTCTCCCAAAGTGCTGGGATTAAAGGCGTGAGCCACCACACCTGGCCCAAAAGTTTAAAGTTAAAAAAAAGGGCCAATAAAGATTTCTTTCATTAAGTCTCTCAAGCTCCTTTAATTCTTCACCCAACCCTTGGACACAGTACTCTATGTTCTCTCATCCATTACCTGATCCGTAACCTCTTATCAGCCTACTTTTGCTCTTACTCATTGTTTGTGCTACGTAGGTACCACTGGGACTCCAACCTCTCACAGTGCTCTAGGCATGTCATTTGGGCCATGCTACCTGGATCAAAGCCAGTATTACCAGTTTCCCAGAAGGGCTGGCTGGAGTCCTCTGCCTGCTTCGTGCTTTGCTGTGCTGCAGCATGCCTCGGTGGTTGCAACCTGGCTTTGGTCTCTCTACCAGACTACGTCTTTAGGATTTTATAGAATATGAATTCATAAAAGGCCTGTTTCCTTGTCCTAAGTGGTTCTCTGAATGTCCATTTCCCCCAGTTGGCCACAGGGGTAGTATACTTTCCTGTTTCTCCTCTCTCTCTCTAACTGCTGTTTCTTTAGTCACCATTTTTTCTACCAACACCTGTAGGTGTTTCCTGAAGTTTTGTCCTTGGCTCTCTTAGTGGTCTCTCTCATACTCCACTGGCACAATGTGTGACCCCCTGATATATTGCCCTAGCTCTTTCTAAGTTCTAGTACTGTGTGTTCAACTGCCTGTGGGCATCTGTATCCAGAAGTCTTGCTGTACAGCAGACTTGTGATGTATCAAGCAACTGGTTATTTTATAAATTATTTTTCTGTGATATTTATTTATTTATTTTTTTTTTTTGAGTTGGGGTCACACTCTATCGCCCAGACTGGAGTGCAGTGGCTGCTCCCGGCCACCGCAGCCTCGACCTGCTGGGCTCCGGCAAGCCTTCCGCCTCAGCCTTCCAAGTAGCCGGAATTACAGGCACGCGCTACCACGCCTGGCTAATTTTTTTTATTTATTGTAGAGATGAGGTCTTGCCTGCCCAGGCGGGTCTCGAACCCACGGGCTCAGGCAATCCACTCACCTCAGCCTCCCAAAGGCGCGGGATTACAGGCTGAGCCACCGAGCCCGGCGATCCTTATTTATTTTAAAGTTACAACCCACCTGCTCTTTCACACAGACATGGAAATGCATTTTGATCCTGACTTTTCTCTCAGTTGCCATTTATTCCACATTTATTCTGTTGCCAAACCTATTCTCTCTGATAATCACATAGTCCTCATTCCCACTGCCTAGTTACCTTCAACTGTCATCCTAGACTACTGCAATTGCCTTTAATTTCATCACCTATAGTTTCTTTGCCCTTTTGATTCTTTTTAATACACTGCCAAAGTCATATTTATTAAACAAAATGCTGATCAAGTCATGGCTCCCTTTTGCCCACACATTAATGAAGTCATTAGCTTGCTATTAAGGCTCCCCATAATCTGACCCCAGCCTGCTTTTCCAATTTTTTTTTACTAGTATCTTTTACATAGCATTGTTTCTGACAAAGGAAACTATCATTTGTTGTTTACATTTGGTACCACCCAGTTCTCTTTGTTCCTATCTCCATGTGACCAAATTGTACCTATTATGCAAGACTGAGTTTTGATGCCTCTTTCTCTACGAAATATTCTCTAATCCCTTGAGATAGAAGTGTTTTTGGTTCTTCTGAATTTTTATAGTATTTAATTGGTCCTTTCTTTGTGATTCATAGCATTTTGCCTTACACTTAGTCATTTTGGTATTCATCATATACCTTCTATTAGAATGTAAATTCCTGACCAGCTCAGTGGCTCAGTTTGTAATCCCAGCACTTTGGGAGACTGAGGTGGGTGAATTGTCTGAGGCTGCAGGTTCAAGACCAGCCTGGGCAACTTGGTGAGACCTTGTCTATACAATAAATAAAAAAATTAACTGGGTGTGGTAGAATGCACCTGTAATTCCAGCTGCTTGGAAGGCCGAGGTGGGAGGATCGCTGGAGCCCAGCAGGTTGACATTGGGGTGGCCATGAGTATGCCACTGCACTCCAGCCTGGGCGATGGAGTGAGACTCCAACTCAAAAAATAAAAAAAGTATATAAATTCCTTATCTACTCTGAACCCCCAAAGAGCAGATTGCCCTCAGGTGATTGGATGATGAATTCCATATGTTGAGGTGATAAGAAAGTTGTAACAGAGCTTTGCCATTGTACGGTGTTCAGGGCCCCTGCATTAAGTTATATGGTCTGTGTACTACCCAAAAGCTTTTGACCAAGGGAGCAAGTGGGGGCTGAAATCTAGTTTACTTCCCAACTCCCACCAACCCATGTGCCAGACTAACACAGGGCTGCATCTGTGCATCTGCCTGGAGAAAGGAGTACTTTTTCTTTCCCAAAAGGTACTATTTCTGGTTGGTCTGTGTATCTGCTAGACTGCACCTGCATCCTTTCCTGAATCTTATCAAAGCACATGTAAATTAGTAATAACTCTGAAAACACTGACAGTACTAATTAAAGTTCATTATGAAAACTATTTTGTGGATCGCCAGAGCCCAGCATGTCGATGCTTGGGTGGCCATGAGTGTGCGACTGCACTCCAACCTGGATGACAGAGTGAGACTCCAATTAAAAAAAGAAAAGAGCCGGGCTTGGTGGCTCAGCCTGTAATCCTGCGCCTTTGGGAGGCCGAGGTGAGTGGATTGCCTGAGCCCGCGGGTTCGAGACCCGCCTGGGCAGCGAGACCTCATCTCTATCAAAAAATCAGCCGGGCGTGGTAGCGCATGCCTGTAATTCCAGCTACTTGGAAGGCTGAGGTGGAAGGATCGCCGGAGCCCAGCAGGTCGAGGCTGCGGTGGCCGGGAGCGGCCACTGCATTCCAGTCTGGGCGACAGAGTGAGACTCCAACTCAAAAAAAAAAAAAAGAAAAGAAAACTATTTTGTGTCACATAAAAATTATCCAACAACTGTTTGTTGGAATAAAAGATATAACTAATCAAGTATAAAATGAAGGTTTGTTGTACAGAGCATTTCCTTGATAATTTATTATTACGGAACCCCAGGGCCACTTCTAGAACCTCTGAGATTATCTACAATTTTTGGCATAGATCAAATGGATAGTAGTCTCATTTCCTTTGTCCTCACCTCAACTCTGCCTTTTGGTTAGAATGATCTGCTATGAAGTGAATGTATTTTTTGACCTTGTTCTTTTAGCTCTTTTATGGTGAATCTAATAGTGTCTTCTGGAAGTTTTTCTAGTTTGACTTGAGGGTTAGGTGATAAAAAATTATAAATTTATTTAAACCCATTTGAGTTATTTTCTTTTTTTTTTTATTGTGAAGTTGTGGGGTACAGTTAAGGGTTAGGTATACAATTGCGTTTCATTCAGGCACCCTGTTGATATAGGATGTTTCCCGTACCCAGACAGATATTTGCTACTGTTAATCCCATCTCCCTCCCCCCACCATAGTTTCCCAGTACGGTCAGTCATTTTCGTATAGTATTGCATTGGATGTTTAAGGTCCATTATATGAGTGAGAACATGTGATACTCGGATCTTTGTTTCTGTGAGAGGTCATTCAGTATTATAGACACAGTTCCATCCAGGTTGCTGCGAAATTCATGATTTTGTTCTTTTTTATGGCTGCGTAGTATTCCATCGTGTATATGTACCACATTTTTTAAATCCAGTCCTCTTTTGATGGACAGCATGGCTGTTTCCAGGTTCTTGCTATTGTGAACAATGCTACAATAAACATGCGTGTGCAGGTATCTTTTTTATAGAGTGATTTGTGTTCTTCAGGATATATTCCCAGTAGGGGGATTGCGGGGTCATATGGGAGGTTGGTATTTAGAGCTTTTAAGAATTGCCATACTGCTTTCCATAGAGGTTGCACTAGTTTACACTCCCACCAACAGTGTAGAAGTGTTCCCTTTTCACCACATCCTCTCCAGCAGCTGTTATTTTTTGAGTTGTTGATAATTGCCATTCTGACTGGGGTTAGGTGGTATCTCAGTGTGGTTTTGATTTGCATCTCCCTGATGATTAGTGAGGTTGAACATCTCTTCATGTGTTTGTTGGCTGCTCAGATGTTTTCCTTTGTGAAGTGTTGAGTTATTTTCTAGTTTACTAATGCGTCTAGTTATTTGTGTGTGTGTGTGTGTAGTGTGTGTGTGTGTGTGTGTGTGTGTGTGTGTGTGTGTGTATGTGTAAACTTTCCATAATCCTATGAGGGATAGAGGAAGTATTTTCTTTGGAATGAATGGAGACCAAAGCTTTTTTGGGAGGTGGGGTCAGAGTCTCACTCTGTTGTCCAGGCTAGAGTGCAGTGGCACGCTCATGGCCACCACAGCCTCCACCTGCTGGGCTCAGGCTAACCTTTCTCCTCAGCCGTCCAAGTAGCTGGAACTACAGGTGTGTGCCACATGCCTGGCTAATTTTTCTTGATTTATTGTAGAGATGAGGTCTCGTTAAGTTGCCTAGGCTGATTTTGAATCCGTAGGCTTAAGCAATCCTCTTGCCTCTGCCTCCCAAAGTGCTGGGATTACAGGTGTGAGCCACCGTGCCCAGCTGAGACCAAAGCTTAGAGAGATTAACTCACTTCTTTAAGGGAATGTGACAAGCAGACGGTGAAGCTAAATTAAAATCTAGAGTATTTGTATCCCAAGCTATGCTTTTTTATTTTTATTTTTTTAATGCTGCATCCATGGTGAGTAACACTTCTTTTAATGGAATTGCGTTGGCCTGGTTGGTACATAGTACAAATTCAAAAGTTCTTAAACACATAGTTAGTAATGTGTGGAGGTATGTATCTCTCTAGCACCTAGTATAGTGCTTTGTTACCACTAAGTTTTTAATAAATGAAGATGATTACACCCTGCTGTGACTCCTCCATGGATCTGCTTCATTCCAACATAGTGACAGGGCAACCACAAGTGAACTGACATTTTTTTATTTTATGAGTGGGGTGATGTCAATTAGTTTAGCACTTACTAAATGCCAAGCAATAGATATATTATTTCACTCGATCCTCACAACTGGTCCTGAAAGTATATATTGTTATCTCCGATTTAAAGATACATTGCTTGTGCACAATAGTTTTCATTTAAATCTGGGTCTGTCTGTATTTATATAAATATATAAATAAATGTCAATATCTATTTGTTGTTATAAGGACATAGATATATACTATCTTGGCATTAGGGAGACAAGGCAGTCAAGTCAGTCTTGGACTGGCCTAGTACATCTCATCAGTGGGGGCTAAGTATTGCAGCTGCTGCTGCAGCCCAGTAGCAGCAGGGACCAGAGTGCTACTGGAAAGTGAGAAAAAGAATGACTTTTCAGCTTTCAGAGACTGCTATAGCATTTTGGAGATACAGCCAGTAGAAATACGATGTTACCTAATTTGTGTTATTTGGCTTCTTCCTTCCTTAAAAAAAGCAGGAGGTGGGGAGCAGAGTAGTCTAAGAGAGAAACCAGAATAATTAAGCTTTGTTATCTTGTTGAGATTAACTATAAGACCTTTTAAATAATTCTAAATTTGGTTTAGGATTACCAACTGATAGGCAATTGGAAATGTGGATTTCATGCTGTCAATTAACCTCCATTTCTATGCACCTGGGATGCTTCTAATGCATTTCTCCTAAAGCATTTATTTTATATTCTGCTCTTATGAAAGGAGTTTGAATACCTTTAAGCAAATTCCAGGGCCACATGGTTACTTCTGTCTGACATGGAAATGATGAGGAGGAACTTGGGCAGTGTGACAAGCTTCTAGGAGAGAAGACAGAAAACAGGTTCTTTGCTTTGGGACTCTCTTCTTGGCACAAGTCTACTGAAAAATAAGTCAAATGCCATTCCTGGGCTACCTGAATTTGTAGCAATGATATTTTGTAGACAAGATACCCTTGTCTTATTAGTAGAGAAAATACAGAAACAAAAGCACAAATGAGAAGTAAGTAAAAAGATAGTGGGAATAGATGGGGTAAATACAGTACTACTTGAAAGATAAAAAGGCATGTGGTTGCCCATATTACCAAAATTACAATAATAGGTTCATGATACTTACAGGGGTCCCCAAGACCTGGGCCACGGACGGGTACCAGTCCATGACCTGTTAGGAACTGGGCCACACAGCAGGAGGTGAGTAGTGGGCAGATGAATGAAGCTTCATTTGTATTTACAACCGCTCCCCATCACTCATGTTACTGCCTGAGCTCCGCCTCCTGTCAGATCAGCACTGAAAACCCTGCTTCCATTTCCAACATACTATTTTTGTGAAGCAGGGTTTTCTGCAGTGACAGCAACCAAACAAGATTACGGAGTAGACTGGACATAAGCAACATACTTTGGGTGTCACTGTCCCCCACCACACCCAGAAGAGACCATCTACTTGCAGGAAAACAAGCTCAGGGCTCTCATTGATTCTACTTTATGATGAGTTGTATACTTATTTCATTATATACTACAATAGAGAGTAATAGTAGAAATAAAGTGCACAACAAATGGCAATGCACTTCGGTCATCCCCAAACCATCCCCCACCCCTCTGTCTGTGGAAAATTTGTCTTCTATGAAACTGGTCCCTGAAGCCAAAAAGGTTGCGGACCACTGCTCTAACAGATATGCATATGTTTTATGATGGTAAAAGCAATAGTCATTTTTGCTGTAATACTTGTTTTGAACATACAAATTTGTCCAGCTGTCTAGCTGAACCAAACCACATAGGAATATGCATATGCACACACACACACATACACACACACACACACACACACACACACACACACACACACACACACACACACACCTCATACCTCTACCAGCTATCTCCTCATACCATGTATTTATGAGTCACACCCATCCACTTTGGGAATTACAACTTTCCAGTTGATTTCAGATAACCCAAAAAAGGTATATTTTAAGGTTTTACAACTTATTGTCACTATTCCTGCAGAAAAAATTTACTAATTTACACTCTGACCAAGTACTGGAGTTCTTGTTTTATTGCTCTCTTAGAGGTAAAAATAAAACATCCACAAAAACAAGCTTTATTATCTGTTTGGATAACTATATGGTTATTGATCAGAAAGAATGGGGAAAGTGTAGACACTTTCTATTGGGGGTTAAATACAGAAGGATATATACAATGGGAAGTGAAGCAAAGACTAGAATTGATTAGTCGGGTTTATTTATTTTTGAGTTGGAGTCTCACTTTGTTGCCCAGGCTGGAGTGCAGTGGCATTTTCATGACCACCGCAGCCTCGACCTACTGAACTTGGGTGATCCTTCTGCCTCAGTCTTCCAAGTAGCTGGAACCATAGGCATGCACCACCATGCCTGGCTGATTTTTTGATTTATTGTAGAGATGAGGTCTTGCCAAGTTGCCCAGACTGGTCTTGAACCCCTGAACTCAGGCAATCCTCTTGCCTTCGCCTCCCAAAGTGCTGGGATTACAGCCATGAGCCGTCGCACCCTGCGAGTTTATATTTTAAGTGATAAATACATGAATATACTTGACTAGAGGTTTTATAAAAGATACAGACAAGATAAGGAAGGTAGATTGTAAAATGTCTGCCTTCTTACAATTAAAAATGCCGAGTGATTCACAGATATGAGCAAAGTCCAATCATAGGGAATGGAAGTCTTACTTAAGACTCTAGAGATCACCTCCAGTTGCCAGATTTTAAGTCACTCTTCTCATGATAATGATGTTGTAAGTTAGCAAAGTTACAGGTAAATGAGATGAATTATAATCAAAAGTGGGGCAAGATGTGGTTTTGCAGAATTCAACGTGGGTAGAATTTAAGTTGCAGGATTTTGAACAGAAGACAAAGAATGAGCTTATATGGAAAAGAGTAACTAAAAGGGCATGTACTAAGTCTGAGTGCTCAAGAACCTCCTAAACATTGTTTATGCCTATTTGTCTCTCGGATGCACTCACAGCCCTGAGCTAAATTAGTATGAGCAAAAGCAGGGAGGCAGAAAGTGTAAGAAAGATATGCTTAAACCTAGGAGAAGCCTAAACACCCAGGCAGCTCCTACAAGACTTCCTCCCTGTCAGACGAAGATAACAGTCAACCCCAGAATAAATAGCAGTCTGCTGTGATGCAGCCTATTTGCTCCATTTGTTTGGCAGAAGAGGCCAAGATGAAAGCAGTTAACCTGGGGCCTATTAGAAACAACAATCACTACAACAGGTCCAGATTCAACAACTTCTGTCTTTGATTAGTAGAAGACAAAAGGCAAAAATGATTAAAAGCCAATCAAGAACCCAAAACAGTTGTATTTTCAAAGAAATTGCACCCTGAGAAATAAAGGTGTCTGCTATCCCATCCCTTAACAACTTCCAGTCTCCTGAAACTGACCCCAAAACAAGTGGAATTCTTCTGCAGGAAAGCTCTCAGCCAGGAAGCATCATCCATAGTGCCTTCTCAAATGTGACTCTGCAGGACAATTGATAGAGGAGAGTCTCCCAGAGATTAGAACCAGAGGCAACCAGTCTGGTAATTAAGAAACTCATCTCATTTCCCTTTGCTAGCAGGGAAGCTGTCTCTTCCTGTCCAGCAAAATACCATGGATCGAAGTTTCTTCACCTCCCCGTTTTTCATGTGGAAATATTTATTGCAGGTATCCCTTTTTGCCTCATTTATTAGATGTGTGTGTCGGGGCAAGTTAATAACTGAACAATAATAGTCCTTAAGAAGCTACTTCACTTTCAGGTCCTCGTTTCCAAGATGATAAAGAAAAGAAGGAACAATGGTCATGCCAGAAACGGTCGTGGCTACATGCAGCCCATTCACTGCAGGAACTGCGCCTGATGCAGGCCCAAGAATAAGGCTATTAAGAAATTTGTCATTTGAAACATAGTGGAGGCCACAGCTGTCAGGGACATTTCTGAAGCAAGTATCTTCAATGTCTCTGTGTTTCCCAAGTTGTATGTGAAGTTGCATTACTGTGTGAGTTCTGCCATTCACAGCAAGGTAGTCAGGAATCGGTCTTGTGAAGCCAGCAAGGACCCAACACCCCTATCCCAATTTAGACCTGCGGGTGCTGCCCCACGACCTCTACCAAAGCCCTTGTATGGAGCTGAGTCCTTAAGGACTGAGGAACGACTAGAAGAAGATGCTACTTCTAACCTGATTAGGAGCATATAGCCAAGAGATTTTAGAGCTGGACGCATAGGTAAACACGTTTGAGCAAGGGTGAGCACAGTTAGTCTTATTTGGAAAACTTGCCTAATGCGAGACAGGACCATTCTTGAAAATGTAGATGTGGGAGGAGGGTAGGTGTGGATGCTGAGCAACCAGATTGGATTGTGGAGGGGGGGATTATATAATACACAAAGGTGACTAAGTGAATCCCACTATACACTCTGCAGTTAAATCCTAGTGCAGATAATCTCACCCAGCATTTCACTGTAATGCTTCGAAGTATACTTGATAAAAAACTTGAAGTTGCTTTTCCATAGCCAGTTTCTAGGGCCACATCATGTGAGCCTCTCACTGTACCTTTCTCCTATCTCATAGAATTATCAATCACTTAGTACTCATGTATACTCAGCAGCCAAGCTAGTCAGTAAGAGCATCCCTTTCTTATGGTTTGTGTTAGTTCATAATTGGTACTTGAGCGGTGCAGGACCAGATATTTTTCTGAGATTGATGCGGCCATTAAGAGACAGGCCCAAGGGCTTCTCTTCTTTTGAGATCATGAAGACCAAGGTCATGAAATCTGTCAGGAATCCTCTTTGCCACCAAGTGACGGGGGCTCAGTTTTGAATTTAAAAAACACAGGAGAAGGCAATGCAGAAAAAGAAGTATCTCCAGTGGCATTGTTTAAATTCAGCTAAAGTTAGCTTTAATCCAGGGTTTCTTAGCCTTGATATTGTTGACATTTTTAGCTGGATAATTCTTTGTTAGGGTGGAATGTTCTCTGATTGTAGGATGTATAGCATCAACCTTAATCTCTTCTCATTAGATGTCACTAGTAACCTCCCAGTTGTGACAAACAAAAAAAGTCTCCAGTCACCATCAAATATCTCCTGCAGAGAATGAGAAGCAAGATCTCTTCTAGCTGAGAACCACTGCTCTGGACCTAACGTTTTTGGTTACATGATTCTTTTTTTTTTAGATTGGAAAATATAGTTTATTTAGAAAGTAAATTAGAAAGAGAGGAAGAGAAAGGATTCACCTCTCCAAGGTAGGAGAGGGGGCCAAAGCTTAGGGAAATATTGCCCGGCCATAGGTCAATGAACACATGGTCTGAACAGAAGTTAACAAAAGCAATGGCCGGTTACATGATTCTTAAATTCTGTTTTGCTAAACTTCTTTGCATTGGGTCTATCACTTGCATTCCAAAGAGTTTTAGTTACATGTTTTCTTACAGCTTTTATACATTTAAATAAAAACAAATTTACTAATTAAATATAAACAACTCTAAAACCATTAAAGTAAAATTAATATTATTTAATCCAACAGATAGCAACAACATTGCAGATGTAGCTTTTTTTTTTTTTTTTTTTAGTTGGAGTCTCACTCTGTCATGCAGGCTGGAGTGCAGTGGCACACCCATAGCCACCCCAGCATCGACCTGCTGGGCTTTGGCGATCCTTCCACCTCTGACTTCCAAGTAGCTGGAACTACAGGCACATGCTATCTCACCTTGCTGATTTTTTATTTATTGTAGAGACGAGGTGTTACCGAGTTGCCTGGGCTGGTCTCGAATCCATGGGCTCAGGCAGTCCTCTCACCTTGGCCTCCCAAAGTGCTGGGATTACAGGGTGAGCCACCGAAATCGGCCCAGATATAGCATTTAATCATAGAAATATGTATGCACACATTTAATGTTTTGCGTGTGTCTTGATTTTTTTTTTTTTTGAGTTGGAGTCTCACTCTGTCGCCCAGACTGGAGTGCAGTGGCCGCTCCCGGCCACCCCAGCCTCGACCTGCTGGGCTCCGGCGATCCTTCCGCCTCAGCCTTCCAAGTAGCCGGAATTACAGGCATGCGCTACCACGCCTGGCTGATTATTATTATTATTTTTTATTTATTGTAGAGATGAGGCCTCGCTGCCCAGGTGGGTCGCGAACCCGCGGGCTCAGGCAATCCACTCACCTCAGCCTCCCAAAGTCGCGGGATTACAGGCTGAGCTACCAAGCCCGGCGTGTCTTGATTTTTTAAAAATTTTGAGGCTGGATGTGGTGGCTCATGCCTATAATTCCAGAACTTTGGGAGGCCAAGGTGAGAGGATTACCTGAGCTCATGTGTTCGAGACCAGCCTAGGCAACTTGATGAGACCTCATCTCTATAATAAATCAATCCCAGCATTTTGGGAGGCCAAGGCAAGTGGATTGCCTGAGCCTATGGGTTCAAGACTAGCCCGGGCAACTTGGTGAGACCTCGTCTCTACAATAAATCAAAAATTAGCTGGGTGATGTAGCGTGAGCCTATAGTTCCAAATACTTGGAAGACTGGGGCTGAAAGATCACTGGAGCCCAGTAGGTCGATGCTGACATGGCCGTGAGTGTTCCACTACACTCCAGCCTGGGCGACAGAGTGAGACTCCAACTTAAAAACAACAAAAAAAATTAGCCTGACTAGGCATGGCAGCTCAAGCCTGTGATCCTAGCACTTGGGGAGGCCGAGACGAGAGAATTGCCTGAGCCAAGGGGTTCGAGACCAGCCTGGGCAACTTGATGAGACCTCATCTCTACAATAAATCAAGAAAAGTTAGATGGGCGTGGTGGCTCACGCCTGTAGTTACAGCTGCTTGGAAGGCTGAGGCAAAGGAATCACCTGAGCCCAGCAGGTTGAGGCTGCGGTGGCCGTGAGTGTGCCATTGCGCTCTAGCCTGGACAGCAGAGTGAGACTCCAACTCAAAAAAAAAAAAAAAAAAAAAAAAAAAAATTTGAGCATGAAAAACCAAGTTTGTACCATGGTTATTACTATTGTTGACAATAAACTCTTTTTTAGGCATCAGTGTTTTAATGGACTCACTAATTTAATAGTATGCCTTAAAAAATTCTGTAGCTAGTTACACTTTTTTTTTATTGAGTTGGAGTCTCACTCTATTGCCCAGACTGGAGTGCACTGGCACGCTCACATCCTCGACCTGCTGGGCTCAGATAATCCTTCTGCCTCAACCTTCCAAGTAACTGGAACTATAGGCACATACCACCATGCCCGGCTAAGTTTTTTTGATATATTGTGGAGATGAGGTCTCACCAAGTTGTCCAGGCAGGTCTCAAACCCTTGAGGTCAAGCAATTCTCTCACCTCGGCCTCCCAAAGTGCTGGGATTATAGGCATGAGCCACTGCGTCCAGTCACAACACTTATTTTGCAGTAGATTATATGCCAAGATGGCTTCCAAGCCTTATAAGGCTCAATAATGTAAGTATGACTGCTAAGGCATAGGAATTCACTTGGAATTCTGCATTGTTATGGTAATACAAATAAGTGATAAACCATTTTCCCTGCTACTTTTCTGTGTTCAAATAACTGTAGAATCATTGCTTATTTAGCATGCCATTGTGTCATTAGACCATAATTTGTTCTATATGCATCATTTACATTTTTGATCTTCCTCTATGCTTTTCTTAAGTGTTGAGAAAACTCTGTTGATCTATATCATTTATATTGTTAAAGTCTCTATTTGGTAACAAAGAAGTTAAAGTGTCATTTTGTGAAATTTCTTTCAATTGTGAATTAATAATGTAAAATAGAAATTTTGTTTTGGTAATAGGTAAAGTAATTCAACATTTTGACATCAGTTACATATGCTAATGAATATATTAAAAGTTAAATTAGAAGTTAAATGCTAAGAGTTCTTTAAATTTCACTTGGTAGTTTTATTGTTACTAATTTTGGTGTTGTTATTTTCACTCTCTATTAGATATATTGAAAGATAAAGTAAATACATCATTATGCTAATGTGATATTAGAATAGAGTTTTCAGTATAAGAAAAGGACACTGTAAGAACCAAGAAGTACGCCTGGGCAGGCGAGACCTCATCTCTACAATAAATCAAAAAAATTAGCCGGGCGTGGTAGCGCATGCCTGTAGTTCCAGCTACTTGGAAGGCTGAGACGGAAGGATCACCAGAGCCCAGCAGGTCGAGGCTGAGGTCTGGGCGACAGTGAGACTCCAACTCAAAAAAAAAAAAGAAAAGAAAGAACCAAGAAGTAGAGTTAAAATGCTGTAATTATAAATTAGAATTGAAAATATCAATACAATACTAATGATTTTAAAAAATATGTTTCCTAATTTGACCACTGAATAGTCTATAAGCAGTGACACCCCAGTAGCAACGAGTACCCCTGGTATCCAGATTTTTTCTAAATACTATTCCTCACTAAAACGAAGTAGAGCTTCCAGGAGAAATGAATCACTCCAGATCTGGAACAGGGACATTTTGTTAAACTAGAAAGCAAGGAAATTTCAAAGATTAATAGCACTGTGTCAAAAGGACACAGGAGCCATCTTAGAAGGATTTCCACTGGCCAATTTTGGAAAATTTGAACAATTTTTAAAGAAACCTCTTACATACAATCAGTCCCAGATCCTCTAGGACTCACTGTCTCTTTTCTTTCGTTCTTTCTTTCTTTCTTTTTTTTTTGTCGAAGTCTCACTCTGTCACCCAGGCTGGCGTGCAGTGGCATGCTCACGGCTACCGCAGCCTCAGCTTGCAGGACTCAGGCAATCCTTCCACCTTGGCCTTCCAATAACTGGAACGACAGGCATTCGCTACAATGCCCAGCTAATTTTTTAATTTATTGTAGAGATGTGATCTTGCCAACTTGCACAGGCTGATCTTGAACCTGTGGACTCAGGCAATCCTCTCACCTCGGCCTCCCAAAGTGCTGGGATTACAGGCATGAGCCATTGTGCCTGGCTTATATGGCTTTTAAGTGTTTCCATCTGCCAGAGGAAACAGCTGACCAGTTTGATAATACATGGTCATATTGGCTCTCCCTCCTTCTTGCTTTATTCCCCTCACCCTTCACTCCTGTTCCTTTTAATTGGATTCCTTATGAAGATAATGTTACAGAAGCTTTTGCTTCTGACCATACATTTTGGGGAACTCAGGTTAGGAGGACAGTATCAAAATAATAATGTCTGTAATCAATTAAAACATATTGAATATACTATATAAACATATATGGATTTATAATGATATTCAAAAAAAGAGAAGGCCTTCCTCCAACCAAAAAAATTCTTACTAAATTCATTCATTAAACATAGATCACTAACTATGGAACAATGAGACATTATTGCTTTCTGACCTGACACATTGTGAATTTATGAAATTGTCTTGTCAAAAACATTGAATTTACATTTTGCTATGCTTTTAGATCTAAGTTCCTGTTTATAGGAAATATGAAGGTTAGAGGAATAAGTTAAATAGGACCACCACCAAAAAAAATTCTCAAGTTTCAATAAGACAGTTGTTCTGATTTCTTAATCAGAATTAGGTAAGGTAAAAGGGGGGATAACCAAATTAAATGCATTATTCTTAATTAGATCTGGTTTGAAAACCCTAACTCTATCTTACCCACCCAAAGATGAGATAAGTGTTCACCTATATTTTCTCATACCTCTTTAATGGTTTGATGTTTCATTCTTGATATTGGTTGTTTGTGTCTTTTTTTCCTTTGTCACTTTTGCTAGATGTTTATCAATTTTATTCATCTTTTCAAAGGGTCAGTTTCGTTTCATTGATTTTCTGTTGTTTTTGTTTATCATTTTGTAGATTTTTGCTCTTTTTTTTTTTGAGTTGGGGGTCTCACTCTATCACTCAGGCTGTTGTGCAGTGGTGCATGACCACGGCTCACTACAACCTCAACATCCTTGGCTCAGGTGATCCTTCCCCAATAACTGGGAATATAGGCATGCCACCACAGTGGCTAACTTTTTTGCAGAGATGGTGACTTGCTATGTTGCTCAGGCTGATCTCAATCTCCTGGACTCAAGCAGTCCTGCCTTGGCCTCCAAAAATGTGAATATTACAGGTGTGAGCCACATACCCAGTCTGATTTTGCTCTTTATTGTTTTCTTGGTTCTTTTTGCTTTGGGTTTAATTTACTCTTCTATTTCCTCAGGTGGAAGTTAAGGTCATTCATTAATCTGAGGCCTATCTTCTTTTATAATATAAGTATTTAATGTTAAGCATACCTCTAAATACCTCCTTTACTGCATTTTCATTCATTTCAAAATATTTTCTAATTTCCTTTATTTCTTTTTTTGACCAATGTATTATTTTATTTAGTGGTGTGTTATTTATTTCTCAAATATTTGGGGGTTTTCTAGATGTCTTTTATTATTGATTTCTAAGTTAATATAGTCAAAGGACATATTTTGCATGATTTAAGTCCTTTTAAATAGTTTGAGGCTTGTTTTGTATCCCGGAATATGGTCTCTTTTGGTAACTGTACCATGATATTTAAAAAGAATGTGTTGCGGCCGGACACAGTGGCTCAAGTCTGTAATCCCAACACTTTGGGAGCTGAGGTGAGAGGATTGCCTGAGCTCGGGGTTCGAGACCAGCCTGGACAACTAGGTGAGACCTTGTCTCTACAATAAATCGAAAAATTAGCTGGGCGTGGTAGCACGGGCCTGCAGTTCCAGCTACTTGGAAGGCTGAGGTGAAAGGATCGCCTGAGCCCAGCAGGTCAAGGCTGTGTTGGCTGTGAGTGTGCCACTGCACTCCAACCTAGTTGACAGAGAGAGACTCCAACTCAAAAATAAAAGAATGTGTTAGGGTAGTTTGATATATGTCAGTTGGGTCATATTGATTGTAGAACCCTTCAGGTCTTTTATGTCCTTTTTGGTTATCTACTTTTTCTATGAATTATTGTATCTTGGACAATAGTTTTAGATTTATATGTATTTTTCTCTGTTCAATTTTTTTTTCATTCATACATTTTGAAGCTCTGCTAAGAAATATATAAATGTGTAGGATTTTTATGTCCTCTTGATGAATTGACCCCTTTATCATTATGAAATGATTTTCTTTATACTTTATCTTTGCTCTGAATCTACCTTAATATCATTTATAGCTACCTCAGCTTCCTTGTAAATAGTATTAGCATGGCATATCTTTTTCATCCTTTTACTCATAACCTGTTTGTGTCTTCTTATTCAAAGTGGGCTTCTTTTCTTTTCTTTTCTTTTCTTTTTTGAGTCAGAGTCTCACACTGGAGTGCAGTGGCACGCTCATGGCCACCGTAGACTTGACCTGCTGGGCTCAGGCGATCCTTCCACTTCAGCCTTCCATGTAGCTGGAACAACAGGCATGTGCCACCACACCTGGCTAATGGTTTGATTTATTGTGGAGATGAGGTCTCGCCATGTTGCACAAGCTGGTCTGGAACCTGTGGGCTCAGGCAATCCTCTCACCTCGGCCTTCCAAAGTGCTGGGATTACAGGCTTGAACCACCAAGTCCGGCCTTAAAGTGGGTTTTTTATAAGCAACATGTAGTTGAGTCTTGCCTTTTATTGTTCAATATGAAAATATTTGATTTTTACTTCAGATGCTTAGACTGTTTATACTTAATGTGGTTATTTTTAAGATTAGATATAAATCTACTATCTTACTGTTTGTTTTCTTTTTGTCCCTCTGTTTTTTGTTCCTTATTTTTGAGAAAGCAGGGTATATTGAGATAACAGAAAAGCTCCCATAGTGGGAGGGGACCCCAGCAAGTTACCCTGCTTTGTTCCTTTTTAAAAATATTTTTTCTGCCATATTTTGGATTAATCAGTATCTATCTATCTATATTTTTAAGTTGGAGTCTTACTCCGTCCCCTAGGCTGAAGTACAGTGGCATGCTCACGGCCACCACAGCCTCGAACGGCTGGGCTCAGGTGATTCTTCCACCTCAGTCTTTCAAGTAGATGGAACTACCATACCCGGCTAATTTTTTGATTTATTGTAGAAATGAGGTCTCACCAAAATTGACTAGGCTGGTCTCAAACCTGTGGGCTCAGGCAATTCTCTCACCTTGGCCTCTCAAAGTGCTGGGATTACAGGCATGAGCCACTGCACCAAGCCTGGTATTAATATTTTTATTATTTCATTTTATTTTATTTATTGGAATACTAGTTATATCTTTTGGGGTTTTGTTTGATTATTTGTATACATATTTATCACGGTTTTCCTTCAGGCATATACTTCCATTTTTCCTCTCCCAGCCTTTGTGCTGGTGTTATAATAATTTTACTTCTACATGTGTCGCAAATCTCTAAATATATTGATTAATATTATTTTTGCTTTAAAAGTAAATTCTCTTTTAAAGGAATTTTTAAAATAAGGAAAATATTATTTTATATTTACCTATATGTTTATTATTTCTGTTTCCCCTTTCTGCTCTGCAGCCTGGGACAGTTGTTAAGGCTTACCTTGTTTCCTTTCTCTTAGTGATTACTGAGCTGAACTGCCTTGTGTCTAGTATCTAAAAAAATCATAGATGCATGTTTTGTCCAATTTTTAGTTATGTAAGAATAAATCTGTACTCCAGCATATCCTGAAGAAGTCCCTATAATGATACTTTTAATTTTTCTCTGTCCAAATAATTTTTAGAAGAAAATTTTCATTTAATTTAATATTTTTTCCTACCCTTTAACATTTCTTGTGGTTCGGATCTGTTGGTGATTAATTCAGCTTTTCTGTTTCTTCATTTCTGAAAGATACTGACAGTTATTTTCTTTCAGTACTTTGAAGATATCGTTCTTCTGACTTGCATTGTTTTCAATGTTTGCTTTCTTTTTTTTCGTATGTAATGTATTGTTTTCCTCTTGTACTTTTGAGACATTCTCTTACAGTTGTTTTTTTAGCAGTTTGATTATGATGTGCCTTGTGTTTGTAGTATGTTGATCTTAGATCTGTGGGTTTCTAATTTTTGCTACATTGGAAAATTTTCAGCCATTATTTCTTCATACATGGTTTGCTGTTTCCCTTTCTCTCTTCTTCTTTTGGGATTTAGAATACATATAATCTCTCTCTCTCTCTCTCTCTCTCTCTCTTCTCACACACACACACATACACACACACACGGCTGCTTAACATTTTCTCATAGTTCAGGGACATGCTTTTATTTTTATCTTTTTTCTCACTTTTATTTTGTTAATTCTTTTCCTATGTCTCTTAGTTTCCTAATAATTTCTTTTGCAGGATACAATCTGTTGTTTATTTCATTTTGTGTAATTTTCATTTCAGAAACTGTAGTTGTATATGTGGTGTGTGTGTGTTTTAAAGATCTCAGTTGGCCTTATTTACCTTTCTAGAATTAGGCAGCACTTCATTTCATAAAATAGAATAAGTGTTTCCGAGCCAGGCTCGGTGGCTCAGCCTGTAATCCCGTGCCTTTGGGAGGCTGAGGTGAGTGGATTGCCTGAGCCCGCGGGTTCGAGACCCGCCTGGGCAGCAAGACCTCATCTCTACAATAAATAAAAAAATCAGCCAGGCGTGGTAGCACATGCCTGTCGTTCCGGCTACTCGGAAGGCTGAGGCGGAAGGATCCCCGGAGCCCAGCAGGTCGAGGCTGCGGTGGCCGGGAACGGCCACTGCACTCCAGTCTGGGCGACAGAGTGAGACTCCAACTCAAAAAAAAAAAAAAAAAAAAAAGAATAAGTGTTTCCTCAGATATTGTAATTTTAACCGCTAGAAATTTGATTTAGATTTTTAACATCTTCCATATCTCTCCTTAACATGTATAACTTTCTTGTGTATTCTTGAAACTATGAAGTATATATTAATATTTATAATTGTTGTTTTAATGTCTTTGTGCACTGATTTTATTGTGTGTATCATTTCTGAGTCTGTTTCTATTGATTGATTTTTCTCTTTATTATGCATTGTATTTTCCTGCTTCTTTGGATGCCTGGTAATATTGGAACAGGTGAATTTTATGCTGTTGTTTGTTAGATTTTTAAATTTTACTCTGGATTGCAGTTGTTTGGAAAGAATTCAAGTATTTTAAGGTTTACTTTTAAGATCTAATACAGGGGACCAGAACAACCTTTAATCTAGGACTAATTTGGTCTCACTACTGAGGCAATATCCTTCTGAGTACTCAACCCAATTTCCTGTATATTATGAGATTTCTTCATTCTTACTGTTGGAAACATGAACTATTCACAGTCCTGTGTGTATTGGGAATGTTTCTGCCTGCTCCTTTCTAGTGTTCTTTCCTTGACCTTGAAGAATTTTCTCACAGACATGTACTGATGAGCTCTTTGATATAGATTTGAAGGAAACCCTCTGCAGATCTCCAGGGCTCTCTTTGTAGTTCTTTCCTCTTTTGCACTGATTCTGTGAATTCTAGTCACGTTGGCCTTCCTGAATACTCAATTCTTTCTCTTCAGTTCACTATGTTTGGGTTCCCTTTCTGCTCTGCAGCCTGGGATAGTTGTTAAGGCTTACCTTGTCTCCTTTCTCTCAGTGATTACTGAGCTGAACTGCCTTGTGTCTAGTTTCTGAAAAATCATCATTCTGCACATTTTGTTTAGCTTTTTAGTTATGTAAGAATAAATCTGTACTCTGTCATATCCTGAAGCAAAGTCCCTGTAATTATACTTTTAATTTTCCTCTGTCCAAATGATTTTTAGAAGAATATTTTTCTTTGTTTAATTTTCAGGTTTTCATGGGGCTTTTAAAAGGACGTTTGCTTCTCTGTTGAAAATTTTAAAAATAACTAATGGTTTTATTGTGCTGTGCTCAGAGAATGAAACTTGTACCATTTCTTCTTTTGAAATTTAATCCTTTCTTTGTAGCTTTTTAAGGTTATGCTTTGAGGTTTCTTCATGTGCATCTTTCAAAATGGTGTTTAATAGGAATCAAATATACACACTATCATAGTCAGTCTTATTAGTTATATATTTTAAATACCGTGACTTTACTTTGTGCCTTTGAATTCATTGTAGATTGACAGAAAGTCTCTATTTTTTTTTTTTTTTTTTTGAGTTGGAGTCTCACTCTGTCACCCAGGCTGGAGTGCAGTGGCATGCTTATGGCCACTGCAGCCTTGACCTGCTGGGCTCAGGTGATCCTTCCCTTCAGCCTTTCAAGTAGCTGGAACTACAGGCACATGCTACCACACCCTGCTTACTTTTTGATTTCCTGCAGAGAGAAGGTCTCACCAAGTTGCCCTAACTGGTCTTGAACCCCTGAACTTAGGCAATCCTCTTGCCTCAGCCTCCCAAATTGCTGGTATTACAGGCTTGAGCCACTGTGCCCGGCCAAGTCTCTCAATTTTATTTATTTTTTATTTTATTTTTTGAGTCAGAGTCTCACTCTGTCTCCTAGGCTGGAGTGCAGTGGCATGCTCATGGCGACCCCAGTGTCGACCCACAGGACTCAGGTGATCCTTCTGCCTCAGCCTTCCAAGTAGCAGGAACTACCTGTGTCCGCTACCATGCCCGTCTAATTTTTTAATATATTGTAGAGACAAGGTCTCACCAAGTTGCCCAGACTGGTCTTGAACCCCTGGGCTCAGGCAATCCTCTCGTCATGGCCTCCCAGGGGTTCAAGACCAGTCTGGGCAACTTGGTGAGACCTTGTCTCTGGCTGGCATTCATACAGAGCCAGCATGTATTCTAAGCTGAGCATTCAGCACTGTGCTGAGCATTCAGCAGTTTTTGACCCCAAACGACATGACCCTTGTGTCCCACCCTCCCTATTCACCTGATCTCACCCCGAGCAACACTTTTTTGTTTTCTTGGATGCAAAAAGTCCTCAAAGAGAAACATTTCCCGATGTCGAAGTCCCTGATGTAGAAAAGGTGAAACAGAAGATGGCAGAAACACTAAAAAGCATCAAAATTGATGAGTTCAAAAACTATTTAGCAGCCGGGCATGGTGGCTCACACCTATTATCCCAGCACTTTGGGAGGCCGAGGTGAGAGGATTGCCTGAGCCCACAGGTTCGAGACCAGCCTGGGCAACTTGGTGAGACTTCATCTCTACAATAAATCAAAAAATTAGCTGGGCCAGTGGTGGCGCATGCCTGTAGTTCCAGCTACTTGGAAGGCTGAGGCAGAAGGATCAGCTGAGCCCAGCAGGGCGAGGCTGCGGTGGCCGTGAGTGTGCCACTGCACTCCCAGCCTGGGCGACAGAGTGAGACCCCAGTTTTGCAAGTGAGAAAAGCATCTTGATAGGTGTACTGCATGAAACGGAGAGTTCTTTGAAGGCGAATGAAGTTTAAACATGTAAGAATATTATTTTTTAATAAATAAATTCCAGAGTTTTTGAGTCCCCCTTGTACATTGCCTCCTAATTTCAAAGAATCCTACAAATGCCATTTAAGCCTACCAGCCGCCATCCCACTTATCTTTCCACCTAATTTCTCATTCCCAAACCTTACAGAGTGTTCTATAATAATATATAATATAATAATAATTGTATAATAATTTTAGTAATTTTTTGTGTCACCTTTAGCCTTTTAATTCTTACTGAAGAGGTATTGGGCATCCTGACCAATAAATGTTTAGGGGAGAGAAATCTTTCCAAATGAAATAATTACATTTTGTTTGCACATAAATCATTAAGCTGCTCTATTTAATATTTTTTGGTGTCAGTGTTTTTCTATATTCTTCATAATTTTCCCTTTAAAAGTTGCAAATGTTGGTCAAAATATACCATATTAAGAAATACATGAAATTTTCATAAAAGTACACTGTCAAATTAAATTATAAATGCTTTAATCTAAGATCTTCCTTGCTTTTTAATTCTCAAGATTAAATTCATAATACAGTTACTTGTGTATTTACTTGCTCTACTTTCTCATTATGATTGGGAATAGCATCTTCCCTGAGGAGCTAATATATTAGCAGATGAATCTGTTATTATTACTATCAACATACTATTGTTAGGAATCTTTAATTACATTTTTAAACAAGATGGTCAAACCACTTGACTTAAAGCTGAAAAAAGTGATGAGAAAAAATTTTCTTTATCCCTAGCCTTTTTTTTTTTTTGGCTCAAGAACTAATTTTGCCTCAGCTTTACACGCATTCTTATGACTTTACTTGATTGAGGAGGGAGGAAGAAAAAGAGAGAGTGGTGACCTGTTGTGCGTATCTAAAAGCGAGTGTTAGAGAGGGAGAGGAGGACGCATAAGCAAGCTGGTTTGACCAGAAACAGAACTGCCTGTGACAGATTAAGAGACAAGCAAGGCTTGGAATCGGAGAGCCAGCAAAGAGAGTGGAAATTTACAGCTGCTCTATGTGTGTTCAAGTGATCATTTTCTGCTAAGGTTTTCCGGTGGTAACTGTTACTCTTCAAAAAGAGGGACAGAAAGTCAAGACGGAATGTGGAAACTTTTCTCTGCCACACTTTGGTAATAGGTAACCTTTATTAAGTGGAACATAAAGGCTACTTCACCTAAGGTGCTTTGAGCCCTAGAAAGAGCTGTCTTCAGCACCTCACCATGTGTCTACTTTTTGTTGCTTAGAGGAACCTGGGCATTTCTTTAACATTTGGTGAGTACCAACAAGATTATCTATACTGCTTCATAGAAATGGAATTAATATGGTAAACTTTAGTTTTAACTGAGGTTCTGCAGTTATTGTTTATGTATTCATTTTAAACCATGCTGTTGCCTTGTTTCTTTGTGCATAATGAACTGCTGTTACTAGGAGAGGTTTAAAAAAACAACACTACAAAACAATACTTCTCTGTTGCCTAAGGCACTTGAACCATTACCAAGTATTCTGTGTCCATGGAATATCTTATTTTGGAAATGGGTTTTTATTTACAAAGAGTTTCCAAAAATAAAATAGTGGCAGTACAGTGTACCGTTTTCCATGTTTCTCTTTCAACTACATGAAAAATAAAAGTTATCTTTTTTTGTCTATTGTTGGTAAATTTAAAATGAACATTGTGATGTTTGGTATTATAAATTATTATAAATTACAGCACTTCCTCATATTTCAAATAAAAATGTTGATACCATTTATTAAAAGTATATGTAATTTAAATGTTGAATGCTTCTGTTAGATCCAACAAGTGATACCTGATTTTAGCCATTTGATGTAAAATGAATGCACATGGATTTCTAAGTAAAAAAAAAAAAAAAGCAGTTATTTGGTTCTTATAACTGATCCCAAGCTCTTCTTGTATAATCTTAACCTTTTGAAGAGCTATTATAACCTAGTGTTGTGTGTGTGTGTGTGTGTGTGTGTGTGTGTGTGTGTGTAAGCAATAGAGCAAAGAAAAAGAAACTCTTAAAATATCTATTCACATTCCAATAAAACCTTCATTTGTATAATCTTAAAATATAAAACTGTATGCTAATTGTATATATCTTTTTAAAGGCGTGGATGAAAGGCATGTAATCATTCTTCTGTAGGAGGAAGGAAGTATATATTGTTAACTGCTAAATTGAGTCATTGCATAAAAATGCACTACTCTAAGCAGTTTCTAGTCTGCACTCTGCTAGCCTCAAGAAACTTGTATGTATGTGTGTGTATGTATTCATGTCTTTAGTTATTAATTTAGTGAGTTCTTTAAAGGTGAAACAACTTAGTTGAAATGAAAACTTCTGCAGAGTGTTAGTAAATGCATTAAAAGTGTTTGTACTCCAGTCATAATGTAAAATGGCTGTACTTTCTCTAATACTTCCTCTACGTGTACCGAAGCCTGTAGAACAGGTTTTATTGTGGGATTTTTTTTTTTTTTTTTTTCTTTTTGGTTTTTGTTTTTTTAGGCTGTTGACCTATGTATAAGAAACAACTCAGCTGGTCTATGGAAACCTTTTCTGGACCAGTATCTTGCACTTAAAGTCTAAAGTAAAGTTGTAGAGATAATATCACAAACCAACTTTTGCATCTTTACAGAACTTCCCACACGTAGTCCTTAGACTGATGAAAAGTTATTTGCATACAGCTTTACAATCTTCAGAATAATTTTTTATTTTAAACTAGTCATTCACTGGTGTTACCCTAGTGATGGCACCATTTCTTAGCCCATAGTAATATAAATATAGAAATAAAGAATAAGTCATCCCCAATTTACAAATGCTTTGTGTTTCAGTAGTTTACTTGTAAGTGGATTGTTGGAAATTTAGAATCCATCTTCCCTGGGAAACAATTTTTCAAGTGACTGAGCTTTTATTATAGCCTAAGAATGTATTTTATTCACAGTATAGAAAAGCCATTGCTACCTTGAAAAATATTAGAAAGTCAATTCCAGTGATGAAACTAAATATAAATAATAATGTTGGGTAAGGCATTATTTTTATTTATCCTGAATATTAATAACTGAAGAAAAGCAAGTTTAATAAGAGGTGCCTAGGCATTTGGAAGGATGCTTATAGGTTTTTTAGGTACTTTCGTGAGGTTTTATGATTGATTGTGCTGTTTATGAGATCTAATCTGATGTTGAAATCAGTGAGTTCTCTTTTCTATAGGAATATTTTGCTATAGTAATATTTTGGCCACTGCTTTTATACTTACCAGCTATTTCTGAGGTCTAGCCCGTGTGTGGCACAGAGCAGGTACCTCATAAATAGCTATTACATGAGAACTAAACTGTTTCTTTGGTTTGCAAAAATGGAATTGAATAATTTTTCCCAAGATATCCAAAAAAGGAGAGGGGTTTAGGGGCACACATTTTTCATTATGAGAAAGAGATGACCTGACAAGAATTGAATTGTAGGATGTGAATAAAGCAAAAGTAAGACATAATAGACCTAACTCTTAAAAGAAAAAGATGAGACTGTGGTCTGACTTGTTGGTTATCTTGAATGGGTAGGGTTGGTGATGAGGGAAGGCAGTTTACAGTTCGGTGTCTTGAGTACATGGGACATTCTGAAGTCAAGTGTCAACTTTAACTCAGAAGGATTATGTATTTGCAAATGTTTACTAGGATCCGTACGAAGAATTGTGACTTATTTGAAAAAGTCAGATTAGGTTTATCCAAATTAACCTCACTGGCTCTGAAATTTTTCTCTGAAGTGTCAATATATAAAATTTAAAAGTTAGCTCGTGACCCGCCTGGGCAACTTGGTGAGACCTCATCTCTACAATAAATCAAAAAAATTAGCCAGGTGTGGTAGCGCGCACCTGTAGTTCCAGCTACTTGGAAGGCTGAAGTGGAAGGATTGCCAGAGCCCAGCAAGTCAAGGCTGCGGTGGCTGGGAGCAGTCACTGCACTCCAATCTGGGTGACAGAGTGAGATTCCAACTCAAAAAAATAAAAATAAAAATAAAAGTTAGCGATGTAATGCACATATGTAATGGAATAAGCAATACAGTAGATGCAGGTTATACTTATCTGGAATGATTTATAGTGACAAAAAAACTCTTTGATTTGATCAAGAAATACTTTCTTCATTCTATTTTAAATCGTATTTAAAAAGTAATGATTTCAAGGTCAGGCGCTGTGGCTCACACCTGTAATCACAGCACTTTGGGAGGCCGAGGTGAAAGGATTGCTTGAGCCCAGGAGTTCGAGACCAGCATAGGCTACATAGTGAGAACTCTTCTCTACAAAACTAAAAAAATTTTTTTTAAAAAAATTTTAAGTAATGATTTTGGGTAGTAGTAAGTGGGATATAATAGGTTCTTAATAGATTACGGTGGATTTAGACATTTTCCATCTCTTAAGATTTGCATGTCTGTGTCTACATGTACACATATTTATAATGTGACTTAAAGATATTATTTAGCTGATATTCCCCTAACAAGGAAAAATCTATCAAGACTCTATTAGTATGCCTATTAATTATTGACATACTTAGTATTCCATCGGTAATGAAAGTAATTGATTTAAACAGAAATCTTTATTGCTTATAGCAAGATAATATACTTTCCAGTTTTGTGACTTTTTTCTTAAATATTTAGCAGAAACTCATCTAGTCTCTCAACTTTGGAAGGATGAAAGATTATATTAAATTACCCAGCCAGAAAAACTGAATCAACCCTGGACACCTATAGAATAAGAGATAAATTTAGCCAAATCACTTTCCTCTCTACTCTCCCACGTTAATGTTTTTATAGATTGACAATTCATAGTCAGGCTTACTGAAGCTAGAAATAATTATATTTCACACTATGCTTATAAACCATGTCTTAATGCCAATAACAATATCTAATCAAAATCTGTTGTATGTAATATGTATGTGCTTACATGAAAGACTGAAAAAAATGAATTATGAATTTCCCTTGTTCTAAAATTCTATTGTTAAGAATAACCCTTTGTGCATTTCAGTGAGATCTGATGCTTTTTGTTTTTTGTTTTGTTTTTTGAGTTGGAGTCTCACTCTGTTGCCCAGGCTGGAGTGCAGTAGCACACTCATGGCCACCACGGCCTCGACCTGTTGGGCTCAGATGATCCTTCCACCTCAGCTTTCCAAGAAGCTGAAACTACAGGCATGCGCCTCCACATCCAGCTAATTTTTTGATTTACTGTAGAGACAAGGTCTCACCAAGTTGCCCAGGCTGTTTTCAAACTGCTGGACTCAGACAATCCTCTTGCCTTGACCTCCCAGAGTGCAGGGATTACAGGCTTGAGCCACTGCTCCTGGCATGAGATCTGATGCTTTGATGGTACTTACCAGTTTTTGAGAATACTAATCTAGATTCAGATCTATACATTGAGATTGTAAAATTCCAACATAAAATTACCATTTTTTGACAATAGCTAATAAATGTAAAAAATTTTAGCTTTGACAAATGACTGGAGCTGTCAAAGAAAACATTACTATGAACCTAATAAGTGAAATTACTGGTTGTTTATTCTGGAACATTAGATAATAAATGTATTATTCGTTGTATGTCTTCCGAACTTTATATAGTAAATCTATTTAAAAATATTTCAGTGATACAGTATGTTAGAAATGAGGAGCAGTTACCAAGGGAATTGGATTTCTCTCATGAAAGAGTTTTTATTCTGATGTAAGTCTGACTGAGGCTTCCAAATGAGTGAGGACTCATAAAAAGCTCACAAATTTTCCATTTCTGTGTAAATTGCCCATTTTTAGAAAATGTCTCTCCCTCAAATTGTGTTAATAAAACTTATAAAAACAAAGTCATTCTTAGTCATTTGAACTAAGAAAAAGGATTATTAGTGAAAGTAGTTATAGTCTACATCATTGTTACACTCATGTCTATAGGTTTTCAAGTACAAAATTCAGTTGTAGTGCCTTCTAATTACATTTATGATGTATATTTAAAAATTAAAAAATTAGAGGCTAGAATATTGATTGGAAGATATTTTGACATATAATATGCTATATAATGGATTTGGTGTCATAACATACATAACTATAATGATATATTTTGATTTTATTATCTCTGTGAAGGCAGTTTTAAATTATGTTTTTTGTGGAGGAGGGTCCTTCTTGGGTATGGCAAATACAGTAAAACTTTCAGGTATACATTTCATTTTAAAATTTATGTATAATCAAATACACACATTGAAACAGTTCACTTAAGTTTTGACAGATGTATATACTCATGTAACTAAAAAATTGAATCTTATAGGCTTAATTATTTGCCATGAATGTACTTTTGATTGTATTTATTCCTGATTCTGATTTGGAATACTGATAAAAAGAATAGCAATGACTGAAGCTTTCTGAAATTTTTTTTATGTGGTGGTAGGTTTATTTTAATTAATTAATTAATTTTTTTTAGTTTAACAGAAGGTGCCTGTGCCTTAAGTCTAAATTAACAAGCTCAAAGAAAAAATTTGGAAATGTTCCTCTCTCACTCTTTGTTGATTATAAAATAAACTTACATGAAAGGAAAAGAAGGTTCATTTTTGAGCTGACTTTCTTACCATGAGTTAGCAGTTTGGTTATACTTTTTATGGTTTTACCTATGGAAATGTTGAGATTTCTCTTATGCCTTCAGAGATAAATTTCCTAATCTCTTAAATTTTCTTGGGAAACTTTTGAAATTAGAACTATTATTGGACAGCACCTTTGAAGGTTAGACATAAAGGCCTGGAAATACTCATTAACCACCTACAGACTGACATTTATTCCCTTTGAAATATTTTAACTGGGAAAACAAGGACATTCAACTAAATAATGCCTCCTCTTCCCCAGACATTCCCCCTCCCCAACACTCTTTTCCATTTATGTCACTGAACATATTCTGACGACTTCCTTTGGGTCCTCTTCAGTGGTGCTCACACACAAGTTAGGAATATGAATCCTTTTACTGTACACTAAGACAGGGAATGCTGCCAAAATCTACTACAAAATTGACAGGGCCTGAGTTCCCTGGGAGCAGAGTTGGACCATCTTTTTTGGCTTTCTCTCCAGAATCTGAGCCAAGTGCTACTTTTTATGAAACTTCATAGCCAAATAAATCATATGTGACTAATGCTTTGATAAGACAATCAGATATTCCAGTTTTAATTTTTTAAAAAAGGTTGTTTATTCATTTTTTAAAAATTAATTTTTTTTAAGTCTCACCATGTTGCAAAGGCTGGTCTCAAATGCCTGGGCTCAAGTAATTTTCTTGCCTTGGTCTCCTGAGTAGCTGTTTATTCATTTAATACAGGATATTTATTCATTTGAAATATCATTTAAGAGAAGCTGTTTCCATTATAAAAGCATTTGCATGATCTATTATAAAAACTTTGGAGAAAACAGAACATTTGAAGGAAGAAGATTTCAGCATCCATAAGTAAACTACCCTACTCAGAGGCAATACTTGTTAACTTTCTAAAAATATTTTTTCTATGCATAGGTTTTTGCATATGTATTTGTTTGCTTTTCATAGTTGCAGTTATCCTCTATAATACGAGGTACTGGTTTTAACATTAATATTTCTATTATATTTTACATTCTTTGTAAACTTTTTCATAGCCATATGCCATATTTTATGAAATCTAAGAAGCTACTGGTTATAAAGCATATGATTACTTTATGTATTACCAAAACAGGAAAAAACCTGCTAGTTAGTGAAAAGTACTGTTAACTGTAAGACACACCTACATTTCAAAGATGTTCAAATATAAAAAAATATAAAAATTTTAGAAAGTCCTAAAAATCTGTGGCATACACTAATATTCCATCAAGAGGGTATATCATAATTTGTATAGTTATTCCTCTCTGTTAGTCACTTACTTTATTTTCCTGGGACAAAAGCAATGAAATAAATTCCAGAAGTGGAATTACTACTAAGTCAGAGGTTGTAAGGATTTTAAGAGTCTAGATCCATATTGTCAAATTATTGTTCAACTTATATTTCCACTAGTAAGAAATGAGAGCCTGACACAACACCATCAATAGAATTGAGTTTTGTCAAAACAACAAAAAACTTTATTATAATGATGGGCAAAATAGTCTTTTACTTTGAATTGACTTTTTAAAAAATTTTTTTTATTTTAAAATTGTGGGGTGTTACAGTTAAGGGTTAGGTATACAAGCATTCACTGTGCGGGTACCCTTGTTGATGAGGTGTGCCCCCTTTTCCCAGACAGATATTGACTACCATTAGACTTTTTTTTTTAATTATAGAGAATGGCTAAGCATTTACTATCTGTTTATTAACAGTATTTCCTCCTTTGTAGTTTCCTTTGTCTATATATTTTTCCTTAATGGTTTTTTTGTCTTAAAGAGCTCTTCTTTTTAAAAATGCTAATCACCCTCTTTCATATTCATATCACAGAATTCTCATTTGTTGTTTGTCGATAATTTTTATTAAGTATTTTATCTATAGAAATCTAGAATGTTTATATTTGTTGGCATTTTTATATTTTACCAGTTTCTTTGAAATGTATTTTATCACTTCTAAAATTAGAGAAACCATTTTACATCCAGAAATTTGAAAGTCATTTATATTAACATCTATATCTGGATTCTTTTGTGCATTGATCTGTCTGTTTTCTTGTGCCACTGTGTTACTTACAGCACTTTTAAACACTTTTCATTCATTTCCACCTAAGTAGTCTTCCTTTTTAAAACCTGTTATTCTTGTTTATTTGGTGTTCTTATCTATTCCAAAACTTTTTTTGGACTTGTAATTGGAATTTTATCAAACTACGGGCTTTAGAAATAATAGATATTTTATTTTCTTATTTATTTTTTTGAGTTGGAGTCTCACTCTGTTGTCCAAGCTGGAGTGCTGTGGCAAGCTTGTCCACTGCAGCCTCGACCTCCTGGGCTCAGGCGATCCTTACGCCTCAGCCTTCAAAGTAGCTAGAACTACAGAAATGCACCACCATGCACAGCTAATTTTTTTATTTATTGTAGAGACGAGGTCTCACCAAGTTGCCCAGCTGGTCTTAAACCTTTAAGTTCAGGAAATCTTCTCCCCTTGACCTCCCAAAGTACTGGGATTACAAGCTTGAGCCAACATGCCCAGCCCATAATTGACATTTTAATAATAATTCTTCTTCTACTCAAGAACAAAATAGTCTATTTTTATTCTTTCCTTGATGAAAAAAACTAAAGTATCACAAATCTCATAATTCAGATAATACCACTAAGATTAGCTGGGCCACATACCAGGATCATATTGTGAATACATACAGTTTAAAAGGATGGCTGCGGCCAGGCGCAGTGGCTCACGCATATAATCCCAGCACTTTGGGAGGCTGAGATGAGAGGATTTCCTGAGACTAGGGGTTCGAAACCAGCCTCACTTGGTGAGACCTCATCGCTACAGTAAATCTAAAAATCAGCCAGGCATGGTGGTTCATGCCTGTAGTTTCAGCTACTTGGAAGGCTGAGGTGGAAGGATCACCTGCCTGAGCCCAGCAGGTCAAAGCTGCAGTGAACATGAGCATACCACTACACTCCAGCCTGGGTAAAGGAGTGAGACTGCAACTCAAAAAAAAAAAAGAATGGCTGAAGGAATTAATAGATAAATAAACACATCTTGTGCATCTTTAAATATATCTTCTATTTTTCTCTTTCATTTGTTACTTTTCTATTTCAGGAACAGTAGTTATCCTTAATTTTGAATTTAAGGTTTTATGGTTTTTCATTTTATTTATTTATTTATACATTTATTTTAAAGATGTGGGGTATGATTCAAAATTAGGTATACAAGTGGGCATCGTACAGGTAAAGTTTGGACCTTCCTTTGATCCCCACTTTGCCTGATTTGAGATCAGGTACCCTTATTGATGTTGTGTGCCCCCTCCCACCCCGGCAGTATCCTCCTACTGCCAATCCCTTTCTTATAGTATTATGGTAAATGTTCAGGGTCCGCTTATAAGTAAGAAGTTCTTGTTTCTGTAACAGATCACTGAATACTATTGACACTAAATCCATCCAAGTTGCTGTGAAGTCCATATGTTTGTCCTTTTTTATGGCTGTGTAATATTCCATTGTGTATATGTACCACATTTTTTTTTTACCCAGTCCAGTTTCAATGGGCAGCATGGTTGATTCCATGTTTTTGCTATTGTGAATAGTGCTGCAATAAACATGCATCTTTTTATAGAATGCTTTGAGTTCCTCCCGGTATATCCAGTAGGGGGATTGCTGGATCATATGAAAGGTCAATTTCTAGTTTTTTTAGAAATTGCCACACTGTTTTTCATAGAGGATAGTTTTTTCAAACGTAGATCTGGCATATGTTTTCCATTATATTTTCTGACTGGCTATTGCTTATGCATAAAAGCTATTATATATATTTATCATGTATTCAACTCTTACCTAATTCCTACTAATTTCAAAGTCAAAAAATTTAAAAAATATAGTATACCCTTTATTGCACCTAACTTATAAAATATTATTACATTTTAAAAGTAGTTATCTGTAATATGTTTATTACACCTATTACAAATCTATATGTAATGTAATAATCTCTATGTATCCCATTTATAATACTAAATACATACATTGTCTATACTATATATGTGTGTGTTTGTGTTTAATTTGTCTTGAATTCTGCTTTGTCTTATTCATGTTGTAATATTGCTTGGCATATATTTATACATCTCTTTATTCTCAGTGTTTTTGTATCATTTTGTTTTAGTTATGTTTCTTGTAGAATTTATAGCTGAACTGTGTATATGAACTCAATTTGAGAGTCTTGCTTTTTTAGTAGAATTTAATACATTTGTATATATTATAATTAATGATGTTTGCCCTTATTCCTTCCATATTGTCTTATATTCTCTATTTACAGTTTGTTTATTCCTTCCTTTTCCTTTCCTGATTCCTGCTGATTTGGTCAAATTATTTTTGCTCCTTTTATCCCTCTTCTGGTAGTTGAACATTTTGCATCCTACTTCCATTCTAGTATTCACCATTAAATGTTTTATAAACAATTCAAGAGACAGAATTATCTTAATCTGTGTAGGATGTGATTTTAGAAAACTGAGAGGTTTACATTAGTTTGGCATGGTGAACACATTTTATTATGAGATTTTTTTTTTTTTTAGTTGGAGTCTCACTCCATTGCCAGGCTGGAGGGCAGTGGCATGCTCACATCCACCGCTGCCTTGACCTGCTGGGCTCAGGTGATTCTTCCGCCTCAGCCTTCCAAGTAGCCAGAACTACAGATGCTCACCACCATGCCCAGCTAGCTTTTGTGATTTATTGTAGAGACAAGGTCTCACCAAGTAGCCCAGGCTGGTCTTGAACCCCTGAGCTCAGGCAATTCTCTCGGCCTCGACTGTCCAAAGTGTTGGGATTGCGGGCTTGAACCACCACGCGGCCAGAGATTTTTTTGTTGTTGTTGTTAAAGAGACAGAGTCTCAGGCTGGGCACTGTGGCCCACGCCTATAATTCTAGCACTTTGGGAGGCCAAGGTGAGAGAATTGCCTGATTCCAGGGGTTAGAGACCAGCCTGGACAACTTGGCTAATCAAAAATTAGCCGGGCGTGGTGACGCGTGCCTGTAGTTCCAACTACTTGGAAGGCTGAGGCGGAAGGATTGCCTGAGCCCTGCAGGTCGAGGCTGTGGTGGCCGTGAGTGTGCCACTGCACTCCAGCCTGGGTGATAGAGTGGGATTCCGACGCAAAAAAAAAAAAAAAGGAGAGAGAGAAGAGTCTCACTCTGTCACCCAAGCTGGAGTACAGTGGTGCAATCATAGCTCTCTGTAAACTTGAGCTCCTGGGCTCAAGGGATCCTTCTGAGTAGCTAGACTACAGGCATACACCACCATGCCAACTTATTTTTTAAACTTGTTGTAAAGATAGGGTCTTGCTATATTGCCCAGATTGTTCTGAAGTTATCCTCAGTCCTCCTGCCTTAGTCTCCTAAAGTGCTGGGATTATAGGTGTGAGACACCTCTCCTGGCTTAAATTTTATTATGATTTAATCATCATCTGTATCCTTTATCTTTCTTTTTTTTTGAACTGGAGTCTCATTCTGTCACTCCGGCTGCAGTGCAACCTCAGCCTGCTGGGCTGAGGCGATCCTTTCACCTTAGCCTTCCAAGTAGCTGGAACTACAGGTGTGCACCACCATGCCCAGCTAATTTTTTAATTTATTGTTGAGATGAGGGCTTGCCAAGTTACCCAGGCTGGATCTGGATCTGTCTTGCATAAAGTCTGTAAGAGAATTTTAGTTGTATTTTTTCAGGTTGTTGGTGGGGTTTTTTTTTTTTTGAGTTGGAGTCTCACTCTGTCATGTAGGCTGGAGTGCAGTGGCATGCTCACAGCCACCGCAACCTCGTTCTGCTGGGCTCAGGTGATCCTTCAGCCTCAGCCTTTCAAGTAACTGGAACTACAGGCGTGTGCCACCACACCCGGCTAATTTTTGATTTATTATAGTGATGAGGTCTCGCCAAGTTGCCCAGGCTGGTCTCAAACCAGTGGGCTCAGGCAGTCCTCTCACCCTAGTCTCCCAAAGTGTTGGGATTATAGGCGTGAGCCACTGCACCCAGCTATTTGTTTATATCTATATTGCGCTTTCATTTTCTTGATTTTCCTCAAATGCCTGGTGACTCTTGATTGTGATTTACATTTATAAGCAAGGAACTGTGTTAGTTGGTATTGGCAGCTCCCCATTTCTTCCCTTCCCACCCACCCAACCTCTGGTAACCTTCATTCTACTGTGTACTTGTATGAGTTCAACTTTTTTAGATTTCACCTGTGAGATCATGTGGTATTTGTCTTTGTGTGCCTGGCTTATTTAATAATGTCCTCCAGGTTCATATGTGTGGTCATACATGACAGGATTCCTCCCTCTTTTTTAAGAGCTGAATAGTTGGCTGGGCTTGATGACTCAGTCTGTAATCCTGGCACTTTGGGAGGCCGAGTCAAGTGGATTGCCTAACACTGTGGGTTCGAGATCAGCCCAGGCAACTTGGCGAGACCTCGTCTCTACAGTAAAATTAAAAAAATTAGCCAGGTGTGGTAGTGCCTGTAGTTCTGGCTACTTGAAAGGCTCAGGCGGAAGGATCGCCTAAGCCCAGTAGGTCGTTGCTGGGATAGCCGTAAGTGTGCCACTGCACTGCAGCCTAAGCAATAGAGTGAGACTCCAACTCAAAAAAAATAAAAATAAAAAAGAGCTGAATAGTGTTCTATTATGTATCTATACCACATTTTTTATCCATTCACCTGTTGATGGATACTTATACTGGTTTTGTGTCTTGGCTATTGTGAATAATGCTGCAATGATCATGGGAATGCAGGTATCTCCTTGACTTATAGAATTTAGGTCCTTTGCGTATATACCCTGAAGTGAGGTTACTGGATTGTATGGTAGTTCTATTTTAGTTTTTTGCACAATCCCCAAGCCATTTTCCACAGTTGTTTTGCTAATTTACCTTCCCACCAGCAAGGTACAAGAATTCCCTTTTCTCAGCACCCTCACTGTTGCTTACCTTTTTTTTTTCTTCTTCTTCCTTCCTTCCTTCCTTCCTTCCTTCCTTCTTCCTTCCTTCCTTCCTTTCCTTTCTTTCTTTTTTACTTACTTTCTTTCTTTCATCTTAATTACCTGTGTCATAGCCCATTTACAAACCAATTGCTGTGGCAAGGGTAGTGGAATACTCTGACCACACCTCCTGGGTCATGTGGAGACACCCTTTGGCCCTGTGGCATGGCGTGAGGTGGGGTGGCAAGTAGCTCAGGCAAATCTATCACCAGAAGAAATAGGGATCAAGTAGCTACTAGAGATTCTCTTCTTTTACTTCTCTGAGTCAGTTATTTCAACTTCTATTGTTATTATTTCCATCCTTTTCTTGGAGGTTTTGGAGGTTGCTTCCTTTTTAACTTCTTAGTTGAATTCTTATTTGTTTTTATTTCTACATGATTGAATTATAGTTGTTGATTCTCACCCTCCCATAAGTCCTGCCAACAATTTATAGGTTTCTTTTAAGAGCTGTTTCTGGGTATTTAGCATTAATTTTGTTGAGCTCTTTGTGAGCTTCATTCCATCCCATCTCTTCACACATTAGTGATATATTGGCTAAAGATTTAATTATGAGGCTATAGACTTTGCTTCTCAGAACTCCAGATTTTCTCCATTGTTTTAGGACATTTAGTTTTATGGAAGTCCAAAGTCAGCCTGTTTTTATGCTTTTTGTCTGTTTGTTTAAGATCATTTTGTTGGAATGTTCTTTGAGAGAGGAATATTTGTTTCTTTTAAAAGCCAAAAGATAGTGCATTTAGGACTCTCATCATTAATCTCAACTAGAAAAATCTTTTGAATGATTAAGTTTAGATCTTTTTTCTGCTTAAGCTGTTACATCTTTGATTATTGCTTCTGCTCCATTTTCAGTTCCTTTTTGTTGTTGTTAGCTTTTTCCACTCAACCCCCTCCTGCTATTGTAATACCTGTTACTTATGGGACAGCACTATTTTCCTCATATTGCTAGAAAATACCTACATAGACATAAAGATATGTATCTATATATACTCTGTGTCTTTTCTTCATCATTTTAGTTTTTTTCAGCTTTTCTTGGCCTTCTGGGAAAACTCTTGGTGTATCTGTGTCTTGTACTACATAATAAACACTTCGAGGCTTCTTTATTTTGTATTTCCTAGTCCATTGCCTGAACTGAGCACATTATAGGTGCACAGAAAATATTTTTTGAATGAATAAATGTACACTAATTCTGTACCTTGATGTTACCCCAAATCAATTTTCTGTAGTGTCAGTTTTGCTCTATGCAGATTTAGATTACCAGTCTGAATTTGGGACTTATGTGTGTGTGTATATATGTGTGCATATATGTTTGTGTTTTGGGTTTTCTATCTTGGCCAACTCTCTTTTTGCCTAAGTTCTTTTCTCTTTTTTTCAGTTATGTCTATTCTAGCTTTATAGAGAGCTAATTTAAAAACAACCTTTCTTGTCCAAATCTACAGGGCATTTCTCTTCTTGTACTGCTTGAGAAAAACAGCAAAAGAACCTACTATTTGTTATTTATTCTGTTTGCTCACTCTTGAAAGTGGAAAAGTACAACAGGGCCAGCGTTTGTCCATTAACATTTATGTGCTAAATGGCCCACTGCCAGCATTAACACTGAGGACAGGTTGATGTGCATGGCCGCAACAGTTTTTAGTACCCAGAAGGCATTCACCTAGTTTCCGGCTGTTGGACTAACTTAGCATCTTCTTCTTTCCCTCCTGCCTGCTTTGCTGAATAAAATATATATGCCTAAAACTCTAAGCTAGAGTTTATGGAAAAAAATGTTACCATCGCCTTATCCCAGAAGGCACCATTCTCAGAGAACTCTCCATTCCTTTTGTTCCTACCTTAAACACTTTATTTTTGGCCATGATGGGCACTAGGAGTTAGACTCAATGGATATGGATCAGTGTTGAAAAACCTAGGGCAACAGTATATAACATCTCTAATTTCAACATATGATGCTCTATCTTGCTTTAAGAACCCCTTCATTTTACAGAGAGAACAAATGACACCTAGACAGGAATGATAACTTCTTTCGAGTTATATGGTGGATAAGTTACCAGTCAAGACTAGAGGGGGTTTGAGTAGCTTGTGATTGCTGCACAATCACAAGCTACTTAAATGACCATCAGTGGGATAAATGATATGATTGGGGTGGATGCACATGGAGTGACCAGCCTGGTCACCGGGAGAGTGGGAAAGGCAGCCCAAGTTTTTGGGTGATGGGGGAAATGTTTAGTCTGGGAGGAAGTGTTTAGTCTGGGAGTGGGGTGGGCCTGGCCATGGACTGAGGAGAACTAGGGCAGGCAGAAGATTGCTACATTCATTTCAGGGGATCTGGGGACTGGAACTGCATAGTTTGAGAGTATGGGTTTTGCTTTCCCTCAAAGTATGGGTCCCTATATTGAAGAATAATGATCATATGAAATTTTAAAACACTATTAAACTAATTTTATATTAGACTTATTAAAATAAATAGGTGCATTTAAAATATGAAAAGAATCAAATTTTTAAAAGATACTAATACTAAGAGACACTATACTGTGTATTCTACCATTATATAATCCTATTGCCCCTAAAATGTTTGCCTTTTACTAATAAGCTCCAAAGAACAAGGATTATGTTTTTCTTGTTTATGGTTCTATCTCTAGTATTTAGCAAAGTGATTGTGTCTAGTACTTAGGTTGTTTATTTAATGAATACATGAATGAATAAATGAACAAACTGACAGTCAGATGTAAAGTTAGAGATAGTGAATCATCAAATGCTGGTTAGTCATCATATTAACATGAAAGTCTGGAGCACATTTCAAGTAAATTTCAGTAAATTAGCATTAGAATTAGTTTGACACAGTGAGAGCCAAACAGAGCAATAGACAATGGACAAAAAAATATATATATGATACCATATCATAATATATACTCTGTTTTGATGTCAGGGAGAAATTCATACAGTTATATGTCTTTTCCTCAGTGTGGTAGAATTACATGGAGGAAGACAGGCATGCCACATTTTATTGTGCTTCACTTTATTGTGCTTTGCAGATTCTGCTTTTTTTCCCCAAATTGAAACCTAGCATAGAACAGTCTATCGGTGCCATTTTTCAACAGCATGTGCTCACTTTATGTCTGTTACATATTGGTAATTCTTGCAAGTTTTCAAACTTTTTTTATTCTTGTTATATCTGTCACAGTGATCTGTGATCCATGATCTTTGATGTGACTATTGTAATTGTTTTGGAATGCCACGAGCTGTGCCCAAGTTAGATAGCAAAATTAATCGATAATGATGTGTGTGTTTGACTGCTCCAGGGATTGGCTGTTCCCCCGTCCTTCTTCCTCTCCTCAGGCCTCCCTATTCCCTGAGATACAACAACATTTAAATTAAGCCAGCAAAAGAATTCAACAATGACTTCTAAGTATTCAAGTGAAAGGAAGAGTTACATATCTCTCACTTTAAATCAAAAGCTAGAAATGATTAAGCTTAGTGAGGAAGCCATGTCAAGAGCCAAGAAAGGCCTATTGCACCAAGTTGTGAATGCAAAGGAAAAATTCTTGAAGAAAATGAAAATTGCTACTTCAGTGAACACATGTATACTAAGAAAACAAAACAGCCTAATTGCTGATATGAAGAAAGTTTGAGTGACCTGTACAAAGAACAAACCAGTCACAACATTCCCTTCAGCCAAAGTCTAATTCAGAGCAAGGCCCCAACTAACTCTCTGCAATTCTCTGAAGGCTGAGATTGTTGAGGAAGCTGCAGAAGAAAAATTTGGAGCTAGCAGAGGTTGGTTCGTGAGGTTTAAGGAAATAAGCTGTTTCTATAACATAAAAGTGCAAGGTGAAGCAGCAAGTGCTGATGTAGAAGCTGAGGCAAGTTATCCAGAAGATCTAGCTAAGGTCACTGGTGAAGGTGGCTATTTGAAACAACAGATTTTCTTTTTCTAAATTTTTAAAAAATTTGTATTAATTTTTTTTGAGTTGGAGTCTCATTCTGTCGCCCAAGCTGGAATGCAGTGGCATGCTTATGGCCACTGCAGCCCCAACCTGCTGGACTCAGGCAATCCTTCCACCTTAACCTTCCAAGTAGCTGGAACTACAGGCACATGCCACCACTCCCAACTAATCTTTTGATTTATTATAGTGAGGAGGTCTTGCCATGTTGCCCAGGCTGGTCTGGAACCTGCAGGCTCAGGCAAACCTCTGCCTCTGCCTCCTAAAGTGCTGAGATTATAGGTGTGAGCCACCATGCCCAGCTTTTAATTTTACATTTTAAAGATGTGAGGTACAATTCAGGGTTAGGTACATAAGTGGTCATTATACAGGTGAAATTTGGGCCTTCCATTAGTCCTCACTTCACCTGGTTTGGGATCAGGTACCCTTGTTAATGTTATGTGTCCCCCTGCCTCCCCTGGCAGTGACCCACTACTGCAAATACCTTTCATGTAGTTTTATGGTAAATGTTCAGGGTCCACTGATGAGTGAGAACATGTGGTACTCAGTTCTTTGTTTCTGTGATAGATCACTGAGTATGATAGACTCTAAATCCATCCAAGTTGCTGTGAAGTCCATAATTTTGAAACAACAGATTTCCAGTGCAGATGAAACAATATTTTATTGGGAGAAAATGCTATCTAAGACTTTCATAGCTAGAGAGAAGTCAATGCTTGGCTTCAAAACTTCATAGAACAGGCTGACTCTCTTGTTAGGAGCTAATGTAGCTGGTGACTTGAAGTGGAAGCTACTGCTCATTTACCATCCTGAACATCCTGGGGTCCTGAAGAATTATGCAAAGTCTACTCTGCCTGGATTCTATAAACAGATCAAAGCCTGAATGACAGTACATCTGTTTACAGCATGGTTTACCGAATATTTTAAGCCTACTGTTGAGACCTACCACTCAGAATAAAGATTCCTTTGGAAATATTATTGCTCATTGACAAGGTACCTCGTCACTCAAGAACTCTGATGTAGATGTTCAAGGATATTAATGTTTTCATGCCTGCTAACACAATATCCATTTTGCAGCTCATGGACAAAGAAATAATTTTGACTTTCAAGTTTTATATTTGAGAAATACATTTCATAAGGCTATACTTGTCATAGCTAATGACTCCTCTGATGAATATGGGCAAAGTAAGTTGAAGACCTTCTGGAAAAGATTTAGCATTCTAGATGCAATTAAGAACATGATTCATTGGAGGAGGCCAACATATCAACATTAACAGGAGTTCAGGAGTTATTGATTCCAGCCTTAATGGATGACTTTGAGAGGTTCACAACTTCTGTGGCGGAAGTAACTACATGTGTAATGGAAATAGCAAGATAATTAGAATTAGAAGTAGAGCCTAGCAAGGCACCGTGGCTCACGCCTGTAATCCTAGCACTTTGGGAGACAGAGGCTAGAGGATTGCCTGAGTCCGCAGGTTCAAGACCAGCTTGGGCAGCTTGGGAAGACCTTGTCTCTGTAATAAATAAAAAAATTAACTGGTCGTGGTGGCTTGTGTCTATAGTTCCAGCTACTTGGAAGGGTGAGGTGGAAGGATCGCCTGAACCCAGAAGGTGAAGGTTGTGGTGACCGTGAGTGTGCCACTGCACTCCTGCCTGGGTGACAGAGTGAGACTTCAACTCAAAAAAAAAAAAAAAAAAAGAAGTGGAGCCTGAAGATGTGACTGAATTGCTGCAATCTCACATAAAACTTCAGCAGATAAGGTGTTGCTTCATATGAATGAGCAAAGAAAGTGGTTTCTTGAGATGCAAACTGCTCCTGGTGAAGATGCTGTGAACATTGTTGAAATGACAACAAAGGATTTAGGATGTTACATAAATTTAGTGATAAAACAGTGGGAGGATTTGAGAGGATTGACTTTGATTTTGAAAAAAGTTCTACTGTGGGTGAAATGCTGTCAAGCAGCATCATATACTACTGAGAAATCTTTCATGAAAGGAAGCATCAATGTATGTAGCAAACTTCATTTTTTCTTTTAAGAAATTGCCACAGCTACCCCAGTCTTCAGCAGTCACCACCCTGATCAGTGAACAGCCATCAACATTGAGGCAAGACAGTCTACAAAAAGATTAGGATTCATTGATGACTCAGATGATCATTAGCATTTTTTTTTACCAATAAAGTATTTTTAAAATGAAGAAATGCACCTTTTAAAAAAGATATGATGCTGTTGCACACTTAATAGACTACAGAATAGTATAACTTTTTTTTCTTTTTTTTGAGTTGGAGTCTCACTCTGTCACCCAGGTTGGAGGGTAATGGCATGCTCCCGCCCACCGCAGCCTCGACCTGCTGGGCTCAGGCAATTCTTCCGCCTCAACCTTTCAAGTAGCTGGAGCTACAGGCACGCGCCACCATGCCCAGCTAATTTTTTGATTTATTGTAGAGATGAGGTCTTGCCAAGTTGCCCGGGCTGGTCTCGAATCCGTGGGCTCAGACAATCCTCTCACTTTGGCCTCCCAAAGTGCTGGGATTATAGGCATGAGCCACCACACCCAGCCTTAGCATAACTTTTATATGCACTGGGAAACCAAAAAATTTGTGACTCACTTTATTTTGATGTATTTGCTTTATCGCAGTGGTCTGGAGCCAAATCCACATTGTCCTTAGTGTATGCCTGTATACAAATGCATTTGGCTTCTTTTTAAATTCTATTTTAATATGAAATATTTGATCATTGAGTATTAAATATTCAGAAAATAGACTTACATTTTTAAAAATTATGGAAGTAAATATAATTGACTCAAGGTGCCAGACATGTCTAATACATTTAAGATACAAGCATATCTCAACTACAATGCCTTTCTCTTTAGTGAAATAATTCATTAACTGTGTCATGAAACTTTTTGTCATAATTGCAGCTAAAAATTATTAGAATACATTACTTGTACAAGGTGCTATACAAGATGTTCTACTTACCTTTAATCCTCATAACAATACTAAGGGAAATGTTCTTATCCCTATTTATGGATAAGAATATAGGGTCTTAAAGAGGTCACAGAATGTGCCCAGGATTGCTCAGGTAGTGAGCAATAGTTTCCTAGATCTGTCCAACTATCTAATGATTGTTTTTGTACCGACTCCACCCCACACTACATAAATTTATTTATTTATTTATTTGAGTTGGAGTCTTCCTCTGTTGCCTAGGCTGGAGTACAGTGGCACGCTCACTGCCATCGCAGCCTCAACCTGCTGGGCTCAGGCGGTCCTTCTGCCTTAGCCTTCCAAGTAGCTGGAACCACAGGCGCACTCTACCATGCTCAGCTAATTTTTTGATTTATTGTAGAGACGAGGTTTCACTAAGCTGCCCAGGCTGGTCTTGAACCCCTGGACTCAGGCACTCCTCTTGCCTCTACCCCCCAAAGTGCTGGGATTATAGGCATGAGCCACCACACCTGGTTTATATAAACTTTTAATATATATTACCTTTATTTATGTTTGGATCTGCTTACTAAAGAAAGGAGTGTTAAAGAAACACCTCTTATATTGCTGTAATTTTATTCTTGAGTTTTCTAAAGAGGTAAGACACAATGTTCTTCCAAAGTTAACTCTCCTTTTTTTTGCACCCTACACCACCCACTGAGAATCACAGCATGATCTTCACATATTTTATCTTCAAATGCTCTGTCAGCTTTCACTTTTAGCTTTAGAGACTTATTGGAGTGCATTAATGTGCTTTTCAAAATTTTCCTTGGATTGAGAGTGGAAAGCTTTTCTTCACACATACCCTTCCCACATTGGGGAGCTAGAGCATAGCCCCAGGATTCCTACTGAAAACAGGAAGTGTTTTTTAAGTTTTCTGTTTTATTAACAAAATTCACAACAACAATTTTTTTCTACTGCACGACATATACATACCTTACTGAAATTCTTCATCATTACCAACAAATACTGATTTGTTCCTTAGAAGGAATTTATTGGGTAGATATAAGGTAGCTCACAGATCTGACAGAAATCCTGGGGAACCAGATTTGGGAACTAGATAGGAATCTAGGGGAATGAGGGACTTGAAACCATAGCCAAGGTTATACCACAGGAATAGATGGTTAGGGTATAGCTAGTAACTGCTGTATATATTTGTGTATAATATTCTTTCTTCATTGATTAGTTGTATCATTGATAAGAAAAATATTGGGAAAAAGTGAAAGTAACCCAAATGCCCATCAATGGATAATGATAAAAATAAATTATGATATATGTTGGAATTGTTATAAAAATATCGTAGTAAATTTAACATATACTCATGGAATGGTATTTAAGATAGAAAAATTGGAAAAAGTTACAAAATATTAAGTTTAATATTCTTCTTTTTAAAATATATATATATTTATTTTTATTTATTTTTTTGAGTTGAAGTCTCACTGTTGCTCAGGCTGGAGTGCAGTGGCACACTCATGGCTACCACAGCCTCGACCTGCCAGGCTCAGGTGATCCTTCTGCCTCAGCCTTCCAAGTAGCTGGAACTACAGGCAAGCGTCACCATGCCTAGCTAATTTTTTGATTTATTTTAGAGACAAGATCTCACCACGTTGCCCAGGCTGGTCTTGAACCCATGGGCTCAGGCAATCCTCTCACCTCAGCCTCTCAAAGTGCTGGGATTATAGGCGTGAGCACCATGCATGGTCAATATATTTATTTTTATATGTCTAGGAAAAATTTTGAAGAAAATATATAATTTCCTTCAACTGATAATAATTGTCATCTCTGGGTTCTTGGGTCATGGGAGCCCTTGATTTATTACATCATATTTCTGTAATATTTGAAAGACTTTTCTTAGTCAATGTAATATAATGAATGTGCCTTTACTAGTTGGGGCCTAATACTGTACTCGACAACTGGAATCGCTCCTTTTCTCCATTCTCTCCTCATCCTCCACCATGGCAATGAGGATGCAAGAGGGATTTTCATCAGTGAATATAGCCAACTGATATTTGAAGAGTAAATAAAGAACAGATTCTAAATAACCCTACATTGTAGTTTTGTGATATCCATAGAGTAGTTATTAGCATGCGTTTATTTTTATTTGTTTATTTATGTATTTTTTTGTTTGCTTGTTTATTTATTTATTTTTGAGTCAGAGTCTCACTCTGCTGCCCAGGCTGCGTGCAGTGGCGCACGCTCACAGCCACCGCAGCCTCAACCTGCTGGGTTCAGGCAATTCTTCCACCTCAACCTTCCAAGTAGCTGGAACCACAGGCATGTGCCAACATGGCCACTTGATTTTTAAAAAATATTTATTGTAGAGACAGGGTCTCGCCATGTTGCTCAGACTGGTCTTGATCCCCTGCACTCAGGTAATCTTCTCATCTCCGTCTCCCAAAGTGCTGGGATTATAGGCATGAGCCACCGCACCTGGCTACTAGTATGCTTTTAAAAATTGGTTTCTGACAGTATATGAATCCTAACCCTGTTTTTGTTTTACATGTTTTAGTTCATCATTTATTATTATCACTCTTTTTGATCAAACTATCTAGTTTTACATACCAGCTTATGCTCTAAAAGTATTCCTTTTTCCATTCTTGCAGCATCCTTATATCTCTTTCCAGAAAAAATTTTAACTTTATATAAAAACTTTCTAGTAAGCTGCTTCAATTATCTTTGTTAAAATATCGTATATGTGTTTAAATTTGGTATGAAACTTGAAACTCATTCTAATTTGAGTATTTATAACAATTCAAATTACTGAGTTGATGTTATTGAAAATATATAAGACGTATTGTTATAACCATTTAAGCACGTTAAGTGTTAAAGTTATAGTTTTGTTGTCTTATTTTTTTTAGCATTCCATATCAGAAGAAGAGATTTCTATAATGAAAAAAATGCCTTTGTTTAGTAAATCACACAAAAATCCAGCAGAAATTGTTAAAATCCTGAAAGACAACATGGCCATTTTGGAAAAGCAAGACAAGAAGACGGACAAGGTATGAGCTAAAACAATATCATCATTATTAAAATACATGCATTACAGTGCCAAAAACCAATGTAAAAGTTTAATGAAGAATTCAAAATATGGTCTGTGATGTGCCCATAGGTTCTCTATAAATACTTTTGAGTTAATGTCAGGTTTTATGCAACTGATAACTGTAGTCTATTGTGTTGAACTTTTGGCTTCACTGACTAGAACCTCTGACTAACCCTAGAACCCTCTAGACTGCAGAGCTTAGAGATCTAAAGTGTTGTACCGTATATAAGTTTACATTGACATGCAATGTAAAAAGTTTTTATTTAAAGATTGACTAATAGTTTTTACTATAGTACAGCCTCATTTCTAGTTCATAGTATCTTCCTGTTCCAGTATATGACACAATCTTGGATTCTATAAGTTGTGTTGAAATATTTTTGTTTTAATTCTACTGTATTTTGTAATATTGGGCCAAATATTGGCTCAAATAGAAAGAGTAAATCTAAACAGCAAAGAGAGAAAAAAGAAAAAGCTTTCATATATTTTCATTAGTAATTATGAAAAGGCCAACTAAAACCATAATAAATTTACATTATATTATACAACTACTGTTTTGGTAAAAATGAAGAGATCTGAAGATATTAAGTGTTAACGAGGATGGAGAGCAATGAGAATTTTCATTAACTGTGGATAATAAAGTATATACTGATAGAACTGCTTTGGAAGCCAGTTTAGTATTAACTGCAAAATATGAAGATGCACGTGTCCTGAAATCCTGCAGTTCCACTCTTAGATATAACCTCTAGAGATATTCTTGCACATGTGTCCCAGGAAAAATGTATGAAATGTTTATAGCATTGTTGTTCATAAAAAGCCCTCAATGTAAACATCACCCATGTCATAAAGAAGTTGTGATGTAGCATCAATGGAATACTATAAAGCAAGGAAAATGAAAGAACTTCTGCCTACATGCAGCACATATATGAATCTCAGAAATATAATAATGAGTTTCAGGCTTGGTGGCTTGTGTTTGTAACCTAGCATTTTGGGAGGCCAAGCAGGAGATTGCTTGAACTCAGGATTTCAAACCCAGACTGGATAACACAGCAAGACCTCAGTTCTACAAAAAAGTTTTTAAAAAATGAGATGTAGTGTCATGTGTCTGTAGTCCCAGCTACTTAGGAGACTGAGGCGGAATGATTGCCTAAGCCGAGGAGGTTGAGACAGCTGTGAATGGTGAACATGCCACTGCACTCCAGCCTGAGTGGCAGAGTGAGATTCCAACTCAAAACAAAACAGCTACAACAAAAAGAAATATAATGTTGAATGAAAGAAGCAAATCATGAAAGGGTAATGTACTAGTCCGTAAAGCTAAAAATCAGCAGAACTAAGTTATATTGTTTTGGTATGCATACATAGGTAAGAAGACTATAAAAAGAAAAGTAAAGAGAATATTGTCACAAATGACAAAAGTTTTATACCTAGGCTGAAAAGGGGCATTCAGGTGACTTCTAGAGTGCTGAAAATACTCTGTTTCTCAATCTGAGTGATCATCACAAAGGTTTTGCTTTATGATTATGATTATCCTTAACTCTCTCTCTCTTTCTTTTTTTGAGTTTCATTCTGTCACCCAGACTGGAGTGCAATGGCATGATCATGGCTCACTGCAGCAATCCTTCCTTCAAGCAATCCTTCCTTCGTAGTTACCCAAATAACTGAGACTAGACGCAAACCTCCATGCTCAGCTATTTTTTATTTTTTATAGCAATGAGGTCTTGCTATGTTACCCAGGCTGGTCTTGAACTCCTGGACTAAAGCATTTTCCTGCGTTGGCCTCCCAAAGAACTGGAATTACCGGTGTGAACCACTGCACCCAGCTCTTAACTCTATGTATATTTAAAATACTCTTCTGTGGATTTATCTCACAATTTAAGAAACTTCCCACCTTTAATAAATTGAGGATTACTTCAATCAGGTCATAAAAATGTCTGTAAAAATATTTTTTAAAGTAGTGTTATGCTACTGTGAGTTATTCTTATGTAATTTACTGCATTCTACTCAATTCTCTTCTTCATTTACAATCATTACTGTACTATATCTGAAAGTATATTTCTTTAAAAATATTCAGACAATCAAATTGTTAATTAGTCTGCTCTCCTTTCCTACCTGTATTAGCTTAAAAGATTTTTTCATTGAGACATAATTCACATACCATATAATTCTCTATTTGGAGTGTACAACTCATTGGTTTTTAGTATTTTCACAAGGCTATGCAACCATCACCACCGTCTACTTCTAGAACTTTTTGTCACCCCGCAGAAACACCCTTGTAGCCCTTAGCAGTCATTCCTCATCTCCCTGTCCCCCAGGTCTAACATCCACTGATCTACTTCCTGCCTCTGTAGATTTGCCATTATTCTTTAAAATGTAGTGTGTGTTTTTTTAAGTTTCATAGATACAAAAAAGACAATGATTTATGAGGAATAAGTGGATTGATAAAGTTTATGAGCTTTTACAACTTATGATTTTATACCTACTCCATTAAAAAATCAGAAGAATTGAGATTTGTGGAAAAACCTTAATAAAATGCTTTAAATAAAGGTTAGTAGCTACTGATAAGTCTTTGGAACAGAGTTTAATTTTCTTTCTTTTTTTTTTTTTTTTTGATTTGACGTTTCACTCTGTCGCCCAGACTGGAGTACAGTGGCTGCTCCTGGCCACCGCAGCCTCGACCTGCTGGGCTCCGGTGATCCTTCCGCCTCAGCCTTCCCAGTAGCTGGAACTACAGGCGCGCACTGTCATGTCCGACTAGTTTTTTTGATTTATTGTAGAGATGAAGTCTCACCAAGTTGCGCAGGCGGGTCTCGAACTCGCGGGCTAAGGCAATCCACTCACCTCAGCCTCCCAAAGGCACGGGATTACAGGCTGAGCCACCAAACCCAGCTCAGAGTTTAATTTTCAAGAGTAAAACTTATACTTAATTACTAACAAAATTAGACTATGAGTATGGTTTAGAGGAATATTATTTCAATGATATTGACTAAGTAGAAATACTAGAGATCTTTTTCATATAAATACATTTTAGTAACATTTTCCAAAATAACGAAAGGTGTGCCTACTAAATGTTTTTTTTGTTTGTAATCTGTACAGTGAACTTTGACTATACATAAACAGGGCCCAAGAAGTGTTTTCTTGGTTTGTTTATGACCTGAAAATTTTTATTCTTTTAACTGTTAACATACTTTTTGGTTCCTAGGCTTCAGAAGAAGTGTCGAAAGCACTGCAGGCAATGAAAGAAATTCTGTGTGGTACGAGTGACAAAGAGCCCCCTACAGAAGCGGTAGCTCAGCTAGCACAAGAACTCTACAATAGCGGGCTGCTGGTGACACTGATCGCTGACCTACAGCTGATAGACTTTGAGGTAAACTAGCTGTAACAGAGCGACAGGGCTGTTTTTCTTTCTTTCTTTCTGAAATTTTTTATTTTAAAGATGAGGGGTACAATTCTAGGTTAGATATACAAACGTTCATTATGCAGGTACCTTTGTTGATAAAGTATGCCTCCTCCCCCGTAGATTCCCACTATTGCCAATCCCGTGGGCAATTTTTCAGTTTTAATATATACCTATCAATATTTAACTTTAACTGTTTTTTTTTTGAGTTGGAGTCTCACTCTGTTGCCCAGGCTGGAGTGCAGTGGCATACTCATGGCCACCGCAGCCTTGACTTGCTGGGCTCAGGCAATTCTTCCACCTCAGTCTTCTGAGTAGCTGGAATTATTGTAGAGATGAGGTCTCTCCAAGTTGCTCAGGCTGGTCTTGAACCCCTGAACTCAGACAATCTTCTTGCCTTGGCCTCCTAAAGTGCTAGGATTATAGGCTTGAGTCATTGTGCCTGGCCCAACTTTTATTTTTATTTTTGCTGTTCATATATTATTTTAAAAAGTTTTTCTAAAATCACTTTACTTTTTTTTTACATAATCAAAATATACACTATAGTTCAGTTTTGTGCAGCTGGGTGGCAAAGTTAATGACTGATAATAATACTAACAGATAACATTTGTTGAGTGCTTACTATATGCCGTACAGTATCAACACTCAACTCATTGAATTCTTTTTTTTTTTTTTTTTTGAGGCAGATTCTTACTCTGTCACCCAGGCTGGAGTGCAGGGGCATGCTCATGGCCACCACAGCCTAGACCTGCTGGACTTTGATGATTCTTCTGCCTCAGGCTTCCAAGTAGCTGGAACTACAGGCACGTGCTGCCACGTCTAGCTAATTTTTTGATTTATTATAGAGATGACATCTCGCCAAATTGCTCAGGCTGGTCTCGAACTCCTGGGCTCAGGCAGTCCTCTCACCTCTGCCTCCCAAAGTGCTGGGATTACAGGTCTGAGTCACTACATCCAGCTCTCATTGGACTCTTAAAACTACTTTTGAGATTAATACTATATTATTGGCCCCACGTTATAGGTGAAGAACCTAAGTTTCAAAGATACTAAGTAATTTACCCAGAGTCACTCAGTTACTAAGAGCTTAAGCTAGGATTCAAATTCAAACAGCATCTACCAAGCCACTTCTTTTAATTAACATAGTATACCAATGATTGGGGAAGTTTGCTAAAGGCTAGTAATATAGGATGTTTATCTCATTTTAAAGCAATTATACCTAATTTACCTAAATGATAAATTGTCTAAATAAAATAAAAACTTATAAAATTATAAAGTGGTGTATGTGTGTAAGAATTTTATTATCTATTATATATCTCATTTAAATAGTGATTTTTCAGTGAAAAGTGATAGATCAGGTAAGTTTGGGCATTGACAGTTTAGGTGATGGAAGTCCTAGTTTGACTTTGTTGCTTTGTTTCTACCACAATACTTTTGGTATAGTGTCAGGTAAGAGCTTGGATCTCCATTAATTCTCAGAGATAGAGGAGATATGCAGATTTCTGAAGAGAATTGCTTTTAGTTCTACTCACTGAACAAATAGAAAGAAAACTAGTTACAGTAATTACAGTGATTAGGCCAAAATAAGGTCACATCTCTGGGGATGTGTGGAAATACTAGCCTTCAATTCACTGGGCAGGTGAGATGGGGGAAGATTTTTGGCAACTGGAGCCAGAGAGGTAGAAGACAGAGCTAGCTGTCCAGGAGATGGTCAGGTGTCAGCTGGAAGCAAGCCTGACTAAGTACTGAGGCATCCAGACTTCGACTCAGCCTTTCCTTCCTGTCTATCCTTTTCTTTTTTTTCCTTCCCTCATTCTGTCTCTTTCTCAGTCTTTGACATTTTCTGACTATCACCTCACTTTTCTTTTTTCTCTCTTTGGCTTGCTCTCTTCCTCCCCATCTTAGGTCCCATCTCCTTTTTAAACTGGCCACATGTGAAATTAAAGTGTAGTCTTAATTGTGTTTGTATACTTTTCTGTTTCTTTTAGTTCATTTAAAGTTAGATATTAGACATATTTGTAGAAGCTGTGGCATAGGAACATATTTGACTTGGAATTAGAATTGTTGAAAGTCTCAGGTTGCTATTCGATAGTAACTTAACCTCTTTTGGCCCAAGTTTTCTCGTCTATATAATAGAAATAGTGTGAATTTACAGCATTGTTTTAAATATTAAACCAAATAACAAACAAACATATATATGTTATATAAGAACGCTAATACAAATGCAAACTATATACAGATGTCAGGTATTTTCATTTTCTGTCTTTCTCAAACTAAAGAACTAAAGTTAACTGTAAACTTGTTTGCTTTTGTTGTAACCTTTTTTTTAAATTTAGATTTAGCTGGTCAGTGGCTATAAATAGGAAAATGATTCCCTATTCTTGTATTATATTTCTAAAGTTTACTCTTGTTTTGATCATTTCCCTGAGAACAGCAAAATGTTAAGTTACTGTCATCATTCATTTATACCTTGAGTTAGTTTATGAGATTAGCCCAGTTTGCATTTGCGTGCTGGCAAGAATATGACTAAGGATAGTTATGTTTTGAACCATAAGTCAAGGATGATGAGATCTTGTCAGGTGCAGTGACCTGGAGAATCCTTGAGCAGCCACAGAACATAGATTCAAAGTGCACTCAAGAACTGAGGAGATAGGAAGGAATACACCAGATAAACACTTGGAGTCACAACTTTTTTAGCATTGGCTCAGATGACAAAAGTGAAATAGTGAAAATCAGTTAAGCAAGTTTCCCTTCTTTTATATTGTATTCCAAACATAAATTTATTTAAAGATTCTTTTAGAATTAAGACATTTGATTACCTAATAATCAACTTGTGCATTATCATCAAATAGAGTAAACTTCTGTTCTCTGGAATTCTTGGGGGGTGGGGATTCTTTCTGGATATATGAATTTTCCATATAACTGAAGAGTAAGTCTTCAAATGCAGAAAGTTAAATCAATTATTTTTGTAGATCACTTTACTTTTTGGATAAAGTGTATTACATACTTGTCTTCCCTCCAGAATAATAACAATAATATATAGATAAAATATGTTTTGGCCATGTACAGTGGCTCAGCCTGTAATCCCAGCACTTTGGGAGGCCAAGGCGAGAGGATTGCCTGAGCCCGTGGGTTCGAGACCAGCCTGGGCAACTTGGTGAGACCTTGTCTCTACAATAAATCACACACAAAAAAAATCTAGCTAGACGTGATGGCGTGCGTCTGTAGTTCCAGCTATTTGGAAGGCTGAGGTGAAAGGATCGCCTGAGTCCAACAGGTGGAGGCTGCGGTGGCTGTCAGCATGCCGCTGCACTCCAGCCTGGGCAACAAGAGTGCAAGAGTGAGACTCCAACTCAAAAAAAAAAAGATATATGTTTTTACTGATGACTCAAAACTGTCATTATGAAGATCTGTTTTGTTGTAATAAAACAGCAGGCAGTTCTTAATTGTTTATTCTATTGATGAAACACAATGCCTAGAACATAATTATAAGTGAATATGATACTCAAAAGATGCAGCTGTCCTTCTCTAGCCCATAGTAAATAAATACTTCTTGGTTGAATGAATGAATGAAAAGCAATTAGAATTGAGGACGTTCAATCTCAAGCATTCTACCAACTGTATACAGTATTTTCAGGAGGGAGGCAGCATTGCTAGCATTGTTACACTTGCAGAAATGTACTATGGATCTCTGAACTGGAGGCACGGGTGATCAATCTGTGGGTGGCAACTCTCCTTCCCAGCCTGAAGAATCCATATAAGCTAGTGACAGCTTGCTAAAATCCCTTTTTATTTCAAAACTGATTATAACTAAGTACAACCCCCACCCCCTCATCTCTTGGTTCATAGGCAGCACTGGGACAACCCCTTCTGTATTATTTTGAGTACTAGAACTGTGTTTGCCACACCTAGTGGCATGTTAACTGGTTGGCTGGTTGAACAAATGCAGGAATGAGAGATCAAAGTAGAAGTAAAGGAACTGGGCCAAAAGAAAGTGTCCTGAGATACATTTGTAAGCCTTTTTTCTTGAGAAATTAATGAATTGCTTAGAAGAGAATTAAAACTACTTTCAGTGATCTTTTTTTTTTTTTTTTGAGTTGGAGTCTCACTCTGTCGCCCAGACTGGAGTGCAGTGGCCGCTCCCGGCCACCGCAGCCTCTACCTGCTGGACTCCGGCGATCCTTCCGCCTCAGCCTTCCGAGTAGCCGGAATTACAGGCATGCGCTACCATGCCCAGCTGATTTTTTTTTTATTTATTGTAGAGATGAGGTCTCGCACCCAGGCGGGTCTCGAACCCGCGGGCTCAGGCAATCCACTCACCTCAGCCTCCCAAAGGCGCGGGATTACAGGCTGAGCCACGGAGCCCGGCTCAGTGATGATCTTATCATTTTAATAAGTGAATAGCCTCTCATTGTGCTTCTTTGAAGAGCACAACAGTCATTTGACTGTAAAATTTCTGGTATGTTTTGATAAGAAGAAGAAAAAATTATTATTTTAGGGATGGGCTACAGCTTTTGCCAGATAACCTAGGAGAATGGCACATTCCTTATGGGGGAAAAAAGCGGACTTTGTTTCGAAGACACTTTAGTGGACTTTTTTGTTAGTTTGAAAGTTTGAAATCTTTAGGCAATGACTGAAGGAAAAGAGCTTAGATTCCCTTGACAGGATAAAGCAACAGAAATTTGAGAAACACCCTCTTTGGCTATGGTTGACAGGAGTAGGAAATAGAAGAGATAGGAGAAAGTTTTGGAATGAGGGAAAGAGAGGACACTGGAACCATGACAAAAGGAGAAAGATGATCAGGAGACTGAGGACCCTTTATAATAGTGATACGTAGACAATTTGAAGTTGTTTCTGCACTGTGCTGTAATTACCCTTTGTTAGCCATAAACCTTTGATAAAGGAACTATGTCCTAATAACACATGTTGAGTGAAGGAGAAGGGGTAGTTTTCTACACTTAGGGTAAACAGGGTGTTGAGAAAATAGTCAGTTGCAGGAGGCAAAACCATGAATAGGGATTGAAAGCAGGGAACTGCTGAGAGTAGGGATTTGGAATGCTGAGCTGACAGCAATGATGGTGGCTGACGGCAATGACTTAGATCGTGGGTCAGAGACTAACTCAGGATTCTGTGTGACAGATGTGTCTCTTCTTTGGGAATCTACAGGCAAGTAGCCTGTTGGGGTGAGTACAATACTAAGGATCGTGCTATTATATGAATCATGACTGACTAGGAGGTAGACCTGTGGGTTAAAAAAGAAAAAACTCACTACTTAGCCATGAATTTTAATCTAATCCTTTAAGCCTTAAATTTACACAGAAAAGAACCATTTCAGCATATTATTATGAGGGTTTTAAAAAATTTTTTTCAAAGTTTTCAAAGTTTATTAGAGAAAAGACAGGCCAACGTGCCATAGCTGCCATGGGCAAAAGATATCGCTTATTATGAGGTTTTAAAAAATGATTTTTGGCTGGGTGCAGTGCCTCACACCTGTAATCCCAGCACTTTGGGGGGCCAAGGTAGAAGGATTGCTTGAGCCCAGGAGTTTGAGACTAGCCTAGGCAACATAGCAAGGCCTTATTTCTATTAAAAAAAATTGAAAAATTAGCTGGGCATGGTGGTATGCACCTGTAGTCTCAGCCACTCGGGAGGCAGAGGCAGAAGGATCACCTGAGCCTAGTCAGTCGAGGCTGCAGTAAGCAGTGATCATGTCACTGCATTCCAGCCTAGGTGACAGAGTGAAACCCTGTCTCATTAAATAAACAAACAAACAAGCAAATAAATAAATAAGATTTGTGACTGATATTGCAAGCCTTCTGATCTTGTGGGCTCAGGATCAAACTCAGAGCTATGTTTTTTGAGGTTTGGCCACTGTTCAATATACAACTTTAGACTCTTTGATGTTTTGAAATGCAATGTGATAAAAGATCAAAGAATGAAAAATGTATCATATATAAGAGTTGATACATTCATTTTAAAGGCAGCTATGCCTTGCAAAGCTAGGGTGGATGCAAAATCAACTGTTCTGGATGAATAAGAAAACAGCTCAAAGAAGGAAAAAATTTTCTACCATGATAAGTTAATTTCTAATGATTATTTCTTGCTACATTAAAAAAAATTAGCAAAACAAGCACTCCAGAAACAGCTTCTCAATAAGCCATCTTACAGTTGTAAGGTTTTGAAAATGTTTGTCCTCTAAAAATCTTCTGTTCCCTGCCCCTGATTAAAATAGTCTTTTACCTTTGGTTTTATTACTGTAAAAATGAGGTATAAATCATAAAGCCTTAAAATGCAAACTTTGACTATACTTCATGCCTTAAGCAATTTGAAATGCTCATAATGTGTATAGCCATTGAATCTATTTGGCTTTCATTCTATTTGAATGTTCATATATTTTGTGCCATCATTAGACAAATTAAGGATATATAATCTCAGGTAGGGAAATATTATATCATAGTAAATGGAATTTTATGCTATAGTTATCCTATTGTCCTCTTAAAATTGGTAAATATGAGTGGATGTGGTGGCACGTGTCTGTAATCTCAGCTACTCAGGAGACTGAGGCAAGAAGATTGCTTGAGGCCAGGAGTTTGAGACCAGTTGGGCAACATAGTAAGATCTTGTCTCTAAAAAAAAAATTATAAAAAATTGATGGATATAAACTTTAGAAACCTTTATATCCTGTAAAGATACATAATTTATACACGATTAAAAATGATTTTGGGGCTGGGTGTGGTAGCTCACACCTGTAATCCCAGTTCTTTGGGAGCTGAGAAATTGCTTGAGTCCAGGAGTTCAAGACCAATCTGGACAACATAGCCAGAGCTTGTCTCTACAAAAAAAAAAAAAAAAAAAAGAGCTGGGAATGGAGGCACATGCCTATAGTCCCAGCTACTCAGGAGGCTGAGGCAAATGGATCACCTGAGCCCAGGAGGCCAAGACTGCAGTGAGTTGTGACCATATCACTGCATTCTAGTCTGGGAGACAGAATGAGACCCTGACTCAAAAAAAAAAAAGTATTTGGCATAAGGCTCCTAATCAGAAGTGAAACCTGTAAATTGTTTGCAATAAAATTAAGACAGTTTGGAATGCCTGAGTCCGCGGGTTCGAGACCCGTCTGGGCAACTTGGTGAGACCTCATCTCTACAATAAATTAAAAAATCAGCTGGGCATGGTAGTGCATGCCTATAATTCCGGCTACTCGGAAGGCTGAGGTGGAAGGATCGCCGGAGCCCAGCTGGTCGAGGCTTTGGTGGCCGGGAGCAGCCACTGCACTCCAGTCTGGGCAACAGAGTGAGACTCCAACTCAAAAATAAATAAATAAATAAATAAATAAAATTAAGACATTTGACCATGTGTTTGACCGTCCCATACTTTTAAAGAAATGTGATCTGCCATAAGAATAAAGACTGCTTGTGCCATGTATGATGTGTAACATGTTTTGTCTGCCCAGACCCTTGGCTTTCTGGGGAAATCTCCCTCCTGCCCCATCCACATGGTTACAGTGGGAACAATGATTTTGAGCAACATGACACCAAGCCCACTGCACAACTGATTGGCCTACCAGTGGACATCTGACTAAAGTAGGGCCAGTCTTTCTGCAAGAATTCTGGAACTAGAACTAAGGTAGAGCCCCCAGTATCTAACCAGAAGCTAAAGAGAGTAAACATTGTTTTTCCATCTGTGGCCATATTTTCCACTATGAAGACTAAAGAGGCAGAAGAAACCAGCTTGCAGAGAAAATAGAATGAAACAGACATGGGGAAAGGATATCTCTCATATGAATTCCCACAGATGGAATTTGTGTAGTATATAAATTAATCATACTTTAAAAATTTTGAAAACAATGAATTTTTGTTTTGTTTTTAAATTTCTTTTTCTTTGGCTGGGCACGGTGGCTCACACCTATAATACCAGAACTTTGGGAGACTGAGGCAAGAGAATTGCCTGAGCCAACAGGTTCGAGACCAGTCTGGGCAACTTTGCAAGATCTCATCTCTACAATAAATCAAAAAATTAGCCGGGCATGGTGGCGCATGCCTGTAGTTCCAGCTACTTGGAAGGCTGAGGCAAAAGGATTGCCTGAGTCCACTGCACTCCAGCCTGGGCAAAAAAATATTTTTTTTTCTTTTAACTCACTTCAGTCTAAAGAGTGAACAGCTAATTCTAAGATAGCTTGTGCTTGGGTTCCTTAAACCTTTCCCAATATCTGTAAATTAAATTAATGTGAATTTTAGTCCCCAGCAAGAGTCCTCACTAATCCATGCAGTGACCACCCCCAATGCTGCAGAGTGAAATTCAGCACAAGTGTTTGTCCCACCTCAACCCTTCCCACCCCCATGCACACACTCACACACACATACTCCAGCAAGAATATAGAAGTCTATTCAATGGCTACACTTTTCATTTTTTTATTAAGCTATTTACAGACAGTAACATTCACCCTTTTTAGTGCCCAGTTCTTTAATGAAGAACAGTTCCTCTGCCCCCAAATTTCCCCATGCTTTTTCGTAATCAGCTCCTTTTCCTACCTCTAGCCACCGCAACCATTAATCAGTCTTCTATTCTTGTATTTCTGCCTTTGCAAAAAGAACAGGACAGCAGAATCATGTGTATGTGGCCTTTTGAGTCTGATTTCTTTCACTTAGGATAATGCATTTGAAATTCACCCACGTTGCTGCCAAGTATCAGGAGTTTGTTCTTTTTTATTGCTGAGTAGTCATTCATTGCATGGATATACCACAAACCACTCACCCATTTGCCATTTGAGGAATATACAGCTTGTTTCCAGTTGTTGTTGTTGTTGTTTTTAAGCAACTACAAATAAAGCCACCATAACCATTATGTATAACTTTTGTGTGAACATAGGTTTTCATTTCACTTGGATAAATACCTAGGAGCACAGTTGTTGTGTAATGTCAACTTTTCTGTTTCATTTTATTGTTTTAGTCATTCTCATGAGGGTTAGTGATATTTCATAGTGGTTTGAATTTGCATTTCCCTAGTGACCAATGATGTTGAGCATCTTTTCATGGGGTTATTTGCCACCATCTTTTATGAAGTTCGGAGCTGCTTTTGTCTCTTTTTTATTTGATCGTTGGATTTTGAGAATTCTTTATGTATGTTCTGTATGCAATAAGTCGATGACTTGTATTTTAAATTGAAGGTCTTCTCATCTCTGCAGTCTTTTTTCTCATGGGCTTTTTTTCATCTGTAACAGTTATTTCTGATTGCTGTGACTGCTGGTCACCGCCTCTTTCTTCTCTCCTCTTCCTGTTGCCTGTTTGATTTTAGTTGATACTTCCATATATATATTTCATTCATTCATCAAATAATTGAGGATTTAATGTTAAGGCTGATCTTTTTTGAATTTGCAAGCAAAAACAAGGACTGCTTAAGGTTTGAGATCAGATCAGTTACATTACATGTAATCTTAGAATTGCCAGCTAATTTTAGGCATTTTTGGTCATTTCTAGATGTTACTTCTTTATTATTGAATATGTTTTGGGTTTGTTTTTTTTTTGAGTCGGAGTCTCACTCTGTCGCCCAGACTGGAGTGCAGTGGCCGCTTCCGGCCACCGCAGCCTCGACCTGCTGGGCTCTGGCGATCCTTCCACCTCAGCTTTCCCAGTAGCCGGAATTACAGGCATGTGCTACCACGCCCGGCTGATTTTTTTATTTATTGTAGAGATGAGGTTTCGCTGCCCAGGCGGGTCTCGAACCCGCGGGCTCAGGCAATCCGCTCACCTCAGCCTTAAGGCGTGGGATTACAGGCTGAGCCACCGAGCCCGGCGTTTTGGGGTTTTTTATTCTTTTTTTTCTGACAACTTCTAGGTCTAGAGCTTGAGATCTGGCAGCCTGGGGGTGCAGAAGACTAGTTTTGAAATAGTTAAGGTTTCGGTCCAGTTAGATTTAGAGTGGTGACTGGACAGCTACAGAGATTACATAAAAGGTAGAGATCATCATTCACCAGCTTGTACCTGTTTCAGTTTTCTCTAATCCTTCCATGAGAATCATTTCTTCTGTTTTGGGAAGAGATTCCTGGTAGCAGAACTTGTTTTTGTTATCCACAGGGGTCTTCCTTTGCCTTTGCACACATTTACTAATGAACTAGAAGAATGTTTTCCTCTGAGTAAAAGTTGGATAGAGTTCTGTGGAGCTCATTTCTACTGTTCTCCGGAATGTTGTATGGAAGTGATCTTGTGGCCTTTTGCTGGGAGGTGTGATAAACATGTTCCTGTGACATTTTTAAGAGGGTTGCTATTTGTTCTGCAGTATTAGACTGTAGAGTCTAAAAGGGTTTGAATAAAACAGATGATTTCTTTTATTTAAAAATTCAATTACAGCTATATCTCTTTTATGTGACAAATAGTCTTTTTAATTTTTTTTGAGTTGAGATCTTACTGTTACCCATGCTAGAGTACAGTGGCATGATCATGGCTTACCACAACCTCTAACCTCTGGCCTCAAGTGATCATCTCTCCTTAGCCTCCCAACTAGCTGGAACTACAGGCACACAACTACACACCTGGCTAATTTTTTTTATTGTAGAGATGAAGTCTCGCTATATTGCTCAGGCTGGTCTTGAACTCCTGGGCTCAAGCAATCCTCCCACTTCGTCCTCCCTAAGTGCTGGGATTAAGTGCTGAGCCACCATGTCCAACCCCACAAATACAGTCTTTAAAATCTGTATAAATAAAATTTATGTAGTATGAACATTATTTAGTATTTTTAAATAATGAGACTGATTCTGAAATTTCTTTTTAAATGGAGAAATTCACCTCCTAATTACTATTAAAATTTGGATTTGGGTAGTGTTTTTTCTTTTTTCTTTTTTTAAGTTGGAGTCTCACTCTGTTGTCCAGGCTGGAGTGCAGTGGCACAATCATGGCCACCACAGCCTCAACCCACTAGGCTCAGGCAATCCTTCCACCTCAGCTTTCCAAGTAACTGGAACCACAGACATGCACCACCTCGCCCAGTTAATTTTTTGATTTGTTGTAGAGACGAGGTCTCACCATGTTGCCCAGGCTGATCTCAAACCCCTGGGCTCAGGCAATCTTCTCATCTCTGCCTCCCAAAGTGCTGGGATTATAGGCATGAGCTAACATCCTCTGCTAGTGTTTTTTCCTAAAGGAAAATATAATTTGTGTTCTTATGTACCTGTTCTTCATTTCTCTGTCTCTTCTCCCCCAGATCCTTCTTTTCTCCTCTCTGATTCCCTCTCTTTCCTTTCTTCTCCTCCCTCTTCTTCTCTTTCTTTCTTTCTTCTATCCTTATTTCCACCCTTCTGTTTATTTCTCTCCATGGAATGAGGTGAATAGCTGTAGATATATCTTCTTATATTTAATCATTGCCAACATTCTTATGGTCCAGTTTCTTATTTCTACTATATATATAGTAGAAATATGCCATAATTTACTTATCCATGCCAATTCCTAGACATTGATTTTTTTAACTATTATCACAGCAATGATAAAGATTCTCAAGTTAGATTTCCAAAAGTGGGATCCTAGGACATCAATAGAGTATTGTTAGATTGGTTTATATCCTCATCAACAGTGTATACAAACAAGCATTGTATTTTATCATTAAAAATTGCAGGCCATTGCTTTACAAGACTCTGGTGTGGTCATGTGCTCTTTGAGTTGTGGCTACCACCATGTTTCCTAAGCTCTAGCCCCCTCTCCTACCTTGGAGAGGTGAATTCTCTTTATCTCTCTCTCACTTTCTACATAAGCTGTATTTTCTGATCTAACTTCTATGCTATTCTTTGCATCTTTCATGCAGCATTTGATCACACACCAGACACCCACACACCCCCAGGGGGCCTGACCTAACATTCTGGAAGACCCACTGGGAATGTGACCTAACACTTCTTATATCCCATTTTAACAATCTTACCCCAAACCAAATGAATTAGGCAAAATTTATTTGTAATAAATTCATGTTTGTGTGTAAAAAAAATTGCTGGATGAAGAAAAAAATCTTTTAAAAATATTAACCTTTTTATTTTGAAATAATTGATGATGGGTATTCAGTTGTAAGAAATAATAAGTGATTTCCAAAAAGATTCTCAAGTTAGATTTCCAAAAGTGGGATCCTAGGACATCAATAGAGTATTTTCTTTCTTTCTTCTTTCCTTATTTCCACCCTTCTCTTTATTATCTCATTTCCCCAATGGTAATAGCTTACAAAACTATATGACCATAACACAACCTCGATATTGATGTTGATAAAATTAAAATATAAAAAATTTCTATTGCTACAAAGATCTTTCCTGCTACCCTTTTACAGACATACCCAACCCTCCCACCACCAGCACCATCCCATCCCTGACTTCTGGCAGCCACTAATCTGTTCCCCATTTCTATAATTTTGTTATTTCAAGAGTGCTCATATAAATGGAACCACATAGTATGTAATCTTTTAGAACTGGCTTTTCCATTCAGCGTAATTCCTGAAGATTCATTTAAGTTGTTGTGTATATCAACAGTTTCTTTTTATTGCTGATTAGTAGTTTTTGGTATGGAGGTACCACAGTTTATTTGTTTAACCATTCACCTGTTGAAGGATTTTTGGGTTTCTTTCACCTTTTGGCTATTATGGATATTTATGGCCAGTCTTTGTGTGAGCATAAAAGTTTTCATTTCTCTGTGGTAAATGCAAAGAGTACAATTGCTATTATGATCAGTTGCATGTTTAGTTGTTGAAGAAACTACTAAGGTGTTTTTCAGATTGGCTATATTCTTTTACATTTCCACCACAATGTATGAGTGCGGATTTTCTTCATTCTTGGCAGCATTTGATTGTTGATCTTTTTAATTTTAGCCATTCTGATATGTGTATGTTAATATCTCATTGTGGCTTCAATTTCCAATTCCAACTGTAATTCAATATGATTTCTGATGATCACCTAAGTCATATCCTCTCAGTTGAAGACTCAAGTTTTTTTTCTTTCTTTTTTTTTTAGTTAAGGTACCAAGGTGGAAGAAGAGCGAATAAAGTGATAAAGTGAAGGGAAAAAAACTACCAGGAAACAGATCTAAGAAAAAGGAATTGGAATCTAGCCTACATTTTACTAAAATCTTAACTTTGTTTTCTTCACCTATTTTCCCTCCTTATTTGTGAAGGTTTAAAAATATTAATCATATTTTTGTCTTGAATAACACTAAATGGTTAAAAAAACAAGTAAAGAACAAATTCAGTTCTATTATAGTCCTGAATTTTATATCCTGAATTTTATAGTCCAATTTTATATCCTGCTATGTATGCCCTTGTGTTTACTGCTTGGCAAATTGGGCTTCCGGTTAGTCAAATTTCCCACTGAGCAGATCCTGTAGAAAGGAATTGCATTCATTTTGTAGACTCTGAGTTTCAAAGCATGACCTGTTATAGATATATACAAAGAGTAAGTTAATGACTTCTGTATATTATAAAGGATGATACTATTTCTGTTTATGTGTGTGCGTGTATATATATGTATATGTATATATATATATATATGGATGTATTTCCCATACCATATAGTTCATCCATTTGAAGTGTACAGTTTAATTGTTGTTTGTTTCTTTAACAGGGAAAAAAAGATGTGACCCAGATTTTTAACAACATCCTGAGAAGGCAGATAGGCACTCGGAGTCCCACTGTGGAGTACATCAGTGCCCATCCTCATATCCTGTTTATGCTCCTCAAAGGGTAGGTCCATGGCTTTCAAGTATGTCTAAGTTTAAAATAGTTTGGTGAACACAGCATTAACCTCATTTGAAATATGATTGGTTTTCTTTTGGAATTGCAGTGACGTTATTTGCTGTGCTTGAGGTCAATCCTCCAAATTTCAGTCCTCTCTGATCTCTTAGGCTGCAGCAAAATCCTTTATTTGTCCCTTAATGTTTCTAAATGTTATGTTTCCTTCTGCTGCCTCTCTTTTCTGCTGTCTCTGACTCTCCCATTTCAGCATCGCTTTTGCTTCCTAATCTGCTCTATTCCTAGCTGCTCAGTTACCCTTTTCCTACTTGCATAAGACTGAATCCCTCACTACATAGACACACACACAACACACACACACACACACACACACACACACACACACACACACACACACACACACACATACACACACACATTCTGGTTCTGAGAACTCATATATAAGAATTTTCCAGTAGCCAGCATCTGCCTAGGTAATATGCATAGAATCCTGGGTTATTATTTTTGTGTATTCTCATTTACATTGTTTCTTGAACATTTTGAAGCTACTCTGAACCATAGAGACAGAGGTTTTGGGTGTAGCAAGCCTTGGGGATGACCGACTAGCTTCTCTCCCCTTCAGTATCTTTCTATTCTGCCATCTCAAACCATCATGACTCTTTTTATTTTATTATATTTCTGTTTTCAATTCTGGTGTTTCATGTCTAGGCCATCTCACCTGTGTCCAGTTTCTATCTTGTACATATTTAAACATTTAATTATATCAAGATAATATGTAACATATAGTTTAAAAATCAGATACATCAGCAAGCAGCAGCTCTTCGCTGTTTTCTTCTCCACTTTTTTTCAGTTCTGTTGCCCACTTTCACCTTTTTTATTTGTTCATTTGTTTATTTGTTCATTATTTTTTCACCATGCATTTGCTTCTTTACCAGTTTTTTTGTTTTGTTTTGTTTTTATTGAGTTGGAGTCTCATTCTTGTTGCCCAGGCTGGAGTGCAGTGGCATGCTCATGGCCACTGCAGCCTTGACCTGCTGGGTTCATGCAATCCTTCTACCTCAGCCTTCCAAGTAGCTGAAACTACAGACGCATGCCACCAGGCCTGGCTAGTTTTTGTGGTTTATTGTTGAGACGAGGTCTCACCAAGTTGCCCAGGCTGGTCTCGAACCCCTGGGCTCGGGCAATCCTCTTGCCTCGGCCTCCCAAAGTGCTGGGATTACAGGCTGAGCCACCGTACCCGGTCTCATTTACCAGTTTAAATAATAATTTTGACAAGATAAACTAGATGATAATTTAGTTGTTTTACTGCTATCATTACTTCCTTTCCTTCCCCTTATCCTCCCAATATGCTTTATCACAATTTTTCATCTTATTAATAGCCACATGTAGATGATTATTATTGTAATTATTCATTGGTAAGCAAAGTAGTATGCTATGATGACTTTGGGTTTTGGTACGAAAGAATGTTTCTACTGAAGAATTGTGTCTTTTTGTTCTGGAAAGGGAAACATACTAGTATTGTGTATTAGTCAGGTGTGCTGAGCTTCTATGACAAATAGACCCAAAAATGTAGTGGCTCCACCACAAGACAAGTATATAATGCAGGGCAGAGGTTCTAGGTCATAAGGGGGTTCTGTCGTCTTCAGCATGTGCTTTCTGAGATTACCTTGTCCATTACCATTTCCGTCCACAGGAAGGTGAAGATATATACAAGAACGTATGTGTTTGGAGAGTGACAAGAATTCTAGTGTGGCTAGAGCTCTGTGTGAGTCAGAGGGAGAGATAAGGTATGAAGCTGGAAAGGCTGAGAGACCAGGTTATGAACAGTCTTCCATGCCTTGCCAAGGAGTTTGAATGTCATCCCATAGGCAACATGAAGTCACACAGGGACTAGACCTGATGAGTTCTGGTGGCAGAATGAAAAATGGCTTGGAGGGTGGGAGGCTGAGATTCCAGCTTGGAAGAGTCCAAGGAATAGATCATAAGGGCAGAACTTTTGTGGTGATACTGGAAATGAAGAGAATATATATTTTTAAACATTTCCATTTTTTTCTGACTCAAAAGTAATACATGTTTATTATTAAAATATTCTAACATTTTAGAAATGTATACTATGAAAAGGGAGTGTGGCTGGGCATGGTGACTCACACCTGTAATGTCAGTACTGTGGGAGGCTGGGATGGGAGGATTACTTGAGACCAGGAGTTCGAGACCAGACTGGACAATATAGTGAGAACTCTTCTCCAAAAGAAATAAAATAAAATGACTGTCCAGGCATGGAGGCACATGACTGTACTCTCAGCTACTTGGGAGCCTGAGGCAGAAGGATCACCTGAACCCAGGAGGTCGAGGCTGTGGTGAGCCTTGATGGTGCTACCCCACTCTAGCATGGGCAACAGAGCAAGACTTCAGCTCAAAATGAAATAAATAAATATTAAAAGTGAGTGCATCTTATAATCCCTCCTGAAGAAACTATTATCAGGAATTTAGAGCTATTCCTCTGGTTTTTATTTTTTATTACAATGATTCTTCTTTTTCTGTTTTTAAACTCAAACTTTTAACCCATTCCTTCACATCCCCTTGTGTAGAGACTATTAACTGAGTGCTTGCTATGTGCCAGTTCAGTGCCTTTACTTATATTATTTAATTATTTCCAAATACTATGAAGACTAACATTATTCTTACCATTTTATAGATGAGGAAACTGAAGTCAGAGAGAATAAAAATAATGCTCAAGGTTATAACCAAATCTGACTCTAAATTCCATGTTCTTTACCATTAGTATATCCATAAGAAAAGTTGAGGACTATTCAGATGGGAAGGAGAGGGAATTGTTAATGCTCTGGAGAGCAGGGTAGACAATAAGAAGTCCTAATTGGAACAGTTGCACCATAATCAGTTTTAGCTGCTTTCTCATTTAGCATGGAATACTAGAGATTTGGCTCTTCTTTAAGGATCAGAATTTTTACTGAACTACCTCTTATGAAGTTGCTTGAAAACTTAGGATATAAGTTGACTGGTACAATTATATACCAAACAGTAATTTTATTTAGGGGTATGATAGTAACATTGAACCTAAGTCTAACCATAAAGCATGGAAGACAGAAAGAAATTGATAGTTGTTTATTAAGAAGAATTATCTGGATATGTGATACAAAACATGGTTTAAAGGATATGGAACCCAAGTTTTATGAAAAGATTATAAATGAGGACTTTCTCTAAATGAATTTGTCTCCTGGTTCTGGCAAATGGCATTCTAGGGTACTGAGAGAACTTGAGAATAAGATCACAGAATTTCTTTCAGTGATCCATAAAGAATTGTGGCCAGTGTAATATGTCCCAAAAGGCTGATGTTAAAATCATAAATTATCCCTATTAGCACATTTTAAAAAGTTTATTACAAAAGTTTTTTTTTTTTTTGAGTTGGAGTCTCACTCTGTCACCCAGACTGGAGTGCAGTGGCCGCTCCCAGCCACTGCAGCCTCGACCTCTGGGCTCTGGCGATCCTTCCGCCTCAGCCTTCTAAGTAGCTGGAACTACAGGCGTGTGCTACCACGCCCAGCTCATTTTGATTTATTGTAGAGATGAGGTCTCGCCAAGTTGCCCAGGCGGGTCTCAAACCCACGGGCTCAGGCAATCCACTCACCTCAGCCTCCCAAAGGCGCGGGATTACAGGCTGAGCCACCAAGCCCGGCTTACAAAAGTATTTAATCATATACAAAAGTAGAAAGTACAAAGAAACTCCATGTACCCTCATCATCCAACCTTAATAATTGTTAATATTTTCCTGTTATTTCATCAATCTTCCTAATATACAACCCCCCTTTTTATCAGTGGAATATATATTTTAATTTTTAAAATGTGGGGTACAATTCAGGATTAGGTATACAAGTGGTTATCATACAGGTAAAGTTTGGGCCTCCCTTTTGTCCCCACTTTACCTGGTTTGAGATCAGGTACCCTTATTGATGTTGTATCTCCCCATCCCCACCGCAGTATCCCACTACTGCCAATTCCTTTCTTATAGCATTATGATAATTGTTCAGGGTTCCCTTATAAGTGAGAACACGTGGTTCTCTGTTCTTTGTTTCTGTGATAGATCACTGAGTATGAGAGACTCTAAATCCATCCAAGTTGCTGCGAAGTCCTTATGTTTGTCTTTCTTTATAACTGTGTAATATTTCATTGTATATATGTACCACATTTTTTTCCAGTCCAGTTTTGATGGGCAGCATGATTGGTTCCATGTTTTTGCTGTTGTGAATAGTGCTGCAATAAACATGCTTGCACAGGTATCTTTTTTGTAGATTTGAGTTCCTCCAGGTATTTTCCCAGTAGGGGAATTGCTGGTTCATATGGAAGGTCATTTTCTAGTTCTTTTAGAAATCACCACACTATTTTCCAAAGAGGTTGCACTAGTTTGCATTCCCACCAGCAGTGAAGAAGCGTTCCTTTTTCTCCTCATCCTTGCTGGCATCTGCTGTTGTTTTATTGATGATGGCCGTTCTTACTGGGGTTGGGTGGTATCTCAATGTGGTTTTAATTTGCATTTCTCTGATGATTAGTGAGACAGAGCACTTTTTCATGTGTCTGTTGGCTGCCCATATATCTTCTTTTGAGAAGTGTCTATTCATATCTTTTGCTCACTTTTTAATGGGGTTGTTTGTTTTTTTCCCTTTGGGCACATTTGAGTTCCCTGTAGATCTTGGACATTAGGGCTTTGTCAGATATACAATTGGCAAATATTTTTTCCCATTCTGTGAACTGTCTTCCCACTCTCTCAATGGTTTCTTTGACTTTGCAGAAGATATTCAGTTTGATGAGGTCCTTGTCTATCTTATCTCCTATGGCACGGGCACTTGGGGTTTTGATCAGGAATTGGTTGACAGTTCCAATTTCCATAAAGGTGTCTCCTGCATTTTCTAAGATTCTTATAGTTTGAGGTTTTGCATTTAGGTCTTTGATCCATTTGGAGTTAATTTTTGTGTATGGTGATAGGTAGGGGTCCTGTTTCAATCTTCTGCATGTGATCAGCTAGTTTTCTCAGCACCATTTACTGAATAGGTTCTCCTCTCCCCAGTGGTTGTTGTTGAAGGCTTGGTCAAAGATGAGTTGGTTGAGAAATTGAGGCTTTTCTTCTGGAATCTCAATCCTGTTCCATTGGTCTATGTGCCTGTTCTTATACCAATACCAGGCTGTTTTGATTACTGTAGCCCTTTTTTTTTTTTTTTTTTTTTTGAGTTGGAGTCTCACTCTGTCGCCCAGACTGGAGTGCAGTGGGCCGCTCCCGGCTACTGCAACCTTGACCCACTGGGCTCCAGCGACCTTCCGCCTCAGTCTTCCAAGTAGCCGGAATTACAGGCACACGCTACCATGCCTGGCTGATTTTTTGATTTATTGTAGAGATGAGGTCTCGCCAAGTTGCCCAGGCGGGTCTCGAACCCGCGGGCTCAGGCAATCCAGTCACCTCAGCCTCCCAAAGCGCGGGATTACAGGCTGAGCCACCAAGCCCAACTGATTACTGTAGCCTTATAGTAAAGTTTGAAGTCTGGAAGTGTGATACTTACTGTTTTGTTTCTTTTGCTAAGGATCGTTTTGGCTATTCGTGGTCCTTTATGTTTCCATAGAATTTCTGTATTGTCATTTCTAGGTCTGAGAAGAATGATGTTGGTAACTTAATGGGTATTGCGTTGAATCTATAGATTGTCTTTGGTGGGACGGACATCTTAACAATGTTGATTCTTCCTATCCATGAGCATGGAATATTTTTCCATTTGTTTGTGTTTTCTTGGATTTCTTTGAGCAGTGTTTTGTTGTTTTCATTGTAAAGGTCTTTCATTTCTCTGGTTAGGAAGATGCCAAGATATTTCTTTTTTTTTTTTTTTTTGTGGCTATTGTGAATGGAATTGTGCTTTTTATTTGGCTCTCTGCCTGCTTGTTGTTGGTATATTAGAATGCCACTGTCTTTTACACATTTATTTTGTACCCTGAGACTTTTGCCAAAGTCCTTTATCAGTACAAGCAGGTTTTTGACAGATTCTCTTGGATTTTTGAGGTATAGGATCATATTGTCAGCAAAGAGGGATAACTTAACTTCCTGTTTTGAGTGGAATTTATTAAAGAAAATTCCTAAACATGTCAATAAGCATTTCAAAAATAAAAAACAATTTTTATATAACCACAATGCTATTATTGTATTTAAAATTAAGAATAATTAGTTAATAACTAATGCCCAGTCCTTTCTCATATTTCAATGATTGCCAAAAAAAAAAATCTTTTCATAGTTGGTTTGGTCAAATAAGGAACCTAATAAGGTCCACTTACTGTATTTGGTTGTAATTTCTATTGTCAAAGAATTGTAAGTCTCTTTTCATTTAGACAGTACCCCTTACTCGCACATATGCATTTTATGTGGTTGACATAGAAAAACTGAGTCCGTTTTTCTGCAGAATGTTCCCCATTCTGGAGTTCAGATTGATTTCTCATGGTATCATTTAACTTGTTCCATTACCCCTACATTTCTAGACTGGAGATTCTACTTAAAGACTTGTTTGGATTCAAATTCAGTTTTATTTTGGCAGTTATTTTGTTGGTGGTGCCATGTAGTTCATATTTCATCACATCAGGAGCTACACTTTTTATAATGCTAAGATTGAGCAGTGGGTTCAGATAGTGACAGTCTAATCCACATAAAGCTTCCCATCAACCTTACACTTAATTGTTTACCATCCATTGGTGAACATTGCTTGATTCAGTCATTTCACTAGGGGTGACAGAAAGGGAATTTTTGAATTCTGTCATTCATTTTGTATTTATTGGTTAGAAGTGGTTTTATTGAGAATAACTTTCCTTCACCCACCATCACTACAGTTATTAGAATACTTGGAAATACGGTTCATACCAGAGAAGAAAAATAAATGCTTAATTCTTTTCTTTTAATTATTGGTTTAGAGAGTAATAAGATGTTGTCCTGCGAACTTCCATTGGTGTCCAATGAGTTATTTCCACACACACACATACACACACTCACTCACCCCTGAAGTGTCTAATGAAGTAATGGATTTAATGTTTTCTCTATGTCTTATTTAGTTGTATACATTTTTCTTTTTAATGCTCAACTGACCATCTGTGTATCTGTGGCCCCCTCTAAGTGATATTTTTTGACATCTCAAAATAGTTTTAAGAACTTACTTTCTGGTGCAACAAGATACACCAGACCCAGCTTATACATTTCCTGACACAGATCTAGAATTTCTACCAAGGACATTAGTTCTTTTTAAAGAGGAGTGAGTCTGGATGCTAGGCTGGCTCATTAACATTGATTGTTACTACTCCTAGCCCTTTTCAGTGGACAGAGTTAACTCAGTATTTTTAAAGTAAATAAATGTTTCTAGATTAGAAGCAAACCTTGGCCATATTGAAGAAGCCAATTGTTTGTTGAATGGTGTTTTATAAAAGTTTTCCAAGTATTGCCTGATGTTGTTTGCAAAAGTCATTTCCCCCTTATATAACACAATCTTTGCTCCTAAATTGAGATATTTTTGCATAAGATCTTTGTTTAGCCATTTTCTGTGTAATTATTACTGTAACTCACTGCTAGCTCAGACAATTGCTCTTATATTTTGACTTTCATTAAATTTGAAAGGGATCTTTTATTAGGCTGTCATCATTTGAATGAACATGCATATATAGTGTTGTGCCTTCTCCCTACTGACACAGTTCATTATATTCCAGACTATATGATCCAAACTGCAAGTCAGGAAGGAAGAATGATTCAATTCTATAAAGTAGTGATTAAGCATTCGTCAGATAAGCATTTACTGGGGACCTGCCATAGGTTAGCCATTGTGGAGAACACAGAATGATTAGTCATAATCCTTGCTGGCAGGAAGCTTATCCATAAGTAGAATAGATTAGGTGAGAAAGATACCAATAGAAGTTCCTAGGACAAAATCTTATTACCCTCTAAACTGATAGTTAAAAGAAAAGAATTAAACATTTATTCTGCTGGTATGAATTGTATTTCAAGTATTCTAATAACTGTAGTGGGGGTGGCTGAAGGAAAGTTATTTACCATACCTAAGGATATTAACGTTAGTGGAAGTTGAAACTTTAAATAAATGTGACGTATGGAGCACTTATTTTTATAGAAAGCAATAACCTGGCTGGACTTGGTGGCTCATGCCTATAATCCCAGTACTTTGGGAAGCAGAGATGAGAAGATTGCCTGAAGCCATGGGTTCAAGACCAGCCTGGGCAACTTGGTGAGACCTCATTGCTATGATAAAAATAAATTAGCCAGGTGTGGTGGTGCGTGTCTGTGGTTCCAACTACTTGGAAGGCTGAGGTGGAAGGATGGCCTGAGCCCAGTAGGTCGAGGCTGTGGTGACCGTGAACATGCCACTGCGCTCCAGCCTGGGCCATAGAGTGAGACTCCAACTCAAAAAAAAAAAAAAAAAGGAAGAAAGTAATAACCTATTGAAAGTCAGTATTCTAGAGGGTAGTCATATGGAAATGATACATGTGAATTAGAGATCCCTTAAAGGGTACTGAGGAAAATAAGGATGCCCTGCTTATCCCAATGTATTTCTAACTATAAGAAGTTGCCATCTCAGAGTGACAAATGTCAAACTACTGGCTTGAAATGACAAATATGCTGACCCAGAGAAGTATTTTTTAAAATGTTCTCTTTGTTCTCAAGAATAAATTGTCAGTGCATCACAGATGGTTTCCAGTAAACTTGAGAAAGTGTTAGCTAGAGATCATACGTATTTTGTATAAGCCAGAGTTTGACTCCCATTAGAGTCTTCTAGTATTAAGAAATTTAGTCAGAGTTTGAGGTTCACTAAATTTATTATATGCCTTCTTTGTGAAAAACATGATGCTAGGCATTCTGGAGATTGGGATGGAGATGGGAGAAAGTAGCAATACATAAGACATAGATACCAAATGGAGATGGGAGTAGGGGAGGAGAGGAGAAGGGAACAGGATGAGTAAAACACATTCTCAACAATTAAATTGTTTGTAATATAAAACAGATTTGTAAGAATTTACTGCAGTGTGAAATCATAATACAAAATGAAAAAAGTACTGAAGTGTAATTACAGACCAGATGTTTAAGAGTGTGAAGGATGAAGAGAATAATCCTGAATGGTGGGTGATTAGGAAAGACTTCAAGGAGGAGGTGGCACTTGAACTAAACCTTGAAAGAGGACAGGAGCCCTTGTGGTAGCAATATAAGGAGAAGGGCATTCCAGTAGAGGGAATGGCCTCCTCCAGGGAATTGAAGAATGTGATGGGAAATGAATCAGAAAAATTAGGATTAGGGCCAAATTGTGAAAGTCCACAGATATCTCATTAACTAGTCTGCATTTTAGTTGTCTGTCTTTTAGCATCTTTCTCTGGACCAACAGCCTTTATTTTATATTCTATAGTATACTCTGTCAATAAATGACAGTGTTTTTCTCCTTTACATTTAAACCCCTCTTTACAGTCTTTACAGTCTTTAAACCCCTCTTTACATAAACCCCTCTTTACAGTCTCTTTAATAGTATCCCACCGTATAACTCTTCCTTGTATGTCAGTTGGCTGATTTTTAAATTTTTCTGATAAGAGAAGTTGTTAGTACTATAAATTGGCATTTGTTATTTTCTACAAAAATTATGCCTATCTGAATATATTGGCATTCAGTGTTACTCTGAGTTTTTCAGGGAATACTCAAATAATACTTGTGAATATCACTTAGCATAAATAGGATAAGAGTTATACCTTCCTGGTATCTTTCCTATTTCCTCTACTATATTTGTAAATTTGATATTTTAAGTAGCCTGTTTGCTAAATTGTGAGAAAGATGTTTTATTCTTGAATCTGTGTTTCATGCAAATTCTATAATCTCATATAAAGAATAGTACATTATTATCATTATTATTTTGAGTTGGGTTCTCACTCAGTCTGCCCAGGCTGAAGTGCAGTGGCAAGATGACAGCTTACTTTAGGCTCGACCTTCTGGACTCAGATAATCCTTCTGCCTCAGCCTCCTGAGCTAGGAATACAGGTGTGCACTACCATGTCCAGCTAACTTTTTTTTTTGTAGAGACAAGATCTCGCTATGTTGCCTAGGCTGGTCTCAAGCTCCTGGGCTCAAGTAATCTTCCTGCCTTGGCCTCCCAAAGTGTTGGGATTACAAGCATGAGCTACTATGCCTGGCCATTATTCTTTATTGTTTAGCAAAATATTGTTGCTAGTAGTTGGTGAGTAATAAAATATCTTAAAGTTTATGTAAGAGTGATTCAGTTTTGGTTTTCAAATGTTTGATTCTTCTCATCTATTAAAATGTTGTAGTCTTTTTGTTTTAAAATTTTTTTATTGGGATTTTTCTAATTTGGACAATTCATGGTAAATTTGAAAGATGATATAAGTCCTTTGTGGATGTCATTTTACTCCTATTATCAAAGAACATTATAGGAAAGCCCTTTTTCAAGAATTGAAATGTTTAAAGTTGTTTTTTTCAATGGACTTTGTACTAGTACCCAAAATAGTATTGTATTCAATTGACATGATCATTGATCTCTCTTTAAAAATTTGGTCAGATTTTTGTTTTTGTTTTTTTCTGTACTCACTTCCCAGTGTTTTACAGCTGTATCTTTCTTTTTTCTATTTTCCCTATATTTACCACACAATTGCCAACTGTATCATTTCAACACAGGGCTTGTCCTACTTGGGCTTAGTGTTCATTTTCTTGAATTCTTATGACACACTGGATTGTCAGACCTAGATTTATTTAGATGTCAAATTTGACAGTGAGAGATTGTTGTTAAATTAGAAATGGAACTGATCTAGTATGCCAGTCCTGAATTATTTCCCAACATAGATGTTGTATTTTTCTGCTGCGGTTTTTGCTATGAGCCATAATTCCGCTTCTTGATTTCAGTGAGTCAGTCAATCTACAGCTGTGTATTGATCAACTCTTGGATGCAAACCATGTATCATTCTCCCCTATCTTTCCCCTGAACTTTAGATGGGCATATTCTACTGCCAAGGAGACATTTCTACTTAGCTATCAGCTATCTCAAAGTTAACATGGTCAACAACAGCCTCTTAATTTCATCACTAATTCATTCCTCCTTTTGTTTATTGATCTTAATAAAATGGCACCACTATCCGCCCAAATTATTCAAGCCAAAAACATAGGACTCATTCTTGAATTCTTGATTTCCAAATGTATTTCCCCACCCTATCCCAACTAAGTCGTCAGTGAGCCCTGGTGACTCTTCCTCCAGACAGGATCTAGTGTCTGCCTACAGTCCTCCGTTCTGCTACTGCCACTCCAGGCGAAGGCCCCCTGTCACTTTCCTGGATTTCTGCTCCTCCTACTAGCCTCTCCCTGTTTTACATTTTACATTTACATTTACATTTTATAGTACATTCTCCACAAGTAGCCAGAGTGGTCTTTTTAAAGTGTGAGAGAGGTTGTATTGATTTTTTGCTTTAATCTCTCTAAAGGCTTCCCATCACCCTTAAAATAAAACCAAGCTGCTCACCAGCTTGTGTGGGATCTGGCCTCTGTTGTTCTCTCCTCTCTCCTGTTTACACCACTCACTTCTCTTTCCCTGCACTCCAATCATGCTGACCTTATTTCTTCTCTGACTCACCAAGCTTGTTCTGGCCTTGGAGCCCTTACACAATTATTTCCTTTTGCCTAGAATACTTTGCCTTTTCCCATCAATGGAAAGTAAAGTAAATTAAGTAATCACTCTTTCTCACAGAGAGAAGTCTATTAAAAGTGGCCTGTTTTATTGTCTTCAATTTTCACAGCACTTCTCAGTACATAAAGTTATCTTTTCTTTGTTTCTATTCTGCCTCCTCCCCCGAGACACACTCTCATTAGAATATGAAGGCTGTAATGCCAGTGACCTTGTCATGTTTACTTTTGTGTCCCCAGCATCTGGAATAGTGCCAGGCACATGGTAGCTCTCCAGTGAGTATTGAATGAATAGTGCTTGAATGAACTGTGACAAATAACATCTGGGTTTCCATCAACGGTAGTATTGAAATGGTTCTTTTGATGCCATATAGCATTATTTTGTTAATAGGATAACAGAGTTGTCTATTTCTCTCTTGTTTATGTTTTAGATATGAAGCCCCGCAGATTGCCTTACGTTGTGGGATTATGCTGAGAGAATGTATCCGACATGAACCACTTGCCAAAATCATCCTCTTTTCTAATCAATTCCGAGATTTCTTTAAGTATGTGGAGTTGTCAACGTTTGATATTGCTTCAGATGCCTTTGCTACTTTTAAGGTAATTTTTTTTTTCTGAATCAGCTAAGTCATTTAGCTAAAGTCAATTCGCCTCTGAAGAGGCTATTTCATTTTTAAAAAGGAAAAAATTTTATTCCTGAGGCCTGAGCATAGTTAACCATGTATGATGTGGATCATAAGAGGCATCGATCTGTGAGTAGAATGCAGTCTATGCTGCCTGTCTGTCACCTTATGGGAAAACAACTCAAAAGATTTGTTACAGGCTCATATGAAATGAATTCCAATATATACAGTTAAATGACTAAAGGGACATGTACTCTCTATATAGAGTGCTGTTATTTTTGTTAAAAAGCAAATTAAAGGGTATAAGCTTCCATGTAGGGTACAGGTGGCCTGCATACCTCTGTAAGGATATATGAAAAACAGCAACAGTGATTATTTCCAGGGAAAGGACCTAATGAGGGAAGATGGAGAATCACATCTTTGAATATGAAGGATATCACGTTATTTTGAACATAATTTAAAAATTTGTATGCAGTAAAACACAGTACTACTAAATCATGTTGTAGGTTTTTTTGAATCATCTGTACTTTTACCATGTATTATCTACTTTGACAATATATCGGAAATAGGTTACATATATTCACATTATTGTGCAACCAGCTACTCCTATACCCATTAAACAACAACTCCCTATTTTCCCTCTACCCAGTCTCTGGTAATCACCCTATTTTCTGTTTCTGTGTTTTATTATCAAAAAGATGTTTGAAGAACAAAATCATGAATTTTGCAGCAACCTGGATGGAACTAGAGTCTATAATACTGAGTGACCTCTCACAGAAACAAAGATCCGAGTATCATATGTTCTCACTCATATAATGGACCTTAAGCATCCAATGCAATACTATACGAAAATGACTGACAGTACTGAGAAACTATGGTGGGGGGAGGGAGATGGGATTAACAGTAGCAAATATCTGTCTGGGAATGGGGAAACACTCCATATCAACAGGGTGCCTGAATGAAACGCAACTGTATACCTAACCCTTAACTGTACCCCACAACTTCATAATAAAAAATAAATAAATAATTAAAAAAAAAGATGTTTGAAAACATATCAGAAAATCATGTTACTAGTTTGCAAACAGAGACCAGAATTTGTACCTCCCATAAGTGATATTATCTTCCGTATTTCTATTTTAGAAAACTACTTATGCTTGGGATCCTGCCATTATTTAATGCATTTTGAAATTAATGTCAATGTCTGTGACATGTTTATTTTTTGATAATGGGAAATCTTTTTCTTTCAAGGGCAGGTAAAAGATTTGGAAACAAAAACACTATTTGACATTCAAGTTAATGTAAAATGGGTAATCAAGTTCCCTAGAACTATTTTTTGGAATAATGTTAATTGGGATAAAAATAACTTCTAAGGTTGGGCATGGTTGCTCGTGCCTGTAATCCCAGGACTTTGGGAGGCCAAGGTGGGAGGATTGCTTGAATTTCGAGGAGTTTGAGACCAGCCTGGGCAAAACAGTGAGACCTCGTCTCTACAAAAAGTAAAAAAATAAGTCGGGTGTGATGGTGCACATCCGAAGTTCCAGCTACTCAGGAGGCTGAGGCAGGAGGATCACTTGAGTCCAGGAGGTTTAAGCTGCAGCGAGCCATGATTGTGGCACTGCACTCCAGACTGGGCACCAGAGTGGAACCCTGACTCAATACATAAATAGGTAAATAAACTTTACGATGACTAAAACAGAGTCTGATTTTCTTCAGTGTCTACCAGATTGGCTCTCAAGGCCATTTTAGAAGTGGGATTCCAAAAATATAAACTGATGATATAACTGCATCATTGAAAAATATAGGTTTTCAGGTTGAATATAAACTAGATAAGACTCATTTACATGTATATTTGTATTTGGATTGATTTCTTTAAAAACATTTTAGCAATTTAATTGTTTTATTTACATACTTCCAAATTTATTCTTTTTTTCCTCAGGGTATAAATATATACCTTTTTTTCTTTTTTAATCATCATCTTTACTTAAGTGCAACTCATGTATGACTTTTTTATTTTTCACGCATTATCTTAAATACATATATCAACAATATTGATGTAGTTTCTATATTAATATTTCTAAATATTAATATATATTATGTATAAATATTAATATATATTAACATTACTAGATACTCTAATCTTATTACTTTACGAACAGAATTTGAAAGTTGCCTATGTCCTGGATGATAAATAGTTCTTTATAAATAGCTTTCCAGAGCCAGAAAAAAGGGAATGCAGTTGTTTGCTGTGTGAAAATGACCTCTCATTTGCAGACTAGGAATTTACGCAGCCTGTTCTGAGAAGGTGCCATAAATCTCTTGAAAGTTAAATTATGTCACATGGTCTCAGGAAGTGTGAGTGAGGGTCAGGAGAGGGTTAAAGAAAGCCTGGCAAAGGGGAAGGGATCGCTTGATCCCTGTGGAGGTGGGGCCTGCATGTGGGCAGTGAGGGAGACTTGCTCAAGGAGTCAGTAGCCTGGGACACAGTCTGTAAAGACAACCAAGACATCCCTGGAAGTATAATGAGCTGAGGACAATTGTATTGACGGGAACTCCTGTGAGAGAATGCTGGTTGAGAATGATGGGAATATCTGGAAGCCACTTGACTTGGGTCGGGGGCAGATTCCAGGCAGCTTAAGCAACAACACTGGTTGTTATGGCTGCCTGAGAGGGAGGAGGGTGGGCCCAGTTAACTATGTTCAGTTTTGCTGTCACAAACTAGGTGTGCAGGGTTGGGGCCAGTGCTGAACTGCCCGAGCCAGTAGAGGAAAGGAGCTGTGTGCCATCATTTTCCTAAAGCCCCAGCTAAGCCTACACTCAACACGATGATTTGAAGGCAGGGAGATCCCAGCCTGCTCAGGTGTCCACATGTCTCCATCCAGCCTGCAGACCCCCAGGTTCTCCCTGAGGAAAGAGGAGATGAAAGGCCCATAGTGGAGGTCTGGGGTAGACAGAAAAGGGCCAGGGAAAGAAAGAGAAGGGGAGAAGGGGGATTAGGGGAGAGTATGAAGAGGTGTGGAGTAAGGAAACGGAAATCCAGAGAACAGCAGAACGAGGGAAGGACCAAGCAGGAGGCAGGAGAGGCTTGAAGAGGAACTCCAAGGAAAGGTGACTGCTGGGTGGAGAGGGGGACTGAAGCCAGTGGCAGGGCTCTGTGCTCTGGGTGTTGTGAAACCCCGGGAGGCATGCAGTCTTCCTTGGCAAGACAAAAAGTGTCCAGTGGCTAGAGAGGAGCCCCAAAAGGGTAATCTGCAGCACGTGGTGAGATAGGCCTCAGCTGCACCAAATGTGAAGAATGACGTTAAACACAAAAGATGATTCCATTTCTTTCTAGCAAAATATCTGTGCTTAAACTACTAAGGAAGTGTTTTCTAATAATAGATACTTTAGTTCCATTTTTTCCCTTTTCTGTCAGATGGCTCTGTGCTGTCATGGAAACAAGTTAGCTCCTTAAAAAAAAAAAAAAAAAAACATAAGTAAGACTTCAAATAATTGCAAACATAGAAAAAGCTCTAATGGAGGAGAAAAGCAAATACTTAATGAGTATGTATTTCTGAACATTTCCCCAAAGATTTCCCAATGTTTAATAGAATAAAATGTATTTGATAATAGTTTGATAATAGTTTCTTGCTATCATATATTCAGCCTAATTTAATTTTCAACAACAATATTGAATCACAAAAATAAATTATGATGTTTAGATTTGTATTTCAGCTGATTTTCAGTTGTACTTAAGTCAGTTTCTTGAAAAATCTAAGTAACCATGAAAAGTTTTTTAGTATGCTGCCAATATTGAAGCATGAATATTCTCTATTTCACCAAAATGCTTATGGTTAATATAATGTAACAATGACCATAAGTCATATATAGTTATATATTTTTTTGAGTCAGGGTCTCACTCTGTCGTTCAGGCTGGAGTGCAGTGGTAAGATCACGGCTCACCACAGCCTCAACCTCCTGGGCTCAGGCAGTACTTCCACCTCAGCCTTCCAAGTAGCTGGGACGACAAGCATGCACCACATTGCTCAGTTAATTTAAAAAATTTTTTTTGTAGAGACTAAGTTGCCCAAGTTGGTCTTGAATTCTGAGTTCAAGCAATCCTCCCACCTCGGCCATCCAAAGTACTGGGATTGTAGGCATGAGCCACTGTGCCTGGCCTTATTTTATTTTATTTTTTTAAGTGGCTAGTTCCAAAGAGTTTTATTTGTTTGGTTGATTGATTAATTTTTATTTTGGGTCTGGCTCTTGTTTCTTTTTAACCTCTTAGACTCATCTTTTTTTGCTTTGATCTCTAAGGTGACTTTTGCCCAGTGTAATCATACATATTTTAACATTGCTAGTTTTTGTTTTTGTCTACCAGTAGTCCTATCCCCAAAAAGAGTCCTTACAACCACAATCATTTTTCATCCCTCAGTAGAAATCTCCATAATAGAAGTGGTTTGAATTTCATCTCTCTCTGCCACCTGATGAGCTCTGTGTCCTTGAACAATTTAGTTTACTTTGGAGTTTTATTTTCCTCATCTGTGAAATGAAGAAAATAATCCCTTCTTTGCAAAGTTGTTGTGAAGATTAGAAACATCTGTAAAGTGCTCAGTACACTCCATAGTGCATAGTCAGCCCTCTAAATGGCAACTGTCACTGGCTTGTGAGTCTCTGCAATTGAGTGTCCCTGCAATTGAGTGTCTCTGTCACTCTTCCCCAAGTTTCTCCCAAGCAGAATTCACAAAAAATATCAATAGCAGATTTTTTTAGCATAATATTTATACTTTGCAAAATGAAACCCTGTCAAAATGGAATTATTAAACAGTGGATGAAAGAGTATCCTATTTCAAATAATATTTTTTAATTTTAATTCTTTAAAATTTGAACTTGAGTCTTCTCTGCAATTTTCTGTGTTTTCTTTCTTGGATAGGATCCTAGATATTTTTTGCAGTTTCCCTCCCATTCAGTTATATATCTATAACAATGCAGCAATTTTTGTCTGTGTATTACTGTATGTAAACATATGTGTATGTCTGTGTGATATCATTCTTCCTGTTTTGTGCATACATTTATTATCTACCTACATTTGAGGGTGTTTCTGTGTATGTATCTTACATGCACACTAAGTGTAAATGTGTGGGTGGATGTATATGAGAGTGCGCATCCATCGTATATACACTGGAGGAATTCTACCCTACCATATTCTATTTTCCTGTTATTGGATTTTTAAGTTATTTTGAGTTTCTTTTTTCCTCTGGAATTTGAAAGTTCTGGTTCTAGCAGAACTCTCTCCTGATTTCTTTTTCTTTAGGATAACGCTAACATGCGGTGCAGTCTTTCCAGGCAGTATTGGTCTTTTTATTGCCCCCGTGGGTGTGTGTACAGGGACTGGAGCCCTAGCCCCACTTTCAAAGCTGATGACTGTGGTAGCAGGTGGAGAACTCCCGCGAGTGCAGCAATCCCCAGTGTCTGCTGCAACCCGTGGACAGTCAGAGAGACAGCCAGAGAGACAGTCAGAGAGAGAGAGGGAGGGAGGGAGAGAGGGAAGGAGGGAGGGAAGGAAGGGGGGGAGGGAAGAGAGGGAGGGAGGAAGGAAAGAAGGAAGGGAGGGAGGGAGGGAGGAGGAAGGAAGGAAGGAAGGAAGGAAGGAAGGAAGGAAGGAAGGAAGGAAGGAAGGAAGGAAGGAAGGAAGAGGGAAAAGGAAAGGAAAATATTGGGGCCTTCAAAGGATACTGTGGAAACACCTTCTTCTCCCAGAGGTCTCCTGATGCAGCAACTAGTTTGAATCATGACCTGGAAAGGCAGAGGATGGCACCCCCCTTTTAAAACTCCAGTTCCAGAACAGTACTGGTGCTCTGCTTCCCTGGGGGGGGGGTGAGCGGAGGGTAAGGGGAAGGAAAACACTGTTTCCACTGAGAGGCCTAGTCAAGTTGTGTGATGAAAAGTAATAGGAAATTATAAGTCAGTTTTATTGTTTTTCAACTTGAAAATGATGATAGTGCACAAAATTAAAGGAGAAATAAGTAGATTTTACCATTGTTGCTGCTTGCCTTTTCCCTGTGAGATTATCTTCTATATGCTTTTAGGACAATTTTAATTAAATATGTATTAAAGTACTTAAAATTCTTATGTGTTTAATTAAATTTTGCAGGGCGTCTTGCTAGGGTATTTGGCCTCTAAGTACACAAAAGGGATTAAGTAAGGCTTGTTTTCTTTCCACCAGGTGAATTAAGGATACAATTTAGGCATGAGTTGAAGACAGTCAAATGTTCCTTCATGCTTTTGTTCAATTTTCTGCAAGTTTATATCTGCAGTAAGATAGGGCTACTTGTCTTCAACTTTGAAAGGATACATTGTGCTACTTAGTAGCTCGTACATTAACCCTAGAGCAGGAAGATACTGACTGCTAAATGTCATTCCTGTGTTTCCCACTATCCAAGGTGACTTCATTTTAAAGTGGTTAAGAAAAAACAAAAGGTTAAAATCCTTGAAACATCTGTTAAATTAACTTGTGAGTCATAGTTTTAGGTCTTTCAGAGATTTTTAAATTTAAATTTAAATTTTAGAGTTGTAGGGCGCATGTGAGGATTTGCTATACAAGTAAATTGCATGCAGGTGAGGGTCTGGGCTTCTAGAGAGCCCTCTCTCCCTCTGGTAGTGGATGTGGTACCCAATGGTGGCTGTGTGTCCCTTATCCCCCCCCCCTCCTTCATCAATGCCCAGCATCTGTTGTTCTTGCCTTTCTGCCTATGTGCCCAATGTTTAGGGCCCGCATATGAGTGATAACAAGTGGTAATTTTGTGTTTCTGTGATAGTTCACTTAGAATGAAGGTTTCCAGCTGCATCCATATTGCTGCAAAGGACATGACTTTGTTCTTCTTTATGACTGTGTAGTATTTCATCTTGTATATGTACCACATATTCTTTATTCAGTCTACTTTTTTTTTTTTTTGAGTTGGAGTCTCACTCTATCACCCAGACTGGAGTGCAGTGGCCGCTCCTGGCCACCGCAGCCTCGACCTGCTGGGCTCCAGCGATCCTTCCGCCTCAGCCTTCCAAGTAGCTGGAACTACAGGCACGCGCTACCACGCCCAGCTAATTTTTTGATTTATTGTATAGATGAGGTCTCACCAAGTTGCCCAGGTGGGTCTTGAACCCGCGGGCTCAGGCAATCCACTCACCTCAGCCTCCCAAAGTGCGGGATTACAGTCTGAGCCTTCGAGCCCGGCTTTCAGTCTACTTTTGATGGGCACAGAGTTCTTTTTTAAAAAAATTAATGGCATTTGGAAAAAGATCACCATAAACTTTATTTGAATATTGATCATATTATAATCACAATGTAAAGTTTATGGCTTAAAAAAATGTGCTATAAACTCATCTCTTAAGTTCCATTTGATCGCCAATTCAAGTTTTTCTATCATAAATCTAACAATGATATGAATTTAAAATACTAAGTTTAAGACTAGCTTTTTTTTTTGTAATATGAAACAAATGTATTTCACATTTGAAACTAAGGTAGAAATGTGGATTATTTTGTGGTGTAAATGAAAATGTTCTTCTGCAGTTTTTGTGTGTTCATAAAACCTTAGACATATTTGTATAATTTATTAGCTATAATAATTTTGTTTCACTTGGCTGTTCTTTTTCTAGGATTTACTAACCAGACATAAAGTGTTGGTAGCAGACTTCTTAGAACAAAATTATGACACTGTAAGTAGAAATCAGTTTTTAACCATTTTTACCTCTTTCTCTCTTTTTTTCTTTCTCTTTATCTCTTAGATCTATGAGCAGTTGCCCTATTAATCATTCATGACCATACCCTTGATTATCTGTTTACCTGGAAACCAGGTCATCAGGAAACTTTATGGAAAGTTGAGGATGGCAGGAAGTCAGGGCTTTCTTCTTTTTCATCTCTTCCTGTTGTGCTCTTATGCTCCAAGAAATGACCAGCACCTGCTTGCCTTGAACTTGTGTTAAGAGTAGCCATGTGGCCCTTAAGAGGCAGTAGGTAACTCCAAATGGAAGAGCACCCCACCCTTATTAAAATAAGTCATTCTCCTCAGTTGATAATTCATTCTGCTTTCTAGTAGCAATGCCAAAAATAGATATGTCTTTCAGCTCCATTCCCTGACCATGACTCCAATTCATCCTTTTGAGATTTGGCTGAAGTTACTAGTGCAGCTTTTGGTTGTTTTTGTCATTATTATCATTATTATTATTTTGAGTCGAAGTCTCACTCTGGTTGCCCAGGCTGGAATGCAGTGGCATGGTCACGGCCACGGCAGCATCAACCTGCTGGACTCAGGCAATCCTTCTGCTTCAGCCTTCCTAATAGCTGGAATAGGCATACACCACCATGCCCAGCTAATTTTTTGATTTACTGTAGAGAGAGATCTCACCATGTTGCCCAGGCTGGTCTCTAACCCGTGGGCTCAGGCAATCCTCTCGTCTCCTCCTCCAAAAGTGCTGAGATTACAGGCGTGAGCTGCTGTGCCCAGCTGTTAATTTTTTAAATGGAGAATAATGATTGTACATATTTCTTGGGCACATCTGATATTTTGATACATACACATTATTTGATATAATGTACCATCACCAAATCAGGGTAATTAGGATTTCTGTCACCTCAAACAGTTATCACTTCTTTGTGCTGGGACCATTCCCCCTCCCCACTGCCCTTCCCAGCCTCTGATCATCATCATTTTACTGTAGGGTGAATCATTTTATTGCCAGAGGTGTCCCCAAACTTCAAGACTAGAAGGAAATAATCTATTTTTGAACTTAGGAAATGAACTGCTATATAGTTGGATTGTTCAGTAAACATATATGCTAGATGGACTATCAAGGAAAGATTCATTAGGGGTTACATTTGTAATAAATGAAAATAAATGAAGGCTAAGATAGCATATGACAAAATCTGTAGTATCAACTAACTGCTCATCTTTCCTATAGAATGAGTGAGATAAATGCTTTACATCCAGTAATAATACATGACATTTTGAGTGACTAATAAACTCATTTTGTTTGGCTTCTTACTTAACTGATTTATTTTTGTATTTGTGTGCCACATCTTGTGTAATTTGCTGGTTTCACAGACGCCGAGCCTATTGCTTTGGCCTGAATACTAGCTCTTAGAACTCAGGCCCCCTCAAGCTCCTCATACTTCTTTAGTTTTGTATTTTCCTAGCATTAAACCATGAAACTGAGGCACATGCTATAAGACTCTAAAATAATGAAACTGGCAGTTTGGGGAGCCAATCACACCTTGTCCATGTTTACATTTTATAGTTACAATTAAAATTTATTATAAGGTTTGTCTGATAAATTTAATGGTCCAAAAAAAATCATCCTTGTGTTTCAGGACAGAATAAATAAGTCATTTATGTAAAAGAGTATAATTAGTAGTGATTTCAATGTGAGCTTCATATTTTTAACTTTACTTTTCACTTTCTGGATCCTCTATTGCTAATTACCATCCGCGTGGCCCCTTACACATGTGTCGCACCCCTGGCCCTTGGCTTTCTGAGGGTGGTACTGTTCTCCACCCTCTGGTTCCTGAGCTCTCTTGCCTTCCCTCAGGCTGTGCTGGCTCCTCCCACTTTAGTGGTCTCTGTGCTGTGCACTTACACGTGGTGGGAGGTGGATGCTGAGCTTCCCCAGCTCAGACACTCTGTGTAAAATCGAAGGGCCCAGATCATGCTAGGTGACCTGGTAGTGAACAGGAGAAGCCCAGGTATAACCTCTGGCAGGAATGGACATGCTCCAGAGAGGCCAGTGGGATTAGCATGGCCATCATGCAGCAGAGGTTGCCTCATTCCTTACCTGTTCTTGTGTGATGAATTTGACAGTCTGATTCTTTTTTTTTTGAGTGGGGTCTCACTCTGTTACCCAGGTTGCAGTGGCATAATCATGACTTACCACAGGCTCAAGTAATCTTTCTGCTTCAGCCTCCTGAGTAACTGGGACTACAGGTGTACACCACCATGCTCAGCTAATTTTTGGAATTTTTTGTAGAGATGAGGCCTCCCTATGTTTTCTAGGCTTATCTTGAATTCCTAGGCTCAAGCAGTCCTCCTACCTTGGCCTCCCAAAGTGCTGGGATTACAGTTGTGAGCCACTACACCTGGCCTTGCCAAGTGAAGTTCTAAGTGTATTTAATCTTTTCTCAAATTGTTTGTGGACCTATACCTACTAGGAAGATTTCTTTAAAATGGCAACTTTTTTTTTTTTTTAGTTGGAGTCTCACTTTATTGCCCAGACTGGAGTGCAGTGGCATGCTCCTGGCCACTGTAGCCTCGACCTGCTGGGCTCTGGCGATCCTTTCGTCTCAGCCTTCCAAGTAGCCGGAACTGCAGGTGCATGCTACCACGCCCGGCTAATTTTTGATTTATTGTAGAGACGAGATCTTGCTAAGTTGCCCAGGTGGGTCTTGAACCCACAGGCTCAAGCAATCCACTCGCCCTGGCCTCCCAAAGTGCTGGGATTACAGGCTGAGTCTGGCCTCTTGCAGCTTTTAATAGATGTTTTATTCAAAATGATTTATTGGGAGGACTCAAAATTACTCCATTTTTCTACTTCATTTCTAATTTGCAGAACTCAAGTAAAATAGAGAAGCATACCTCTTCCATCTCTTGATCTCCCTGTCCTCCAGCATCTTCACATTTTAAGGAGAATAGTAAAAGGGTGGACTCTACCTCTGAAGAGTGCTGATCAGCCTAAGGCTAAGCACAAAGAAGTACAGAGCAGATGACTAGGTTGCACTGGGCTGGAGGCTGGCAGCTGTCTCCAGAAGAAGAGAGAAAGCGAACCTCGTTCCGAGAATGCACTGCTGATTACTCTCTAATATTTATTTTCTTTTTATTAGATTTTTGAAGACTATGAGAAATTGCTTCAGTCTGAGAATTATGTGACTAAGAGACAATCTTTAAAGGTAATTTCAAATTTCTTCAGTTAGACTCCCTCACAGGTTGGTATCTCATTAGCAAACGATTAGTCTATCAGTAGACGAGTAAATACAGAAAAATTAAAGTATCTTTGTTTTTGGTAACTTGAGAAGTAAGTAGGTTTTATGTTATGGCTGTACTTTGATGCAAAATAATTTAAGTGTCTTGCCTCCAGTACTTTTGGAAGTAACAATATAAATTATAAGTACATGATAAATTTTATAATACTGCTTCTAAGAAAGAAAACCAAACTTAAGTTAACTTGGATAGAACCATAGTTCTCTCCTAGGGGATGTTTTCTGGAAATGAAAAGATCTTACTCTTAGAGTAAACAAAGACAGGAATCACTCTTAATAAGGGAGACTCAGTGAGGCTCCTGTAATTCTCTTTCAGTATATCTTGAAATAGAATAGGCAGAAAAACATCATCTTATGTTTCTTATACATCTCTCTCCTAACTAGACTTGGTGAAGGGGGTGTATTTTGCAGAGAAGGGGAGAGGAAGAGGAAACAAGGACAAAATATGATACATAAAATGCAAAAATTAGACTTTTGAAGCTTTAAGCACAGTAATTGTTACACTCTTAATGTATTTATTTTTTAGCATAAAACAACTTTTTACTATAAAATGATATTTATGTAGTTGAAATGTTGTGGGGCTTCTGGTGTGTGTGTGTGTGTGTGTGTGTGTGTGTGTGTGTGTGTGTGTGTATGTGTGTGTTTTTTAGATTAGAAAATATAGTTTATTTAGAAGGTAAATTAGAAAGAGAGAGAAAAAGAAGAGATTCACCTCTCCAAGGGAAGGGAGAGGGCCAAGCTTTAGAAAACATGGTCTGGTCATAGCTCAAAGATCTCATTGCCACACCATAGCTTAGCAAGGCAATGACCTAGGGGCTTCTGTTTTATGGGAAGCATTTATCTCCTAGACTTGTAATATATTTTCCTAGAGAATGTTTTTTGTTTTTTTTTTTACCATGTTTCATTGCTAGGTCTCTTTTCCTGAGCATTCAAGTCAGTCAATGTATTACTGTAGGTCATTTTAAATACTGTCATCACTTAACATGACATATTCAAGTTATAGTTACAAAAGGGATTCTGAAATACGAAACATGGTCATTCCCTTAGAATTAAAAGAATAATGTTTTTAAAAAATGAACAGATATGTGAGAAAGCTACTTGATCACATACAGAACACTTTACTTTTCTGAAAAACTGCCAGGATTACACTGAAAAACAATCTGGAAAGAGGTTGAAAGATGGTGTAGCTAGCTGGGAAAGAAAAAAGCCAGCTCTTAATTGCCTATACACAGCTTAGTTGGATGAATTATTGAGGAAGGAAGCGTGAGAGAGGTAATAGGACAGCCATTCCATTAGTCAACAAATACGTGTTCATCTTCCAGACATATGGTGGCAGCCAAGAACAGCTCTGTGGACCTCAACATTCTGTGGAGGGAAAGCAGACAGGAGACAGTAAACAAATACATCATTTTCTGGTGGTTTTAAGAACTAAAAAGCAGGGTAAGGGGGCAGAAGACGATGACTGGGGAGATAGATATGTGTGTGCCAGAGTAGCTGAAGTGTCAGCCAGCCCCCTCCCTGACAAGTTGGTCTTTAAGCAGAGGCCTAAATCTGTGAAAAATCATGGTGACTCTGGATAAGGGTATGTGTGTGTATGTGTCCATAAAACCAAATGATAGCTGGGCACGGTAGCTCACGCTTTTAATCCCAGCGCTTTGGGAGGCAGAGGCAAGAGGATTGCCTAAGCCCAGGGGTTCGAGACCAGCCTGGGCAACTTGGTAAGACCTTGTATCTACAGTAAAGCAAAAAAAAAAAAAAAAAAATCAGCTGGGCATGGTGGCACGCCTGTAGATTCAGCTACTTGAAAGGATGAGGTAGAAGGATCACCAGAGCCCAGCAGGTCAAGGCTGCGGTAGCCGTGAGTGTGCCACTACACCCCAGTCTGGGTGACAGAGTGAGACTCCAACTGAAAAAAAAAATGACGTCTGCTATTTGGGGTTTTTATCTTCCTATGAAATGCCTGTGGAAATGACAGGGAGCCCAGTGGAGTAAGGTCACATCCATTCACAAGTGGCCCTGCCACCCATAGTGGAAATGTGCCTGAAGCTGCCATTTGGCCAAGGGGAGGTAGGAGAGCGCCTAGGGGGAGGGGAAGTGGGATGGAGCTGCATCCCTGCCCTCCACATCCCACTCCCATACTCAAAAGAATGTTTCTGGCAGATAATAGATTGGCTGTTTCTAGTTAAGCAATTTGTATAGTGTTCCAGTTTGCTAAATATCACACTTGTATTATTTTTACATGTCAGGATGATGACATTCATAGAACAATACATTTGCTTCTAAATATTGGATACAATTCTAAGCTAGGGCAGTCAATTCAGTCTATTTTGTATTATGTTTTTGATGATTTAGTTTGTCCATGATCTTGCATTAGCCATGACCCACATTCTGCCTGGTTTTTTTGCCTTCACTGAGTGTTAACGGAAAGGTTAGTTTTCATCCAGTCATGCAACACTCTTTATGGAGCTTTCCCTTTGGGTTGAAAGCCTTTCAAGGAGATCCATCAAGGAAAGCCCACAGTGTGCTGCTGTCTGTGCTAGAGCTTATAGTGACGAGACCAAACTGTACGTGGAACTGACCTCCAGGAGAAGACAGTGACCTCAGTGCTGTGTTCTTCCTCGTCCAGAATACTCACTAGAAGCTGATGAAAATAAGGATATGTCCTGTTGACACAACCATATCTTGTTTTGTGAAGGGCTCCCCAAGGACAGTCACAGCTAGAGGAAACTGTCCATAACACAAGAGATGGTGACCCTGGGAGGAAGGTAGCAATTGGAATAGTCAACAGAGGTGACAATGCTCTGAAGGGCCAGCATATGGGAAACTGCTCATAAATTTTCCAAATCCTTCTTCTTTTTAGTGGGAGTCTGTCAGATATTGGACTAAAGTACAGAGGTTCAAATGAACTTAAGTGACTGAACCAAATCATGAGGAAGAAAGCAGAAGGTCATAGTCTTTACAATGTGTCCTTGTACCATTTTCAGCTGACTCAAGGACTTGTGACAGGATTTTTTTCTGTGATTGACCATCTCCAGGACCACAAGCAAAGTCACAAAGCTGGCACTGTTTTCTTTACCCAAGAATTTTTCTTCCAGTCGTCTTCCTGCTTTCTCTTTCCTGCTATCCCATTGTCCCCTCCTACTCCTGTACCCTTTGCCCTATTTCTCCTCTCGGGTGTCTTCAACCTCACCTTGTCCTCTTCCCCCATTAACATTTATAAGGTAGTTAGAGCAGAGCCTAGTTCATGATAAAAACGATTGACATTTATTAAACAAATCAAGCTAAATTCCATAAATAAATATTCCTTGTCATTATCCCCAGAATTCATTATCTCCAGAGTTAAGTCTCTGGAAGAGATTGACCTATTCTATATTATAATTATTATTACTATTTGAGTCAGCGTCACACTCTGTTACCCAGACTGGAGCATAGTGGCACGTTCACGGCCACCGCAGCCTCAACCAGCTGGGCTATGGCGATCCTTCCTCCTCAGCCTTCCAAATAGCTGGTACCATGCTCAGCTAATTTTTTGATTTATTGTAGAGACAAGGTCTTGCCATGTTGCCTGGGCTGGTCGTGAACTCCTAGGCTCAGGCAATCCTCTTGCCTCAACCTCCCAGAGTACTGGGATATTGTAGGCATGAGCCACTGCACCTGGCACTAATCTAATTAACAATTGGGACTAACTAGAGTGTGAATAAGACTTATTCCTACCAGAATGCATTTGCATTTAAAAATAGAAGCCTGTCCATGTGGTGAGTGTGTTATTGATATGGTATATAAGGCAAATTCGAGAGGCAGCAGAGGTGGTAAAAAGTTCCTTTCTTGCCACTGTGTATCCTTCTACCCTCCTTCCCATGATTTTCCAGCAAGAGACCTCCATGCCGTTCCCAGTGACATGGGTAAGGAGCAGGCCATATTTGTATGTGGCATGGAAACTCCCTTCAAACTCTCTCTTTTCAAACTGTTTGTGTTTCCTATGTATTTACAGATGCTCCAGCCTATTCTGAGGCATTTTTCCTGTTCTTCATGAATCTACCCAAACATACTATTGGTTGCTGTTCCTACCTGAAATCTTTATGAGTAGGAGTCTCACAAATAGTTTATTTACAGGATGGTAAAACCAAGTTACTGGTTGGATAGTGGTTAAAAAAAAGAAGAAGAAGCACCTGACAAAAGATGAATAAATTAGTATACTAAGAATGCAGAAAATGTTAAAATGGTTACTTAAGAGTTGGCTTTTTTGAATGTCAAATTATAGGTAAAGATATTACTAAAATGGTCTTGTATCACTCTGTATAAACAAACAAAAAGGTAGATAACTGTGAAATGGGTTCATATATAAGCATCAAACTCATTAAGTATTGTTTGCTCCTTTTTTGATAGAAAAATGTTATTCTGTGATGTTCGACTAAAACAATTTTGGTTTTTCCTTTTAAGAATTAGATCTGGTAGCAATGTGTTCTATTGTGACACAACCATGTTTATATGTATGGATTCCGTAATTTTTTTACATAGATATTTCATAATCATAGGAAACAAGAGAGGTTAGATTATTATAATAGCGACTTTGTAAGTAATAACTGTCTTAAGTAGTAAGCTATTTTTTGATTCCAAAGTATTTGTTACCTGCTGCCTTTTGTTAATCATATTCTAGATTTTTCTGAACCATCTTGGGCTGCTTGATTACTGGTGTCAATAAAAAATAATTAACAGGGAAATTCCTTTCCCTCATGTGACAGAGCTTAGGAATTTATTTATCTTCTTCAGAGGCCTGACATTTAATTACCAGCAAGAAAGATTATAATTCAAAAGAAGCTTGGTAGAATTTGGAAAGTTTCTTGAGCTCTGATCAATTTAATTAAAACACTAGGTTTTAAAACTTATTTCCTCTTGCTTCATGGTTTTGTTATGTACTATGAGGCACACAAAATAGGAAATTAGAAGAAATAAAATGTGACTGTTTTCCATTTACTTGGTAGTTCTTGCTCTATAGTGCTTTGTGTTATTATGGAATGTAGCAATTTGTCATTGTTGATATTAATTAAAATAGATTAACATTCAATGGCTAAATGATTCAGTGTTGTTAGTCAAGTGATTTAGCACAACTCATTGTTTCAGAAAAGTTGTGAAATTGTATTAGTAGAGGATAGAGTGGATAGAATTTATATGTAGGTATCCCCAGATAATAAAATTTGAAGTGACTTAATCTGAATTTAACTCATGAATATAACTTCAACAAATGTGTCTTGAGTATGTGCATATGTATGTGATTTTTTTTAAATGAAATTTCTTTTTTGCTGAAACCTTTTTGATATGTCTATATATGATATATATGTGTACATACATGGTATTTGACTCTGTCTTCATATATCTATTTTTTTGTTTTTGAAAGTAGGGTTCATTGAGAGGACAGAAAAGCTCCCACAGTGGGAGAGAACCTGAGGGGGTTGCCCTCTGCATATATCTTTAGAAGGCACATAAGTCTCTTGACAGCTTCACAACCAGAAGGTTTTGTTTTTGTTTCTGTTTTTTGGAGGATCTGGTAGCCATTCCTTTTATAAACATTTAGGGAGCTCCTATCTCCCTGTCACTAGAAGAATTTAACCTAGGTGCTCTTCTCCAAGTTGTAACCCTTTGCTTGTTAGAAGATATGAGTAGTTTTATTATTCAGAGAAATAGCAAAGACAAATGGCTACATCAGTTGCCAGGGGAATTTGGGGTGAGCTATGAAAGAGCTTATAGAAATCGTGCTGTCAATTCCTCTCCTAGGGGTCAGGTTATCCTTTGTCTTGAGGACATGTATATGGGATGGCTTGGCTTGGCTATATAAATAAGGTAGAATTTTACTGTTTCTGTGATCTCTTTTTTACAGATTACCTACCATATTGTTCTCTGGGTGTGCATAGTCAATAATAAAACAGCTTTCTTTCTTTCCTTCCTTCCTTCCTTCCTTCCTTCCTTCCTTCCTTCCTTCCTTCCTTCCTTCCTTCTTTCCTTCCTTGTCAGAGTCTTACTCCGTTGCCCAGGCTGGAGTGCAGTGGCATGCTCATGGCCACGGCAGCCTCTCCCTGTTGGGCTCAAACAAACCTTCTGCCTCAGCCTTCCAAGTAGCTGGAACTACAGGCATGTGCCACCACTCCCAGCTAATTTTTTATTTATTGTAGAAGCCTCGCCAAGTTGCCGAGGCTGGTCTCAAACCCCTGGACTCAGGCAATCCTCTCACCTCTGCCTCCCAAAGTGCTGGAATTACAAGCATAAACCACCACACCTGGCTAAAACTGCTTTCTTTCTTTTCTGCATTTTGTGGAGAGGATTCTGTGTTGGTAGGACTTTATTGTCCCCAACAATATCCACGCACATCATGCAGTTAGGATGTCTGAGAATTTGAAACACACTCTTACAGAGCCTGCGCGTGAAATAGGCTCACTAAAGACTCAGTACTGCAAGGCAGAGTGAATTCCACTGGAGAGAAGAGGAAAGGCTTTCCCAAACATAGTATCTGGGCTAGTCCTGAGAGGATGGGTACCGTCTGGACAGGCAGAGAGGAGGTAAAAGCATTTTGCAAAAATTTGGAGCCAGAGGAGTGAAGCTACAGAGGCGGAAGAGTGAGGAAAACTGAGAGATAGGGCCGAGGATAGGAAGCAGTAGAAATGATGCCAGGTCATAGAGGGCTTTGAATGCCATCCTAAGTAGTTTACTTTTTCCCCCTAAATCCATGGGAATCTAGGTATTTGTTTGTTTATCCAGTGACTTTATAAGTGGAATTAGTAACAATACAACCGATTTCCAGGAGGATTACTTTGACAAAATAAGCAAAATGGATTGGCTTGGTGAAGACAGGAGAGAGACCACTGTGCATGCTGTGTAGTAGTCTAGCAGAAAAGTAATCAGAGTTTGAGTGAGAATACTGACTATAAAAATGGAATGAAAGATGTTCAAGAGACATTTTAAAAACAAAAATAGTAGATCTTGGATGTAGATGTTATGTGAGCAGCAAGGAAAAGAAAGGAGCAGAGAAAGACATTAACTGTCGTCCCTACAGCAGGGGTTCCCAACCCCCAGGCCACTGATGGAGCCTGTTAGAAACCAGCTACTCAGCAGGAGGGGAACAGTGGGCTACCAAGCTAAGCTTCATCTGTATTTATAGCTGTTCCCCAATGCTCACATTACCACCTAAGCCCTGCTTTCCATCCGATCAGTGACCGTATTAGATTCTCAGGAGCACAGCCCCTATTGTGAACTGCGCATGTGAGGGGTCTAGGCTGCACGCTCCTTATGAGAATCTAATATCCCTGATGATCTGAGGCAGAGCTGAGGTGGTGATGCTAGCGCTGGGCAGTGGCTGCAAATACAGATTAACGTTAGCAGTGAGGTTTGACTGCCCATCCTTCTCCCACTCTGCCCATGGAAAAACTGTCTTCCATAAAACCAGTCCCTAACATCAAGAAGGTTGGGGACCGCTGCCAGCAGAGTGTCCACAAGGGGCTGCCCAGTGGGCAGTTAGAAACATGATCTAGCATTTAGGAAAGAAGTTGAGACCAGAAGTGTAGATTTATTTTTTTGTTTTTTTTTTTGAGTTGGAGTCTCACTCCGTCGCCCAGACTGTAGTGCAGTGGCCGCTCCCAGCCACCGCAGCCTCGCCTGCTGGGCTCCAGCGATCCTTCCGTAGAAGTGTAGATTTGGAGGCATCCTCTTCAATGTTACAGTTGAACCCATGAGTATGGGTGAGACTGTTGGGAGATGAGAGACCCAAGTAGACAGCTTGGAAGATTGACAACCTGAGAGTGCAGAGGGGGGAGGGGAGGGGCAGGAAAATAGTTAGCAAAGGAACAAGCTGCAAGAGACAAGAAAAGAAGAAGCAGTGGCCTTGAAATCAGGAGCAAAGAAAGTCTCCAGAAGAGTGCTGAGTTAGCTTCAGAGGCTGCAGAAACTAGGGAGGATGGAGGTGAATAATTTAACTATGCAGTTGCTATTTCATGTGCATGAGAATGACTAGTGACCAGCCAACATCCAACAGTAGTCATCCTTTTTTTTTTCAGATTTAACAATTGTTATTTTCATACACTAAAGTAACTTTAAATTGTGCCCTTCTTATTTATTATTAATAAATAGACAAAAGATGCATCATAGGTAAAGATTGTTGCTTACTGGTGTTCTCTCTCTCTCTCTCTCTCTCTCTCTCTCTCTCTCTCCCACACACACACACACATATTCACATCTGGGCCTCTGTTATGATAGACAGCCATGCCTCAGTTTGATGTGATTTCTCCTCCCATCCAGGATTTCTATAACCATGTAATGATGTATTATTATCCTGAGGCAGCCAGAAAAAGTCCAGGAAACAGGACAATTGATAATGAAGTGTATCTCCTATATAAAATTATATTAGGGTGCCTTTCAACCACCTGCTTGCTGGACCTTTAGCAATTGCTACCATTACAGTGAGAACAAAAGTTTCAGGCCAGGCATGGTGGCTCACAACTGGAATCCCAGCATACTGGGAGACAGAGGTAGGAGGATTGCTTGAGCCCAGGAGTTCAAGACCAGCCCAGGCAACATAGCAAAAATATGTGTGTGTGTGTGTGTGTGTGTGTGTGTGTGTGTGTGTGTGTGTGTGTGTGTGCGCGCGCGCGCGTGCGCCCGGTGTGGTGGCACACACCTATAATCCCAGCTACTTGGGAGGCTGGAGCAAGAGGACCCCTTGAGCCCAGTTGGAGGCTACAGTGAGCTGTGATTGTGCCACTGCTTTCCAGCCTGGGTAACACAGTGATACCGTACCCTGACTCAAAAAAAGAAGTTTCTGAGATAGTTACAATAATACAGTCAACCATGTTGCTAGAGGGTCTTCAGCTGTTCTAACATTGGGTATTTTTGTTCTAGAGTAATGATGCATTTGGGCAACTATTATTTGTCCCCAGAAAATGTTTTGCTTTCCTTTTTATATAAACTTGCTGTACTTACTAAACTTGATGTGGATTCAGTATCAATAATTTTTTTCTGGCTCTATATCAGTGCTTAAAATAATAGTCAGGAGAAAGGTATAAGTCACTTAACATAACTGTCTTTCTAGTTAACTACTGGAGTATATTTATTCAGGTAAAGGAGGAGTAATTATAGGGACAATTTTGCTGTTCCTAGCACCTGAATGCCTGTGGAGCAATATGTTAATGGAAGGAAGATAATTAAAATAAGCATTGAAAATAATACATTCATTTCTAGCTAGCTCTGGGTGAGCTGCAGCAATGGCTAGAAAAATGCATTAGGCACCAATGTTAGCCAAAAAAAAAAAAAAAAAACCACATAAAATGTTTAGCCGTGGTAATCTCAGCACTTTGAGGGACCTAGGCAGAATGATCACCTGAGGTCAAAAGTTTGAGACCAGCCTGGGCAACATAGACCCAGTCTCTACAAAAATAAAATATTAAAAATAAAAGCATAAAATAGCGACTTTTTTTTTAATGCCTGTACTTTAAGATGCACTTAAAGACTCCAGTATTTTTCATGATACCGTTCTTACTCACATTGATATTTTGTTTTTCATTGAAAAGTGGTAACGTATATTTTGTGTAAGGTGACTCTGAGATTATAGCTTTGATTTTGTGTTCCTTGTAGCTGCTAGGTGAGCTGATCCTGGACCGCCACAACTTCACCATTATGACAAAATATATCAGCAAGCCAGAGAACCTGAAACTGATGATGAACCTCCTTAGAGATAAAAGTCCCAACATCCAGTTTGAAGCCTTCCATGTTTTTAAGGTAAATTACAAGCTATGGAAATAATGTTATAGATTTTTTTATCTCAGTTTCAAATGACAAACTCCCTGCTTTTTACTCTCCTTTATACTTGAGAGAAAAGAAAGTAAGCAGTCTTTCTTTTTTTAATGATTTAGATGACATTTTAGAGTTCTTTTAATGAATGTTCATTTGTTTCTAAAAGGTTTGCTAACCAACTCACACATCTACATATTTTCATTTCCTTTTTTTTTTAACTGAGAAAATGGGTGATACTATTTTCCCCAAATAAGTAAAAGAAATTAGTGATCGAGCTACCCCAAACCCTGAGCGTCAGCTTCTGAATCTTTTGCTTCCCACAAGCACTGTCTCTTGAAATGTTAAATGAAGCCCTGAAAAAACACACGGGAACTGCTCATTTTATTAATGTATTAGAAATATTTTTTACAATGCATTTTGCTATGATAGAAGAGTAGCTCCATAACATGTTTTTTTTTTCTTTCTAATTTTTAAATATAAGTCATAAAATCACCTCCCAGAAACTTTGGATGATAGAATAAAAAAAGAAGTAGAGTAGGTGGGAGAATTCCAATGTAATTCCATACTCCTAACCTAACTATTGTAAGCAGTTTAGTACATTTTATTTTTCTGTGCAAATATTTGAGTTTTTTTTCCCTACAGCTGTATTCACATTGTACAAACAGTTGATATCCTAATTTTATAACTTAATGCTATACCATAAGTAAACATTTTCATTATTGTTATATATGGTGGTTACAGCTAGCAGTTTTATTGGCATTGTAGATTATCATTGGGCATATTTCTTCTAGTTTGCTTAAACAGTTCTATGTCATTGATATTTAAGTTGTTTTCATTTGTTCTAATATACATAATACTGCAGTGTGCATTTTATGTATCTGGCTTTTTTTATCATTAGGATTATTTTCTTATGATAGATACCTAGAGTAGAAATAAGAATTCAGTGAACTCTGGTGTTTTTTTTGGTCTTTATAATGTGTATTCAGTGATAGAATGTATATATCTATAAATAGGAAGCATGGCGGTTTGTAAGGTAATTATTGCTTTGAACAGTAATAAAATTTTAGTTGATCTTTTAGCTAACAGATATTTATTTTCCAAAAAGCCACTGGAGCAGTTAAATCCTGAATTAATTTATAAATTACATTCAATTTCATTTGAAATCTCAACAGGACTTTTCCTGGAATCTGATAAGTTGATTCTAAAATTTGTGTGGCAGAACCATGGCTTATGATGATCTGTGGCAGTTTGGAAGAATGAGGTAGGGGCATTCACCCCACCAGATATTAAGACTTATTATGGATTGACAGTAAATGAAGATGGTATTGTATTGACTTAGAGATATATAGAGCAACAAAAGTAAGAGTAAAGGGCCCAGAAATAAGCCTACACCAATGTGAAACTTGATATTGATAATGTAGGGATTACAAATCAATAAATGCTTCTTAGATAATGGGTTATCCATGTAGAATACCCTACACTCCACTATACACAGAAATAAATTCTAGGTAAAGATCTGCACTTGAAAACCCAAATTGTTTAACTTTTAGAATAGAAATATGTTGTCTTTATGATGATGGAGTGGGAAGAATTCCTTTAAAAATTAATAAAAATTGCAAACCATAGTAGAAAATACTAATGTGTAACTACGTTAAAATTTAAAACTTCTATTCAAAATGTCTAAGACATCATAAGCAAAGTGAACAGCTAGGATAGAATGTGACATATGTAAGTGACAAATCATGAAGAAAAAGATGAAAGGAAAACAGGAAAAGGATACAAGTTGGTAGTTTTCATATGCGGAAACCTGACTGGCCAATAAATGGGTGAAGGTGCACATCTGACTTGTAATTGTGAAAATGGCCATTAAAATATCAATGAGACACCATTTTACATTCTTCATATTGGCAAAAATGCTTGAGTCTGACAATATCACATTTGTGTAAAGTTAGAGAGCAGTGGGAACTGTCATACACAGTATAAATTGGTACAATACTTTGGGGAGTTTAGTTTTATTCTGGATCACAGAATTGAAAGTGTGAATACCCTTAAACTCTGAAATCCATTTCTAGGCAATTTCCTAGAGAAATTATGGACATGGGCATAAAGAATCAAGTACAGTAAGTCCTCACTTTACTTCATTCATAGATTCTTGGAAACTGGAACTTTAAGCCAAACGGTGTATAATAAAATGTTTCTTTCCTCATCAACCTTATAATGAAACAATGTTGTTTGAGGACCTGCTGTACATTGTCAATTTCCAAGAACCCGTGATTACATTAAGGGAGTACTTACTGCCCAAAGATGTTTATCACAACATTGTTTACAATGGGAAAAAACATAAGTGGACATCAGTGGGAGACTGGGAAAATAAGTTGTGCTATATTCGTACAATAGCACTATCATAATAGGTTAAAATAGAGCTATAGGGATCAGTGTGGCTACATCTCATAGACGTTTTATTGAGTGGAATAAGCAAATGTGAAAAAGATGCCATTTATTTAAAGTTTGAAAACATGCAAAATAATATCATATGTGAATTTATACATATGCAGTTGTAGTCTAAAAACATGCATGAATGGCAAATACCAAATTCAGGATATCGGTCAACTCAGGAGAGGGTAGGGAAGAGAATGAATGATGCCGTGTAGAAGTGTGCAATAGCCTTCCATTATATTAGTGATGCTTTATTTTATTTTAAAAAATCTTAAGGCAAGAATGGCAAAAATGCTAAATCTTGGTAGAGCTGATGGTGGGAGCATGAAGTCTGATACATTATTCCTTGTACTCTTCTCTGTTGAAATTATTTCATAAAAAGTAAATAAACTGAAGGAAGCAAAAATAAGAGTGCTGTAGGACTGGAAAATGCCTACACAATAAAAACAACAGACCTTCTCACAACCCTGGGACTGAAGGAATTATAGAAGGATATGTGTCATGTCATTTAGCCCCCACAGAACTCTAAGTATTACTCTAGACCAGAAAAAATCTTTATATAAAAAGTACCACATAATAGAAGGATTCAGTGGATAGCAAAATAAAAATAACCTATTTCCATCCTCTGAGAAGATCAGAATTTGGATCACCTCATCATTGGACAGAGTAGGTACATTTAAAAATAGTTGACCACTTGTTTACTTGTATGTGTATAAATTGGCCTACCCAGTACCTCAGCTATGTTCTTTCCACTGAAGTGTGAACTAAATTGTTTATTTGCCAAAAATATTGTTATTTAGAAAAAAGTTACAGCTAAGTCCTAGAATTTTTTGTTGTTGTTGTTGGAGTCTTACTCTGTAGCCCAGGCTGGAGTGCAGTGGCTCCATCAAAGCTACCAAGCCTGACCTGCTGGGCTCAAACTATCCCTCTGCCTCAGTCTTCTAAGTAGCTGGGACTGCATGCACCCTGCTAAATTTTTTATTTATTGTAGAGACAAGGTCTCACCATGTTGCCTAGTCTGATCTTGGATTCCTGAGCTCAGGCAATCCTCTGTCCTCAGCCTCCAAAGTGCTGAGATTACAGGCATGAACCACTGCATCTGACCCTAGAATTTTTAAGTTGCTTTTCCATATAATTTTGAAGTAAATGCCTAGTTTCCTACCTAATTTCCACAATAGTGTGAAAAAATTGTATATCCTAAAGACTCAAATTTCAAAACACCAAAGCAACCATAATAACAACAGTGTTGGTAAAATTTTAACATTCTATAGCTCACAGAGCACTTTCCCTGACAAAATGTCATATGATCCTCACCTCATCTGTGAAGTCAGGCAGGTGTGGTCTCCTCATTTCATTGATGAGGAAACTGCCTCTCTGAGAAATTAAGTGACAAGCCTGAACCTGTACAGACCTGGCCATCTTCTGCCTTCAAATCCTGTGTTTTTCTTCTACATATCTCCACATACATGTAGGCAGCTGAGGCTGGTAGATTACAAATGTCAAAGTGCCTCTTTTCTGGACTTTGTGTCATAGAAGCTCTTTGAGAACAGATATTCTTGTCTGATTTTTTTTTCCTCTGCTGTATCACCTAGCACCTAGAAGGGTCCCTGGCACCTTGTATTTATTAAATATTTAATTAATGAATAAATAAGTGAATTAATGTGTATGTAAGAAAGGAAACTAAGAACATTTGTGCCTCTGAACCAGATAAGGCTGCCAGGTAAAATACAGGACACCCAGTTTGTTAGTTCAAGAAAATGAGCAGATAGGAAAAGAGAGACTGAAAATGGGTAGCTCAATGGCAACACAGGTTTATTCCAAGGAGGAGAACCTGGTGGGGGGTGGGGGTAGTCCAGAAAACTGAAGCCTACTACCGCTTATAGGCTAGGGTAGTTATAGGGCCTGGGGGGAAAATTTTTGTGGTTGGCTTTGCTAGGGGGTAACTAAGACTTGTGGTTAAATAAGTTGAAAGGAAGCCTTGCGGTTAGGCTAGGTGTTAGGATGCGTTGCTGCCTAGTCTGGTTGGTAATTTTCCATCTCGGGCAGCTAGCAAAGTGGCAGGGGTGTTTAAGATGGTGTTACCTGGGCTAACACAGGTAAACTTGAAATTCAGATTTAACTGGGCATCTTCTTTCTCTTTGCTAAATCTGGTAACTCTAAACTGGAGAGACTTCTATCAGTTTTCAAATATCTGGACAAGAACAGAGTGCTGTGTAATAACACAGTATTAGTTTTTTAAAAAATCCTTTCTGCAAAATGTTTGACAAGCATTATAATGTTAAATAGCCATAGCTGTTCTAATTGGAGACTATTTAGACCCTTCTTTTCAAGCATACTCCTTCAGAACCTTGTGGATCTGGAGTTTGTGTTTTGTGCAGGTGGTCTCACCTGGGAAGTCTTGATCCATGTTTGCACGTGAGGCTGGGAGGGTGAGGCAGATAGCATGTGTGCATCACACTCACCCCTAACCCACTGGTGGAGCTGTAGGACTCTGGGGACAGCAGCCCATAAAAAGGGTTCCGAATGGCCATTCAGGCTAATAGCTCAGTGAAGACCTGTGAAGGAAAAAAAAAAAAGAACTGAGAAATGACTGCACAAAGAGAAAAATCCAGGAGAACAAGTGATCAGTGAGTAGAGACTTCAGAGGCACAAAGAAGTTGGCATTTTCCTCAACTCCAGTCAGACTTCACTGGGATAGACTTGATGTTGACAATTCTAGGAATCTTGAGATTGGCCATCTTGTCAGGTAAATGACTTTTTCTTAAGGATCCCTAGGAAAGGAGATTACACAGTTCCTCTGAGGGACTTACCTGAAGGAGAGGATACAGGACAGAGAGGCCAAAAAGAAGAGCCACGTGATTTGGAAAATAAGAGCTATGTGGAAAGATTTAAAATACAAACATGCCAAAAAAAAGATCGACAGAGAAATGTAACAGTGGTACTTGAGGACAGAGCACACCTTTCAAAGATGATCATAACTCAAGCCAAAAGCAGCTATTTCCACATGGAGGCTGAGGAGAATGACTATAAATAAAGTCCGTTTCCTGGGGGTGGGGGCTCTAGATGTTGGAATTAGTTATTAAGAATGGTTAAAGAGTTACCTTTTCAGGGTATTCCATGGGGGAAAAAAAATTCTTGTTTGCCCAGAATTACTAGTTGGGTTGTGTCTGAAGTTGAAAGATGAATTAGCTAAGTTCTTGAGATCCCTCTCATTTCTGAGAATCTGCTCTTTCTATAGTTGACTATGTTAAGTGTGTTAGAAATATGAATTATCTTTTTACGGTATTACTAAGGGAAATGCCAGTACATTCTTTCTTTGGTTAGAGGATAATTGCATTTTTCTAAGATTTTACCCAATATTATGTTGAATAGTTTAGCTTTTCTCACTTTGCATTGTTTGTTGTACTAAGTAGTAATATAATGGAGGATAAATCATTTTTACTACAGAAAATAATTGCAAATAATCATAATTTAAAGAATGTCTTTTAAACCATAATAAAACTTTAAAATAGTTAAAATGAGCTATTGGACTCAAATATGAATTTTAATAACTTACATCTGCTTGGCAGTAAACATTTGGATAGGCAATTACTATTATATGTGCCACTGTAGTGATTTCTTGTTGAAGGAAGTAGCAATTACAATTTAATGAGCAGTTACTGTGTACAAGAGACTCTAAACATTTTACAAGAGACTCATTTAATACTTTTAAAACCCAATAAAAGCCGGGCGTGGTGCTCACGCCTATAATCCCAGCACTTTGGGAGGCTGAGGTGAGAGGAATGCCTGAACTCATGGGTTCAAGTGCAGCCTGGGCAACTTGGCAAGACCTCATCTCTACAATAAATTTTAAAAAATTAGCTGGGCATGGTGGCACACACCTATAGTTCCATAGGAGGCTGAGGAGAAGGATTGCCTGAGCCCAACAGGTCGAGGCTGCAATGGCAATGAGCATGCCACTGTACACTCCAGCCTGGGTGACAGAGTGAGATTCCAACTCAAAAAACAAAAAAACACCAAAAAACCCCCAATAAAGTTTTGTCCACAAAAAGGATGAAAGCACAGATACATGCTTATAACATTGATTAACCTTGAAAGCATTATGCTAAATGAAAGAAGCCAATCACAGAAACCACATATTTTAAGATTCCATTTACGTAAATGTCTAGAACAGGCAAATCTCTAGAGGCAGAAAGTAGATTAGTGGTTGCTTACAGTTGAGGAGGAGGGTGACCGCTAATGGGTACAGGAGTTCTTTGTGGGGTGATAAAACATTCTAACATTGATTTTGGTGATGATGTCACAATTCTGTGACTATACCAAAAAAAAAACAAAACCACTGAAATGCATACTTTAAATGAGTAAACTGTATATGAATTGTATCTTAATAAAGCTATTTTTAAAAACTTTCTAAAAACCCAGTGAAATATAGGTAATCACTACACTATATTCCTTCTACAAAACAGCCTATAAGTTTGAATTATTCAGTTTAAGTTAATGTATTCTCTATTGCTAAGGAAGTTTCCAGACAACTTATATCTGGCTGTCAAAAGGCAATATGAAGATACTGAAAAAACTTTGGCAAGAAACACATTCCCACTTCTTTGACTCACAAGTTTACTTTAAAGTTTTAAAGATGAGAACTGTATGACCATAGCTTTCCATCAGACCCCCTTTTCCTTCCTCGCCCTTACCTTTAGATAAACACTAAGGAACATTTGAACCCCCAGTCCATCCTGCCACACATAGAGTGGGTGTATCCAGGGACAGTGCTTAGCTGCATTTGCTGGTGAAGGCATGAGGCACAGCCCCAGCGGTGCACGGCTGGCTGCCTGGTGGCTAAGGATCCTGCTTTCACTTCTCTAAGCCTCTCTTAGAGATGGGTGAAAATAGTACCTTCCTCCCAGAGGTGCTGTCATGTCAAAAGAATATAATAAGTATAAAGTGTTTAGCATAATGCCCAGTGCATAGCAAGGACTCAGCAGACCATGTCTGTTACCACAGCCCTGACTATACTTTTTAAATGGTGATTGTGTCACTTAATGTAGGAAGAATCTGTAAGTGCAATATATATATATATATATACACACACACACACACTTTTTTTTTTTTTGAGTTGGAATCTCAATCTGTATCCAGGCTGGAGTGCAGTGGCATGCTCCCAGCCACTGCAGCCTCGACCTGCTAGGCTCAGGCAATCTTTCTGCCTCAGCCTTCCAAGTAGCCGGAACTACAGGTACGTGCTACCACACCCAGCTAATTTTTTGATTTATTGTAGAGACGAGGTCTCACTTTATTGTCCAGGCTAGGTCCAGAACCCCTGGACTCAGGAAGTCCTCTCACCTCGGCTTCCCAAAGTGCTGGTATTACAGGCTTGAGCTACCACCCCCAACCTAAAATAAAAAACATATTCTTAGGTGAAAAAACGGGTTACAAACCATTACATACAGAATGCAAGCCTGGTTTTTTTAAAAAATATTTTTATAAATAGCTGTGGGTACAGGAAAAGATGCTGAAGGACTCGCATCAAATATTCACCGTAGGTTATCTTTGAGCGGAGACATCACAGAAGTGATTTTTCATTTTACCCCTTTGTGCTTTTATTATTTCCCTAGTTTTCCACTTGTCATTAGAGTGATGATAAGAATGGTACCAGTGAGAAGGACTTCAGGAGATTCCAGAGATTTTTGAGCATCCTGTGCTGGCCTCCACCACCCTCACTTCCTTCTAGGGTTTTGATTCCTCTGTTGATGTACACTGGAGTTCAACCTAGTCCTGTTGTGGCCCATTAGTGCTCGAAGACACCAAACCAGTTCAGGGGTCATGTCCTTTCTCAAACAGGAAAAAAGTTAACAGTGTCTGATCAGTATTGACAAGTATTATATCAAAATATTCGAAATATTTTGTTACTCCGATTTATATTTGATTTGAGTGTATGTTCATTTGAATAAGAATATGGTTGTCTCATTTTACACTTCCATGGAATGGAATTTTGCTTAGAGTAACGGAGTACAAAGTCTTTTGGGTTTGCATTGAAGACAGTAAGGTCAGCAAAGCAGAAGACTAACCACCCAATACCTGGTCTGGCTCAAATCCCTCTTAGCAAAGTAGACTGTGAATGAAATTAATGAATATATGTGTAGGACACAGTTTTTTCATTGTTCATAAAAGCATTTGGGTTTAAAATGGAGAGTACAATATTTTTAGTCTTGTAAACTAAAAATATTTGAGTTGTGGTTGTATTTGCCTTCCTCTCACCATGTCTGAGACCTCCATAGATCACACTTCTGAGACATGTTATATACACTAAGAAGTAAGACTGCATTCAAAAAAGAAGTCATGGGTAGTCTTATTTGTTGAATTTGTTTTGGGGTGATTTGTAAATCATATTTTTTAAAAATGGGGATAGCAGAGAGAACTATAAATTATCTATACTGGACATTATACTCAAAAGATGTGGTTCCCCATACCTTGAATTAGAATTGCACTCCTAGGCTGGGCTCGGTGGCTCACACCTATAATTCTGGCACTTTGGAAAGCCAAGGTGAAGGATTGCTTGAGCCCAGGAGTTCACAACTAGCCTAGGCCACTTAGCGAGACCCTGTCTCTACAAAAAAAAAATGAAAAATTATCTGGACGTGGTGGCGCATACCTGTAGTCCCTGCTACCCTGGGATACTAAGGTGGAAAGATCTCCTGAGCCCAGGAGGCTGAGACTGTGGTAGTCATGGGAGCTCTGATTGTGCCACTGCACTCCAGCCTGGGCACCAGAGTAAGAAGCTGACTGGAAAAAAAAAAAAGGGCATTCCTTATGATCTGCTCTTCAGCTCAAGTCTTGCCGAGGGCCTCTGCGTGCCCCAGTCATCCCAGTGGAATCCTGCACTGTTGTGTTTTTTTACATCTGTTGCCTCTAGTCAGCAATTACCTTTAGAGGCAGCAGGATTGAGGAGCCATAGCAAGTAAACATAAGGAAATATTGTACACTCGAAAACAAGCAACATTTTCTGGAGGTTTAAGGTACAGTATATGGATTCAATGGAGTTGAAGCAGTGATGCCTGTCTGTAGATCCAGTGCCTTGTATATTTATTTTGGTTTGAAACATAACCTTAGTTTGTCTGTTATATTTAATATTTTTTTTTTTTTGGAAAGACTCTTGAGTTATTTATGTAGTTCCCACAGAAATGCCACAATTTTTAGCTGAAACTTCACAGCAACTCCCTTGTCAGCAAATGGTACCCAGAGGAGACACACCTTTGGCTCATGTGCGTGATTTCTCACCATACCAACAGGGATTATATAAACAAATGTTTATATAATAAACAATGTAAACAAGCCTGGAATACCTTCTTAAAAGATATGTAATCTTAGTTTATTGTTATAAAATTCACAGAACCAAGAATTCTGCATTTTAACCATTTTAAAGTATATAAATTTGTGCCAGGTATCATGGCTCACACCTGTAATCTCAGCATTTTGAGAGATGGAAGTGAGAGGATTGCCTGAGTCTAGGGGTTCGAGGCCAGCCTGAGCAATGTCGTGAGACCTTGTCTCTACAATAAATCAAAAAATTAAATGGGCATGGTGGCGCACGCCTGAGGCAGAAGGATTGCCTGAGCCCAGTGTGCTGAGGTTGTTGTTGCCACGGGCATGCCACTGCATTCCAGCCTGGGTGACAGAGTAAGACTCCGATTCAAAAAAAAAAAAGTATACAAATTCAGTGATGTTTAGTATATTTACAATGTTGTTGAACCAACACCAAATATAGTTCCAGAACACTTTTGTAACCCTAGAAGAAAGACCTGCACTCATTAAGCAAACACTCCGTTTTTCCCTTGCCCTCAGCCCCTGGCAACCACTGATATGCTTTCACTTATTATTTCTATAATAAGGCTCTATGGATCTGCCTATTCTAGGTATTTCATATAAATTCATATTTCATATAAATGGAATTATAGAATATTGTGGCCTTTGTGTCTGGTTTCTTTCATTAGTATGTTGTTTTCAATTTTCTGTTGTAGCATGATCCACCAGTACTTCATTCCTTTTAATAGCCACATAATAGTCCTTGCATGACTATACCACATTTTGTGTACTGTTCATCAATTGATGGACATTTGTGTTGTTTCCATCTTTTGGCTACTATGGATAGTGCTGCTATGAACAAGTACAAGTTTTTTTTGTTTTGGGGGGGTTGAGTTGGAGTCTCACTGTCGCCCAGACTGGAGTGCAGTGGCCGCTCCCGGCCACCGCAGCCTCGACCTGCTGGGCTCCGGCGATCCTTCCGCCTCAGCCTTCCAAGTAGCTGGAACTACAGATGCAGGCTACCACGCCTGGCTAATTTTTTGGGGTTTTTTTGGTTTTTTTTGAGTTGGAGTCTCACTCTGTCGCCTGGACTGGAGTGCAGTGGCCACTCGCGGCCACCGCAGCCTCGACCTGCTGGGCTCAGGTGATCCTTCCGCCTCAGCCTTCCGAGTAGCCGGAATTACAGGCATGCGCTACCACGCCCGGCTGATTTTTTGATTTATTGTAGAGATGAGGTCTCGCTGCCCAGGCGGGTCTCGAACCCGCGGGCTCAGGCAATCCACTCACCTCAGCCTCCCAATGGCGCGGGATTACAGGCTGAGCCACCGAGCCTGGCTGGCTAATTTTTTGAACAAATGTTTTCCGTTTCTAGGAAGGAAACAGTCATTTGGTAATTGTTTAACTTATTGGGGACCAGCCAGCCAGTTTTCTTCAGAGGCTGTAACATTTTATATTCCCACCAGCAATGAGTGGGCTCCAGTTTCTTCCTTTCTTTGAAACACTGTTATTGTCAGATTGTGTTGTTGTTGCAGATATCCTAGTAGGTATAAAGTATCTCATGGTGGTTTTAATTTGTTTCCCTAATGACTAATGGTTTTGAGGAGTTTTTTCATGTGCTTATTGGCCACTTGTATATCTTCTTTGGATAAATGTCTGTTCAAGTCCTTTTTTCCTTTTCAAAATGAGCTATTTGTTTTTTGGTAGTGGTTTTAATATTACTCTATATATCCTGGATATAAGATATTGATCAGATGTATGATTTGCAGGTATCTTCTCACATTCTCTGTGTTGTCTTTTTACTCTCTTGATAATGTTCCTTTGATACACAAAAGTGTTAAATTTTGATGAAGTTCCATTTATCCATTTTTTCTTGTGTTGCTTGTGTTTTTGGTGTCATATCTAAGAACCCATTGAAAAATCCAAAATCATGAAGGTATACCCTATGTTTTCCTCTGAAAGTTTCATTAGCACTTACATTTAGGTCTTTGATTGATTTTGATTATTTTTATTTCTGCTATAAGATAAGGGCTTAACTTCATTCTTTTACAATAGATATTCCGTTGCTCCATGTTGATTGCTTTTATTATGAAAGGGTGTTGGATTCTGTCAAACCTTTCTTCTGTATCAGTTGAGAAGATCATGGGTTTTTCCTTCATTCTTTTAATGTTGCATAATTGTGTTCATTTTCTGAGGCTGCCATAACCACAGACTGAGTGGTTTAAAGCAACAGGAATTTATTCTCTCACAGTTCTGGAAGCCAGGAGTCCAAAGTCGAGGTGTCAGCCTACTGGTTCCTTTTGCAGGCTCTCAGGAAGAATCTTCCCATGCCTCTCTCATGGCTTCTGGTGGTTGCCAACAATCCTTGATGTTCCTTGGCTTATAGAAGCATCACTTCCATCTCTGTTTCCACCTTCACATGGTGTTCTCCTGCCTTTACGTTTATATGTCTCTGTGTCCAAAGTTCACCCTAATCCAGTATAACTTGAGTACATCTGTAAAGTTCCTATTTCCAAGTAAAGTCACATACACAGATACTGGGAGTTAGGACTTGAACATATATATGTCTTGGGGAACACAGTTCAACCTGGTATGTGTGGTGTCTTATGTTGACTGACTTTCTTACGTTGAACCACCCTTGTCTTTCTAGAATAAATCCCACTTGGTTATGGTGTATGATCCTTTTAATATGCTGCTGGATTTGGTATGCTGGTATTTTGTTGATGATTTTTGCACTTTATTCATAAAAGATATTGGCCTGTAGTTTTCTTGTGTTGCCTTTGTCTAGCTTTTTAAAATCGAGATAATGCTGGCCTCAGAGTGAGACAGGAAAAGTTCTCTTCTCTTCTACTTTTTGGAATATTTAGAGAAAAATTGGTGTTAATTCTTTAAATGTTTGGTAGAATTTCCCAGTGAAATTCTCTTTTTTTGTTGGGAGTTTTTGATTACTGATATGATCTCTTTACTTGATATAGGTCTCTTCAGAGTTTCTATTTCTTCTTGAGTCAGTTGTTGGGTAGTTTGTGTGTTTCTAGGAATTTGGCCGTGTTATCACCTAGGTTATCTAATTTGTTGGTGCACGTTTGTTCATAGCATTATCTTATAATCCCTTATTATTTCTATAAGGTCTTTAGTAATGTTCCTACTTTTATTTCTGATTTTAGCAATTTGAATCTTTTCTCTTTTTTCTGAGTCAATCTAGCTGAAGATTTATCCATTTTGTTGATCTTTTCAAAGACCCAAGTTTTGATCTCATTGATTCTATCTTGTTTTTCTGTCCTCTATTTTGTTTATAACTGCTCTGATCTTAATTATGTTCTTCATTATGTTGCTTTGGTTTTATTTGCTTTTCTTTTTCTAGTTCCTCAGGTATAAAGTTAGGTTAGGTTACTGAGCTGAGATCTTTCTCTTTTTTTTTTGAGTCAGATCTCACTCTGTTGTCCAGGCTGGAGAGCAGTGGTGTGCTCACAACCTCTGCAGCCTCGACCTTCTGGGCTCTGGTGCTCCTTTCGCCTCAGTCTTCCAAGGAGCTGGAACTACAGGTGCATGCCACCATTCCCAGCTAATATTTCTGTAGAAATGAGCTAATTAATTGTAGAGATGAGGTCTTGCAAAGTTGCCCAGGCTGGTCTCGAACCCATGAGCTCAGGCAATCCTGTCACCTCAGCCTCCCAAAGTGCTGGGATTATAGGTGTGAGCCACTATGCCCAACCACTCTTTCTTTCTTTTTTTCTTTTTTTTGTTTTTTTGTTTTTTTGAGTTGGAGTCTCACTCCTTCACCCAGGCTGGAGTGTAGTGTCAGGCATACTCATAGCCACTCCAGTGTTGACCTTCTGGGCTCCAGCAATCCTTCCACCTCAGCCTTCTGGAACTACAGACACGCATTACCATGCCCAACTATTTTAATTTTATCGTAGAGACGAGGGCTCACCAAGTTGCCCAGGCTGGTCTCAAACATGTGGCTCAGGCAATCCACTCTCCTCAGGCCTCCCAAAGTGCTGGGATTACAGGCTGAGCCACCGAGCCCAGCCTTTTTTTTAAATGTAGGAATTTATACCTATCAGTTTTTGGTGCATCCTGTGAGTCTTGGTATGTTGTGCTTTTGTTTTCATACTCTCAAAGAAGTATTTTGTTTTCATTCATCTCTAATTTCCTGCTTTCTTTGTCCCTGTGGTTGATTAAGAAGAGCCGAAAATACTTTATAACCCAGAAGGTCGAAGGTCAGTTCCTTCTTGTCACCTCATGGCTGTAGGCCCACCAAGTAGAAGTTTGAGAAATCCTTTTCCTTCCCTGGCCTGGTGGAAGGGCAGGCTCCTGGTCTGATGGGCAGTGAGGGCTGCTGAGAAACGGTCTGTTGGGAGCCACTAGTGAACACAGGGATGTGCAGTGTCCCCAGAGAGTGCTCTGCACTCCTTAGTGCCTGCAGAAAGAGGGAGTCCAAGACCTTTGATGGAAAGAACAGAAGCATGAAGAATTAATATATCATATTTATAGCATGTATATACAATTTCAGAAAATAAATTGGTCAGATGAGTTGAGTATCAGAGATGTGTGGGTCTGGGTTTCCAGTTCTGCATCTCACCTGGCAAAATGTCACATTTCCTCAGTTCTCAGAACAAGTGTCCTGGATTTAATCCCAGCTTTAGGCCTTGCTAGCTCTGTGAGCTTGGCAAGAACAGTGATAATAACAGCTGATACCTCCTCAGTAGTGCCTGCTGAGTGCCACATGACGACCTGAATGCATAAGTCAGAATGCCTGTAGTATTCTCCTGAAGCTTCACAGTTACCTAGTGGCACAGAGCTACTGTTGTCACCCCATTTTCCAGATGAAGAAACTGAGGTCATGAGAGGTAAATAAGTTTTGCTAGGATTTGGACCCAGGCAGTGTGCCTCAGAGTCCATGCTGTTAACCTTAATACTATGAGGTCAAGTTTCTTAACGTTACTAAGCCTCAATTTCTTTATTTATCAAATGAGGATAACAGTTATTATCCTTCAGGACTGTCGTGAGGATGAAGTGTTCCCCTGAGTGTGAAGCACTTAACCCAGTGAGTGAAGGTAACCAGCTGGCAGGGTTGTGAACCAGCAGCACAGGGGTGTGTGTATACAGTTGGCCAGAGCTAGGGTGATAGGGCAGTGACAAAGCCTTGAGTTAAGTTCAGGCACTTTTCCCCACACTGTGGTAACAGCAGAAGTCCTTTAGAAGACTTTCTCCCTGCCCAGCCAGGTAGAAGGCCTCTTGTGTCCAGAAAATGAGACTTTGCTCAGGATGTACTGTGGGCATGTAGGGGAGGTGGAATTGGAACCCAGGTCTAAGGCTTCTTGTGTCTAGAGAGCGAGACCTTGCTTGGGACACACCATCGGCATGTAGGGAAGGTGGAATTGGAACCCAGGTCTGAGAGCCAGCTCCTAGGTTCCCACTCACTCACTCTCACCCTCATTGCTGCTCCCACATCTCCGCCCACCTCTGGGCTTTCACCAGGACAGCTCCATGTTTCTGGAATGCCAGCTCCTGTCACCACCACAGTACACATTCTCTACCTGACTCACTGCCTTGCATCCTGCCGTCTACACCACAGGCCTTCCTTCCAAATGTGGAAATGTGATGTCGTCTCCAGTATTCCCCTCACTGGAACTTACCATCCATGGTAGTTTTCTCCTTCCCACACTTGCTGGGGTGGAGGAACAGTGAGGACTGTGCCAGGCGGCCCCTTGCTACATAACCAAGCATTGTCATAGCATGTTCTCTGTGTGCACTACCTGGCTACAGGGCAAGAGTGCTGGGCAGAGCAGTGCCCAGTGGAGTCAGGAGCCCAGAACATGACACCAGAGGGCTCCACAGAACTCAGAGATACTTTGATTTGTGTTCTGGTCAATTAGTCATATACATAGCGGTAACTAAGGAGTATGTCTATTACAAAACAGTGCACCCATCAGTATTAAGGTTTCGAGTTATTGTATCCTGTGATTATGGCCATTGCTGGGTTTATAGCAGGGATGTCCAATCATTTGGCTTCCCTGGGCTGCATCGAGTAAAGAGGAATTGTCTTGTGCTGCCTATAAATTATATACTATAGTTAGTGTATATACATAATGACTTCTTTTATTTTTGATTATTTTTTGTTATAAAGTTTAGAAAAATGAGAACAATATAAAACTAGTGGGAAATTTTACCTGGTTTCTGTAACACTATCAGTGTATGGTTCAATGGAAGTGTTTGCAATTCTTAGTTCTCAAGGTGCTCATCTGAAATGTTTGTTTGGATTCCGCTCTTTGTAGGCTTCATAACTGAAAACAGCTGCTCTCAAATGTATGTGCTGCAAAAAACAATGCCACGAATACGGCATGATTATGAACTTCAAAAACGGAGCTACACATGGAGTCATGAAGAAAATAAACACTAAAAAATGCATGTTAAAATATCTTGTGGTGCTGCATTACTAGCTGTCCTAGGCCACATTGGCCCACAGGCCACAGGTTGGACATGCCTGGTATAGTATGGCTAAAGTATTATCCAGGATTGTGGTGTTCCCTAGGGGTGCACATAAGAATCTTTATGGAACATGATGAGAATACAGAATGCCAGGTGTCCACCGCAGATCTGCCTAGGTGAAATCTCTGGGAGGTAGGGCCTGAGCAATTGCCATTTTAAAAGGTTAACATACATGAGAAAACAGTGACATTGGTGGCCTCCAGGGAGGGAATGGGAGATGTCCTTTTTGAATTTTGAGCCAGGTGACTTTATTACCTGTTCAAAAAAAAAAAATTAAAAAAACACGTGAGCTCACTCCAATATTGTGTGTTGTTTATGTTTGCATATCTCATAGGAGGAAAAGGGTAAACATGTGCCCAGAGATGGCAGCATGATGTGAGCGGGGAGGGAAGGGAAGGTGAAAGGGGGTGATTTGCTTCCATTTGTGATGTTGTATTTCTTCAAACGATTTGAAGCAAAATGGCAAAAATGCTCTCTATTTGTGTGGTGAATATATTGCTATCTCTTATGTTATTTTCCCATTGCAAGATTTTATAGTTAAATAAACATTTAAAAGTAAAGCAAAGTAAAAGTGAAAAATGTTCAAGGACTGCTCTCATGTGCCCCTACCTATAGGGAGATTGACAGGAAAGGTACAGCATAGTCTATGCATCGCCTAACCATAGAGTCATTCTGAGAAATGCATCATTAGGTGATTTTGGTGTTGTGTGAACATCATAGTGACTAACACGAAGTTACATGGTACAGCCTACTTCACACTGAGGCTTTGTGGTATGACCCATCGCTCCCAGGCTACACACCTGAACAGCTTGTGACTGTACTTTGGTTTGCTCTGTAGGCAACTGTAACGCAGTCGTAAGGATTTATGTGTTTAAACAGATCTCAACATAGAAAAGGTACCATAAAATGCTGTATGAAAAATAAAAAATGGTGCACCCAGATAGGGCACAAGTGACGCTTGCAGGACTAGAAGTTGCTCTGAATGTGTCAGTGAGTGCGTGGTGAATGAATTTGGAGGCCCAGGACATTACTGTACACTACTGTGGATTTGATAAACACTGTGTATTTAGGCTATACTAAATTAATAAAAAGTCTTTTTCTTCCTTAGCTTAGTATAACTTTCTTTTTACCTTATATACTTTTTGATTTTTAAAGCTTTTAGAATGTTTTGTAATAACATTTCACTTGCTACACATACTGTACAGCTATACAAAAATATTTTATTTCGTTATATCCTTATTCTGTAAGCCTTTTCTACTTTTGAAGTGTTTTGTTATTTTTTATTTTTTAAACATCTTTGTTGAAAATGAAGACACAAACACACACATGAGCCCAGGCCTGCACAGGGTCAGGTCATCAACATCGCTGTCTTCCACCTCCACATCTCGTCCCACTAGAAGGTCATCAGGGGCAATAACGCCCATGGAGCTGTCATCTCCTATGAGGATGACAAGGCCTTCTTCTGGAATAACTCCTGAAGGACCTGCCTGAGGCTGTCACAGTAACTTTTTTAAGTAGAAGGAGCACGCTAATAAAATAATGATAAAAAGTATAGTATAGTAAATACATAAACCAGTAGTATAGTCGCTTACCATCATTATCAAGTGTAGGTTTTGTACATGGTAAGTGCCCTATCTGGGTGCATAATTGTACGTGTAGACTTTTTTTTTGTAGAGACGAGGTCTCATCAAGTTATCTGGGCTGGTTTCGAACCCACTGGCTCAGGCAATCCACTCACCTTAGCCTCCCAAAGTGCTGGGATTACAGGCTGAGTCACCGAGCCCAGCCATATGTGTAGACTTTTACATGACTGGCAGACCAGTAGTTTTGTTTACGCCAGCATCACCACAAACACCTGAGTAATGCGTTGCGCTATGATGTCATGACAGCTGTGACATCATTAGGTGATAGGAATTTTTGGGCTCCATGATAATCTTATGGGACCACTGTCATATATGTGATCTCTTCTGGACCAAAACATCATTATGCGGTGCACAACTGTATTGATCATCCTCCAGTGAGAAGTGTCATTCTGGGCTTTCCATGTATCAATAACACAAGTCAGCAAGAAGTGAGAGTCACGTCCATGTCCTCCCTGGCCTGCGCTCCTGCTCTAGATGTTTGTTTCTTTTTGTTTCAGGTATTTGTGGCCAGTCCTCACAAAACACAGCCTATTGTGGAGATTCTACTGAAAAATCAACCCAAGCTCATTGAGTTTCTGAGCAGCTTCCAGAAAGACAGGACGGATGATGAGCAGTTCACTGATGAGAAAAACTACTTGATTAAACAGATTCGGGACTTGAAGAAAACAGCCCCTTGAAGATCTCGCCATCCCCTGCCACAGTCATTTGTCTCATTTGTCCAGTTTGTTCATTAAGTGTCATTTCAAAAAGTCATCATCCTTGGGAAGGCATTGGAGGTGACTATTTTTCACAATTGATTGTTCAGGGTAGATGGAATATAAACATTTGAATGGAAAAAATTAACCTAGAATAATATATTCATTTTAGTTTCCTATGATTACTTACGTGAAATCAGAGCCATTGAATTCGATGTTGATAAAAGCAATTTTAGCTTGCAGCCACGAGTCCTCAGCCATCAAGTAGGAGCTCAGGTGATGGGTACCACTGAGTCCTCAGGGAACACTGAGTTCTCAGGGGAGAGCTAGCATTGGGGCAAGGGTTCAAAAGTGCTTTGCCTCTCTGTAGGTAGACATGCATACTGCTTATGACACTAGACAGTGCCAGAAGGTAAGGCTGGTGTTTCCAGTTACTGTGTATCCTTTTGCCCAGTGTCTTTGGACTGTAATGATTGAATCCTAACCTCCTGGGAACGATGCCCTCCTGGACTCAGCCTCCTTCCTGTTCGCTCACTGTCCCATGTTCCATCCCTCACGGCTCCTGGGTGTGTCTTACAGTGGCCCACACCTGCATCTCCTGCAGTTGAGGTTGACAGGGGAGAACAGGATGGCTCAACAAGGGTCGTGGGGGCACAGAAGACCCATGGGGTGTGACCTGGTCACTGGAAGACTGCGAATAGATGGTTCTAGATAGAGTCTTTGCTGAACATAGACTTCTGGAGGTCAGTAAGGGTCGGACTATTCCATTCATAATTTCCCTCATGGGAAGAACGCTTTGTGCTGAGGGTATGTATTACTGTAGGAGTCAGTGGTAGGATGCCCAGCGGGCACAGAGTCATGGGGCCAGAGGGTCTCTGTATGGAAACTTTATCAAGAGGAATCCCTTGGAAGGAGAAATGATTAATGTGTGAAAAAATTCTCAAATCACTAAAAATTAAAAAAAAAAATTAGCCAGGCATAGTGGCGCATGCCTGTAATCCCAGTACTTGGGAGGCTGAGGTGGAAGGATTACCCAAGCCCAGGATATCAAGGCTGCAGTGAGCTGTGATCGTACCACTGCACTCCAGCCTGGGTAGCAGAGAGAGACCCAGACTCAGAAAAAAAGAAAACCTATAAAATTTTGGTCCCCCCAAAAAGTCACATAACCCCAAAGATATTTAAAGGCTATGGATTGTTTTCAGACATCAAGTATATAAAATGGAATTTTAAAACTATATTTCACAAACATTAAAGGTCCGATTGCTCATCTGTATTTTTAATAATTCTGTTTCTAAATCATGAGTTGTTACCTTCCCTGGAAACCCTCACTTTTTACAAGAGTTGAGTGTTGCTTTCTTTTTCTTCAACTCGATATTTCTCCACCCAGAGAGGGGAAGGGAAGTATGTTTTCCAAGATCAGTCCTTTATAGATTGCATTCCTGTTGGGGGTCACACTTGGCTGGGTGCAGGTGTATGTTTTCTCTGAGCCCCCAGGGGAATCTGAGGCAGGTGGTGTAGGCCTCCTGTAGCACCCTGGTGGGAGCCCACATGGAAGGCCTGCCATGGGAGGTCAGTTGTGGGAGGCCAGCTGTGGGAGGCTAGCCGGCAGCCCTGGTGACCTGCATTCTGTAACCACTGAAGCCACCTTATTTTTATAACATTCCTGACTCCCTTAGAATTTGACTTTTATGGTTTTGCTTATTTGATTAAAAGAGATGAGTGTAAATATAAAAAATGAAGGTGACATAACAGTTGGAAATTTGCTTTGTTACGTAATACTGTTCCTCAACATCATGGGACATGTGTTTCCAATTGGAAAGCAAGGCCTTGTAATAATTTTTTTTTTTTATAAAGAGAACATGTTTTATTTCCTTTGGGCTTGAGTTAGCTCTTTCCTTGCAACCCATGACCCCAGCTCAGTACCTGTCAAACAGAAAACTAGAGTCTGGGGTTCTGTTGTGATACAAACTTGTAAATTATTAAATGTGAAAGGGGGAGCAGGAAGCTCACAGTCAAAATGTGTTTGTACAAAGCTCACTGTAAATATTGTGCGAGTTGAATTCTGAAAAGGTCAGATTTAATAAGCTATTTCAAAAGCACAAGTTTAAATAAAGGCTCACTCGATAAAAGGAACCACATGATCCTTGGTCAGTTTCATTCTGCATGTCATGCGGCTGTGTCCTTGTCACAGCTCCAGGCAGGGACCGCCCAGGCTGGAGGGCGCTGATGCTGCCCTGAAGTCCTGCACTGCCTTCCGTGACTCCACCAACCAGTGACCCCGTCCAAATCCCATCCGTCAAGTCATGCTAATGCCATTCCCCCAGCACTGCCCACCGGGCATGAAATCTACACATTCTATTGTTGATGCCGCCCCAGACCATATTATATTTGAGGACATTGAACTTCTGAGTAGTTTAATGGTCCTTGACCTAGCATAGGATACCCTAGATACAAGCCCATGGTGGCCTGAGGCCAAATTCCTATTCCCTTTTTCTCCTTCATCTTCAAGACTGTGAACTAAGAAGGTTCAGAGTGTTGGGAACCATGTGGAACTCTCCCCACTACTGCTTGGGAGGCTCCGGAGGTGGGAAGGCCCTAGAGTGAGGCCAGCAGGGACTGAGATCATCATGTTCTTGGATGAAGCTCCAGCTGGAGCCAGTCATCTGCCCACATGCCAGGGTTACTCCTAGAGGGTGGACTTGGGAGCAGACACCCTTGTACATGTTGTGTACTCCCACCCTCATGGGTCCTCATCCTTTGCTGCCTCTGGGGAAGCAATATGAGTTCCCAAGGAGGGGCTGTGAGCTTCCTACAGCCTCCTTCCTCACTAGCCAGACTGGCTTGTGTGCATTTCCCCTGAGACACAGTTGCTGAGAGCCATTGCACAATCTGGAAATTTCACAAGACCTGAAAGACCTGATTGTGATAATGTGAAGGGAAATGAAATTTAAAAATCCCTAGAATTGCTTTTAATGTGAAAAGATAGTTGTTTCAAAATAGGTCTACGATCATGCTAGTCAATTACATTAGAGGAAATTAAGACATTATGTCTTTTTCTTGTTTTACTATTGTAGCCAGAAGAATACTATGCGTATGGCATAGAATGGTCACCATCTTTTCATGGGTGTTCTTTCAGGAAGGTTCTGGATATTTCCATGAAGATGCACCATGAAAAGACCCTGAAAAGCTAGGCTTAGCCTCCTTAAGGAGATTGAAAAGATTAAAGGTGGGCATAAACAAGGATATGATTTTGGTTTGGAAACATGGAAAATGCTGTTGTGTGGGTGCCGTATTGAAAGCAGAGCAAAACCCAGTGCCCAGGCTGGCTGCACTGAGCCCACACGGGTGTCTCATTTGCAGCTCCACTTGATGGAGGAGAATGTTGAGTCATGGAGGAGGTGAGTAACTTGTTCCAGATCAGACAGCTGGTCACAGAGTCAGAGCTAGAGCCAGGGCTGACCTCAAATTTTGTATCTTTGGAAACCAGACTGCAAGGACCCCTCCCATGTCCCCACCAGGCCTGCTTTTCAGCACTCCACCCTGGGGGCAGACACTGCATTTCTTCATGCCCTTATCCCTGCAAGAAAGAGAATCCTGCTTGCCAGTGCTAAAGGAAAACTCAGCAGAAAGATTTCCAAAGTTACATTCGTTCAAGGGGGGGTAATGGTACTTAGTTGTCTGATGTTTAGAAGATCAAATTCAACCTCTGTGTAGGATGGGGGCATTCAATCTTGAATTTCTCCATCAGTTTGAGCAATGCTCTGGCTTGCCATGGGCATTAGTTTCAGACCTCAGTTCTGCGCCCACTTTAGTTTTTTTGACTTGCTTTTTCAGTTGGACATGATATTAGCTTCAGTTTCCTCATAGGAGCAGTGACCACCAGCCAGCCACTCCTCTCACAGTTCCTGGTGGCCCAGCACCATGGGACTACCTCAAGGCTCAAGTTCATGATGGATGTACATCCCATACCTTCAGGGTCACCTCCTCCCCTAATCACTCCCATCTCAGGGAGGGGGATGTGTAATGATAATCCCCTAAAAATAAGTCACCATCAAAACACACAGAAAAGTCATAGCCTTTCTACCCTCAATTAATACTGCATAGATATAATTCAATCACCATACTGAAAGCCATCTGTGCTACTTGAAAATGCTGTGATCATTGGGCCCCTTGGGAAGAGCATGTTGTAATATACATTAATAATTTATCCTTTAGGGAAGATTGGAAAAATAAGATCATTTAGTTTTAGTTCTTCTGACATTTAAAACTTTGAAGTAACCAAACTATTTATTCAACTACTCATTCGTTCGTTCATTTAACATCTGTTGAACTCATTATCCGTGCCGGCCAGGGATTGATCCTTGGGACCACTGAGTGACACGGCAGAGTTACTGTAGGGGATAGGCCTCACATAGTCGTGGGAGCTGAGAGTCAGTCAGTGGCCTTTATAAGTCAGACTCCTGTGGCTGGTCATCAGGGAGAGGAGGAGAGACTTGGAGTGAGGAGGACAGAGAAGAGTGGATGCCACTGAGGCAGGGCCACTAACATAGCTTAGACATAGATAGGTGAGTTTCTTGCAGGCAGACACAGCTTAGATAATTAAAAGACCAGATGGTCAGGCACCAGGGCATGGGCTTACTGAAACGTGACTATCTGAAATCATACCTGCATTGACTAGGCCTCCCAGATCCAACCCTGGAGTGTGGGGAGGTTGGTACACTTAGTTACAGAAACCATGAAATGAGGCAGTAAGGGAATTTCCAGAGGCAGTGGAGCATGGTGTTCTTTAAGAAGCAGCTTAACTAAACTGTAAAACAGTAACCTTTACAATTATGTTAAAATGTTCACGTGACACAAGTAAGCTTAAAAGTAAATGATGAATAGGAGTTTGTGATCAATGAAGCTTGTGATTAATAGGTTGTCACCCACCATGTAGTCCATGCAGCACGCGGATCTTTGCTTAAAGAATAGATTGCTTAATCATCACTAAGAAAAATGTATAAAGCACTCAGCTGCCAGCAAGGCAATGTGCCCTTTCTCTTAAGGCACCCATGTTCTCTCTCGGACGTGTTTCTTTTTCCTTCCTAATAAATCCTGTCTTAAACTATACAAGACGGGGACCCTAAACAGGAATTATTTTTTGGAGGACTGGCCTCTTGTAGTACAGACTTCCTCCCCCACTAGGTGAGTGTTCCAGGAACCCATCGGCATCAGTATACCAGCTGGCATTGTTGTGAGACGTTGTGTTCTGCGTCAGTGAATTTTTTTTTTTTTCTAGATTCCTTCAGCACATTTGCCCATTTCATGATGGGTAATTTGCAAGTGCACCTGCCCACATGGCACTGAGTGTTCAGCAGTTTTCAACCAAAAATGGCATGATCTCCATGTCCCACCCTCCTATTCACTAGATCTCTCCCCAAGCGAATCCCTCCCCCATGAAAAAGAGCCTCAAAGGGAAATGTTTTGCGGATGTAGAAGAGGTAGCACAAAAAACAGCAGAAGCATGAAAAGACATCAAAATGGAGGCATTCAAAAACTGTTTCAAGCAGTGGAAAAAATGTCTTAATGTGTGTATTGCATCAAATGGAGAGTACTTTGAAGTGAAGATGACTAACGTTTAAACATGTGAGAATAAATACCCAATTTTTTATGTATAAATTCCAGTTTTTTGAGGCCCCCCTTGTACTTTGGGTTTGCTCTGAAATTATTGTGTGGCCTAACCAAGATTCCACAGATCAACTGCACCCCACGCCACCTGGCGTCACCACTGCCTCCACCTCGGAGGATGTGGTCCACCTGCAGGACTGCGGCCACCATTCACTGCAGAGAACCCAGGGTAGTCCCAGATGGGGAGAAAGCTGAAGGAGGAGGTGCAGGGGACCTGGGGGAGCTCAGAGCTAGGGAAGCCAGGGGTCTGTGCCAAGGCCAGCCAGCTGTGACCACGTGGACTCCTCCCCGCCGCTTCCCCTCACAGCTGACATGCCTTGCTCTTGGGACCAGACCTAATTCATTGCCTGCAGGAGAGGGAATGCTGGACACATACTCCAGCTTAGCTCAACGGACACACGACAGACCTTCCATGCATACTCCGTCTGGGGGGTATTGCTGACATATCCTTCTGGCCTTTCCCTTTTTTTTTTTTTTTTTGAGTTGGAGTCTCAGAGCTCTTGTCGCCCAGACTGGAGTGCAGTGGTTGCTCCCAGCCACCGCAGCCTCGACCTGCTGGGCTCCAGTGATCCTTCCGCCTCAGCCTTCCAAGTAGCTGGAATTACAGGCATGCGCTACCACGCCCGGCTTTTTTTTTTTTTGATTTATTGTAGAGATGAGGTCTCGCTGCCCAGGCGGGTCTCGAACCCGCGGGCTCAGGCAATCCACTCACCTCAGCCTCCCAAAGGTGTGGGATTACAGGCTGAGCCACCGAGCCCGGCTGGCCTTTCCCATTTTTAAGACCTTACCCGTTTTCCACTTAAAATGACCTCTTTCTTTCTTCCTTCCTTCCTTCCTTCCTTTCTTTTGAAAGTGAGCCACCAAGGCCTCACTGTGTTTCCCCCCAGCCCTGCCCTGAGGAGGTCCTGGCCAGGACCCCAGCATCAATGCTTCTATAATCTCAGGACTTGTAGGGGGACAGGGGTGAGGCCCTAACTGCAGACTTTTCCCTTCTGTGGGGAAAAGAAGCCTCTGTTCCCTTCCTGGGCACTGAGTATGACATTCACATGGCCATGACCTGCCCAGCCTGGATGAATGAGACTCTGTGCTGCCAAGGGTGTGGAAGGAAGGAGGTGTGTGCATGGGGAGAGGGTGCCTGCAGCTGCCCGGCGGCATCTGGCAGCACCAGTGTGCCCTTCACCTTGACAGAGGACTGTTTCCAAGTGGAGTGGCTTTGTTCAGCTGTTGATGTGCTGTGACATCTGAATCCAGGCATACTGTGTGACCTGCGTGACCTGGAGGAGAGGGCCAGGGTAGGGAGGGTGTGACAGTTTCCCTCACACCTTCGATTCTTTTCCTGGGTCTTGGCTCTTCTTTCTGACGTCTTCCCAAGTTTTCAGGTAGTTCCTGCACCAGATATGTGTCTCCAGCTGTAGCGTTCCACAGCTTTCTGCATTTCCATCAACTCGCCCTTGACCTTCCCCACTTGCAACATACTTAACTGTAATCCCAAACTCATGATTCACACCAAACGGGTCCACTATAAACAGAGTCCCCTCTGGCCTTCCCAACTTCCGTTACCTGTGCTGCCATGTTTTCTGTTTCCATATCACTAACACTGATGTGATCTTTAGTGGCTCTGGTTCCCCTGTCTCCATCAAGCAAGTCCCGAGGCCTGTTGACCTCCCCAAGTGCCTGGAGAGAATGGCCTGGCGTGAGCAGCCCTGACCCCGGTTGAGGCCCTGTCTGCCTCTGTGGCCCACCCGTGTCCCCACCCCCTCACCATCCCTGGATCTCTCCCAGCCTCTGCTCTCCGTGGGGCCCACTGTCACCTGCTATAAGGAACACCCTTCCTCGGTCCCTCAGCCTACCCCCTCCAGCCCTCCTTCCATCTTTCTGAGCTCCCTCACAGTGAAACTTCTCAAGTTTCTCCACAAGTGGGAAGCTGGCCACCTCCTCACCTCTGATGTACCCTCCAACGCCCCTGCCCCAGCCCCTGAAAATGCTCTTCCCGGGGCCGCCCAGGCCGCAGGGTCACCAGACCCAACGGGCAATTTCTTGTCCCCTCAGACTCACTCCTCCGAGGCTGTGGCAGGACGGCGGGCCTCTGCTCTGGGCTCCCTACTTCTAGTCGCCAGGAAACCTCACCCTCCGGTGCTTCTCTCCCAGGTGCCTTCTGGGCCTCCTCCTCCCCCTCCCAGCGGCCTCGTGCGCGGCCACTGCCCTCCCCTCCCCTGCCCGGCCTCAGGTCTGTGCCTGGCACACAAGATGGCTCCCAACTCCCGCCCCAGGCCGACCCGCGATCTCCAAGACCAGCGTGCACCGGCCTCCCGCCGGAGGCCTGGCAGGCTGTCCCCGGCGTGCAGAGTCCACGGGAGAGGCGTGATCCCGCGCCCGCACCCCGACTCCCCAGAGCCGCGGGCGGCTCTGAATTCCCCGCTGTTCTCGCAGGAAACCCGGGACGTGCCAGGGCCAGGTCGGCCTGTGACACCCGTGCCGCCTCTGAGCGGCGCTCTGCCTTGCCCGCCCCAGCTGCGCTGCAGGCCTCTCCGCGCCGCCTAGGGGATCTTGTCACAGGTCACCCCTGGCTAGGGTCCCCCGCCCCCCGCCCCAGACCCTCCGGTGGCTTCGCTGGACGCTCGGAATGAAACCCAAAGCGGCGGTCCTCCAAGCCCCGCGGGATCCGGCTCGCGCTCCTCCCCCGAGTCTGGCCGCTCTTCCGGCCGCCAGGCCTCTCGCCCATGCTCTTCCTTCTGCCTGGAACAGCCCTCCTGGCATCCTTGCGGCTGCCCCCTGTGCTCATCCTTCCTCTCTGCTTGTCGCCCCCTCGGGGCCTCCGGGACCCAGCCCCGGAGCCGCCCATCCTCGAGGCCGGCTGGCTCCACCAGTCCCCTGCGACTCCGGCCGCCTCCTGCGCAATCCACGCACAGTTCCCGGTCCTCTCTGTTCTCAAGCGCCACCCTTGCTTAGACCCTCACCGTTTCCCCCTTTGAACCAGCCCGCAGCCGTCCACTCCCGCGCTTTCTCCCTCCACTCCACGCAGATGGGCTATCCACGTTGACGCTGGAGTGACCGCCTCGAGATGCAAACACGATCGTGGGGACTCCTTAGAATCCTTCCATGGCTCCCTCTCACTCCTCAGAAGGGTTCCCAAGGCCCTTCGTGGTTTCACTCTCTCCTGCCAGCCTCCTCTTCCTCCCTCTCCTTGCCGGCTGATGCTACAATTATCTGTAGTTCCCCAGTGTGCCCTACTTTCCTTCTGCGCCCCTCGCTCGGACCTCTCCCCGTCCCCCCAATTCCAAATCTCATAGAATCCAGCAGTGCTCACACTTGCTAGTTCCAAGCGGCCCCTGCATCAGTTTCGGAGACATGCCGCCCTCTGGTGGCTGAAACGAACAACGGGTCTTGCTGTGTCTTTAGGCTGGACGCTTTCTTTCCTCTCCATATTACCAATGACTTGGATGGGATTTTGATGCAACGTGTTAGCAAATGCCCGAGCTGCAGGCGCCTGGGAGGGATGCTTAATTCGTGTACACAGCAAAATTAACAAGGGCAGGATGGGCTGCCGTGCTGGGTTAAATCTGATCATGGCTACATTTAATAAAGATAAACGTGAAGACCTCTACTGAGTCTCAAAACAAAACTCCAGCTCTGCAAGTAGAAGGAGGTCAGACAGGGGTTTCTGGTGACACTGACAGGCCACAACACCTGTCACCTGGATGCCTGCCATACCTTCCGGGCTGGGACCCTTGCCATGCTCACCCACACTGGTCCTTCCTTCATGCGGGGATCATTTCCTGTATAAACCGTCAGGCCCGAGAGCTGCCTAGTGGACATGCACACATGGCCACACCTGGGAAGACATACATGGGCTGGAAATGGCTGTTCGCAAGTTGGTGGTCCTTGCCAGGGAAGGCGATGGGCGAGACCCCTGGGAGGAGAGGGGAGAGAGGAGAAACACGAGGAGAGGCTGAGGCAAATGAGAACATGAGGAGGGAAGTGCCATGAAAGCCAAAAGAAAGTTCTAGAAGAAAAGTCCCCAGGTACCAAGTAGGACTCAGCTGCTAGGAGTAGGGGTCATCTTCCCAAGGGGAGGGCGGGCAGAAAGACAGCCAAGGTTTGTGGAATAGATGAAAGATGAGGAAGTCAAGTACAGGCTTCTGAGTAATGAAGACAAAGGGACCCAGTGGGTAAGGGAAGTCTTTGTTTTGGGTAAGTTGCAAAAATGTAGGCCAGGTGTGGTGGCTCATGCCTATAATCCCAGCCCTTTGGGATTACAGGTGGGAGGATCACTTGAGCTCAGGAGTTTGAGGTCAACCTGGGTAACACAGAGAGACCTTGTCTCTGCAAAAGATTAAATCAGCCAAATATGGTGGCATGAGCTTGTGGTAGTCGCAGCTTCTCTAGAGGCTGAGGTGGGAGGATTACTTGAGCCCAGGAGTTTGAGGCTGCAGTGAGCTATGATCATGCCAGTGTACTCCAGCCAGGGTGACAGAGTTAGACTCTGATTCAAAAATAAATAAAAGAAAATTGGAGAATGTATCGCTTGGCAACTGCTGCATAAGAGCCCCCCACACACACCAGGGGGCAGGATTGGCTGTAGTGGGAAATTGCCAGGGGAGGGGGCACACCTCATCAACAAGGGTACCTGCATAATGAACATCTGTATACTTAACTGAATTGTACCCCACATCTTCCAAATAAAAATTTAAAAGAAGAACCCCCCCACACCTCATGAATGCAATAACTTAAATAAAACCAATGATTTCCTCACAAGTCTGTGGGCTGGATGGGGTTCACCTGCTCTAGGTGGGCTGGCTGGGGGGCTCTGCTCCACGTGTTTGGTGATGGCAGAAACACCAGAAGAAGTGGAAACACACAAGCTTCCTGAGGCCTGACGGCAGAACTGTTATAAGGACATTTCTACCTCATTCCATTGAACCCCGGTCAAAGGTGGAGACATATATTCCACCTGCTGATGGACCCTCAAAGCCATTTGGTAAAATGTGTGAATACAGGAAAGGGTGAAAACTTGGGGCCACAAATGCCTTTTGCCATAGGGGACAAGCAGTGTTGCAGATGGAAGGAAAGAAGACACCAGGCAGGAAAAGGCTGGACAAAATATAATGAATACTGTGAGAATTACGAAAGGTGTTGAATTTGGAACAGAAAGGCAGGTTTGTATCCTGGCTCTACCAATGATTAGCCGAGTAGTCTTGGGCAAGTCATTCAACCTGAGCCGCCTTCATTTCATTATTATTATTATTTATTTGTTTTTTTTTGTAGAGATGAGATCTCGCTATTTTGCCCAGGCTGGCCTCAAAACTCCTGAGATCAAGCCATCCTCCCACCTTAGCCTCCCAAAGTGCTAGGATTACAGGAGTGAGCCACCATGCCTGGCCCATTTCATTATCTTAAAAATGGAAAGGATAATCCCTACTTCAAGGTGTGAAAATTAAATGGGATGATGTAAAAATTGCTTCGCTTTTGTGAGGCTGAGGTGAGTGGATTGCCTGAGCCCGCGGGTTCAAGACCCGCCTGGGCAGCGAGACCTCATCTCTACAATAAATCAAAAAATTAGCCGGGCGTGGTAGCGCGCGCCTGTAATTCCGGCTACTCGGAAGGCTGAGGCGGAAGGATCGCTGGAGCCCAGTAGATCGAGGCTGCGGTGGCCGGGAGCGGCCACTGCACTCCAGTCTGGGCGGCAGAGTGAGACTCCAACTCAAAATAAAATAAAATAAAATAAAATAAAAGGCAAACCTGTGTGTAATGTCACAGTAAGTTTCCAGGAGAGGTGGGAGACTGTCATGGGACACAATGGCTGCTTTCAAGCGCCTAAAGGGCGTTCATGGGGGAAGAGGACGAGACACAAAGAGGTCTGTGTTGCAGACCCAGGACAGATGATGGAAATGAGAGGAGTGACAGAGGAGGAGTTTGTTGCACACAAGTAAACATTTCAATAATGAGGACAGTCCAACATGGCTTTAGGAGTTGGGGGTATCTTTGTCACTGGGAGTGCTGGAACAGAGGCCGACTGACCTGTCCCTTTGGAGGAGGGTTGAAGGGGTGATACAACCCTGTGTGTCCGTCAGCTGGGCTCAAGCCAGGGCAGGCCACCATCCCAACCCCCACGGGCGTCCTGTTGTTACCAAAATTTCCGGATGATTCAAATGGCACTTGGTGGGCGTGGGCCAGTCCTGAACCATGGCAAATGATGGCACCCAACACGCTGACAGTGTTCCCGTGGATGAACCCTGGACTAGGGGGATTCGGAGTTCCAGTCTTAAGAGTTCTAATAAATGCATGCCCCATTTTTAAAAAATGCAACCAGCAAGCACCCTGTTTTTGCCACTGCCTCACTGCCTGAACTGAAAAAATATTTGACTTTAGAAAATCTTAGCTATAATTAAACAAGTAACATCACAACAGCAAAACGTTTCAGTCTGTTTAAATAGTAAAATTGGCCAGGTATGATGGCTTATGCCTGTAATCCAAGCACTTTGGGAGGCTGAGGCAGGAGGATCGCTTGAGTCCAGGAGTGTGAGACCAGCCTAGGCAACATAGCGAGACCTTATCTCTACAAAAAAATTTTAAAAAACTGGTCATGGTGGCATGTGCCTGTAGTCCCAGCTACTCAGGAGGCTGAGGTGGAAGAATCACCTGAACCCAGAAGGGGGAGGCTGTGGTGAACCATAGTTGTGCCACTGCACTCTGGTCTGGGTGACAGAGTATGACCCAAACTCAAAGTAATAATAATAATAATAGTAAAATGATACTCAAAGGTTTATAAAACCGTCAAAAACACACAGAATCATTGTGCAAAGAGCTATGATAATGTGGTCAGGTGCATTAATCATCGATTATCCCACCAAATAAAGAGAGCGATGACTGCTTGGAGACATCACATTGGCTGTGACGTTAACTGAAATAAACAGTTGTACATGTAATGAACTGCTATCTTGGTTGCTACATGGAACACAAAAAGGCTCTTTGGGGATGTCTGTATTTGTTTTTGTTTTTCCAGAAAACTAGCTAGGCAGTTTGAACTAGTACCTTTATTTCCATCAGCGTTCACATTTTCTTGATTTGGGGGCTTGGATCATAGTAGTAGACTCCATAAATATTTGCGATTGTTGCTGCCGCTGCCACTGTTTTTTCACTAAGGTATTTTTTTTATGTGCATGTGGCCCTGCATCCTGTGTCACCCTCTCCTGCCCTTCAGTTTATTTAGAACCCATGCCATCAAAAGGCATTTGGAGATGGGAAAGAGAGCGTTTCACCCTTCCTGCAGGTGTCAAATCATCACCGAGTCACCAGCAAAGACCTTCTCACAGAAATTTGTCTTGTGCTCGCTGTTCACCTGGCAAACCTGCGGGCCCCTTTCAGGCACCACCTCACACCTCCCTTGCCCTTCCTGCCTCCCTAGAGGTTTGTATGGCTTCCTGTGCCACCACTGCTCCTCTAGGGACATCCACAACAGGGGGCTCTCCGCCCTGAGGGTCACCAGAACTACCTGGGGGCTTGTGACGACCCAGCTTGCTGGGCCTTTCCCCAAAAGACCTCATTCAATGGGTCTGGTACGCCAAAAGAACACGCATTTCTTTTTCTTTCTTTCCTCCTTCCCGTTCCGCCTCCCTTCCTTCCCTCCTTCCTTCTTCCCTTCCCTCCCTTTCCCTTTTCTTTTGCTTTCCCCTTCCTTCCTTTCTGGGTGAGTCCCACTTTGTCCCCCAGGCTGGAGTGCAGTGGCACAATCACAGCCACTATAGCCTTGACCTGCTGGGCTCAGGCGATACTTCCACCTCAGTCTCAGGAGTAGCTGGGACTACAGGGATGTGCCACCATACCTGGCTAATTTATTTTTTGTAGAGATGCGGTCTTGCTATGTGGCCCAGGCTGGTCTGGAACTCCTGGGTTCAAGTGATCCTCCCGCCTCAGCTTCCCAAAGTCCTGGGATTACAGGCATGAGCCACCGCATTCAGCTTGATCATTTTTCTTACTTGATTCCAGGCTTATATTTTTCACTAGACTGTGTCTAGAGATCAGGGAGCATTTCTCACATATTCATCCTCAGGTCTATCCAGTGTCAAGTAGTCATTCAATCAACCAACAAATATGTACTCAGTGACAATCATGCGACAGTTACTGTTCTAGGCACTGGGATTCAGAGGTTTAAAAAATATACAAATGTGTGTGTGTGTGTGTGTGTGTGTGTGTGTGTGTGTGTGTATCCCTGCCCTCATAAAGTTTACCTTCTGGTGCTACATAGTAAAGCCTCAATAACTGTTTCTTGAAATTTGACTAGCTGTACAGGAGAAAACAATGGCATGATCATGGCCATTTTAATAGTACCTGGAAATACCAATTTTTCACTCTCTAATCATGGCTTTTTCCATTTGCATGTTTCTCCCTTCTGATATCCCATCCCAGTGCCTAAAACACAAATTCACAACTTGGCAGTCTTACCAAATATTTGCTAATTGATTCATATGATATTAGGTGTAGCTGACATATTAGTTAAAAAAAAAATCCTAGAACTTAGCACGTGGAATTAATAAAGCAACTTGGGAGGTCAACTATCTCAGTGTTGTTATATTGATGAATATTAAAGAACTGCTTAACTAGTGGTTTTCAAACTGGCATTAGAGGCCGGGCATGGTGGCTCACTCTTGTAATCCCAGCACTTTGAACTCCCACGGACCTATGTAGGCTGCTGTCCATGCTGGGACATCAAACCAACATTTGGGTTGTGCTGTGTGTAATTCTTAGAACCCTGTAGGAGGCCCTGAGAGGCCCTGTGAGGTCGTGCAAAGGAACAAAAGCCTGGCACCTGACTACCACATACCCGGGGGATGTTTCTCATGAAACTTGCCCCAGGCCCGTGGCACAGGCCACTGCCAAACCCTCCCTGACCCTAGGAGAGCACAAAACAAGTACCTTCATCTTTGCACTAGTTTTTTGAAAGTTTCTCAGCAAATAAAAAAGAGAAAAATTACAGAGCAATCTGGAATGTAGCCGAAATGACCACAATGTTTGCTTTCAAGACTTTCAGTATTCTTGAGGTTTGTAAATGTTTTAAAAGGTCTTCCCCTTTCTAAGGCCAAAGCCATAAGACACTGTGTTAATTATATGGAGGGGAAAATTACATGAGGGCAACATTTATGAATGGAATTCTAAAAAGACCGGTTTCAATATTCCAGACTCAAATACTTCTTATCTGTTAACATCATAACCAAATTTGAGATTCAAGAGTAAATGACTTCAGGAGTTAGGGATATCAAATAACAACACTGTCTAAGAATAATATTCTCTTCCTATTGCTACCCCAGATCAGTGGTATAACTGGATCGTAGTCCACCAAGGCATTGAGATTTTACATAGCAAAATATTTAAGAGAAATTAACAATTAAAAAATACCCCTTTTACATGGAGACCAACACCAACTTTATTTTTATGAGCCAATCCTCATTAAGTACATTCTGGTTACAAGAAAGCTTTGAGTATAAATGTGACCTTCTGATGAGCTATAGACTGACTTCTAAAAGATGACATTTATTTTCCTGGAGCAGTTTATTAATTGTCATCCTTTTAACTGTAATCCAAAGGAGTTAACATTTCTCAAAAGGTATGTGATTCCCTGCAGAGGCACGACCTCCAGGGAACCAACTCCTTTCAAGTTGGTTAATATAATATAAAGTCAAGATAAATAGAAATCAATACCTGCTGGTGATTACACTGGTCTCTTTAATTATTGCTACTTCATTTAGTGTAATAAAAGAACACATTACTACATTATGGAAACCACACACAAATCTAAAATAAAATATTCTCAGTCACCTCATTTGTATCCTAGAAGTAAATTAGCTTCCTTAAAAAAACTTTTCACTTATTCACAAAATCCATCCTTATTTTCTGAGTTAACAAGGCTGAATCATCGAAGTGCAGTAAAAAAATTCTTGCGGCCTCCACTTGAGTGTAGACAGGCCTCAGTGGTCTCCAAGACACAGCTTCTTGTTTCGGTGCTGGTCTTCATTCAGAGGGACGGCTCTCAACACACCATCTAGTATCAAGAATAACTTCAAGTCAGGAAAATTTCACTTCGAATGCCTGGGCATTTGTGTCAGTCATACAGGTTGTAGGAGCGAAACAGTGTGATGTTATCTCTACCTCGTCGACTGAAGAACTGATTCCAGACAACTCACACTGGGTAGTTCAGCCTCTGACCTTTTAAAATCTGGATTCACTCAACAAATCATATAGGGCAAATAATTCATTTAAGAAATTTATTTTGGGGCGAAGTCCCTATTTTTAGGATGAAAGAAACAAAATGCACCTATTACCCACCCACTCCCTCCAAAGGGAGGTGGAAACTGTGTGTGGCATAGAGAGTAGGGAGGACTCTTCCCCATTCACACTCCTCTAAGGAAGGAAGATGGACTTATCTGAGGGCAGGCTGGGAGAAAAGTTTGGCTTCAACCTCTTCCTGGCTTTTTGTTTTGCTTTTGTTTTTGTTTTGAGTCAGGGTCTCACTCTGTCTCCCAGGCTGGAGGGCGATGGCACAATCACTGCTCACGACAACCTCAATCTCCTAGGCTCTGGCGATCCTTCCACCTCAGCCTCCTGAGTAGCTGGGACTAAAGGCACACACTACCACGCCCAGCTAATTTTTAAAATTTTTTGTAGAGATGAGGTTTTGCTATGTTGCCCAGGCTGGTCTCGAACTCCTGGGCTCAAGCAATCCTCCCACATTGGCTTCCAAAGCGCTATGATCACAGGCATGAACCACTGTGCTCAGCTGCTGACTTTTGTTTTTAAGATTTATTTGTACGATAAACCATACGTGTTTTAAAGCTGCAATAAACTGCACATATTTTTTTAAAAAAACATTTTATTTTATTTTATTTTATTTAGTCAGGGTCTCTCTCTGTCACCCAGGGTTTAGTGCAGTGGTGTCATGGCACACACCTGTTGTCCCAGTTACTCAGTAGGTGGAGGAGAGAGGATTGTCTGAGCCCAGGAGTTTGAGACTGCAGTGGGCCATGATTATGCCACTGCACTCCAGTCTGGGTGACAGAATGAGATCCCGACTCAAAAAATAAAATAAAGCGTACAATTTGATGAGTTCTAACATAGGCACACATCCGTGAAACCATGACCACAGACAAGACAATGAACATATGCATCACTGGCAAAAGTGTTCTGTGCCCGTTTTCTTCCCATCTTTTGGGGGAGCTGCCTGGCTCCAAACCTGTGTGCTGCTCTCTGTTTTCCCATCCTAAAGACACTCCCGTCACAGCTCAGGCTTGATCTGGAAAGGCCTCTGACCCCACAGTATTTGAAACATAAAAAAAACATATGTAGTGCAGATGGACATTCTAAAGCCTGACGAGAAAATGAACACACAAGAACCTACTGCCCCCATAGTGCTATATCTTGCTTACATTTGCACTAGCTGATCAAAACTCTTTGTATGGGGGACGGGGTGAAAAAAGGAACATGCTGTCCAGCCTGGCCACTAGAACATCACCAGTTGCCGCTGTCCCTGTCTTTCCCATCCCTTTCACCCCATTCAGAGGTAATTCTTACCTTGCATTTCGTGATTATCAATCCATTACTTCTCAGCAATGATTTTGCCACATATATTAAACATATACTGTTTGCCTTCTTTTTAAACTTTATACAGAAATTATAACAATTTTGCAGCTTTCTTTCAGAATTGCTTATCGCATCCACGTTGAAGAATGTAGCTAGAGTTCATTTATTTTTACTGCTATATAGTAGTCCATTGTGGGAATGTACCGTTATATACATGTATTTTATTATTTTTATTTTTTAGAGACAAGGTCTCACTTTGACATCCAGGCTGGAGTACTATAGCATTATCATAGCTCCCTGTAACCTCAAACTACTTGGCTCAAGTGACCTTCTGCCTTAGCCTTCCAAGTAACTGGGACTACAGGTGCTGGCTACCATATCCGGCTATTTTATTTTATTTTTCTAGAGACAAGGTTTTGATATGTTGTCCAGGCTGGCCTTGAACTCTTGGTCTCAAGCAATTCTCCCTCTTTAGCCTTCCAGGTTGCTGGAGTTACAGGTGTGAGTCACTGCACCTGGCTTACACCATTATATTTTTAATCTAATCTCCCAAGATAAACATATGTGCTATTTCCAGGTTTTGTTTTTTTTTTGAGTTGGAGTCTCACTCGGTCGCCCAGACTGGAGTGCAGTGGCCGTTCCCGGCCACTGCAGCCTCGCCTGCTGGTCTCCGGCGATCCTTCCGCCTCAGCCTTCCGAGTAGCCAGAATTACAGGCATGCGCTACCACGCCCGGCTGATTTTTTGATTTATTGTAGAGATGAGGTCTCGCTTCCCAGGCGGGTCTCGAACCCGCAGGCTCAGGCAATCCACTCACCTCAGCCTCCCAAAGGCGCGGGATTACAGACTGAGCCACCGAGCCCGGCTCCAGTTTTTGCTTTTAAGAAAATGTTGAAATAAATTCTCTGTCTCTTATACAATACACAAGAGCTCTCTAGGGCATATACTTAGAAGCTGAATTGCTGGATCATGAGTTTATGTGCACTCTCAGCCTTACAATGATAAGGCCAAATAGTTTTCCAAGGTGGCTGTACAGCTTTCAGTCCAACCAGCAAATACAGAAATTCCTAATGAATCACATCCTCACCAGGACTTGGTACTGGTAAACTTTGATTTTGCAAATTTAATACGTACAAAACACTGCTTCAATGGGATCTTAATTTGCATTTCTCTATTAGTGAGTTTGATCATCTTTTCATGTCTTTATTGGACATTTGAGTTTCTTCTGTTGTGAAATACTAATGACTGTCTTCTACTCCTTTTCTTTTAAATTCTTTTAAACCCACTCTGTAAGATTTTTATACATGTCATGGAAATTAGCTCATTGTCATGTGTGGAAAATACATTCTTCCAGCAGATGGCAGGTCTTTTCACTTTCTTTATAATGTCTCTTGGAGACGATAAGTCCTTTTTTTTTAAAACCAGAGTATCATTTATTGAATTAAATAATATGGGCTTCTTTTTTGTCTGTAATTGATGTATATTTTGTTTTATTTTATTTTTTCCACTCACCCATTTTAATCAAAAATAGAGATTTATGGCACTTGATATAATGGCATAAAGCTCTAAACAATTTGACAGGGCATCCTTTAAAAGTGAGAACCAGGCCAGGCACAGTGGCTCAAGCTTTGTAATCCAGCACTTTGGGAGGCCAAGGCGAGAGGATTACCTGACTCCAGGGGTTCAAGACCAGCCTGGGCAACTTGGCGAGACCACGTCTCTACAATAAGTCAAAAAATTAGCCAGATGTGGTGGTACATGCCTGTGGCTCCCATTTCTTGGAAGGCTAAGATGGAAGGATCACCTGAACCCAGAAGGTCAAGGCTGCAGTGGCCGTGAGCATGCCACTGCACTCCAGCCTGTGTGACAGAGTGAGACTCCATATCAAAAAAAAAAAAAAGTGAGAACCAATGTACAATTACATAGCTTCCCCACTCATCCTTGTTACCAACAGCTGCTTAATTTAATCCTAAAGTCTGAGAACAATATTATTTCTACAACACAATGAGCACTGACTTCAATTTATTGTAGATTTCCTAAACAGACTTCTCTGTCTTCCAGCAGGAGAGACATATCATCAGAAAACAAATGAGGCCTTACATCTGTCTGATAGTCTCACACCTGCCCAATAGTCCTAGAGCCTCAGATAAACCAGGGACAGAACAACCCCACATCTGCCAACAAAGGATTCCTGGAAAGGCTCTGAACTCAAGACAAAGCCCTGCACCACCCAAGAGAGATGGATGTTTCCAGGATCAGGAAGAGGTTAAAAGAGACTGAACCTAAGCTCTTCATCGGGTGTGTCCAGAGTGGCTTTGGCTCTCACTGCAGGGCGAGGCTGCAGACCCTTTGGCTCTTCTTCCTGGTGGCTTCATTTACAGAATATGCACCTGGGCTGAAAGGGCAGCAGCCCTGAGAGCTCGCAGAGCCTCACGCCACTCTGCTTCCATCTGAGCCCCGAGGTCCCCAATCAAGGAGCGCACCAGCTGCCTTTTCCGGGTTAGCAGAGTTCTTTCGCTGTGCAGGGTTCTTATTGCCCCAAGAGCCTGCTCTTTCTGTTTCGGGGTCAGTTTCTGCATCTTGAGGTCCAGCTCCAGTTGCTCTGCCACCAGGCCGGTTCCTGAGCCAGCCACCTCGCCTGGGCCTCAGTACTTAGGGGGACTTCCTCTGGGGCGGACTTCTCCGAGGCCTTCTCGCCTCCGTCCTCCACCGAGGCCCTGATTCGGGTTTTCTTTTGACTCTTTTGCTTCTTCGGGGTTGCGTTGCCTTCACTGTCTGGGTCTGAGGCAGTTGGTGCCTCCCAAGCAGCATGTCCTGGGGCCACCATGCACTGCAGTCTACATTTGATTTTAAAAAGGCACTATTTGCATTAGGTCGCCACAAAGTAGATTTACAAGTAGCCACCAACTGAAGAAAAACACCAGAAAGTAAGTTTCTACTGTTCCCAACAGAGATACTCTTTTCTTAATCACAAGGAAATTAAATATTTTTAAAAGGTGGAACTATTAAGTTTACAAAACATGCTATTTTTAAAGACAAAGGCACAATTTCTCATTTTCTATTCTTGGCATAAATTTTAATTCTTTCCGGTGGAACGCAAACCTCCAGTGCCCCTTTCAGTGTCATCTAAAACTTGAACTTCTTCTATTTCTGGATAAAGAAATCAGTTCACAAATGGCGCAATTTGGTCACCTTCGACCTACAACTTTCCCTTGCCCAAATTAAACAGTACAACATCAATATTTCCTCTATAGTCTTCATCTGTGACACCAGCTCCTCCATCTAGAAAGTGTTTGGCAACCACGCCCGAACGTAGAGCTCCTCTTCCATAACACCCAGAAGGAAGAGCTATCTGCATGCCCGTTTTCACCAGCCTTTCTCCACAGGTGGTACTGCATCATCGTAGGCACTGTTTGGGTCACAGCCCGTGGCCGCGTGGTCCCCTGGGTCGGGGCCCAGCTGTGCTCTGAGAGCTGGGCAAAGCCGAGCTGCACGTCACCCTCTTTCGCAGACCTGGCCACTTGGCTGGGGGAAACGAAGGGGGTCTCTGCAAAGCAGGTCATGGCCCAGAGAGACCAGCAGAGAGAATAAGAGAGCGCAGGGTGAGTGCTGCAACAGCGAACCCGCCCACGAGGTCCTTAACTGGAATACATTTCTCAATTTCTTTTAATTGTTCATTCTTTTCTTTTATGGCCAGCATTAGTTGTGTCCTGTGTAAGTTATCCTTTCTACTCTAGGTCATAAAGATATTCTATGCTTTCTTATAAAACTTAACACAATTAACCTTTTTTGCTTGTCTTTAATTTCTCTGGGATTGATTTTCAGTGTTATGTGGGTTAAGCACCTCAGTATCACTTTTCTGTGGTAAGCCACTGTCCTGCACTGTACGTTAAATGTCTATTCTTGGTCCTGTGGTGTGTGTGGCCCTCTCCCTCAGGGATGCCGAGTGTCCCACGGTTTCCAGGGCAGTGCCCCACACTGCAGAGCGGCACACTCAGAGTCCCCACAGAGCACCATGACTAAACAGCGGTGTCACACATCCACTGAGGTTTATTTTAATAACCAGATTTTTTCATTTCTTCAAATTCGGATTCATTTTGAATTTGCCTGATCATTTTTTTAAAATGGCTTGCTCATTGCTCCATTTTTCAATAGCATTTTTTGCTTCTTGAACATTTTTTACCGTCTGTTTGATAACCCCAAAACACGAAGTCCTTGGGCTCTAAATATGCTGTTTGTCATTTCAGTTCACTCTCACTCACGTGTTTTCTTCCGTGTTTGGTGACCTCTCAATCATGAACTCACGTTTTCACATCCTGTGGGCCTGGGTTGAGATTGCTTTCCTGCTGAGACTCTTTATACTTGTTTCTGTCAAGCGCCAGGAGGTGCACCTGAGCGGAGGCACTTCAGTGTTCTTCGGGGACCTCCAGATCAGTTCACCCACCTTGCAGCAGACCCAGACTTACTCTCCAGATACAAGTTTACATGGACATTTGTCCCCAGGGTGGTAACTCTGGCTTTTGTGTTTGCTAACTGTTGTTATTCAGATTTTAGCAAAATGTTTCTCTTATTGCCACTTATTTATTTCTTTTTGAGGGAAATACGGTTTCCTGGATATTTCCCTATTTTCTTGAAAGCCCTGGGACTCTTTAAAAAGGATGCCTGTTGCAGGTTATTTGGGTAGTCAGTCAGTCAAACTGCCTGTCTCCCATCTCTGTCCCTGACACTGAGAGGGTACCCAGCCAAAATCCCCCTGGAGCTGGACACACTGGTTTGGACAGAGGTCAAGCCCCCGTCCAACCACAAAGCTGGTGTTTCAACTTTCATCTGTTGATTCTTGTGTCTATTTTTCAATGGAATCAAAAATTAGAAAGGAACACGTACTGTTGATTCCCTTTATATGAAATGGAAAGAAAAGACAAATCCACAAACACCTCAAGAGTGGCTGCCCAGGGCTGGGGGCGGGGGATGGAGAGGGACTGCAGAGGGCAGAAGTTTTCTTCACAAGATCGTGAATTTTCTGAAAGAGTTGGCTCACAACTGTGCAAATGTACTAAAACCACTGAATTCTACTCTCTGCAGAGTAAATTTATGATATGTGAGTTATATCTCAATAAAACTATTGTATAGTTGGAAAGAAGACAGGGATGTTATTTATTGATATAAAACAAATGTTCAAAAATGCATATAAAACATAAACTTACAGTTCAGTGAATTGTCATAAAGCAAACATACACGTAACCATCATCTTGGTCAATACATAAAACACTGCCAGCAAACCAGAAGCCTTCTTCTTGTCCCTTCCTTCCAATCTGGGGACTTTAGCCACGGGCATGTCTTCCTTTTCCTTAGTGATACAGGAACAATAAATCCTAGACATAAGCCCTTTGTTGATTACAAGTGGCAAATATCCTCTCCTACTGGATGGATTGCCTTTGTGCTCTTTTAATGATATATTTTGAAGAACAGATGTCCTTAATTTTAAGGTAGATAAGTTAATTCATCTTTTAATGATTCGTGCTTTTTGCATCCTTTCTCTAAAAATAGGAGATTAATACATGGCCTCCTCAAACACTGTCACTGAATATACATTCTTTAATCAGATTCATATATTTTACTCTTTTATTTTTGCTTTTTTTCTGAAAGATGCAGTGGATATATATTTTTTTCTAGATTGCTAACAACAACACATTTACTATTTGAATAAAACAAAGCTAATTTAGAACACAGAAAATCAATATATTCACATAGAAATTATTCTCACAGTGACCTTTATAGTTCTCAATTTTTCAAAGTTAAAAAAAAAAGATTTATCATTGAGAAAACTTATAGTAAACTTCCATTTACCTAGAACCCAAACAATCAGATAATGTATTTTTAAATAATATTGTATAACACTAATGTCCAAAATTATGTGCCTGAGGTATTGTAAGATTTCCCAAAGATTATATTACATTCAAAATGCCTGTATTAGTATGAAATAATAAAGTGTTGAAGACTAGTAATTTATTTATGGTAGCTATGATGATTCTTTGTAATCAGATTATTCAAGTAACCAGAACATTTCCATCCTCTGACCAATCTGGACAATTGTGGCTTTACTCTAGAAGACTGTATATATATATATCTTCATTATTTGGTCCTAGATAAATTTGTATAAAGTATACATATTTTTCCTTTCTCACTGCTAGGAGCTTTTCTTTTGAGATAGAAGAACACTGTTGTCTAGTGTTTCATATAAATTTAATTTACAAATTCAATTTGTACATGGGTATTTGTGCTAAACTATAGATTCTAGAAGAGTCATGATTAAACAGCACTTTCCATAGCACTTAGAATATGGCAGACACACAAATGTTTATGAATTAATTGAATGGTGAAACTAATTCACAAAAAGAATATGCTTCATTTGTTAATGAAACAATTTTCATCACCTAACCATTAAAATTCACTATGTATCTTTTCTCTTTAGCAACAAAGTTAACCTCAACAAAGGACTTGTGAATACTTACTTTCTCTCCTTCCAGGCTCATGTTGTACAAGACCATAAGCTCCAGATGGATTCAGCTGCCACTGTAAGAGGGCACAAACATTTTATTTATATGTTTTAAAAAGGATTTAATAAATAGCACCTCAGCACTCTGTTTTTACATATCAAAACAGTTTTTTTTTTTTTTTTGAGTAGGAGTCTCTGTCGCCCAGGCTGGAGTGCAGTGGCATGCTCACGGCCTGCAGCCTTGACCTGCTGGGCTCAGGCGATCCTTCCACCTCAGCCTTCCAAGTGGCTGGAACCACAGGCATGTGCCACCGTGCCTGGCTAATTTTTAAATTTTTTTTGTCGAGACGAGGTCTCACCATGTTGCTCAGGTTGGTGTTGAACCCCTGAGCTAAGGCAATCCTCTCACCTCCACCTCCCAAAGTGCTGGGATTACAGGCATGAGTCACTGCACCTGGCTCAAAAAAGCTTTAAAAAAATACAAGAAAAAGAAGTTAGCACGTCCGTACCAACAAAGCCCTAATGAAGCCACCCTGAGTGAGCCTGAATGGGGTGACTTTTGGAATCAGAATCAATACTCTTAGAGAAGTTAAAGATTTTTGACATTCATTTTACAGTAAGGAAGTGGAAGACCAAAGGATTGGGGTGACCTGCCCTAGGTTACACACCAACTACAGGCAGAGATAGAATTCGCTATGATGCTAACACCACATCATAGTCTGTCTTCAGGTCCTAGAGAATCTTATGATAGCTAGAGAAAGTCTAAGCAGTGAAGAATGAAAATATGACCAAAATTACTTTGCCTTTTAATACTGTCATATAAACTATTATTTATATCATATCACCTTATATTATATCATATCACATCATATCATATATCTTCTCTGATTATAGTTTTCTATCTCAGCCATTCAGAAAGCAATAGGGAAGCCTGAAAATTCTCATACTACAGAGAAGACCGGAGCAGCAGAGAAAAAATGGAGAGTCATCAATATATCACAGCACAGTCCTTCCTTTCTTACCAGCTAGACTCTATCCAAATTGTTAGCCAGGTGTGGTGGCTCATGCCTGTAATCCCAGTACTTTGGGAGGCTGAGGCGAGAGGATTGCCTGAGCCCATGGATTCAAGACCAGCCTGGGCAATTTAGCAAGACCTTGACTCTACAATAAATCAAAAAATTAGCTGGGCGTGATGGCACACGCCTGTAGTTCCAGCTACATGGAAGGCTGAGGTGGCAGGATCGCCTGAGTCCAGCAGGTCGAGGCTGTGGTGGCCGTGAGTGTGCCACTGTACTCCAGCCTGGGTGACAAAGTGAGACTCCAACTCAAAACAAAACAAAACAAAATTGCTAATGACTTAACCATAAAAGGCCTGCCAAGACACTATCACAGGAGACACAATTAAGCATGAATTCCTTGGGAGCCTCTTCCATAAGTAGGAATGAGTTCATCAGATTAACTAGTTAGCATCTTGCACCTTGAGAGAAGAAGAGATACAAGTAAAACATTTTACTGCATATGAAAAGTTCTCAAAAAGAGAGGACTTCTAGAACTGATTGGTCACTTATAAAAACAGGATGGTTCGGGCCAGCACCAAGAAAGAGAGAGGACTTAGAGAGGGCAGGAAGTTATATAAGTATTTACTAAAAGAGACAAAGAGAGACAGAGAGAAAGAAGGGCATATTTTGAAACTTACTTAACTACTCAAACTTACTAATTTGAGCAAAATAAAAACTAATAATCCTGAATATATATTTAAGGATGTTCATAAAAAGGCTTTTAATAGCTATAAAAGCTTAGAAAAAATCCAGATGTCCAACAACAGAGGAATGATTAAATAAGTTAGGTCTGTGGGATGGAATATTGTATAATTATTAAAAATAATTTTTGAGGCTAGGTGTGGTGGCTCACACCTGTAATCTCAACACTTTGGGAAGCCAAAGCAGGAGGATCATGTAAAGGCTGGAGCTTGAGACCAGCCTGGGTGACAAAGCAAGACCCCATCTCTAAAAAAATAATTTAAAAGAAATTAACCAGGTATGGTGGTGTGTTCCTAGTCTCAGCTACTTGGAAAGCTGAGGCAGGAGGGCTGCTTGAACCCAGAAGTTCGTGGTTACAGTAAGCTATAATTGCATCTTTACACTCCATCTTGGGTGACAGAACAAGACCCTGTCTCTAAAAATAATAATAATAACAATAATTTTTGAAGATTTTTTTTTCTTTTTTCTTTGAGTCAGATTCTCTCTGTCCCTTGGCTGGAATACAGTGGCACACTCACGGCCACTGCAGCCTTGACCTACTGAGCTCAGGCGATCCTTCTGCTTCAGCCTTCCAAGTAGCTGCAACTATAGGCATGTGCTACCATGCTTGGCTAATTTTTTAAAAAAAATTTATTGTAGAGACGAGGTCTCGCCAAGTTGTCCAGGTTGGTCTCAGATCCCTGGACTCAGGCAATCCTCTCACCTCAGCCTCTTAAAGTGCTGGGATTACAGGCATGAGACACCACACTCAGCTAAGAATTTTTAATGATACCAAATACACTAACATGTTAACAGTGGTATCTATGAGTTGTAAAATAATACATATTCTTTTTTATTTCCCTAGTTTTTAACCATGAGCATATATTACTTTCATAATTTAAAAAAAAGGCAGTATTACCGAATAGAGAAAAATCCACATGAATACACACTAGTAAAATCTATTCTTGAAAATAGTGTTGCCCAGCTCTAGGCTAGCTTGGGACAGCACCACAGAAAAGAGTCATCTATTTCAAGGTCTATAGTAACATATCAAAAGGAGAAGTGCAACTCTTTTAAACAAAATGTATTTCAATCTACTTTAATCCTAAAAAAAATCAAATGTATTGACATGTAGTATTTTTGACAGTCCCAAATAAAACAATCATTATTGAAACTCAAATTTATAACAAATATTAAGCCAGGCATGGTGGCTCATGACTGTAATCTCAGCACTTTGGGAGGCCAAGGCAGGAAAATGGCTTGAGCCCAGGGGTTCAAGACCAGCCCGGGCAACACAGTGAGATTCCGTCTCTACACTACAAAAAAGAAATTAGCCTGGCATGGCAGTGTGCACCTGTAGTCCCAGCTACTTGTGAGGCTGAAAGAATGCTTAAGCCTAGGAGTTTGAGGCTGCAGTGAGATGGGATTATACCACTGCACTCAAGCCTGACTCAAAAAAAAAAAAATCATGTTAATTACTGGTATTTATATGAAACTAGGTGTTTAGCTAACCATCTACATAGTACTTCAGTCAGGTCAGATGAAGGAAATGATGAGAGGGAGGAAAGCCAATCTTCCCTGGAAGAGGAACAAAGAGCAACCATGAGTGCGTCTTTTCTCTGGTACATGTACCTGAGTGAGGGTGTTCCTGGGAGGCTCAGGCCCAACTAGGCATTTCTGTCTACCGTCTCTGCCCCTGGGGCTACCCTTTGTCTTCCTGCCTCCTTCTACCTCTCTTGCCCTGTCTAAAGTCCTTCTGATCTCTTTACAATTGAAAAGCTACTAAAATCTACCAGAATATTTCAGAATTCACCATCACTCAGTCCTGAAGAGAATCTTATGAAGAGAATCTGAAAAACCTGATTCTTCACACTTTTCAGGAAGACTGAAGAGACAGAAAACAAAAACACTGAACTGGAGATTTCTCTGATGAACTGGATACTATAAATTTTTATTTAGTTTTACAAGGGAAGCATCTTTCCCCATCTCTCTTCTTTCAGTGACATCACTCCCCCTTCTTTTTTTAAACTGTGATAAACTTGAAATAAAACAATTAGTAATAAAAATAAATGACACAATTAAAGTATAAATTTATGATACTTCATATATACACAGAAATTGAATAGTATATTTCTGGATTTAAAATTATATAGATACATATGTTCCAGATTTCCTGTATTCAAACTGATGTGTACAATAGCAATCTAAAGCTGAAATTTATGAACAGTTCTTTTATATGCTTTTTCTGCCCACTGCAAATTCTAGTATTTAAATGTTACATTAAATGCCAGGATGAAATCACTGGACGTGATAAAAACAATGCACGATTCTGGAGAGGATCCTTTGCTGCATAGGACATCACTGGGGCAGCTGGTAAACCCTGACTTGAATCTGTATTAGTGACAGTAATGTGTCAATGTTAATTTCCTGATTTTTGTGGTTGTATAGTGGTTATGTGGGTATTCCTCATTTGAGGAAATAAAGGGTGACCTGGTATGTCAACAACTTCTGGGAAAGAAGGTCCTTTGTAGTGTTCTTGTAACTTTTCTGTATGCTTAAGATTGTTTCAAAATAAAAAAGTTTTTTAAAAACCTAAATAGTGAAGAAGTATGAAGAGTGAAAAGTTCTGTTTTCCAGGAACTACCTCAGTAGTTTTTTGAAATATCAAATATGAAACGCTATTTTTTCCTGATTGTTCTCATGAGAAGTGTGTGCGTGTGTGTGTGTGCGCACGCACAATCTCCCTGTATTTGGGAAATCTTTTTTTTTTTTTTTTTTTTTTTAGTTGGAGTCTCACTCCGTCGCCCAGATTGGAGTGCAGTGGCCGCTCCCGGCCAACGCCATCTTGACCTGCTGGGCTCCAGTGATCCTTCCGCCTCAGCCTTCCAAGTAGCTGGAACCACAGGCGCATGCTACCACACCGGCTAATTTTTTGATTTATTGTAGAGATGAGGTCTCACCAAGTTGCCCAAGCGGGTCTCGAACCCGAGGGCTCAGGCAATCCACTCACTATTTTCACCTCTATCCGCTATGCCAAACCAGAAAAGAGGGGTGGTAGGGGTGATGGGTGGAGAAAACATTTTATTTTATCAGCCACCAGATGGCACCAAAGGACCCACTGGCTCAAGATACATAAGATCAACAAGGTACAGTCCTCTATAGAGAGGTAAATTCATGAGGCAGGGATCCTTAGCTGAACATTTGTAGTGAGCTAAGTGCTTGCACAGAAAAATAAACTCAATGACAGTAATTTGTTGAAAGTTTTTAAAAGGGGGAGAATCACCTACATATGAGGGAGGACCCCCAAAGACCCAGGATTTATTTATTAAGAAATTCTGTATTTATTCTTACATGTTTAAACTTCAGTCATCTGCAAAGTACTCTCCGTTTGACGCATTACAACTATTGAGAAGCCTTTTCTACTCCTCAAAACAGTTTTTGAACTCAATTTGGATGCCCCTTAGTGCTTCTGCCATTTCTTGTTTCACCTTTTCCACATTGACAGAACATTTCCCTTTAAGACCTTTTTTCATCCAGGGAAACAAACAAACAAAAAAGTCACTTGGGGCGAGATAGGGCGAATAGGGAGGGTAAGGCATAGAGGTCATGCCATTTTTGGTCAAAAACTTCTGAACACTCAGTACGGGGTGGGCATGTGAGCTTGTAGATCACACGTCAAGAAATGAGCAAACATGTCTAAAGAATCTCCAAAAAAGAAAACTCGCTGATGCGAAATGCAGCCTCTCATAACAGTGCTAGTAGGGACACTGATGCCAATGGTTCCTAGAACACTTACCTCGAGGGGGAAGCCTATACTACAAGAGGCCTGCCCGCCAAAAGATAATTCTGGGTTTTTTGGGTCCCCCCTCCATATGCTGCAGGGTACCTAACAACATAATAAAAAGTACACCTTAAACAAATGTGTATTTACTTACGGTAAATTTGCTAACACCCTCAAGTTCCCCAAACCTCATGTAAGAGATATCTGCCTTCTTTCTTCCAACATCTACGTCTCCTGCATAGATTTGTTTTATGCCTGCACCTTTAATTAAAGGTACACACTCATCACATGGGCACTTTGTCACAAAAATCATGCTTCTTTCTTCTGGTTTTATTTCTTGACACCTACAAAAAAAATTATAAAATATCAGGAAGGTAGCTCCTGAAAGGGTTATTTTATTATTATTATTAATATTAGATTTGGAGCCTCACTCCGTCACCCAGGCTGGAGTGCAGTGGCATGCTCATGGCTACCACAGCCTTCATCTGCTGGGCTCAGACAATCCTTCCACCTCATCCTTCCAAGTAGCTGGAACCACAGGTGCATACCACCATGCCTGGCTAATTTTTTTGATTTATTGTAGAGTTGAAGTCTTGCCAAGTTGTCCAGGTTGGTCTCAAACCCTGGGGCCCAGGCAATCCTCTCGTCTTCACCTCTCAAAGTGCGGTGATGACAGGCATAAGCAACCATGCCTGGTTAAGTTATTTTTTAGAGAAATATTTAAACATTACGATTGAGTTTGCTGAATTAGTGAACATGAGCTCATAAAAATATTACAATGCAACCTGGAAATAGTAATAATAATATTATCTTTTTGAGTTGGCGTCTCACTCCATAGCCCAGGATGAAGTGCAGTGGCAGTGGCATGCTCATGGCTACCCCAGCATCGACCCGCTGGGCTCAGGTGATCCTTCTACCTCAGCCTTCCTAATAGTCGGAACTACAGGCGCATGCTACCACGCCTGGGTAATTTTTTGATTTATTGTAGAGATAGGTCTTGCCAAGTTGCCCAGACTGTTCTCAAACCTGTGGGCTCAGGCAATCACCTCGGCCTCCCAAAGTGCTGGGATTAAAGGCTTGAGCCACTGCGCCCGGGTGAAAACACTTATTATAACTAAAAATCATTTATTGATTCTAAGATGTTCAGTATAAGATTACAAGAGCAAATGAAAACAGAAAGACAGAGATCAAAAAGAGAGAGAATGAGAGAGAGAGAGAGAGAGGGAGAGAGAACAATGCTTTCTGATTAGATGTTAACTCATCATGGTAGTCAAAAGACATAGCCCTATCTTGTACCTAATGAATGCTCAATAAATGCTTCCTAAATGAATACATTAATATTAAAATTCTGGTTTGAGTTCTAGATCCATTACCTCTTGCCTTTCATAGAATAATTTTATTTAAGAAGGTTCAATTTGACATATTCACACCTCCATACAAAATGAAGCAAGTAAATCTGTACTGAAGAGGGTGAGGAAAATAATAGAGTACATTTCTGGTGAAATTTTGCATGCTGGGGTTAGTTTAGGACTAAGGACATCTCTCATCTGAGGCTATAAGGACTGACTTCCCAGTTCTGTGGTTTGCACCAATCTTGGTAGCTGTCTTCAATTCTGCCACCACCAGTCTTCCATAGCCTTCTCCCTAGCAGTGTCTTTCATTTCTGTTCACCTGGACTAGGAAAACAGAATCCTATGTATCTAATCAGTTCAAACAATACACTTGCTACCCATACAGTCTATCGAGTGTGGCTGGGTCAATGTCGTTCCATTTCCCTACTGCCAACACAACACAGCCTGAACTCAGAGTCCTCTCCTGTCCAGTCCCTGTCTATCCTGTGAGCTGCATTTCCTGCATATCCACATTTCAGCCTAACTGGAATATTCATGTTCCTGAACACACACTGAATTTTCTTACTTCTAGAAAATTGCTTATCCTAAAAGCAAGAATTGTCTTTTCTTCAAGGGAGCAACTACAATTGCCACAGTTCTAGCAATCCTTTACAGTTCAGCTTCAAACACCAGTTCTTCACTAAGCTTTTCCCCTCTTGTTGGTAGCAGCCCATGAATGTCCACAGCACATGTGCTTGCCTTTCCCTCAGAATGGATGCAGTCTTGCTTCATCTACTGCATTAGAAGCTCTTCCAGGACAGGAGTCATGCCTTGTTCAGCTGTTCAATTCTCTAACCTCATCCTTTCAATGCTAAGCACTGAGAAATATTTGTAGAAATGATCTAAATTAACATGAGAAGGAGGTGATGCCAGTTATAATCTCAAACAAAAGCTCTTTTAAAGCAATTTAGTTCATAATAAAGTCGATATATAGTCCTGCATTGCTTAACGATGACACATTCCAAGAAATGTGTTGATAGGTGGTTTCAGCATTGTGTGAACATCACTGTGAGTATACTTACACAAGCCTAGGTGGCACAGCCTACCACATACCTAGGCTACACACCTGTACAGCATGTAATTGCACTGAATGCTGTAGGCAACTATAATATGATGGGGAAGTACTTGTGGATCTAAACATAGAAAAGAGAATGTGTTGCTGTACAACGTTACAATGGCTATATCACTAGGTGATCGGAATTTTTCAACTTCCTTATAATCTTATGGAACCACTATTATATATGTGGTCCATCACTGACTGAAACTTCATTAAGCAGTGTATGACTGTATTCATAAATATGAACATATATGTTCCAGACTTAGAAAACAAAGAAGATCTTTATTTTATTTATTAAATAAAATTAGTTAAATTAACTTATTTAGAGATGGGAGTCTTGCTATGTTAGCCAGGATGGTCTTGAACTCCTGGCCTCAAGCAATCCTCCTGCCTTGGCCTCCCAAAGTGCTGGGATTATAGGCATGAGCCAGCGTGCCTGGCCCAAAGGAAAACTTAACATAAAAAATATGAAATGCTGAGCAAGACCCTAAAAGACAAACTTCAAGTACTTTCATATTGGAGAGAGCAAAGGAACAAAAAAAAGACTTCCTCAATAAACTGGTTACCTGGAGAGTCTATGACAATGACCTCAGGTCTGGCAGTAAAGACTAAGCTTTACCTAAGTTCTACTTTGAAAATTTCTTGGAGTTTGAAAAAGGAAATAAATTACAATAAAAGGAGAGCTAATTTCAACTAACCCTTGCTACATTTTAAAGAAAAGTACACTAAAAAAGAATGTCATACCTAAATGTCAAGGCATTCTGCTCCGCATGTATGATGTACCTGAATTTCCTTATTTCTCTGTCTTTCTGCTTGTCATCCATATGTGGGAAATCAGCATATTCAGAGCCAACAGGAAATGCATTATAACCACATCCTATGAAGTACATTGCGCCTGTTCCATCACAACTTCTCTATGAAAGCGAGCAAACAGACAATGGTGAGTTTCAACATGCTGAGAAGGTATTCTACAGTGTATTTTTAAAGCTTGCTATCATACTTTGGATAATAAGTATTTATTCAATTTTCTGCGACAAACTGAGCCATCAAAAAAATACAATATCAGATCCTCTTGCTGCATTGTGGTCTTGTCAAAGCTAAATTTTCAGAAGGTTGATCACCTCTATAGCCTATCATCTGAAGGCAGTCCTTTTAGAAATTAATTAAATACTATCTTGTTTAACTCACAAATTGTTTCACTTGATTTAGACATTCTCTCCAAACAGATTAAAAGATACTAGAGAGCAGAAACCATGCTTTATACTTCCTTTCTATCCCTTAAAGTACCATATGTTAGAGTATTACATGCATAGCAGCTGCCCAATAAGTGACTGCTCATTTCTTACATGCTCTGCGCTGTGCCACTGGTTAACAAGTTAGACATTTAAAGAATAACTTTGAAGTTTCTATTGTTGGGCTAAAAATGTGCTATTGTGATTTAGCTGGGAAATTAAACATGCACTTTTCTTTCATCTTCAATATTTACTGAGCCTCTACTGTATGTGTAGTTTATCATAGGATTTTTTACTTCAATAACTCTTATTTCTCTTGGTCAATGACATATTAGTTGTTAATATAAATGCATTATCAACCATGTGAATGAAATGAAATATTTTATCAATAAGTGTTTAAAATAGCTTAGATTATGCTATAAGCTTCATTAAATTTTAATATATTCTAACTACTCATGTGATAGTATCAACAGACTCATTACTGTAGCAGTCTAACAAAAATCATGTTACAGTGAATTGACAGAAGCCTGCACATAAATATGATCTTATTAATAGATCTTGAGCATTTGTTAAATGTCAAACATCATGCTGAGTTTTAGATGCATTATTTCATTTGATCAGTTCTTGAAACAACCTAAAGAGACAATTTACAGATAAGGAAACTGAGGCTAAGAGAGATTAAATAATTTGCCCAGGGTCACAAAGCTAGCAAGTAACACAGCTAGAAGTGAAGCTCACGTCACTTGACTCCACTTCACCACGCTGCCTGCCTACTCTAGAGATAACTGGAAACGGAAATTCCCCACAAAGTAAAGATCTTAAGTCCACAGGCTGCTGATCACTCTCATAAACACAAATGAGAGTTCCAGCTGCAGGCCAGACCTGTGCTGGGTGCTGGGAACACAGCTGTCAACAGGACAGAGATTCCCTGCCCTCATGGACTCCATAATCTGGGGAGGGTAAGGGACTGGACATAGAATTTAACTGTGATGAGTGTGTCACATATAAGTTGTACAGAATGCTATGGAAATTTCTGGCAGAGGAGCCTATTCTACTCAGAGGAGTTAATGGTTGGAGTAGAGATGAGTAGAGTATAGGCCCACATTTGTTTTTCACTTAGTAACATGACTCCTAGAAAATTTTAAATTATGTATGTGGCTTGCCTCTCATTTCTACTGGTTAGTGCTGTGCTAGGGCATGCCACTGTCTAAAGGATAAACCGGCCACATGCAGGGGTTCATACCTAAAATCACAGCATTTTGTGAGGCCGAGGCGGGAGGGTTGCTTGAGCCTAGGAGTTGGAGACCAGCCTGGGCAACATAGCGACACCTCATCTCTACAAAAAATGATTAGCTGAGTGTGGTGTGCGTGCCTGTAGTCCCAGCTACTCAAGATGCTGAGGTGGAAGGATCACTTGAGCCCAGGAGGTCAAGGCTGTGGTGATCGTGCCACTGCACTCCAGCTTGGGCAACAGAGTGAGATTCTGACTCAAAATAATAATAATAAATAATAATAATAATAAAGGATAAACCTAAAGCTCTTTATGTGGGGTACAGAGTTTTATGTGGTCTAGGCCAATCTGTCGCTCACTCCTCACAGCGGTCTGGACTCCAACATGCCACATCACCTGCATCTTCCAACATTCTCTGTCTCACCCTCACCCTTGCATGTTATCCTCCTGGTCCTACCAGCTTTTCTGTCTGATGAACTCTTGTTCTTTGGGATGAATCGCATGTTTCCAACACCAGGAATATTTCACTCATTTCTCCAAGCGGGGTAAATGTTATTCCTCTGTGTTCTCATGGTATCAGCTATAATTAAACTCATATTAGTCTCGTTTTTATTTGTCTCTATCAGAAGACTATGAAGCCATAAAATGTGATCTTGAAGTCCCTACAGTTCACTGTGCCTACCTTGTAGAGGGTGTTTATTAATGTTTGCTAAATGAATGCATCTATCTAGAAAATTGCTGAGGAAATGAGCAAATGTTTCTAGAACTTAGTTAATGTACCATTACAAAAAAGATTAATTTCCATGGGCCAATAAAATGTGATGCACTGAAGACTGAACTATGTTTAAGCAAAATCCAGGTTAAATATTTAAGGAGTTATTTTCATACTTACGGATTTCCCTTCTGCCCAAATCACGGCTCCAACTCCTGTTTTATGATCCTCTGAAAGATACATGGCATTTAACTCAGTAAAAATCAATGATCTGATAGTTTCAGAAATATACTTTTCCAAAAATAATAAGAACCTTTATTGAAACATACTTCATAAATATAGCAGCTATCCTTGACATCTTCACTAATTGCAGAAAAGAATTAAAATACATACTTTTAAGTATGGGATACGGAAACTAGGTACCAAATAACTAGACAAGGTCAATACTAATCCAGTCACAAATGATGTATTATGTGGAGGCCGGTAAAGCGGCAGTGCCCACAGTCAGGTCCCTTCAAAGCTGTAACCAAAACTGGGTGTAACTTCACTGAGTCAGTTTCTAAATGACTACATTTAGTCATGGTGTAGGTGAAATTGAATAAAGGTTTCTGAACTAATGGATTTAGTGTAATGACTGTTCACAACCATCACATTTATCTTCTCCCAGCATTTTTTTTACACTATAATCATGGAAAATACATTTTATGGACATGTTCTTGCTAAGAAGAAAGTTCAAACTCTAATATACACCACAAACAAATCTTTATGGACCTTCCCATCTATCTGTCTACTGCTAGAAGCTACATGAAGAGGATTTTGATCTAAGCAAAATGTTGTCCTTTCTCTGCCCTTCAGTTTACCCCAAGGGAAAAGAGAATACAAGTAGTAACATCATACCCATTTCTAAATCAAGAGGCAGAAGTTATAAACAAACATAAGATTATAATGTCTCTGTAGAACCAAAACCTTTGCAACAAGTGAAGTTATACTTCTTAAAACCAATAATCTGTAACAGAAAATAAAAAACCAAAATATAACTTCTACATATTAGGGATATACTTTTTCCTTGTACACAATGTTGAGTTTCAAATTTCTAAGACAAATATATACTAATTACGAAAACTATAGTACTTACCAAAATCTTAATAAGAGACTAATGCAGTTAAGTAGGCACATATACACAGAGAAAATAACAACTATCTATGAACCCACCTAGGACATTTTTACATTGGGGAGGATTAGAGTAAAACTCTGGCTTCACCCTACAATTTCTTAAAACTTAATCATTCCAATGATAACATAAATACCTACTTTTCCAAAAAAGTACAAAGAAAATTTGTGCCATGATTGCATTAAAAACTAGGATGCCTTACAAATAAGTTAACTTAAAAAAATTATGATACTGTAATAAAATTTTCCATCTCAGTTCAAGCAAGCTTAGATTTGCAAAATTATGCCACAAAACATCTGTATAATTTATGATATGCACCTGTTGTCCATGATCTCATTTTTACTCTAATAAGTAAAGCAGCTAATTTCCATTTCCAGGTAACAAAACAGTGACAGAAATTAAGTGACTAAAGCTTAGCCCTCCAGACCCAACCTGCTTCCCTTTCCTCCCGCTCCCCTCTCCCTTTTGGCATTAAGAACTGCTTAATCAAAGAGTCTCACTTATCGAGCACCTCATATGTGCCAAGTTCTGTGAGCATTCAGTGGGGAGGGAAACAGTTGCATCCTCTTGTGACTTACAGTTGGATGACAGAGGAGGACAGTGACAAGGACACAATGCATATGTGCTGTGCTATGATGGGAGTGAACATGCTGAGGGTGGAGAGCACGGCCAGCTGACTTCTATAGAGCGGAGGGAAAGGGATTTTGGTGTAAACAAAATATGGTGCCTTGCTAGACCTTGAGAGTTCAATATGCGAAGGCAAGAATATAAATCAATGGCTTTATGCTCATTTCTAAGGCAAGTGCCAGAAATTATAAACATAAGATATTTTTGCCTGCAAAACCAAAATCTTTACTGTAATAAAGTTTTACTTAATTGCTGCATACATCTAAAGTGAAAAATGAAAACAAATAGAAATTCTTATTAGGGGTCAACTTTTTCTGTCATCAACACTAAGTAGTTTTCTTTTTTCTTTATTTATTATTTTTATTTTTTGAGCTGGGGCCTCACTGTCACCTAGGCTGAAGTGCAGTGGCACAATCACTCTTTACCACAGCCTCAACTTTCTGGGCTCAAGCGATCCTTCCACTTCAGCCTCCTGAGTAGCTGGAAGTAGAGGCATGTGTCACCACACCCCTAACTTTTTGATTTTTTTGTAGAGATGGGGTTTTACTGTGTTGCCCAGGCTGGTCTCAAACTCCTGGGCTCAAGTGATCTTTCTACCTCAGCCTCCCAAAGTGCTGGGATTACAGGCATGAGCCACTTCACCCAACCAACACTAAGTATTTTCCATGTTATGCATTTTAGTCCCAGAAGCCACTTTTTTTTCAGTCTGGGAACAGAATAAACCTTGTCAGAAGGGGGAAAAAGGTGATTTTTTCATCAGCATGCAGTTTTTGCTGCCTAGTTAAGGTTGGTTACACCAAGAGAATATTCTTTACTACCCATCTTTTCAAAGAATAAGTTTTAATCCATGTAATATGGAGTCAATTTCACCCATCCCCAAGGCTGGCGACAAATGAGGTAATTTCTCAAAAATCTTTTCATGTCTGTAATTCTTACAGAAATTGCTTCCCATGATCTGGTTAGAGAGTTTTCTCTGTAAAACTTTGAAGGAAAAGTCAACTTATGATCACTGAGCCAAATTCCTGGGGCTCTTTGATCACTGAAAACCAGAGGGGAACTCTTTGTTCTGGAACATAGGTGTGGTTATTTGAGCTCCCAATCCTGTGGTCATATCAATGTTTGTCTGAGGTGCTTCACAGACCACTTGCATCAAAGTTGCTGGATCCTTATTAAAAAGGCAGGCTCTTGGCTTCCGCCGGGTCAGTTCCTTTGAGGAAGGTGGGAAGGGAATTTGCATTTCTCACAAGCTCCCACCTTGATTCTTAGGCATACTAAAATTGGAAAACTTCTGGGTTATGATTTAATGCAGTTACTTTCTTGGGTACTCTAGTCTACTTCATCATTGATACTGTCATCCAGAAGTAAGGCATCATTCTTAGCTTTGGAAAACACAGGACACACAGAGATCAAAACTCAATACTTAAAACAGTTAGCTAGGTTGTGAAGCTCTCCTACTCTTTCTTTCTACAAGCATGTAAATACATTTTGTCACTTTTGCTACCTCCAAGTAGTCTAGAAACATAGTTTTAATGAACCTCTGTGGACCCTCTTTAGTCATCATTCAAAAAGCAGTTAAGTCATTGCTTTCATTTTATTACTCTGTTGTCAGACGTTTTAGAATTTATTTTAATCACATGTATATTTTTCAATGAAATATTTTAATGAAATGATCTTCATCTGTTATTGGGGCAAAATGAAGTCTTCAAACCAAACTGAAGCAAGCTTGAGTAATGGGAAGCACGCTATATCATGGGGATAGCCATCTTGCTGGATTGTCAATGTTAAATGAGATACACATATAAATCACCTAGCTCAGTGCCTGACACATGGGAGGTGCTCAATAAGTTGTCATTGTAATAATTTATCATCAGTGAAGAATTACAGGTCCAGAATCCCTCACCCCGAAATTCCTTATGTAAAAAAATTTTTTTTAACAGTTTGGTACACTTATTTCGTGACCAAACTTGACTCAAATTGAATCATTTATAGTTCCTAATTATTCTTAGTGCAAAGAATCACTCTATATGTATTAATTTATTTAATTACAGGTATTGTCCCAATCCCCACTGAGAGTGCTATATAACAATATATACTCTATATTACCTTGTGAAAATCTGAAAAATTCTGAATTCCTTTCTATATGGCCTCTCAAAGGTTTTTAAGGGGTTGTGCACCATTTAACTAGGTTATAAAAATATTTATGGCTGGACACAGTGGCTCAAACCTGTAATCCTAGCACTTTGGGAGGCTGGGCAAGAGGACTGCTTGAGCCCAGGAGTTCGAGACTAGCTTAGGCAACATAGCAAGTCCTTGTCTCTACAAAAAATAAAAATAAAAAATTAGCTGGGTATGGTGGTGCACACCTGTAGTCCTAGCTACTTGGGAGGTTGAGACAGAAGGATCACCTGAGCCCAGGAGGTCGAGGCTGTGGTGTTCTAATTGTGCTACTGAGCTCTAGCCTGGGTGACTACAACTCAAATATATATATTTCTTTTAACCATTCAACACACACTGTGTTTACTGCTAAGAAAAAATGATTAAGACATGATTTCTTCCCTGAAAGAGTATACAGTGCAGTGTGTGACAGCAGAGTTGCATCCAGCTCAAGATTTAAGTTCTGGGTAAAAAATCATCCACAAGTAACCTTGAAAAACCTTGTCAATTGTTCATCATGGGCTTTATGTATGAAACTCTGCACAATAATAGTAGATGAATTTATAATATAAAATATCACAGTAGAGTAACTAATAAAAGTATGTAAATATATCTATACATATCTTTAAACATTGGAATCATAGAAGGTAAGACAAGGTATTCTATGAGAAACGAGAGGTACTGAGATCAAGTAAGAACAGGAGATTCACATCTATTACTCTGAAACAGGCAAGGTTCTGCTGAATTCTAATTAGTGAAGTGGAATTCATGAATTTTAAGCTATACTTGCCCTTCTCGTTTGTTTTCTATCGTTTTAAGTAGTTTACAGAAAAATTCTTTACAAAGGTGGACTTGGCAAGGAGACTAATATATAACCCACAATACAAGATAATTACATTAAATCAGATTTTCATACAATAGTTTGGGGTCATAAAGTTTGTTTCTAGAGAGTCAAATTCTCTAATAGAATTGAGCGACTATTAACCCTCAGGGTTAATATCTGGCAGAACTTAAAAAAAAAAAGGCCTAGACTGCACTTAGTAGGAACTTGATTTAATAGGCCTGGGTGGGGGTTTGAGCATCTGTATTTATAGTAAAAGTTTCAGTGGCGATTCTGATATGCTGCCAGCTGAGAACCTCTATTCCACTGAATTTACTTTGACCTGTGGTCTTTGTTTAGAACATACTGCAGACCAGTGGGATCTGTACAGATGTTTTCTGGAGATTTTCTTTTTCTTCTTCCTTCTCTCTATGGATAATTTAAAAATCCTAAAGATCCTACTACAGTCTGCTCCTCAAACAAATCTTACTCTACTGCTCCCCCGCCTGCATTTCCCCACCTTATTTCAAAGGTGCATTTTAAAAAGTGATGTTTTTACTCTGAAAAATCTTGCATGGAATATACTGCACCATAATTGAATATACTGCACCATAATTGGATATACAGATGCCATCTTATCACAACAAAGAAACCAAAATAACATTTTCCTTTTCTACATATACAACTTAATACAATAAAGTAAACATGTTCTCAAGTTGCTGATTGAAGACATACCAGCAATTGGAAGAATCTGTAATAACCAACATTCTTTTGCCTTGATTCTATTCATGATTTTAAATTCATATTTTTAAAGATTTTCTAAAGTTTTTATTAGATACTGAATACATACAAAATATTGAAGTTAACAAAAACGAATGATTTTGGTTCTCTCTTCTCTTTTTTTGTCCTGTCTTTTGTGTGGAGCTTAATGAACAATGAAATCATAAAGCAAGCAGCAGAAAGAAGGGACTAGATAATCAGGCCCTGATGTATAAAAGTAGTACTGAATATAAGGCCACAAGGAATCCTGAAACTGCTGGAAGAGAGTTGTCTACTCAGTGGTGTCACTAACGTCTCTGTATCATATGAACAGCAAACCTTCAGTATCCAAGAGTAAATGAACTCTACCATACATGAGATGAACACTACTTCAGAGACAAATACAACCCAACCATTCAGCCCCAATTTATGAACTATGCATAAAACTCACCAGTTCGATATGCCAATAACCTGGCCTGAACCATGCAGTGCCTTGCAATTTCTTGTGGTAAACTTTGATTGTGAATTTCATTAATCTGTTCTGGATTTCTACAATAAAATCCAAAATGTTTAAAGTTGGGCACACTGGAAGCTACTGTGGCCAAAAGTAGTATAAGGTCTTTCATGTTTTGTCTTAGATTGCTAAAGTATGGATTCTCACACAGGTTCTCCAAACCTATAGTCATCAGTATTTGCTTATGCATTTCTTCATTTGAAACCAAAAATAACATTTCATATTCTTTTATTCTTTCTTGTTTACATTCAGAATAAAAGTCAATGTTAGCATCCGGCAATGTTTTTATAATTTTTTGAATAAAGTCACATTTGTAAGAAGTCTCCTCTACAAACTGGACCATGTAACACACCAAAGGTTGAAGTAAGACACACACATGGGCCCGGCTGTTTGACTTCAGTCTTTCCACTGCTTTGGCATCTAACTTTGCATCTTCAGAACTAGAAGCCTCAGTAAGCAAACTTATTTCTGGATCGGCAGGCCAATATGAAATTCGGTTAACTCCAGCTGAAACACAAAATATGAAAGGTAATTATTGGATACATGCTGAATTTAGGGTTTTCTTGATAAATCTTCCCTATCATTGTGGTAGATTGAGACCCCCAATATAATAAATGTCTATTACCAAGTCACCTATTATACATCCCAAGGGCGAAAAACAACCACCTATAGGCCGAATACCGTCCATCACCAATTTTTGTAGTTTGAGGGTTAAAAATAGGTTTTGCACTTTCAAACAGTGGACAAATCAAAAGAAGAATATTTCATGATACATGCAATTATAGGAAATTCAAATTTCAGTTTCCATAAGTAAAGTTTTACTGGAACACAAACACACCCACTCATTTATACATCCTTTGGCTGCTTTTGCATAGCAGAGTTGAGTAGCTCTGACAGATACCATATGACCTGCAAAGCCTAAAATATTTACTATCTTGTCTTAAAAAAAAAAGTTAGTTGACCTCTAACACAGCCTGTGGATGGCATCTGTGGAATCACTGATTTTGCTAAACGTGATTCCAAAGCCCAGTGCTGGAATTATATACACAGAGTCCTCTATGGAGCCATGGCTGCTTTTAGAAATGGTACAGTCAACAACTGAGACTGCCTAGAGTTTGTATCTGGAATAGACAATTCATCCATGCATTGAAAGTATTTCTATCCTCAAACTCAGAATTTTTCCAAGAAGCCATTCTAGGAAAATATTCCAAATGGAGAGAATAAAATTCATACATTTAAGTTTAGAGCAGCATTCTTTGAAACAGTAAAAATGTTAAAAAAAACCCCAAAAATCTAGGTGACCAAAATAGGGGAATGGTTAAACAAATTATAGTCCTCTCATAATAAAATATAATAGTTATAAAAATGTCCACAAATAATTTATAACATGGAAAAATTCTTATGTGACATTGGGTGGTATTGGGAGGCAATATTAACTTTTTTAAGTCCACAAAATTGAGACAAAACAACAAGCTAAAAGGAACATTTTTAAATAAATATGACAGAGGAAATGTTAGTTATCTTTAATATACAGAAAAGATTTTAATTTATTAAGAGCACATGTGAATTGACAAGAATAATAAGTTCTAAAAAGAGACAAAAAGATATGAATAGACAATTTGCAAAAGAGAAAACATGGATAACAAACATGAAAAAATATTTTAATTTGTATTTGAGGTTAAATGGTGAGATGTCTTATACATAGTTAAGCACACAAATGTTCATCAATTAGTAAATAGTTTACAACAAAGAGACCCCTTTCCTAGTATCTCATGTAATTTCAGTGAGGAGACTTATTGTGTGTGACTATGTCCAGAAGCAAACAGACAGATGGCCCACAGGACAGTCTACCCTTCAAAGTAGTTGAAATAAAAGTCAAGTTAAACAAATGAACATTTCATCTACTCCCTGCCACTCCTGACTCACTATGGCTTGGCTGAAAAGCAATTTTGAAGGCCTCAAAGCTCATATCAGAGTGTGCTTCCTCTGGTTGCATTTCCCCTTCCCTCAGTTCAAGTTCTCATAATCCATTTTCTAACCAGCAGTGATGGTGAGCCTTTCATCTAATCATCTTTGTTGCTCCCAGTAATTCTGACCCAAGGAGAAGAGGGGATGAATACTCTCTAGACAAATGGACTAGTGGCAAAGGTTGCAGCAGAGGTTCTCAATTTTTTGATGTTCAAGTCCCTTTAAACTATTATATTAAAAATTACTGAGGACAATAATGAGCTTTTGTTTATGTGGAATATATCTATTGACACTGTATTCAAACATCAAAACAAAATTTTAAGTTATTAATTCATTAAAAATAGCAATAAAGAACCTATTACACATTAACATCAATAACATAGCTTTATTTTTAAGCTTGTATTTTCCAAAACATCAATTAGTGAGAGGAATGGCACTGTTTTAAATTTTTTGCAAATATCTTTAATGTTTGGCTTAATAGAAGACAGCTGGATTCTCAAATCTGCTTCTACTTTCAATCTGTAGCAATCTGTTTTCATTGAAGTATATGAAAAATATCTAGTCTCTTAAGATTTGTAGTTGAAAAAGGAATATTTTAATATCCATTTCAAATATTCTTCCTTGACACTACATAAATATTTGACAAGGGATAGTTTCTTAAAGCTTTCTTAAAGCTTAGTTACAATGAGGAATTTGAAACCATATTGACAAACTTTATGTACAGTTTTGTTAAAGCCCACTGGTCTGTCTTGCATTGTCTTTTGCCCATATATGATTTTGTAGCATTGATCATCTGAATTCTGAAAAAAATAAGTCATTGATTTACTAAAAAATCCTATTCATTAATGTCACCACCAATCTCATCAAGAGTCTAAATACTGAGAAGTTTTCAAGCTCATAATGGTGAACACGAGTTTTCCAAAATTTCAATTTTCATTTGAAAGCTTAAATTTTATCACTGGCAACAAATACTGTCAGTTGTTTTCCTGGTGACAGGTTCACTACATTTTCAAGAAAATGTCTGCCAAATATCCAATTTAAGTAAACTTAGTTTGTCAATTCATGGTGTCCCATGATAAAAGTGGATAATTCAGTTCACAATGCAAACAATCACATGGTTTTTCTTAAGGCAATCTTCATACTTAGGTGTGTAGCAAAAGTGCTTTATGTTCACCTTCTGTTTCCTCACACAGACTATTAAAAAGGTTGGGATGCAACACAATTAATAATTTTTACTGTTTCATGAAGGACATTCTTATGTAAAACTGGGGTTTTTTTTCTGAGTGCAATAGAGTACAATAACGACCAGTGCAATGTGGTATCATGCCTTGACTCATGATTCAGCAACAGTAGTTTTACCAACCATTATTTTGGTACCATCAATGCGAATGCAGTGTTATGCAAACAGCATTGATCTCACGGACCATCAGGAGTTCACAGAGCACACCTCGAGAACCACTGTGCTACAGAATACAGAAATGTTTGCTCTGTAACTGAAGTAATGATAACTGCAACTAATTTGGTTATAGCATGGGGTCCAACAATGCACTCTTCCCAAGATAACCGTTTAATATGTAAGCCTAATTTAACATAGCAATTTTGTTTATATACTGGCTTAGCACCAACATAAAAGCATGTCCACTGTATGTCTTTCTGATTTTTCGCACTTCATTAACTCTCTTACCAGAATGAAAAGTCTTAAACAGTGGTGAGTTACCTGAACTCCCCTGTTCTTCTCTAATTCTTGGCTTGAGGCTATTAAAAGTACTTTCAGCATAATTAGCTCAGCACAAAAACTAAAACTATCTTTTATTTAGTCTTCTCCCTTGACTCTGGAACGGTCAACAAATGTTTTGGTTCTTTCATTTCTGTTGAAATGTCTGTAAAACTTATAATAGCCTGTAATAGCTTGCTTAATATAAGTAACTGCATTTTAAAAAAAATACTCCATCTTAGCTGCTTGCTACCCAGATATAACAACCCCTCCCACACTGCGTGTGACTAAAATAAGTTCCTTGTACTCACAGACCCACAGTCCTGTTTCCCATAAACTGTTTCTCCTGACCATTTGGAAACTCCCTAGCCACAAGTTCCATGTAATTGTATGCTTTGTTAACTAAACTCAAATGCTATGCCTTGCAAAACTCTATTGTTACATTCTCATATTATAAGCCTATATTTTGTTAGTGACCTAACCAAGGTAACTCCATGATCTAACCAAGGAAACTCCATTGTATAGTAGTCCTTCCATTTTGTCTCCATGTAATTGCCCTAATTGTTCCAGTCATCGGCTGTGCCTGGAACATAAAGTTAATCAAAACTTCCTAACAATCAAAAGTTCCCATTTTGGTTGCTAAGTTGCTAGTTTATGGTTGCTATAGTTGCTAAGTTGTTACGTATCCTTGCAGTTTTTGCCTTTATAAGCCCACCACTTGTTTCACTTGGAGCTAAAAGTCCTTTAGGACAATAGTAGGCTCTTGGTCGCTGGCATAAATAAAGGACTCTTAATTAAATTCTCTGTGTAATGGCAATCTACCTTCTCACACTCTGGTCATAACACTGGATCAATGCCGCCATCTGAACTCTATTTTATACACGGCCTAATGCAATAGGCTCTAATCTCTCTTTGCCCCAATTCAATAACAATAACAATTCCAATCATGCACAAGCTACTCAAAAGTCTTCAATGGCTCCACATTACCTATAAATAGGAATTTTCAGGTCAGTTGAACACATGTGATAAAATGAATGTCCAATCTGCTTGGTTAACTGGGAAAAGGAGGGAAAAAATGCCACTACTACTATTATACCTGTCTTCTCTATTTATTGCTAACTGCAGTTGAGAGATGATATAATCAAATCACTATCACAGAACCCTACCTGCTTGAAATACTTTTTGTAGGCCAGGAGGCTTCTTTCTTTCTTTCTTTCTTTTTAAGATGTGGGAAACAACTCAGGGTTAGATATATACATGTTGATTATGCAGGTACCTTAGTTGATGAGGTGTGCCCCTCCCTCCCCTAGCAGTTTTCCTCAACTGCCAATCCCACTCCCCCACCCCTAGCAGTTTCCCACTACTCCCAATCCCTTTCTTATAGTATTATGATAATTGTTCAAGGTCTGCTTATAAGTGAGAACATATGGTACTCTGTTCTTCATTTCTGTGATAGATCACTGAGTATAATCGACTCTAAATCCATCCAAGTTGCTTCAAAGTCCATATGTTTGTCCTTTACAGCTGCATAATATTCCATTGTGTATATGTACCACTTTTTTTTTTTTGTGGGCTGCATGGTTGGTTCCATGTTTTTGCTATTGTGAACGGAGCTGAAACAAACATATGTGTGCAGGTATATTTTTTGTAGAATGATTTGAGTTCCTCCAGGTATATTCTCAATAGAGGAAATCACTGGGTTATACGGAAGGTCGATTTCTGTTCTTTCAGAAATCGCCACACTGTCTTCCAAAGAGGTTGCACTAGTTTACATTCCCACCAGCAGTGTAGAAGCGTTCCTTTTTCTCTGCATCCTCGCCAGCATCTGTTGTTTGTTTTATCAATGATGACCATTCTTACTGGGGTTGGGGGTTTCTCAGTGTGGTTTTGATTTGCATTTCTCTGATGATGAGTGAGGCTGAGCACTTTTTCACGTGTCTGTTAGCTGTCCCTATATCTTCTTTTGAGAAGTGTCTATTCATGTCTTTTGACCACTTTTTAATGGGGCTGTTTTTTCCTTTCGGCGTGTTTGAGTTCCTTGTAGATTCTAGATGTTAGGCCTTTGTTAGATATACAGTTGGCAAATATTTTTTTCCATTCTGTGGGCTGTCTTCCTTCTCTTTTGATGGTTTCTTTTGCTTTTCAGATGCTTGTTAGTTTGATGAGGTCCCACTTGTCTATGTTATTTCTTATGGTACAGGCACTTAGGGTTCTGATCCGGAATTGGTTGCCAGTTCCAATTTCCATAAGGGTGTCTCTTGCATTTTCTAAGATTCTTATAGTTTGAGATTTTACGTTTAGGTCTTTGATCCATTTAGAGTTAATTTTTGTGTATGGTGATAAGTAAGGTTCCTGTTTCAATCTTCTGCATGTGATCAGTCAGTTTTCCCAGCACCATTTACTGAATAGGTTCTTCTCTCCCCACTGGTTGGTGTTGGAGTCTTTGTCAAAGACGAGTTAGTTGAGAAATTGAGGCTTTGCTTCTGGAATCTCTATTCTGTTCCATTGGTCTATATGCCTCTTCTTGTACCAATACCAGGCTGTTATGATTAATGTAGCCTTATAGTAAAGTTTGAAGTCTGGAAGTGTGATACCTCCTGCTTTGTTTCTTTTGCTAAGGATTGTTTTGGCTCTTTGTGGTCATTTATGTTTCCATATGAATTTCTGTATTGTTATTTCCAGGTCTGAGAGGAATGATGTTGGTAACTTAATGGGTATTGCATTGAATCCGCAGATTGCCTTTCATAGGATGGACATTTTAACAATGTTGATTCTTCCTATCCATGAGCATGGAATATTTAAAAATATGGAATACTTCATGAATTTGCATGCCATCCTTGCACAGGGATCATGCTAATCTTCTCTGTATTGTTCCAATTTTAGTATATGTGCTGCCGAAGCAAGCACCAGGACAGGAGAATTCTAACTACATGACTCATTTCTTCTAGAAATTCTGTCAGTTATGGCTCAAGGCACTGACCTTGATATGGATCTGATCATTTCTCTTAAGACTCTGATGTACAAACCGGGCTCGGTGGCTCAGCCTGTAATCCCACGCCTTTGGGAGGCTGAGGTGAGTGGATTGCCTGAGCCCGCGGGTTCGAGACCCGCCTGGGCAGCAAGACCTCATCTCTACAATAAATCAAAAAATCAGCTGGGCGTGGCAGCGCATGCCTGTAATTCCGGCTACTTGGAAGGCTGAAGTGGAAGGATCGCCGGAGCCCAGCAGGTAGAGGCTGCAGTGGCCGGAAGCAGCCTCTGCACTCCAGTCTGGGCAACAGAGTGAGACTCCAACTCAAAAAAAAAAAAAAAAAAGACTCTGATGTACAAAGAAATGCAAGTTAAAACCACATTAAGATACCACCTATCTCCAGCCAGAATGGCCATCATCAATAACTCAAAAAACAACAGATGCTGGAGAGAATGCAGGGACAAGGGAATACTTCTACACTGTTGGTGGGAGGATAAGCTAGTACAGTCTCTGTGGAAAATAGTGTGGCGATTCTTAAAATATCTAAAAATCGACCTTCCATATGACCCCACAATTCTGCTACTGGGAATACACCTGGAGGAACTCAAATCATTCTTATGTAAAAGATACCTTCACACACATTTACTGCAGCACTATTCACAATAGCAAAAACATAGAACCAACCATGCTGCCCATCAAAAGACAGGTGGATTAAAAAAAGGTGGTACATATACACGATGTAATATTATGCAGTCATAAAGAAGGACAAACAACTGGGATAGACTTAGAGTCTATAATACTGAGTGATCGATCACAGAAACAAAGAACTGAGTATCACATGTTCTCACTCATAAGAGGACTTGGAACGATTATCATAATATTATAAGAAAAGGGATTGGCAGTAGTTGGAAACTGCTGGGGGAGTGGGGGCAGGATTGGCAGTAGTGGGAAACTGCCGGGGGGCAGGGCACACCTCATCAACAACAGTACCTGAATAATGAACATTTGTATACCTAACCCTGAATTGTACCCATCTTCAAAATTAAAAAAATAAAATAAAATAAAAATAGCTCTTCCTCAAAACATGTCTAGAACTCTGTTATATGAGACAGAGTCCAGGGATCATACGGTTTGTTGAAGTACTCCACTAATCCATCTGCCACTACTCTCCAAGAATAATCCTCCACTTCAAATATGGATCTCTGTAACCTTACTTCCTACAACTTGATGATTCTACATGTGCTGTTCCCCTGACCAGGAATGTGTTCCTCTTCCTGTACAAAGAGGAGATTCCCCAAATTTGGAATTTATTTATAAAAAACTGTGTATTTATTCTTATGTGTTTAAACTTAGTCACCTTCAAAGTATTCTCCTTGATGCAATGCATCTAATGGAGAGGCTTTTTCTGCTACTCAAAACAGTTTTTGAACTTGTCAATTTTTATGTCTTTTAGTGCTTCTGCCATTTTTTGTTTCACGATCTCCACATAGCAAAATGTTTCCTTTTGAGGAATTTTTTCATTCAAAGAAACAAAATAAAGTTGCTGAGGGCAAGACTTGGTGAATAGGGATGGTGGGGCACAGGGGACATTCTGTTTTTGGTCAAAAACTGATGAACACTCAGCAAGGTGTGGGCAGGCATGCCAGTAAATCACTCATTATGAAATGGGCAAAAGGTTGAAAGAACCTCCAAAAAAATAACTGAAGCCAAATGCAGCCTCTAATGACAACACTAGCTGGTACACTGATGCCAATGGGTTCCTAGAATACTTACTTACTTAGTGAGGGAAGCTGGTACTACAAGGGGCCTGCCCTCCAAATGATAATTTCAGTTATGGGGGGAGTCCTCCCTCATACTCTGACCCATCAAGATCTAGCTGAAGACCCAGCCTTTCATCAGGGATCAGTTTCTCCTCTGAAATCATATATTACTTACAGTCTGTATCACTTATTTGGATAATGTATTACAGTAAATTGTTATTTTGGCCCCCAAATAACACTTGAGTGTAATAATTAGGAACCACACTTTTAAAAAAGGTATCACTATGATACCTAAATACACGATATGTTTTAAAATTTATTTATTTTATTTATCTTTTTTATAATTAATATTTTTTATTATGATATTGTGGGGTACAGTTAAGGGTTAGGTATACAAATATGCTTCGTTCCGGCACCCTTGTTGATAAGAGGTGTCTCCCCGTGATACATTTTTTTTTTAATGGAAGAGTGGTCTGCATACTTAACCTGGGTACACAATAGAATTGTAGGCATAAAGAAGTTTGTTGAATAGCCCAGTGTGGCAGAGACGGATGGTCATACATTAAAAATTTGTGCTCTTCCTTCCAAAGTGTAGAGTAGTCATTGAAAGACAACTGCCAGCCGGGCTCAGTGGCTCAGCCTGTAATCCCGCGCTTTGGGAGGCTGAGGTGAGTGGATTGCCAGAGACCGCGGGTTTGAGACCCGCCTGGGCAACTTGGCGAGACCTCATCTCTACAATAAATAGATAAAAAATCAGCCGGGCGTGGTAGCGCATGCCTGTAATTCCAGCTCCTCGGAAGACTGAGGTGGAAAGATCGCTGGAGCCCAGCAGGTCGAGGCTGTGGTGGCCGAGTGGCCACTACACTCCAGTCTGGGCGACAGAGTGAGATTCCAACTCAAAAAAAAAACAGAAAAGAAAAGAAAGACAACTTCCCAGCCAGGGACTAAGGTTTTCACAATAAATGTGAACAGAAATGACACATGTGACTTCTAGGCCAGGGTTTTTAAGAAGCAGGTACACTCCCTGTGATCTTTCTTTCTGTGTGCCTCTGCATGCAGAAGACTCAAGGCCCTAGAGATAACAATAGTAATAAGACAGAAAATACCTAGGCCCATGAATCAACTACATGAAGAAAAGCCACCTGCTGCTCAGTAACACATGCGCTGGGCTGTTATATCAATGACAAATATCAGTAATTAAGCCTCTGCACTTTGATGGTTTATTTGTTATAGCAGCTAACATTAGTCTATTAATACACTGAGGGTCATTTATCTGGTTAGTGGACATTGCTAAGACTGGAATCCATGTTTTCTGACTCTTCCTCTTATACTGTGTAAAACTGTCTTCTGATATATATTCATATATTTTTTATTTTAGTTTTTAGAGACAGGGTTTCATTCTGTTGTCCAGGCTGGAGTACAGTGAAGTGATCATAGCTCATGGTAGCCTCAAACTCCTGAGCTCAAGTGATCTTCCACCTCAGCTTCCTGAGTAGCTGGGGCCACAGGCAAGCATCACCATGCCTGGTAAATTTTTCTTATTTTGTTAGAGACAGGGCAGGGTTTCCCTATGTTCTCAGGCTGGTCTGGAACTCCTGGGCTCAAGTGATTCTCCTGCCTCAGCCTCCTGTGTAGATGGGATTACAAGCATGAGCTAATGCAACCAGCTTTCAGGTATATTTTTTACGTTTCTAAATTATCTCTGTGGTATTCAACAAATTTGTTCCTATTGATTGTTCTCAAATAAATGCACTTACCATTTACAATCATTTTCAAACAAGCAGAACATGGTTTTCTGGAAAAATAAAGATCGCAGTTTTTCAGTCTTGACCCATGTTTAATAAGAGCAATTTGCCCAGCATGTAAATCTTCACTAGAACAATGGAGACCAACAATTTTCATGTTTTTCACCACCACAAGACCAGTTCTCTTCACCTACGTTAAGATACAAAATAACGTATTAGTTATAACACCTAATGATTATATCATGGATTATACTTGATTTATTAATAAAATGAAGCTTTGTTTAGTTTTTTATTCAAATAGAGTTTGTACAAAGCACATTTCTCATTTGATCCACAAATATTTCTGAAAGTTTAGTATTGCCTGTAGACCACAATTTTTCTAAACCTAGGCTCTACTAATGAAAACAGTTAAACATGTAATTATCATTAATCTGTTCTAGTGAAAGAGGAATATATTTTAACCTAGTAAAGAGCAAGAACCAGTTCAATTTGACTTGTTTCTTATAGTATCTAGACTAGAACTATTTAGTAAGCTTCTAGATGGTAATACAATTCTGAAAAACTCTTATCTTGCACATGGGTAAGTTTATATGACTTTCTGAAAAACCCACAGATAGTAAAAGGCAGAATTAAAGCAGAGGTCATCTAAAATTCTGAAATATTTTAAATATGACTAAAAGAAAGATTATTAGCACTATGGCAATTCTCAACTAATGTAGTTGGGTCCTACCTACTACAAATAAAAAGATAAGTTGTAACAACAACAAGGGGAAGATATACCCTTAGGTGTCAGAAAGGAAGAGAGAATCAATACCAGAGCAGTTAGCTTGAGTGATCTTCACAGTATTCCACAGAGAGAAAATGAGACTGAACCCGATTTAAGTCCTACAGGATGGAGACTGGGTGAGGTTCTAAGAAGTTACAGTGAACTTCTTTGAGTGAAAGTTTTCAGTAACTTTGAACCTAAAGTTCCCAACTTATACAAATACTAATAAAAAAAAGATGGTGTAACAATATTAATACCAGACAAAATAGACTAAGTTAAAAAAAATCAGTTCTATTTAAGAAATAGTTTATGCTGTTTTCACAACAAGATTCTGAAATCAGGAATGCAATTTTTGAGTTTAGGACTGATTGTTTTGACATGAGGGGAACTTGGATTGAGGTGAGGGTGTCCCTTACTCCTCATCCCTTCCGAAGGGATTTTACCTTGTACTTATCCCCCAATACAACATATCTGAAATCATTTTAATAACCAGATCAAAGCTATATTAACTAAAATAGTCAAGTTTCAGTTTCAGTATTGAGTATAAACATTTCAAGCTATGGAGTTTCATATTTTGTGAAATTCCTAAAAAGAAGTAATAGAGAAGAGTTTATGATTTCCCTTTTAGAGTTAAACAACCATCTCCTAAACTATAAAGATATTTAAAAGGAATATAAAAATCTTTCCTTTATAAGATATATATCTAGGAATACATCTAAAATATAAAAATATTTTAGAGGAAATATTTGACATCTATGAAAAATCGACTTGGCTTTTAAAATAAGCTTGAATTTGTGAACACTTTTCCTTCCCCATCCCAAAATGTCTTAAGAGTTTTGTGTTTCTCAAATACAAATTATAAGGTATTATCTACTTCTGAATACTTCCAGCGAGTTTATTAAAGAAAAAGAAAAGATCACTTTGGAAAAGAACTGATGATGCCTTTTCAAAGGATCTTGATGTTAAACTGAAGCTCATGTGGTTAAACTGAAACAAGGTAACCAGTGGAAGTGGTTGCAACTGAATGATTTTAGTTTTGGATTTAGATTTTCTAAATACTGGGGGTGCCAGAAAAAAAAATGTATGCACATTCTTTTGGGGGGTGGAGTCTCACTCTGTCACCCAGGTTGGAGTGCAGTGGCATACTCACGGCCACCGCAGCCTCAACCTGCTGGGCTCAGGTGATCCTTCTGCCTCAGCCTTCCAAGTAGCTGGAACTACAAGCACACACCACCACGTCCAGCTAATTTTTTGATTTATTGTAGAGACAAGGTCTTGCCAAGTTGCCCAGGCTGGTTTCAAACCAGTGGGCTCAGGCAATTCTCTCACCTCAGCCTCCCAAAGTGCTGGGATTATAAGCGTGAGCTACCACGCAGAGTCTGTATGCACATTTTTATTAAGAGAAGTCTGCTGTAATCAGAAGTGTCTGGACACTGATGGCAACCACTTTTGAGCACCTCTTATAATTGCAGAAGTCAAGTGTGACCTGTATTTATCTTTTGTTATTGGTACATATTGAGTATTACAATTTTTATATCATTTTTTCCTTTCTTAAAATATATACATTTTTTTGGGCACTCTCTGTAGTTAAGCAAACAGGAGTAAAGCCAGAAACCATATCCACAAAAGAATTTTTTAAAAAGTATTCTTAATAAGTAGGAAGCAGACTTATCAATCTACTTTTTATTAAAAAAAATTTTAGGCCACATTTATCACTTTTTTGTCTAGAGTCCTTTTTACCTCGGGAAAAAAATATTTTTTTCATTGTGCTTTTAGTTAAGGCCAAAAAATCAAGTTTGAGACAAAGATTTTTCCATCCTAAATTTCATGAAACAAGACAAATAAAAGCCTAAGTTGCATTTCATTTCAGCACTTCCACCTACTGCAACTCCCAGAAGATTGAATCTTTTCAGTGTATCACTGCTCTGGATCTTGATTTTGCTTCACTTCACTAACATTTGGGCAAGTTATCTATGTAAACCCAGCCACAAAGTTGTACATTAAAACATGGGCAAAAGAGGACAGTCTGTTTTGTATGTGAACTAGTGCATTTAATTAAATGGTGACTCACTGTTTTTTTCTCTTTGTTTTTTTATAGTGAAAACATCAAAATAGTTTGAGATAAATTATTTCTGTATTCTTGCCGGGCATTTTAGAGACTCACTCTTAGAACTAATCAGAAAATCTCCAGGAAAGTATACATCATCAAGGTAAACTTTTTCAAAATAAACATGCTTGTCTCTGCTCCACACCCATTGAGTCAGAATCTCTGGAAAACTCAAAAGATTAAAGTTACAAGGAAATACTAGGCAATATTAAAGGAACATCTTTCAGGACAGGGTTTTGATTTTTACCCTACTTACCAACTAATAAGTTAACCTATTACTGTTTCATGAATATTAGCAGAAGACAAGAAATTACTGGGTCAGAAACAAAGGACTTTAATATTCACAGCACAGCAAACAGTATGAACATCATTCATGTATGTTTCCTTGTCCTCAAGCTCCATTATGGGTAATGCTGATGAACAGAGATGGTTGCCTGGATACATAGCAGGTTACAAGAAGGGAACACCAGGTTTGGGCTTCCTACAGTTGCACAGTAAACAGTAAACCAATTTGCTCCTTGTGCAGAAGGACACATTACCTCAATCCTCAAGGCTATTCACTGCAAATACAACTCTGAGAAATGGCCCAGGTAAGTAGCATATAGGGTTTACAATATTGGCATAACCAGCAAGATGTGTAGGAGTGTGAGAGAACAAAGGAAGAGTATTTCTCAACACAACTATATGAACTAATATTAGAGGGTGTCATGGGTCAATAAAAACCAAAAATTTTTGAAAGCAGAACTTTGGAGCATACCATAATATAATCCCACCTGTACCTTTGGGAGTAGAAAGGTAGAACTTGAGTATACGAGGAATGTTTATTCTACTTTATACTATTCCTTTTGCTTTGTTATTATAAGCATGTGTTTTTTAAAGAAATCATAACAATTCACCTGTTTTTTGTCAGTAGATACTCTGGTTATCTCTTCATTATCTCCTAAGGGTCCATGCTTCCCCTCTTCATTTTTCTAATAAAAATCATAATAAGGGAAAAGAGGTTTTAGTATATAAGACATATCATTAATTCAATATTTCCATATTTAAAGGCTGGTTTCCTTGGCTTTGAATCATTGATTTTTTTTTTTCTTGATGAAACTCTATTGACTTCCCACTTTGCTCAGGATTCAATTCAGACTACTTCACCTAGTAAATAAGGTCTTTATAATCTAGCCCCTGTGTACTTTCCTCAAGTACAGAAGGCTTAGAAATAGTGACCAGAAAATAAAATTCTGTAATTTAAGACCTCAGAATTGACAGTTTTGAGCAATGAAAAAGTCTAAAATGTGACCACAAATGACTAAAGTGGAATAGAGGTAAATTAATTGTAACTGAGATGATAAGGAACTATGTGGCAAAGGTACTGGATATAGATTATGGTAGGCAGAAAAGTGCTCCCCAAAGACCTCCCTGTCCCAGTCTCTGGAGGCCATGACTATGTTATGTTACATGGTGAGGGGAAATTAAAATTGCAGACGGAAGTGAGGCTGCTAATCATCTACCTTGAGATGGAGAGATTATCCCGCACGACCCAGTAGGTCCAATGTTATTATAAGTCAAGGGTCATTATGAGTGAAAGAGGGAGGTGGGAGAGTCAGTGATGCAACATGAGAAAGGCTCAACTGGCCATTGCTGGCTTTGAAGATGGAAGGGGCCCATAAGCCAAGGAATGCAGGCAGTCTCTAAAAAATAAGGAAGTAAGTTTTTCTCTAGAGCCCTCAGAAGGAACTTGGCCCTGCCAACACTTTGATTTTAGCCCAGTGAGGCTCATTGCAGACTTCTGGCCTATAGAGCAGTATGAAAATAAATTTGTGTTGTTTTAACGTACCCATTTTGTGGTAGTTTGTTAAAGCAGCAATAGAAAAGTAATATAGGATGTTCCTAAGTCTCCTTTAGTTTTTTTTGTTTTTTGTTTTTTTGAGTTGGAGTCTCACTCTGTCGTCCAGACTGGAGTGCAGTGGCCGCTCCCGGCCATCGCAGCCTCGACCTGCTGGGTTCTGGCGATCCTTCCGGCTCAGCCTTCCAAGTAGCTGGAACTACAGGCGCACGCTACCAAGCCCGGCTAATTTTTTGATTTATTGTAGAGATGGGGTCTTACCAAGTTGCCCAGGTGGGTCTCGAACCCGCGGACTCAGGCAATTCACTCACCTCAGCCTCCCGAGGCGCGGGATTACAGGCTGAGCCACCGAGCCCGGCTCCTAAGTCTCCTTTAAAAGTGAAACTTGAAGGTGAAAGGCCAATGTCCCTCATTTGTTAGTTCAACTAGTACTTACTGAACTCTTGCTATATGCCAGTCAAAGAGGTTAATACTACTACTCAGGATGCAGCCCTCAAAGAGCTTATGATTTATGAACACAGGAAAGTGACTATAAAGTGAGGAGATGATTAAGACAAGGTTAAAGAGAACTCTGTGAGTCCCAAAGTAGATGGGATAGTTAATAAATAGGAGAAAGTTTTAAAGTAGGAATGGGAAACGTTGTGAAACAAATGCTGAATGCTAGAAAAGGAACAATCTCTAAGAAGTGTTTACGAGAAAACCCATGTCCTAGAATGAGGTTTATATTCAAGCAGACAGGAAGTAGAGGAAATGATGGTGTTGGTAGTGAAATGGTGAAATGGTAGGGGTGCAGGTAGTAGTAGTAGTGATAATCATATGAGTGATAATAATTATAGTACCTAACACCTACTGAGTGTTTTCCATGTGCCAGGCCCTAATCACAACATTACAAAGTAGCTACCATTATTCTCATTTTACAAATGATAAAATTGGGGCTGACAGAGAGTATATAATTCAATCATGGTCACATAGCTAATAAATAGGTAAGCTAGCACCCAGCCCAAAATCTATTGTCTTAACCCATTATGCTACATTGCTTCTGTTCTAGACAAGCACAGTGGGAAGAGTTAGGAAAGAAAAACAATAGGAGATGTGTACAGAAAAATGAGGAAACAATGCAGTTCTAATTCTTTTTAATTAAAGCAATATTCAGGCAATTTAAATAAGTCTAACTTAAACTAAAATGAAAAAACACTGAACCAGTAGGAGAGAAATTTTTAAATGGCAGCCATTTTCATAGTACCTGATTTTTACTCCAAAACTTTTTGTTAATTGTGGTTTTTGTTCTCCTTGGAAGTCTCATAAACGGCTTTCTCTCACTTATTTAATTTTGGACCAAACTCTTAATAATTCTTAGTTCTTTCCAGGCAAGGTGGCTCATGCCTGTAATCCCAGCACTTTGGGAGGCAGAGGCAGGAGGACTGCCTGAGTCCAGGGGTTTGAGGCCAGCCTGGGCAACTTGGTGAGACTTCACCTCTACAATAAATTAAAAATTATCAGGTGTGGTGGTGTGCGCCTATAGTTCCAGCTACTTGGAAGGCTGAGGCAGAAGGATCGCCTGAGCCCTCAGGGTGAGGCTGCAGTAGCCACTGAGCATGCCACTGCACTCCAGCCTGGGTGACAGAGTGAGACTCCAACTAAAAAAAAAAAAATTCTTAGGTCTTATATGTTCAATGTATACCTTGCTGAACAATCCTTAAGGAACATCCATACAGTATAAATATTTAATGATGCAGAAAAACTCATATCAGCTACTATTTGGAAGTTGGATATGGTTGGAATACTGGTTGGAAGTGAATAATATATTAAGGCTGGTAAAAACTACAGACAACTTAAATGTCCAATAATAAGGAATAAATAGGTTCATTGATACAATTGACTGTTATGCAACTATTAAAATGTTATTTAAAAACACACAGTACATAGTATGTGCCAGACATTATTTAAGAGTTCTACAAATATTAATTCGTTCATTTCTCATAAAAAAACCCATGTAGTATGTAACATTCCATTTTACAGCTGATACGGTAAAGTTACCCAAGGTTACACAACTAATAAGAGGTGGAGCCAGAATTTTGAACCCAGGCAGGCTGGCTACAAAACCACTGGCTACTACTAAAATTCTAGACTAAGTTGCCGCTCCAATGTTTATAACATTACTGCATACATTGTTTCTTATGCTAAATGAAAAGGGCAGAATCCTGACTTAAGTGATCTCATTCATACGAGTAAAGGAAATAAGAGAAAAAAGGTTGAGAAATAATACAAAAATGTCAGTAGTCTCTAGGAGGTGGAATTATGAGGAATTTTTTCTTTTTCCACTTTATGAGTAATGAACATATATTATTTTGGTGACTCATAAAAATACTTTGAAAAAACAAAAGGTTGGTAAAGTATCAAAAGCAGTATTTACAATTACATGTTTAACTGCATCTTGGAGTTTCTGTGATTTACTTTGTACAGCAAAAGTAGAATGAAGAATTTAAGTGAAACAATCTTATTACTTTAGCTTAAAGAACATTATTTTTTTCTCTCAATAGGAAAAAGGTTTTACTCAACCCTATGAATACCGTGTGCAATTAATACTAGGAAAAAAGCCAGAGTGCTGGCTTACTCCTATAATCCCAGCACTTTGGAAGGTGGAGGCAAGAGGTTTGCCTCAGCCCAGGGGTTTGAGACTAGCCTGGATAACCTGGCGAGACCTTGTCTCTACAATAAATAAAAAATTAGTGGGACCATGGTGACATGCACCCGTAGTTCCAGCTACTTGGAAAGCTGAGGCAGAAGGATCACCTGAACCCAGCAGGTCGAGGCTGTGGTAGCTGTGAGCATGGCACTGTACTCTAGCCTGGATGAAAAAGTGAGACTCCCAACTAAAAATAAATAAATAAATTAAAAAAAACCCAACATACACACACACACACACACACACACACACACACACACACACACACACACACACACATATACACTATAGTAAATGGTAAAGAAAGATTAGGCATAAAACTTGGATATCATTTTAAGGAATTAAATATTCCACAAGTATAAACACAATGGTAGCATATACTATACATTATGTGAGATCTAGATATATTCCTATTGTATAAGTTAAAATTAACTTATAAAGTATAGCAATACAGAAAATGTCAAACACAAAATTGTATTCTGCTATGATTGCAACTACCTACAAAATTATATATATATATTAACTAGTATAAACAGGGAACCCAGGGAAGAAAAAAAAATAAGTAGTATGATTTTTTAAAAGTTGTAGCTATAGATTAAGTCTTCAGTTTCAATGATAATGCCTGTAAAATAAATAAAGGTGGAATACAATATGCTTCTTTCATTTTATATTCTTCCCCTATACTATCATTGGTCTCACTTCTTTATAATGGCCATGACATCAGAAAAACTAATAAAATTTTGATACACTTCTTTATTGACATTGAATATACAAGTAGTTGTCAATCTACAAATAATTATGTTCTAAATAGCTGGTAAATTTGTTTTTGGAATTTAAGACACCTTTTCTCATATAAACAATGTTAAAATGATAGTCAAGTTTCCAAGCTAGCATGCAAGAGCCTATTTAACCTATAAAATCACTGCTAGAGTAATCCTAAGGCTCCCCGAAGCCAAGTGCCCCTGAGACCCCAAGGTCTTTACATAAGGAATATAAATGGAGACCTACCAAGGACTGTGGCTTGATGGCTGTGCTCCTACAAGACAAGGGTGGGAGCACAGTTGGGTACACACCAATGCTATAAATAGAAGCAGGCCAAGCTCCTGGAAAGGATAGAAGAGTGATAACCTTTCACATGGCCAAGTCAATTCTATTTCCAGGTCACTGGCATTCCTAAGACATGGATTTTCTTTGTTTTCATGCCTTCTGTAGTCATTTCTATGTCTGTTTTAACTTTTAATTTAAAAGCCTTATGTAAACATGGTTATGAGTCTGATTTCTAAATAGGATTCCAAATAAAATATTTAAAAGACTGATTCCTTTCAGCTTTAAAAACTTCCATGGTGCCTGCCAGATGAAGGAATGAGATGCCAGGAAAACTAAGAGTTATTGACTTGGGGAAACATGGACTTGCAAACCTGATATTTTGTTAAATGAGATATAAAGTTGCATAAAATCTTATTACTAATAGTTTTATAACTTTGAAAGTTACTTGGGCTTTTAAAATTTTTTATTATTTTTTATTTTTGAGTTGGAGTCTCACTCCATTGCTTAGGCTGGGGTGTGGTGGCACGCTCATGACCACCCCCAGCATCGACCTGCTGGGCTCCAGCAATCCTTCCATCTCAGCCTTCCAAGTAGCTGGAACCATAGGTGCGCACTACCACGCCCGGGTAATTTTTTTTTTTTTTTTACTTATTGTAGAGACGAGGTCTCGTCAAGTTGCTCAGACTGGTCTCGAACCTGCGGGCTCAGGGAATTCACTCGCCTCGGCCTTCCAAAGTGCTGGGATTACAGGTTGAGCCACCAGCCCGGCCTTTTTTTTTTTTTTTTTAACTAAATGCTAACTGAAAACTTTATCCGATATTTTTGCAGATTACATAGTTCTCTATAAAGTATGAGGAAACAGTAGGGTGTGTATTACTTGCAAACGAACTTCAAGCAGTTAGTTGGCCAACCACTTCCTCCCTAATAGAAACTTAAATATCATTATTCACTAAATGTAACCTGTGCCTTTGTGTTTAAAAAGAACTTAATTTCAGCACAGGATGTGGTGTGTATGTGTAAAATAAAACTAAGATGAAATCAAATTTGGATGCTAAGAAATAAAAAAGCTTCTTCAAAACTAGTATTCAATCTCTAATATGCCCCAGTTTCTTAAAATCTTAAATCTCTAAACATTTGCTTCTAATCTGGCTCTTCAAGATGAAATTTTGTCTGAAACAAAACAATACAACCCCCCCCCAAAAAAAAACAAACCAAAAAATCCCTGGCAGCATGGAAATCTACTTTGATAAAATAATACTGAAGTATTAACAAGCGGAAAGAATACAGGACCTTCAAAATTCATGACGGAAATGAAGAGCTTTGTGAAGAATTTGGGAATAACAATGCATTTATTTTTTAAATAGTAAAACATTTAAAATAATGTTTAAACATTTCAAATAGGAATTGGGGAAGAAAACGACTCCAAGAAGTACTATTTTATCATGAGAAGTGAATCCTCTCACTTACTGTTAAAATTCAATGCAATACTGATATTGATAGGATAAAATCTAAAAATCTTCTTTGCAAGGCATCCAGTGTTTTTAAACATATGATTCCTGTCTACCTTTTCAAGCTTCTTGACAATCTCCTCCTTCCACCCAACTCCACCCTCCAAGCTTTTCCATACAGAGTCTTTTGGTTTGGACAAACGCCCACTCATCCTTCATGTCTCGGTGCAAATACTACTTCTCTTGTTACTCCTTCCTTCACTTCCCCACACAGAGCCTGGCCATCACTCTTGGTGGCATCTTGGTGGCTTATATTTTGTACTCAGCTCCACCATACAATTGCATCTTAATTGTTGAAGTGCCAAGTTTTTCTCTCCATTAAAAAATAAGGACCACATCTTTTCTTGTTTGTATCCCCAGCACCAAGCACAAAACCTCATCCACAATGAAAAAAAAAAAGCAGGTAGTTGTAAATAGTCCCCTAAGAGTACTGTGAGAATTTAAGGACTTACTACAAAGTCTTTCTCTGGAAAATTTAAAGTAACCTTTTAGCAGAATTATTGGCACACTGGAAAACTCAACGAGTTCATGCAGAATATAATCACAATTTTGTAAGAGCAAAATTAAAAACAAAATAAAACCTTATGCTTAAAAAAAATTGGAAGGCTATAAAAATGTTAACAATCATGTTAAAATGGTGAAAAGTCATGGATTGATTTTCTGCATTCCCCTCCTTCCTTTTTACACTGTTTACAAAAGTGTCTTAAATGCTTCCCTTAGCCTGATACTCTTTTTCATAATATGACTTTGGCTCCCTATAAAAATTGATGGCAATACGTTAAACTTTCAAAATTACCCAACTGAAATGGTGAGAAACTAGCACTATGCCATTCCAAGCTTGGAAGAAAATGACAGCCTAGCACCTTGTTGCCCCAAGGGTAGAAGAAAAGATGTAGGATGTACATACTTTAAATAAACTGGTTTTTGATTACTCATACTATACATTTGTTGTTGTTGTTGTTTTAAGTTGGAGTCTCACTCTGTCACCCAGACTGGAGTGCAGTGGCCGCTCCCGGCCACCACAGCCTCTACCTGCTGGGCTCCGGCGATCCTTCCGCCTCAGCATTCCAAGCAGCCGGAACTACAGGTGCGCGCTACCACGCCCGACTACTTTTTGATTTATTGTAGAGATGAGGTCTTGCCAACTTGCCCAGGCGGGTCTCGAACCCTCAGACTCAGGCAATCCACTCACCTGGGCCTCCCAAAGCGTGGGATTACAGGCTGAGCCACCGAGCCCGGCTCATACTATATATTTGTAACTTGTTTTGATAGTCTCTTTCAAGATCCATAAAAGAGACGACTTACATAGAACAAGAAACCAATTAGCATTCATAGATTACCTTGTATAATGGTAGATGCTAAAGGGTATATACCAGGTAAAATAAGACATGGTCTCTATCTTCAAGCAATTAACAGTTGAATGGGAGAGGGGAAAACTACCTAGATAAAACACCAACAGCTTATAATTGGGTGATAATTTATGTAGTATAGACAATAATTTTATCAGCAAATCAACATATAAATACCACTACTACCTGATAAATATGGCACAGTCTGAGAAACTATTCTATTTTTAGACTGGAAAGATGAGCTATCACAACTATGAGTTACAAGTATCATGCTAAACCATAAAGGTATTTTTCAAATTTTAAGACTTGTTGAGTTTGGCTTTAAGTGTGACAGAAACTGGAGCTCTAACATCAAATTTTAGACCATTGCTTTTCTAAGGGGAAAAACTACAGAAACAAATTATACCTGAGATTTTTGCCTTTGGGCTTCTGCTGGGAAGAGCTCCATCCAGAGACTGAGAAGAGTGAAAAGGTTGACTTTAGAAAGCCTTGGTATCTGGCCTACAAAAGAGAAGGCAAACACCTTGAAACTGTACTCATGATGAAGATAGGAATCAAGCTCAACGCCACTTGGGTGCTGCAGCCTTGGCTCAGCCGCTTTAGCAGGAAGCGGAGAAAAAGGATTGGAGGACAAGAGAATCAGAACGTTCTTAACAGGAGACGCTTCAGCCTCACTTGCGGCGACCTCCCGTGGCATTTTCCAAAGTTGGGCCTTCGTGTGCAGCCCTCACACGGCAGAAATATGGTACAGCCAATACACGCAGCCTTGGGAACAACCCAAAGGAAGTTGCAGAAAGTCCTGGTATCTGACGCAGCCAAGGAGCGAGCTTTCGTTGGACTGTGATGGGGCGTTGCTACAAGGACCGTGATTAGAACCTGGCCCTAAACATGCCGTGACCTTCGATGGTAAAGCAGTGGAAACACAGGAAAGGGTCACGTGCGGGTAATTTGGAAATCAAGGCAAACCAAGGTGTGGGGACCTTTCAGACTGTCAACCCCTAAATCCCAAAATGCCAGCTCTAGGTCCTGCGAGGAATAGTAAAGTGCGAGCCGTCAAAAGCCGGAGCGACTGTGCTGAGAGGTCCCGGTGACCGAGGCGGGGACACGCCCAGGGCGGGGATGAGACATCCAGGAGCAGCAGGGCAGGCGGAGAGGGGCAGGCAAGGAATCCGGGGGTCAACTACGGGAGACGCACAGGGCAGAGCGAAAGGCAGTGTGGCGGGAGCAGGGCCCGGGCACTCACCAGTCATGCTGCCAGTCTGGGTGCCGACTGACCGCCCGGGACCCGCGCTCTCCAGATTTTGCATCTGCCCTGCTTCTTTCATCCCAAGTCCAGCGTCCTCTGCTGCCCAGGAAACCTCTCCCAGTCAGGCATGATCTTGGCCCCAGCGGCACCACGCCCGCTCCCCCCCTCGCCTCCTCCCGGCAACTGTCGGCGAAGGCCGACGAGGCGCGGCCGGATGACGTCTCAGGCCCGATCGCCACTCTCGGGTGCGTTGTGTGACGTCAGAGGGAGGCGTGGCCGCGGCGGCTCAGGGCTACCCCTACCGCGGTGACCCAGAGGGTGCAAAGTCATTAGGTGGTAATCGCTGGGCACTTGTGTTTTGTTGTTTGGTTAGGTTTGGCCGAAATAAGGTCACTTGAGGATTTCTTGGCTCCAAGTCCCAGGTTGTGCAGACTCTGATGGGTGATGGCTGCGCAGAAATGAGAATTTTGATTAGAGCGGAGGAGTGTTGAAATGGAAAAGCCTTCCCCATTCTGTCATGGTCGCTGCTTTGGAGGACCTGAGAGGTGAGGAGGGTGGCAACTGGCGGTCTAGCATGCTGCTATCATCAGAGATAGACCAGTCCTGGGAAATTTAATGCCGTGAAACACAGTAGGGAGGTTCTGCTTCTTATCAAGACCTCGAAGACATTAAGAGGTGGAACTGTAATTGGGGAAAAGGTGAGGAAAGGAGGGAGTAGCAAGTGGCCCCTGGAACATCTGAGAGGTAGCATGACTTTGTGGGTTTGTGCCCAGTGCATTTATTTTATTGAAGTGTCTCGGGCCTGACTCCAAGTGAAAGCCTTCCTTCCTCAGTGACTCCGAGCCCAGTTTCCATGACCTACTCTTTCTGTTATCACAACCTGACATACAAACTGCAAGACACAAAAATGACTCTCAGATTATGAGAGCAAACCATTTTGTAGAGAACTGAAGCGAGAATCTTCCTGTTGGTGGTGTGCCTGTGACCACTAGTTTTCGCTACTGTATAGTATTTCGTTGTAGGTGCAGACCCTGATATTTCTGAGTGTAAGGACATTGAGGCTATTTCCAGCTTCTTGCAAGAAAGAAAAACAAAAAAATCTATTATAAACATATTTGTTTATGTCTCCTTACGTTCATATGCAAGAGTTTCTTTAGGGACCATACTTAGAATTATTGGGTTGTTATTGTCAAGTTGACTACTTAATGCTGAAACATTTTCCAAAGGGATTGAACCAGTTTACCATCAATTCTTGGTAATGTCAGATTTTTAATGTTTGACAATCTGGTTGGTATACAATGCTTTCTTGTGGTTATATTTTCCCTTTCTACTTAAGTTGAACATCTCGTCGTATATTGACTGGCCATAAATGTTTCCTCTCTATGAAATACCTGTTAACAATTTTTCTATTTGGTTGTTTCTTCTTATTTATTATTGCTTGGAAAGCAATCCTTATATAATGTATTCTGGATAGTTATTCTATCTAGGATAAAATATTTGCCAATCACATGTCCAACAAAGGACTCATATCTAGAATGTATAAAGAACATGCTAAATTCAAGAGTAAGTATATATACAATCCCTTTAGAAAATGCACACAAGATTTCACAAGTCACTTCAAAGAAGATATACAGATGGAAAATGAAGCACATGAAAAGATATTCACTGTCATTAGCCATTCAGGAGATGTAAATTAAAACCATAAGGAGATTCCATCACACACCTATTAGAGTGGCTAAAATGAAAAGTACTTTGGCAGTAGTGAGACACTGCTGGGGGTGGGGGGAGGGGATACATACCATCAATAAGGGTACCCACACTTTACTATGATGACCATGTATGAATCTAACCCTCATTTGTACTCCACATTTTAAAAATAAAATAATTTTTTAAAAATTAAAATGCAACTGACAAAAAGAAAAGTACTGACAGCACCAAATGCTAGTGAGGATGCAGAGCAACTGGATCTCTCTTACATGACTAGTGAGAATATCAAATAGTACAGCCACTCTAGAATATAGTTTGACAGTTTCATATAATGTTAAACATACACATATCATATAATCCAGCAATTACACTCCTGAGTATTTATTCTAGAAAAATTAAAACTTATGTTCGCACAAAACTCTCTACATGAATGTCTTAGCATCTATAATTATAGTAGTCAAAAACTGGTAAACAAGCCAAACATCCAACATCCATGCATTGGAACACTACTTAGCAATAAAAAGGATTGGACTATCATGATGGTCAATAACTTGAAATCCCAAGGGCATTGTGTTGAGTGAAAATAGCCAATCTTAAAGGGTTAGATACTGACTTTATCTATATAGCATTCTCAAAGTGAAAAAAAATGTAGTGATGGAGATTGGATCTGTGATTGCCAAGTATTATGAAGGGGAGAAAAGTGTGACTAATAAAGGGTAACAAGAGAGAGTTTCTTTGTGTTGATAGTTACTCATATCTATACATGTGATAAAGTTTTATAGAAATATACACCTGGAACCAAAAATAGTACATTAAAAACTTGTGAAATCCAAATAAGATCTGTACCTGAAATAATGGTATTGTACCAATGTCAGTTTCCTGTTTTCCCAACATACTAAGATTAAGATACTATTGCAGAAGAAGTGTAAAGTTTGCATAAGGGCTCTGTATTATTTTTATATCTTCTTTTGAGTTTTAAACTTTCAAAATAAAAATATGTATATGTATCTAGATATCTTATATCATATATATGTTATGCATATATATGTGTGTGTGTGTCTGTGTGTTGTTTAGTCCTGGGTATTACAGATCTGCCCTGCCCTTTAAATAACCATTAGCTTTCTTTGGATTCCTGGTCTCATCTAATTTTCAGGCCTTTAGTGTTTCAGAGTAGTTTAAATACTTGAACTATTTCCCTTACTTTCATGCGAGCTTAGCCATATTTTATCCGGCATTTTAGGTGTTTGTAGCTGAAATGTTTGTGGGGGCTATTTTATCCACAGTATTGGTGGAAATAATTGTTCTGCTGCAAAGAAGAATAAAAGGACTAAAAAGAATTATAAGATAAAATCCTACCCAAGTGCAGATAAGTGGACAAACTCGGAGCAGCTGAGTCCTAGAAAGGCCAGCTTAATTAATAAAATTGTTTTAAGATCAATAAATAATTACTTATATCAATTGGAAAGAGCATGGGCTTTGATGTCAGATAGATAACCTATATTTACACCTTAAGTACACAAGTTATTTACCAGTCAACTGCATCAATCTGTTTAGACCCAGTTTGCTGTAAATAACAAATGACCACCAAATCTCAGTGGCTTGCCCCAGCAAAGGTTTACTTCTGGCTCACATTACATGCTCCTATGGATCCTGTCCTTTCCTCCCTCTCCCCTCCCCTTGGTGTGTGACTCATCTCCCTAGCATGCTAGTTGGCCTCCTTGGCTTCCCAGCCCCTCTGCTGCTGCTTCCACAGCCTCTTCTGCCTCAAATGGGAGGAAAGGGGAGGGAAAACTGTCAATACTTTTTTTTTAAAGATGTGGGGCACAATTCAGGATTAGGTATACAAATGGACATCCTGTCAATACTTTCTGGCTGAATTATTCGGGGAGGGATTGTTGGAGACTGGTTCCGACGGAGGGGGGTTGGGCCTGAATCCGGGGAATCAGGAAACGGCGAAGAAGAAACAACTCAGAGGCAGTTCTTCTGGGTTCAGTCTGATCAGGACTGTTCCAACTTTTATTCAAACTCTTTCCAGCTTATATACCATTTTCTATAACCTCTGGCAGAGGTCATCTGCTGGGGGCTTACAAATTTCATGATGTATAGCATACTTCACAAAAGATTTTGCTCAAGGTAACAATCAAGGTTTCGTGATGCATAACGTGCTTCACAAAATTCATGTCAAGATGACACACGTATTATTCTTATAGTAATTTCACAAACTGTTCCCCATATTGTTTAATGCATAATCCATGTTTCACAAACCATTCTTATTTCTATTAAATATAAAATCTCAAATATTCTATTAACTTTCTATGATTTTTCAAAACATCATCTTATGTTATTCTTTGAAACTTAACTTACAACTAATTTATTCTTATACTAATTCTAACTGCAAAACCACACAATGACTCATATAAGCCTTTCTATTTTTAAGTTTAACAGTTCTTTTCTATCTAATGATTAAACTTAACACTATGCTATACCTTATAAACTTATAATTACCTTTTAAATCTTCTTAAATCTTAACTATCATTAACATAAATTTTTACTATTATAAAACTATAAACCTATCTTTACCCTATTCTTAAACATACTAAAACTATAAATCTAATTATACTTAAAACCTATTTCCTTGTAAGCTTGCACATGACTATTGTGTAAAAAAATCCCATTACCATAGTAACTTATTGAGCAGCCCAGCTGGAGGCAGAAACCGTAACAAGGGAGTTTCGGTACATAGCTTGTTCTTCTAAGTCCAGCTTGACTGGAAGCAAAAACAATACAATAAGAGAGTTTCAGTACACTATCAAAGGATTTCAAAATTGGCCTTCAGGAACAGGAACTAAAGTTAATTTCTGGGAAAAGGAAACTTAAAAGCTCAAATGAAACTTAAGAATTTTCTTTGAATTACCTTTACTGTTTAAGTTTTTCCAATAGAATTTATAACATATAATTTATGATATTAATTGAAGATCTTATAATCAATCAGCAAATTTTATTATAACTATGAGTATGCATTCTTAAAGAAACAAAAGAGTTTGTAAAACAGGATACATGGGGCCTTTGCCTCCAACATGGCCGCTGTATGTAAGAGCTTTCTTAGTCTCTTAGCCAGCAGTTTTCCTATCATCAGGTGCTCTACAGTTTGTTTCTTCAAGGTTTTGGCTCCCATCATTTCATATTAATTTTTTCCTTGGCCTGTACTTATTGTACATCATAAGACATATACTATTTTTATCTGGACTCTGCTTTTCCAGGTAGACAACTTCATGCTTTAACTTCTTAGTCCCCAACAAGGGATGAAGAGAGAAAGGGAGGAAGGAAGAAAGGGATAAAGAAAGGAAGATATGAAGAGAAGAAAGGAAGGAAAGAATGGTGGTAACCTGTATATCATAAATTCATGAAGGCTGGGCGCTGTGGCTCATGCCTGTAATCCCAGCACTTTGGGAGGCCAAGGTGGGAGGTTCACCTGAGCCCAAGAGGTTGAGGCTACAGTGAACTGTGAGCATGCCACTGCACTGCAGCCTGGGTGACAGAGTGAGACCCCGATTCAAACGAACAAATAAATGAATAAATAAATAAAGTTCATGAAGATGAAATGATCCCATATAGCACAGTGCTTGGCAAAGCATAGGTGCTTAATAAATACCATTAATTATTGTCCCTCCCCTTTTTGTCTTTTATTTGTTTATTCTCTACGGTGGCTCTAATCTTCTCCTTATATTCCAGGTCCTCTTGGTTGGGACTATTAGTCCGAGCACTGTGTTTATTAGGACAGAATCTCTTATAGTAGAACAAGCTGGCGGTCCGTGGAGTTGATCATAAAGACATCATATCTACAGGTGGATCTATTGATACCGGTGCTTGGCAGAGACTGAACACCTGGCTTGTGGAAGAAAACATACCTCCCACTCAGTTTTGCTGTCATAACTGGGAAGCCACTCCATGACCTGGGCCGAAGATAAGGAGGCCACAGGACTAATAGGGACCATGAGGGCTGGTGCGTTCTGAGGACAGAATCGGCCTAATTTGGTCATTTCAGACAAAAATGGAACCATAACTACCATCCTGAGTCCAGAAACTAAGGTTTTCTAAGCAATTCTCAGAAGGCAACTCTTGGCAGCTCTTAAACCCTGAAAAAACAAAGAGAAACCTGAAACAAAATCCAGATGCCCTTCTGAAACATTCACTTTGTTATAGAGGGCAGTGCTGCCAAAAAGAAATAACTTCGCAGATTTTCCATATTTTGTCCAAGTGGTGTCATCAGAAAAGCAAACTTAGTGCCATGTGGATCAATGTGCTATAGGGTAAGAATGTCTAGGGAGCCCTGGAAATATCTGTGCTCCCATGAGGTGGGAAAGACCGGCAGGCCCACATTCCAGTTTCTTCAGGCTCTCAGCCACAAGGTTGCCTGAGAGAGGGTAGGCTTATGGGCCTGGGCAACATAGCCGATGTCCAAACTTCTTTTGGGTCCTTTTGGGTCCCTGTTTGTGTGGCAACCTCTGGACTGTCAGGTAGGGCCACCTGGGTTCATGTATTTCTGAACAAGCACCCCTAAAGAAGTTCTCGAATTAGGCATTAGATATCAACAGAAAGAGAGCTGGGCATGGTCGCTCACACCTGTTGTCCCAACACTATGTGAGGCCAAGGCAAGAGGATTGCTTGAGGCCAGGAGTTCAAGACCAGTCTGGGCAACATAGTGAGACACTGTCTTTACAAAAAAAATTAGAAAAATTAGACAGGTGTAGTGGCACATGCCTGTAGTCCCAGCTACTAGGGAGACTTGAGGCAGAAGGATCAACTGAACCTTGGAGGCTGCAGTGAGCCACAATCCTGCCACTGCCCTTTAGCCTGGGCAATAGAGTGAGACCCTTACTAAAAAAAAAAAAAAAAAAATTAGCTGGGTATGGTGGTGTGCACCTATAGTTCTAACTACTCATGAAGCTCATGTAAGAGGATCTCTTGAGCCCAGGATTTCAAGTGACAGTGAGCTATATTGCACCACTTCACTCCAGCCTGGGCAAGAGAAGTAGACAGCATTTAAAAAATAAATTAAAAATAAACCAAAAGAAGGGACTAGAGGGAGAGTAGGGATGAGAAGAGGACAGAAAGGGAATAGAGAGGGAACTAGCACTTACGTAATATGGTCAGACACGCTATGTAACAATAATGATAATGGAAATGTAATTGTATCTTATATTCTCAAGCATTTACTACATCCAGGCTGTGTTCTAGGTACCTTATGTATATTAACTCATTAACTCCTTCCAGCATCTTTATGATGTGGGTATTACTATTAGCCTCACTTGTAGGAATCAAGGCATTGAGTAACTTGCGCCAACAGACACAGCTTGAAAAGGGTGGGAGCAGGATATGCAGGGACACTATTACTTCATCTAATGCTTACAAGAACCCTATAATATAGGTTTTGTTTTTTTTTTTGAGTTGGAGTCTCACTCTGTCGCCCAGACTAGAGTCTCAACCTGCTGGGCTCCGGTGATCCTTCCGCCTCAGTCTTCCAAGTAGCCGGAATTATAGGCATGTGCTACCACACCTGGCTGATTTTTTGATTTATTGTAGAGATGAGGTCTCGCTGCCCAGGTGGGTCTCGAACCCGTGGGCTCAGGCAATCCACTCACCTCAGCCTCCCAAAGGCGCGGGATTACAGGCTGAGCCACCGAGCCCAGCTAATATAGGTTTTTATCATCTCCATTTTGCAGATGGGGAAACCAGGCCAGGCATGGTGACTCATCCCTGTAATCCCAGCACTTTGGGAAGTCAAGGTAGGAGAATTGCTTGATGCCAGGAGTTAGAGACCAGCCTGGGCAACATAGCTAGACTTCATCTCTACAGAAAAATTAAAAAAAATCAACCAGGTATAGTGGTGTGCCTGTAGTCCCAGCTACTTGGGAGGCTGAGGCAGAAGACTTCCTGAACCCAGGAGTTTGAGGTTGCAGTGAGCCTGAATGTGCTACTGTACTCTAGCCTAGGCAACAAAGACCTTGACTTAAAAAAAAAAAAGGAAAGAAAGAAAAGAAAAAGAAAAATCAGAATACTCTCAGGCTCCACTCCAGACTTACTGAGGCAGACTCTGAACAAGAACCACTGGACTGAAGCAGTAGGCTCTAGCAGTTCTCTCATGAATATGCATAAGATCCCCCAGAGACTATGTTAAAACCGGAACTCCTGGATCCCAGCCTTAGAGATTTGGAATCAGTGGTTTTTGGAGATAATATTTTGGCCCTCTGTAGAATTGCTTCTGTCAAGTACTTTTCAACAGATACTAAAACCAAAATTTTCATACTAGATATGGGCAAGTGGCAAAGTCTTATTTAGATCAGGGGTTGACAAACTTTTTTGGTAAAGACCCAGATAGTAAATATTTTAGGCTTTTGGACCATTTAGTCTGTGTGTCAACTATTCCATTCTGCCACAAAAGCAGCCATAGATGATATGTAAATGAATGAGTGTGGCTGTTTTTAACCAAAACTCAGTTAACTCTTTTAACTCTTCCTCATTTAACTCCTAACTGAGGGAAGCTTCTGTGGTGGCAATGAGACCCAGTTCAGAGTATATTTGAGGAATAGAGATTTAAATACCTGGAGACAGAAGGATTTTCTAAAATAGCTATGTTAGAGATGACATGCCTAGTTTACTTTCTTTAGGACAATTAAACCTTAACACCTTTGGGGTTAGCTTTATATTTTAAAATTTTTAAACTTTTTTTTGTATTGAGTTGGAGTCTTATTCTGTTGCCAGTCTGGAGTGCATTGGCATGCTGACGGCCACTGCAACCTGGACTTACTGGGCTCAGGTGATCCTTCCACCTCAGCCTTCCAAGTAGCTGGAACCACAGGCATGTGCCACCACACTTAGATAATTCTTTTTTTATTTATTGTAGAGATAGGGTTTTGCCAACTTGCCCAGGCTGGGCTTGAACCTCTGGGCTCAGGCAATCCTCTCACCTCAGCCTTTCAAAGCGTTGGGATTACAGTCATAAACCACCAAGCCCAGCAGGGCTAACTTTTTAAAAAAAATCTTTCTTTTTTAAAATTTTAATTTAGTTTAATTTAATAATAGAGATGTGGGGTACAAGTAGGCTTCGTTCAGGTGAAGTCTGGGCCTCTTACTGGTCCTCATTTCCCCTGGTTGGGGGCTGGGGCCAGGTACCTTTTATGTTATTGTGTGCCTCCACCCTCACCCCTGGCAGAGTCCAGCAGCTGCGAATTCCTTCCTTTTGCTAATGTGACTAATATTCAGGTCCCACTTCTGAGTGAGAACATGTAATATTCAGTTCTTTGTTTCTGTGACAGATCACTTAGTATGATGGTCTCCAACTCCATCCAATTTGCTGTGAAGTCCACGATTGTGTTCTTTATGGCCGCATATTACTCCATTGTGTATATGTACCATATTTTTTTTATACAGTCCGCTTTTGATGGGCAGTAGGGTTGGTTCCATGTTTTCGCTGTCGTGACTAGTACAGCTATGAACATGCATGTGTAGGTGTTTTTTTGTAGAATGACTTATGTTCCTCTGGGTATATTCCCAGGTGAGGGATTGCTGGATCATATGAAAGGTCAGTTTTTAGTTCTGTTAGGAATATCCACAGTTTTTTCATAGAGGTTGAACTAGCTTGCACTCCCACCAACAGTGTAGCAGTGTTCCCTTTTCTTCGCATCTTTGCCAGCATCTGTTGTTTTTTTATTTATTAATAATGGCCATCCTTACCAGAGTAAGGTTGTATTTCATTGTGGTTTTTGTAAATACTTTTTTTTTTTTTTTGAGTTGGAGCCTCACTCTGTCGCCCAGACTGGAGTGCAGTGGCTGCTCCAGGCCACTGCAGCCTCGACCTGCTGGGCTCCAGCGATCCTTCCGCCTCAGCCTTCTGAGTAGCCGGAATTACAGGCGCGCACTACCATGCCCAGCTGATTTTTTGATTTATTGTAGAGATGAGGTCTCGCTGCCCAGGCGGGTCTTGAACCCGCGGGCTCAGGCAATCCACTCACCTCAGCCTTCCAAAGGCGCGGGATTACAGGCTGAGCCATGGAGCCCGGCAATACTTGTTTTTTAAATTAAAAATGTGGGGTACAATTCAGGGTTAGGTATACAAACGGTGATTATGCAGGTACCCTTGTTGGTGAGGTATGTCCCTCCCTCTGCTAGCAGTTTCCCTCAACTGCCAATCCCACCATCCTCCCCTGACAGTTTCCCACTACTGCCAATCCCTTATAATTGTTCAAGGTGTGCTTATGAGTGAGAACATATGGTACTCTGTTCTTTGTTTCTGTGATAGATCACTGAGTATGATTGACTCCAAATCCATCTAAGTTGCTGTGAAGTCCATATATTTGTCCTTCTTTATGGCTACATAAAATTCCATTGTGTATATGCATCACATTTTTTAAATCCAGTCCAGCTTCCATGGGCAATATTGTTGATTCCATGTTTTTGATATTGTGAATAGAGCTTCAACAAATATATGTGTGCAGGTATCTTTTTTGTAGAATGATTTGAGTTCCTCTGGGTACATTCTCAATAGGGGAATTGCTGGGTCATATGAAAGATCAATTTCTAGTTTTTTCATAAATCGCCACACTGTCTTCCAGAGAGGTTGCACTATTTTGCATTCCCACCAGCAGTGTAGAAGTGTTCCTTTTTCTCCACATCCTCGTCAGCATCTGTTGTTGTTTGCTTTATTAATGATGGCCATTCTTACTGGGGTTAGGTGGTATCTCAATGTGGTTTTGATTTGCATTTATTTGATAATGATGAGGCTGAGCACTTTTTCATGTGTCTGTTGGCTGCCTGTATAACATCTTTTGTGAAGTGCCTATTCATGTCTTTTAACCACTTTTCAAAGGGGCTGTTTGTTTTTTTCCTTTCGGTGTGTTTGAGTTCCTTGTAGGTCCTAGATGTTAGGCCTTTGTCAGATATACAGTTGGCCAATATTTTTTCCCATTCTGGTGCTGTCTCCCTGCTCAAAAAAGATGGTTTCTTTTGCTTTGCAGAAGCTCATTAGTTTGATGAGGTTCCACTTGTCTATATTATTTCTTAATGTATTGGCCTTTAGGGTTCTGAATAGGAATTGGTTGCCAGTTCCAATTTCCATAAGGGTGTCTTGCATTTTCTAAGATTCTTATAGTTTGAGGTTTTACATTTAGGTCTTTGATCCATTTAGAGTTAATTTTTGTGTTTGGTGATAGGTAGGGGTCCTGTTTCAATCTTCTGCATGTGGTCAGCCAGTTTTCCCAGCACCATTTACTGAACAGGTTCTCCTCTCTTCAGTGGTTGGTGTTGGAGGCTTTGTCAAAGATGAGTTGGTTGAGGAATTGAGGCTTTGCTTCCGGTATCTCTATCTTGTTCCATTGGTCTATGTGCCTGTTTTTGTACCAATACCAGGGTGTTTTGATTACTGTAACCTTATAGTAAAGTTTGAAGGCTGGAAGTGCAATACCTCTTGCTTTGTTTCTTTTGCTAAGGATTGTTTTGGCTATTTGTGGTCGTTTATGTTTCCATTTGAATTTCTGTATTGTCGTTTCCAGGTCTGAGAATAATGTTGGTAACTTAATGGGTATTGCATTAAATCTGTAGATTACCTTTGGTAGGATGGACATTTTAACAATGTTGATTCTTCCTATCCATGAGCATGGAATACTCTTCCATTTGTTTGTGTTTTCTTGGATTTTTTTGAGCAGTGTTTTGTAGTTCTCATTGTAAAGGTCTTTCACTTCTCTGGTTAGGAAGATGTCGAGGTATTTCATTTCATTTTATTTTTTTTGTGGCTATTGTGAATGGGATTGTGCTTTTCTTTTCTTTCTTTCTTTTTTTTTTTTTTTGAGTTGGAGTCTCACGCTGTTGCCCACTCTGGAGTGCAGTGGCCGCTCCTAGCCACCGCAGCCTCAACCTGCTCTGGTGATCCTTCTGCCTCAGCCTTCCAAGTAGCCGGAATTACAGGCATGTAATACCACGCCCGGCTGATTTTTTGATTTATTGTAGAGATGAGGTCTTGCTGCCTAGGCGGGTCTCGAACCCGCGGGCTCAGGCAATCCACTCACCTCAGCCTCCCAAAGGCACGGGATTACAGGCTGAGCCACCGAGCCCGGCGGTGTTGTGCTTTTCATTTGGGTCTCTGTCTGCTTGTTGTTGGTGTATAGGAATGCAACTGTCTTTTGTGTGTTTATTTTGTACCCTGAGACTTTGCCAAAGTCTTTTATCAGTGCAAGTGGGTTTTTGACAGATTCTCTTGAATTTGCAAGGCATAGGATCATATCATCAGCAAAGAGGGATAGCTTGATTTCTTCTTTTCTTATTTGGATTCCCCTGATTTCCTTCTCTTGTCTAATTGCCCTAGCTAGGACTTCCAACACAATATTGAACAAGAGAGGTGAGAGTGGGCAGCTTTGTCTTGTTCCAGTTTTCAGGGTAAATGTTTCCAGTTTCTGTCCATTTAGCAATATGTTAGCTGTGGGTCTATCATAGATGGCACTTACTATTTTGAGATATGTTCCTTCTATACCTAAGTGTTTGAGGGTTTTTTTTATCTAGAAGGGATGCTGGATTTTATCAAAGCTTTTTCTGCATCTAATGAGATAATCATGTGGTTCTTGTTTTTACATCTATTGATGTATTTAATGACATTTATGGTCTTGTGAATTTTGAACAAGCCCTGCATCCTGGGGTGAAGCCTACTTCATCATGGTGAATGATTTTTGAGATGTGTTTTTGGATCTGATTGCTAGAATCTTGTTGAGGAATTTTGCATCTATGTTCATAAGGGATATTGACCTGTAGTTCTCTTTTTTTGTTGGATCTTTACCTAGTTTGGGTATCGGTGTGATGTTAGCTTTGTAAAATGATTTGGGGAGAATTCCTTCTTTCTCAATTGCTTGGAATACTTTCAGGAGGATTGGTAGCTGCTTCTCTTTGTACGTTTTGTAGAATTCTGCTGGAAAGTCTTCCGGTCCAGGGCTTTTTTTGGTAGGTATTTTTTGTATTACAGAGTCAGTTTCCTTGGTTGTTATTGGTCTATTTAGTGTCTCAATGTCTTCTTGTTTCAACCTGGGGATGCTGTGTGATGTCAGAAAGTCCTCTATTTCATTTAGGTTATCAAGTTTGTTTCCATACAGATGTACAAAGTAATCTCTCATAATCTTTTGTAATTCTTCAGGGTCAGTTGTTTTTTGATCTTTTGTATTTCTGATTGTGTTTATTTGGGCTTTTACTCTCTTTGCTCCAGGCCACTGGCATGTTGACGCTGTTTGTCCATCTGTGCCTAAGCATGGGTCTGGGTAATTGAGAAAGAGCTCACTGTGGTTTTAATTTGCATTTCTCTGATGATTAGTGAGGCTGAGCATTTTTCATGTGTCTGTTGGCTGCTTGTATGTCTTCTTTTGAGAAGTGTCTCTTGGTGTCCTTTGCCCACTTTTTAATGGGTTATTTTTTTTCTTTCACTTTATTTGAGTTCCTTGTAGATTCTGGATGTTAGGCCTTTGTGAGATATGTAATCACCAATTTTTTCCTCATTCTGTGGGTTTTCTCTTTACTCTCTTGATAGTTTCTTTTGTTGAACAAAAGCTTTTCAGTTTGATGAGGTCTCACTTATCTATCTTAGCTTTATGACACTCACTTTTGGGGATTTGGTCAAGAACTGTTTGCCTACTCTAATGTGTATAAGTGTGTTTCCTACATTTTCTTCTAGGATTCTTACAATTTGAGGTTTTACATTTAGGTCTTTTATCCATTTAAGGTTGATTTTTGTATATGGTGATAGGTAGGGGTCCAGTTTTATTCTTCTGCAAGTGCTCAGCCAGTTTTCTCAGCACCATTTGCTAAATATGGTCTCCTTTCCCCAGTGATTGTTACAGGTGGCTTTGTTGAAGATGAGTTGGTTGAGATATCAAGTGTTTGCTTCCAGAATTTCTGTCCTGTTTCATTAGTTTCTGTGCCTATTCTTGTATTAGTACCAGGTTGTTCTGGTTACTGTAGCCTTATAGTAAAGTTTAAAGTTGGGAAGTGTGATTTATTTCTTTTGCTGAGGATTGTTTTGGCTATTCATGCCTTTTTTTATTTCCATATGAATTTCTGTATTGTTATTTCCAGGTCTGAGAAAAATGATGTTGGTAATTTGATGGGTATTGTATTGAATCTTGGGTAGGATAGATATCATGACAATATTGATTATTCCAATCAATGAGCATGGAATATTCTTCTATTTGTTTATGCCATCCTTGATTTGTTCTCCTATTTGTTTATGCCATCTTTGATGTTTTATAGTTCTCATTGTAAAGCTCTTTCACTTCTCAGGTTAGGTGGATGCCAAAGTATTTCATTTTGTTTGTGTGGCTATTGTGAATGGAATTATGCTTTTTATTTGGCTCTCTGTCTGCTTGTTTCTGGTGTATAGAAATGCAACTGTCTTTTTGTACATTGATGTTGTACCCCAAGGCTTTACCAAAGTCGATTATTAGTGCAAGGAGGTTTTTGACAGACTCCCTAGGGTTTTCAGGATGTAGAATCACATTGTCCACAAAGAGAAATAGCTTGACTTCCTCTTTTCCTATTTGGATACCCCTGATTTCCTTCTTTTGCCTGATTTATCTGACTAGGACTTCCAGCATAAGTTGAACAGGAGGAGCATCTTTGTCTAGTTTCCGTACTCAGGTGGAATGCTTCCAATTTCTGCCTATTGGGCAAAATATTGGCTATGGGCTTATCATAGATAGCTTTTACTGTTTTGAGGAATGCTCCTTCTATACCTAGGTGCTCAACAGTTTCATCAAGAAGGGATGCTGGATTTTGTTGAATGTTTTTTCTGTGTTTAGTGATATAGTCATGTGGTTCTTGGTTTTACATCTGTTGATGTGCTGAATTATGTTTATAGTCTTGTGAATGTTGAACCCGTCCTATACCTCAGGAATGAAGATGGTCATGGAAGATGATCTTTGAAATGTGTTGTTTGATCCAATTTGCTAAAATCTTGTTTAAAATTTTTGCATCTACATTCATCAAGGAGATTGACCTGTAATTTTCTTTCCTTGCTGGGCCTTTGCCAGGCTTGGGAATCAGTATGATGTTGACTCCATAAAATAAGTTAGGGAATATTCTATCCTTCTCAATTGCCTGGAATACTTTCAGTAATATTGGTATCAGCTCCTCCTTGTCCTGTAGAATTCAGCTGGGAAGCTATCAGGTATGGGGCTTTTGTTTTTGAGAGGTAGGTTTCTTATGTCTTAGTCAATTCCCTGGATTGTTAATTGGTCTATTTAGAGTTTCACTTTCTTCTTGTTTCAAGCTTGGAAGGTTGTGTGATGTCAGAAAGTGCTCCATTTCTTTTAGGTTTTCTAATTTATTTGCATTCAGATTTTGTAGTAATACCGGATAATCTTTTGAATTTCTTCAGGGTCAGTTGTGACTTCATCCTTTGTGTTTCTATTTATGTTTTTCTGGGCTTTCTCTCTTTTTAAAAAAAATAAATCTGTCCTGAAGGATGTCAATTTTATTTATCCTTTCAAAGAACCAGCTTTTGGTTTTAGGGATCCTTTCTTTTTTGGGGGGGAGTTTGAAGTCTCACTCTGTCGCCTACACTGGAATGCAGTAGCACGCTCATGGCCACTGCAACCTTGACCTGCTGGGTTCAGGTGATTCTTCTGCCCCAGCCTACAGGTATGCACTACCAGCTAATTTTTTTACTTATCTTAGTGACGAGGTCTTGCCAAGTTGCCCAGGTTGGTCACGAACCCTTGGGCTCAGGTATTCCTCTTGCCTCAGCCTCCCAAAGTCCTAGGATTACCAGACTTGAGCCACCGTGCCTGACCGTTGATCCTTTCTGTGATATTTTTGTCTTCTGCAACTCTGATTGTATCTTGGTTATCTGGATTCTTCTGCTGAGGTTAAGATTTAGGTGATCTTGCCTTTCCAGCTCCTTTAGATGTGACATTAGACTGTCTACTTAATCTCCTAACCTACCTGGTCTCCTTCTGAACTCCTTTAATCAGCCAGCAAGAGCAACATTCATTCACTACATTCCAAGCCAGTCATGGACTTGGCACACTCATGCCAAATTCTCTTTCATTCTCCACCAGCCTGAGATGCTCACTCCTGCTGCAAACTCTGCCTGAGAATCCCCACTCCCTCTTTCTTGGCTCCAACTTGCCTTTCAAGCTTAGTCTTTTCTTCTGGAAAGCCTGCCTGCTTTCTACACCTAAGTCTTCCTGCCCTCCTGAGCTAAATGGCTTCTTCTCTGCATCCTTAAGCATCTTGCACACATGTCTAACACACAGTGCAGCAATGATCTGTTTGTACTGACTTTACTCCATGACCTAAAACAGATGTACTGATTTTTAAAAATCTGAATACATAATGGACGTTCAAGAAAATTTTGTAGAAGGGAAGAGGTCTGGGTAATAATGCAAGTATTAATGAGAGAACTAAGACCCTGAGACCCATGCCACACCAAGGCCATCAGATGGAGTCTCAAGGCCAAATGACCATCGAATGTAGGCTCCTTCCCAAGAAATTTAATTAAAAAGCAATACATCTTCATTAAAGATTAGAAACTGAAAATGCTTTAAGACAAAACAATACTGGTGGGGTTGTTGTTGAGTCATGATCTCACTCTGTCACCCAGGCTGGAAGGCAGTGCTGTATCATGGCTCACCGCAGAGCAGATATTCAATTGGTACTCCCCAGTCCACTGATATGACCCTATGCATTATTTACAGTCAGTGTCTGTTCTGTGTTCTTGACTTCCTAGTGATTAAGTATTTTCATGGTCATTCCTGGATGGAGGAATAGCCATTGATCAGCAAGACGAAACCTTAACCTAAGAAAGCCAAACCTAACTGAGGAAAGAGATGTCAACAAGAAGGAGCTGATTTGCTCCAGAGAATACTGGGAAAGCTCAGGATTTGGCAGCATCAAACACCACACAGAGTGGGGGTGAGGAGGAAGGGCTAAAAACACCAGTGTTGGAGTAGATTTATGCTCAATCAAATTCCTTTTTTTTTTTTTTTTAAGAATTCTTAACTGTAACTCTGAAGTCAATAAGACAATGAAACAACTCTTGTTTTCTTTCTCAAGAAGCTCCTAGATAACATACCTTATAAAAAATGAGGGGCATAAACCAAAATAGAGGACGACAGGGCAGGAAATGAGGACTCCAGTGTAGAAGAGTAAGGGAAGAAATTCCCAACAGAAATAGAAGGGAAGTGCCAGGACAGCTGTGCATGAAGCCCTGGCAGGAGCAAGCCAGGGACAGGGAAAGAGTTTCTCCACAAAGAATAATGGAATTACTAGACAACCTGATGTATCTGATCCAGAGAAAAATAGTGCTAAGAGAGATTTTACAATTATTTTGAGAGTTTGTGCATAACAAATGTGTGTGTGTATATACACAACACATATACATAAAACCGATAAACTATATATAATATATATAGTATATATATAAAATTAAAACATAGCAATTAGTATCTCCAGAAAAAAACAAATTTGCACAGGAAGAAACATCATGATCATAATATTCTATGTGCCTCAACGGCTAACAAAACTGTCATGTTGTCTATATTGGGAGGTTGGGGGACATATATAAAGAGGAAGAGGCTAAATTTTTATCATCTATAATAAAAGTCAGTAAATACTATCTAAAGAAGAAAAATTAAGAATAGCAATATAAGAATTTTATTTATAATATAGATGCAATTCTTAGAAGAAATAGCTAAATCTGTCAAAGGAAGTTTCCTCTGAGGAACAGCATGAGAGTTGAGAAGGGTGAGTGAGGCAGGGCATTTCTGTGCCGTTAGAAGTCTTCTAGCACTGTGTCCTTTAAAAAAATTACATACATGTAGTTCCTTAATAACAATGATTAATTTGAAATATAAAAGCTTTTTATATATGTATAAACTTATAGGGTGCCTGTCACATGGTAACTACTCAGTGGTTGGTAGTTACTTATATTGTTTCTTGTGAACTATAGTTGAGAACTGACAGGAGCGATTCGGAGACTTCTCCAGGATTTCTATAGGAGAGGCTTGCAGGCAGCAATCTGATTGGAAGGTGGATGTAGTAGTTTGAATAGTTGCTCCAAAAACATATGCCTAAGTCCTGATCACAGTACCTGTGAATGTGACATATTTGGAAAGAACATCTTTGCAGATATAACTAAAATTAAGTTTCTTGAGATGAGGCCATCCTGGATTTAGCATGTACTCTAAATTCAACTACAAATGTCCTTATAAGAAAGAGAAACTAAAGTTGAGACTCAGGGTAGAAGGCCATGTGATGAAGGAGGCAGAGATTGGAGTGATACATCTACAAGCAAAATAATGCCAAGAATGGCTGGTAGCCACCAGCTAGGGGAGACTTGGAATGGATTCTTCCTCAGAGTTTTCAGAAGACACCAACTTTGCTGACACCTTGATTTCAGACTTCTGACTTCCAGAACTCAGAGAAAGAGCAGATTTCTGTTGTTTTAAGCCACATGGTTTGTGGTACTTTGTTACATAACCCTAGCAAACTAATACAAACTAATACAGCAGATGACCCTTGACTTCAGAGCACATGATTATTCTTTAGGTTGTATAATTATTTGGGAGATTTAATGGGGTAACTGATGGAGATTTTGAGTGATGTAACACTTTCCAAACTATTACTTGGCATTGCCATTGGCTAGATCCCAAACTAGATGATTCTAGTAAAATAAATTTTCTTTAAAGTTATTTCACATGCATAAACTTAAGTTATACTATCTATTTTAGGGACATAGCATGTCTACAAAACTGTCTATTAAAGTGCTTCAGTGTTTCCCTATTTCATCAAAGAAGCAAATATGAAGCCAAGAGAAGAAGTAGGTCTCCATTGAGGCCATCCTTCTAATAAAGCTTAAGGAGACTTGCTGTAATAAGATACCATTCATCGATATCTCATGTCTCTGTTTTAGGTCTGATACCTTGATATTTGAAATCAAATGAGTTATCTTTTTCTCTATCTCAATCTTCATCTTTTACATTTACCCTTTCTCCTTAGCCTCATTTCTTTTAGCTGTCCTGGCAATACCTCTCAATGACTTACAGAAAATCATTAGGTTCATGCCCAAAAAGGTAATAAATTAAAATTTCATAAACATTACTTAATAATTTACTTGAAATGTTTTGGGTTTTTTTTGCCTTTTGACTCTTTATTTTTTATTATTTTTAATTTTTATTTTAAAGATGTGGGGTACAATTCAGGATTAGGTACATAAGTGGTCATCATATGCCGGAGTCCAGCTTCAGCCGGGTTCAGGTTACCCCAAAGGTGGAGACGGTGTCGGCGATTGGGGGGAAGAAGAAAGAGAAAGAGAAAGAGAAAGAAAGAGACTGGACTCCAATCTAGTGCAGAAGCGATGTGTGTTATTGGGAATTACAATGGGACTTTTATACACAAAGTCAGATGTGGGAGGGGCGTCCCCCACCCATCAGAAACCTTAATCCATGAAAACTTAATCAATGATTGCCTTTAAACCCTTTTCATATGATAATCTTAAAATCCCATAACAAAGGATAACCTAATCCGTGACTGACATATTCTATAAACCTTTTTCATCCTAAGCTGATTGATTTATGCCAAGTTAAACAATTCTATAGAAGCTTAAGTATTTACTTTACAAACCAAAGTGGCCCATTCCAGAATGTTTGGAATGTGGCCCAGTCCAAAGTTCACAGTGGGCTACCTGCAAGTAACCCAGCCACATTCTTTCAACAAAATGACTGTCTTCTAAAACTATATTCTACAATTTACATCTTCAATAAATCCTAAGATCATGACCCAGAAGCCTGTGACCAATACTAAGGCTCTTAGATGTGACACGAGTTTGAATTATAAGTTGTGTGAAAGCCAAAACTGCAGTTTGCGGAAGAATGGGAGCAATGAGCTTCTAAAGTTAGCTTGTGTTCATCCCGGTCTCAGAGTTTTTATGTTTTGAGCTCACAGGAGCTTAATCTGGTTAGTGCTGAGTAGAAAGGGGGAGGAAATGGGGTCAATAGCTCCTGAATGCATCCTAGTGGTCTTGGGGTCAACAGCCCTTCCTGATTCCTAATGCTCAGTGGGCCTCCGTGGCTGGCTCCCAACATCTCCCCCTTTTTTATTTCTTAGCATGAAACCATGAAACTCCATATTGCTCTTCTTTAGCACTCTGAAGATGATTGGGAGTAAACACACCAACAAAAGAATCACTGCTCCGCAAATTCCCACATTGATGAGTATGGACATTAACGATTTTTGATTAGCAAATGATGCCTGAATTTCTTAATGTAATTTAGTAAGGTCTATACTCAGGTCTGAATGGTTCCAAATTCCAAGTTACTTTGTCCCAAGTATGGACAGATTTAAACTCAGAGTGACATTAGAGAGCCAATTTCTTTTTTAAGGTCACAAGTTCTTGTCCTACTGCTAAAACTCCTTCCTCCAAAGCACTAACCTTACTTTCCAACTTCTGGCCTATGATTTCCTGAATAGCTATGGCAATAGAAACGTTTTTAGACAGCCGATCAGCAAACGTAGTTGTATGAACTTCCCTAGATAATGCTACAGCTCAAAAGTAGCTATTAAAGCTGTAATTCCTAAAATTAAAAGTAGCCAAAAATCTTTTCTGTCTTTCTAAAAGAGCATTAGCCTCATACAATATCTGTAAACCATATGCATCATACCAACGAGATGACAATTATACAAGAATCATCAAATAAGATGGCTGCTCAAGAATAACAAAACCTTTTACGAAGTAAAAGGTATTAGTTAAACAATTAGTTAAAAATACACCCAGTACAAGATACCTTATAAACATTGCTATGATACTCAATTTTAACAACTTAGTACTTATTGCATACTAAAAACACGTAAGAGAACTGCAAGCATCCCTAATGTGGTACTGCTGAGTTTGTCCAACAGGCCTAGACAGGCTGACTGGTTGAAGGGCTGTGAGAGCTCTCCACAAATGAGGTTGAATGGTTTTTCTGGTACCCATTCATTGGAGTGCCTTCTAGCTGCAGCAAGCGTAGAGCCATTAAAACCCCAGTCTCTAATATATAGTCTTTCACCAGGTACAGTATAGTCCACCTTAGAGTTATAAGCATAGTCTCTCCATTTCAGGAAGCCAGTATCTCGCTAGATGAGTGACCAGTCCATTTCCATATCATTGAAGGGGCAAGCAGGTATGCTGAGAGGTGGTGTCCATTAAACACAATTGAACAGTTAGGGTCACAGCTGTGATTGAGCAAAGACATACTAGGATACAGGCCAACACCCACTTCCTGCATCTCTACAGTACAGATGGTGAAAGAGTTGCAGATCACCTTGTCCTGGGTTTGGCATCGGATACAGTCACACTTAAAGCAGTATTGGTCCCTCAGCTGCTTCCGGCACTCCTCATTGGTCATCAGCATATCCAGGTAGCAGATGGTGAACTCTTCTCCCACCTCGATGTCTCGACTGCACGCAGTAAGTTTATCTTATGTTTTTGGTCCTGCATTCTTTTCTCCTCCCAGTTGTTAAAGACTTTAAAGGCTGTGTCCAATAGTTATAGTTGAGGGGTTTGTGGGCCCTTTTCTCATTTTTGGAGTTTGCACCAGTGCTGACTGAGAGATAAAATACATCCAAAAGAACTTGTCCTTTCAGTCTAGTCTGCTTATTAACACCTATTTTGTAGTTAGCTAACAGGATTCACTTATATAATTCCTTTACTTCTGTCTGTGAAAGCTGAACTTGAGAGAAATTTATCATATGAAGATAACAAAGAAGAATTTTTAACATCCTTCCTTTTGTCCGAGCCACCCCCTTGAGAAGGGGAGGGTGAGAAGTCTGGAAGTTGGGGTTAGGTGCCATGGCCTTTGGCACCCACCCTTTCTCCAAAGGTAAAAGAGAAAGACTGGAGGCTGAGGTCAGGTGCCGTGGCCTTTGGCACCTGCCCCTTCTCCGAAGGTAAAAGAGAAAGACTGAAAGTCAGAGCTAGGCACCACGGCCATAAATGCCTGCCCTTCCTTCCCAGATAAAGGCAAAGGGACTCACAGAACAGATTACAAGAAACAAGAGTAGTAGGGAAGGCAGGAATTGGAGTTGTAGGAGGAATAGGAGAGGACAAAGGAAGTGAAAACCCTTATTTTGTTTACATTTTTCTCCGGTCTATTCCTTTGATTCAACAGGATTCATGCCACTCGTCTGTCTTTGGGTTAGCCAATACCAGACCAGTCTTTCCTTTCTACAACCTGAACAGGTCCTTTTATGCCCTGTCTGTTCCTTCTAAGTCCCTTTAAGGGATCGCATCCTATTTGTAGCGTTTGTGCTGACACCTTGTCATCTGGACTATACAGAAGCATGCCCATTTGAGCAAGAATATCACATCCCCAACGTGTAATAGGGATGGAAGGAATGATGTAGGGACAAAAGGTTCTTGAGGTTTCGCTATCTGTCCAATTTAAGATTTGAGAACTTTTGGCTACAGAGGGCGCTCGACCAATACCAATGAGTCCTGATGGGGCTACTTGTGTTGGCCAGGAAGACAGCCAGTTTTTCCCAGCAATACAAGAAACATCAGCCCCTGTATCTAGCAGACCTTTAATTTTAACTCCCTGAATATATAAATCTTTTAGAGGTCAGGAGTTAGTAATTTCCTTGGGTAGATTAGTTGGCTGTCAACTGACTCATATATTCCTTTTCCTAACAGCATATTGCTAGAAATATGAAACTGATTTGGATTCCTCTGCTGGTTAACAGCCCTCTGGATCCTTACCTGATCTTCAAATTCAGTTTCCCATAGTAAATAGGCTCCTCCTGACAAACAGCTTTTAGCAAGTTGTTGCCAATCTTGTGGTGTCATCCACCGAGTGGCAAATTGTTCCATAATAGTAATAGTATAAGGAGCAGTAGGACCATACTGAGTACAAGCCTCTTTAAGTTCCTTAATTAATTTATATGGTAGCGGCTCCCAGTGAGGTGCCTCGTTTACTGTGCCTTCCATATAAATTACTGGAAAGCAAGAAGACAAGGTAAAATCTCCTCTTCTTCTGCCTTTTTTCTGGATTCCTGCATACCTACATTAGCCGGAGACACATACCCAGGTGTGAAGTTTGGTGTTTTCACCTTATTTCTAGTAAAGGGTATGGGAGGAGGTGCCTTGGCAAAATTAGCAAGATTTTTTCAATTATGATACCCAATCACTTCCTCCATTTCCTCCTCAGGGAAAAATTCATCATCTAAAGGAGGTGCTGAGGCTATGGCCAGCAAGGGAGTGTCTTTATTTTTGGCCAGAATTTTGGAGGAATCGTACTGTGGGTTTAAAACATTCCGGATAATATTCCATAAAGTTAAGGTGTACAAAATGCAAAAGGCAAGCCAATTGGTTCCTCTATCGGACAATATGTTCAAAATACTAGTAGACATGTTCCTTTCTGTAGATTCACTCTGGCCCATGATTCTATCATGGCTCTTAAACTGCTCACCCTTCCTTGCTCTGCCTGTCTCTACAGAGGGATCTGCGGCACCCTGGGTGAGGTCCTATCTGTCCCAAAAAAGAAAAAGAAAGCTTACCTTGAGGTCCCACGTTCAGGTGCCACTTGCCAGAGTCCAGCTCCAGTCGGGTTCAGGGTACCCCAAAGTTGGAGACAGCGTCAGTGATTGGAGGGAAGAAGAAAGAGAGAGAGAAAGAAAGAGACTGGACTCCAATCTAGTGCAGAAGCGATGTGTGTTATTGGGAATTACAATGGGTCTTTTATACACAAAGTCAGAGATGTGGGAGGGGCATCCCCCACCCACCAGAAAACTTAATCCATGAAAACTTAATCAATGATTGCCTTTAAACCCTTTTCATATGATAATCTTAAAATCCCATAATAAAGGATAACCTAATCCGTGACTGACATATTCTATAAACCTTTTTCATCCTAAGCTGATTGATTTATGCCAAGTTAAACAATTCTATAGAAGCTTAAGTATTCACTTTACAAATGAAAGTGGCCCATCCCAGAATGTTTGGAATGTGGCCCAGTCCGAAGTTCACAGTGGGCTACCTGCAAGTAACCCAGCCGCATTCTTTCAACAAAATGGCTGTCTTCTAAAACTATATTCTACAATTTACATCTTTAATAAATCCTAGGATCATGACCCAAGCCTGTGACTAATACTAAGGCTCTTAGATGTGACACGAGTTTGAATTATAAGTTGTGTGAAAGCCAAAACTGCAGTTTGCGGAAGAATGGGAGCAATGAGCTTCTAAAGTTAGCTTGTGTTCATCCCGATCTCAGAGTTTTTATGTTTTGAGCTCACAAGAGCTTAATTTGGTTAGTGCTGAGTAGAAAGGGGGAGGAAATGGGGTCAATAGCTCCCGAACACATCCTAGTGGTCTCGGGGTCAACGGCCCTTCCTGATCCCTAGTGCTCAGTGGGTCTCCGTGGCAGGCTCCCAACAATCATACATGGAATGTTTGGGTCTCCCACTGTTTCTCACTTTGCCTGCTTTGGGATCAGGTCCCCTTGTTGATGTTAGGTACTCCCCATACCTTCACTCTCCTAGCAGTGTCTGCTACTGCCACTCCCTTTCATGCAGTATTACGATAAATGTTCAGGCTCCACTTAATGAGTAAGAACATGTGTTACTCTGTTCTCTCTTTCTGTGATAGGTTTTTTTAAAACATCAACATATATTTGTTGTGGTAGATGCCATAAACTTAAACTATTTTTCCAAACTATGTTCCAAATCTGCCATGGCTCTCCATCTCTAGCCTAATTGCATATCCATCTCTCTGAAGATTTACTGCTGGAGAGTCTTCTGCTTTTATATTTTCATACCCTTCATAGAAGATAATGAAACACATTACACTACTTTTGAAATCCTTTCAATGGATGCACTTAAGATAAAAGGCAGGAAGCTGAATGTGGCCTGCTAAGACCTTCTTAATCTGACTCTAGCCACCTCAGCTTCCACCGCTCTTCCCTTCAAACATTGTACTTCAGCAACATGGTATCAGGATCTCAACTATATCAAGTATTTTCCTCCTCAAGGCCCTTTGCACTTGCTGTTCCTTTTACCTGCCATGTCCCTTTCTCCACTCTCTACTCTCTTCTATAGTTATAGTTACATATAATTATATTATAATTTAATTACATTAGTTACATTATAATTATAGTTATACTTGCTTTGTCTATAGGTTAATGCTAAAAATTAAAAGACAAAAAGTAGCAGATTGGACCCATTCCAAAAATGATTCCACTATTAGCTACCTACGAGGTATAGTAATTTTTGTCCACTAAAGGACTTGTGCTTAAATATTCCTAGGACTTTATTCATAATAGCCCCAAATGGTTAAAAAAAAACCAACCCAAGCTCCATCAATAGAAGGATGGATAAAAACTTGTGCTATATTTGTACATTGTACTATTACTCAATAAAAAAACCAAGGTACTATAATACATGCAATACCTTAGATTTTCAAAGTAGTATGTTGAACAAAAGAAGCCAGAAGCAGAAGAGTGCTTATTGTATGATTCCATTTACGTAAGCTTCAAGGGCAAGCAAGCCAATCTATAGCTACAGAAACTTGAGCAATTGTTGTCTCTGGGTGTGTGTGTGGGTGAGGACATTGGCTTGAAAGGGCACAAAGATAATTCAGGGGTGATTAAAATACTCTGTATCTTGCTTCGGGTAGGGCTTACAAAGGGGTATACATTTGCCAAAATGTGTTAAACTATACACTAAGGATCTTTGCATTTTATTGTACACGAAATATATCTCAATTAAAGAACAATATAATCATATGTTTTTGTAAGTTGGTTACTCAAAAGAGACTCTTTCAAGAATCAAGTCCAAAGAGTCATTTTATTTTCCTACTAGTTTCCTTCACTTCTTTAGGATCATACTTACAGCTAATGTAATTTAATAACATAAGGCGTTATCACCATGCCTCCCTCAAGGTCTACAGACTCTTATATATCTCATTCTCAAGCCTGTACCACATTAGAAGTAGCTTAAAAGTACACTGACAAGCACATTGGTAATAGTGAGTAGGCTGATACCCTGACTGTGAAGAAGAAACATTAAAAATATAACCTAAGAATTAAAAAAGAGTGTGGGCCTCAAATAAATGAGACAAAAATCAAATACTGCTATATATTTTCCCAGACAAAGGGCATCACATTTTATAGTAGGGCTCATTCAGAAATGTTAAATTATATGCAGTATAATCTATTTTAAAATAAAGGAAGGTGATATACATGAACACACATACCAGTTTAAAAAATATTCTTGTTTTGGTGCTTGAGAGGCTAAACTTTCAGATATGTGAACGAATCCAGGCAAGGATTAAAGCCACTCCATAGTAGGACCTAGTACTGGTGGAGAAGGAGCCATCATCAAGTAAATGGCTGACATTCAATAACCAAGCAGAGCTCTAGGCAACTAAAAGGATTCATATGATACCAACAAATAATGACTTACGACCTTTACTGCCAACATGTCATTTTCTTATTGCTATAATGATGCTGAGTAATACAGAAAGAGTATGCTTTCCTTGGATCACATATGTGGTTGTAAGGCCTCCATGAAGTGAGGACATAAAAAGGTCTTGTGGTGCTTCTGAAAGCAAATCACTCTAAATGGGCTCCTAGAGAGTTTCTGAATGATTTCTACTCTGTAGAGACTTTTTTTTTTTTTAAAGAGACTGAGCTTTTGTCACCTAGGTTGGAGAGCAATGGTACCATCATAGCCCACTGCAGCCTTGAATTCTTGGACTCAAATAATCCTTCTGCCTTAGACTCCCAAGTGATTGAGATTATGCACTTGGCTCTATAGAGATTTGATTGTAGGAATTTTCCAGTAAACTTGAGAAAAAAGCAAAAAAAAAACAAAACACAATTCAATTTTCTATAGCACAAATTCTGTTCAAAATGGAATAAAATATTAAAAACAGTTGCTGCATTGAAGGAAAAGCTTGATGAATAGAATTTTGAAATGAGAGACAAAGGTGGAATGGATAAGGGGATTTTCAGAGATGAAAGAAAACTTTGCTGCATTTGGAGAGCATAATGGAAAGGGGGGCCCTCCTAGACTGAGACATTGTATCCTTTAATTGAGATTCATGTTTGAATTAGATGCTGTGTTTCTGCAGGAATGAAGACCCTGTGGAAGAGTTCTCACAGGGAGGTGGATGCAGTTGGATGGAGAGAGTCGGGAATGTCCACAGTGGTCAAGAGAAATGTGTTGATGGGTGTGCAGGAGGTATCAAAGGAAATGATCACTCTCAAGCTGATTTGTTTTTAACTGCCAAAACATTCCCGGGATATTCTCCCTAGGTGCTAGGGTTAGAGAAGCAGTGAGTTTTCAACAATATGCTTCTCTCTTATTAGTATAAGCATTTCTTTTGGTAGATATATTTTTAATTCTAAAAGGTGATGATAACATTAAAAAAACACTGAGGAGAAGCGGCAAGATGGCAACAGGGCAACCTGGTCTCTGAAGCCCTCTGCAAAGGAGATCTGCAGTGGGTCTCTGACTCTCGCCCCAGGGGGCTGGGGACCCCAACATCGCAGCCTGCTCTTCATACAGAGCTCGGCCGTTGCCACCGCTGAGACATCGCAATGGACTGGACAGTCACTGCGGCGCAAGCGGTGCCGCCGCCGCAGCCCCTCCCCCCGCTGCCGCTGCCACCGTCACCGCTGCTGCGGCCTCTGTAATGGCCATAGCACATCACACCACCTGGGCCTGAGGCCATCCACATCAAACCCCTTCAGGGAAAATCTGCTGGGATTGCTGCCACCTCTCCTGTGACCGAGACTGTCCTGCCCGCCCAGCGTAAGGCTCCTGTTGCCTGCTCTGAGGCAGGCAGCCATCTTGTTCCTGTGCGGCCACACCCCCTCTGGGGCTAGCAGCTGAGATAGTACCACCTGCTGGCGATTCAAGGTAACAACACCAAAACAGGAGAAACAAGCTTGATAAAGACATAGACAGGAGTGCCGAACAGAGGGTAATCCGAACTGTCCTTCACAGCAGACCAGGGGCAACTGACCCTAACTGCAAACTAATTTACCAGCTTGAAAAGAAAGCTAGAAATCAGACCTGAAAGGACATTGGACTTAAACGAAATGTCTCAGAGTGTGCTTCATTGATTCTATTAGTTTAATGACTTAATTCTATTCCTACTGTAGTGTTCCCTTTTTTCTTTTTTCCTTTTCTTCTCTCTGTAAACCATATCTTTGTATAGAGGAACAGCACACTAACAAGGTGGTTGGTTAGCTTGTATGTTAGCATCACTATATGTTTTATTTTTATTTTTTATTTTTTTGTATGAGAGTTGGTTCATCTGTAGCTGTGGTCTATTGTTTTTATCTGTTTCAGTATAGGCCTCTCTCTCTATTTGCTGGCACACTCGTTTGTTTCCCCCTTACTCCTCTATCTCTCCACTTCCCTCTTAAACCCACTATCTGCTCCATTCTCTCCCCTGTGCTAACCACATTTTATTTCAGGGAGTAAACCTACAGCCCCACTGCACGGACAGATTCCAGGGCAGTGGGAAGTGGGTTCTACATTATCCACACACCTGTCAGCGAATACCAGGACCTGCAGAGAGATTTTGAATCACAGCTCTCCCCTTAAGTAAATCTCAAAACTGCAAAAAGGACAACCTCCAACCTACAGTGCAACTTCAGAATTGAACAAAGTAAGAGGACAAACATAAAGAATAGGAGATTGAACAAACAGAAGTAAAACCAATCCCTTTACCCCTGAATAACAGAATTAAAGAAGACGGTGATGTGGAGGGAAGGAAAAAGTAGGGTGGGGGAAAAACCGCATAAATGAAGAAAAACCAAAAGAATATAGGTCTCACACAGACCCCTGGGAAATCAGACACTGAGAAAACAGATTCTGGAACACAAACAATGAAGAACCCCCAGAATGAATGGTTACAAGCAACAAACACAGACATCAAGACATTAACGGAGAGAATTTAAAAAACTGAGGAGAGACAAGAGGAAAATGGGAAGGAGCGGATGTCAGAAATGACAGCAGTAAAGAATACTGTGATGGAAATGAACAACAGACTAATAAGCATGGAAGGCAGAATCAGCCAAGCAGAAGAAAGAATCTCAGAGCTCGAAGACCAAATCACAGAACTAACCCAAACAGTCAAAAGCATAGAAAAGAAGCTCAAAAAGACAGAACAAGACCTGCAAGAGATGAATGATCACTTCAAGAGACCAAACCTAAGAGTAATTGGGCTTCCTGAGGCAGAGAGAGAAACAGAAGCCACACTGGAACAAACATTTCATGAAATCATTCAAGAAAACTTCCCTCAGCTCATCAAGGATGAAAAAATTCAAACACAAGAGATTCAGAGAACCCCTGCAAGACAACAAATGAGAAGACCAACTCCCAGACACATAATAATTCACCTAAACAAAGTAGCTATAAAAGGAAAAATCCTAAAGGCAGCAAGAGAAAAAGGCCAGACTACCTACCAGGGAAAACCAATTAGAATAGCAGCAGATTTATCCACAGAAACCCTTCAGGCCAGGATAGCTTGGAGCCCTATCTTCAAAGTTCTAAAAGAGAAACAATTGCAACCAAGAAAAACCTACCCAGCCAAAGTAAGCTTCATTAGTGAGGGAGAATTGAAATCTTTTCCAGATATCCAATCCCTAAGAACCTATGCTGCCACCAGACCAACTCTACAAGAATCATTTAAGAAAATACTGAATATGAAAAAAGGAAAAAAGAACAACAATGTTCTTCAAAGAGTACAGGCAAAAGATTAAAAACACATGAACCAACTCCAAAACCCAAAGAAAAACAACAAACAGGAAGAACAACTCTGTAAGAAAGTGATCAACTCTTGCATTTCAATTATTAGCCTAAATGTGAATGGACTAAATGCACCACTGAAAAGACATAGAATGGCAAAATGGATAAAATATCATCAGGCAACAATCTATTGCCTTCAAGAGACTCACCTCACTAGAAAGGACACCCACAGACTCAAAGTAAGAGGATGGGAAACAAACTTTCAGGTGAATGGAATACAAAAGAAAGGAGGAGTAACGATCTTAATTTCAGACAAAATACCCTTCAAGCTGTTAAAAATCAAAAAAGATACAGAAGGCCACTACATAATGATAAAAGGCTCAATCCATCAACAAGAAATATCTATCCTAAACATATATGCACCCAACATAGGTGCGCCAACTTTCATAAAGCAACTTCTTGGAAAACTAAAGAAAGATATTGACTCTAACACTATCATAACTGGGGACTTTAATACACCACTCACAAACCTAGACAGATCATCAGGACAAAAAATCAGCAAGGAGATCCGGAACCTCAATGTGACTTTGGACCAAATGGACTTAATTGATACCTACAGAACACTCCATCCAAAGACCACAGAATACACATTCTACTCATCACCACATGGAACATATTCTAAGATAGATCACATACTCGGCCATAAATCAAGCATAAGCAAATTTAAAAGGACCAAAATTCTACCATGTACCTTCTCGGACCACAGTGGAATAAAAATAAACATTGACACCAACAAAGTCCCCCAAAACCCACAAAGACATGGACACTAAACAGCATGATGCTAAACAACTCCTGGGTCAACGACGAAATCAAAACAGGGATCAAAAGATACCTGGAAACAAATGAAAATGAAGAAACATCTTACCAAAATCTCTGGGATGCCCTGAAAGCTGTAGTAAGAGGGGAATGTATATCCCTACAAACACACATGAAGAAAATGGAAGGAACAGAAATTCACAACCTAACAAGCCACCTAAAGAAGGTGGAAAAGCAAGACCATAAAAACCCTAATTTCAGCAGAAGAATACAGATCACCAAAATAAAAGCCCAAATTCAGGACATAGTAGACAAAAAAATAATACAAAAAAAATCAATGAAACAAAAAGCTGGTTCTTTGAAAGGATAAACAAGATCGATTGTCCCCTAGCTAGACTGACCAAGAAAAAACGAGAAAAAAACCAAATAAGCACAATCAAAAACACAAAAGATGAAGCCACATCTGACCCTGAAGAAATACAAAAGATCGTTAGAGACTACTATGTACACTTGTATGGAAACAAACTTAAAAACCTTAAGGAAATGGAGGATTTTCTGACATCACACAACCTACCTAGGTTGGAAGAAGAAGAAATTGAGACCCTAAATAGACCAATAACAATCAAGGAAATCGACTACGTAATAAGAACACTTCCTACAAAAAAAAGCCCTGGTCCAGATGGCTTTCCAGCAGAATTCTACAAGACATTCAAGGAGGAGCTGATACCAATCCTACTGAAGGTATTCCAGGTGATTGAAAAAGATGGAACTCTCCCCAAATCATTTTACGAAGCCAGCATTACATTGATATCCAAGCCAGGTAAAGATCCAATAAAGAAAGAGAACTACAGGCCAATATCTTTGATGAACATAGATGCTAAAATTCTCAACAAGATTGTAGCAAAGGATTCAGCATTACATCTCAAAAATCATCCACCATGACCAAGTAGGCTTCTTTCCTGGGATGCAAGGCTGGTTTAACATTCATAAAACCATAAATGTAATTAAATACATCAACAGATGTCAAAACAAAAAACACATGATCATATCATTAGATGCAGAAAAAGCTTTTGATAAAATCTTTATCTTCTTGATAAAAACCCTCGAACATCTAGGCATACGGGGAACATACCTCAAAATAGTAAAAGCCATCTACGAGAAACCCACAGCCAGCATACTCCTAAATGGACAAAAATTGGAACCAATTCCCCTGAAAACTGGAACTAGACAAGGATGCCCACTCTTACCCCTCCTGTTCAACATAGTCTTGGAAGTCCTGGCTAGAGCAATCAGAGAAGAGGAGGCAATCAGAGGTATTCAAATAGGAAAAGAGGAAGTCAAGTTATCTCTCTTTGCAGATGATATGATTGTGTACCTTGAAAACCCAAGAGAATCTGTCAAAAGCCTCCTTACATTGATAAAGGCCTTTGGCAAAGTCTCAGGATACAAAATAAATGTACAAAAGACAATCGCATTTGTCTACACCAATAATAAACAAACAGAAACCCAAATAAAAAACACAATTTCATTCACAATAGCCACAAAAAAAAAATGAAATACCTTGGCATCGTCCTAACCAGAGACATGAAAGACGTTTACAATGAAAATTACAAAACACTGCTCAAAGAAATCAAAGCTGACACGAACAAGTGGCAAATATCCCATGCTCATGGATTGGAAGAATCAACATTGTGAAGATGTCCATCTTACCTAAGGCAATCTACAAATTCAATGCAATACCCATTAAATTACCAACAACATTCTTCTCAGACCTAGAAAAAACAACACAAGAATTCATATGGAAACACAAACGTCCAAGAATAGCCAGAACAATCCTCAGCAAAAAAAAAAAAAAAAAAAGCAGGTGGTATCACATTACCAGACTTCAAACTTTACTATAAAGCTACAATCATCAAAACAGCTTGGTATTGGTATAGGAACAGGCATATAGATCAATGGAATAGAATTGAGATTCCAGAAGCAAACCTCAATTTCTCAACCAACTCATCTTCGACAAAGCCTCCACCAACTACCACTGGGGAGAGGAGAACCTATTCAGTAAATGGTGCTGGGAAAACTGGCTGACCACATGCAGAAGATTGAAATAGGACCCCTATCTATCCCCATATGCAAAGGTTAACTCCAAATGGATCAGAGACCTAAATGTAAAACCTCAAACCATAAGAACCTTAGAAAATGAAGGACATACACTCATGGAAATCGGAACAGGCATCCAATTTCTGAACAAAATCCAAAACCCACAGCTCATAAGAGAGAAGATAGAAAAGTGGAATCTTTTTAAACTGACAAGCTTCTGCAAAGCCAAAGAAATCATTAAGAGAGCAGGGAGACAGCCTACAGACTGGAAAAAAGTATTTGCCAACTCTAGGTCTGACAAAGGCTTAACATCCCAGATCTACAGGGAACTGAAATGTACTGAAAAGAAGAAAAGAAATAACCCCATTATAGAATGGGCAAAAGATATGAACAGGCACTTCACAAAAGAAGACATCTGAGCAGCCAACAAACACATGAAGAAATGCTCAACCTCACTAATCATCAGGGAGATGCAAATCAAAACCACACTGAGATACCACCTAACTCCAGTCAGAATGGCAATTATCAACAACTCAAAAAATAACAGCTGCTGGAGAGGGTGTGGTGAAAAGGGAACACTTCTACACTGTTGGTGGGAGTGTAAACTAGTGCAACCTCTGTGGAAAGCAGTGTGGCGATTCCTAAAAGCTCTAAAAATCGACCTTCCATATGATCCCGCGATCCCCCTAATGGGAATAGAACCTGAAGAACTCAAATCACTCTATAAAAAAGATACCTGCACACGTATGTTTATCGCAGCGTTGTTCACAATAGCAAGAACCTGGAAACAACCATGCTGCCCATCAAAAGAGGACTGGATAAAAAAAATGTACATATACACGATGGAATATTACGCAGCCATAAAAAAGAAGAAAATCATGAATTTCGCAGCAACCTGGAAGGAACTAGAGTCTATAATACTGAGTGCCCTCTCACAGAAACAAAGATCTGAGTATCACATGTTCTCACTCATATAATGGACCTTGAACATTCAATGTAATACTATAATAAAATGACTGACGGTACTGGGAAACTATGGGGGGGAGTGGGATGGGATTAACAGTACCAAACATCTGTCTGGGAATGGGAAAACACCTCTTATCAACAGGGTGCCTGAATGAAACATAACTGTACACCTAACCCTTAACTGTACCCCACAAAACCATAATAAAAATATTGATTAATATTTTAAAAAATGGTTGAGAGCATTGTTAGATAGCTACATGCAGAAAAAGGAAACTTGAGCCCTATTTCTCCCCGTATACAAAAAATTAACTCAACAAGGATTAAGGACTTAAATATCAGATCTGAAACCATATGAATTCTAGAAGAAAACCTAGGAAAATCTCTGATGGACATCAGCCTAGCAAAGAATTTATGGTTACAACCCTAAAAGCAAATGCAACTAAAACAAGAATAAATAAATGAGACATAATTAAACTAAAAGACTTCTGCACAGCAAAAGAAATAATCAACAGAGAAACAGGCAACCTACATAGTAGGAGAAGATATTCACAAACTATACATCTGTCAAAAGACTAATATCCAGAATCTACAAAGAAGTCAAAGAAATCAGCAATAAAAAAGCAAATAACCTCATTAAAAAGTGGGCAAACAGCATGAATAGACATCTCTCAAAAAAAGATATACAAATGGCCAACAAACATATTAAAAAGTTCAACATCATTAATAATCAGAGAAATGCATAATCAGAATGGCCATTATTTAAAAAACAAAAAACAATAGATGCCGACACAGATGCAGAGGAAAGGGAACACTTATATACCATTGGTGGGAATGTAAATTAGTCCACCCTCTATGGAAAATGGTATGGAGATTACTCAAAGAACTAAAAGTAGATTTACTATTTGAAACAGCAATCCCAATACCAGGTGTCTACCCTAATAAACAGAAATCATTATATAAAAAAGAACTGTACCCACATGTTCATCACAGCACAATTCACAATTGCAAAGTTGTGGAATCAACCTAAATGCCCATCAAATGATGAGTGAATAGCGAAAATGTGATCTATAGACACCATGGAATACTACTACAAAAGAATGAAATAATGTTCTTTACAGCAACATGGATCTAGCTGGAGATCATCATCCTAAGTAAGACTCAGAAACAGAAAACCAAACACCGCATGTTCCCACTCATACATGGGAGCTAAATGTTCACAAAGATGGAAATAATATACACTAGGGACACCAACAAGGGGAGAGGGGAGGTGGGTTAGGAGGTGGGTCAGAAAGTACCTATAGGGCATAATGTTCACTGTCTAAGGAATGGGCCACCTGAGACCAAATTCCTACCACTATATGATATGTCCACGTAGCAAACACACTTGTGTACCCCATGATTCTAAAATAAAAATTAAAAAACAAATTAAATAGGGTTAAAGAAGTTACTGAAGCAAGATAAATCAAGCTGTTCCACAGATTTCTTTTTCATTTCTTCTTTTTGATGAGAAAGCAGGATTTATCGAGGACAGAAAATCTCCCAGAGCAGGAGCAGACCTGAAGGAGTTGCCTGTTTCACAGATTTTCTATAAAAGTATAAGAAGCAAAACCTACAACAATGTTATATCTCCCAATGAAATGATAGGCATTATTTCTAATAATATTTACAGATGTAAAATGGTTTGATATTTTAAAACTCTACCAACCATAAACTTAATCTTTCAAATGTATCTTTGTCAGTGACTTGTGAAATCTTCCAAATTAGTACTGTATTAAACATAAGTAAAAAAAAAGAAAAAGAAAACACTGAAATGATCCCTCCTCATTCTATTACTCTTTAATGGGTTATATTGTATTTTTGTGTTTTCTTCTAGTCTTAGCATTCTCTTTCTTTAGCAATAATTTTGGGTACCTTTTTTTGGCATAATATCTGCTAAAGCAGTTTCTTTCTTTCTTTTTTTTTTTTGAGTTAGAGTCTCACTCTGTCACCCAGACTGAAGTGCAGTGGCCGCTCCTGGCCACCGCAGCCTCGACCTGCTGGGCTCCGGCGATCCTTCCACCTCAGCCTTCCAAGTAGCCGGAATTACAGGCATGTGCTACCATGCCGGCTGATTTTTTGATATATTATAGAGATGAAGTCTCACTGCCCAGGTGGGTCTTGAACCCGCGGGCTCAGGCAATCCACTCATTGCAGCCTCCCAAAGGTGCAGGATTACAGGTTGAGCCACCGAGCCCGGCTTAATCTAACCCCTAACAAATAATTCTTCAATCTGTCTTAAACTGGAAAGTTGAACCTTGGAGATGCAAATATAATTTCATGACTATTTTTGAGATTCCCCCTTTCAGCAACTGCTGATAACTGATCATTTGTCCTGTTGAAGTAAAGGAAGGCAAACGTTGTGGGTAAGAAAGTCACCCCATAGTCTGAGGGATCATCCAGTCTAACTTATTGTTTGATAAGAAAACTGAGGCCACAGAGCCATCAGATGTTAGAGCTGAGACTTAAACCAAGGTGTTAAAAAATAAAACTCTACATTTGAATAATTTTCGACTTACAAGAAAGTTGCAAAAATAGTAGAGTTAATGTACACCCTTCACCCAACTTTCCCTAATGTTAACAATTACACAGTTATAGCTAAATGATCAAAATCAGAACATAACACAGTTAACTTGATAAAATATTACTAAACTACAGACAATTTGAATTTTATGAGTTTTCCCCCTAATGTTTTTTTTCCCTGTTGTTGGATCCAATCCAGAATCCCACGTTGCATTTAGACATTTCCTGTCCTTAGTCTTCTCCAATCTGGAAGAGTGTCTCAGGCTTTGCCTTCTATAACCTTGACGTGTTTAAAGAGCACTAGGCAGGTATTTGTAGACTGTCCCAGTTGGGGTTATCTGTGTTTTCTCATGATTAGACTGAGAGGATGAAGTTTGGTGACAATACCACAGAGGTGATGTGCCCTCAGTGCATCATGTGAAGAAGGACATGATGTTAATATGCTCTGTTACTGGTGGGGTTAACCTTGATAATTTGGTTAAGATGGTATCTACCAGATTCCTTCACTGTATACTTACTATTTTTCCCTTTGGTTGATAGCTGACTTGGGGAGATACACTGGGACTATGCTAATATCCTGGTTTACCTGAAGCTCTCAACAACATATTTTAGTATCTATCAGTAGGTCTCACATGGAATAATTATTATTGTTTTGTTTACCCAATAGTGATTTTGTGTCTTCCTCATTCCTCTTGCATTTACTAATTATGATTCTCCAGAAACGAAGCTATTCCTTCTCCTTATTTATGCATTTATTCAGTTATTTATCTATATTGATATGTATAGACTTGTGAATGTTTATTTTATTCTACTAGATTACAATCTATTACTATCATTATTCATTTTGTTGCTCAAATATTTCCAACTGTGTCCATTGGGAACTCCTTTAGGTTGGCTGCTGTATCCTTTTGACATGCTCCATCATCGTGGGGTTTTTCTTGTTGTTGTTGTTTGGAGTCCTTTCTTATTTTCTGACAACACAATTAGATGATCTCTCCCCCAAGCCCAGAATCAATCACTTCTCCAAGGAACCTATGAACTAAGACCTTTTGGTGTAAACCTCTTATGCTCCATCCATAAGATTACGTGACATCCTAAATAATTTAGACTTGAACCCTTTACAAATTTTCTCAGAAATATGCCTTAAAGGTGAGTGGAATTTACATTTGCTGAGTTTGTTCTAGTCATCAAATATCACCTGCAGTTACTCCCAGTGCTCTGTCCACTTTATTGTAACATCAGAATGATCCAAGCATGAGGTGGCAGGATGAAGAGACAACATGGAAGTGAATTTGAGTGTAGATAAGAGTATAGATATAGACATCTGCGAATGCAAATGAAGATATGAATAGGAAGGCTGAGAGAATCACTGGATGGAGCTCAAATATGCACACCTAAATTCTTTTTGCTTTACCACTATGCAAATAATGAAAACACAAAAGTTCCAAAAGTAGGTCAGAATTTTGGAAGTTTAATTTTTTCTGACTTTTTCTTACTTTGCTTGCAGGGAAGGTGCTCTCTGACTTCAGATTCTCTCTCTCTCTCTCTCTTTCAAGTTGTCTCTGGCAGTTGTTTGGGCTGGTTTATGGGTCCATGAAAAGACTGCTTCTTTTTGAATCTCACACCCTTATTGCATATGAATTATTATACACCCTGTGTTAGGGATAAATAAAATTGAACACATGGGTGTGAAATGAAAACAAAGCTAAATTCACAGTGGAAATTTTAAAGAAGTCTAGAAACAAAACCTAAAATTCTATATTTCGCATAAATAATAGGCTTTTACAAGAAAACTTAGAATAACTACTCCAAATAGATGAGTATTTATCATGATTTTAATGCCTGTAATAAGTCCCACATTCAAGTCCAGAATTTAAGAACACCCAAAGGTAACATTTGCATAATTTTCTGGGGTCCATTATAAGCACTCAATGGTTTTTCTGCTCTATAAATAGTCATTTCATATCTTCTTATTTGTAATTTTTTACAGATGTCACTACACTTTTTTCTAGGTACTTGTCCCTGGGTGTGTGTGTGTTTGTATGTGTGTGGCATTTGTATATGTGTGTGAGAGAGAGAAAGAGAGAGAGGAAAGGAGGAAGGAGAGAAAGAGAAGAAAGGAGAGAGAGAGAGATGACATGCTTGTTTCTTACATTTACATGAGATTAATACATGTCAGCACAAATCTAGACTGAGACTGACTCACCCAGCAGGAAGAATAAATTCACACGCCAGAGTAAACAAAGAATGGGATGATATCTCAAGAAGAGGGTTAGAGGGAGAAGGCAGTTTACAATTTAAGATAAGAATAGAGGTGCTTTATTAAAAGTTTTTTCACTTTCTCTTAGATTTGTTGAATTTTTATCATGAGCTTCATAGTACTTGCTTCAAACTATCTAGAAAATTTTCTCTTCCCCTCTGATCCTCATAATCATGTAGCTGCTTAGTCCAACCTATTTTACCTCTTCCACTTCTTGTGTACTTATCTATCTCCACAGGTACTCACCTGGTTAGGACCCTCACCAAGTTTGGTTTGAACTGTCACTATAGTCTTATTCCTATTCTTGTTTTCCTCTGAATTATTCATCCCTTAAAACTCACCCCGAGCATCTTTTCCACTCAGTAAGAGCTAGCCATTCTTTCTTGGGGCCATCATGGAAACTTGGGTTAAGTCATTCTATAATTTGCCCCACATGTGTCTAATTGATAGTTTAAATACTCTTGTCCCATTCTTGATTGAGGCTGGGAGTGTCCTCAGAAATGGAGACTATGTCCTTAGTTTTGTATCCCCAATGCCTAATGGTGTTGAGCAAACTAAGTGCTTGGTTAATGAATGAAAAAATGTGCAAATGAGTAAATGAATAAATGAAGGAGTTCACTTGGTTCACTGATGAAATGTTAACTAGTAAAGGTCTCCCCTAGGGCCAATGATAATCTTTATTACATGGAAGATTACCTTCTTTAAGATGACATCTTACAAGCTGTAGTTTCTCTTCTACAAATATATTATTTCCTCAAAATATCAATAGCTATTTTTCCTTTTTGAGAGCATTTGTAATTATAATGCCCCATGTCACCATCTAGCAAAGTAAATTGTTAACATAGCAATTAAGAACTAAGATACCTGTGTATGAAAATAGGAAACACAGCTGTGAAAAATTACTTATGGAAAATTAACCTTCCTTTACCAAGGTTAAAGTTCCTTCAGTTGTATCTAGTTAGTACCTTCCAGAGTTCAGCAAGCTCTTTATTGCCAAAGTAGCCTATTTCTTAATATCTGAACAGTGCCATGCCACTGGGAAATACATGAATACATAAAAAACTTATAATTAGCTTGTTTTTCACCACTTTTAAATAAAGGAGCAATTGGATGGTGGGAAGATGGTGGCCAAGCCAGTCAGACTATGCAAGTCCAGGTGTGAGTGAGTGATTGTATGGAAAATTTTGTGTGCGTTCTGGTGAGTGAGTGGCATGTGTGTGGCTGACTGAGTGAGGAATAGTGAGCTAGCAGCCAGGGCTCTCCTGGTGCAGTGACTGGTGCCACAGCTGCTCAGCTTGGACTCTAGTGATTCCCAGGACACAGAAGATGAGTGCCATTAAATAAAAAATCAACAAAACCCTTCCTGGGAAGAAAATACTGGGGGTACGGGGAGACTGACTAAGTGGGGCTCATGAGAAAGTAGCTAGGGTCCTCCTGGTGCAGCAGCTGGTGTTGCAGCTTCTCTGCTTGGTCCCTGGTGCTTCCCAGGTCTCAGAATCTGAGCACCATTTTTTTTTAATGGACAAAAGTTTTCTTGTGAAGAAGCAGCAGGAGAGACTACCGACTCCAGGCTCTGAATCTCACCACTGCAGCAGGAAAGACTGCCAACTCCAGGCTTTGCCTCCCCTTCAGCACCTGGCTGGACACTGACAGCAGGTGCTGCAAAGGGAGCTCAGAGACAGAGTCCCACCAGAGAGGTCGACAGAGGCGCCCTGCCACCATCTTGAAGGCAGGGCAGGAAAGTGCTCTGACACGCTCACCATGGAGCAACAAACCCAATCTCTGTGACTGGCAGATCAACTACTAGGGGTTGATTGTGATCCAGAGGGAATATTGTGAAAGCACATACTTCAGAGGGACCTGATGAGTGCTGAATCTATCCCCTATCCTGATCCAGCTGAGGGACAAAGGGTGTGGCCAGAATAGGATGAGGAAGAACTCCAAAGAGATCAGTGGTGAGCCTGGGGCTGACCCAACCCTTTTCCCCTCAGAAATCCTCTGAACATCAGACCTACACAGCTGGGCCACGACTGAGAGGGACAAGCTCAGGTGGAGCCTGGACGTCAGTAGCAATAGGAGAACTCCATTCCAGGATAGGCCTGGCTGGGGAAACCCTGTGAGTACATGTTGGGAGCCGGCCACGGAGACCCACTGAGCATTAAGGATCAGGAAGGGCTGTTGACCCTGAGACCACTAGGATGCGTTTGGGAGCTATTGACCCCATTTCCTCCCCCTTTCTACTCAGCACTAACCAGATTAAGCTCCTGTGAGCTCAAAACATAAAAACTCTGAGACTGGGACGAACACAAGCTAACTTTAGAAGTTCATTGCTCCCATTCTTCCGCAAACTGCAGTTTTGGCTTTCACACAACTTATAATTCAAAATCGAGTCACATCTAAGAGCCTTAGTATTGGTCACAGGCTTCTGGGTCATGATCTTAGGATTTATTGAAGGTGTAAATTGTAGAATATAGTTTTAGAAGACAGTCATTTTGTTGAAAGAATGTGGCTGGGTTACTTGCAGGTAGCCCACTGTGAACTTTGGACTGGGCCACATTCCAAACATTCTGGGATGGGCCACTTTCATTTTTTTTTTTTTTTTTTGAGTTGGAGTCTCACTCTGTCGCCCAGACTGGAGTGCAGTGGCCGCTCCCGGCCACTGCAGCCTCGACCTGGTGGGCTCCGGCGATCCTTCCGCCTCAGCCTTCCGAGTAGCTGGAATTACAGGCATGCGCTACCACACCTGGCTGATTTTTTGATTTATTGTAGAGATGAGGTCTCCCTGCCCAGGCGGGTCTCGAACCCGCGGGCTCAGGCAATCCACTCACCTCAGCCTCCCAAAGGCGCGGGATTACAGGCTGAGCCACCGAGCCCAGCTTTAAATGCTTAAGCTTCTATAGAATTGTTTAACTTGGCATAAATCAATCAGTTTAGGATGAAAAAGTTTTATAGAATATGTCAGTCACAGATTAGGTTATCCTTTGTTATGGGATTTTAAGATTATCATATGAAAAGGGTTTAAAGGCAATCATTGATTAAGTTTTCATGGATTAAGTTTTCATGGATTAAGGTTTCTGGTGGGTGGGGGACACCCATCCCACATCTGACTTTGTGTATAAAAGACCCATTGTAATTCCCAATAACACACATCGCTTCTTCACTAGGCCGGAGTCCAGTCTCTTTTCTCTCTCTCTCTCTCTCTCTCTTTCTTCTTCCCCCTTCCCCCCAATCACCAATGCCATCTCCACCTTTGGGGTACCCTGAACCTGGCTGGAGCTGGTCTCCAGCAAGTACATACCTGGGAAGAGACAATCCTGCATCTCCCTGCTAGAGGGGATCTCCCTGCAGTCCCACCCACCCCCACTGCCTCTCCTCCTTCTGTGCTCTGGGCATTGGGGAGAGAGTGAAAGAGGTGGAAGCTCTGCAGGATATAGCAGAGACGAGAGGAACAATTACAGAGCCTGCCACAAGAGGGCAGGGTTTAAAAAAATTATTTATTTTTTATTTTAAACATATTTTTTGTTTTAAAATTGTGGGGTACAGTTAACGGTTAGGTATATAAATATACATCGTTCAGGCACCCTTGTTGATAAGGGGTGTCCCCCCATCCCCAGACAAATATTGACTACCATTAATCCCACCACCCTTGCCCTCCCTGCCCTCCCATAGATATCCACCACTGTCAATCCCTTTCTTACAGTATTGCAGTAGTTGTTCAAGGTCCACTTATGAGTGAGAACATGTGATACTCAGATATTTGTTGCTGTGAAAGATCATTCAGTATTGTGGACTCTAGTTCCATCCAGGTTGCTGCGAAATTCATGATTTTGTTCTTTTTTTATAGCTGTGTAGTATTCCATTGTGTATATGTACCACATTTTTTAAATCCAGTCCTCTTTTGATGGACAGCATGGTTGGTTTCAGGTTCTTGCTATTGTGAACAATGCTGCACGCAACATACATGCCCAGGTATCTTTTTCATAGAGTGATTTGAGTTCTTCAGGGTATATTACCAGTAGGGGGATTGTGGGGTCATATGGAAGGTCAATATTTAAAGCTTTTAGGAATCGCTACACTGCTTTCCACAGAGGTTGCACTAGTTTACACTCCCACCAACAGTGTAGAAGTTTTCTCTTTTCACCACATCCTCTCCAGCATCTTTTATTTTTTCAGTTATTGTCAATGACTATTCTGACTGGAGTTAGGTGGTATCTCAGTGTAGTTTTAATTTGCATCTCCTTGATGATTAGTGAGGTTGAACATTTCTTCATGTGTCTGTTGGCCGCTCATATGTCTTCTTTTGTGAAGTGTCTGTTCATATCTTTTGACCACTTTGTAATGGGATTGTTTTTTTTTTTTTTTCTTTTCAACACCTTTGAGTTCCTTGTAGATCCAAGATGTTAGGCCTTTGTCAGACATGGAGTTGGCAAATACTTTTTCCCAATCTGTGGGCTGTCTCCCTGCTCTCTTGATGGTTTCTTTGGCTTTGCAAAAACTTGTCAGTTTAATGAGGCCCCACTTGTCTATCTTATCTCTTATGGCTCCTGCGTTTCAGGTTTTGTTCAGGAATTGAATTCCAATTTTCATAAAGGTGTGTCCTGCATTTTCTAAGGTTCTTATGGTTTGAAGTTTTACAGTTAGGTCTCTGATCCATTTAGAGTTAATTTTTGAGTATGAGGATAGATAGGGGTCTTGTTTGAGTCTTCTGCATGTGGTCAGCCAGTTTTCCCAACTCCATTCCAACTCCATTTCAGGATAGGCCTGGCTGGGGAACCACCCGTGAGTACATACCTGGGGAAGAGACAATCCTGCACCTCCATGCTGAAGGGGATCTCCCTGCAGTCCCACCCACCCCCACTGCCTCTCCTCTTTCCCTGCTCTGGGCATTGGGGAGAGAGTGAAAGAGGTGGAAGCTCTGCAGGATATAGCAGAGATGAGAGGAACAATTACAGAGCCTGCCACAAGAAGGTAGGGTTTTAAAAATTTTTTAAATTAAAAAAAATTTTTTTGCATGTTTGTTTGTTAGTTCAGCTATTTTACAAAATATTTTTCCTTTCTGTATGAATGTGTATGTGAGGGTTTGATCTGCATCCCCACCTTTTTCTCTTGTCTTTTTCTTTCTTCTATTGTTTTTTGTTTTCTGTTTATGTGTGTATGTGAATGATTGAATGTTCATCTTTCAGTTGTTCTGTTGTTGTTGGTTTGTTTTTGCTCTTTTGTTCTTCTCTTTTTTTATTTTTAGTTTAAGGTGTGTCAATATATGTGTGAGGTTTCAATCTGAATTCCTTTGGGTTTTTTTGTTTTTGTTTTCTAATCTTTCTCTTTTTCCTTTCCATTCATCTTGTGCTAGGCGTGTGTGTGTGTGTGTGTGTGTGTGTGTGTGTGTGTGTGTGTGTGTGTTTAGTTTTCCTGGATTTTGTTGTTGTTGTTATTTGTTTTGATTCACTTTGCTGTTATTCCAGTTTGTTGGGGGGGAGGTGTAGTCTGTGTGTGTGTGTTCAATCACTTTTTGCTTTGGTTTGTGCTTTCATTGTTCTGTGGTTTTTTTTCTTTTTCTTTTTAATTTCTTGTCCATCTTATTTCATTCTATTTTTCTCTGTACTCCTCATTGCTGTCACTGTATCTTGGACTCGGGGGGTACACACACATACCCATTGTATCATCATATAGAGTGGTGGTGGGGAGTGGGTCTCAGAGAACACATACCGCAATCAGTGAACATTGTAATGTGCAAGTAGTTTCTGAATCCTAGTTCCCCACTCTCCACCTTATGTGACTATCAAAACTACAAGAGACAGAAGGATGTCCCACCCAGAGTCCTGTTTCAAAATAGAACAAATCCACAGGAAGAATAGAGGGCTAAGCAAATATCAGAGGGGAAAGCTTCTCCCATTGACACTGAAAATGGAACTAAAAAGAAAAACAAGAGATCTGTTACAAATGAGGAAAAACCAAAGGAAGATCACAAGTAATTTCAAGTGTAACAAAGAGAAATCTGAAAAATCAGACCTCTGAGCCCAAATAATGGAAATCACCAACACCAATGACTGACTCCAGATTATGACAGGGATTAGGGAATGGATGGAAAGAGTGAATAAGACTCTAGAAAGACAAGATACAACACTGAAAGAACTTATAACAGGGATTTTGGCAATAAAAAAAATTACATTTAGGAAATAAGTAACAAGATGACAAGCATGAAGAGCAGAATTAATCTAGCTGAAGGAAGACTCTCAGAACTTGAAGACATGAACATGGAATTAGCCTGATCTGTAAAAAACATAGAAAGAAAATTCAGAAAGGAAGACCAAAGCCTACAAGAGATGTGAGATTATATCAAGAGGCCAAACCCACACCTGATTGGTATCCCAGAAGAAGAAAGGGAAATGGAGAATACCTTGAAGTAAGTATTCCAGGAGGTAATCAAAAACACTTTCCCCATCTCACCAGAGGTATGACCAACCAAGCACAAGAGATACAGAGAACCCCACAAGACATCAGATGAGAAGACCAACCCCTACACACATGGCAATTCACCTAGTAGGCACAAAAGAAAAAATCCTAAAGGCAGCAAGAGAGAAAGGTCAGACTACCTACCAGGGAAAACCAATCAGAATAGCAGCAGACCTATTGGTAGAAACACTACAAGCAAGAAGGGACTGGAGTCCAATATTCAAAATCCTCAATGATAAACAACTTCAACCAAGAATTTCCTACCCAGGCAAGCTCAGCTTCATCAGTGATGGAGAATTAAAATCCTTTCCAGACATCCAATCCCTAAGAGATTATGCAGCTTCCAGAACAGCTCTACAGGAGACACTTAAAAAGGTATTAAGCACAGAAGAAAGAAAAAAGGAATGAGCACACACTTCCCAAGAGGACAGCAGAACACAAAATTGACAGAGAATACAGCACAACAACAAACTTGAAAACACACACATACATCAACCCCAAAGCCAAAGAAAACAAGCAAACAAAGAAAAAACTTTATAAGAATCTCATGACAGGTATAAACAATCACATTTCAATAATCAGGCTGAATGTGAATGAATTAAATGCCCCACTGAAAAGACACAGAATGGCAAACTGGATAAGAAACCATGACCCAATTATTGACTGCATCCAGGAAACTCATCTCACCACAAGGGACTCACACAGACTCAAAGTAAAAGGATGGAAAATGAATTTCCAGGTAAATGGGTCACAAAAGAAGGCAGGCGTTGTGATCTCAATATCAGACAAAGCAACTTTTAAGCTATCAAAAATTTTAAAAGATACAAAGGACACTACATAATAATAAAAGATTCAATCCATCAACAAGAAATATCCATCCTAAACATATAGGCACCCAACACAGGAGCACCAACATTTATATAAAACAACTACTAAGTAAGCTAAAAAAGGATATTAACTCTAATACTATTATAGCAGGGGATTGAATACTCCACTAAGAGCCCTAGATTGATCATTGAAGCAAGAAAATTAACATGGAGATCCAGAATGTAAATGTGACACTCAACCAAATGAACTTTATAGATACCTACAGATTATTCTACCCCAAAACAACAGAATATACATTCTACTCATCATCACATGGAACATACTCCAAGATCAATCACATCCTTGGCCATGAATCAAGCATAAATAAATTCCATAAGGTTGAAATATTGCCGTGCACCTTCTCAGACCACAGTGGAATAAAAACAAGTATCAACACCAACAAAATCTCCCCAAAGCCTACAAAGACATGGACACTAAACAATATGATGGTAAACAACTACTGAGTCAACATAGAAATCAAAGCAGAACTTAATAGTTTCCTGGAGACAAAAGAAAATGAATAAACATCTTACCAAAACTTCTGAGATGCCAGGATAACATTTCTAAAATGGAAATCTCTATCTCTATGAGCACACATCAAGAAAACAGAAAGATCACAAGTTAAGAGCCTAACAAATCACCTAAGGGAGGTAGAAAGAGAAGACAACCAAAACCCTAACTTTAGCAAAAGGATCTGAATCACCAAAATAAGACCCCAAATATGGGACATAAAAGACAATAGTATCATAGAAAATATCAACAAAACAAAAAGCTGGTTCTTTGAAAGAATCAGCAAGATTGATGGACTACTAGCCAGAATAACCAAGAAAAAGAGAGAAAAAACCCAAATAAGCACAATCAGAAATACAAAAGATGAAATCACAACTGACTCCAAAGAAATACAAAAGATTATCAGAGATTACTATGTACAACTATATGGAAACAAACCTGATAACCTAAATGAAATAGAGGACACTCTGACATCACACAACCTCCCCAGGCTGAAATAAGAAGACGTTGAGACCCTAAATAGTGCAGTAACAACCCAGGAAATTGACTCTGTCTTAAGAAAACTTCCTACAAAAACAAACAAACAAACAGGATGCCCTGGACCGGATAGCTTTCCAGCAGAATTCTATAAAATGTACAAGGAGGAGCTGGTACCAATCCTATTAAAAGTATTCCAGGCAATTGAGAAAGATGGAATTCTCTCCAAATTGTCATATGAAGCTAACATCACACCGGTGCCCAAACAGAACAAAGATTCAACAAAAAAAGAGAACTACAGGCCAATATCCATTATGAACATAGATGTAAAAATCCTCAACAAGATTCTAGCAAATCGGATCCAAAAACACATCTCAAAAATCATCCACCATGACCAAGTAGGCTTCATCCCCAGGATGCAGGGCTGGTTCAACATTCGCAGGACCATAAATGTAATCAAATACATCAACAGATGTAAAAACAAGGACCACATGATTATCTCATTAGATGAAGAAAAAGCTTTTGATAAAATCCCGTATCCCTTCTTGATTAAAAAAAAAAAAAAAAAACCTCAAACACCTAGGTATAGAAGGAACATACCTAAAAATAGTAACTGTCATCTATGATAAACCCACAGCTAACATATTGCTAAATGGACAGAAACTGGAAACATTTACCCTGAAAACTGGAAGAAGACAAGACTGCCCACTCTCACCCTTCTTGTTTAACATTGTGTTGGAAGTCCTAGCTAGGGCAATTACATAAGAGAGGGAAATCAGGGGTATCCAAATAAGAAAAGAGGAAATCAAGTTATCCCTCTTTGCTGATAATATGATCCTATACCTTGAAAATCCTAGAGAATTTGTCAAAAACTTGCCATCACTGATAAATGACTTTGGCAAAGTCTCAGGGTCCAACATAAATGTGCAAAAGACAGTTGCATTGTTATACACTAACAACAATTGGATGGAGAACCAAATAGCACAATCCTATTCACAATAACCACAAAAAAGTTGAAATACCTCAGTATCTTCCTAACCAGAGATGTGAAAGACCTTTACAATGAGAACTATAAAACACTGTTCAAAGAAATCCAAGAAGATACAAACAAATGGAAAAATATTGCATGCTCATGGATAGGAAGAATCAACATTGTTAAGATGTCCATCCTACCAAAGGCAATCTACAGATTTAATGCAATACCCATTAAATTACCAACCTCATTCTTCTCAGACCTGGAAATGATAATACAGAAATTCATATGAAAACATAAATGACCATGAATAGCCAAAACAATCCTTAGCAAAAGAAACAAAGCAGGAGGTATTGCACTTCCAGAGTTCAAACTTTACTATAAGACTACAGTAATCAAAACAGCCTGATACTGGTAAAAGAACAGGCATATAGACTAATGGAATAGGATAGAGATTCCAGAAGCAAAGTCTCAATTTCTCAACCAACTCATCTTTGAAAAACCTCCAGCAACAACCACTGGAGAGAGGAGAACCTATTCAGTAAATGGTGCTGAGAAAACTGATTGATCACATGCAGAAAATTGCAACAGGACCCCTACCTATCATCATACAAATAATTAGCTCTAAATGGATCAAGGACATAAACATAAAACCTCAAACTATAAGAATCTTAGAAAATGCAAGGGACATCCTTATGGAAATTGGAACTGGTAACCAATTTTTGATCAAAACCCTAAATGCCCATTCCATAAGAAAGAAGATAGACAAGTGGACCTCATCAAACTGATGAGCTTCTGCAAAGCAAAAGAAACCATTAAGAGAGCAGGGAGACAGCCCTCAGCATGGGAAAAAATATTTGCCAACTGTTTATCTGATAAAGTCCTAAGATCAAGGATCTACAAGGAACTCAAATATGCTGAAAAGAAAAAAATAAACAGCCCCATTAAAAACTGGGCAAGAGACATGAATAGATGCTTCTCAAAAGAAGATATACAGCAGCCAACAGACACATGTTAAAGTGCTCAGGTTCACTAATCATCAGAGAAATGCAACTCAAAGCCACATCGAGCTACCACCTAACCCCAGTAAGAATGGCCATCATTAACAAAACAAACAACAACACATGCTGGTAAGAATGCAGAGAAAGGGAAACACTTCTACACTGCTGGGCAGAATGCAAACTAGTGCGACCTCTTTGGAAGACAGTGTGATTTCTGAAAGGACTAGATATTGACCTCCCATATGACCCCGCAATCCCTCTACTGGGAATATACCCAGAGGAACGCAAATCGTTCTACAAAAAAGATACCTGCACACGCATGTTTGTTGCAGCTCTATTTACAACAGCAAAAACATGGAACCAACCATGTTGTATAATGTGGTACATATACACAATGGAATATTTTGCAGCCATAAAGAGGGACAATCATATGAACTTTGCAGGAAATGGATGATAATCAGTGATCTGTCACAGAAACAAAGAATAGAGTACCATATGTTCTCACTTATAAGCAGACCTTGAATAACTACCATAATACTATAAGAAAGGAATTGGCAGTGGGAAACTTCTAGGGAAGGGGGGTTAGGTTTGGCAGTTGAGGGAAACTGCCAGGGGATGGAGGGGCACATCTCATTAATAAGGGTACCTGCATAATAAACATTTGTATACCCAATCCTGAAATGTACCCCACATTTTAAAAAAAAATTCTTTCCAGATATCCAATCCCTAAGAGAATATGCTATTTTCAGACCATTCTACAGAAGATGCTTAAGAAGGTATTAAGCACAGAAGAAAAAAAAAAAAAAGAAAGACCATGCTCTTTATAATAGTAGAGGCAAACACAGAGTCACCCTAAAAAATGAAAACACAGACATATAGCAATGCAAAAGTTAAAAAGAAAAAACAGCCTTATAAGAGCCATATGACAGGGATAAACTCTCACATTTCAATAATCAGCCTGAATATGAATAGACTAAATGTGCCATTGAGAAGACTTAGAATGGCAAATTGTATTTAAAAAAAAGACCCTATAATATGCTGCTTTCACAAAACCCATCTTAATACAAAGGACACTCACAGAGTCAAAGTTAAAGGATGGAAAAAGAACTTTCAGGCAAACAAAACAAAAAAAGGCAGGAGTTGAAATTCTAATGTCAAGCAAAACAGTCTTCAAACTACCAAAAATTAAAAAGGATGCATCATAATTATTAAAATTTTAATCCACCAGCAAGAAATATCCATCCTAAACATATAAGCACCTAATACAGGAGCACTAGGATTTATAAAACAACTACCAAGTAAAGTAATAGAAGACATTGACTTTAACACATCACAGCCGGACTTAAATGCCACACTAAGAACCCTATATAAATATCAAAAGAAAAAAATCAATAAGAAGATCTGGAACCTCAATTTGACCCTTAACCAGATGAACCAAATATATTTACTTAGCACTCCACCCAACAATCACAGATTATACATTCTGCTTATCACCACATGGAACATACTAAGATTGACTACATTCTCAGCCATAAATCAAACATAAACAAATTCCACAAGATTGAAACAACACCATTCTACAATGGGATAAAAATAAATATCACTACCAACAAGATCCTTTCAAAACACACAAAGATATGGACACTAAATAGCATACTATTGAATGACTCCTGGGTCAATATGAATACAGAGACAAAAAATTAAAAGATTTTTAGAAACAAATGAAAATGAAAATACATCTTACCAGAATCTCTGGGATGCCATGAAAACAGTAATAAGAGGACATTTATAACTCTAAACACACACTTTAAGACAATAGAAAGACTAAAAATAAACAGCCCGATGTCACACCTAATGGAGCTGGAAAGGCAAGACCAACAAAACTGTAATGTCAGCAGAAGAATCCAGGTCACCAAAATAAAGTCCCAACCACAGGACATAGAAGACAAAGTATCATAGAAAAACATCAATAAAACAAAAAGCTGATTCTTAGAAAGGATAAATAAGATTGATGGACACCTAATCAGATTGACTAAGAAAAGAGAGAGAAAGAAATAAACACAATTAAAATTACCACAGTTGAAGTTACAACTGACCCTGAGGAAATTTGAAAAATAATCAGAGCTTACTGTGAACATCTGTACAAAACAAACTTGAAAATCTAAATTCAATGGAGAAATTTCTGACACCATACAAGCTCCCAAGGTTGAAACAAGAATAAATTGAAACCCGAAATAGACCAATAACAACCCAGGAAATAGACTCCATCATAAGAATTTACCTACAAAAAAAAACAAACAAACACAAAAACAAGAAAACAAAAACAAAGAAAAAAACCCCAGACCAGACAGCTTCCCAGCAGAATTCTACAAAATATACAAGGAGGAGAACTATCAATCCTGTCAAAAGTATTCTGAGCAATCAAGAAAGATGGAACCCTCCCCAAATCATTTTATGACACTAACGTTACACTGATACCCAGACCTGGCAAGGACCCAACAAGAACGAGAATTATAGGCCAATCTCCTTGATGATCACAGAGCAAAATTTCTCAATAAGATTCTAGGAAATTGGATCCAGCAAGACATCTCAAGAATTATCCACCATAACCAAGCAGGCTTCATTCTTGCGATGTAGGACTGATTCAGCATTCACAAGACCATAAATGAAAACAAGAACCACATGATTATATTATAAGATGTAGAAAAAACTTCTGGCAAAATACAGCATCGCTTTTTGATGAAAACACTTGAGCACCTAGGTACAGAAGGAACATTCCTCAAAATAGTAAGAGCTATCTATGATAAACCACAGCAAACATATTATTCAATGTGCAAATGTTAGAAGCATTTCCCCTGAAAACAGGAGCAAGACAATGCTGCACACTCTCACCCCTCCTGCTCAACATAGTGCTGGAAGTTCTAGCTGGAGCAATGAGGCAAAAGAAGGAAATCAGGGGTATCCAAATAGGTAAAGAAGGCATTAAGCTATCTCAAGGTATGATCCTACAACTCTAAAAAACAAGGGAGCCCATCAAAAACCTCCCTTCACTGATAAATGACTTTGGCAAAGTCTCAGGATACAAATGAATGTGCAAAAGACTGTTGCATTTCGTACACCAACAAACAGGAAAATAATGAAATAAAAAGCACAGTCCCACTGTAAATAAAGAAATATCCCACAAAAAAAGATCCACACACACAAAAAGAAATATCTTGACATTTACGTAACCAGAGAAGTGAAAGACCTCTACAACAAGAATTATAAATCATTGCTTAAAGAAGTAAAAGATGGTACAAACAAATGAAAAAACATCCCCTGCTCATGGATTAGAAGGATAAATGTTGTCAAGATATCCATCCTACCCAAGGTAACCTACAGATTCAATGCAATACTCATCAAATTACAAATATCTGTTTTCTCAGACCTGAAAATGATAATATAGAAATTCATCCGGAAATAAAAAAGGGCACAAAATCCCCAGAAAAACAATCCCCAGAAAAAGGAACAAAGCAGGAATTATCATACTTCAAGACTTCAAACTTTACTATAAGGCTACAGTCACCAAAACAGCCTAGTACTCATACAAGAACAGATAAAGACCAATGCAACAGGAAAGAGATTCTGAAAACAAAAAGCCAATATTTTAACCAATTCTTCTTTAACAAACCCAGCAAGAACAACCATGGGGAAGAAGTGACTATTCAGCAAATGGTACAGGAAAAACTGGCTGACCACACGCATGAGAATGAAGAGGGCCTCTGCCTATTGCCATATACAAAAGTCTACTCTAAATGGATCAAAGACCTAAATATAAAACCTCAAACTGTAAGAATCTCAGAAAACGCAGAAGACACCCTTACAGAAATTGGAATAAGCAACCAGATGCTAATAAAAACACCTAAAGCCTATGCCATAAGAGATAAATAGGACCTCATCAAACTGAAAAACTTCTACAAAGAAAAAAAAAATCTAGAGAGTGGGAAGACAACCCACAGAATGGGAAAAAATATCCACTAATTATTTACCTGACATCCAGGATCTACAAGAAAGTCAAATAAACTGAAAGAAAAAACAAAACAAAACAAAACAAAAACCCAACACTACTAAAGAGGGTTAAAGACATGAATAGACATTTCTCAAAATAAAACATACAAGCTGCCAACAGACACATGAAAAAATGCTCAGTCTCATTAATCATCAGATAAATGAAAATTAAAACTACATTGAGATACCACCTAACTCCAGTCAGGATGGTCATCATCAATAACTCAAAAACAGCAGATGCTGCATGGGTGTAGAAAAAAGGAAATACTTCTGTACTGTTGATGGAGTGCAAATTAATCTAAACTCTATGAAAAACAGTGTGGTAATAAAAAAACAACAACTAGAAATTGTCCTTACATACAAACCAGCAATCCTTCCTTGGGGGATACACCTGGAGGAATGCAAATTTTTCTACAAATAAGATACCTGCATATGCAGGTATAAATGTGCATATGCACATTTATTCCCGCACTATTCATAATAGCAAAAACATGGAACCAACCCTGCTGCCCATCGAAAGTGAACTTGATAAAGAAAATGTAGTACATATACACAATGGAATATCACACAGCCATAAAATGAACACAATTATGGACTTAACAGTAAACTGTAAGGATTTAGAGTCCATCATACTTAGGGATCTATCATAGAAACAAATAACTCATAAGTGGGTTCTCAATATTTATCACAATGCTACAAGGGAGGGATTGGCTGTTGTGGGACACTGCCAGGGGCGGTAACAATGGGGGAGGGCACATGTCATCACTAAGAGGAAGTAGTGTGGACTAGCTGGAGTCCCAAAGTTCACCTATATGTATACTACTCATGTACTTAACCCTGATCTGTACCCCATCTCTAAATAATAAAATAGAAAAAAAAGTGAGGTTTTTCTTTCAAGACACCCACCCATATCAGCTTTCTGGTATGTCTTCCTTTTTCTTTTTCTCACTAATAAATTCTGGTTTTAAACTTTACTGGCCATGCAGAAATTCTTTTCAGTAGTGAGTCAGAGAACTTACAGGCATTGCACTACACCCCACTCAACAACAATATGACTGGTCAACAGTCTTGAGTCACCCCCAACTATGCAAACTCAAGTTGGTCCTAAATTCATTAATTTCATGAGTTCAAACCAAGGCTTTGGATTTCAGACTAAAATTATTTGTTCAGTCATAGAAGGTAGTACTTTTATTAATAAAACCAATAAGAAAAAATTGGTTCCCTCTTTGAAAAATATGCCATCTTCTTAGACAACACTAGAGAAATAACTGAAAGAAACTATTACCATCCAAAGGGCAAATAAAAAGCTGATAACTTAAAAATACTGGCTCTAAGACACACAACTGATTAAAATATCACAGAAAAATTGCACTGTTTTAAAAATACAGGCCAGTCAATATTAGAACATAAGCAGAGGGAAAAAGTCAAAATAAGGAGACAGTGGAAGCTAGAAAAAGATTTCCTTAGGAGGAAAGTTGAAATCTTAGTGAACATATATTAAAGGGAAATTAAACTAAAACAAGACCTCAAGGGCCCTAGATATTTAAGGGAAAGGAAATCACACTAAGGTCTAACTGGTATTAGGGAGGTTATTAGTTACAGGTATTGCCAGGTGGGGTTCGGCACAAAACTCTTGGATGCTTTGATGTGACTCTGAAATGAATTTCAGAGTAGCCAGCATAGTTTCACAGTAGAATTTATTAGAGAAGAAAAAGAGGAGCGATAGATGGACATACAAGAAAGAGATGGCATGGGTGAGGGAAAAACTGTGCTTTTGGTTTTTGACAAAAGACATGGTATACCCATTTAGTGTTAAATATGTTCATGAGTAGGTTTGGGTGACTGCTTTGGAGAGACTGCCATCTCTGCATCTCTGATGGTTGAGGGGGTGAGGTGCCCTAAGGGTCCACATTGAATTCACATTCCAGCTCCCAAGGTTGTGTGGCCTGTTGAGAAAATGTCTGGATGCTTTCTTACTATAAACTGATGATAAGAAACTTATCTGTCTATGCCTAACCTGTACTACCTGCTCTGTCTCATAGGAAAGATGTTTAGCTGTTACAAGAACAAAAACAGTGATTCAAGAAGTTTCAATATTATTACAAAACACGAGAGGAAAAAAAGAGTATACTAAAATGATACCCTCGAAAGCACTAAGATCCAGGAAACTACTGAATGGTGGATTCTTAAAATCACTGTTGGAATTCTATAGTAAAAGCAACTGATTTTCATGCTTTTTATCCTGCACTATTATAATCCATTCATTTCTAAAAGCACATCTGATTGTGTCAATCCCTTACTCACACACACACACACACACACACACACACACACACACACACACACACGGCTCATACTCCTTAGCATGGAAGACAGGTCTTTCTATGACCTGCATTCTATGTATCTTTCTGAATTATTTATTGATAAACTCCACCTTTTGCTTCCTGGATTCCAGTTATACCAAAATATTTGTCTGTCTGTAGTATTGCAAACTTTATCACGTTCATTCTGCCTACTATGCATTCATAGCACCTATAATGTTTTATTTTTTGTATATATTTATTGACTCTAATTAGATTCTAAGCCAATGGTTCTCTGTGACTGAAAAGAGGTGCTATAGCTCTCAGGAGGCATTTTGAAAATGTAAAAGACATTTTTACTTGTCACAAGGTTGGGAGCTGGGCAAGCACAACAGACATTCAGTGAATAGGACATGGATGCTAAGTATCTGGCAATATGCATACAGTCCTGTTCAGAAAAGAACTGTAGGATCATGTTCAACTTTTAAGTGTTCCAATGGACTTTCTGTAGGTAAAAAAAAAATGTTTATAGTTATCTGAGTTAAGATGCAAACTCTGTTAAAGTTGAAAGTATTTTTTCATGGCATTATATATTGAACTTTGCAGAAATACAAGTATTATATAAATTGAAGAAAGATACAGTTGGCATCTATTCAGAACTTTACCAAGCATTGTTTCCCATTTCAGAAGTGTTGGGAGCTGGCCACGGAGGCCCACTGAGCATTAGGGATCGGGAAGGGCCGTTGACCCCAAGACCACTAGGATGTGTTCGGGACCTGTTGACCCCATTCCCTCCCTCCTTTTCCATTGGCACAAGCAACCAGGAAAGGGTCCTGCTGGCTCTGATAGAAAACTCTGAGACCAGAACGGACACAGCTAAATCTGGGAGTCTATTGTTCCCATTTTCCACAGTTTATGGTTTTTGCTTTTAAACAATTTAAGTTTAACTTTGAGTCACATTGAGGAGCCTTAGTGCAGGTTCTCTTAATATGATTTTAGAAATTAATAGATATAGGTTTTAGAATATAGTTTATATAGATTAAGAAAATTTTAGCAATCATTTTATTATAGCAGTGTGGTTAGTTCAGTTTGATTCAGGGGGGCCAGTGAAGTTTGAATTAGGTTTGCTGGTGCTAGGAGAGTGTACTATAGCAGCAACTGTTTCATAGAAACTAGTTTGAATTAGCATAGTATAGTAAGAGGTAATATATCATTATGTTGGTTTCAGGTGTAAGCATCGAACAATGTTATGTAGCTATAAACAATTAAGGGTACATAGAAACTGGATAAGAACTTTATGTTTTTCTTCATGTTTGAAAAATACATCTGCTTGAGAGTGGGGGGTGTCCTGTGTGCACCTGGACCTGTTCATGTGAAAGGCACATGCTGCCTTTTGTGTAACCATAGAAGCAGGAGTTCCAGTGATGATAACTTTGCAGAGTTTGGTGATAAAAGCCCTGTGATTACACCCATTAAATGGCTTCTGCACTAGACAGAAGTCCAGTCTCTTTCTTTCTCCCCCCTTTCTTTCTCTTTATATCTATCCCTCCAGTTTAAATCGCTGACACCGTCACACCACCAGAGACCCCCAATCCCTGCAGGGGCAGGACCCCCGCAAGAAGTCATTTCACCAAGGGCAGCACTGAAGGTGGTTTTTGAATCAATATTGGTTTGGATTTATTGCAGAGGCATTCATGGTGAGTCTAAGTAGATGCACAAATTTCCTCACTTGACTTTTTTTTTTAACTTTGGCAATGTCTCAGGGTACAAAACAAACGTGCAATTTGTTCTTATTTCAAAATGTCAAATATAAATTTAAAATGAGGACAAATGTTAATTATATAAAATTGGATTTTACTGTATTTTTTGCACAAATGGACAGTCACAAATATTCTACTTTGCCAATGCATTTTTTTTTCTAATCAAGACAATGAATCCATCAAGATTAAGTGAACATTTTACAACGGAACATGTTGATCAACTTGGCAAAGATACATTGTGAAATTTAAGGAGAATGGAAAACTGCAATACTGTCACTGGAATGTTAGACAATGTTCTCTGCAGAAGGAGGTAGGTCCCATTGGTTCTTACAGAACAACATGAGTGATTATGCAGCATGTGCACAGTATTCAAAATATTAGTCTTATCAGCTGTGTAAGCAATTACTATGAAGATATGAAAAGAAATCCAAATGAATTTTTTTCTATTCATTACAATATTTCTTTAATAAGACGGTAAAAGATATTTAAATCCACTGAATGATGCAAACAATCTTGATTACAAGTGGGCAACAGTATCTTGGATAATCATAGAGCTTTAATGTTTGCAGGCCAAATAGCACTGCCTTGTCAAGCATCCTAAGGCTTCATTCCAACAGCGCCGCCTGCCAGCAGCTGCATCTCCAGGGCGCGTCCGGCTGCACATGCGCAGTCATCCCACAGGTTTGGCGCTCTGCTGTCCCTTTGAGGCAATCGACTCCAGGACAGCCCACGTGCTGCAGGTGCACAGGCGCAGTCTGGGGATTTCGTGCCTCTGCCTTTTCCTGTGGGGTGTGGGGAGTCTGTTTTGTGACCTGCGTTGGGCCGGCAGGTGCTAAGTCTGGGGTCGTGGACCCCGGCTAGGTCTCAGCAGCATCGAGGGGCAGGATGTCGCCTAGGGTGAGGGAGCCAAGTGCTGCAGGCAGCGTACGGCCCCGCGGCTCCAGCCCCTGTAGCGCCTTGGCCTAGCAGTTCACCTCGCTGGTGATCACCAGGCGGGGGGTGGTGGAGAGGGGCACGGGGGGGCAGGTTATGAGGCTGCGACTGGGGGTGCCCTGTGGCCTACCTGGGTGCTGGGGCAGTTTGGGGCCCAGTGAACCTGTCAAGTACCTGTGAGAGTATGAGAGGCGGAGGGGGCTGGGAGGGGGGTGGAGGGGTGGAGGGGAAACAAAGATGATCCCCTAATGCTCCGGACCCTGGGGTGGCCAAATGATTATGTCCTGGAGTCGATTGCCTCAAAGGGACAGCAGAGCGCCAAACTGCGGGATGACTGCGCATGTGCAGCCGGACGCGCCCGGGAGATGCAGCTGCTGGCAGGCGGCGCTGTTGGGATGAAGCCTTAGGATGCTTGACAAGGCTGTGCTATTTGGCCTGCAAATAATCTGGTGTGGAGAAGATGGAGGACAAGGGCAGTAGCGAGGCAGCACAAGCAGGACCTGCGCCTCCCAGGGCTGCCCCGAGACCACAAGCCACGTGGCCAAGCAGCGGCAAGCCATGGATGTGCTGGAAACACACAAGAGGGCCAAGGACCAAAAGAAGAGTGACCAGGCCCTGAACGGCGGTGGCCCTTTCTGCTGGCAGTGTGGGATCGCGCACTGGAGGGATGGGACCTCAGCTGGGACCTTGGGAGTGGGAGGTGCCAGAGGAAATCACGTCTTGCTGGGAACCCGGTTTCCAGAGCCTGCTCACCCGCTTCCAAAGGTGGGGGGCTGCCAAGCCTTGGCTGAGTTCATGAGTGCCCACCCTAAATTAAGGTTTATAGGAACTTTTGCAAATCATTAATAATTCTGTTGCATCCATGTAATAGGTGGTGAAATTCCAGTAAAAATGATGTGACATGTCAGCAGAGGTGTCCTTTCAAAGATTTGGGATCCTAGCTGGAAGGACAGGTAGTATATGATTGATCTGGGCCATCAGGCATTAAGGGAGCAGGCAGGGACTTACAACCTAGATGAAATCGATACTTTGGAGAAAGTAATCTCTTCCTGTTTTCAGTACTCAGGTCTCAGTGTCCAGTTCTCAGTATCTCTATTCTTAGTACTCCTGTCCTCAGTTTTGTTTTTAGAATCCTGTTCTCAGTTCAGTACTCTTGTTCTTAGTAGTCCTATTCTTAGTAGCTTGTTTGCAGTACCTCTATACTTAGTACCCATTTCATAGGACCCTTTTCCCAGTACCCACATGCTTAGTCCCCTGTTCCCAGTACCCTTATACTTAATACCTTGTTCTCAGTGTTTTTCTTCTTAGTATTCTGTCCTCATTAGCTCCAGGGGGGGTGAGGGAGAGAAGAGTATATAAGTCTGGAAACGCTTTTGTATTGATTTGAACTGTGTTGAAGGCTGAAACCAGTGCTCTGCAATGGGACTTGTGGCTGCAGATAAGTGCTGTATTATTTGCAAGCCATGTGGCCTTGTATAGGTGATTACACTATCTGACCTTCATCTTCATCTGTAAAAC